>CM033424.1:133798416-135048416 GCA_019425775.1 Rafetus swinhoei | reverse complement strand
CACTGTTGTTACACTATGTCATGTGCTAGTCATAAGTTCTTGCTCTTGCTGTGCAGCATCTCCAAAGTCCTCATTTTCTGCCTGCACAGTCTCTAAATCAAGTGTAGATTCTGCATCTGTTGCTACTGTTGGCATTTCTGTCTTGATTAATGAGCACTTCATTTTGAGGCAGTGGCATTGAAATGTCATTTGTGGGTACAAAGTTTTCATAATTAGAACTGGAAGTGTCACTGTCAGTATGGTCACCATCTAATGGCTGAGGTGTCTTTTCTATGAGAAATTATGTTGTTGGCTTTAAACTCTTAACTGCTGCTTCACTCTGCTGCTTTCACCATCTCTTACTTGCGCCACTTTCAAATCTTCTCTTCATTTTTATGAAGGAGTTCTTTTAAAACACAGTAATACTCAATACATTCATTTGCTAAAGGCTATTGGTTATACAAAATTTTAATTGCATATACTTCATGATGAATATTATATAACAACAGTATTGCGGGGAGGTTATTTAATATGGCCTTTATAGCCTTATATCAAAATCTTGAAATTTCATCGGCTAACATATTCCCATTATTAACTTCCTCTAATAACTGGTACTTTATAAGGAATATGAACACAGAGCGATTGCCAAATTAGATATAAAGTTTATTAAACAACTAGAATTAAAAGTTTATCATCACAAAAAAAAACCCTTTAAAGGTGAATCTAAACCTGGACTAAGAGGTAGCTTACAGCTGAGCCTGATATGGTTATTATATATGAAGACACATAAGAAAAAACAGGAATATGAAAATCTTTGTCTGGAAAAGGGGGCCAGGAGAGGGATAACATGAAGATTACCTGTTGTGTTGGCTCCCACTGGGGCATCCGGTATTGGCCTCTGTCGGCAGACAGGGTACTGAGCTAGATGGACCTTTTGTCTGACCCAGTATGTCTGTTCTTATGTTCTGTTCTTATGTTCTCCTATGCAGAGATAAACATCTAATTTTAAGGTTAAACTCACCTTCAGACCAAGCAAAATCACTTTACAGTGACAGAATTAATTACGACTTTCAAAACCTATAAACTATGCAAAGACTGTAAACAGCATTCCAGAATGTAGAATCACTAATCACAGAAGCTACTCTAGTCTCCAGTCATGCAGATGAAAACTCAGATGTGACCAAAAAATTGGTGAAGGCCCGAGGTCCCAAAATGATTTAAATCAATTTTTTGCAGGTATATATAGCTTCTTTTGTTGTCTCTATTATAACTGCAAGGTGTATAATAAATGGAAATGACTTGATAGAAAAATGTCAACATTTGAGGCCCCTTTGTCTCCTGAGGCCCGTGCCAAAAGGCCCTTCTGAGTCCCCCCTCTGATACAGCCTGACTGCAAGATGAAGAACATTTGAGTCTTATTCTCAGCTCACATGAACTTACACCAATGAAATTGCATCACTGTAAATCTAGCATATGCAAGTCAGAATAAATTCCTTGGACTTTCAGCTATACCCCTTATAAAGGCATGTTTAATTTTTTATTATACCTACATTGGATGCAACTGCACCAGAAGTGATTTTATTTGTCCGTCTTTCCTCACAAACTTTTTATCATTTTCTTTGTATGTATTCTGGACCAAGATGCCAAATTAATCATCTGGAGAATAAAAGTTGTTTCTCCATTAGGCAGTGACAATACATGTTCAGTGCATCTGGGAGAGGGAAGAAGCAAAGGTGGTATTACAACACCATTCCACATTTCTTGATCCTAATGGAAAGCCAGAGGTTATTTTGATCCCTGACTTATTTTACTGCAGCTCTAAGGAGCCAGAGATATCAACACACTCTACTCACAATTCTTCCTGCTCCTAGCCAAGACAGCTAGAAGCAGGTGTTATTTCTCTTTGTAAGGGGTTGTGTTTTGGCTGGCTACCAAAGCAAGCTCTCCGCCCCTTTGCACTTCTATAAGCTGGACCTGACCCCTGCAATTTAAACAGAAGTTTGATTTCTGTGCCTAGTCCATTATTTGACCAAGAACCTAAACATCCAACTTAATGACAGTCCAAAGAGTGTCAGTAAATGAGCTATCATTAGCTGACATGTTTCTGATTGCAACTTATGGATTTTTAGCAATCAATATAGGCTCCAAGACATGAAGGGAAATTTTTAGAAGATCCCTGCAAATCTGAAGATATACGTGTTATATCTGCAACTTAGTTATTCAGATACAGCTGCGGATACAAATTTTGTCTCTAGAACCCTGCAAATTTTCAGATATCTGCTTTATATCTGAGGGTATGTCTAGACTGCATCCCTCTGTTGGCAGAGGGATGCAGATTAGGCAGGTCGACATTGCAAATGAGGCAAGAATTTAAATATTCCATGCTTAATTTGCATAAAAATGGCCACCACGTTTTGCTGACTCAGCACTTTGTGGCAAAAAGCGGCAGTCTAGAGGGGGATCTGTCGAGAAAGAAAGCCTATTTTGACAGATCCCTTATCCCTACTGCATACAAAAATTGGCATAATTACCTCTCATCATAACTTAAAGCAAGGTGAGGATTTGGTTGTGCCAGGAAAATGGGATGTGTCTGGAATGGTAGTGCTTCTCCTAAAACCATACAGAAAAGAGTCAGAATTACCAGGCAGGTGAAAGGGGCTGGCTGGGGGCATGTCCCCCCCCCCCTGCATCGAGGACTGCCCCAATCTTGAGCCTCCCACCCCAATGTTGCCCTTTAGAGGGGGCTGAAGCCCCTCCCCCCCCCAACCCAGTTCATATAAGAACATTTCTGGCTGTTCCCCTTTGTCAGGGAACCAGGGAAAAGGGCACAGTTTGATGCACTCCTCACTCTGTCTTAGGAGTGCAGATGGCAGACAAACCTGAGCCACTGACTCTAGCCAGAGGACATGCACCCTTTTCCTAGCTGTGCCCTCTGGAGCTGCAATGGCAATGGAGAGGCACTTCTCACCTGACTCCAAGTTGCTGCATTGTTTGAGTCTTTAAATCAATTATTTTTTATTTTTCTTCATGTAAATCATTGCTCTGGGGTGGCGGTGGGGACAAGGAGTTCAGTACACAGGCTGCCGTGGGCCCTCTTCTACTATCCCAGACTTCCTCTGCTACTCCACCAGTTTCTTCACTCTCCAGTGGCAAGCATTTCAACATTCTTTTTTCCTCTCTGTGGTCCTCTTTTAGTCCGGGCTTCCTTTCTTAATAACACCACTAGCTTTTTCCCAACTGGGCTTCATCTTTATTTAGGTCTGGTCCACCCTTCAGATACAATTCAGAGTTTTAATTGGCCCTTGCACTTTCCCTGCTGAGATCCAGGATTGTAGGGTTATGTTATTTTGTTGGCATTGTCCTCCTTGCCTATCTTTCCTAGCTGTTTTATTAACCTTACATGTTATGTGAATATTTTCTTAATTAGGAATGTTACTGTGACATAATGTACCTCCAAGTACGCATCCTACACACTTTGTAAGAATCTTTGTTCAAAAATGCCTTGCATTGTATCATTTGAAAACTCATAATTTGCTGCTTAGTATTTTCTTGGTAAAATATGTGTGGCAACATTGCATGTGCAGTTACACATGTTCCAATACTCCCTCCCCTGCCCAGTCAGAAGTCTGGTTTGCCCTAAATAAAGGAAGGAATTTGTGCATGCCTTAATTTCCATGTAAACCACAACCACAGTAATCAAGCAAAGAGGGAAAATGAAAGAAATACAAACGTGAAAAAAATCCAGCAAGGAATATCCTTTCACACAGACTCTTTGTTTCCTGAGTCTAAGCTGGAAATGTTCTTCAAGACAGGGACTGAAACTCTAAAAAGGAGGGACAAACATCCAAAGGAACCCCCTTCTCTCTCCCTGCCCATGACATTCACTGCACCAAGAGAGACAGAGGAAACAGCTACTGGGTTCTGGGAGAGGAATCCTGATCTAAAAAGTTTGATCTATAAGATCGTTAAAAGCAGGTTGGGAGAAACTGTTCAAATCTCGTACATTTCACTAAGCCAGGCATTAGACACTGTTTTGCCTGCATTTTTTCTTCTTGCTATTTCTGATGTTTAGGCCTTACTATTTGTAATCATTTCAAATTTCTCCCTGTATCTAATACATGTGTTTTACTATAGTATTGAGTCCAGCGCGTGTGTAAATCCATTTGGGATAACAGGTTGAGTGTATATTATTTCCTTAATGGAATAATGGATTTAGCATATTTTTTGTGTAATGTCATCTACTCACATGGATGTAGTCATCATCTTTACACTAGCAACTTGCAAGATTTCTTCCTACGTCTGACCAATCCCCTTTTGTCCTACCCTGCCTTTCTGGGTCTCACTTTCAACACCATCTCCAAGCTGTCTCACTGCCATCTTACAATTAACAAGAAAAAAACTTAACTCCTTATTTTTTTCTACAAAGTCCTCCATATTTCCCACTACTTCATGACTGGGGCTCAGATTAAGACCCTCAGGCTGTGTCCAAATCCTGCCACTTCTTTCTCCACAACAAGATACGATATTTCCTTTCCTATGATGTTTCCAAGATACTCACACAGGCCCTTCATTCAGTACATAGAGACAGATATTAGATTCTCTGAAGATCATAGAAGAAGTCTGTGGTGGAGCCAAGAACCTGGGCTTCCCAAGTCCCAGAATCTTTTCTTAACCACATGGCAATCCATCCCTGTGTTGTCAATTCCCGGTTTCTGTTGTTAGACTTAGATTTATCCTAATGTACTTTGATAATAACCTCTCTACTCTAGGGATTTTCATTGAGACAGCTCTTTCTTAGCCTCCTAGGACTTTCACCTTGGGTATCATCAGATTCTTAGCAAATAGGGACTGGAAGGAGCCAGCGAGCCTGATATTCAAGCTGCTAGCTGTCGTCTGGGTTTTGGTGGAGGACTCCAGCTTTCCCCAGGAGGGGGCAAGGAGACTGGAGGGGTCAAAGAGACAGACAGTCTGCTTTTTTAAGCTCCCAGTGGTGTTAACAGATTGTAAGCATAACCTTCTCCATGGCAACCAAAGGAGGATATTACTATACAGTCTGAGACATTCTGTCTAACACACTCTGAATCTGCAATTACATTATGCCATGATAACCTGAGGATTGATTCAAAACTATGAGTCATTTTTCGTATGTCTTCTTCTGTATGTCAAAATAGAATAGCATGACATATTTATTTTATTTACTAATTCCCCTCAGTATTCATTGCCTCTTTGACATCCTGTTGCTCATCATTCTAAGGGGACAACAACTTGAAGCAGGAACACAACTCAATGCATTGCACAAAAATTCTAGTTTCATGACGATTTTTGGCAAAGATTTTTATCCTCTCATTCTCCAGCCTCTTCTCACTCTCTCCTTTTCCTCCATATTTCTGAAGAAGAAATTTATACAGACAAACCTGTGATTCAAAAAGTAGGATGGTAGAGAGTTGGCTGACTAATCTGAGCATATTTGGGAGAATTTTGAGAGAAGACCTGTGGTCTTCCTAAAGATCAACTTGCAGCAAAATAAAAGTGTCTATGCAGATGAATTTAGTGACTTTAAAAAATGCTGGCATAACAAACTTGGAAAATACAACCTTATTACCTCCAGGAATGAGGATAGTTTAATTTCCTTGGGTATTCTTGTTCTGGCCCAATACCCAGATCAGTTAATGGGAGTCTGTCTACTGAAATCAATGGGCATGGAGTAAGATACTTTATCTTTGACCTCTCTGCTGTCAGAAGTAGTGCCTAACATGATTTTGAGTGATGTGAAGAACTGACCACTTAGATGTGAATCCCTTATTGATATCTAAAGAGCAATTGGATAGTGACACATTTGCTTTGT
Organism: Rafetus swinhoei; assembly: GCA_019425775.1. NCBI lineage: Eukaryota > Metazoa > Chordata > Testudines > Trionychidae > Rafetus > Rafetus swinhoei. Next base: position 135,042,592 of record CM033424.1, on the reverse strand, counting down.
CTTGACCAAGTATTTCTGAATTTGGACCTGCAATCCAAGGATACATAAGAAGGGCCATACTGAGTCAGACCAAAGGTCCATCTGGTCCAATATCCTGTCTGCTGACAGTGGCCAATGCCAGATGCCCCGAAGGGAGTGAATGAAAGGTTTTGTATTTCATTTTCATTCTCTTGAGCTATCCTATCCATTCAAATGATTTTAAAGGAACAAAACAGTGACATCTAAGTGAGTCAGAGGATATCAGATAGGAGCAGAACTAGTTATTTTTTCTCAGACATTTTTTTACCACAAAATACAGATTCGGGTCAATCAAATTATTCATGTTAATTTCACTCAATTATTTCTGTTGAACAGCAACAAACTCTGAAAAATGAAATACTGCATTTTGACATTTTCAGAATGAAACTATTTTTTACTTGAAAAGAATTTTCATTTTGACATTTTCTTTTAATTCAGTTTTACACACTTAAAACATTTCAACATAAACTCAACACATTTTGTTTGAACTTAAATGACTTTTTTAAACTTTTTGCTTGGCCAAAATTTTGGAAGTATTTTTTCAGAATTACCTGTGAACCGAAAACAAAATTTAATTAAATTAAAAACAGTTACTCACACGGTGTTGCTTAATACCAATGTCAACTACCTCATCAAGAATTAACTCTAACGACAGCCAGATATTGAGGTCCATTCTGGATTAACTTCTCTGTCCTATGAAACCTGCTATCTAATTTCAAAAGTTGCCAACTGTCCAATTAATAATATGACTGAAAAATGACAGGCTCTGGCAGGTACAAATAACTGAATTCAATTTTCATTATTTTGAAAAGCATAATTTTAATTTTTTCATTTTAATATGTTTTTTCTCTTAGATAAAGTGATATCCTGCTACACAGGACCCTAAAAAAGTGGTGGTGCAAAGTAGAATTGTGTTCGCTGTTCCCACTTACTTCATTTTCAATCAGAGGATAAAAAGATCTTTTTACATTTTATAACCAGGGAAAGCAATTGATGCTGTTTTTGTTTTCTTTCTCATGAAGAAATGAGCCCACACAGAAGGAGAAAATCTCTTTTTCTAACTGCTTGGGTGCTTACAGATATTATATTTTCTTTAAACAAGTCTGCCTAAACAAATGCTACTTTGTACTACTGACACTTTGATGTAAATTACTAATAGACAAGTACGGACTTACAGAATTATTTTTATATTTTTTACCTTTGCTATTATGGAGATTAAGTTGTGGTTCCATAGCAAAGGAAGTTCTCATTCTAAGTCCTACTTTTGACCCCTTTCTCTATTTGTAAATCTTTCAGACTCGCCTCTTTTTAGGAGAAAGTTCATGTGCAGAAATCCAGTGTAGCCTATAGGTTTGCTTGCCATAGGTATACACATTTATTGTTTCTTTATGGGTTTGATTATTTGTTTATTATAGTAGGTTATGGCAGGCTTACATTGGCAGTTTGGCTGTAACGCAAGAGACTTACAGGCTATGCCCTGTATGTTGAGCTAAGGCTAAGTTAGTATTTTTGCCTGGGACCTTTCACCAAGATAGTACAGCTAGCTCAAATATGTCTGGGACCTTTCATCCAGATAGCAAAAGACTACATGCATACATTTGTGACCTTTCACTAGATAGATGGTGATGGATAGAGTGACTTTCCATGGTATAGGGGCTTCAGGAATATCCTCAAACTTAGCAGTTACATAGTTACTTAGAAAAACCTGAAATAACCAGTTGAGACCTCCTGACTGAATAACTGGGTAGGACAGAAATAACAAATGTAATAGACAACCACAAAAGGGTCATGATAATCAATTGATGTATATGATAATAAATTGAGATCAATGATATACAGTGAAACCTTTGTTATCCGGCACTCTGTTAACAAGAAAACTTTGTTAACCGGCATTGCCCCCCACCACAATACTGTCACATTTTCAGGCGCACAGGCCTGGCTTGGTTTACCATGATTGGCTTAACAATTTTTTATTTAAGAAGTACTAATCATCTTTAACTCAAACATAACAATATCAGCGTAACATATTATAAAAGTGGCATCCCAGCCTAGAAGCAATAGGAGAAGGAGATGTAGTCCCTTGATAGGTGTGAGAATGATGGTCACTGGTGATGGTGGGGAAGGCAAAGGCTATGAAGAAGATGATGGCTAAAACCTCGGCTTGTTCTAGAAGGAATGGTGTGAGTATATGGTATGGAAATAGAGATGTACATTCCCTATTTATCTGATGAAATTGGGGTGTTTGTGACTGTGCTAAATGTATTAATAAACTATATTTGTAAATATACAAGAGTTCCTACAGTGTCTGTGTTGCATCTGTGCACATCAGGGTTCCCAACCATAGAATAACTGAATACTGGACCTGATCCTGGAACAAAGGACCTGCAACTGTAAAGGTGGTAACTGGAAATTCATAAGCAATCTTAGATCAGGCAACACCAGATGAACTCAGCAGAACAGGAAAGGGCAGAGATCTGCAAATGAAAGCCACAGAAGTCAGACTTTTGAGTCGGAGCCCTCTGAAAAGACATTCTGCCCTTTAGCCACATTCCCAATGATAAAATGAAGCATGGTTTTAGCCGAATGAAGGTGTTAATTTTCTTTTAACATGTTGCTCATTTTTTTGTTTCCTTGCATGAGTGTACATTAGGAAACTTCAGTTTAAGAACAGCATAATATTTTAATGAATGTTTTCAAAACAGTGAGAGATTTATATATTCAGTGACAGGGTAGGAATTGCCATTAAAGCATTCAGATAATGAAGAGGTGGCATAAGAATCTTTATAGAGTAGAATAGCCACTTGACTAAACCAAGGAGCCTTTTTGCCCAGTGTTTTTTCTGCAATGTTACATTTATCAGCTACTTCAGAGGAAGGTGGTAAAATCCCCAGTGAATAGTTATGGAAGAACTTACCTTTGGGGGAAAGTTTTTTCTCTAATCTCCATTATTTAGTGGCTAGGTTATGTCCAAAAGCAGGGTTTCTCAAACTTTTTTTTCTGAGGTGCTCTCAAAATGCTCTAAAAATTCCATGGCTCACTTGTGCCTAAAAAGCCAGGGCCAGCTTTATGGGGTATCAAGCAGTTAAATTGCTATGATGCTCCAATTTCAGCTTCAGCCTTGGGTGGTGGAGCTTGAAGACCTGGGCTTCAGCATTATTCAGATGGGTTTCAGTATTCTGCCCTGAGCTCCAGTGACTGTAATGCCAGCCTTTCTTTGGATATCCCCTGAAACCTCGATGTGGCTCCCTTAGGGATTCCTGGGTCCCTGGTTGAGAACTGCAGTCCTAAAGGATACGGGCATATATCCATTCAATTTTTATCCCATCTAATATAATTGTGGATGTTTTCATTAACCATATAGTACAGAGATACACGCTTTCTTTAAAAATATTGAATACATTTTTGGGGTAAGGAGAAACTTTTATTGTAAAGGTTTGTGTAAATTTCAACATAAGAAATGGACAAATGGTCCATCTAGCCCAATATCCTGTCTTCCAGCAGTGGCCAATGCCAAATTCTTCAGGACACAACTAGTAATCATCAAATAATTATCTGTCATCCATACCCAGATTTTGGCAGTCAGAGTTTAGGACACCCACAGCATCCCTGACCTTCTTAGGTATTATCCATTTTTGGAACTGTCCTCCACAAGTTCATCACATTTTTTTAAACCCTTTTATAGTTACAGCACCTCCTGACAATGAGTCCTACAGGTTGACATTGCATTGTGTGAAGAAACACTTACTTTTGTTTGTCTAAAACCTGCTGCATATTAATGTCATTGTGTTATGTGAAGGTGAAAATAGCATTCCTTATTTACAATTTCCACACCCAATCTTGATTTTATAGATCTCTATCATATTCCCAGTTGGTCATTTTTTTTTATTCTGAAAAGTCCCAGTCTTTTAAATCACTCCTCATCGGGAAGCTGTTCCATATTCTAAATAATTTAGGTTGTCATTCTCCATGCATTATCAACATTAGTATCTCTTTCGTGAGATGGATCAATCAGCAGCTTTAGGTGTGATCCCCAGCTTTTGGAGACATACTCACATTAGGTCTCATCAAGCTGGCATACTCAAAATAATAGAGTAGGCAGGGTAAGTACAGTAAGGGGTGGAATGGGCTAACTGGACTGAGTACAAACCACCTGCACCTTATAGCTATATATATCCAGCAAATCTAGCCTCTGTCACCATGGCTACACTACTATTTTTAGCCATTTATCTCAATGAGAGCAGGTGTGGAGAATGTCTATGCAAGCTGGGAATCACACCCATACTTGTAGTGTAGATGTAGCCTTTGAGGGGGTACATTGGGTTTTGTAGTGTGAGTGATTTCAGTGTACACTTCAAGTTAAATTTCAGATCTCTAGTAGCAGGCCGCCTAATACATAAGTGAGAGTATATATATTCACAATCTGCCAAAAATTAAGGACAGGAAAGATTAGTATATTGCTAACTGAAAACTAACATTTTTGGTACTTTGATCTGATATATTGATTTCTGTTTGAGAGTTTTATCATTTTACCCTAGTTTACTGTTAGATATGCTGACATCATCCAGAAATGAGGTGATTCATATTTCTTATGTTTATTTTTTGACACTTTGGCTCTGTATAAATTAAAGAAAGTTTTTCTAGGATGCTGGGTTTACTTTTACTAGCTTCTTAGGACTGAGTCTAAATAATGTCTCTTAGGTATGAAAGAAACAAGTGTTTGCTTCCTATGGAAAATGTTTATCCAGTAGAATTTTGTCAGTTTGTTTTTGCTCTTCTGTTCTTTGAAAATATTTAAAAAATAAAACTACCCACACACATTCAGACTGAGCATAAAAAGAGAGACGTGGGTGGATATGATTCTCCAGTACCTTACACCTTGTATAGTTGTTTAACCTATGCAATGTAGGTGTAAATGCAACAAACTCAGAAAATTATTGTTCAACAATATACAAGGCAGTGGGGAATCCAGTCCAGTCTGGACTATATCATTTTAAGAGCCTTTGACTGAACTTAGACTAGGGATGATTTATAATCACATAACATTTCTAAGAATGTTACAGGAAGACAATAGCAACAGGAAAACACAATATATTTCAATATAAGGAATTATAAATGTGACTATGATGGCTGCACCTGTATATCAGTCAGCATGACAAAATGGTAATTAATTATGATACACTATGTCCAGTGTAACTCATACCTAGTACCAGCTGCCCAAAGAAGGGCTGTAAGAATTGTGCCAATGGGCTTAAACATGAAGGCTATGTCAACACTGCAGTATTCTTGTGCAAGAATGGCCGTTCTTGGGCAAAAACTTGCGCAGCGTCTACACTGCAAGCCTGTTCTTGCACAAGAAAGTTTACAGTAGATCATCAGAAGACAGGCTTTTTGCGCAAGAGTTATTCCTCTCTCCACGAGGAATAAGACTTTTTGTGCAAGAGCTCTTGCGCAAAAAGGCTAGTGTGGATGGGAACAGGGGTTTCTTGCGCAAGAAGCCCCCAAGGCTAAAATGGCCATCAGAGCTTTCTTGCGCAAGAGAGTGTCCACACTGCCATGGGTGCTCTTGTGCAAAAGTACATCTCTTGTGCAAAAGCACATGGCAGTGTGGACGCACTCTTGCACAAGAACTTTTGCACAAGAACTCTTGTGCAAAAAGTTATTGCGCAAGAAGCCTGAAGTGTAGCCATAGCCCAAGACTGGCAGCAGAAGAGGTTGACTTTTGATAGATGGACATTATTTACTCCATTGGGTCAAGTATCAGAGGGGTAGCCGTGTTAGTCTGGATCTGCAAAAGCAACAAGGAGTCCTGTGGCACCTTATAGATTAACAGATGTATTGGAGCATAAGCTTTCGTAGGCATGTAGTGGATGCATGTAGTGGAAATTTCCAGAGGCAGGTATAAATATGCAGGCTAGAGTTAATTCAGTCAGGGAGGATGACTTGTGCAAGTTTCTTCATGAGGTTCATAGATTTCCACTCCATACGGCTAAATGCTCCACATTTCCACTCCACATCAGCTGCTAGAAGTGGGCCTCACCCTTCCTGAGTGAATTAACCTCATTATCTCTAGCCTGCATATTTATACCTGCCTCTGGAAATTTCCACTACATGCATCTGATGAAGTGGGTCTTTGCCCACGAAAGCTTATGCTCCAATACATCTGTTAGTCTATAAGGTGCCACAGGACTCCTTGTCGCTACTCCATTGGGGTGGATCAGGGAACAGTGTCAATGCTTCCATTGGGAGAAGCTCTCCTCAGGGCCTCCCGGATGTGCACAGCCCCCGATGGGCCTGCCAGATGGCAGCTGTGGGCAGCTGCTCGTAGGCCCTACCCAAGCGGTCTGCCTCCGCCCCCCCCACCCTGACAGGAAGGCCTCCCACTTCCTCTCACACACGTTGTGCAGGACACAACATGCAGCCACCACAAGCGGGGTGTTGTACTCCCTGAGGTCCAGGTGGGTGGGGGGGCATCTAAAATGCACCTTCAGGCAGCCAAAGGCACCCTTGACCACCATGTGGGCCCTGCTCAGCCTGGCATTAAATGCCTGTCATGAGGGGTTGAGGTGGCCGGTGTAGGGCTTCATGAGCCACAGCTGCAGGGGATAGGCTGCATCCCTCACCAGGCATATGGGCATGTCCACGTCCCCGACCCTGATATGGTTGTTGGGGAAGAAAGTCCCGGCGTGCAGCTTCTGGCAGATGCTAGAGTTCCTGAACACACGTGTGTCGTGTGCTTTCCCTGACCACCCAACATTTATGTCTGTAAACTGGCCCCGGTGGTCAGTCACAGCCTGCAGAACCACCAAAAAGTATCCCTTCTGGTTAATGTACATTGAGGTCTGATGGTCTGGGGCATGAATAGGAATGCGTGTCCTGTCAATTGCCTCCCTCCACCCCCACAGTTGGAGAAGCCCAGGTCACCAAACCTCTAGATGATGGCATCCGCATCTGCCAGGAAGATGTCTCTATGCAGCAGGATGCTGTTGATGGCCCTGACCGCCCCCAGAAGGAGACAAACAACACGAGAATCACAGGGGTGCCAGGGCACCTGCCACTGCCCCCCTCTTTCCTTGTAGTCCCCCTTCCCTCCACTCACCAGGAGCAACCCCCTGCAATCATGGCCACCCCAGGCAGGGCTTTGTCAGGGCAGAACAGAACAAACTCTCCTGGGGAGGGGGCTTGCACACACCTCCACCCCCACCCACCTTTCCCTAGAGACACCCATTCCATCCTTCCTCCCCCCTCCTGGGACAATAGCTCGAGAATGCCATACCTGCATGAGCAGGGCCCCGACAGTCGATCTGCCCACTCCAAACTGGATCCCCATGGATCGGTAGCTGCCTGGCATGGAGAGTTTCCAAAGGGCAATGGGAACACAATTCTAGAGGGGGATGATGGGCCTCATGTGCATCTCCCATCGCCTCAGGGCAAGGGCGAGCCACTTACGCAGCTCGAGGAAGGTGCCCTTCTTCATTCAGAAGTTCTGGAGCCATTGTTGGTCTCCCCAGCAGTCCAGAACGATGTGGCGGGGCATGGCACCTGGACCATGGCGGGCAGTGTCCAGCTCGTGTAGCTGCTCCCCCACATACCGAAGCAGGGTCTCCAAGAAGCTCTGGGAGTTGGTTTCCTGCAGAGCCTGGGAGGCAGCCTGTAGAAAGTGCTGCTCGGAGGCAGCTCCGGCTCCATAGTGGAGAGTGCTGTGGTGTCCTGAATCAGGACAACCAGAGCAAGATGAGAACATACTTTGCTGTCCTTCAAAGAGGTAGGCAAGCAAGCAGGAAAACCTGAGAAATGGCTCCAGGGGTGTCCCTTTAAGCACAAGCCTCAGATAGCCTCAGGCAGCAGCTACACGAGGTAACTACTGACCTGATGCCCCACCTGAACTGGTTTTGGGTGGCCTTAAATGATATTCAGCATCCAATCAGTGTGGACGCGCTATTTCAAAATAGCTAAGCGCTATTTCGATACGCATTTTGTGTGTAGACGCGCTATTTCAAAATAAGCTATTCTGGAATATCTCTTCCGTGATAGCTTATTCCGAAATAACGCTGCTGTGTAGACATAGCCTAACAGAATACATCAGAAGATTTTAGTAAAATCCTCTCTTCACAGCCTTCTGATAATGCTCAGTTTATTCCACGTGGACCTATCTACATGAGGGATATTTTTAAAGAACTTCCTTCCATTGCTAAGACCAGTTCAGCTTCTGTAATGTGGAAATAATGGGGACCTAGTGTAGAAATGTTGCTGCTGTTCAAACCACAGCAGAGTGTATGGCCTTTTCATTAACCTCAGGTGTGCATCCTACTCATGGAAAAAGTGACTTTCATCATGTTGAATATTAATGTATAAATTCCAGGAAAATTTTGCTCTTATAATTCTGAGTAGTGTTATATAACACAATATTATGTTTTGAAAATGAGTTCATCCTTTATGTGAAAAAAAGGAGAATTCAGGATGCCATGTTTCCTATGCAAGGGTCAAGATTTCACCAATTCCTTCAGTAAAACAGTGTAAGAAATATAGCTCCCTGAATTTTGGGGCATGTTTAAATTAGGTTTAATTGACATGTTAGTTAAAAAAAACCAGAAACTTTTATAATCTTGTTTACAGCAAGGATCTTGTTAGCATTAGGTTTGATAGTCATGCTTGTGAGAACTTTTGACCCACACAGTAGTCAAGGTCATGGGGACTGAAGACTTTTAAATTGAATTAAACATCAAAACTCCTACTATATGAATGAACACATCATTGGTTCAGCCACTTTTACATTAGACTTCTGTAAGCATATTTATATAAATCATATGTTTTATGAGGTGTTATCCTTTATGAGTACAGCTTTACTGGCAAAAGCCCCTAGTGCAGATGCAGTTATGCCAGTAAACCAGTGTTTTTGCTTGTACAAAGCTCATTTATTTGGGAGAGGGGGGAGATGGGAAGGACAGAAATGAGAGGCTGAATGGAATAAGCTATACTGGTAAAGGGTATTTTTGCTAGAATCACTGCCTCTATATACTGGTAGAACTGTTCCAACAAAGCATTCCTAGTGTACACAGAACTGAATGCTTGCAACTTGAATTGTCACATAGAACTGAATGTGTAACCACAAGTTTTGCAAATCATGCCTTCCAATTGGACTTTAGAATTTATTTCTACACACTTTTAAATCTACTTAATATGTTTGGGTCTTTAAGTTATACAGTTGATTGAAAGACTGGAATATTACTTTAGACATTAAGAGATGTCATGAAGTTTTGTGCAACTTTAATATATGGGCAGTATATATACATCTTTCACCACATTCAGGGGAGTAATGTTCTTCTCTTACCCAAAGTGTCTCTCTCCATTCAGGTAAAAAATAAATGACAGCTACAGGATTGTTCAAAATATAATTTTTGTTACAACCTCTGGACCTACATAGTAATATTAAACATAACAATCCATGATTTAAGATTATTATAGTTTCCCAGATAAAGTAGGTAATTAATTCCTTAAGGGGAGTAATGAGGCTATGCTTTATTATAATCATGTTAATTTTCTGAAGGCTTAGAGAGGGCACTAAAAATTGGATACGTGCAGTAATAGAATCCTTTAGAAGTCAGTATGATTCTGTGAAGTGACATATTATATCTGCTAATCATCTGTTAATTTCATGCTGGACATTGTTCAAGATGTAATGAATTTATTATGTATTTGCAAAAAACATAAAACTCTGTATAGACTGGGGCTGAAAGAATCATGTCTAGAGCTGCTGAAGACAAAAGAATTTATGTAATCATTTAAGAATTATTGTTGGAGATTTATTTTTTCCCACTCTATACTAAGTTATCTACTTTCTTCTGATAGATTCCAGCAACAGTAGTTCAAATATAGGCATAATAGAAACTCACTAATTCACATTGACTTGGAGAGCCATTGCCAATTACTGAAACATGGGAATTAGTGAGTTAAATAAACACTCCAATAACTAGATAAGGATAAAGCATAAGAAAATGTACTTTGATCTTCTCTTTTCACAACAGTAGTTAATTATTTGCAATAATTAATCATAATATACTTTAATTTCATAAGTGTAATGATATTTAGCATTATCTCACTACACTAGTCTGCTATTTAAGGTCTTTGCTGAGAAATGGTCCAATTGTATATATTTTGATGCAAATTATAAAGCCTGTAGTATAGCAAGCTGAGCATCAAAGTTTCCACTGTATGTTATTTTTCAAAACAATAATTTAATTTTTATATCTTTGTAAGTACTGTGAGGAGCTGAACTAAAAATAGTACTCAACATTTTAAATGGTAGAAGTTTTTGATATGTACATATCACCATTTTCCATTGAAAATGGCCAGGGGAAGGGGGAACTTGAACCAGTAATTTACATTTATTCACATAATGCAGTATAAAATAAAAGCTTCTTGTCTTACCTACTGTCCAGTGCTGTAGCACAACTAATTTCTTGGAAGGTGAGCTTGCACGAAGTAACTAAAGCTCATCTTCTGAACTGCAGTAAATGTATGTTCACAAGCAAATTTTGCTGATGAAAAATGATGTTTCCGTGTTTATGGAAATAGCAGTTCCCCTGCTTTTGACTGCACTTTTAAAATGCAAGTGCCAAATTTTATACCACTGCATCTGCTCCTTCCATCACGTATTGAAATTGATGTCATTGCTACTCATTGTAAAAAGTTATTCAGTTTCTAAATCTGGTCAAATTAAAATAGGCTAAAGATAAACACAGACAAAGCTGACAAAATCAAATTATTAGTAGAAAGAATAAAAAGTTTCAAAAAAAGTTTATAAAATTAAATGAAAAGATAGAATAACCAGATTTATAAATATATACAGGGCTCGACAAACCGCTGAATCTACTCGCCCGTGGTGAGTAGATTTCAGCCGGTCGCTCCGTGCGCCCCATTCACCGGCGCTTTGCGCATGCGCGGTGCCGGTCTGGTGTATGCGCAGTGTGGGGCTGGCGAGTAGCTCTCTCTGGGGTTTATCAAGCCCTGAATATATATATATTTTCAATAGACTTGGTAGTACAGAAGAACAATATGAGCAGATTGCCTGCTAGCTCCCCTGAACTCTAGCTCAACTTACCGTCAGCAACATTAGCTGAAAGATACATCACCTACTAACTTAGGATTTTCTGTAATTAGAAAGTATATTAATATTAAAAATAATACTAAAATCATCACTCTGATTCCCAAGGAGTGACAGATTGCATGCGCAAACCAATATCATAAACAATAACCTTACCATTTTGGGTGAAATTTTGGGTTTGTTTTTGGGAGGTTTTTGTGATCTGTTGATTTTTTGTTGTTTGTTTGTTTGTTTGCTTGTTTTTAAAGACGATTCTGTGTTGTATTTTTTGCTTTTGGAAGGGAAATTGTTTGATAATTTTAGTTTTAAATAGATAATGTACAGTTTGGTTTGTTGCTTACAAAGGTGGGTTCCCACTCCACTCAACATTGCATTTGTATCACTTAGGCTACACTGCAGCACTATTTCAGGAGAACAGACTTACCCCGATATAGCTATTCTGCATCTTTTGAGTGTGCCCAATATTTCAAAATATAATGGGTTCGCTATTCTGACGTCTCTGTAAACCTCATTCCACGAGGAGTAAGGGACGTTTCAGAATAGTGATTTATTTCAAAATAAGTGCTGTGTAGACAGCGCCAAATTTTGAAATAAGCTATTTCGAAATAACATCCACCTACGGTGCAGTGTAGAGGAACCTTTATTGTCAAAAACTCTCCACATACCACTTTCTGAGGACTCCCTTCATTGAAAAGTAAAAAAAAAATCACAGCTAGGGCATGTCTACATAGCAGTGCTATTTCAAAATAACAAAGTGAGCATCTACACAGCAAGCCCATTATTTTGAAATACTATTGAAATAACCGGCATCTTATTCCAAATTCTGTAACCCTCATTTCACGAGGAATAATGCCTATTTCAAAATAGTTATTTCAAAATAGGGCATGTGTAGACAGTGCAGCTGTAGTTATTTTGGAATAAGTGTCCTCCAGGGATTCTCACAGTTGTCCTGGTGGCCATTGTGTCCACACTCATCAGAACTCTATAGTTCTATAGGGCTTGCGGCACAAAGAAGGCCCTGCTAGCCCTGTGCCACACACCAGCAGCCTTCACTGGCTTTCCAGCCACCATGAGTGACCCTCATGCTCCCACCAAGCCCATCACAGCTGCAAGAGAGCCGGCAGCCAACTCTAAAGCCCCTGCCCAGGGACAAAAGAGAAGGGCACCATCCTGGTCTGGTGCAGAGATCCTGGATCTCATTGACATCTGGGGAAAGGAGGCAAAAGAACACACCAGGCATAGGAAACATGGACATATATGGCTGGATGGCCAACAGCCTGGGCTAGAAGGGCCACAGCTGCACCCAGGAGCAGGTGCAGATGAAGGTGAAGGAGCTAAGGAAGGTCTATAACAAGGCCAGGGAGCGCAGCACCCACTCAGGGGCAGCACCCCACTCCTGCCAGGATTTCGACCAGCTCCACTGATTCCTAGGAGAGGGGTCAGTCCCTTCCCCCACCTTTTTGTGGCCTCTGGGTGGGAGATGCCCATCAGCCTCCCGAAGGGCATGGCTGTGGATGAGGAGGTGATGAAGGAGGAGGTGCAGGAGGAGGAAAATGAGGAGGTCCACACCGACATCATGCCTGCCAGCCAGGAGTTCAGCCTGTCCCTGGAGCCATCCCCCCACACCCCCCCTCAGGATGTTGCTCAGGGATTGGATGAGGCTGAGAAAGGCCCATCAGGTGAGTTCCATTACTTTCCCAGATACATACAGGGGAAGAAGGTGGGCGGCTGGGGGCTGTGCACTCCTTGCTCGGCCTTCTCAGCCTGGGCATCACGTAGGAGCCTGTGCACATAGGTGCACATGGAGGGCCAGTCTGGAGCAGACAGCATCAATGAGGCTGCCACACAGGAACCTTGCACTCCTGCTCACAGGGCTCCTGCACAGGCCTGCCTTACTCCCGACCCCGTGGTGGGACAACTTCTCACCCAAGCCACACACACACAGCAGTGCTGCTCACAGCACATGGGCATGCCCACACTCTCAGGGCAGCATCTGCTCCCAGGCAAGGATAGGCGAGGCAGAGGACACCAGTCTCTTGCCAGTGGAGCCTGCCAGGAGGAGAAATAACTGGAAGGGACCCCAGCAGCACCCTCCCTGGCAAGCGGTGTATGCCACTCACTCACATCTCCCCTAGCACCCTCCCCCCATTTCCTCCAGAGGGCAGGGATACAAGTCCCCTTCCTGTGGGACATCTCCACAGCTGGACTCGGCATGTATGTGACACAGGGAAGCTGAGCCACTCTGTTGCTGCTCTCCAGCCTGCAGGCTCCCAGCCTGGCTGGCTCCTTCCCATGCCTGCTTGTCCCCAGGATGTGGGGGTAGTTAGGCTCCCCCCGGGACATCTGAGCCCCTGGAGGAAAGGGCTCAACGCACATCACCTTGGTTTGAACTGAGACCTTTTGGTGTCAGCGCGGAGATGAGGTCTAGGCTTCATGTATCCTTTCTCCTGGAATGACTGTCCTTTTCTTTATTCTTCACAGCTGGACTAGCGAGTAGGGCATGAGCCACATCTCCCGTGCCAGCCTCCCAACCCTGCGAGACCTGTAGATGCCACCAACCCTTCAAGGACCTCCAGTAGGAACACATAGCCTGCCTCTGATCCCTCTAGAGGTCTCTGGATCACCAGGAGCAGAGGTTGGATGTGGACCTGGAGGAGCGCCATGCTGACTGAGAGCTGTGCCACACCACTTGGAAGGAGTGGTCCCAGGAAACCTGGAGCATGTGCATGGCATGTACAGTGCCGCTGCCAACTGCATGGTCACCACAATTGAGCAGTCCAGCAGCTGCCCCCATCCACTCCCACTCCTGCTCCTGCCTTGCCCCTCCAGCTTCTCCCCCAGTCCTCCCTAGCCACCAAGGGCCCTGCAAACGAGGTGGTAGGAGCACCCAAGGCAGGCACCTGTCCCAGCCCCAGCCCTGAGCCTCTCCTCCACCCTCCTTCCCCTTCCATCTCCCTCCTTCCCCCTCCCAGGTTCTTTCTCCAGTCCCTCCCCAGTTATATTTACCCCAAATAAAAAAACAGAGTTTCTTGTTCCAAAAAAAAAAAAGTCTGGTTTATTGTGTCTGCAGGGGAGGGGTGGGGATGGAAGGTGAGAAGGGTGGTCAGGGAAAGGGAGGGGTGTGGAACAAAAGGCACCGAGGGGCACTGCAGTGGCCCCTCCTGGGGAAGCCCAGGGGACAGTCTCACAGGTGTCCTTGTCTGAAATTCTCCCTCAGGGCCTCCTAGATGTGCGCAGCCCGGTGAGGGGCTTGCCGGATGGCAGCAGTATGCAGCTGCTCAAAGACACTGGCCTCTGCCCTTCACCCTGGCAAGAATGTCTCCCGCTTGTTCTCACTCAGGTTGTGCAGGACACAGCAGGCCAACACCACTTGTGGGACATTCTGCTCGCCAAGATGCAACCAGGTGAGGTGACAGCAGAACCTCCCTTTGAGATGGCCAAAGGCACCCTCCACCACGATGCGGGCCCTGCTGAGCCTGCCATTGAAACATTCCTTATTTTGGTCAAGGTGTCCCATGTAGGGCTTCATTAGCCAGGGGAGCAAGGGGTACACTGCATCCCTCATGATACACATGGGCATGTCCATGTCCCCAAGCCTGATGGTTCAGTCGGGGGGAGGAGGGAAAGTGTCAGTGTGCATCTTCTGGAAGAGGTTAGAGTTACTGAAGATGCAGGCGTTGTGTGCCTTCCCTAACCACCCGACGGTGAACCAATCTTGGTGGTCCAGGGGGCCTGCAGGACCATGGAAAAGTACCCCTTCCAGTTGATGTAGTATGAGTCCCAGTGTTCAGGGGCCTGGATGGGGACATGGGTGCCATCAATGCCCCTCCACAGTTGGAGAAGCCCATAGCATCAAAGCCAGCAATGATGGGGTCCACATCGCCCAGAATGATGACCTTGCACAGTAGGATGGTGTTGATGGCCTTCACCACCTGTAGAAGGACAAAAACAGAGAATCACAGGGTTGCTAGGGCCCCCAGGAGTTCCTGTAGAGCCATGAGGGCAGCCTTCAGTAGCTGCACCAGGAGGTGCAGCAGCAGGTCTAAAAGCTGGCGACTGTTTTCCAGCAGGTCCGGCTCCATGGCTTAAGTGCAGTAGTAACCAGAGCACACAGTGAGAAGGGTTTGCTGTCCCTCAAGGAGGTAGGCAATGAAAAGCCTGAGACATGACTGTACCTGGGGGGTCCCTTTAAGCACAAGACTCAGCTTCAGGAAGTGACTGCTGTCCTGATGCCCTGCCCAAAGTGCTTGCAGGGGGCTTTAAATGTGATTCAGGCTCCAATCGGTTTGGATGCTCTATTTTGAAATAGCTCAGTGATATTTCAATGGGCATTTTTAGTGTGGACATGCAATTTCAAAATAAGCTGTTTTGGAATTTTGTTCCGAAAAAGCTTATTTCAAAAAAAGTGTGTAGTGTAGACATAGGCTCAGTGAGCTAGGTTTTCATGGTAAGAAATGGTATAGCTACACTTCAAATAAATACCTATGGTTGGTCCATGTCAGCTGCCTGAAGCTCACAGGGTTCAGGCTGCTGGGTGTAAAGCTGTAGCGTAGAAATCTGGGTTCAGTCTGGAACCCAGGTTCTAGGATCCCAGAGGTCTCACTTCCATGTGAGAGGAAACCATGACAACATCAGAAAGGAGGGTTCCAATTATGGGATAATTTTCCTCTGCTCCTGCTTGATGTTTTCCTTCCCTAAGACTTTTGTCCTCCTCGAAATTATAGAAGCTATCAGACTGTGGGTGGAATTGCTCTGTTGTCTCTCTGAAAGCCTCCACTATTTACCTCTGTCTCCCTTACCTCCTGCAGTTCACATACTGTAGTCTCAAAAGCCTGTATTCAGTCTGAGGGCCAGGACTTACTTGTGCCTAATGCTCACATCCACAATTTCCCCACAAGTTAGGTAATTGCATGTGCTGCATTCAGCGCAATAAACTGGACCGTTCCGACTCTGCTGCTGGACTTCTGCCTGAAACGCTTTTACTCTCACAGGGGCTGCGTCTAGACTGGCAAGTTTTTCCGCAAAAGCAGTTGCTTTTGCGGAAAAACTTGCCAGCTGTCTACACTGGCTGCTTGAATTTATGCAAGAACACTGACAATCTAATGTATGATTGTCAGTGTTCTTGCGCAAATACTATGCTGCTCCCGTTCGGAAAAAGCCCTCTTGCGCAAATGTATTTGCGCAAGAGGCCAGTGTAGACAGCTCAGGACTGTTTTATTAAAAAGCCCCAATGGCGAAAATGGCGATCGGGCTTTCTTGCGAAAAGCGTCTAGATTGGCATGGGCGCTTTTCCACAAAAAGTGCTTTTGCGCAAAGCATCCGTGCCAATCTAGAGGCTCTTTTCCGCAAATGCTTTTAACGGAAAAACTTTTCCGTTAAAAGCATTTGCAGAAAATCATGCCAGTCTAGACGTAGCCAGGGAGTTTTTGATTTGTTGGTTCTTTGGGTTTTGGGGGGAGGGCATTTGGGTGCTATTGTTAGGTATAGAGCATATTTGTTAAATGTTTCTGCTTCTGACAGTCCCCCAATTCTCCTGATTGCTAGCTCCTCTGGTCACTTTTAAAATGTCTGCTTTCTGGGAGTAAGTGTTCACCCCTTCCTGTCCTCGCCTCTCATACAGCCCTGCTCCTGCTCTGCTTCTCCACAACTACAGCCTGGTTTCTGCCTTGCACTCACTCTGGTTTCCATTCTGTCCAATCCTCGCTTGTACCTCAGGACCAGCTCTGCTCCTGCCTTCCCTGACTCTTGGTGAGCTCATTACAACTCTTGGGACTGATTCTTTCTGGACTCTTGGCTCTGGCCTTTGGATTCTGACTCCAGTTGTGACGTTCAGCTCTACTTCTGGCCCCCTCCCAGTGCTTCACTCTGGCATTCAAACTCCAGTCACTGAGCCTGATTCCCACTCAAAACACAAGGCCTGACTGCCTATGACCTAGTCTCCTGACAGTTCCAGGACTGAACAGACAAAGAATCTGTGGGCTCAAGTCCCATCTCTCCCTACACCCAGATCCAAGATTTGAGAAGCTAAGGATCCACAGCTTTCTGGCAAGTTCTCTGAAAGGCTCTTGTCAATTTATTTTCCAGATAGGAAGCAAAAAAATTCCATTTTTATTCTCCCAAAACAGATTTTTTTCCTGAGAGAAATTTCAGTTTTGATGTTTCATTCTAGCTTGGGATGAAGACATTTCCAGCATTTTTTCAGAGAAGGATTTCCATTTTTCTGCCAAGTCTTATACTCAGCACCTTGGAGAATGCAGCACAAAATTTGTTCACAGAATGGATTTGATATTAAGATGACAGATGGTGTCCTCAATACAGTCAAGGGGATATTATTTGGAATCTGGGATCAGTCCTACAGCCCTTGGCTTCCCAAAGAGGTTTGAGTGAGTATGGACAGCAGACTTTGACCCCCAGCATCCTGAAGAACCATTTTCATTCTGTGAGTTAGCTATTATAAACTCAGTCTAAAGCAGAATCCAGATAGTCTAGATGCTGAAATGTATCAGATTATAATTAACTGTCTCAAGCATTTTTGAAGGTCAAGTAAAAAGACTTCACACATTTGCTTTTGATCAACAGCAGTGAAGATTCTGACTGAATTCTAATATTTCATTTATAGGGGAAATATGATGGTATGAAGCCAGATTGCCTACAGCTCAGCAGTGTACCGTACTGCAAATAACCATAGATCTGATTATCTGCGGCTCCAACCCCAATTTTAGACATTCTGGAGAAAGTGGATATAGGTCTATAATTTCCAGGATTCAGGCTATTTCTTAATTTTTGTTATAGAATAGCTTTTGCTTTTCGCCAGTCATTGGCAAGCGTGGGTGGGTGGGAGGGGGTGTTAATGATATAAGTTAATAAAGAGGCAATATGCTTTGCTCCATATTTGAAAAGTTGCTCAATGAGTTCAAAATGATCGCTAGATTTCCAATAGGGATTTAATGCCTGCATTTCCCCACAACAAATATCTTTCAAATGTCAAAAAATCCATTATATAAGTGTAAAATTATTACACTTTTAATAATTTAAAAGTGACTGATTAAAAAGGTGTATTATTTGAAATATTGTCAGGATTAGCTACTTGTCTCCAACAGATTTAAAATAAAGTTTTGAAGTCCCCACACAACTTTTCAGCTTGGGGATGGGAAAGGGCTGTGGAGGGGAACTCTGCAGATGTAGTCATATTCTATAGGAGGTAGGGTTGCCAGGTGTCCAGTTTTTGCCAGACAGTCCAATATTTGTGGCCCCTGTCCAGTAAAAAAAAAAACCCAGAAAATACTGGACATGTAAAATGTCCAGTATTTTCTGATTTTATTGTACAGAAGGCCAGTGGGGACAGGGGGGAGGGCAGGGGAATGCGGGCATGTAAAGGTGCAGCGATCTTTTTTGGGGGGAGAGGTCAACAAGTTTGGTCTCCCCTTTTTTTTTTTTTTTTTTGCTTAACCAATTTTTTCCCCCACCATGTTCAGGATTTTTTGTGAAAGTATCTGGCAGTCCTAGGGAGGAAGGGCAAATGTTCCCATAAGGATTGTAGGGGGGGAGTCATATTTCTGCTTATTTTCCTAATAGATTTATTAAAAGTTATCATAGCAGTAACTTCAGGTAAATTAAAATGTCTCCTGCCACAGATTAAAAGTATTGAAACCATTGGGAGTCACCCAAATCCTGCAACTAGAAACTTGGACCCAGAGGAGAGTACAGTTGTATGATCTGTTGTACAGGGAAGATAATGGAGCAAGTAATTAAGGAAATCATCTGTAAACACTTGGAATGTGGCAAGGTGATTGGGAACAGCCAGCATGGATTTGTAAAGAACAAATCATGTCAAACCAACCTGATAGCTTTCTTTAATAGGATAACGAGTCCTGTGGATAAGGGAAAAGCGGTGGATGTGGTATACCTAGACTTTAGTAAGGCATTTGATACGGTCTCGCATGATATTCTTATCAATAAACTAGGTAAATACAACTTAGATGGGGCTACTATAAGGTGGGTGCATAACTGGCTGGATAACCGTACTCAGAGAGTAGTTATTAATGGTTCACAATCCCGCTGGAAAGGTATAACAAGTGGGGTTCCGCAAGGGTCTGTTTTGGGACCGGCTCTGTTCAATATCTTCATCAACGATTTAGATATTGGTATAGAAAGTACGTTTATTAAGTTTGCAGATGATACCAAGCTGGGAGGGTTACTAATCTGGAGGATAGGGTAATAATTCAAAATGACCTGGACAAATTGGAGAAATGGTCTGAGGTAAATAGGATGAAGTTTAATAAAGACAAATGCAAAGTGCTCCACTTAGGAAGTTTGAATGAAAATGATGAATTTCATAACTTGTATGGTGGCTGATTTCATGATATGATTTATGAACTTCATTTTTGCAATATGTTATGCAATTGACCCATTTGATTTCTTGCTCTCTACTGTGCTGAAACAAAAGTAGAACCTTGTATATTATAAGTGAGAGCCAATTTTTCCTGTCTTGGATTATTATTAGGGAATGTTAATATTTTGGTTTTACCATGGAAAAGTCAGGACCACATCTACCCTGACTGAATTAACCTCGTTGGCACTACACCTCTACATAGTAGCATAACACTCCCATCTTTGTATATATGCATAAATCCTTGAAGCTTCCACTGAACTGAAGCTTCCACTTCATGCCTCTGACAGAGTGGGTTACAGCCCACAAAAGTTTAAAGACTACCAAATTTATTTGCTTCAGAGGGGTAGCCAAGTTAGTCTGTACAGGATAAACTTAAAAAGTAACAAAAGGTGTGATAGCACAAACTAACAAAACATGTAGATGGTATCATACAAAAGCTCCTTTTACCATCTACATGTTTTGTTAGCCTATAAAGTGCTACCAGACCTTTTGTTGTTTTCAAATTTATTTGGTCATAAGGTGCCACAGGACTCCTTGTTGATTTTGCTGAAACAGACTACCATGACTACCCCTCTGAAATTTATCTTCACAACCTCTCTGTGAGCTAGGGAAGTATTTACACATAGGCTACGTCTTCACTCCAGGCTTTTTGCGCAAGAATGAGAAACCTCGTTTCACAAGGCATACCGGAGCGGTCGACAAAGGCTTCCTTTGTCGACTGCGCTGCATCTAGACTGCCGCGCTGTGCCGGATCAGCTGATCGTCAGCACAGCGCGGCAGCCATTTTTATTTTAATGAAGCAGGGATTATTTAAATCCCCGCTTCTTTGACTATGCTGAATAAACTATTTTACATGGCTCCATTGACGGAGCCATGTAGTCTAGACGTAGCCTAAGGTGCCACAGGCATTCTTAAAAGTACCTCCCCGGTCCAGAAAAATCCCTCATCTGGGAGCAGTCAGGTCCTGAGGATGCCTGACAAGGGAGGTCCAACCCCTATCCAAAATCCCCTCCTGCACTTTCCCTCCTGGCCAGACACCCCACCCCCAGGCCACTCCAGCACCCTACCCCTGGTCAGACACCCTCCTCCCAGCCTGCTTCTGCACTCCAGCTCCCTCCCAGACCTCACAACCTGTCCCCCTTCTGTACCCCACCTCCCTCCCAGATCCTGCACCCAATACCTATCCCACTCAACTGGCAACCCTGTCCCACACACTGAAACCCTCATTTTTGTTCCCACCTCAGAACCTAAGGGGGTCTATAACATTCCCCAGAAAAACAAATCTGGCCTACAGGAAGCCCTGAACCTCAGTCCTCTCCGTCCCTTCCCCTCACCCCTTGGAGTGCCAGAGGAATGAGGTGTTTGAGTTGGGGTCACCTCGGTGAGGATTGGGGGTTTTGGGAGGAGTTTTTTTGTTTCTTACTTGTGTGGTTCCCAACTGATTTTTCTGTATGTCAGTGGCCCACAACCCAAAAAAGTTTTCCCACCCCTGCCATAAAGAGAACCTCGTGTTGGACATAAATTAATATTTTACTTTATTTAAAATGAAGTTTGGTAAACTAACATGAGAAAGTTAATATGCTTAATCTGTTTAATAATTTAAATTAAATCATTCTCCCTAGCTACAGTGCTAGCATAATGGCTCTGGCATAATTATATAATTAACAGTAAGTTTCCATTAGCAATTGGTGGGCCGCTGAAATGTTTACATTGAGCCAGGTGGTCCACGGGCCAAAAAGTTTGAGAACCGCTGAAATAGAGGCACCCCTGGCCTCTCCCCCTGAGAGACCGCCCCGGGCTTCCTGCTGCTCCACAAGAGCCCACAGTGAGATTGGGTCTGTTACCATGGTGGTGAAATCACCATGTCACTCTGGTGTGGATGATGGACAGACTCTTTGTGAGTCTTCCTCATCCAAGCAGTTGATTTAAACAGCATGTTAAGATGCCACGTAAAAACACTTCGCATGTCCACAGAGAGGCAGGATGTATCAATTCTCTCCAGAGAGGGTTGTAATTACTTATGTCTCTGGGTGAACAAGCCCTTTGTGAGCTCTGTGAAGAGATGAGATGTTTTGACTTCCAGTTACAAGGGATTTGTTCTTCTGTCTTTGGGCTGCACGTTGACTAGACCTGAATGGAGTTAGCTGTGACAATGCATTTCTGAGTAATTCTGACACACAAAATGAAACCTGTGCTAAAGACCTCACGTCCAGTGAGAGAAAGCACTGCTGTCAAAAGAAGTCAATTCAAAGTCTCTCCAATTTTCTTCAAAGATCACTTCTACCAGGCAGTGGGTATTTTACTGATTGGTCCTTTATATTTTTGAAGGGGGACCAAATGTTAACTGGATCTTCTTGAGTAGTGTCAACAGATTGCTTGGGCCCAATCCTAGTTTAAAATTTAAATTGGATCAGGCCCTTTGTAAGCAGGTTGGGAAGTGGTCCCATTAGGCAATTATTATTAGGTATTATTTACATAATATAGGCATTACCATCATGGTATTCACATATACATTTCTCAGTAGCTTTACATATAAAATAGCCCAGTCCCATTGACGTCCATGGAAAATGTACCTTTCCAGCAGTGGTGGTGAGGGTTAGTGACATGATCTTCACCCTGTAATTGTCGTGGTTAGTTCAGTATGGTCATTCTATCTTGTGGAAATGGAGGACATTTGAGAGTTTTGCAGTAACTTCAAAAAATGCAGTTGCAGGGATGTAAATTCCCATTCATCAGTTAGCTGGTTAAAGTTAGGTCACACTGGGGTTGCTGCCGGCTCCTGCATGTTAGAGAAATACTTCTTATATTTAAAACAGGAAATACCACTTGAATCAGAAATCTCTCTAGAACCTGAAAGAGCTTCTTAAATATACCCACTGTCAAGTGCATTTTAATTAAGTCCTTTACACCTTGCAGGAAACTTGTTATGTATCATATAGTACAAATGAAGTAGGCTCTCCAGAGATTTTAAATGCAGCATTAAAGCAGTTTCCTCATGGCGTAGCCAGACATAAATCTACTACTTACTACATAAAATGATATTATACTCCAGAGATGTGATCTACATATATTTTTCTGTCAAGGTTTTTAACATTAATTTAACTTTCCATTACCAAGGGCCTTGTTGTAGTGATTTTGTCCACTGTTTGTTACACCTTTACATATCACCTTTACTGCAGCTGTGAAAGCACATGACTAAAAATCAATATGGAGCAAATTAATTTGATGTGGCTGCCTCATGCATTCACTAGTTTGATGACCTCCCATGTTGTTTCACAATCACATTTACAGTAGTCTAGCCTTCATGTTCCCATTGATTTACAGAATCTTGGAAAAATGACTCTTATTTATTTAAACTCTCATTACCAAGAGCAAGGGCTGAAAATTCAATTCTCTCCTTTGCTGTAGTTTTTAAGTTCTGTTTACAGATGCTAAAGAACTTTCAAGAAATGCAAGTTAAGAAAAATGACTTGAACACTTACATGGTAACTCGTTTATTCCAAATGCATTAGTAGTACTTTGGAGGAACAATGTCCATGTATCTCTAAAATGTAGACCTAATTATTTTGCAAATGCTTCATGGCAAACATGTTGCCTCAAATTTGTTCCAAAAGTATTAACATGAACATGTAATTTTTCACAGTCTTGACATATGTATAGAGCATCCTGTGCTTATCTCTTATGAAGAATAATCTCATTTGCTGGAGAAATGCCTGTAGACTCTTTGTTTTTAATTTTCCTTTCAAATAATTTTTCAAACATCGATCCAAGTATATGATTAAAATGAGAAGAGTTATGTGGCAACAGAGTTAACAAATGGAACATCTTCCAGCAACATCTATGTAGCTTTCAGGCTTACATTGGCTGGCCCTGGAATATCCTTGTTTCTATAGATCACACCAGCTCTCTCTCTCACACATATGTCTGTGACATGTTTGAGTTCAGCAAAGGCATAGAGGGTATAGAGGCTTAAGAAAACATTTGACAAAAAGAAGGCACTCACTATCGCTTAATGTACTGTGAGGCAGAACTGACTCTTCAGACAGGAACACTTTGATCTTATATACACCGTGTGACAAACTGAAACAACTGGTATATAATTTTTAGCTTTTCGCTAGAAGGTGAAAGGAGAAATAGTGTCTGAAATGTCACAAAAATAGTTGACAAATAGCTAGAACATGCCATTTGACATCCCTTTGATAACAAAATGATCAAAACTCTCATCTTGTCTGTGGCACCTACTTGAAAGTGTTGTACCAGTTAGGCTTAGTTTTAAGAACTACAAAAATCTGTCTGGTCACTTTGCCTCTGCAGTTTTCCCTGCCTTTCTAAGCTAGTTACAGGGGACATACTCCCCAAACCAAGAGGACCTGCCTTTACACTTTTCACTTTTGAAAGTAGTTAAATTAATTAGGTTTTAATTAGGATTCAAAGGCTGTAATTACTTGTGATGTCTAATTATTTGATCAATACATTGGGTACTATCTGTTGTACTTTACACAGCTCAGTAGGAGTGTCATGGGGCAGACTCATCACCACAGGTCCTCCTGCTGGTAGCACCGGGAATTAGCACTAGGAATTAGCTCTTAACAGCCCACAGGGTGCCTCCCTCTGGCTGATGTCTCCCCATGCCCTCACTACACGATCTCCATTCTGGACCCAAGTCACTCCCAGACGACGACATCCTCTTCAGGACACTGTCCTCCAGCAGTGCCCACTGCAGTGTCTTTCAGCCCCCTTTCAAGGGGGTGTTTATCAGTCTCTGCACTCTGGGGTCCTCCTCTCCCAGGGGACCCCCAATTCCCCTATACCCACCTTACCTCAGTGACTGCTGCCAGTCTTCAGCTAGTCCCTGCCTTGGGGCAAACTGCAGTCTGAAATGACCACTCATCATTGGCAAAGGTGTGTGGACCTGCTGCCTTTGCCTATCCTAGCTGCCCCCCTGCAACCCTAGTACTCTCTGGCCCTGCAGCCTGGGAGTGAGGTCAGGCCAGAACGCCTCAGCCCTGCCTGCCTTTCCCAGCACTGCACTCTATGCACCCAGCGGATGAACTCTAATTCCAATGCTTCTCTGTGTATCTGGCTAGTAGAATTGGTTTGTGACAAGACAGCCACTTGAAGATCTTTTAAGCCGTGATTAGGAAGATTAAAGTGTTCCCCAACAGCTTTCTGTATATTTGCTTTACGTATATCTGATTTGTGTCCATTGATTCTTTCCCACAGAGACTGTCCAGTTGGTCCAATATATATAGCAGCGGGGCATTGCTGGCATTTGATGGCATAGATCAAATTACTGGATGTGCAGTCAAATGACCTTTTGATTTGGTAGCTTATGTTGTTGGGTCCAGTGATGAATTCACTAGTATAGATATGTGGGCAGAGTTGGCATCATATTTGGTTGCAGGGCTGGGTTCCTGGATGCTTATGATGTGGGTGTGTGGCATGGTTACCGGAAATAATTCATTTCAGGTTAGAGAGTTTTCTGTAAGCGAGAATAGGCTTTTCTCCCAAGGCCTCTGAGAGTGCAGGATCATTTTCCAAGATGGGTTGTAGATTGTGGATAATGCACTGGAGGGGTCTGAGTTGTGGACTATAGGTAATAACAAGTGGAGTTCTGTTATTTTCTCTTTTGGGTTTGTCTTGAAGTAATTCATGTCTGGGAAAGATACAGAAACCTATTGGGGAACACTTTAATCTTCCTAATCACTATTTAAAAGATCTTCAAGTGGCTGTCTTGTCACAAACCAATTCTACTAGACAGATACACAGAGAAGCATTGGAATTAGAGTTCATCCGCAAATTCAATTCGCATGCTAATGGACTCAATCGTGATGAAGGATGGTTGAGACACTATCTACCTAGCAGTCAATGACGGTGCAAACGGCTCTTTGTGTAGATTCCTATGTCAGGAAGGATACTATCAATTGACTTTGATTCTTATCTGTTTCATTTTAACTACCCAATCTTCAGATACGTACTGATTCCTTCTACCTTCCTGATTTTCTATACCCTCTGCTCCCCTGTCCCCCCCCCCCCTTCTCACCTATTTATTTTGGGTCTGCACATCCTAAACTCAAAACTCCAGTCATCTGAAGAAGTGGGCTGTGCCCATGAAAGCTCACGATACCATCTATATATTTTGTTAGTCTATAAAGTGCTACCAGACCATTAGTTGTTTTTTTCTATACAGACTAACTTGGCTACCCCCCTGAAGCAGGAAGATTAAAGTGTTCTCCAACAGGTTCTTGTGTGTTGCCTTTTCAGATATCTCATTTGTGTCCATTAATTCTTCCCCATAGAGACTGTCCAGTTTGCCCAATATACATTGCAGTGGGGCATTGCTGACATATGATGGCATAGATCATATTAGTGGGGTTGGGGGGTTGGCCAGGAGGCTGAGGGCATGGGGTTTCTGTCCAGGAGCAGAGGGCAGAGTGTGTGTGGCTGGGGACAGGGGAGATTTTGGCCAGGTGGCTGGGGGAAGGGGTGTCTGGTTGGGGGTGTGAACAGGGGGGTCTGGGCATGAGGAAGGACACTTACTTGTTTTCATGCCGTGTGGCAGGTACCATGTAACACACCTCCCACTGCTCCCATTCCCCAGAAGCCTCCGGGAAGGGCAGGGGAGGCTGCAGGAAGTATGTCCCGAGGGAAGGAAATGTCAGTGCTCAGGGAGCCATCTTTGGTTCCTGGTTTCCTCCACGTGGGGGGAAGGAAAATGCTGTCACACCCAGCCATGTCTAGCTCTACTTGTTTCCTGTACGCCAGATCTGGCTGGGATCCTTGGGGCTTTCTCCCCCCAACCCTCCCTGCAGTAAGTTGCACCAGCGTTTGGGTCTTGCGGGGGCCATAAGGCTGCAGCACCAGTGCTGGCTCCCTGATGCAGGAGGACCAGGGGGCCTGAGCTGGGGCTCCAGAAGAGCCATATCTGGTTTCCCAGAGAGCCATAGGTTGCCAATCTCTACAATAAAGAATCTTCAGTGGCCTTTGAGTGGAGTGGAGTATAGTTTAGCGTAGTGTAGTCTAGTACTCACTATATAGTCTGATTTTTAAGAGTCTCACATTCCATTCATACTCTTAAGTGAAGTAGCCAGATTTAAAAGCAATGAGAGCTGCCAGGTTCTCAGGGCTTTAGAAAATCTGGACCTTACTATTTAAAAAGTTATCAGTGAATCAGCAAGGTAACATATAAGTGTTTCCTTGCGGAATCAGGAAAGCAGAGTGTGAAGAGCTGGGCAGTTGAAGGATTTCATCTATAAAAGTCTATTTATTATACACTGGGTCCTGGCTATACAGCCGTGGATGTCTCTTGGACCAACTAACATCAGAGCAATTGAGATCAACTGGGGTAAGAGCTTACAGAAGCTAAACATTGGGTATTGCTGCTGTCAGAGTCTTCTCAGTGGAGGGCCCTTGTTTCTGGATTTCATTTCCCCTGTCTTCACTCCTTATAAAAGGGGTCCAAATTTGAGTTTTAGGCTTTACTTTTTTTCCCAGACATTTGCCTGAAAAGGGGGTGTGGGAAGGAAAGAATTTGGTGGGATGGCACTTAGGAAATGTTGATATAACTTTAGCACAATAATCAGAAAGCTAGAGATGTCTTTGATTTATGTATGTTCACTCATGTTGATGACTAAGTTATGTTTTAGTAAATAAAAAACACACATGAAAATTAGATCTTTTAACAGAGAAAACCCTGAGACTATCCTCAATCCTGATAGAGCATAAGAGCAATACCTTTATCCTGGTTTACTGTTAATCAAAGAGTTGACACAATTGTCAAACTTTCAAGTTCTTTTGTCAGTCGCTTTGTTAAATTTCCAAGATAGCACTTGAAACAACTGACAAGAGATATTTACTCATTCAACAGTTATTTCACATATTCAATACTCTATAAAATACAAAGTTGCCTAATTTTTTGGTGCTTAATTAAAAATACAGTGCCACAATTATAACTGCAGTAAGTCCATTTCTGGTGATGGAGTTATGCCATGGATAAATTTTACTTATGGTATGTTGGAGTTCTGGGAAGGGGTTTATGTAAGTTACCGGGATATCTTAGGCTATGTCTACACTGCAGTCTTCTTGCGCAAGAACTTTTTGCGGAAGAAATCTTCTGCAAAAAGTTCTTGTGCAAGAGCGCGTTCACACTGCCATGTGCTTTTGCGCAAGAGAGCGTACACACTGCATGGATGCTCTTGCGCAGCAAAAAAGCTCTGATGGCCATTCACAGAATGGCCATCAGAGCATCTGTGCTTTTTCCAATAAGGGTTTCTTGTGCAAGAAACTCCTGTTGTCCATCCACACACACAAGAGCTCTTGCGCAAAAAGGCTTATTCCTCGTAGAAAGAGGAATAACTATTGTGCAAAAAGCCCTGTCTTCTGACCATCTACTGTACTTTTTCTTGTGCAAAAACATGCTTGTAGTATGGATGGTTCACAAGTTTTTGCGCAAAAACAGCTCTTTTTGCGCAAAAACTCTGCAGTGTAGACATAGCCTTAGAGTTTAGTGCAAGTCCTGAGGTCTTAGAGAAAATGAGCTCAGGTGCCCACGTTTCAAGGCATGATAGTGGGCCAGAGTTAGTACCCAGAAAATGTGCCAATGAAACTGTGTGTGTGTGTGTGGGGGGGGGGGAGACGACAATGTTGCAGCCTGTTGAAGTTCTGGCAGTTTAGCACTCACCCAGGCAATTCAGAGCAGAAAGCCTTAGATTCCCCTCTCCGCATGTCTAGTGGGTGACTAGGAGCAGGAACGTTGTAGGATGTGAAAGAGATGAATCTGGAGTGATATTTTTAGGTAATCTTCCCATCAGTGCAACTATCAGTGAGAATGCTGATGTATGCATGATTCAGTAGAGAGAAATTACAGTGGTAAAAATGTTTAAGTGCAGCTCCAGACACCATAATGGTCAAAAGGCCCACACCCACTCTACAGTACTGCTGTCACCATTGCCACCTGCAGTGGAGCCACACTGTGGCTAGACCAACAGTATAGAATTGCCACAATTATCAGGGCACACAAAGCCATAGAGTCCTGAAGCTTCTCTGAAATGGAGGATTCTAGGTTTTCAGGAGAAAATGATAGCATTGGCACAATATGGTAGTGGTTTATAGAGCAGTCAATTGTAATTATGTCTCTAACCAACTGATAAACATTCTTCTTGGCAGGATGGTTCAAGGAAGATCAATACTAAATTCTGTTTTCATCTCCATTTATTTAATTGTGATTTGTGTGATTGTTTGGAAGTGCCACTGGACATCATGGTGACTGCAGATGGTAGTATTATCTCTCTGAGTAGGAACTCAGTAAGCAGTTTTGCAATAAAGGAGGGGAGTAGTACATTTTGATTTATTTCAAACTGATCTATGGATAAATAAATGGGCTCTCTCTTTTATAGACCATTTTCAATTGCAACATACCATACAGTATTAAAAAATCCACACACTCGGGGCAGCTGAAGGTGAAGACATCAATTGCTGAGTATACTAACTCATGGAAAATTGGTTAGCTAATTAATTTCTTCAATATCACAAGGGCACAAGAAAATAAAATGCAAAATGTCAATATTTAGGACTGCTAGAACTTTTCATCTTCAAGGTGCTTTAAACAAATTAACTCAGTAAACAACAGCCAGAAATAATTTTGCATTCATGTGACATTTTCAGTTGAGGTTTTAATTATTTACAAACATCAACTGATTCAGGCTAGACCCACTACTATGGGATTAGGTAAGTACAGTCAAAATTGTTTAAAGGGAAAACTGATAATCAAAAAGAATTTATGGGGCCAAGATTCAGGAGCCAATTTGGCTTACTACACTGAATTCTGAATAGCTATTATATTATATTATATTATATTATATTATATTATATTATAGTTTAACAATATATTTTTTGTTTTATATTTACTCAGTCACTTTGCTTTGACAATTTTGTAGGTGAGTGAACTTTTCCTTTCAATCTTAAATGGATTAGTGAGATAGGGAACAAAAACTTCTGCTCCCTTTTGTTCCCCTGCTATGGAGTGAGCCATAATTGCTTTTGTATTTCGCAGGGCAGAGAAGCTGCTGCTCTATAGCACTTATGAGGGTGCAAGACACCTAAAGAGGATGGGGAAGTGTAGCCAAGACCATTGTTCAGTCCCTTGCAGGCCAGGATGACCATACAGCCTGCCACAGGTGAAATACCCTTCATTCCCATGGGCTGTGTCTACACTGGCACCCTTTTTCGGAAAAGGGATGCTAATGAGACACAGCGCAATTGCAAATCCGCGGGGGATTTAAATATCCCCAGCGGTATTTGCATGAACATAACTGCCGCTTTTTCCGGCTCGGGGTTTTGCGGAGAAAGCGCCAGTCTAAACGCGATCTTGCGGAAAATAAACCCTTTCCGCCAAGATCTCTTATTCCCACTTTCAAGTAGGAATAAGAGATCTTGCGGAAAGGGTTTATTTTCCGCAGATCGCGTCTAAACTGGCGCTTTTCTCGGCAAAACCCCGAGCAGCGGCAAATGTTCATGCAAATACCGCGAGGGATATTTAAATCCCCCGCGGATTTGCAATTGCGCTGTGTCTCATTAGCATCCCTTTTCCGAAAAAGGGCGCCAGTGTAGACACAGCCATGAAGTATAGCATAGGAGTAGGAGTGTAAGTAATGCACTTTCTCAGACCTGCTGAGGAACAAACCCAGACAAAGAGTGGGCTGGAGCAATTTTGCTTTTGGGGTTGTTTCTTAAGATTACTAAGAGTAAGGTGATACTCATACACACACATCACATTCATGCTGGCAATTTGGAGGAGTAGATTACTTCTGATTTCACTGGTGGCTGGAGTGCTGGCCAGGTGTCAGCTTCCCAGAGACTCGACTATGATGTTCCTTGGGAGATCCCTTTGGATATGCAGGAGGTTTTACTTTCTCTGGGCCAGTCCCATGTTTCTGCTGTGATGTTACATCTTGTCCAGAAGAGAGAGAGGGGGAGAGATTTTCTGGTCGCTTCTCAGTTAATTTATCTGCTTGCAGGGGTCTTTGTCTGCCTTAAAAGGTCAGAGATCCCAAAATGCCTTGGACTGGGTATTTCTCATTCACACCTCACACACATTCCACAGGTTACACACATATGCATAAGCATATACTAAGCAATATGGTTTCTAGGTAAAATCCAGCCTCATAGCCTTGAGTAACCAGAGACCTACCATAAATTGGATTGCTTGACATTCTAAAAAGACCTAATGTAAATCATATGGGTTAACATACCAAAGGCATCATACAGAGCTTAACATAAATTGTAACTAAGGGTATGTCTACACAGCAAAGTTATTTCGAAATAAGAGCCCTTATTTTGAAATAACTTTCCTAGCGTCTACACAGCCAAACCCCTATTTCGAAATTAAATCGAAATAGCGGAGCGCTTATTTCGAATTTGGTAAACCTCATTTCACAAGGAATAACGCCAAATTTGAAATAGCTAAATCGAAATAAGTGCTGTGTAGACGCTTATTTTGAAAAAGGGGGCCTCTAGCCCTTCCCACGGTGCCCTGGTGACCACTCTGGGCACAACCAGGAAAACTCTTCTGCTCCCCCCCAGCCCCGGAGCCCTTAAAGGGGTAGACTCTGGCCACAGTGCCTGAGTCAGCTACAAGCCTGCCAGCACAGAGCCAGCAGTCCATGCACCTGGCCCACCATGAGCCAGCAACCCACTGGCACCCAGCCCTCCACCACTCCCCAGGAGCAGGCTGGGAGCTCCCAGGAGCCCACCAGGGGCCACAAAAGGCAGGTGCCTTCCTGGTCTAGAGTGGAGATCATGGAACTCATTGAGGTTTGTGGGGAGGCCTCCAATGTCCACAATCTCTGCACTAGACACAGGAACGTGGCCGTCTATAGGTGGATGGCTGACAGCCTGGCCACTAAAGGCCACATGTGCACCCAGGAGCAGATGCGCATGAAAATAAAAGAGCTGCGGCAGACCTATGCTAGGGCCTTAGGGGGCAGTCCCCAACCAGGGGCTGACCCAGATCCCTGCCCCTATTACGATGCCCTGGACCGCATCCTGGGGGGTCAGACTGTCTGTGCCCCCCAGGTGGTCATCGACCCTGGGGCAGAGGGCACGGAGCAGGAGGAGGAGGAGGAGGAGGACAGTCAGGAGCCACAGGAGCCTGGAGGGAGTATGTCCTGCACCCAGGACCCCCGAGCCATCCCAGCAAGCCTGTCACCGGTGTCATCCGAGACCGGGGAGGCCTTGACATGTGAGTTCCATCAGTGTCCCCTTATGCGGGGTGGGGGGGGCGGGAAAGAGAGACCAGGGACCGCGCCTGTGGGCCTTGCTGACCACGGAGCACGCAGCAACCTGTGCATGTGCCTTGCTACCCTGGGCATGTGGCCCCGGCTGGCTGCCACACAGGGGCCCTGGCCAGTTCCCCACACGCATGTATGTATGAAGACACATGACATGCTCCGTACCCCGGGGAGGGACACTGCATGATGCCCTACCTCCACAAGCCCCCTCTATGCAGAGGCAGGGCACAGCTCCCCTTCCCTCCCCCAACCCCCATACTATATAAGGAACAGGGGCCAGCTCACACTCCCGGGGATAGCAGGACATGATGGTGCGGAGACCTGTCATCCTCGCCTTGCAGAGGGGGGCTGGGCTTCACCCACTGTGTCCCCAGGGAGAACTGACCACTTCTTGTGTTTCTCCACAGCCGCAGCAGCTGCGAGTGCAGGGCTCACCACCCCACCCAGGACATCCTTCTGCACCGGGGCCCTCAGCAGGCTGACCCGGAACCAGGAGGAGTACCAGCAGCAGCACCTGGGGCTCCTGTGAAGGCAGGTCTGCTTACAGGAGCATTGGGTGCAGGAAGACCTGCAGCTGCGGTGGGAGAGCTTGCAGGAGCTGCTTGACCAGGGGCGTGCCATCTGCGACCACCTGCAGACCCTGGTGCAGAGATTGGTGCCTGCTGCCGCTCCAGCCCCTGTGGCCACCCCAGCTCTCGCTCCTCCTCCCACTCCTGTTCCCCCTCCCACCCCGTCCCCATCCACCCCACCCTCCATACCTGCTCCCCCCCGGGGATGCCGAGGCCCCAGCACCCTCAGTGCTGGGAGACAGGTGGACCGGCAAGACCCCCAACCCTGAGCTTCTCCTCTCCCTTCCTCCCCTGGCCTCCCCCTTCCATCTCCCTGCTCCCAGGTTTCCCCCTCTCCCGCCCTCATTCCCCCCTCACCCCAGTTATGGTCAATAAAGAGAGTTTGTTTTTGGCAACACATGTGTTTTTATTTTACATCAGGAAGGGGGGTTAGGGAGGGGAAAGTGGAAGGACATGAGGGTGGAATAAGGCACAAGGCCCCAGTGGGGCACGCCAGGGAAACTTCACTCCTCCTCCAGGTGGAAGCTCTCCCACAGGGCCTCTCGGATACAGACAGCCCACCAATGGGCCTCCTGGCTGGCAGAATGTGGGGCTGTGCATACAGGCCAGCCAAGTGGTCGGCCTCTGCCATCCAGGCTGGCAGAAAAGCCTCCCACTTCCTCTCGCACAAATTATGCAGCACACAACATGCTGCCACCACGTGCGGAATATTCCGCTCGGAGAGGTCCAGGCGGGTGAAGAGGCATCTAAAATGGGCCTTTAACCGGCCGAATGCCCCCTCCACCACAATGCAGGCCCTGCCAAGCTTGGCATTAAAGGCCTGTTGGGAGGGGTTGAGGTGTCCCATGTAGGGCTTCATGAGCCAGGGTTGTAGTGGGTAGGCCGCATCCCCCACCAGGCACACAGGCACATCCACGTCCCCGACCCCGATGTGGCGGTCGGGGAAGAAAGTCCTGGCATGCAGCCTCTGGCACACGGAGGCATTGCAGTACACCTGCGTGTTGTGTGCTTTGCTAGACCAGCCCACGTTGATGTCCACGAACTGGCCCAGGTGGTCAGACACAGCCTGCAGGATGTCTGAGAAATATCCCTTCCGGTTGATGTAGAGGGTGGCCTGGTGTTCTGGGGCACGAATGGGGATATGCGTCCATCGATTCCTCCCCCCGCAGTTGGGGAAGCCCAGGGCACCATACCCCTTGATCACCATGTCCAAATCGGTGAGGCGGATGAGCACTCTATTGATGGCCTTGACCACCTGCAGAGAGACACACAAAACCACCGAGAGTCACTGGGGTGCCAGGGTGGCTGAAAGTGCTCCTTCCCCGCCACTGCCCCATGTCCCCACTCCCATGAGCAACCCCCCTGCAATCCTGGCCACCGTGGGCAGTCCGTAGTGTGGCTGGGACAGACCAAACCCTCCCGGGGAAGGGACTTTCACCACCTCCCCCCCTTTTCCCTAGGGCACCCATCCCCTCCTCACACACCCCCGCTCCTGGCACAGTGGCCGGAGATTGCCATACCTGCATGAGCACTGCTCTGACGGTGAATCTCCCCATTCCGAACTGGTTCCCCACGGATAGGTAACTATCCAGCATGGAGAGCTTCCAGAGGGCAATGGCCACACGCTTGTGGAGGGGAATGGCGGGCCTCATGTGTATGTCCTGTCACCACAGAGCAGGGGCGAGCCACTCACAGAACTTGAGAAAGGTGTCCTTCTTCATCCTGAAGTTCTGGGTCCATTGTTGGTCTCCCCAGTGCTCCAGGACAATGTGGTCCCACCAGTCGCTGCTGGTGTCCAGATGCCAGATGCAGCAGGGCACGCTGGCGTCTGGGCGTCCGACCCAGGGGGGTCGGGAAGAGGGCCTGGGGGTCGGGCTGCAGCAGATGCTGCCAGGCAGTCTCTAGCAATTGCAGCCAGGCTTGCAGCAATGCGTCCAAAAGGAGCACGAGAGTGCCCGGGGCAGCTCCTGCTCCATGGTGCCGAGTGCTGTGGTGTCCCGAGTCAGGGCAACCAAAGCAGGCAGAAAGAAAAATGCTTTGCTGTCCCTCAGCTAGGTAGGCAAGCAAGCAGGGAAAGCTGAGAACCGGCTGTCCAGGGGGGGTTCCTTTAAGCACAAGCCTCAGATAGCCTCAGGCAGCAGCCACACAAAGCAACTACTGACCTGATGCCCTGCTGGAACCGGTTTCAGCTGCCCTTAAATGCAATTCAGTGTCCAATCAGTGTGGACGCGCTATTTCGAAATAGCAAAACGCTATTTCGAAATGCATTTTGTGTGTAGATGCGTTATTTTGAAATAACTTATTTCGAATTAACTATTTCGAAATAAGATATTTCGAAATAACACTGTAGTGTAGACCTACCCTAAGAGAGGTAGAGTCAAGGGAAAGGGGAAAGCAGAGGAGTATGTGCAGTCAGCTAGATGCCTGTGGAAAGGAGGGTTGTGTTCAACTGGTTGCATAAGAGTAGTCACATGCCTTCTCTACTTTTAGTTCTGGGGGAGCGGGGGGATTGTATTAGACACCTACACAGAACGTTCTTATTAGCATTAGCATATTCCAGTTATTTGCCTGACTTCATTTCTCTATGTCCAGTTACACGTTCTAAATACATCTCTTGAACCACCTTGAATCTCCACCTCAGACAAGCATGGATCCCCCTACAGGGGTCCAGGTATATGTTTGAACCTTATAGCCCTGAGCTCTCATAGCATTGCCCAGAGAGGTGTATTTCTCCAGCTTTCAAGCTCAGGAGTCACAGAAGTCTAGGGTCCTGGTCTCAGAAGGAAGTGTGACACCCACCATGAGGATACTGTTCTGTCCCTCATAAGTAACGATGATATCTGGTTGAGGTTGACTCTCTGTTCCAGAGATAGCGGAGTTCACAGTAACCTCCCACACAGGTGGTGGGAAGGCTTTGACTAGATGATTTTGGATGACATCATGGTGCAGCCGACAGGCTCTGGGACATCTCAAGTTAAATTCATATTAAATCCAATTATTTCTAAGGTTAGCTCATGTCTTCTCTGGAGGAGCATATGCTCTCAACAAGATGGTGTTTAACAGGAAAAGGAAGCCATTATTACAAAAAAATTACAGTAGCATTTCAATATCCAGTAAAATTAGTACAAGAAAAAAACTATATCTAATCCCTTGGCAGGGATTTGTAAATTCTGTCACACTGATGATGCTATAGTCCTGTTGTTGACATTCACAGTAGTATTGTGTGCTGGAAGGCTGTATCTCCTCAATGCTGTGTTGTAGCTGCTCTAATTTCTTAGCTGTCTTGTTGGTGTGACTTTTTGATTATTTTTAGAGATGTCAGCCTGAAGGTGTGATGAGATGAACAGGCTGAGCTGAGAGTGTAAGAGAAAGGATGCATACAAATACACAGTGTGTAAGAGAATATACCTTCTCCATTCATAGCCTTGCTGAAGGTGGAAAGCACATCTTTTAGGGGTTCAGCTTCAGTTAAATATCAGCCACTATCACTTTTACATTGTTTCAGTATCTTCATAGGAATCTCCTTGTTAGCATGAACTCATAAATATGCTATCTGCTAGTGCATACATGGCAGGTTTATAATTCCTTTTCAGTCTTTACGATCACATAGATACTTATCTTTCTGGCAGGAAATTCTAAGAAAATTTTCAAAAACAGTTTTAACTCTTTCAGTCTATTCATTTTCCTGAGATATCAGCAGTTAAGTGTAGAAGTTGTCTTTCAAAAGAGTCCAAACTCTATCTTCTCTATCAAAGTCTTTCATCTCTTAAAATAGTCTTCTTAAACTTAAGATGGTAGTACTTAGAGTCTTAAAAATAATTAGTCACATAAATTATTTTCTTCTCTTCTTAATAGTCTTTGGAGAGATAGGGTATGTCTACACTTGCAGCCTATTTTGGAATAGGGCTGAAAATGTAGGCATTCGGTATTGCAAATCAAGCCCGGGATTTAAATATCCTGCGCTTGATTTCCATCTTCCCGGCCGGGCGCCATTTTTGAAATTTACAAGCCCGGTATAATTGCCCGTGTCTACACGCGGCAGTGAAACAGGCGTTCAAAATAAAGCCCTATTTTGAACTACCTGTTATTCCTCCTGCAATGAGGTTTAACAGGTAGTTCGAAATAGGGCTTTATTTCGAACACCCATTTCACTGCCGCGTATAGACGTGGGCAGTTATTCCGGGCTTGTAAATTTCAAAAATGGCGCCCGGCCGGGGGAACATGCAAATCAAGCGTGGGATATTTAAATCCTGGGCTTAATTTGCAATTCCAAATGCCTACATTTGCAGCCCTATTCCGCTGCAAGTGTAGACATACCCATAGTTCTTGGTCTTTTCTACATAAGTGAGGAATTGCATATGTATTGCCAGATAATTAATTTAATATAAGTGCCTCTCTGCTCAAACAATTTCTTTCATTATTAATCAATTATAAGAAGATAAAACATCTCACTATTAACATAACAATGGTATCACTATTAACATAACAATGGTATCAGGCTGTTACTATTAGGAGCTTTGTCAGATATTAGGTTACCTCCATGATGCTCACTAGAAGCCCAACCACTTCATCAAGTACACAAGACACTACTTAATTCAAATATTCACTCCAAACAGGATTATTTTTATTGGGGTACTCATCTCTCAGGCCCTGAACCACAACCCAGCAGAGATGTCTTTAAAGCAAAGCAGGAGAAACGATTGCATATAGTGTGAAGTCCTGGGTGTCCTTCTCTCAGGATCCATACTTCACAACCTCTTTTGGTTCAAGGGAACATTCCACAGAATCCTCTCCAACCAGTACTGAGAAACTTTGGTCTACTTGCAGCTCTGTTCAATTGCTCACTGTCTGAAGTCCTTTAAAGACAGGCCTAGCTCGTACAACGTACAACTCCCTTTTTGAGTGTCATTATCTGGTCCTCTCAGCGTATACATCCTTTCTTTCTCAGGTAGAGTAGGCAAACCTTCTCACACCTTCTTCCTTCTTGTAACCAATATTGCATTTACCCCGGATCAAGACAGTAACAACCTAATAGCTGCAAGTGCCTTTCAAGGATAAATCAACCACTTTTCATGGGCAAGCTGCTCATCACAAGGATTTTGGGCCTTATTGCTCTCAGAATATGTCTACACAGGGATAAAATACAACATGCAGCTGTACTGGGTCAGATGATTTGGCTTATATAGGACTCTGGAGCTGAAAAATCAGTGTGTAGATTGGGGTAGGGAACCTTTTTTGCGTCAAGGGCCGCTGACCCACAGAAAAATCAGTCTGAGGTCAGAGGCTGTAGGGAGGTGGTGGTGGTGGGATCGGAGTGCCAGAGTGGACTCCCCAATGCTGGGGGAGGCCCTATGCCTTGGGGCCAGAGCCAGGCAACTCAGGGGCCACATCTGGCCCCCAGGCTGTAGGTTCCCTACCCCTAGTGTAGATGCTTGAGCTCCAGCCTGAACTCTGGGACCCTGTGGGGGTGGAAGAGTCCCAGAACTCGGGTTCCAGCCCAAGCTCCAACATCTACATAGTGATTTTTAGCCCTGCAGCCCTGCTTTACTGAATGGTGCCAGCCTCAGCCGTGCTGTAGGTCTCTTATCCCTTTGGTGATGTATAGTCAGAGCCCATGTGCCTTGTAATAGGCTTGGCTTTAAATGCACAATATTCCCAAATAAACATACCAAAAAAGTGTACACCCTCATAAGCATTGTAGGGCTAACAAAGTAGAAACATGAGTGAGAAATAAACAATATCTCCCATTAAATGTTTCACAACCAAAAATGTTTACCCCCCAAAAAAATCAAGTTAAGTAAGGGTTTTTCCTATAAATCCTTACGTGGGTTTACAACTAAAGGTCTTTGAAAGGAGGAAGAGTAAAGAGTCCCTCTTGTATGCCTCACTCTATGGCTCTGCTAACCCATCCTAAGAAGTGTTTTCAGTTGTTGGGTACATGTGCGTCCTCGCTCCATGCTGCACCGGCCCCGTCCAAGAAGACCACATACTTGGTTCAGTGACAAGGTGCTCAGCCAGGTTTATGGTTAAGGAAGCAAGGTTCTTGAGCCCAGTAGACTCTACTGCGACACTAACATATGTATCCCCATGATGGACAAGGCTCAGTGAATGATAAGACTTGCTATTCCTCCTTCAAACCAAGACACCACTTCTGTGATCCCTTTTTTATACAAGTTATGTATTGACCTTCTAGTGTGGTTAATTGCCACCCTTTACTTTGTACCTATTGGTTTCATCCAGATATCTCTATCCATCACCCTGTCATCCTGATGTTATTTTTAGGAGGGATCACCCTGTCCCTATATCATCTTCTTTAAGTATATTTATACCATAACTTGGCATCAGGCACATTCCTTCTGTAATATTTTTATGCAAGTATTCAGTGCTTAGCACATCTTAGGAGTATTTGCATTTTTGCAAAACCAGCCATGCCCTCGCCAAGTTCATGTACTGGACAAGGAATTTGTAAGCAGTCATCTGTTTTGTAATGGGGCCTGACTTTTGCCAAAGTCTGACTTTTGCTACCTTTGCTTTATATGAGCAGGGTCTGGTGTTTGTGTTTGGGCTGTAGGCCTTCACATCAGGATATTTAACAAGGCCTCATGTCTGAGGCTGTCTACGTCTACTACAAGCATCACTCCTCTTTGGAATATTCCAAATAAGGAACATGCTTACCATCTTTTACACAACCAGATCACTTTTTAAAACATAAAGATCCTAAGAAGTTTGTTTACTAGAATGAAGTTTTTCACAAGGGCAAAGAGTTCTGTTATTTGAGAAGACAGTCTTTTGGTTGTCCACCTTTTGACAAGACATTCCAAGATTTACAACGTTTTAGTATGTTTATAAATTGAAATGAAAGACTCCTACCAAATATTCCATACAAAGCATAAATCACAATAATACTTATGTACATCTTTTAATACATAAAAGAATCACATGGAACATTAAAGCAAAATAAAAGTTGTAAAGCTACATTCCAGAACCATTTTGAACATACATGAAGGTAATATAGTTTTTTGACTAAGGAGGTGTCATCCTCTTTGATACTTTTGGTGTCTATCACTCATTGACTGGAAGAAATTTTCTAAGAATTTCCATAATTACCTCAATCATTTAAAATAGGCAACCAAAACCCATAAGCATTTGAGCTTTTATTCTTTAAGCATCTTGTGTGTGAAAGTAAATGGAATTATCTCATAAAAGTTATTACAAGAAAAGACTATGTTGTAATAACCTAAAATTAAATAATAAATTAACTGATAACTATTTTGCTTCAGAATTCATGTCTGTCCCATACAAGGCTGTGAAACCTTTCATGTAACATTGATTTTTGTACAAAATACTTGTACAAAAGTTTGTGACAACCAAAGTAATGCCAAAACATTTGGAGGAAAATTGTTTGTCCAGTGATAAATTCACATTATTTTTATTGTATCTTCTGAAATTTCATTTGTTCTGTCTAACATCTGGTGTCTAGTGCATAAACTTTAATATACTGTTTTATATGCAACATAAGGTGGAAAACATATCTTATAAACAGGACACGCTCCAGTAGGTCCAAAACAATTGACAGGTAAGTCTTCAAGTAGTGGAATACTTGTAAGATAAACTGTTACTATGCATATTATGTTAGCTGTTGAGAAGATAATTTTTCCTCTGGGCTGGCATTCAAGTACGACACTCCAAGAAACATTCTCCATGATGGCCACATTTAAGCTTTTCTTAAAAACAGGTGTTGGCAGCATATTTTTAGAAACAAAATAAGTACATAGACATACTAAAGACAGTGCCCCCAAAGCAAGCAAATAAAAACTTGAGCAGTTCTTTCTTTGCCCCATTCTGAAATTTAAAAAAAAGAAACATGCCAGACTTTACCCTGATCATTTGGGTGTGTGGTAACCATTTCCCTACCCTTTCTCCATTTTGTATTTTCAGATACTAAACTCTTTAAAACATTTTCTGATTTGACAGCACCTAACCTAGCACATTTGATGCTACTGTCACTATACAAATAAGCAACCCACAGATTACCTTAGTTCATCTGTGCAAAAGACTACTTACTCACTCGAGTGAGGTATAGTAATTTAACATATAAACAACATTTTTTCTTATCATTTTGGTGAAAGTGAACAAATAAAAAATCCATCTGGGCTAGTAAATTTGCATGATTATTTTTCAAGATGATTATAACCTAGGGCCCTTTTAACATATACACTATATAATATTGCTTCCCTTTGAAGGAGTGCAGCTGAGGGGAAAATAGAGGTAAATGGATAGACTGGTTCAAGGAGAATTCAGAAGCTACTTTTAGGTAGGAATATGGGGTGAGAGTGTCAAAAACTCTTATTCTTTTTTGGGACGTGTAAAAGGAGTGTTCATTATTAAACTCTGATGCTCAGGCGATTCCAGCAGATGTTACTGACATCAAGAATACAGTCTTTAGGGATAGATGACATAGGTCAAATTCCCCCATATGATCGGTTGCCATAAGAAAATGGGATAAATGCCCAGTTTTGCCAAAAAAAAGGAAGGACATCTGGGGCAGGGCTTAAAAGGGGAACTGTCACAGCCAAAACAGGATGTATGGTCACCCTAGGCTGTAGTAAGAATTTCCCAGGCAATTGTAGGGAGCCATGCCCCCTACCTGCCTTGGATTAGGGCCCAATCAATCTTAATCCACGTCTGCCTGTACTGGGACCGATGTTGTTCAACATATTCATTAATAACTAGGAAAAGTGAGTGAGCAGAGCGGCAGCAAAGCTCTTACTCAAGCTAGTTAAATGCAAAGCAGATCACAAGGGGTCACAGAAGGATTTCACAGAACTAGGTGATTTTGAAATAAAATGGTAGATGAAATTCAGTGCTGATAAGTGCAACGTAATGCACATTGGCAAAAATTAATCCCAAATCTACACTATATTTGAGGGTACGTCTACACTAGCCCCCTAGGTCGAACTAGGGAGGCTAATGAGGGTGACCAAAATTGATAATGAAGCGTGGAATTTAAATATCCCGCGCTTGATTAGCATATTCCTGGCCGGTCGCCATTTTGGAAACTGACTAGCCCGAAGTAACTGCCCACGTCTACATGCGGCAGAGAAGCGGGATTCCGAGATAAACCCCTTAGTTCGAATTAACTGTTAAACCTCATTCCACGTGGAGTAATGAGGTCGCCCTCATTAGCCTCCCTAGTTTGAACTAGGGGGCTAGTGTAGACGTACCCTGAGACAGTTAGTGTGCATATTTGTGTGTGTCCATTTGTTCAAGAACTCCTCTTAAACCGTAATAGATAAGACCACCAAATTTGGTAGGCAGCTTCCTCTTATCATAACTTAAAGCAAGGTAAGGGTTTGTTAATACCAGGACAATGGGTATGCCTAGAATCCAACTGTTTCACATTAAAAGGAAAGGGAGGGCTCTGATAGCAAGGGCAATTATACCCCAGAATAACCAAAGGAACCATGGGCATCCAGTAGTCTGGACGGGGAAGGCTTTTCCTTCCCCAACCACCAGGCATGGCTCCTCCCACACTCTACCCCCAGAATGCCTGCTATAGGTGTTCTGGGGGTGGAATGTTGCTGCCCCCAGCACCTGCCCTCCTGGTGCTCCAGGGCCAGGGAGGCTTGGGCACGGGCACTTGACTCCTCCACTCTCTTCCCCTCCCGGTGGTTCAGGCAGGGCTTCAGCAGAAGGGACAGGGCTGTAAGTGGGGCTAGATGCCTGCTTCCCCCAGCCACCTGCAGGTACAGTTCCTTGCGCGCTTCAGTCCACTTCAGCCACTTCAGTCCACTTCAGCCTAATTCTCTTAATTGTTTAAAGTTTTGAAATCAAGAACTTTAATTGCAGACCTATATCTGTTTATCCTTCCATTAGTTTAAGATGAGTTAACCCATGATCACTACAATCGAGATTGTCCTTTACAGAGAATTTTTGTGAGTGGTCAGTGATAATCTGGTGAAGAAATAAGTCAAGCGGTCACATCCAGGAATATTTGGGCCCTTCTATTAATAGAATTTCTCCTTCAGTCTCTAAAAGGGAAATTAAAGTGCCCCATAATCACTCATTTTTCAATACCATTTATTTAATTAAAATATTAAAGAGGGTTTTATTGATATCCAGATAAGATCTTGTAGGTCTCTAGTAGACCCCAAGCACTATCCCAGTGCAGCCCCACTACAGGGCAGGGGGCGGGGATGTGGGGGGTATCAGAGTTAGGGCAGGGATTTGGGAGGTGTGGGGGGCTCAGGGCAGGTGTGGGGATGCAGGGTGTGGGAGGTCCAGGAGTCAGGGCAAGGTTTGCAGGGGCTCAGAACAGTTGGCGGAGTCCTTGGAGTAGGGACCAGCCCAGGGCAGTGAGGGCTGTGGTGGCCAGCTGCCAGCTGCTCCCTGAGGGTAGACAGGATGGTGGGGGACATGCTGCCCAGTAGGTGGCTGCTCCCAAGGTCTGTGTCCTTGTCATGGGTGGTCAGTGTACTTTAAGTCAAAGCTGAAGAAACTATTAGAAGCCTGCATCCCAAGCAAGGGGAAAAACCTCAGAGAACTCAGTTGCAACCCACACAGGATGAACAAGCATCTCAAACAGGTTATTAGGAGAATGCAGATTGCCTACATGGAAGAGAACTGAGATAAAATATAACTTGTTTTTACAAAAGAAA
The DNA here is from genome assembly GCA_019425775.1 of Rafetus swinhoei. Taxonomy (NCBI): domain Eukaryota; kingdom Metazoa; phylum Chordata; order Testudines; family Trionychidae; genus Rafetus; species Rafetus swinhoei. The sequence continues at coordinate 134,999,567 of CM033424.1, read as the reverse complement.
GATTGTGACAGTGCCACCTGATCTTTCTGTAATAACTGATTGTCCAGAGAAAAAGAAATGCAGTAAATATAATCTCCCTAGACTTCAATAAAGAATTTGATATAGTTCCACATGAGAGTTTACTGGTTAAATTGAAGAATAATGTTGGAATAAATACAGGAATCAAAAGGTAGTTAAGGAACTGGTTAGAGGGGAAACCACAGTGGGTCATGCTAAAAGTTGAACTGTCAGGCTGGAGGGATATCACCAGTGAAATTCCTTAAGGATAAATCTTTTGACCAAGCTTATTTAACACTTTAATTAGTGGCCTTGGCACAAAAAGTGGGAGTGTGTTAAATAAATGTTCAGATGACATGACTTTGGAAGGTATTGCAAATAGGGAGAAGGACTTATCCTGGATATCATGTAAGAAGATTTGAATGACCTTGAAAACTGGTAAAACAAAAGGAAAAAATATGTAGCACTTTAGGGTATGTCTACACAGCAAAGTTATTTCGAAATAGCAGCCGTTATTTCGAAATAACTTTACCAGCGCCTACACAGCCAAGCCACTATTTTGAAATTAAATTGAAATAGTGGAGGGCTTGTTTCGAAATTGGTAAACCTCATTCCACAAGAAACAGCACCAATTTTGAAATTGCTATTTCGAATTAAGCGTTGTGTAGATGCTTATTTTGAAATAGGGGGCCTCCAGCCCTTCCCAGGATGCCCTGGTGGCCTCTCTGGGCACAACCAAGAAAACTCCTCTCCTCTCCCCCCTCCCCAGAGCCCTAAAGGGGTAGTCTCTGGCCACAGTGCCTGTGCCAGCTCCCAACCTGCCAGCCCAGAGCCAGCAGTCGCTGCACCTGACCCAGTGGCCCCAGCATGAGCCAGGCAGCCAGTGCCAGCCAGCACTCCTCCGCTCCCCAGGACCAGTCTGCCAGCTCCCAGGAGCCTGCCAGGGGCTGGAAAAGGCGGGTGCCTGCCTGGTCCAGTGCAGAGATCATGGACCTAATTCAGGTTTGGGGGGATGCCTCCAACGTCCATGATCTCCACACCAAACAGAGGAATGCAACCGTCTACAGGTGGATGGCTGCCAGCCTGGCCACCAAAGGCCATATGCGAACCCAGGAGCAGGTTCACATGAAAATAAAGGAGTTGCGGCAGGCGTATGCCAGGGCCATAGGGGGCAGCTCCCAACCAGGGGCAGACCCAGACCCCTGCCCCTATTTTGATGCCGTGGACCGCATCCTGGGGGGCAGGACGGTCATTGACCCTGGGGCAGAGCTTGCTGTCTCCTGCTGCTCCTGCCCCTGCTGCCTTCCCAGCTACCGCTCCTCCTTCTACTCCTTCTCCCCCTCCTGCTTCTTCCTCCCCACAGCCCCAGGGATGCTGAGGCCCCAGCACCTGCAGTGCTAGGAGACAGTTGGGCCAGCGAGACCCCCAACCCTGAGCCCTGAGCTTCTCCTCCCCCTTCCTCCCCTTGCCGCCCCCCTCCTCCCAGGTTTCCCCCTCCCCTTCCCCACCCTTCCTCCTCCCCTCTCTGACCTTCTTTCCCCAGTATCATCTCAGTTTCCCCCCCACCCGTTTTGTTCAGTAAAGAGGCTTTGTTGTACTGAACATGTGTCTTTTATTGTACAGCAGGAAGGGGGGTTAGGGAGGGGTAAGTGGAAGGACATGACGGAGGAATGAGGCACAAGCCCCCAGTGGGGCACACCAGGGAGACTGTTACTGCCTGCAGAACGTGCTGCCAGGGTTGCAGCAACACGTCCAGGAGAAGCACCCGAGTGCCCAGTGGCGGCTCCGGCTCTATGCTGCAGAGTGCTGTGGTGTCCTGAGTGAGGGCAACCAGAGCACGCAGAGAAAAAAATGCTTTGCTGTCCCTCAGCGAGGTAGGCAAGCAAGCAGGGAAACCTGAGAACCAGCTGTCCTGGGGGGGGTCCCTTTAAGCACAGGCCTCAGATAGCCTCAGGCAGCAGCCATACAAGGTAACTCCTGACCTGATGCCCTGCCAGAACCACGCAGCACGGGCTAGGTAGTTCGAATTAAAGCTCCTAATTCGAACTACCGTTACTCTTCCTGCAATGGTAAAAGAAGGAGGGTAAAGGAAGGGTAATAGGGGACGGGATTTCAGGAAACATTGTTCTAAGTCAGCCATAAAGATGTTAGCATACTGTGGGGCCATGCGGGTACCCATGGCTGTGCTACTGATCTGGAGGTATAAACTGTCCCCAAATTGGAAGTAACTGTGGGTGAGAACAAAGTTACATAGATCTGCTACCAGATTAGCTGTGGTAACCTCTGGGATAGTGTTTCTAATTGCTTGTAATCCATCTTCATGTGGAATATTGGTGTAGAGAGCTTCTACATCCATGGTGGCAAAGATGGTGTTATCAGGGAGGTTATCAATGTTTTGTAATTTTCTCAGGAAGTCAGTGGTATCTCGGAGATAGCTGGGAGTGTTGGTAGCATAGGGTTTGAGGAGGGAGTCTACATAGCTGGATAATCTGGTAGCGAGTGTGCCAATACCTGAAATGATGGGACATCTGGGGTGTCCAGGTTTATGGATTTTGGGAAGCAAATAGAATAATCCTGGTCAGGGTTCAGAAGGTGTTTCTGTGTGAATTTGGTCCGAGTAGAGGCAGGGAGTTCCTTAAGAAAACAGTGTAGTTTCTTTTGGTATTCTGAAGTGGGATCAGAGGAGAGAGGTCTGTAAATTGTGGTGTTGGAGAGTTGTCTAGTTGCCCCTGTTCATAGTCTGACATTCATAATGACCACAGCACCCCCTTTGTCAGCTGGTTTGATTATAATGTCAGAGTTGTTTTTGAGACTCTGGATAGCATAGCATTCAGCGCAACTGAGATTGTATGTCACTTGTTGTTGTTTGCGCATAATGTCAGTCTGTGCATTGCTGTGGAAGCATGGCATGAAATGTAATAAACCTAAATACAAGGTCATGATGTGGGGACAAGTAACAAGACTTTTGTTATAAGCTGGGTATTTACCAGTTGGAAGTGACAGAGGAGAAAGACCTAGGTGTATTGGTCAATCACAGGATGACTATGAGCCGCTTAGATTATGTGGCTGTGAAAAAGGCTAATGCAGTCCTAGGCTGCATTAGCAAGGTACTGCCAATAGAGATGGAAAGTGTTGTTATCATCAAAAGAGTGAAGTTCTGAAACAGCTTTCCAAAGTTAGTAGTTGAAGCAAAATAAACCTAACTTGTTTCAAGATTCAGTTTGATAAGCTTATAGAAGGAATGGCAGGATGAGGTTACCAACAATGGCACATGACCCAGTCATGGCTGTATTAGCAAACATCTCAAATGGGGGAAGATGGGGCTCTGAACAGGAAGAGCTTTGAGTTACTTCAGAGAATTATTCCCCTGTGTCTGGCTAGCAGATATCATCCACATAGTTGGGGTCTAGCTAATGACCATATATGGGGGTGGGAAGGAATTTCCCACCAGGTCAGATGGGCAGAGGCCTTGGGTTGGGAGGTTGGCTTTCTCTGCAGCACAATGTACAGCTCACATGCAGGTTTGGACTAGAGTCAATCATAGGTTTGGGGCAGGGGGTTGGTTACTTGAAGTCTTTAAATCAATATTTGAGACTCAGTAACTCAGCCAGAAGTTATTGGCTTACTGCAGGAGTAGGTGGATGAGGTTCTATAGTGTACAGGTCTGACATCATCGTCATGATCCCTTCTGGACTTTAAATATATTGAAAAGAGATGACTATTAAGGGAGGGAGGGATATGCCTGAGGTTTTAAAATCATGAATGATTTAGAAAAAGTCAATGGAGAAATGTTATTACCTTTTCCCAAAATAGAAAAACCAGGCTGAATACAACCAAGAGAAAGTTCTTTTTCACACAGCACACAACTAGCCTATGGAACTCATGGCCATCGGATGTTACGATGGCCAAACATATAATGCTGTTGAAAAAAGAACTGGATAAGTCTATGAAGCATAGGTTCATCAATGGCTACCAAGCAAGATCGTCAGGTACAGAACCCCATGCTTGTGACAAACTTAAACCTATGACTACCAGAAGCCTGGAGAGGAAGATGGGGGTGGATAGCTCCATAACTGCCCTGCTCAGAACACTACTGTTGAAGCTGTAGAACAGGCCAATGTCAGAGAGAGGATACCAAGCAAGATGGACCATGCTCTGGCCATGTGTGACAAGTCTTGGAATGTGGGATATGGTCATGAAGCCACTCTAGATCCTGAAACCAGTGTATGAGACTTCTTGAGGAGCCTGCTCCTCATCACTTATACCTGTTGCCCTGGAGCTCCAACTAGATTGTAATTATTTAGCTTTTGGTTTAACCCAACTAGAGATAAGATGGCAGGAAAATGAGGAACACAGGCATAACAAAGGAATTTCTTAAGCATATTTACTTGGCTCTCAGAGCATGCAAGAGTTATAGACCACAAAAACAGCAAAAGTACTAGGACACACTCTCCCCAGTTTGAGCTCAACCCTCCAGTAACTTTTGTGAGTTCATAGTTAGCATTTCAGGCTGGTCAGAATCCCTCCTGCCCTCTCTCTCCTGCATGTCCATCCCATAAGTGGATTTGACTGTCCCACTGCACAAAATAGAACTGCACTGTCCAATACAACTGCCATTTTTGGAGCATGTCAGGTTCCACTTCTACCAAATGTGCCTGCTGCACATTGTGGGGACTTGTACAGATACAATTGTTCAGTGGGAATGAGTCAGTAGCTGAGAAAATCAAAGTCTATAGTCCCAAATTGCAGCCTTCACTGGGGCGTCAAACACCTTTCCCAGGCAAGGCAGTTGGATGGAATGTAGTATAATAATTTGTCACTAACAAGACTAAACTAATGCAGCTACTGTGCTACTATTTCAACACAGGTACAAACCAGACTTCCACGTTTGATACAGTCATATCCCTCTTTGACATACCACCCCATCATCATATAACTCTTTTCATCCACTGATTTTAAAGTTCGTCACAAAAAAGGTAAGTATCATTATCAATATTTGTTTGAGGCAAGAAAATTGATTCACTAAGAGGTGAAATGACTTGTCTAGAGTCACAGAGCAGGTCAGGCTAGTAATAGAATCCAGATCCCTGAGTCTCTGCCCAGTGCAGTTACAGAAAGGTTGCAAATGGGGATTAGTAGAGGTGAAATATACATAACAAATTGTATCATACAAATATAGCAAGGGACATGGATGCCGTAAAATACCCTTGGGTACAAAAGGGTATTTATCATTCCTATTACTTTTCAGAGATACTGCAAAGGGGAATAAATAAGGGATAGCATTAAAATAGTCCCTTTTGTGTCTTAAAATAGTTATTATGTAACTGCTACTCTTAAAGTCAGAGTTAATCATAACAATTTCTATCTTTTATTTAGGCTATACTTTGACACAGTATCTTGCTTTGATACTGGATACTTCCATTGTACACAAAGAAAAAAGTAAATCTAAAAATGATTTTTTCAAAATGGAATTAAAATAATATTTAATTATACCAATTGGATCACTTTTATTAGCCTAACTGATAAACCAAGAAATGAAAATTGTATTTCCCCTATTGTATTCAAAAACTTGTTGAAATTCTTCACAAGTGCAGATTTATTCTTTCTATTGGGATTCACATAACCATTTGATATAATTATCTACTCTCTTTTTATGAGCTTCTATAAAGAAAATAAAACATCTTTTATCTTTGCAGTCAAAGAACAAGTGTTATTTCATTCCTTTCAAACTGCAAAGGTGGTGATAAAAAGCTATTAGACAAAATTGTAATCAATTGTCATGTTTTATAATTGAAAAATAGAGATGTAGAGCCGGGAAGCTGGAGTCTGTTCTCATGACATTTATCATTTTCCAGGTTGTTTTTTTAATTTGGTGTTATCAGACTTTCAATCATGAATAAACATTACTATTCCAGGATTTATCTTGGCATTTTACTAATTATACTTTCTAGTTTCAAACATAGCTGGCTAATGAATTAACATTTTTTTTCTAATCAGCTAATATAGTTTGCATGCTAAGCATTAATTTATGTACCACAGAGACAGATTTGAGAGCAAGCAAAATGATGCAGTAGATTACCCTTATTGTAAAATCCAAATTTTTGTCCATTTTTGAAGAATATGTATAATTTAAAAGCATTATTATATTAAAAAGTGAAATCCAAAATATAAAGTTACAGTAAAAGCAGCCAAAACGCTTCAAAAGCAACAGAATACATAATGTAAATACAGAATAAAAGGTACAAAGTCCTTTAAAGGTAGTTCAGTTTCCTCTGGGTGCTAGACACTATCTAAAACATAGGTTAGTTATTTTATTTCTTTTCAAACAATATTACTTTAGATATACATGCATTTTATCTAAGCCAAAACCTTTCACCTCTAAATGAAGTGAGGTTAGAAAATAGCGCAGTTCAGTCATTTAGGCTATGTCTACACACACAGCAACAATATTTCGAAATAGCTAGCGTTATTTCAAAATAACATAGTCCGTGTCTACACAGCCGGCAGTTATTTCAACATAATGTCGAAATGCTGTCAAGCTGGAGGACTTCTTGCTCTGACTCCTGTAGCCCTCATTTTATGAGGAGTAAGGGAAGTCAGAGAAAGAGTGCTCTATTTTGAAATAAGTGCTATGTAGACAGCACCAAAACTCAAAATAAGCTATTTCAAAATAAACTATGCAATTGACGTAGCTCAATTTGCATAGCTTATTTTGAGGTAAACCCTGCTGTGTAGACGCACCCGTAAAGATCTGATAGCTACATTGGCAATGATAATGACTTGGATGATTGTGCCTAGATCATAGTCTGGAAGTACCTACACATGGAAAAGATTTCTGATACCAGAGGGTTTTTAAATTCAGTAAATAAATGCATAAATAAAAAAGATCCAATGACTAGCCATTGAAGTCAGCAAGCTTCAAACTGGAAAGAATTACTGTCACTCTTAACTGTGTACCTTAACAGTTGGAAAAACTTAATAAGGGTTGTGGTAAAATTTCCATCACACAGGGTCTTTAAAAATCATGACTGGAGATCCTCCTATAAAGAATAAACTCCAGTTACAGGCTTGACACAGGAATTACGAAGGAAAACTCTACAATCTGTTACATAGGAGGTCAGACTAGCTGATCATAATGGCCACTTTGCCCTGTAATATTTAGGAAAACCAGTGGTCTAATCTCAACATGTGCTAAAATTGGTTTGTCAACGGTTCATGGGTCAAATAAAGCCAAATAAAATTTGGCTATTTTAACAGAAAGGCCAGCAACAGAATGGATGTGGAGACTGAATCAGCTTCCCACATTTAGAAGGGGTCTCTAAATAGGGCACTTTGGTGGAAGTGAGTGAGGTAGCATGCTCCAGATCCCGGACAATGAAACAGTTGTTTCCTTCTTACATCATTTATGTGTAGATCTTTTAGAGCACATAACATTTATTTGTCTTAGGAAATTGCTGACTTGACTTGTAACAAGAAAATGCTACGAGACATTTTAATTAAAAAAGCAATCTTGCTAAGAATCAAACTTCAGAAGGATATTGTTCCCTTTTGGTTACACATTTCTTCCTATCTGTTTAATTTAATTTAATGTTTGCCAGAAGAGAGATCTTTACAAAAAAGAATAATGCTCCAGAGTTTGTTGATGTCATGACAAAAGCCCAGATTCCTCATCATAGTTGGTCCTCCACTACTGAAAACTGAAATGTGGAAATTGCAATGATGTGACACAAGAAACAAGATGTGTTGGTAGGTGAAGCATTGAGGAGAGAGCATATTTGGAAGTCCTGTGTCTCCAGTGACCCTTTGGATACAGAGAGATCCATGTGTGGCTTTGAAGTTTGTGAGTATTGTATCCAGTTCTGGGCCCCCCCACTATAGAAAGGATGTGGATGCATTGGAGAGGATCCAGCAGAGGGTGACCAAAATGATTAGGGGCTGGAGCGCATGACCTATGAGGAGAGGCTGAGGGAATTGGGTTTGTTTAGTCTGCAGAAGAGAAGAGTGAGGGGGGGATTTGATAGCAGCCTTCAACTTCCTGAAGGGAGGTTCCAAAGAGGCTGGAGAAAGGCTGTTCTCAGTAGTGACGGATGGCAGAACAAGGAGCAATGGTCTCAAGTTATAGTGGGAGAGGTCTATGTTGGATATTAGGAAAAACTATTTCGCTAGGAGGGTGGTGAAGCACTGGAATGGATTATCTAGGGAGGTGGTAGAATCTCCATCCCTAGAAGTTTTTAAGTCCCAGCTAGACAAAGCCCTGGCTGGGTTGATTTAGTTGGGATTGGTCCTGCCTTGGGCAGGGGGCTGGACTTGATGACCTCCTGAGGTCTCTTCCAACTCTATGATTCTATGATGCAATCCCTACACATTACACAGCTCTAATGTACAGCTAACCCTGTGACTCCATTCTTCTTTGGGCTCTCTTTTATAGCCTGTCTGTCTCACTCCTTGTCTTTAAAAAAAAGTCACAATTTATCTCTTTCTCTTGCTTGTTCTCTATCAGTATTCCCTGGAGTCTTCCATTTCCCCTTATGATCACCCTTAGCCCTTGTGAGGAAGATATAAGAAGTGAACATCAGTGTTCCCATTTTACAATTGATAAAATAAGAGACAAAGATTTTTTCTCTGTATGTAGCCATGTAAGTAAAATGTAGCCTTATGCAATGTAATGTGCCTCAGCATACCCTGCCAGCTACCCTTTCTGAAAGCAGAAGGAAATGGCCTAAGCATAGCATTGGTCAAGGTGCATCAGCCTTAAAATTAGCCTTAAGAAATAAATAAAAGAGTGTGATGATTGTTCTCTTTAAATTGTAATGTGATGTTTCTGCTTAAATATTCATATTGTTTCTGTGTAACAAAGAAATCAGCCCTGTTTTGTGTGAGTGAATGAGAAATGTGTGTTAGAAAACAAAGTGTAAAAGATGTTCTAGAGAGAAGTAGAAGACACACATAAAGGTGCCAGGAGATTGCTGTATACCCCTATTGAAATATAGATGAAGGGCAAATTGACAATTCTAAAAGATAAGGCAAGCACCTGTCAATTGGGACAAGATAGCTGTGATATGAGAACAACTTAAGACAATAACCACTTGTCAACAGTGATTGGTTACAGCATGACAGTGTGAAACTTACTGATCCCAATAAAGGAAAACTATAATAAAAATAGGTTGCTTTGCCATGGTTTTTGGTCTGGACCAATAGAGCCCCGCTCCTTCCTCACACTCAACCTAACTGGCCACTAGGTTGATGAAAGCAATAGATGGGTAACTATAACATCAGTATGAAGATATGTACGTGTGTGTGTGTATGTGTGTGTGTGTGTGTGCATGCATGCATGCGCACACGTATATTTTTTACTTTGTATTCTCAATAAACACAGCATGTTGCCTTTTCCACTATTAAAACTCCTATACTTCTTATAAGCATAACATGTGGCTAAATGTTACCACCAAACCCATTACTTAGTCAATAAAATAAATGCACTGAAATTTAGACATGCTGAGTACCACACAATGTTGACCTTGATGACTAGACTTGCCCTTGTGAAAAAGCTGTCCCTATGCCCATTTAATACGTGGGCCATTCTTGCCAATGAGGACACCAATTTTCAGCAGCCCCTCTTTTACACTACTTCCAGACTGACCCCAATGACCTCCTTTGAATCAGCCTATTCAGGGCCCTACCCACTGACCACTTACTGAAGAATACCAGGCTTGTAGAGGACCTCTGCTTAGCAACTCTGTTCATTCCATTTGCACAGCCCCATACTGAGGATACAAGTATCTTGTATGAATCCTGCACATGATTTCACTTGACATACCAGGGACTTGATTAAGACTGGAAGGGACCTCCTTGAGCACTATGTCCATATAAACATACACTATTTATTATTCCCTTGATTTTAATGCATTTTACAATTCCTGATCTAACATTATGTGGCAAACTCTTGTTCCCTATCTTGGAAGTATTCAGAGGACATCTGTGTTTAATCTCATCTTGCTGAATTATTGTAAATGTGTTAATGGATTTACAGTTACACTATATTAATTCCTAATAATTTTGAGACTCCTTTTGAATATAGTATTTCAGAGGCACTCCTAGTGCATTTTTACAGCAGCTATATGTTTCAGGCTCTTTGTCAAAACTCTACATATGCTTGTTATAACATAATATAAACAAAATAGTGTTGTAATTCATATTTTGTATTTATTATTGATGATTCCATTAAAACAAGTGACTTTCCCTAGTATTCTGTGGTTATTAGTTGCTTTGAATCTTTTTGCCTTTTACTTATTAAATTCTCATTTTCATTCCCTTGAGTCTCATTTTATTCAGAACATTATAAATCCTGGGAATAAGCTTTTTTTGTTGTTTTGTTTTTTTGTTAAAGAAATGTAGTTGGTATTCAAAAATGTTTCTAGCTCATTATTTTCCACAGGAATATTTTATTTTATTTTATTTTATTTTATACATCAACTTACAGCTTGCTTCTGTAAAGCCCCAAAGGCAGTAAGTAGGCTTTAAAGAAAAAAAGTAAATGCTGGGGAAACATACTTTGTTATCTGTGGACATTGTTTTGTCTTGAATATTAACAATCATGAACTAAATGTGACTGCTTTTAGTTTTTAATGCAGCTGAAAGACTTCAGTATGGTGCTGCACAGCAGGATGAGAAATGTGGTGGTTGCCTTACTAACAATACACCAGTTAGGAGCAAAAGAGACACAATCAACACTTGTATCATGTGACATTCACTCCTATTCACAGAAATAGGACATGGCCTATGTGCTACTTAAGTCCTGTTCACAGAATTCAAGTAGGACTGAGTGATGCAGGGTACATCTAAACTACATCCCTTTTTCAATAAAGGGATGTAAATTCGACGTATCAAAATTGTAAATGAAGCCAGGATTTGAATTTCCCATGCTTCATTTTCATAATGGTGGCCGCGGCTTTTTTTTCTAAAAGCCGCTTTTCGGAAAAAAAATGCGGTCAAGACGGGGATCTTTCAACAGAAATGCCCCATTTTGAAAGATCCTGTAAACCTCATTTTTTTGCTTCAATTAGCTTCAGTTTTAAAGCAACCTAGACGTGAAATTTTTAAACAGTGATTTAGTAATTTAACTTCAGGTTACTAATTACTTTGGTTTTCAAAATTGCTGCATTCCCAACAGCTCCCATTGACCATACATTTAAGTCTATAAGGATATGTCTACACTGAAATAAAATGCACATGGCTGGCTCAGGTCAAGTGACAAGCTTGCAGTTAAAAATTATAGTGCAGGTGTTTGGGTTCAGTTTGGAGACCCTGAGAAGTGGGGAGGATCCCAGAGACCAGCCTAACCCTGAACATCTACACTTCCATTTTACAGCTGAGCTGCCCAGGTCCTGTGAGCCCAAGTCAGCTGGGCTGGGCAGCTGCAGCTGTGCCATGGGCCTTTTATAGCAGTGTAGACATACCCTAAATTACCAGAAATGTTAAAAAGCTTCAGGGGGTAGCCGAGTTAGTCTGTACAGAATAAACAGACTGAGTGCATCTAGACTGGCAAAAACTTGCCAGCTGTCTACACTGGCCGCTTGAATGTGTGCAAGAGCACTGACTTTGTAACGTACAAAATCAGTGCTTCTTGCGCAAATACTTTCACGCTCCCGCTCGGGAAAAAGCCCTCTTGAGCAAGAATACTTGCGCAAGAGGGCCAGTGTAGACAGGGAAGGACTGTTTTGCGCAAAAAAGCCCCGATGGTGAAAATGGGCACTGGAGCTTTCTTGTGCAAAATCGCATCTAGACTGGCCACGGATGCTTTTGCGCAAAAGCACTTTTTGCGCAAAAGCATCCATGCCAATCTAGACACTCTTTTGCGGAAATACTTTTAATGGAAAAACTTTTCCGTTAAAAGTATTTCCACAAAATCATGCCAGTCTAGACGCAGCCACTAACTGTACTGAATAAACAGGATAGTCTCATCTGAAGAAGTGGGCTGTGCTCACAAAAGCTCATGATACCATCAACATGTTTTGTTAGTCTTTAAAATGCTACCAGATCATTTGTTGTTTTTTAAGTTTGTCCAGAAATGTTAAGTCATTAGGCTGTTTTCTTTTACTCATGGAACAATTGAGATAAATGAATGTGTCCTCTACAAGATAACCCATTGCAAAGTAGTGGGGTATCTTGGTTCTTGAATAAGATCTCGTATGGTCTTATAAATCTGTAATTCAGACAAAGCAGTGATTTGTGGAACCTTTGAACAATAGCTTTGATCCCTGAAGACAGCATTGGTTTTCAAAGGTTGGCACCATATATACCTGATATAATACTTTTAATATGAATCTAGCTTTATGGAGCCATAATAAGTCAAATATGGGCTCTTGTTACTATGCATCCACAGCTTCTATGTACTCAATAGCTTTTGTGAATCAAGTCATTGAACAGGGGATACATTATTCCATTGCATCTGTTCAGTCTCTTTACTGGAACAGTAATGAACACTGCTCGGTACAGTTAACACCAGTGGAATTTCAACTGGTGGAAGCAGATGCTGTAATCTCTGGGGTTCTAATGCTATCCTTTTTGCAGAAGCTGAAGAAAATCACTTCATGACACAGAAAATCACAGAGAGAGAGAGAGAGAGAGAGCTCACTATAGTGGGACTGGGGACAACCACAGAAATTACCTCACAGTGGTGCTACAAGCAATCCAAGAGACCAGGTTCACAACTAATCTCGCTAAATGTCAGTTAGCCAACTTGGAAATGAACTACCTGAAATACACCATGGGTGGGGAACAGTGATGCTATTAGCAGAGAAGAAAAGGGCCTTGTCAGAACATTTGACCCCTTGATGAAGAAACAAATATGCCATTTCCTATGGTGAGCAAGATACTATAGGCAGTTTATCCCTGATATTATCATAATCACTACTCTCCTCAACAGGCAACATAAAAGATACCTTAGCCAGGAAGATTTGGTAAACTGAGACCAGTGATGATGCCTTTCAGAGACTAAAATTATGTTAGTCCAGGAACCTATTTTATTTCACCTTGAGTTTGCAAAAACTTTTATTTTACAAATGGACTCACCGGACATTGTTCTTGGACCCATATGTTACAAGAAGTAGGGGGAAAGGAGCGTCCTGTGTTCTATCTGAGAAGGAAACTTTTTCCTTGACAATCCTCCTATTTGGTGATAGAGAAGGAAGCTCTAGCAGCAAAGTGGGCTGTGGAGGCCTTGCATTCCTACCTTTGAGGCTAACCATTCCAGGTAGTGATGGATCACACACCACTATGATGACTATAATCTATGAAGGACCACATCCTACAAGTCATGAGGAGATATTTGTCCCTGGAACCATACCACTTTGAAGTACTGCATTGGCCCAGTAAAGATCATGAAATGAGGACGTCTTTTCCCTGAAATAGGGAGGGACTGTCAACACAAGTATACCCGGTAACTCTGAAACTGAGAGGGAGAGTAAGAGATGGGGTCCAGAAACATCAAACTGAAACTGGATGGGCAGTAGAATAATGCTGGGCTAGGGACACCACTCCCCTCAACAGGCATGTTCCCAGTGGAGGAATAGTTTAAAAGGATACTAGTAGCCCAGGAGGAAGGAGGATGAGCTGCATATGGCACTAGAAAACAAGGTTGTTGTAGAATCTGTGCAGTAAGTGGCAACATCTTTGTGAAGGTTGCTATAGTAGCAGGAATTTCCCTCTCCTCCTTCTCTGCACTTTTGGAATTGTAAATCCTGAGAGAGATTGACTAAAACTGGAAAGTCAAAGACTCAGGGGAGCCTACTAAACCTGTGACCACACCCCAAACTGAGGAGTTCCAAGGGTACCATAATTTCTGTTCACTCAGGGTACGTCTAGACTACAAACCTCTTTCAAAAGAGATTGTCTAGACATCCACAAGACTTTCGAAAAAGTGATCTGCTTTTTTGAAAGAGAGCACTCAGGCAATCTGGACACTCTCTTTCAAAAAAGTCCTGTTTGCGTTCAAGAGCGACTTTTTTCGAAAGAGGTCTTTTGGAAAAAGGTATTCTTCCTCATGAAATGAGGTTTACTAACTTTGAAAAAACCTCCACGTTCTTTCGATTTAATTTCAAAAGAACGCGATGGCAGTCTATATGCAAGTGAAGTTTTTTTGGAAAAAGGCTACTTTTTCAAAAAAACTGCATAGTCTAGACATAGACTCAGTAAATTTCCTTGACACTTGGGTTATGTCTACACTACAGACAGCAGAAAAACAGCTGTTTTTCTGACAAAACTTGTGGAACTTCCCCACTGTAATTGCGTTCTTCCGAAAGTAAATCAAAAGAACAGAGGGAGTTTTCAGACAGCGGTACTCCTTTTTCTACAAGGAAGAAGCACAGGCTGGAATTACAAAACATGTGGGCATCGTGTGCCCTGCCCGACCACCCAACAAAAATGTCTGTGAATTGTCCACAGTGATCGACCAGGGCCTGCAGCACCATAGAAAAGTAGCCCTTCCTATTAATGTACTGGGCTGCTTAATGCTCTGGTATGCAGATCAGGATATGAATCCCATCAATGGCTCCGGTACAGTTTGGGAACCCCAGGGCAGCAAATCCAGCCACAATTGGGTCCAGATGGATGACCATCCGCAGCAGGATCGAGTTGATGGCCTTCACAACCTGCAAAAGGAGACAAACACACAACAGACAATGAGCGAGGGGAGTGCCTGAGCCCTTAGGAGGTGCCCGTCCCCCTCCCATCACCTCCTCCAAACACCCCAGGAGCCACCCCCTATGAGGCTGCCCTTCCCCCCCAGCAGCAGGGCAGTGTGAGGATGGGACAGCACAACCCCCCAGGGACGGGGCTTCCCCCTACCCCTACTCCACCCGCTACAGCCCCCAACCCCATTTTCCCAAGGGTCCCCCTTATCCACAACTCCCCCTCCCCCATGCAGGGACTGCAGGCCAAGAGTGCCTTACCTACATAAGGAGGACCCTGACGGTGGATTTCCACATGCCAAACATGTTGCCCACTGACTGGTAGCTTTCTGGAGTTGCAAGCTTCCAGAGGGAGATTGCAACCCACTTCTCCAGGGGGATGGTGGGCCGCCGCAGGTGGGTGTCACATCTCCAGAGGGCAGGGGCAAACCAGGCACACAACTCCAGAAAGGTGGCCTTACACATGCGGAAGTTTTGGAGCTACTGCTGGTCGTCCCACCATTCCATGACTAGCCGATCCCACCATTCCTAACTAGTGTCCAGCCACCAGAAACACCACTCTACAGTGGGTTGCGGTTGCCTGAGTGTAGCTCTCGCAGCCACAGAGAGGGTCCCCAGAATGAGCTTGAGGTCGAGCTCATGCAGGACCAAGAAGGCAGCGGCAGAAAGTGCTGCAAAAACTGCAGCATGGCTGTGTGGGGCCACCGCATGCCCAGGGGCAGCTCCGGCTCCATAGCTCAAAGGAAAAAGCTGTGGTGTCCAAAAAAACCCAGCGCAACCACAGCAGGCACTGAGAGCTTTGCTGCCCCTTGAAGACGTAGCAAGTACACAGCAGAAGCAGAGAAATGGCTGTCCGGGAGGGGGAGGGGTCCCTTTAAGCGCATGTCTCTGCAAGGCTCCAGCACCAGCACTCGAAAGCAACTGGTGACCTAAAGCCCTGGCTGAAGTGGTTCCAGGTGGCCTTTTATGTGTGAGAGAGTCCAATCAGTCTGGACACTCTCTTTCAAAAAAGTACATCACTTTTTTGATGCGCTTTTGTGTGTGGATGCTCTCTTTCAGAAGAAGTTTTTTTGGAAGACCTCTTCCAGAAAAAGCTTCTTCCAAAAGAAGCCTGCAGTCTAGACATAGCCTTAGAGACACCCTCAGGTCACTAACTGAGGGAGAAGGCTGGCCCAGGTTCCCCAAGTTTTTTGTTTCCCAGCTCCTCTGTAATGATGAACTTTTGGGGAGCAATGTGAGCACAAGAGTACTCAGGAGGCCACAGCTGGGTCTCCTCAGGAATGTCCAGATCAGCAGACCCATAAGGCCACAAGCTGACCACTATGCCAGTTGGTCATCAGCCCTTCCTGCTTAGACAAGGTTTAATATGAATATGGCAACAACACTTATTTCCTTTAATGTCTGTCATACAAAAATGAGAAAGAAGTGTCTGGGAAACACAAGAGAAGTGAGAACAGAAGTCTAGTCAGGAAGACAGATGGCTTGAGGTTTGAAAGATAACCCTACACTCACAGAAATAACCAAATGCCTCCATAGAGTTTATGATACAAGGACACTATCTTATGGCAAATAATAATGATATTCCTGTGATGCAACCAAGCTGTAGATATCCCTGCTCTCTGCTTCATGTTGAGATGAAAGTTAGGAAAGATTTTGGGAGGGTAAGATGTAGGAGAAAATGAGGGTCATGAACAACTGGAGTGAGGGTAGGACACAGAAGCATGAGGACTAGGTTGGGGGGACAGATGACAGACAGGAGCTGCCACTTACCTGGTTGTTGCCTACCCCAGGGGTGCTCCTCGTCCAGGGAGGGATCACTGGGCCACGGCCTTCCAGCTTCACATGCGTTAATACACCAAGCATGCACACACCTGCTGACATTCATTAACAATTTATTAATGAACTTTGATTTAGTCCTGAAATAGCTTTCTGTGAATCTGCCACCCTAAGCAGCTGCCTACTTTACCTATGCCTAGAGTAGCCTCTATTGAAAGTCTATGATATTGAAGAAATAAAAGCAAACCTTTGCAATAAGTCCTCTTATGGTCTTTCTCATCGCGGCCATACTTCTTACACGTGACTAACGTTTTGGGGTGTTTCAATTGGTGGGTGTAATATTCTGAACCACAATTGTCCAAAATTCATGTCAGGCCCCCAGAATCACGAAACTGACTTTTTAAAAGCTCTTTACTTTTAAGCTAAACATTTCTGGCTTCTTTTATTTGTTTTCTGATGGTCAAACAGTTAAAGATCATGCTTTCAAGTTTTGCTGTCCAACCACCACGGCCAGAAAATCCCTTAAAAATTAAGGCTGAGACTTTCATAATTGTCTGGCTCTAGGAGTTGGGTCTTTAAGAAAAGATATCACAATTTGTTATATGTTATGACAGCTGGCACTCCTTCTCCCCCCAAATTTGAATATCAGGTCCACTTCAAGTGTCAAATGGAGCACCAAACTATTCAGTCCCTGATAGTTTTCACTGATCACTTTTAGACCTGATTATGTCCTCAGTGTTCTTTCTGGGAGCACAATATTGAGGTTGTCAATGTCTTTGACAAGAGCTGTTAACTCTTTCGTTCCCACTTCAATTTAGGTAGGAACGTTATACATTGACATAAGTTTTACATTCCCAGTTATTCCACGCAGGAATCTCATTTCAAATCTTCTTAATTTACAACAGCCAGAACTATAGGAAATCTATAGATAACAATCTAGATCTATTATAACTCAATAATTTAGCCTCTGCAGAAACGTTCACTTGGTCACCAATGGCCTCAGTATAACTTTGCTTAGTAAAGTTGGTGCTTTTACTGTAGACGTTTTATCATCCAAATTGCTGTTCTGAACATAACTTTTTATCTTTATTTATTCCATTGTGGTTAAAAAAGACATTTTCTACACTCTTTAGAGACAAATGTAATATATCTTACAGGGAGAAATTATATCCCTAGTTAAAAGAGACTTTGCAAAAAAAATTTCAGGTGAATTCTTATTTTACTAATGAGAACACACTCTGAACAAGCGTGCCTGATAACTTTGTAGGTCAACAGAAAGAAACTAGTATGGAAACCCTGAAGATCTGTATTACATAATAAAAGCAGAATTGAAGTAATAAATGAGGAAAGCCAGAACAATTAAAATACACTATTAACAATCATTTATGGATCACCAATTTCTTTTTTGAAAGAGGCCACAATCAATCAAATCTGACAGGATATAGTTAATCCATACTGACTTATGCCATGCTTGGAAAGGAAAAATAATGGTTCAAAACTTCTAAGAGAAAGTTTTGTGGTTAGTTTTCATACTTCTCCAATATTCTCCAGGAGCTACTGAAAAAGCTATTTTTAAATGCCAAGAAAAATCAATGTAATACTGCCTGCTCCCTCTCCCACTTTCATTCTATATTGTTGCTTTTGCTTTATTTTTTGCTGAACATCATTTTGAACTGCTCCATGGTCTGTAAAGTTAAAAAAGAATGTTTATAAAGATGAAAACATACAGTGTGTACAACAGCTGCTAAGGATTTTCTAACCATGAAAAATATAGGTGTTAAAATATGTCAGTTGTAGAATATAAAATGCCAATTAATGTACCTTCTGGAACATATGAGCTAGGAGTGTCTGGTAATAACCTATATACAATAGAGTTTTGTATTGTGACAGACTCAGGATACCTGGCTACAATAGTTTGGTGGAGGGCAGACATACCAGGAGCTAGATGAATAGTTTTCTGTTTCCTGAATAAACTACAGAGACTGCTGCCATGTAATCAAGGCAGGATCAAAGCACCTGAGACTAATTAAGAGCTTGCCTGAAGCAATAGGCTAATCAGGCACCTGCAGCCAATTAAGGCCTTGTGCTCTACTTTAAAAAGTTTCCTCTCAGGTAAGGGAGTGGGAAGAAGAAGAGTGAAGGACTAAGGGGAGGAAGTGCATTGCTGGAGAGCTGAGGACTGCAAAAAGGAAAGAGTGTGTCTGTCACTACATGGCATGCTTTCTAATCCTTTCATCTTTCCCATGGCTCTCCTCTGAACCCTCTCCTCTCCCTATGGAGGCTACTTTGTGGATCTAAGGTCAATGCAAAGAGAGGTGGCAGTGATGACATGAGCCAGGAGTAAGAGAGGCCAGGCTGGAGCCTAGGTGAGAGGTTGCACACTTTGCCCAGCTTCTAATCACACAGAATCATGATGTATTTTCTAGGAATCTGACCTTGTGAGGGACAGAAGCAGCTCTCACAGCCAACGGGGAGTTCATTGGAATTGTTTGGAGCCATGCAACAAGGGACAAGAGAGGGATAGGAGAAGCCAGTGCTGGTGTGGATATACAGGACTTTCACTCAGATGATACTAGCAGCCCATCAACCCTCAGAGATCTACCAACATAGCCCTGTCATTTTATAATGGAAGCTTGGGGAACTCCATCCCTAGATAGCATGGTTGGGGAGGAACAGTGCCAAGGAATCTTAAGAGCTTTTCCCAGAACTCCATCCCACTGCAAGAAGGGACAATTCAGATCTTGACTGTGGGGCAGTGCTCCCTTACCCCTTTCTTTACTGCCAGATAATGACGTATTTAAAGTGTTGCCAAAAGACAGAGCTTTTAATTACATTTTAACTAAATTAAGAGAGCATTAATTAGCATACTGCTTTCTATTACTCTTTGAATAAGGAGGAAATTAAGAGATATGGTGAAAATGTCAGGCTAGAGAGAGGAACAAACTCAAATACAGAAGAAAAGCTAGGCAGGATTGTTCTCCCCTGTGTACAACTGCCTTTCATCTGCCTGTGTTCTCAAAACGGTTTTACTCACTTCATCGAATTTTGTTATGACTCCTTTGAAGATGTTTATCAAATTTTTAAAAAAGACTATAACTACATTACCTACATATAATAATGAGTGAGAGGGTCTGATTCTGCTGCAATTCACTCTGGTGAAAAATAGGAGTCAAAACTCCAAGCCACTTGTGTTACAACAGTATGAAACCAGCTTACTGATATAGGAGAGAAGAATCAGGTCCTGATCCTTAAGGGGTCAATTATTGTGAATGTGGCTTTTACTGTGTGCCACAATTCATTTGGCTTAAAAGAGTTCACTTTAAAGTTTTATTTCTTTGTGACATTACAACTTCATGTATTCACTTTGTAAGAGTGGAACACATCGTACTTTGCACCTAGCACAGCAAATCAGTAATACAGCAACAAAGAACTTTAAGCCATTGAAGCAGTTATTTGATTTACTGATGAGGTCAAACCAAAATCCCAAGTTCTAGCAGCCTACAATCTTTGATAAATTCAAATCCACATCCAAACTTCTGTGACTAAATCAAGGATTTGGGTTCAGTCCATTAAAAGTCATGCTCAAACTCCAGAAAATGTGAATTTTGATATAGCTTTGCGGTTTTTATCCTTCCTGTGTTTTTAACTCTGGTAAAAAGTCCACCAGTAGTTAAACACCTGTGCAACTGCATAGACTTCCATGAGTGTAATTGAGGGCAGAGGGAGACTCTTGGGGGGCATGAAGGATGAAGCCCCCCCCCAACCCCCCGCTCCAGCAGTCAGCCTGAGCAGGGAGGGAGCCTGATGTAGCTGCAGCCAGGTGCCCTCCCAGGAAATTGCTGCTCTGCACTGGGCAGCATGCAGGAGTGGCTCCATCCCACTCCCTGCCTGGGTCTGAGTGCTACAAAAAGCAGCCAAATGTGCTTATTGCAGATCACTGGGGGACACGGGTCAACCCTCTCAATTGTGAAAACTAACCAGTTATTACTACTCTTTGTTTCTTATGTTTTAATGAGTTACTGTTCTATCAGAGAAACTTCTCTGTTATCCAATGATCTGTTAAGTTTATTAAGAGACTTTGGGAAGGGACCTTATCAAAGACTTCCTGAAGATCCAAGTAGATCCACTGGATCGCCCTTGTCTGCGTGCTCATTGATAGTCTCAAGGAATTCTACTACACTGGTGAGGCATGAAGATTCTAATACAAAGGAAAAGGAGTACATTTTTAAAGGTTGTTAGGGATATCTTCAATACTTGGAGCTATCCTTAACAATAATATTGGAATAGATAGTTATTTAGCTAATATCATTTTTATTATCAAATATTCTTCAAATTGAATTTCTGTTTAGAAAACAAACTATATTAATATTGCGTCAAGTTAGTGTGCTTTATATGAGTAACACTCAAAATATCATTAGAGACATAAAAAACTACCTCAGCAGAAATCATGATGTATTTTGAGCTCAGTAATTTCTCAATGGAAACATGCTGAGAAATCCCATTGAAGAGAACTGTCGTACCTCGGTGTTCTGTACCTCAGTACCTTAGGTGGTCTGAACTATCAGTGTCAGCGTCATCTGGTCAGGGTCGTCCTGGCGCGCTCCTGACAGGACCTCTACTCCATCAGTGATGATAAACTTTCGGCTGCGTGCATAACAATCGGTACGCCCTTTATCTAGAGTGTTAGACCCCGTGCATTTGGGTCAACACAGGAGATCTCTGAGAGGCCCCGGAAATGACAGATGCAGGCAAGGTTTGAAATCAATCGAGCAGGTTTATTGTCAAATGTGAAGCTCTACCAGTTGGTAACAGAGATCAGTACAATGTTACACCTCTGGGCACTATGGCCTGCGTTGACAAGGTGCCAACACCGGGCAGGCCTATTGCCGTATATCAGATATTAACAGCAGTTAGTCAAAGTTAAGCTACTGTGCATTCTGTAAGTTTAGGCAATGACACCTGCCATTCAGGTGCCTAGTGCGCCCCCCCCAAGGTCGGCCGGAGAGCACCCTTTGCAGTGTCCTTTTATAGACAGGTCCAAACAACTTACATCATTTCTTTACGTACCAGGTTACCACCCTCTGTTGCCTAGTTACCACCCCTCACCTTACGGAAGGGGGGCTTACTTTCTATTTGTCATCCTGTCAGTTCTGACCTGGTCCTGAACCTAGGTCGGTATGTACATTAGTTTTTGGGGAGTCTTTGTACCAAGACATTTCTTATTAAGATGTTCCGCTACTCCCCTTTGGCTTACAGTCTGTACCCAGTGCCTCCCTGTGTCCTTCCATACTTTACCTAACTTACACAATTACACAGTTATCAGTAGGGCCTCTTTCTTGGCTCTTGTGTTCCTGAACCAAAGTCTTGCTCACTAGATTGCAGGCCTGTTGCTGTTTTCATGTTACAGGCCTCTGTTTAGGCCTGCTGACTCCATGTTACTGATCCTCGACTTACTACAAGAACCAAAATACTGTAGGTAAGCAGAATCTCCACACACGTGCATAACTCAAGGCAAAGGATTAAAGCTTAGCAAAACATTTCATGCAGAGTTATTTGCAGTTTCCATTGCAGTTTCCTTTGACCCAAACTATTCATGAATTGGACAATTATATAGTAAATAATTTTTGGGAAAAAAAATCTAGGCTAGATTTACAAGGGGATTTTGGCACAATTTGCAAAATGGCTAATGAATAAGGGAGTGATACTCTTTAACTCAACAAACAAACAAACAAACAAACAAACAAACAAACAAACAAACAAACAAAAAAACCCTCACCCCACTGTACCTGATGGAGAGAAGGGATTGGAACTTTGGTTTCCTAAATTACTGAAGACTACTTTGGACACTAGACTATTCAGAAGCATACAGCTGTTTCATTGTGTACATATAAACAGTCACTGGAACAGATACATGAACTTGAATCTTCCATCTTCCAAGTGAGTGCACTAAACACCAGGCTATTTAATCACTCTTTACACAAATAAAATGATTATAGCCACCCAATGGCTAGTAAAGTCTCTGTTAATTTCAGAGGGGTTGCCATGTTAGTCTGTATCTGCAAAAACAGTGAGGTATCCTGTGACATCTTAGGGCATGTATACACTAGGAAATTATTTCAAAATAACTTATTTCAAAATAGTAACTCCTGAAATAACTATTTTGAACTAGTGTGTCCACTCTACAGGGAAGCATTGCAATTAGTCCGAGTCAGGTGCCCTTAATGTGGACTTGTTACCTCGACTTAATTATTTCAAAACAGCAGCAGTGGAGCATCTACACTACCACTTTTTTGAAGTAAGCATTATTCCTCATGGCTATGTCTATACCACAGTATTATTTCAGAATAACTGATGTTATTCCAAAATAACATAGTCTGCGTCTACACAGCAAGCAGTTATTTCAACATAATGTCTTTGAATAATTTCGAGCTGGAGAACTTCTTACTCCAACTCCTGTAATCTTCATTTTACAAAGAGTAAGGGAAGTCGGAGGAAGAGTGCTCTAACTTGGACTTCCTGCTCTGTAGACAGCGCCAAAAGCTGAATTAAGCTATTTCGACTTAAGCTACACAATTGACATAGCTCAAGTTGCACAGCTTATTTTGGCTTTAGTCCTGCTGTGCAGATGTGCCCCATGGAAAGCAGAAGTCATTATTTTGAAATAACCAACCCCTTATTTTGAAATAACGGGCTAGGTAGTGTGGACGCTCCACTTGTTATTTCAAAATAAGGGGAGTTACTTTGAAATAACTCCCTAGTGTAGACTAGATTAAACCTCTTGCCTGTTAATTTAATCAGGTGATCCCTGGTTGTGTATTGTGGGAAAAGATCAATAACACGTCTCAATTCACTTTTTCCACACCATTCATAGTTTTAGACTTCTATCATAGCCTCCCTTAGTCATCATCTCTTTTCTAAGATGAAATATTATAATCTTTTTTAGTCTTTCCTTATAAGGAAGGCATTCCATAACTCTGTTCATGTTTGCTGCCGCACGCTGAACCTTTTCAAGTTTCATTATGTTCTTTCTTAGATGGCGTGACCATAACTTGACACAGTATTCAAGGTGCAGGTACAGTATGGATCTATATTGTAGCATTATGGTTTCTGTGTCTTATTTTCTATCCATTTCCTAATAGTTCCTAACATTCTGGTAGCCTTTTTGATTGCTTATGCAGTCCAAGTTTTCAGACAATAATCCACTGAGCCTTCAACATCTCTTTTTTGTGTGTAACAGCTAATTTAGAACCTATCATTACATATCTGTATAGCTCAGAATTTTTTTCCAATGTGCATTACTTTGCTGTTATAAGTGTTAAATGTCATCTGCCATTTGCTGCCCAGTCATTTAACTTTGTGAAATTTCTCCTCAAACGCTTTTCCGACAACTTTGGACATAAGTATTATAAATGATTTTGTATCATCTACAACTTTTGTCTCTTAACTGTTCACTCAGATTTCCTGATAATCAATGAATATGTTGAACACCAAATGTCCCATTGCAGATCACCAGGGACACGGTTCAACCCTCTCAATTGTGAAAACTAACCATAAGCAATCTCTGTCTGATAAGGTTGACTCACTTCTCCTATTCATGCTGAGAGCTGACAGAATCTTTCTACAGAGTAGCACAATCCATATGTCCTTTCCGTGATAAGATAACTTGGCAAGAATGGAACATACTGGCTATCAAGAAACTCACCAGCAGAGAAATCAAATATATATCATTTAATCTTGATCTGTTGTGTATCTTATGCCAACTCCCATCCAACCTCTACTAATCCTCAACCATTGTTTGCCTTTGTTCTCAGACTTGCCATGGAGCACATTTACAACTGAAATATCAGTTTAACAGGTTTTAATAACAATTTGTTCCACATTTTCAAAGTAGCAACTTTAAGATGCTATGTGCAATTTGCATCCACATTTTTGCACTTGTAATTAACCTTATGTTCATGCATTTCTAGCTACTTAACTATGAATGTAAATCACGCATTCAGACGTGAAATGCACATTTGTAGCTGCATATCCTTTTTCCATGGCAGTTTAAAAAAAATGCAAATTGGACCTCAGTGGCTACCATTTTAGAAAATTTACCCACAATTACTGCTAAAATTGCCAAGGTTTGCAAATGTATTTGATATATTAACTACAAAACCTATTTTAACAGAACATCTGGGTTGCAATGTTAAAAAAAAAAATCAGACTAAGACAGGGCAGATGTATAGATGCCTGAGTAACCTTAGTTCTGCTCCTCATGCTTTTCTCCTGTTCACTGACTGAGGCAAGGGGTCCTTTGGAAAAAAAATGTATAATCATATAATTAAAGACTATACTATAAAGCATATCTATAGGAGAACTGAATTAAGGTTGCATGGGCAAATTTAATTCTGCCATTTCCTAACTTTTGACTTTGCAAGCTTTGCATTCTTTTGATGCATTTTAATATATTTTTCTATATGTAAAGCAAAAGGTAAAGTCAACGTTTATTTGAAATTGTAACAACCCCATGGTGCATCAGCTGCAGGATTTGAATCTTGAACTTTCAGAACTTTAGGACAGATCACTTCATCTCAAGTGTCAGCCATAACTACATTAACTAGCAGTAAGAGAAAGCTCTTTTTTCCCAGAGGTGAGGATGGACCTCTGCTGAATCCAAGGAAGAGACCATCAAAGTTCTCTCTCCCTTTCCCTTCCCAGGAGTTGGGGGGAGCTATTGCCTCATTTGGCATCTCTAGGATGGAGGAAAGGATGTTGGGGTCATGTGATAAGTCTGGGGATGTGGTTAGGAGGAAGAAAAAGGGCCAATAGAGCCAGATATTGATCCTGGAAAACAGGAAGAGACCCAACCACACCTCCAATGAGTTGACAGTTTTCCTGTCTTTACCGGTACGGTGTCTGTTACTGCTTTGAGGGCAGCTTAAGTCCTGTTTTAGTATTGCTGCTTGCTTAGTTCTTTTGGCAAGCTGACATTTTTCCCGAGGAACTTCATTGAGAAGGTAAATGATAATTTTTGACAATTTATACTTCAGCAAAGCTGAACAGAATTCATGAGACGAAGAAGAGGCATGTCTCTAGGCACATCTCTCCCTGAGGCTCTGTCTCCTGCTGAACATCAAACAACTGCTATAAATAATGGAGTTATGAAAGTTACTCAAAGAAAAGTTCACAAGAATCCTTTGTAACAGAAAGTGTTAGGCAACCTAAATATAAGGATCACTACCAGATCCCTCTAATTTAAAAAAAAGAAGATATTTTCCCCACCCAATAGGGTACATTAAGGCTACGTCTAGACTGGCGCGCTTTTGTGTCAGAGCTATGCAAATGAGGCTCAGCATTGGAATATCGCCGAGCCTCATTTGCATAGCTAATGAACCGCCATTTTCGCGGAAGAAGCTCTTGCGCAAGACGGGGCTGTCTACTGCCTTCTTGCAAGAAAAACCTTTGAGCAAAGCCGTTATGCTGATTATTTTCAGGCATAACGGCTGCAAAAAGGGTTTTTCTTAAGAAGGGGCAGTGTAGACAGCCCTGTCTTGCCCAAGAGCCTCTTCCGCGAAAATGGCTGTTCATTAGCTATGCAAATGAGGCTCGGCGATATTCCAACGCTGAGCCTCATTTGCATAGCTCTGGCGCAAAAGCGCGCCAGTCTAGACGTAGCCTAATTGTATAACTGATGCTTAATTCTGAAATGGATGTGTTAGGTAAACTGGATTTTATATAAGTGAGTGAGTGCTTATTGGCTAGAACTCCCTAGAGTTACTGAAACGTAATAGTGGTTTACAGCTATTTGTTCACTGTACAGAGCTAGAATAGTGAGCCCTGATTTTTCATCTGGAAGTGAGCTTCCATATGAAATAACCTGATCTGCTAGGGAGAAAAGTTTGAACTATGAGATCTTCTAAACTATTTAAATTTCTGTTTTTATCTCTCATTCAAGGAAGTATTTTTTTTGTACAGTAGAGGTCTGCTAAGGAAATTCAAAATAATGGTTCTGATTCTGCAGTTCCGAAAAATTACTTGGATATGAGGCATACAAAAAAGTATCAAAGTATAACATTTGGAGGTGCTAGTAATTCTATTAGTAGCCTTCGACAGAATAGATAAGTTTAACTGAAAGCATAATTCTTCAGGGCAAAATTTTATCTCTGATAGTAATGAGTTCTTACCAACTTATGCATCTTTAATTTCAGTACACTGTATTTAATGCTAATAAATAATATCTAACTCTTAGTGTATCTTGTCTACACTATGAGAGAAGGTTGAATCTATTAAGGTCAATTTCTGGTCATCCAATTTTGCAACACTGAAGGTCCACGTCACCACCGTGTGCATGAATTCAACGTAGTTCAAAGTAGCATGGCTCCATTAGGGAAAATGCTGTTGATTTTGAGAGTAATGCACCGTGGGTAGCTATCCCACAGTTTTTCACTGTTTTGCATTCTGGGTTATGCTCCCAGCGCATGCTGGGACTAAAACTGTGCAGCAGATGATTATGGGTTCATGTCATCAGTGTCTCATAATATGCTCATCTACACCCTTCCGCCTTCCTTGAGATCAATGGGAAACAGTCTTTTCATACCCTTTTTGGCCCTGGTTACCTGCTCAGACACCATAGCAGCACAAGCACAGCCTTACTTGTGGATCCCATTTTGCATCAAACCATTGTGATGTCAATGTCTGCCTTATGCCTAATCATGCAGTATTTTGAGCACTTAAGGACATCACTCCACCAGGAAGAGGATGAGGAGGAATCCCTTCAGTCTCGGGGTGCCACAGACATGCTGTACAGGGAAGCCCTTGTGTTGAGTGAATTGGAAACCTCAGTTCTGTTGTGGTGAGACAAGCACAGACTGGTGGGACTGCATAGTGGTCCATGTATGAGATGATCAGCAATGGCTGCAAAACTTCCAAATGTGCAAGGCAACATTCATGGAACATTGTGAATGGCTTTCCCCTGCCCTGAGGCATAAGGAGACCCAAATGAGACCTGCTCAGACAGTGCAGAAGTGCATGACAATTGCCCTCCGGAAGTTTGAAATGCCAAACAGCTACCAGTCAGTTGGGAATCAGTTCGGAGTAGGTGCTGTTGATATACAAGTAGCAAGTTAATCAATGCTTTTCTGCTATGGAGGGTTATGACTTGGGGAAATGTGGATACCAAAGTGAAGGGCTTTGCCACGATGGGCTTCCCTAACTGCAGTGAGGCAATAGACAGAACGCACATCCCCACTTTGACCCCCAACCGTCTTGCCAAGGACTACATAAGCTGCAAGGGGACCTTCTCCATGGTGCTGCAGGCACTGGTGAATCACGAAGGTAATTTCATCGACATCAGTGTGGGATTGTCGGGAAAGGTTCATGACATGCAGATCTTTAGGAACTCCTGCCTCTTTAGAAAGATGCGTACTGGAACCTTTTTCCCAGACAGAAAAATTAGAATTGGAGAGGTGAAAATATCAATAGTGATCTTTGGTGACCCATCCTATCCCTGGTTCCCATGGCTCATGAAGCAGTTCAGGAGCAGTTCAACTACAGGCAGAGCAAGTACAGAATTGTAGTTGAATGTGCTTTTGTGGCTTTTAATGGGAAGGTTTAGGAGTCTACTGGCGAGGATAGACCTCAGCGAATGCAACATTCCCTTTGTGATGGCAGCCTGCTGTGTGCTCCATAATATTTGTGAGAGCAAGGGGGAAAGTTATCTGGCAGGGTGAAGGTCTGAGGCAGAGCACCTAGCCAAAGATTTTGAGCAGTGTGACATCAGGGTGAGTACAGCGCGGAGCAGTGCAAATCAGAGAGACTTAAAAAAAGGTTTATGAACAGCCAGTTTTGAGAGTCATGCATGTTGCTCTCAGTGAGGTGCCCCATCATTCAGTGTATTTACCTTCAATCCTCCCACCCCATCTTTGCAACACAAGCTATAAAGAAACTCTTCAGAGATCATGCATTTTTATTTAGGGAAAACAACAGGGACAGAAAAGAAGTCAATGGTTGGGACCCAAAGAGAAGAAGGGAACAGAAGCACAAGAAGGATAGCCTTTTCCCTCCTGAGGCCCGGAAGGATGAGTGTGAGACTACCCATGACCCCTCCCTTCCCCCATGCCTGTGTCCTGGGCTCCATGGAGGTGCTATCTATGGAACTGGGTGAAGAGGAAAAGTTGTTCTGCAGGGAGGGTGGGGAGTTCCTCTCCAGACTCTCTGCCAGACACTCTATCTCAGATGTCAGGGATGAAAAGATGTTTTCCTGCTCTTTCAAAATATTCTCCTGATGCTTCATTTACAGTTCCCTGCACACTTTCCTGTCCTGCCACTCTGCTATCCTTTCCTGCTGCTCTGCCCACATCTCCTCCAGGAACATATTCCTTTACTCCATTTGCTCTTTAAACATGGCTTCTGATATCTACTTTCGTCTGTGGATTTGTGTGAGCCGGAGAGCCACTAGAGATGGGGGAATATGCAGCAAGCTGCCTGCTGTTCCTGCTGTAACCAAAAGTTACAAGGGCACACATTACAGGTGATAAATTGTGAATCCTTAAACCTAATCTGTGAAGGTCTCTCTAAAGACAATGGAGATGAGTTCTGTGCAAGGCCAAATTCATGCTTTAAAGTGGCCACTGAACAGCATGTACAAAACAGAGTTCTCAAAGGAACATCTGGGCTCACAGGATTTGGAGGCAGTTATGGTAAGGGGCCTACCAGGGCATCATCCTGCAGACAGGAGAGAGGACAGTGGGGGCTGGATGGTGGCTCATACAGCTTCCCTCTTCTGTGTGCACTACTCCCTGCTTCCTGGGAGAGTGCTACTCTCCCCTCCCATAGGAGCCTGTGGGCGGGGTGAGGGGTACAGACAGGGGTCCAGTCATGACTGTGGGGCAGGGCAGTGGCTCACGTGGCTTTCCTCCTCTGTGTCAGCCACACCCCACTTCCTGGGAGAGTACTACTATCACATCCTGAAAAAGCCTGTGGGTGAGAGGACAGGAGGGAGGGAGGGGGTGTCAGAGGCTGAAACTATGCTATCAGCACAGTCAGCAGCTATCTAATAAATTCACCTCCTCCTTCTTCCAAGTTGCCATGTGAGATATAAAGATATATGAATCACACAGGGTAATAGGGAGCTGATGCTGACTGAATATGGCCAGAAACTGGGCCTTATGCTGCAATGTTTTGTGATTCAATGATGCCAGACCATTTACTGCTGGCTTGGTGTGGGAAGGTGTCCTACCATGGAGGACAGAGTAAGGCTGGCCTCCCCAGAGACATTATGAGAAGGATCAAAGAGTTCCTATCTGAGAGCTTCATGAAGATATGGAGGGAGGATTCCTGCTTCATCTCCAGACAAGCTGTTCCAGGCCCCCTTGTGCTGTATAGGCACAGATTATGCCACACATCACACCCAATTGCCCTAACTTACTTGTAGCAAGAAAAAAAAAGTGAACTCATCAGAAGTGCCCTCCCCAGGATCAGTGCTCAATTGTGACACCCCCTAGGAGCAGGGGATTAGCTCCAAAGTGATTAAAGGTTCTTGGCTCTTGCCTCTTGCCAGCTGGCCATTCTTCTTGTTGACTTCCTCCCCCTCCACCACCATGCTGGCCTCCACACTGCTGCTCTGAATGTCTTGGGCAGATTCCACAGTGTGGCTTGGGAAGCTGGTCGGAGGCCAAGAACTTCAACTTTCTCAATGGTGGGTTTACAGTACTGAGAATTTGACCATGCAAGATCAAAAATTGTATTATTCCTTGTAAAAGCAGGAGTACCCAAAATTGACTTCAGCAGCTCTTAAAGTCAACAGAACAGGCTTGCTAGTGTAGACTCATTGTTTAGAAAATCGACTTTATGCAGCTAAATGTGACCTAAACTCCAGTGTAAACCAGCAGTAGCTCGCCATGTGGTTAGCATCATTAGTCCCATTTCACACATAGGAAAACTGAGGCATGGAGAAAGAAAGAAAGTTGCCCAAGGTAATCCACGAACAGAACCCAGAGCTCCTAAGCCTCCATCTGGAGTTCTAGCCCCTGAGCCATACTGTCACTCTTTGCAAGTCTGAAAGCTATAAAAACATTTTTATTTATAAAAGTGAAAATATCTGCTACAGACTCAATGTGGCACAAGCACAGAATTGCAAATTGTTTCTCTTTTCTCTCTTTAAGTAGTCTGTTTTCACTATGTAATGACATGTTATAAGCAAAATTCTAATAAGAGAAAGGAAGAACCACATTTTATATT
Organism: Rafetus swinhoei; assembly: GCA_019425775.1. Classification (NCBI taxonomy): domain Eukaryota; kingdom Metazoa; phylum Chordata; order Testudines; family Trionychidae; genus Rafetus; species Rafetus swinhoei. The sequence goes on along the minus strand of CM033424.1, from coordinate 134,968,887 downwards.
TAAAATAAAATAGAGACATGAAACTCTAAGTTTGTTTCATTAAACCAACTTTCAAATTTACTTCTCCGCGATGTCTAAATCTGATCTATAATAATCAATTCCAGGTTGAGCACCTCATATTTTACATCATTAATATGCACCGGAGCAGCAGGTTTCTTATCTTTTTAAAGAAATAAAGCTATTATTTCATCAGCATATATCTTGAAGGGCAACAGATTTTTCATGTTTCATGTTACTTTTGCACCATAGGTTAGACAAAGATTGAAAAGAATCTGCATGGTAACTATAGATTGCTCATGGACTATAGGATTTTTCTATTTTTATTCATTTAGACATGTGTTTTGCTTATACTGTACATACACTAAGAAACCAAGGGTATGTTTACACTACAGCACTAATTCGAACTAACTTAATTTGAATTAGTTAATTCGAACTAAGCTCATTCGAATTAGTGCATCTAGATCTAAAAACTAATTCGAATTAGCATTTTGCTAATTCAAACTAGCATGTCCACATTGAGTGGACCCTGAACTGAAGTTAAAGCTGGCCGGAACCAGTGCCGGCAGGGCATCAGCTTAGGACTTAGAGTGTGGAGCTGCTGCCTCAGGCTAGCCGAGGGCTGTGCTTAAAGGAACCCGACCCCCACCCCAGACAGACAGTTCTCAGGGTTCCCTGCTTGCTTGTCTACCTCGATGAGGGACAGCAAAGCAGTCCTGTCTTGGAGTGCCCTGAGTGCCCACGCTCGGCACATCACAGCACTCGGCCATCAGCCCGGCTGCATTTGCCACAGGCTGCCATCCGGGGGAGTCAATCGGGGGGCTGTCAGGATCCAGGAGGCCCTGCAGGAGAGCTTCCACCCCGAGGAGCCCGCAGAGCCACCCCAGTCCTCCCCATCAGGGTCTCATGCCCCATTCCTCCCTCACTTCCTTCCACTTACCCTTCCCTAGCCCCCCTTCCTGATGTAAAAAATAAAGGACACGTGTTCAAAAATAGAAACTCTCTTTATTTAACAAAACTGGGGATTAACCTCTGGGGAGACTGGGAAAAGGAGGTGGGAGAGGGGAAGAGAGAGGGTGGGAGAGGGGAGGTGGAAACCTGGGAGGAGGGAGCTGGAAGGGGGAAGCCAGGGGAAGAGCGAGGAGGAGAAGTATAAAACTATGGTACGCCATATCTTCAGTACTGTGTACAGATGTGGTCTCCTCACCTCAAAAAAGATATTTTGGCCTTGGAAAGGGTTCAGAAAAGGGCAACCAAAATGATTAGGGGTTTGGAACAGGTCCCATATGAAGAGAGGCTAAAGAGACTGGGACTTTTCAGCTTAGAAAAGAGGAGACTGAGGGGGGATATGATAGAGGTCTATAAAAGCATGAGTGGTGTGGAGAGGGTGAATAAAGAAAAGTTCTTCATTAGTTCCCATAATATAAGGACTAGAGGACACCAAATGAAATGAATGGGTAGCAGGTTTAAAATTAATAAGCGAAAGTTCTTCTTCACACAGCACATAGTCAACCTATGGAACTCCTTGCCACAGGAGGCTGTGAAGGCTAGAACTATAACAGAGTTTAAAGAGAAGTTAGATAAATTCATGGAGGTTGGGTCCATGGAGTGCTATTAGCCAGGGGGTAGGAATGGTGTCCCTGGCCTCTGTTTGTGGAAGGCTGGAGATTGATGGCACGAGACAAATCACTTGGTCATTGTCTTCGGTCCATCCCCTCCGGGGTACCTGGTGATGGCTGCTGTCGGCAGACAGGCTACTGGGCTAGATGGACCTTTGGTCTGACCCAGTATGGCCGTTCTTATGTTCTTATGTTCTAAGCTCAGGGCTCAGGGTCGGGGCTCTCACTGAACCAACTTGATTTTCATGCAAACCTGCTTCTGGGTCCGCATGTGGCCACTGGTGGCCAGGCTGGCAGCCATGCGGCTGTAGACGGCCGTGTTCCTGTGCCTAGTGCAGAGGTCGTGGACTTTGGAGGCTTCCCCCCAAACCTCAATGAGGTCCAGGATCTCCGCACTAGACCAGGCGGGCGCCCGCCTCTTGCGGCCCCGGGCAGGCTCCTGGGAGCCGCCAGCCTGGTCCTGGGAAGAGGCGGAGGGCTGGGTGGCAGCAGGTGGCTGGCTCATGCCGTGCCAGGTGCAGGGTCTGCTGGCTGGGTGCTGGCAGGCTTGCAACTGGCACAAGCACTGTAGCCAGACCGTGGCCCTTTAAGGGCTCCGTGGCCGGGAGGGGGGCAGAAAAGTTTCCCTGGTTTGGCCCAGAGTGGCCACCAGGGCAACCTGGGAAGGGCTAGCCTCCAACTAGTTCAAATTAAGTGGCTACACAGCCCTTAATTCGAGCTACTTAATTCGAACTAGGCGTTAGTCCTCGTAGAATGAGGTTTACCTAGTTCGAATTAAGCGCTCCGCTAGTTCGAATTAAGTTCGAACTAGCGGTTTGTATGTATAGACGCTATGAAAGTTAATTCGAACTAACGACTGTTAGTTCGAATTAACTTTGTAGTGTAGACATACCCTAAGTGTTTAACAAGAGACATTAAAAAATCCTAAAATCAGGCCTGCAGGAAATGTTGCCACCATCAACATGGTTTTCTTTAATGGCTGCACCATAACTGATCCCACCACTGAATGAGTCAAATGCAGTCAAGCATTTACCTTGTGATGTGAGTCTCAGATGAATGGCAGTGTTGCTTTTCGTTAGCCAGGCGATGCACATAATCAGGTCTATGTGTATATGTAACTATTACCTCCCAATGTTTCCACCATCTATAAATAGATACATGTTTTAGAGTGTATCTGTGAATCTGTTTGTTCTAGAACTCCTCCTAAAAGGTAAGAGCTAGGGCCACCAAATTTTATATGCAGCTTTCTCTTCTCCTAACTTACAGCAAGATCCAGGTTTGGTTGTGCCAGGCTGACCAGAAGAGCCCAAATATGAACTGTTTTCTAGATCATGAAAAGGGAAGGGTTGCTTTCAGAGGGGATGTGATAAGAGGGTATGTCTACACTTGCAGCCTAATTCAAACTAGGGCTGCAAATGTAGGCATTCGGAATTGCAAATCAAGCTTGGGATTTAAATATCCCGCGCTTGATTTGCATCTTCCCGGCTGGGTGCCATTTTTTGAAATTTACAAGCCCGAAGTAACTGCCTGTGTCTATATGCGGCAGTGAAACGGGCGTTCGAAATAAAGCGCTAGTTCGAACTACCTGTTATTCCTCCAGCCGGGAAGATGCAAATCAAGCGCGGGATATTTAAATCCCAGGCTTGATTTGCAATTCCCCGAATGCCTACATTTGCAGCCCTAGTTCGAATTAGGCTGCAAGTGTAGACATACCCTGAGAAAGTCCACTGGGGACAGTGAGTTCAGGGGAGAGCTATACTGCAGTGTCCACTGGGGGCAGCTGTACCACCAAAGGAGTGGCCAGCAGGGCACGGGCTCCACCAGCTAGTCTGACAGCAGATTAGGTAAATAGTACTCCACAGCTCCCAAATCCTTTTGCCTCCCCCCCAGCCCTTCACTGCAGTACCAGAGGGTGGGGTAACAACACGGCCCTGGCAACTTTGGGGTGGGGAGGGGAGAAGAACAGGCTCCTAAAGGCTAAGTGAGTGCCCTGGGGGGAGGAACAGGCCCTGGGCGCCCTGGGTAGCTGGGTTGGGGAGGGGAAAGAGAAAAGCACCCTTACCCCTGCCTCCTACACTCCCCACCCCCACATCCCTAAGGCCCTGCCCTGAAGGACCCAAGCAATGCCAGGTAATTCTGCTAGTGTTAATATAAGCAATACTCCAATCTCATTTTAAAAAAACAACAAATAGTCTGGTAGAACTTTAAAGACTAACAAAACATGTAGATGGTATGAGCTTTCGTGGGCACAGCCCACTTCTTCAGATGACCAGTGTTGGATGTCCAGAACCAAACATAAATAAGGGAAGAGTGGGGGGAAGAAGGAAAAAATTGGAAGGGGGAGGGAAAAGAAAAAGAGGCAGTGGGTAGATAAGTTTCAAAGGGAAAGCCGAGGCAGTATGTAACAGGAAAAACTGAAAATCAACAAATAGTCTATTAGCAACTAAAGACTAGATAGTTATAAGAGGCAGATAAGAACCATTAGTTTGCACTAGAAAAGGAAGAGTACTAACACTAGATTCTACACAGACATCAAGAATCATTGGCACCAGGGCTGGCCTTACCATGAGGCGAACTGAGGTGGCCACCTCAGGTGCCAGATTATGGGCGGGGGGGCGCCACTAGGACCCAGAGTGTAGATAATTGTGTCTGCTGCTGGTGCATATGTATTCTCTCTGCTCTAGGTGCAAAGAGATGGTGGAGTGCTGTGCTGGAGGAAGGAGGGCACAAGAGACATAACAGGCAGGCAGGAAAAAGGTGAGAGGGAATAACAGAAAGCAGCAGGAGCTGCAGGGAGAGAGAGGAGGAGGAGCCTCTCTAGCACCCCCAGGGGTCTGGACTGATTAACATCAGCTTTTCAGGGAGCTTCCTGTTTCCTGCTGCTTCCCTGAACCCACTTGAGGAGAACAGGCAGTCAACTGAAATAGTAGGAGCCAGTTAGGCCCTTAAGACGCTGGTATCTTCCCTCACTCAGGCCCTGCTACCAGCCTGCTTATTTGTCCCCTTCAACTGAGTGTTGAGAGTCACTATAGCTGGCACAGAACAGCAGTCATGAGTGAAAGAAGAAAACGCCCCTTTGGGGCAGCATTCAGAAAAAGAAAGCAAGCAAAGGAAGCTGTTCTATCTAAGCAGGAAGGAGCTCTCCTGAGACACATAGACACAAATGTTCATGGTGAGCCTTCTGGCCCAGTGAGGATGTGAGTGGTGAGGAGATGCCTGATCTTCCAGTTAGTCAGAGTGCAGGTGACCTGGCAGCTACTGCAGCATCCATATCTCCATCTCACATGGATGTAACCATGCGCATTCCTGAAGAAAAGTGTAGATCAGAGAAGAGTGTGGTGGAGGTGCAAGAAACAGCTGCTGCTGAGTTTAGTTCCTTTTGTCTAGATTATCTAGGACTGTGGACCCACTTGAGCAGTAGCCTGAGGGACTTCCTTGTAGTGCATGGGCCACAGCAAGTGAAAAACTTCATGTTCCCCAAAGACAATGAAAATAGAAGTTTCCATCCAACACATTACTGGTGTGAAATCGCCAATGGTGACAAAGTGGAGAGGCCATGGCTTATGGACTCAAAAACCCAGAATGCTGCATACTGTTTTTGTTGCAAACTCTTCCAGTCTAATGTTCCAGCCACATTGGGTTCTACAGGAACAAAGGACTGAAAAATTTGGCTAGAAATCTGGCATGCCATGAGAAGGCAGCAAATCACCAGAGAGCATTCCATAGGTGGAAAGAGCTTGAGATGAGACTAAGGTTAAAGGCCACCATAGATGATCAGCATTAAGAGAAGATTGCATCAGAGTCTCTTTACTGGCAAAATGTTCTGAAAAGGCTCATTGCTGTTGTGAGAATGCATGCTACCCAAAACCTAGCACTGCGTGACACTTCAGATCAGCTGTATGTGCCAAACAATGGAAACTTCCTTAAAATTGTGGAGCTGATGGCTGAGTTTGATGCTGTACTCCAGGAGCATCTAAGAAGAGTCACCACCCAAGAAATGTACACACACCACTACCTTGGAAAAACAATTCAAAATGAGATCATACAGTTACTGGCAACAAAAGTCAAACAGAAGAGTGTGGCAGATCTGAAGTCAGCAAGATGTTATTCTGGATTGCACGCCTGACATCAGCCATACGGAACAAATGACTTTAATGATGCATTTTGTAACAACAGAACCTAGTGAAAATGTCCCTGCAAGGTGACTGTCAGAGAACGTTTTCTAGAATTTATTGACATTGATGATACTACAGGAGCTGGTATGACAAATGAGCTTCTTAAAAAGCTGGAAGATATGAGAATTGCGATAGCTGACATAAGAGGTCAGGGCTACAACAATGGTGCCAACATCAGAGGAAAGAACAGAGGAGTGCAGACATGGATCTGAGAGTTAAACCCTGAGCTTTTTTTGTCCCATGCAGTTCTCATTCATTGAACTTGGTGGTCAGTGATGCAGGATCAGTTTCTAGTGAGGCTGCTGAATTTTTTAATATAATTCAAAGCATCTAAGTATTTTTCTCTGCATCAACTCATCGATGGCGAATTTTGAAGCAACATCTGGGAACATCCTCTCTAACACTGAAACCACTGCGTGCCACACAATGGGAAAGTCGAGTGGAGGCGATAAAGCCTATCAAACATCAAATTGAGAAGAGAGATGATGCCATAGTTGCCATTATGGAGGATAATGCTATGACAGGAACTGTTCATGGGAGAACAGTGGCAGAGGGAAATGGAATCACCAGAAACATAAATAATTTCAAATTTCTGTGTTGCTTAGTGTTGTGGCATGACATAAGCAAGAGACTCCAAGGTGTTGTGTTACCTAACAGCCCTGTGCTTTTGGGAGCCAGGGAGTGACATTCATGGAAAACCATCCCCCCCCCGCCCTTCCCCTAGGCCTTTGCTGGAATCAGACAAATCAATGAAAAGGCCGGGGAAGACACACCTAAACTGCTTCAGATAAGGGTGATATAATTAAGGAAACACCCCAGCCTCATTTGCATTAAAGATGGAACAGAGGGACAGCTCATTAGCATACAGAATGGAGAGCAGCTCTTCCAAGGCAGGAACCGCAGTGAACTATGGGATACTGAAAGCAGAGAAGCACTGCCTGATGGGAAATCTCTACTCCAGATGCTAATGAACCCAGGCCTGCTCACACCCAAATTAGTCATTATCAGACCAATTCTAGTAATGATCCTATTGACATCTAAAATACTGAAACTGCCTAGTTGCATTGTGAGCTCGTTCAAGGAACATCACCCATAACCAGGGGTGATCAGTCTCTATTCTCTCTCCTCTTTCTCTTTGAACTATCCCTATTAAAAACGCCTATCCTTGCCCCAAGAAAAACTGGTCTGATACCTGGATTTAAACTGCATCAGTTCCATTGAGACTTCTTCATCTCCTGTCTGATCGTGCTGGGGGCTCTGTTCTGCTCGTCTCCTGCCCTCTGGACCCCCGGCTACCATCATCATCTGGGAACCCCGATCAGTGCCAGCGCCATGGAGTGGTGAGGTCTCTCTCTCTCTCTCTCTCTCTCCCTCCCATCAACTACCTCTCTAAGCATAGCTTCCTGACCCTGCCCTATGTAAACTGTTATATGGTTACCTAACATTTGTAATCAGTTTCAATTTAGATTTAATATTGTAACTGTTAGGTTTAATATTGTAACTTTTTTATATCTATTTACTACTCAGAAATAAATAACTTTCATTGTTAAGCTGGTTGCTTCTCTCTCTCTTTCTCTTTTGCTCACTCTTCCTTAAGGGGTGTGGTTTTGGCTTCCCCGTTCGCTCTGCAACAACGCTTCTTGTACCCAGGCTAAAGATCCCTGTAGTGCCCAAAATCCTGTGGGGTTTGCTTATTGTGTGGTTTACCAGTGAATGACTGTGGTTTGAAAGTGGGGATAGGGGGTGCTGAACCTGGGGGCTTATGAGGATGGCAGCTTAAAGTGCTGTTTAATCCAGCCCACTGAGTCCAAAGGCACATGAGGGTGCAGTGTGGCATTGCTGTGAAACCCAGCCAGCTGAGTCCAGGGACATATGAGGGGGTCAGCTTGTGAGTGCTGATTACCCAGTCGTCTCAGACGTGCTCTGGTAGTGGGTGTGAGTGTCTGTGTGTGTTGCTAAGGTGGGAAGAACCCCATCCTGAGGAACCTAGTTCCTGCAGGAGAGCTCCAGTGGGAGGGGGAATTGGCAGCAGGGAGAATTCAGCTCCCTATGAGAGCACAAGTAAGCACAAACAGCACACTGATAGAATGGTTAACCTTTCCCCAGTCCCATAAGCGTAACCCTGATAAATGAGCATACCCCAGAGTATTGGGCAAATCTGGTAACAGTTGACCTTGATATATCTGGAGCAATGGAACAACTGGACAAAGCAAAGTCATACCTCCAGTCTTACCGGTCAGATAAGGGATTTCAAAATGTTCTGAAGAGTGTACAGAAGTTGGCAGAGGAACTTCACACTGAAGCTATTTTCCCACCCATTCAAGAAAACAAGAGTCACTGAAGAAGACAACATTTTGATTACGAGGCAAGGGATAATGCCATAAGAGATCCCAAACAACAATTCAAAGTTGAATTCTTTAACCAGGTGCTAGATTGTGCAATCCAGTCAGTTGAAGAACATTTCATGCAGCCCAAGGAACACAGCAGTATATTTGGGATGTTGTATGGTATTCCAAAACTCCTCACTATACCTGAAGAAAACCTACACCAGCAATGCAGGGCACTAGAGACAGTGTTGACACATGATGACATGCGCGATATTGATGCAAGTGATTTAGGTGATGAACTGAAAGCCCGTTCAAGATACATTTCAGCAGGATCAACTCCAAAGGCTGCTCTGGAATATATGTGCACAAATAAGATGACCACCCTCTTTCCAAATGCTTTTTTTGCTCTGCGCATACGTCTAACACTTCCTGTAACTGTTGCCAGTGGACAACGCAGCTTCTCCAAGCTGAAGTTAATAAAAACACATCCACGCTCCACAATGACACAGGAGAGGCTGGTCAGCCTTGCAACCATCTCAATAGAGCATGAGCTGGCCCAGACTATGGACCTTCAGGAAGCAGTTCAAATCTTTGCAACCAAGAAGGCACGGAAAACACCACTTTGATTATTCAAACAGATAAAAATGCCAGTGCTTACTATGCAGACAAGAAAAATTACATTTGCGGTTCAGGCGTTTGAAAGTTAAGTTTTACTTAAAATTTTTGAACAAGGCATTTTAAGTTGTTAGTTCTCCTTTATTGGGGTAGGTAGCAGAGCAGTACCATGAGAGGTGTAGAACAGAAAGAAGGCAAAATTGAGACCTTTCAAAGTTTTGGCCCAAGCGAGGAGGCATGGGGTTGTCATTTGAGCTCCCCGCCTCAGGTGCCAAAATGTTGTGGGCCAGCCCTGATTGGCACCTTCATGGTTTGGTTTCATTGAGACACAATCTGAGGCGGTTTATGCATACCTATGCCCTAGTTCCATGCAAAGCTGAGTAAGTAATTGAACTGCATCAGTTGGATCTAAACAGATAAAAATAATTATGGAGTCGGCTATTATCGGTATAAATCAATACTTACTACTGTTAGGCCATACAGAGATTGGGCAGGGTGATTAGAGGCTAAGGAATTCATTTGGGATCACCCTTAGAGCCAGGGCCAATCAGGGCAGGGGCTTTTGTGAGCAAGACACGAGAAGTAATTCTTCTACTCTACTCAGCACTAATTAGGCCTCCGCTGAAGTATTGTGACCTGTTCTGGGCTCCATATTTCAAGAAAGATGAGGAGAAATTGGAGACAGTCTAGAGAAGAGCAGCAAAAATTATTAAAGGTCTAGAAACTTGACCTATGAGGGAAGACTGAAAGAATTGGGCTTGTTTAGTTTAGAAAAGAGAAGACTGAGAAGGGACATGATAGCGGTTTTCATGTATCCAAAAGGATGTCACAAGAGGAGGGAGAAAAATTGTTTTCCTTGGCTTCTAAACACTGAAATAAATTGCCAAGGGAGGTTGTGGAATCTCCATCATTGGAGATATTTAAGAGCAGGTTGGATAGACATCTATCAGGGATGATCTAGATGATGCTTGGTCCTGCCATGCAGGCAGGGGACTAGACTCGATGACCTCTCAAGGGCCCTTCCAGTTCTAGTGTTCTATGATTCTATGATTCTAAATAAAAATAGAACACTTTCTGGTAGCTAACACTTAAAAGGGTAGACTCAGTTTAAACTAAATACTTACCTCATGTTCCCAGGAATGCTGCTAACAAAATTCTCAGGCCTGTCCACCCCGCAATCCTCCAAAGTCAAAGGGCTTCAGGTGGCTTTGCCCATCACTTTTATGGTTCAGTCACCCTTTGAAGTGATCATTTCTGAAGATTACCCTTGAAAACAAAGTTTATTCAAATTGCAAAGGAGTCAACATGGAGTTTAGGAGTGAAGATGGCTCCATGTTCTTTCTTGTCCTCTGTGTATGCTGAAATTCACATTTGCCTTGTCTCCCTCTTGCTGTCTCAGGCTACGTCTACACTGCATGATTATTTTGGAATAAGCTATTCCGGAAGAAATACTCTAAAGCAGCTTATTTTGAAATAGTGCTCTACACTTCAGGAAAGCCTGGAAATTAGTCTGAGGCAGGCTCCTGTAATGTGAATGTGCCACCTTGATTCAGAGCCCCAGGAAGCCTGGGGGGAAAGCTATTTTGAAATAGCAGCAGTGGCACATCCATACAACTGCTATTCTGAAATAGCTATTTCAGCAGAGGCATTATTCCTCATGGAATGAGGTATACAAACGCTGAAATAAGCCACCTGAAATTATTTCAGAATAATGGGCTTGCTGTGTAGACACTCACATAGTTATTTTGGAATAACAGTTATTATTCCAAAATAACGCTGCTGTGTAGACATTACCTCGATTTATATATAAATAGTAAACAGGGTTCCTGAGGGTAAGGCACATTCATTTGTTTCAGATCGACCTACTTAACAACTTTTACCTGGTCAGGGCTATGTAGTTTTGAACATGTGCCAACAACACCATGCAGGTGGAATTTATAACTTTACATATAATGTCATTTCATATATTTCACCAGCTTATATCGACCAGCAGTTGTTAATTTTCTAATGAAACCTCCCAAGGTGTATTCTGTACAAGTATTATTGCAATAGTGTATAAGGAGTGAATACAGGGAGGGTGCTTTCAGTCACAAATGGAACTTCTTACAATTCTTGCAGCTGGGAAATGGGAAAGCACTCACTTGGGGCCTCCTGAAAACCCAAGGAGTCAGGCCACCGAGACCTAGAAAATAGCATCAATACGCAAAGGGGTCAAACAAGTGGCCATTTCCTGAAGCTGACATTGATAAGGCAAAGGAATGATGCTGGGGCCTGTGTAATAGGAACCATTTGGGACGAGAAAGTCTGGGTTCCCTGGGGTGGCAACAGAATCAGAACCTCAAAGTAAATCATCTGAAGTTGTTTATTGCCAACTGATACAGGCAGACCTTGCTGGGTTCAGTCTGTGTAGCACAAATGAGCTTACCTTGCAAAGTACATTCACCTCCCACAGCCAGATCAAAAGTCTGTTAGAATTTGGGGGGGGGGGGGGAGGGGAGAGTGTCTTTCTATTAAGTTCAATAGGCTTAGAATCAAATCCTGGGATCAAAACAAAAAAACAGAGTCTCAGTGTAAGAGCTCCACTGAAAGACACATGGTACATTTCCTGGTGCACAGTCTATCTAATCTCATCAGGGGACAAAATAAATAAACCCCTCTGGTAATATTCTCACTTGTTGCAGGAACAGAGTACATAACTTTCAATAAAAAAATGCGCCTCTCATGCTTGTACAGGACACTTCTCTAACGCAAGAGAACAGCTCCATACTTCTGTTTGTTTATTTGCCAAAATGTTTTGAGCCACTTTCAAAAAGTTTTTAAGATTTCATCAAGCACATACATCATAATTCTCCTCAATTTTTCCATCCCTCAGAGCTAGATTCTAACGGTAGATACATGCATAATTTTCACAGACATAAGTATGAGTGAAATTAACTCAAATAGGCAAGACACACACAAGATTGAACCCCTACAGTAGTCTCACAGGGGTGGGGAAAAGGGATGTTCATGTGCAGAGTGGGTAACTTGCTATTGCAAGCACCTTTTTTAGTATTTGTGGAAATCAAAATAAATTTTAAAAAATTCCATCCCCCAAGCTCTGGAGTCTTTGTACAAAACCCAATTACACAGAGAAAAATGAATGTTGAACTTAATTTCTTTGTAAAGAGGATTTTCCTTATGCCAAATTGAATCCAGAATGAGCCCTTCCACACCATATTTCAATTCTTAATGATATTGTACATATTTATAATGGAGATATTGACTACAGGCTTAGTTATAATGCAGTTAGTAACCACTCCTTTAAAACGCACAGCAGAATAGCTGTTTTGCGATTATTCAAATTCTTAGGTACTTAAAGTTTACTTCCTGAGTGTAGAGGAACAAAAGGCATTTGTACTAAGCATCGCTATACTGACTTTTGAAACTAACAGTGAAAATACATTTATTTTGCAGAGGATTCTGATGAAAGTTAAGAGTCTCTTACATGCTTGCCCCTTTTTGGTAAAAATTTAAAGCAAAAGTAGCATTCTTCAAAGAAAGATCAGCTTCTATGAAATGCCAGGGTTTTCTAATAATGCCATTATTTTTAATGTGCTGAAGAAAACTGAAAAAAAAATAGGATATCCTGCTGTCTTTATTTTATTTAGAGACTTTACTGTGCTTTTCAATGCCATGCTAATGCCTAGCAATATTTTGGCAGGAACCCCAGCTCCTTATTTTCCTTTTGGTCACATTGCAAGATATAGACTATTCAAATATGCCGTCATTTCAATTTTAAAGGCAGATAATAGTAAATACGTTGGCCAGATTCCTTATTTCAACCTACTTCAGAAAAACTATTTATTTTCAAAAGCATTGGAATGCATTCAATTCAACAACTATATAGTAGCTGTTTGATAAGTTGTAATGGGATTCAGAGGGAGGTCAGGATTCAGCCGTAGGCAACTAGTTTTTATTATTTATAGTATGTGATTGGCTTGTGGGTAGTCACATGGTATCGCTTCTGATCCTTAGTTGAATAACTCAAACAGGACAATAATAGTCAATTAGAGTATCCATGCTACATGAAGCTGTTAGAGAAGGTACTAAATTAGCATGGACACTCTAATTGACTGTTTCTTTCCCCTTTTTGTCTTTCTTTTGCTTCTTTTTCATTCTCTTTCCCCATCCCCTATTTATTTAGAAACTGGACCTTTAATAATTCCTTTCATCTGAAGAAGTGGGTTGTGCCTATGAAAGCTCATGATACTATCTACATGTTTTGTTAGTCTCTAAGGTGCTACAAGACTATTAGTTGTTTTTTTAAGTTTTTCCAGTTACAGACTAACTCAGCTACACATCTGAAGCTTTCAAACAGGACGAAGAGGCTAGGTCTACACTAAAGATTTTTTGTGCAAAAACTGCTGTTTTTCCACAAAAACTCGTGGAGTGTCCACACCTCAAGCGTGTTTTGTACAAGTAAAACGAAAGAACAGAGGGGCTTTTCCAGTGTAGGTATTCCTCCTTCTATGAGGAATAACTCCTTTTTGCACAAGAGTTCTTGTGCAAAAAGGGGTGTGTGGATGGAGAACAGGGGGCTTTTTGCACAAAAAGAGGCAATCGACAAAAGCACAGGTACCCTCATGGCCATCCTGTAAATAGCAATCAGAGTTTCTTTTTGAGAGAGCATCCATGCAGTCTGGACGCTCTCTTTTGCAAAAGCGCATTGCTTTTTCGATGTGTTTTTTCAGTGTGGATGCACTCTGAAGCAAGAAGTTTTTGTGGAAGATCTTTTCCACAAAAAGCTTCTTGCGCAAGAAGCCTGCAGTGCAGTGCATAGTCTAAGGGTATGCCTACAAAGTAGCATTATTTCACAATAGCTGATGTTATTTTGAAATAATATAGTGCATGTTTACACACCAAGCCATTATTCTGAAATAATGTGAAGCTGAAGGATTTCTTACTCCAACTCCTGTAACCTTCATTTCACAAAGAGTAAGGGAGGTCAAAGGAAGAGTGTTCTTCCTTTGACTTCCTGCTGTGTAGACAGCACCTAAAGCCGAATTAAGCTATTTCAACCTCAGCAATGCAATTGATGTAGCTGAAGTTATGTATCTTAATTTGATTTTTGCCCTGCAGCGAAGATGTGCCCTAATAAATAGCAAATGATGACTAAATAATGAGCATACACTTGCTTACCCACAGATGTCACTGTTTGCATTAAAACAAAAGCATTTATATATTGGATAAAATTCACAACTAAGTGGAAGGCCAACATGAGGTCTTTAGAGAACTTCATCAGTCTACTCCTAGGGGAATTCTGTACCACTGTCCAGTACAGAATTTTGCAGAAATCATTGTTCTGTGCACAGAATTTCCATTTCTCCCCGCTGACATTTGCTGCAGTGCTGCTGGCTGCCACTAGAGGCCTTAGGAACCAGCAGAGCCCAGCTCACAAATAAAAGATGTAGCTAGGGAAGAAGGGGGGTGAGAGGAGAGGAAACAGGAGAGTTCTCAGCAGCTGCAGTTCCCAACATACCCTAAAAGAAGGCAGCAGCATGCAGGAAACTCCATGCAAGCCCAGGACCCAGCATCAGGCTGCCTCTTTCTCTGAGCTCTGGGAGGTTTGGGGTGCAAATGTTAAGGTGGATGGGGTCATGATTGGACTCTAGGGGGTGAGTGTCTGGGCTGGGGGATCTTGCAGCTGCCGTCTGCAGGGCAGAGGCGTAGCAAGGGTGTTATGCGCCCGGGGGCAAAGGCAAAATTGGCGCCCCCCCCCCTCCATGGCCAAATGGTGGGGTACCGAACCTGGTGCACAGCTGAGCCCAACCCTGGGAAGAGTGGAGGGAGCATGTACTACATCTTACCTGATTCCCTCTAGTTTGGGGCTGGGTCCCGCATGCACTAACACTCTGGCAGAGGTGGAGGGGGTCGGGCTGGGGACAGAGAGGCAGGGAGGAGGTAGCTCCAGCCAGTGGCAGTGGGCAGAGGAGGAGCAGGTGAGCAAAAGGATGACAGGGGGAGTGTAGGGGGACTATATTGGCACCTCACTAGTGTGGCACCCAGGGCACTTCCCCCCGCCCTCCTTACTACACCACTGTAAATAATCCACTTTTTAGGGTATTTATTGTTTAATGAATTACTTATTTTACTAACTACAGACATATAAATTATAAAGTTTTGTGGTTTACATTCTGTTAAATATTTTTTCTCTTTAATTTGTTCATATCACATTCTCATTAGTTTCATGTCTTTTACATAAAAAATGTCAAATTCTTAAATATGTAAGTTTTATAAAATACGAGAGACATTAATGTTATACAACCTAAATATGAATTTCATCACTGTATTTCATTCAAGCATTTAAAACCACTATTATAGCAAATGAGTAACACATTGCTTTAATGAATAAAAAGTAAAAAAGATTTTGAGCATATCAAATTTATTGTAATAGAGAGGTAGCCGTGTTAGTCTGATCTTGGTAAAACAAAAAGAAAAAAGTTATGTAGCACTTTAAAGACTAACAAGATACCTAATAAATTTATTGTAAGCAATCTGTAATGCTTCCTAACTGCCCATTTACTTACCTAGTTAACCTAATTGTTTTTCACATTATCGCACAGCGAAAAACTACATGAGAGTTATGAATGTAAGAGATTAATTTACCTGTTAAAATAACACTCAGAAAAACTTTTAAATAAAACTAACACACAACCCAAGAATCACCCTCACTTTCTTGAAGGCACTTGAAGCAATAAGTAGCCTAAGGCCGAGGACACTCTGCAAGCGTGGCTTTCTGTCTGCCATGAGGACTTTTTCCTTCAAGCTGCCATGAGATTCTATCCTTAAGTAATGGAGAGAGGTCTCTCTGAGCCGCTCTTCCAAATTTCACACAAGCCATTCAACTGAAGCCATAGATATCAAGATTCAAAGCCAACTTTGCCTTGAGCAGACTGCCTCTCCAGGTGTTCACAATCACAACATCCGAACATGTATAAGACTTTTAGTTGAGAAGGCCACGTTAATCCCAAATCTCTGCTATGACTGGGAGATGGAAAATCTGCAACAAAACGTGGGGTGATCTATCACTTCAGTAATGACAACTCCTTTAGAATTGAGGCTCTGAATATGCAGCACCAGCTGAAGTAGAGCGGGCACTGTGTGTATGTCTGATACATTTTTACCAAAACTCCTGCCTGCCCAACTCGCCAAAGGAGAAAGGAAACAGGGAGGCCAAAAGGAATGGTATAGTATAGAACCTTTTTTTATACGCTTCAGAGGGGTAGCCGAGTTAGTCTGTAACAGGAAAAACTTAAAAAACAACAAAACAGTCTAGTAGTACTTTAAAGACTAACAAAACATGTAGATAGGGGTAGGCAAAAGGGCCTCTATGGGTCGGATCCAGTCCGCAGAGGCCCTGCTGCTCCCCCACCCTCACGCCAATTAGGGCTTGGGGGCGGGGGAGCCTCTGCTCTGCCCCCACCCCTCGAGCAGCACATGGTGCTTCCAAGTGCCATGTATTCCTCGCAAGGCAGGAGGAGGCTTCCTGCGCTCCCCTGCCCTCAAGCCCTGATTGGCCTGGGGGTTGGAGAGTGCCCGAAGCCTCCTCCTGCCCTACCAGAGACAAGGGTGCCTAGTGGGAAGAAGGGGTCAAAGGGGCTCACCCACCCCAGACCAATCATGGTCTGGGTAGCCCCGCCCTTTCCTGTTTAAGCCCCGCCCCTTCCGCTGTGACCCAGGGCTACTTCAAAAATTTCTGAAGTGGCCCCTAGCCAAAAATTATTGCCCACCCCTTATGTAGATGGTATCTTGAGCTTTCGTCGGTGGAAGTAGGTTGTGCCCACAAAAGCTCATAATACCATCTACATCAGGCATGTCAAACAGGCTTCTGGCAGGCTGCATGTGGCCCAATTGAAATTTTTTGTGTCCTGCCACCACATTTTATAAAAGAATAAAGTGCGGCCCACTGGCTGCTTGGAGCACGTGGCCAAGTGCAGATCATGGCTGGCTGGGCTGCTCTGCATAGGCATCAAGTGCCAGCTCACAGATGGCTGCCGTGCTCACACCTCCCCAGAGCCTGAGAAAGAAATGTGGCGGCGGCGACACTGGCTCCGGTACCCAGGCATTAGGTATGGGGGGAAGGGGCTAGGAGTGCCTGGGTCTGGGGGAAGGAGGAGGCATTTGGTTAGAATGGGCAGGGCTTGACAAACCATGGCAAAATCTACTCACCAGCCCCGCACTGCGCATGCAAGAGACCTGCATTGCGCATGCGCGCGCCGCTGGTGAACGGGTCGACCGGCTGAAATCTACTCGCCATGGGCGAGTAGATTCACTGATTTGTCAAGCCCTGAGAATGGGGATATGGGAGTGCCTGGCTCTAGGGCAGTGGAGAGGGATGTTTTGGTTTTTATTTATTTATTTCCAAATAAAATCACAAAATGTATATTAATTTTATATCAAATATATGTCAATTTTTTGCAATTGCACAAATAATTAGATGTTCATGCAAAATGTCAAACTTACAAAGTATCTTAAATTTTCACAGAAGCCCGTTCTGTCTGATTGACCATGGTCTATACTTGTTTTTATTTCAACAAAACAAGTTATGTATTATATAAAAAATGTAAAAGTACCTTAAATTTATATTTAAATTAAAAATTATTTTTGAGTAAATAACAATTTTACCCATCAAATTATTGTATTATATTAAAACAAGACCTGAAAAAATATTATAAAATATACCTAAAACATAATCTGTAATAATAAATAATTACAACTTTCCCACAGAAGTACATTTTCTTTGGTGTCCCTGAAAGTGATCAGTTTTCATTTGTGTGGTCCTCAGTGGGCTTCAGGTTTGACATGCCTGATCTATATGTTTGTTAGTCTTTAAAATGTAACCAGACTATTATTTTTTTAAGTTTTTCCTTTTGTTATAAAGTATCTTTTATTTTTTAAAAAATTATAAGTAACCCCAATGCACTCACCTCTCCCCAAGAGCCAGCTCCCCCATCCCAATGCACTCACCCCTCCCACTGAGCCAGGCCCTCCCCAGAGACCCCCATCCCAATGTATTCACCCCTCCCCAGAGCCAGCCCCCAGCCCCCAATCCCAATGCACTCATCCCTCCCCTGAACCAGGCCCCCAGCACCGGGAGTGCCCCCATCAAATCCTCCCCGCCTTGAGCCAGGCACCAGAGGAAGGGACAGCCGGGTAAGGAAATCTAACCTTTAAAGTGGCCACTTCTGCCACCCGGCCCCGCTGCCTCTGCTCGCAGCGTGTAGAGAGCCGGGAGCACTTAGCCAACTCATGAGTCTCTGTTCAAAAGTGTCACATGGGCCAGAGCAGCGTGCGCTTCACCCCACCCCAGCCCGGCGCCCCCCTAGCGTGGCGCTTGGGGGCAACTGCCCCCCGCTGCTCCCCCTTCGCTACGCCTCTGCTGCAGGGTACATGGTGTGAGTGTCTGGGCCGGGGTGGCATACAGCTTGGGATTTGGAGGGGACAAGGGTGTGAGTTTCTGGGCTCTGGGGGAAAGAGGCATGAATGTCTGTGCCAGAGAGGCCTCTCAAATAGCCTCTGAGTGGAGAGGTGGTGTGAGTGTCTGGTCTGGGGGAGTATTCTGAAATAAATTACTGAGGTAACTGAAACTTGCATGAGCATATAGTGATATTTTGACAAATAAAACATGCAGCATTTTGCAGAATTTTAAAATAATGTGTACAGAATTTTTATTTTTTTTATGCCAAATTCCCCCAGGACTAGCAATCAAAATAGTACTTAATAATGTATTGCTTTCGTGCTGGTCTTCTGCACAAGGATAAATTCATCCAGAGACAACAACTATTCTCCAAATATTCATGGAAACAAAAAAAACAAAAGGTATTTATGAATAGAGAGTGACAAAGGGATGTGAATGTAACAGAATGAAAAAGTGGTTTGGAATATTCACAAATATTAATGACCATATTTTTGGAAGAATTCACCCAGCTTTACTGGACAATTTTCAAAGCACTTCATAAAATATGAAATGACAGTTAATATATAGGACCAAATCTAAATCTTGCCTCTAAAATTGCAAAATCTTACTATCTAAGTCTGTGTGTATACCTTTTGAGATATCTATGATTCTGCACAAATAAAAACTGGGATTTACATGTCACGTGGCCTTTGTGTTCCCAAATCAGATGGTTATGCAGCTACGTAATGTTCCCCGCACCACCCCTGTACCCCCCACACTGTTCCCCGCACCCCTCTGGCTCTGCACACCCCAGTCCCCCTGCTGGGTGGGGAGCAGGGGGATCTTACTTGAAGCGCCTTTGCCTTTATGGAAAAAAAATAATTAAAATTATATTTGCTATTTACAGGGCTAAAATGCCAGGACAAAAATGAAAATGAAAACAAAAAAAAAAATTGCAAAGTGCAAACGTGTATAAGCCAACAAAAAAAAGGGGGGCCACTAAAAATTTTTTTGCTTGGGGCCGGCCCTGACCAGAGGTATCCCGGAAAAGCTCTGCTGTGTCCAAGGAACACGTCTGCTTTTCCGAAAAAAAATTCAGAAAAGCAGACGCCTTTTTTTGGTATCCTTGTTAACCTCATTCTACGAGGAAGAAGGGATGTTCTGAAAGAGGGGCTCTTTTCTGACATTTGGCCCTGTGTAGATGGGCCAAATGTCGGAAAAGCCTCTTTCGGAAGAAAAGCAGAAAAAGATACACAAATTGCGGTTCACAATTTGAGTATCATTTTCCGACTTTTCCCTGCAGTGTAGACATACCACTATGTATTATATTTTAAAGATATTTAGATGCCAAATGAATCAGATGGCCACATAATGGTTTTTTTTTTTTTTCAAGAATATCTACATGTCTACCTGCATCTTTAGGTGCTTAAAAACCTTTAAATATCTGCTCCTCTTCTCTCATAGTTCTATTGCGATGTGACATGGACTTGTTTGGCTGTCCCTCAGTCCTGCTCAGGACTATGTTCAGGAAAACCTCTACATTTCAGTTGCTCAGTAATAGAATCCACAACTCTCTTAATGTTCATTTGTGCCAACTACATTATTATTGAATGGGACATGATTAAGGCTAGCAGAATCAGGCCTCGAGTGAGTAAAGTTATATAAATTAGTACTACCTCAAGCTTACATGAACATTTATATGACCAATAAAATGGACATTTGCATTGCATGTTACATAATCTGGTTTAAAACATTGTTTTGCTGTACAGATTTACATTTCATTTACTGATGAATAAATTAGATCCAAATATGTATAAATCATGAGTTTACATATGCTATGTAAATATCCTTGATCAGGTCCTCAGCTGGTGTAATTTAACATGGCAGTTGACCTCACTGGAGACATGCCTTTTGCCACCAACTGAGGAGCTGGTATCTTAGAATCATAGAATACTAGGACTGGAAGGGACCTCGAGAGGTCATCAAGTCCAGTACCCTGCCCTCGTGGCAGGACCGAGTACTGTCTAGACCATCCCTCCGCTTTGTGACACCCTTTTAGATACCTGAAAACCGCTATCATGTCCCCTCTCAATCTTCTCTTTTCCAAACTAAACAAGCCCAATTCTTTCAGTCTTCCTTCATAGGTCATGTTCTCTAGACCTTTAATCATTCTTGTTGCTCTTCTCTGAACCTTCTCCAATTTCTTGTTTCCTGAAGCACTGATTCACAGTATAGCAAATTATCTCCTCTTCAAGGCTGCGTTAAATGTCTCTTTCTTTGTTTATTTCATTTATTTGTCCTCTTGCACTAGGAATAGATTGTGCCAAATATCTAGCAGAGGTTCTGCAGAATACATGGATAGTTCACCATTCTACTGATATTTGGCTTCCAACAAGCAAAAGAGCTCTGAAAATTATTTAAGCTTCCAGAGATTCTTAGGATGTTTTCTTTGTTTTTACCATTTCTCTTAACTTTTACAACCACATGTGTGAGCTACAGTAACTCAAAAAGGCTTATATTTGACTTTCCATCAAAATCCTTTACAAGCTCATGTTTTACCAAAATGCTAAGCCAAAATCTGTCACTGTCACTTTCACTTTGAATCATTCTGAATATGTATGTAGAAACAGCTTATTAATCTAGCAAAAGTGCAAAGAAAGCATCACTTACATGGTTTGGTCTCAGTTTATTACTCATTGTAAATCTAAGTAGTAGTCGTAGTATTTTAAGCATCATTTAATGTATCACTACACTGATTGTGTCTGTTAAAAGCCATGGAATTAAATATAGTATTTCCATTTTCATCAGGTTACTGTACCTAATATTTCAACCACCCACATTTTAACAAGGTTATAAGTAGAATACTTGAGCCAATGAAAATGAATATTCAAATTCAGATAAATTGTAAAATATTGGTAATATTTTTTCATGCAACTCTTCAAAAGTTATGATGTTGGAATTATCCTTCACAAACTCAAATGAAGTTTGACTCACAAAGGGATAGGCAAAATGTCGGGGGCAAAATGGGGGGAAAACAGACTATATGTTCTATAGGATTAGTTAGTGAAAGATGAATAGGGAAATTCTATCTTTTATACACTGTGGTAATCAATTATGAAAGCAGTTTGCAAACAGTAGAGAGACCTTATAGAAAAACCAAATACTACAAAATAAACAGGCTTAGCGCTGAGTTCCCAATATTCCATATAATCAACTTATATTGGAAGATGGTGTATTTTCCAGTATATTCAACATCAAACAAGATAAACGTGCTATACTAGAGGTAGTCAGAAAATGGGAGTGGAAGAGATGAATTGAATATATTTTTGTCACAGTTTAGCAAACAGTATACAGAAGTGTCTCAATTTTCCAACCTTTGCTTATCCGAATCCGTTTTATCTGACGTGCCGCCCATCACGTCATGGCAAGGAGCTCCAGGGACACTTCACACCACAGTGGCCTTGCTTTCCCTTTGACTTTTTCCAGGGCTGGGCGGGAATTCTGGTCGGCAGGTCTGCAGTGCCCTCTTTTGGCTGAAGAATTCACCGTTGGCAAAGTCGCTTTTTTCCTGTTTCTGGGGAAAGCAGCGAGCGCCTTGCCCTGCATCATGGCTCAGGCAATCCACACACAGCTCTGGAAAATCATCACCGGGGGACATGGAGTGGCGCAGGGTGAGGGCTGAGCTCCCGCCACAAGGCAGTGCCCCAGATCTTACTCCTGTTTGGGGAGAAATACAAGGGCTAGTCAAGGCGGCAGATTCAAGAGGTTTAGAACTGGACTCCACAAGGTATTACAAAGGGCAAATTTATAAAATTAAAAGAATTATCCATATTATCCAACATTTCCGCTATCTGACCATCCTCTGGTCCTGTTTAGGTCAGATAATTGAGACTTTACTGTAGTTAATATACTGCCTTATGCAAAGTAAGTCCTGGTATGCAAATAGGAGTAATCTCAACATTTTTATTAGTAGAACTTCTGCAACCTGTTTCAGACTCTGTCCTTTTGATACTTTGATCCTTTCTCATGCACTGTACCCTAGGATCTGAAAACATTTTAGAAAACAATAAACAAACACATTTATGAATGACAAGTATCAGAGGGGTAGCCATGTTAGTCTGAATCTGCATAAATAACGAGAAGTCCTGTGGCACCTTATAGATTAAGTTTGTTAGTCTATAAGGGTATGTCTACACACTAGCCCCCTAGTTCGAACTAGGGTGGCTAATGTAGGCATTCGAACTTGCAAATGAAGCCTGGGATTTAAATATCATTTGCATGTTCCCGGGTGGGCGCCATTTTTAAATCCCCTTAGCTCGAACTGACTGCCCGCGGCTACACGCGGCAGTCAGAAATTAATCTGAACTAAGTCCTTAGTTCGGATTAACTGTTACACCTCATTTGCAAGTTCGAATGCCTACATTAGCCACCCTAGTTCGAACTAGGGGGCTAGTGTAGACATACCTAAGGTGCCACAGGACTTTCTCGTTGTTTATGTACATTCATGAATATTAGTTAATCCTAACAACATTCTTGTGACAATAAGTAAAATTTTATTAATACCATTTTGCAGGCAGGTAAACCTGAGTTTAAGTTAAGAGACTTGCTGAAGATTATACAGAAAATTAGTAGAAGCCAACTGTCCTGATTTACAGTCCCCCATTCCATCAACTAGACATGGTACCTTCCACTCATCAGCAATTAATCTACTATTGTCTTGGCTTGCCAGAAGTGCTGATTGCCATCAAGGAATATATCAAAGAGGAAGGGGAGATAAAAAAAGGAAGACAGTTCAGATTTCCAAAAGTCATCCTGGAGGAAGGCGGGGTTGTTTAAGCAGAAATGTCCTGCTATGGGAGAGCCAGGCAAACCTAGAGGTATTGCAGAGGCTGATTTTTTTTTCAGAACACTGATAAAATTGCACATCTCTGTCCTTTCAATCTCTGCCAAGCCCCGACAAATGAAAAAAGATAAGATGGCACAAACTTTGACACATCAAAGCAATGTGATCCTATGCCTAGATTTCCTGATTTTTAAAAAAAATTTTAAATGTTATATCTGATCCATCCCTATAAAAGGTAGGATCTGGCACTCCAATAGTAAATATATTGTTTTATAATACTCCTTATACATATTATTTTCAACTGTTAAAGGTACAAGATTGTGTCAGGGCAGGTTGATAATAGTATATAGGTAAACAGTCCTGAAACTTTAAAGTTCTAGCAGAACTCTAGGCATTTCCTTGCTCTGCTGCGGGGAAATTAATCCAATGCTGAATTATTGGTTAAAACAACTATCCTTCCAACAGGACAAGGGTATTTCAGGGCCTCAGGACTGTTCTTGGTATGAAGGTCTATTATTGAATAACCAACCTGGCATGTGTGCGCACACAAACACTCACACTCATGTGTACGCATACGCACACGTGCACATAAACACACAATTGTTAATGGCTAAAATACATGCTACAATGCAACAGAGGCGAAAGAGCAGTCCCAGCTCCCTCAAATTATATCACTTGATTGGATGACTGAGCTGATAGAAAGGTATGCAGGTGGAAGCTAGCAGTCACCTAGTGCCTGAGATATAAGGAGACCATGAAGTAAGGCCTGCAACCTAGCTGAGGAATGGATAAGGGACAAGCATTGCTAACTTGCCATTTCAGTTCAAGTCTCATAACATTTGGTGGAATCAAGAGACTGTATGCAAACATCAGCTTCAATTTTTTTTTCATAATAGTTCATGTCAAGCCCCCATGGTTGCAGAGAAAAGCTTGGAAACATGACCTAAATGCATCTTAATGACTCAGAGCACCTGAAAGCAAAGAAAAAGAATGCCCTTGTTGTTACCCTCCTGATTTTTTAGGCTTTCTGACAGTTTTGAAGGTGTGACTCAGGAGTAAGAATTGTAGAACTCTTGGTTGGCTATCCTAAGGTAGATTCTGTTGTCAACTGTGGGAAGTGTCAGATGCAGAAGGTCTTCCTGGCTTGTGGCTGGAGCATGGATTGAAGGAAGGTTGATTTTCTGGACAATCAAGGGTGTAGAAGTAAATTCTTTATCAGGCAGAGTAGTAGAAATAATTAAGCTCCGTGGACTAAGTTGGAAATGTAGATATAATAAAGTGGATAAAGTATGAAAAAATTATAAGAATACAAGACTACTGTGATAAAGGTACACACAGACAAACTGAGTTGGTCAAAAAGCTGGATTAACAATACATTTTGTTTCCCAGCACCATTTATAAAGGGAAAACACCATCAGGGCATATCATAGGCCAGATCTTTAACTGGTGTGAACTGGCATGGTTCCACTGACATAAAAGGTGACCATTTTCCTAGATGGGATACACCAGGGGATGCGTATCCACCTTTTTTTTTTTCATAATAGGAGAGCAATGAAACAATACTAAGCCACAGAAATCTTGATAACTGACAGAACAACTCAATGAAATTAAAGTGACCTCTGAGTTTAAAGCATCTCCAGCATTCATATATTTTGAGTGACCTCTATTAAATAATCTGTGCCATAAAAATGACAGGAAATAACAAAGTTGAATATAGCTCATCATGTGGTGCCAAGTAAAAAGTATAACCCCTCACTTGAGTACACCATATTTCAAGAAGTCCAAGGTCACACCATAGCCATTAAAATAAATTTAGGAGCAAAAAAGAGTTTTTGATCTATAGTTCAATCTGTCTAAACTGCCTTTCACAACACAAATAGGATTGCCTCAATTATTATATTTTCAGTGATTAATTCTTGTACTGTAGCAAATACCTTTTTTAAAAAAGGAATTCATCTTTCTTCCTATCAGAAACATAAATGTTAATAGAAATTGCAGAACTTGCTATGCTTGCTACCACTCTGCTTGATTTCTCCTTAATTGAAGCCTTTAAAACCAAGTGAGTTCTTTTTATTAGCCAGTGTAGCTCTCTCTGTACTATTTGATCTTCCTGAAAAAAACAAAGATTTGACCTATCTAGGATCTAACTAGCTTTTCATGTTCTGTTTCTGTCTGAAGTGTTTCCTGTAGCTGAGTTATATCTGCACTGTCACTCTCAAGTTCAGCTCAGGCTTCTTCTTTCATTTTAAAGTGGAAACTTATACTTTTACATGGGGAGTTAGGTGACGGTTTTAAGCTACTTTGGGGTGGATGTTGAGTTGGTGAGGGTAAGAGTGAGGAAGTAGGGATCCTACACAGCAGCTCCCACAGCGGTGGTATCTGCAGCACCTTTATAGGGCAAACCATTCCTCGTTGACACTCTCACAAACATGCACACACAAACACATCAAGTCTCATAACATTTGGTGGAATCAAGAGACTGTATGCAAACATCAGCTTCAATTTTTTTCATAATAGTTCATGTCAAGCCCCCATGGTTGCAGAGAAAGCTTGGAAACATGACCTAAATGCATCTTAATGACTCAGAGCACCTGAAAGCAAAGAAAAAGAATGCCCTTGTTGTTACCCTCCTGATTTTTTAGGCTTTCTGACAGTTTTGAAGGTGTGACTCAGGAGTAAGAATTGTAGAACTCTTGGTTGGCTATCCTAAGGTAGATTCTGTTGTCAACTGTGGGAAGTGTCAGATGCAGAAGGTCTTCCTGGCTTGTGGCTGGAGCATGGATTGAAGGAAGGTTGATTTTCTGGACAATCAAGGGTGTAGAAGTAAATTCTTTATCAGGCAGAGTAGTAGAAATAATTAAGCTCCGTGGACTAAGTTGGAAATGTAGATATAATAAAGTGGATAAAGTATGAAAAAATTATAAGAATACAAGACTACTGTGATAAAGGTACACACAGACAAACTGAGTTGGTCAAAAAGCTGGATTAACAATACATTTTGTTTCCCAGCACCATTTATAAAGGGAAAACACCATCAGGGCATATCATAGGCCAGATCTTTAACTGGTGTGAACTGGCATGGTTCCACTGACATAAAAGGTGACCATTTTCCTAGATGGGATACACCAGGATGCGTATCACCTTTTTTTTCATAATAGAGAGCAATGAAACAATACTAAGCCACAGAAATCTTGATAACTGACAGAACAACTCAATGAAATTAAAGTGACCTCTGAGTTTAAAGCATCTCCAGCATTCATATATTTTGAGTGACCTCTATTAAATAATCTGTGCCATAAAAATGACAGGAAATAACAAAGTTGAATATAGCTCATCATGTGGTGCCAAGTAAAAAGTATAACCCCTCACTTGAGTACACCATATTTCAAGAAGTCCAAGGTCACACCATAGCCATTAAAATAAATTTAGGAGCAAAAAAGAGTTTTTGATCTATAGTTCAATCTGTCTAAACTGCCTTTCACAACACAAATAGGATTGCCTCAATTATTATATTTTCAGTGATTAATTCTTGTACTGTAGCAAATACCTTTTTTAAAAAAGGAATTCATCTTTCTTCCTATCAGAAACATAAATGTTAATAGAAATTGCCCACCCGTTTCTCCTCTGTATGTATCCACTCTTCCATGCTGCTTGATTTCTCCTTAATTGAAGCCTTTAAAACCAAGTGAGTTCTTTTATTAGCCAGTGTAGCTCTCTCTGTACTATTTGATCTTCCTGAAAAAACAAAGATTTGACCTATCTAGCTTTTCATGTTCTGTTTCTGTCTGAAGTGTTTCCTGTAGCTGAGTTATATCTGCACTGTCACTCTCAAGTTCAGCTCAGGCTTCTTCTTTCATTTTAAAGTGGAAACTTATACTTTTACATGGGGAGTTAGGTGACGGTTTTAAGCTACTTTGGGGTGGATGTTGAGTTGGTGAGGGTAAGAGTGAGGAAGTAGGGATCCTACACAGCAGCTCCCACAGCGGTGGTATCTGCAGTACCTTTTATAGGGCAAACCATTCCTCGTTGACACTCTCACAAACATGCACACACAAACACATAACCATCAGCTTGTGCAGCCACAGAACGTAGGCCTGGCCTTTCTCATCCTTTCCCTGCTTCATTTGGTATCCAGCACTATCATCTGTGGTCAAACTGGCCAAAAGTCCTTCCAGCACCTTCAGTGGAGTGACCATGATGGGGCAAGGGCTGACATTATGACTTGTCCTGTGTAAAGTTGTGAGGAGATGTTAGTTCCTGGGAATTTACTAAACACATTGCAGCCTTTAGTGGGAGCAATGCTTGCTGTTTATAAGGTAAATTAAAAGGCAGACCACAGGTGGGAAGAAGGCAGAGGATCAAGAATTTCTATATATAGTATATAATTTACATAAACAAAAGTAGATCCAAACCAAGAAAACTTAATTTCAGTACTGTGCATACAAAATGTAGGCAATGAGCTATTTAATAAGAACTGATAAAGCACTCATTTCTCTCTTTTTTTTGCCACAAAACTTACACATTTTGCAAATATCATCTGCTACATGCTGAAGATTCATAGCACCAAACATGATCTGTAATCAACAATGGGGAAACAAAAATACCCCAAACTATTCCAATTATTCTCTCCTCTGGCCATCACACCATGTCATACTGTATTTCTAATGTGGGTCTGATGTTTTCTTGAAGAGGTTGATGGGGGCAGTTTGTCAAATATTTTACAACCAGAACTAGCCCTTGAGCTTCCAGATAGCTCAGCTCCCATTGCCACTCGGAAATAAAGCATAGATTTTTGAAAGTGCTCAATATCCTGCGGCTCCCAATTTGACATACGTTGCAGAACTCTGGCTAGCCTTTTAAAAATCTCACTCAATTTTTCCATCTTACTTAATTTGTAAGCTCTTTGAGGTAGAGAACTGTATTTTGCAACTTTTATAGCATTAAACATGTGCACAGCACTTAATTATTGTTATGGACATACTTGGTACTAAATCAGATCATGCAAAAAAAGTGACCTAAGTGGAGACACTATGTATGTGTACCCAAAGGTACACAATGACCATCCAACCCTGCCCACCCATTTCTCCCTCTGTATGTATCCACTCTCTTCCATGCTGCTGCTTGCACAGCACCAGTCAGTGGGCAACCAGTTTGGCATGGGGAAGTCCATCATCGGGGCCCTCCTCATGGAGATGAGGCACTCTCAGGGTATACTCCCTGCAGGGGGGGGGAGTCCTGGCAAAGGGGGTCCTTTGGGAAAAGGGGGTTGGGGCTGTAGAGGGTGGAGTGGGGGGGAAGCCCCATCTCGGGGGGTTGTGCTGTTCCACCCTCACACAGCCCTGTTGCTGGGGGAGTGGCCTCATTGGGGGTGGCTCCTGGGGTGTTTGGGGGAGGTGAGAGGAGGAGAGAGGGGCAGCCACCTCCCCAGGGCTCAGGCACTCCCTCTCTCATTCTCTGTTTTGTGTGTTTGTTTGTCTCCTTCTGCAGGTGGTGAGGGCCATCAACTTGATCAAGCTGCAGAGAGTCATCCATCTGGGAGACCTGGATCTGATCGTGGCTGGATTTGCTGCTCTGGGGTTCCCGAACTGCACTGGAACCATAGATGGACCCACATACTGATCAGCACACCAGAGCATCGAGCGGCCCATTATATTAATAGGAAGGGCTACTTCTCCATTGTGCTGCAGGCTCTGGTCGACCACCATGGACAGTTCATGGACATTTTTGTTGGGTGGTTGGGCAGGGCACACGATGCCCGCATGTTTCGGAACTCTAGCCTGCATGAGAAACTGGACGCGGGCACATTCTTCCCTCGCCGTGAACTAGCAGCTGGGGACATACAGATGCCATTGTGCATTATGGGGGACACAGCTTACCCCCTGATGCTGTGTCTCATGAAGCCTTACACTGGACACCTGGACCCCAGGAGGGACTAGTTTAATGCCCACCTGAACTGGGCCAGGATCCAGGTCAAGTGCTTCTTCAGCCACCTCAAGGCACAGTTCAGGTGCCTGCTGACCTGCCTGGATGTGGGGGAGCACAACATCCCCGAGGTGGTCGCAGCATGTTGTGTCCTCCACAACATTGTGGAGAGGAAGGGGAAAGCCTTCCTCCTGGGGTGGGGGGCAGATGCCAGACGCGAGAGGCGAGCCTTTGAGCAGCCAAGGACAGCTGCCATCCGCCAGGCCCATCAAGCCAGGGTGTGCATCGAGGCGGCCCTGAGGGAGAGGTTCTCTCAAGGACCCCCAGTAAGTCTCCCCAGGGTCTCCCCAACAGGGGCCTCTGGCTTGCTACCCCCTCCCTATCCCATCACAACCTCTCCCTTTACCCCTTCTCTGACCTCTCAATAAAAACACCTGTGTTGTTTCCAACAAAATGTAATCTGTATTTATCTTTCATTAAAAAAAAGGTGGGCAGGGAGGAGGGGGGTCATAACCTGGATGGGGAGGGGAGCTTGGAGTGGCATGGGGGTGGCTAGATGTGCCACCTTGGGTGCAGGGACCTTATTGGAGTTGGGGTTGGGTGGGCCTGGGTACCACAGGCGGGTGGGCGGGGGCTGGAGCAGGGTCAGGGATGGTAGGGGTAGGGGGCATAGGCATCACATGGGGAGGGGGCATGGGCATCACTTGGGGAGGGGACCCCGGGGCCAAACGTCTGTATGGCCTCCCCTGAGCCTGACAGCAGGATCCCACCCATGCTCAGGGGCTTCCTGCTGAGTCTGTGTGCCACACACTAATGCTGCACATGGTTCCAGGAACATGGACTGCAGCACGATGTCCAGCCTGAGCAGTCCAAGCAACGCTCGCACCCCACCCTGTGTGTGTGACAAACTGAGAGCACTCACCTGAAGATCTCTCCCCGGCATCAGATGAGGCCTGGGAGATGTCCTGGCTGACAGGCACTGGCTCCAGGGACAGGGTGATGGTGTCCGTCTCCTCCTCCTCCTCCTGCTGGCCCTGGTCCTCCTCCTCCTCTGTTGTGACAACGGAGGTCCCAAGGCCGGAGTCCATGACGATGGATGGGGACCCCCCCAGGAGTTGGTGCAGCTCCTGGTAATAAGGGCAGGTGTGGGGTCCTGCCCCTGAGCATGAGCTGTGCTCTCTGGCCCTCATGTATCCCTGACAGAGCTCTTTCACCTTACTCCAGACCTATTCCAAGGTCTGGGGTGGGTGTCTGTGCTCTGCCAGGGACTCGGCCATGCACTTGAAGATCTCGGTGTTGCGGCACTTGGAGAGGAGATCCTGCAATTTCTCGTCCTTGCCCCAAAGTTCGAGGACCGACAGGATCTCCTCTCCAGACCAGGAGGATGCCCACCTCTTGATCCTCCTGGGTAGGTCCTGGGACCCCTGGAGCTGCTCCCTACGAGGTCCAGAGGCGGGCATGGGGGGCTTGTGACTCTGCCATGGGTGGCAAGGCCTGTGGCAGGAAGAGCCACGTGGTCAGGGTGCTGCTCTCAGGCCAGCTTCCTGTCACAAGGCTTGTCCAGGGTGCCTGCAGCTTTAAGAGCTGGCAGGATACAGGAACTATAGAGTTGTAATTAGTATGGACGGAATGTCCACCAGGGCACCTATGTTATTTCCTGCAGGCCTCTTCTTTTGAAAGAAAAACCTCCTCCCCATACACACACACCTTTTTCCAAGAGAGCTCTTTCAGAAAAGGTGTTTGTCCTCTTAGAAAGAAGAGTACCACTGTTGGAAAAAACCCTCTGTTCTTTCAATTTACTTTTGAAAGAATGCGATTGCTATGTGGAAGTAAGTCAAGTTTTATTGGAAAAATGGTCATTTTTCTGACAAAACTCAGTAGTGTAGACATACCCAGAGTTAGACTGATCTAACTAGGTAGCTCAAAATTGTAGGTCACAATGCACAGTTGCCTTGGTCTAAAGCCCATCAGAATCAATGGGAATATTTACAGTGACTTTGGATCAGTGACTTTGGCTCAGACCCTAAAATATCTGGCTATTCTGCTTGCTTTAGGGTATGTCTATACTGCAGCTGGAAGCAAGTCTCTCCATGTGTGATTTGTGCTGGTGGTGCTTAAGCTAGTGACCTAAAAAAAGTAGTATGCAAGTTGTGGCGCAGGGGGCAATTCAGGATCTCTAGTCTACCCAATACCTCGAGTCTGAGCTGGAGTATCTAATTCAACTCTCTGCTGGAGCTGCAATGTGTGCACTGCTATTATTAGTACACCTAGCTTGAGTCCTGCTAGCCTGAGTCTATGTAGTGTGGGAGACTTGCTCCTACCTGCAGTGTAGATACATCCTTGGAGACTGGTGTATGCACATTCCTTGTACCAAATGTAGCTATTTAGAAACAGTTATAATTCAAGTGGTACAACTCCCTAGTGTGTGGACACAGATATACTGCATAAAGGAGTCTTTTAACTGTGTGGTTTGTTCTGTTATATTTAGGGGAACAAACTGTACTGGCATAAGGACCTTTATTTCTGTATAAAATAACATAAATTGTTCCTCAAACAGAGGTTAAGTTAGTACAAAACCTGCATGTACACAGGGCTTTAGCTTACAGTCACAATCAAATGGTTTGTTCCAACAATTAGTTCTGTCCATGCCACAGAGCTATGTGTCTGTCTTCCTTCACTATCCCCTGCTGCTGGTGGAGGTTCCCTTGCAGCTGGAGGCTTGGAATAGATTCACACTGCTACAGGTGGATAATTGTGCTTAAGGCAGTGAGCCCTGGGTTTTAATACAGAGGTACAATGTTTTTATATTTTATTTTGTAATCCTTCTGGCTTTGAGCTTGTAGTGCAAGCTCATGATAATAGGAGTTTAAGTGGGAGGTGCAACCCCCAAACCTCATTTTCTAAATAAATGAAAAGCTTCCTTCTCTCTTGTGTTTTCACACAGGAGTCTGAGCATTATTCAGCCCCAGAAGAAGAGTCCCCAATACTCCACATCCATTCTGCTATACATATAGCGGGCATAAGTAAGCCGGAGACTCAAAATAAACACAGATGGTATGTGCCTGGAGTTGACAATTATGGACAGTCCCATGCACATGAGATGCTATAGTCAGATGGTTAGGGTTGGTGTGGTTGGTTGGTTTGTTTCTTTTTACTGCCATGTAGTGCTTAAATTCTTATGGTTCCTCTTTTCATCTTTCAAGTGTCCTGATTCAAGGAGTTTTTTCTAAGGTATTCTAATTGAGAAGACTACTCATGTTAGTGTTCAACCCATGCATATGAATTTCTTATGAATAGATGACAGGGACTCCAGTGACACTTTAAAGACTAACAAATTTATTAGGGTATTGGGGCATAAACTTTCATGAGATACAACTCACTTCCTCAGATGCTGAAGAGAAATAAAAAAAGAAAAGGAAGGGATACAGAGATGAGAGTGTGACATCAGTGCTAATTAAATCAGAGTAGTTGTGGCTCACCTCCAACAGTGATGAGAAGATCAGAGTACTTGAATGGGAAATTTAACTACTGTAATGTGAGAACCACTCCAGGAGTCTATTTAAACCTTGCTGCAGGGTGTCAAATTTGCATATGAAATCCAGCTCAGCATTGTAGTCCATTTTTCAAGGTTTTTGGCTAAGAATGGCAACTCGCAAGTCTGAAACCGTGTGCCCAGGGATGTTAGAGTGCTCCCCACCCCCAATTTTTGGATGTTGCCATTTGTCTGATTTGTGTCCATTTATTCTTTTGTGCAAGGGCAGTCTGATTTGTCTGATGTACACAGCAGAGGGGCATTGTTGGCACATGACAGTGTATACTGCATTAGGAGGTGTGCACGTGAATGAGCCTTTGATGCTAAAGCTGATGTGGTTAGGTCCTGTAATGGTGTCACTAGGGTAGATGTGTGGACAGAGTTGACAACAGGGTTTGTTGCAGGGATAGATTCCTGGATTAGAGTTTCTCTTTGTGGGGTGTCAAGTTGTCTCAGTTTGGGGGTGGGGGCTGTCTGTAAATAAGAACTACTATGGATTATTTTCTGATGTTTGAGTGCCTCCCTCCAACATGTACAGTCAAGGCAACTGAAGGTAAGTCTATGGAGACATCTTTCCAGCTGCATTAGTGTGCATACATGCACATGGGTACAAATAGCAATGTAGATGGGATGGTTAGATGAGTATGGGATAAACATACCCTGGCAGTTGGGCAATACTGTGGCAGGGGAAAACAAGCAGAGAAAGGCTTTTCTTCTCCACTGAAAGAAAAGACTCTGGCAGTGAGAAAGGCTCCAATAACTCTGCTGGAGATTTTCCCTGCCACAGGGAAACACTCTGGCAGCTCCCTTCTGCCAGAGCTGCTCCTCCTTTGGAAAAAAAGCCATGGCCGCCATTATGCAAATGAAGTGTGGGAAATTCAAATACCGGCTTCATTTACAATTTTGATATGTCTAATTTACATCCCTTTATCGAAAAAGGGATGTAGTTTAGACATACCCTTTGTGTAAAAAGATAGAGTATGCAGAACTCATTCTAAAAGCAGCTGCTGCAGGAGTGCTGAAGCTCTAAATGGAAAAAAAATATTCATGACGTTGACTGCCTCCCTGTTAGATGTATGTGATAGCTGAATTTGGGAAAGGAAATGGTATGAAAACCTTTATTAAAGTTAATTGGAATGGAAATCAATTGAATGATGACCATGAATGAAAAATACAATAAGACAAATTGACAAAGCAATTAAAAATAAAATGCTATTGGAAAACATTAGTTGCTATTAAAAAAGTTTGCCCTCATTCACTTTGGATATGCACCACTGAGGAAAAGACATGTTTGTTATCAATCCATACTTTTCAGAACCAATTTATTTAAAGAGGATGGCTTCACAAATCTGTTGAGTTGTTTTTAGACTGAAGTTGATTTTAATTTTGTTTTAACTCTTCTTGCTTAACTACCTTCTTTTAGATTAATTCAGATTCATTGCCTGCTTGTCAATCAGTGTGAGGAATTTCTGAATTGATTCCAGGTGCAGTGATCCCTCTCACTGATTAACAAGAAGCATTGTCTACAAACAAGTTTTTCCATCTGGCACACGAAGGGAGAAAAGAGAAGAAAGGGAGATGTAAAATGAAAAGTGAGTCATGCAGAAAGAAGCAAAAAAGATGAGAAATATGTACTGAAAGAAAGAGCGGTTACTTATCTGCAATAATTGATTCTTCAAGTTGTGTTGTGACCATGAATTCTACTGTTGGCGTGTATGGATCCCATCCATGTGAAATTGACTCTTTTGGCCAGCATTGTCCATTCTGGACATGCCTGAGCTGTAGATTTCAAGGACATAAAGGATGTAGAAAGACCAGTCATTGCTCCTTTCCTTTGCTAAAACAGAATCCAAGCAGAACAGAACTTCACAGCAGTTGGGAATCAGGGCAGGTTATGGAATCCATATGAATAGCACTTCTCAAAATTTTTTTGCTGTAGCTTAAGTAATGGTTCTCTCTTCAAGTGATTGTCCACATAGATTCTGATCCGGGGGACTAAATACCTTAGGAGTGGGTACTAGGAGTTCAGTCTGAAATGTGTCAGAAGGACTGTCCTACTGAGCAGTATTCAATCTGGAAGCTTTTACAAAGGAAGAGTGTCTTGTAAAGGTATGGACTGGAATACAAGTACAGATGGGCCTCCCTGGTCCAGCATGCTCAGGACCGGATTGGCCCTGATGAGGGGACTTTGCTGGATCAGGGAAAGTCATTTCTACCCCACCCCCACCCCCACCCCCACCAGTCCTCCCAGACATGGCCTGGCTTCCAGGCTCCCAGCTAGCCCCTCCCCCTGCCGCTAGCCCCTCCACATGCAGCTTTCCTGGCCCCACTGTGGTAGCCCTCCTGTTGAGTTTTAGATGTGCTGGGGTGGCAGCCCTGCTTGGGGTTTCTGCCTCGCTGGGCAGCCCTGCTGCCTCCCAGCCTCACCAGGCAGCTCCACTGGACGGGCTCTTTGCTGCGCCATCTGACAGCCCCACTCCAGGGTTCCTGACCCCCTCGCTAGACAGCCCCAGAGTCAGGCTCCCGGCCCCCATGGGGCAGTCCCGCTACCTTCCAGTCTCACCACACAGCTGCATTGCTGGATGGCAGTAGGGCTGCTGGGCTCCTGGTTGTGCTGCCGGGTGGCCCTGCCGCTGGACTTAATGGGATCAAATCAATCAAGAATTTTAAAGGAGCTGCCACTTGAAATTGAAAGCCCAACTTCAAGGATTTTTAATGAATCTTTAAGCTTGTGGGTCACACTATATTAGCCATAATATATGCAAGATTTGAAAACAAATATTAAAACTTATATTAGTGAATGACAGAGAGGTAAAGTTGTTGCAATAATATACAACATGATTTTGCAAAAAGTATATCATGTCAGAACAACATGATCTCTTTCTCTTGAAAAGATAACCCATTTTCTAGATGAAGGAAAGGATTTCAGTAAAGCATTGATACAGTTCCAAATGGGAAATTATTGGTTAACCTGGAGAAGATAAGAATTAATACAAGAATTGAAAGGCAGGTAAGGAACTGCTTAAAGGGAAACTACAATAGATCATGTTGAAACTGTCAGACTGGAAGGAGTTCCTTAAGGATGAGTCTTTAGATTACTCTTATTTAACATTTCACTTATGAACTTGGCACAAAAATGAGAGTGTGCAGATGACACAAAGTTGGGAGGTATTGTCAAAACAGAGGAGGGCTGGAAAATCATACTGGAAGATTTGGATTTCCACCTCGTGGAATGAGGTGTAACAGTTAACTCGAACTAAGGACTTAGTTTGAGTTAACGTTTGATTGCCACGTGTAGCCACGGGCAGTTAGTTCGAACTAAGGGGATTTAAAAATGGTGCCCGGACGGGAAGATGCAAATAAAGCCCGGGATATTTAAATCCTGGGCTTCATTTGCAACTTCGAATGCCTACATTAGCCTCCCTAGTTCCAACTAGGGGGCTAGTGTAGACATACCCCTAGGGATTAACAACAAGAATTTTTGTTATAGGTTAGCGATGTACCAGTTCCAAGCAACAGAGGAGGAAAAAGATTTTCGTGTACTGGTTGATTACAGAATGACTATTAGCCACCAATGTGATGCAGCACTGAAAAAGTAATGTAATCCTACATCATGCAAGGTATTTCCAGTAGACAGGGAAGTGTTATTACCATTATAAAAGGCACTGGTGAAACCTCATCTGGACTATGGTGTGCAATTCTGGTATCCTGCGTTTAAGAAAGATCAATTCTACAAGAACAGGTATAGAGAAGGGTTACTAACATAATGCGAGGAATGGAAAATCTACCTTATAAGAAGAGACTCAAGGAACATGGACTTATTTAGCCTTACAAAATGAAGGATGATTGCTCACTATACATTTATCAGAAAGCTAAATACCAGGAAGAGGAGTTACAGTAATTCCTCATTTAACACGTGCCCGCTTAACACGTTTTCGGGATAGCACGATTTTTTTTTAAGGAACGTTTTTTGAATTACATGACCATCCCCAGAATAACACGATTTCCCCAGCCACCCCATTGCCAGCGGCTGCACGGGGTTTCCCCCACCTCCCTGCAAAGCGGCGGAGGGTTTGCCGCTCGCTGCGCCGTTCCCCGCTGACTCCCCCTTGCCGGACGCCTTGCCCCTTCTCCTCCACCCCTGCTTGCAGGCCAGCGGCTGGGTTTCCCCAGCCAGCCCATCGCCGGTGGCTGCGCGGGGCTTCCCCCGCCTCTCTGCAAAGCAGCGGAGGGTTCGCCGCTCGCCGCATCGTTCCCTGGCAACACCCCCCCTCGCCAGACATAGTGCGGGTCCTGGCATACCCATTACAGGAGCATACTCCCAACCCAATCCCCCTCTCCTCTCCTCTCCTCCCCTTCCTTTCCCTTCCCTTACCTTACCTTCCCCAGAGCGAAACACCTCACCTCCCTGCTGTAACCCAGTCCCCTTTCTCCCCCAACCTTATGTCCCGGTCCCAACAGACACCACCACTTGAAACGCAATCCCCACCTTTTCCATTATTTTCAATGGGGAAATTGATCATTTTCTGAAACATATCTATAGTGTTAAATGAGGAATTACTGTATTTAAGTTAAAGGCCAATGTTGGCACAAGAACAAATGGATATATTCTGGCCCTCAGTAAGTTTAGGCTTGAAATTAGATGAAGATTTTTAATCACCAGAGAAGTGAAGTTTCTAGAGGGAGTAATTTATTCCAAAGGAAGTAGTGGGGGCAAAGACCAAATGCTTTTACAACTTAGCTTGATAAGTGTATGGAGGTGATAGTATAATGAGATTACCTACAATGACATATGAATGACTGCTATTTGGAAATTTCTCCAGTGACCACAGGTGGAACTCTAATGGCGTGTCTACACTACACCGTTATTTTGAGAGAACAATGTGAGCGTCCACACAGCCATTCCAATATTTTGAAATAATTTAGAAATAACAGATGGCTTATTCCAAAATCTGTAAACCTCATTCTACAAGGAATAGCGCCTATTCCAAAATAGCTATTCGAAATAAGGCTTGTGTAGACACTCCACTGCTGCTATTTCGAAATAGCCCCTCACCAGGCCCATTCTAAGTTATTCCTCTCCAGTGCCTCCGGGGGCTCTAACTCGAGATAGTACGTCTACATTAAGGAAGCCTGCCTTGGACTAATTTTGAGGCTTCCCTGCAGTGTAGATGTGCTATTTCAAAATAAGCTATTTCAGAATAATTATTCCAGAATAGCTTATTTTGAAATACGCGTGCAGTGTAGACATACCCTAAATGGGGAGGGATCGAGAGATTTCAGTAGGGATCTGTTTTTCTTCTCCTTGAAGCTGATGTTCTCCCTCCCTTGATTCTTCAGTATCACAGGCTGCACCAACTGGCTTATCCAAGATGTTCTAACGAGTCTATTTTCAGAGGGTGAGACAGTGTTGGAGACAATATGTGACGTAGGTTTTTTGAAGTATGGCTGCACACCATAGGGTGTCTAATAGGGCAATGGAATACTGAGGTGGGAGATGAGTGGGTGTACCATGAAGTTGGTTATTTGATCTCTTGAATACTTATCGTAACAAGCCAAAGCATGCTCAAGCCCTCACAAACACAATTTATCAATAATCCTAACTGTGGCACAGTGCGCTGAGAAAGGGCAGATGTTTTGTAAGAGGGAACTGAGGGAATGCTGGGCCCACTCTGACCTTTATGCTTGCAGTGAGGAGGTTATGAGAACATAAAGGATGCAGGAGCAGTTCCAGCAGCCACTGCTCCGGCAGCCTCTGGGCTGACAGCTGCTCCATTCCATGCCTCACAAGAAATCATGGAATCTGTGATCTCCATGAACTCCATGATGGAATCGTAATCTTAGTAATAAGCTCTCATTACTGCTGCACCTAGAGCATAGTCACACCTAGTTAAGGTAGTAAGGCCACTGTGCTTTAAAAAGCAGAAAGATCTGAGTTTTACCCCTGCTGTTGCTGTGAAGCCTATGGCAGCCACAGTATGCAGTATACTAAGAATTTTGATCTGGTAGGTGGTAGTGAAAAAATTCAGACATTAAAAGGGCAGAGCAACTCCATTTGTCCAGAAGCAACAGTTATGGTTTGTAAGAGACAAAATTCTGCTTTAAGGACAGCTGAGTGCAAAATAACTTGATGGCATAAAAAGCATCTCACTTGTAGGTCACCAATTCAAATGTGGCCCTGATTGCCTTGAGAGGTCTGGTGGATTTCAGTCTAGTTTCTAGCAGATAGATGTCCAGTGTCCCAATTCTGACTAATTGGCATCCTTGCTCATAATCTCAGCAGAAAGGCCAATAAGTGAATAAGAAGAGAGAAGCAACTACTCTTTCAGTCCTAGAGGTGGTCTCTCCAGACTAGGAAGAGTGCATTGATGGCATGGCATGAGGGATGTTGCACTGTCACTGCTCACACTGCACTCACTATATGGACAAATAAATGAGTTCTATAGAGCGGTCATTCCATAGCCCTTCAGGAGCACTTAGTCTACCTTAACAAAAGGGGGAAAACAAATAAAGGGTTTGGAGAGCAGCAAACAGAAATAGGCAAAAATGTAGCTCATCTGACTTATGCTTGAAGGAGGAGAAAGAAGTTAAGCAATGGCAAAAAAGGAGACTATCACATTGTTGCACTTCCACATTTCACTTAAAAAAAGAAGCAGCAGAGGTGAATCCCTGCTATTCAGCCTAAATTTCAAAGCCTCCATTACATGCCGATTCTTGCCTAGGTATTTTTCATTTGCTCTCTCCTCTTCTATTTGACACAGAATCATGTGGAGGGACAATGCCTCTGTTTGCTTACAGCGCTGCATAAGAAGCCACAGTCAACTCTAACCCTTCTGCTGAAAAGGATACATTTTTATAGTCTTCCCCACACTCTCATCCTTGAAATTTTAGCCTGCTTTTCCCCCCTAAGGTAGATTGGTCTATGAAAAAGAACTGATTTATTGTAATGCATTGTACTGTAGTATTGAACAGCAGGAAAGTCGAGAGCCACTGCTCTTGCAATTACACTGTCTCATTTTGTGTGGGATACTATAAATAGACCATATTCAGTTGCTTTGATCTTCCCATACTGAATTATTGATTTATAGTGCAAAGTGCACCAGGACCGATTAAAGACAAGTGGTGGGTCATTTGCTATCTTGATAGAAACCATTTTAAAATTTGGGTACATATCCTGACCTCTGTGCAGTGTGATTGGAAATAAGAGTTGAAGAAAAATATCCTTCTGTGCAAGGCATTACATTGAAATTATTTAATGTCAATTCCTTCACAGACTTTCTTATACTGTAAATTATGTACACAAGAATTGTTCAATTACAGACAGCATTTTACAATAAGCAGACATTAATTAATGCAAAATACCGATATTTCTGTTCACAATTATATCTATATTAATTTGTCCATTATTGCACTGTTGTCAGTTAAGCAACTAAATAACACACTTTGTGTACAATGAATGTTCACCTTAATCTGAGTTGTGTTCTAAGAATTCTCATTTTGTCCCTGGCTTGTGGACTTTTCCCCCTTCCCTTAAAACCTGGTTGAGTACTAAGATATCACAGTGGTAGTACTGGGATTAGTGGAAGATAATAGCAGTGAATTTCAGTCAGTAGTAAACCTGCAGAATTTAAATGAACTTGAGGCACTGTATGTTTTCTTTCTATGTAAATCCTGTGAATTCTGAGCACAAGTGAAGCATAAAAGTTTAGTGAAGGCCATAATTTCATGTCAGCGTTTCAAAGTCATCCTACATGGTTATTGCAATGTCCTTAAGACAACCTTTACAGTTCTGAAAGAACCATTTTCAGAACAAGGAGTCAGCCTGTAAGGAGCACAGATATTTTGTGATATTTAAAATAAATCAGATGTATAAACTGATTTTTACAATCTCTGGATCATTTATAAATTATTTATAAATTATTCAAGTGCTCAAAAAGATAAAAAATAGCACTGAGCTCATTAGCAGTGACCGATATTATCCGAAATTAAAGTAGGTAACAGGAAACAGAGTCCTGCAGACAGATCTTTCCATATATGTGATGAAAATGTAGTATTTTTAACAAACTGTAAATATTCTAAATCATGTTTTGACTGTGAACTAGAAGTCACCAGTGTGGTGTCCCATCCTGACAAGTATCTTGCTCTGTCCAATGATGAAAACTGTTTCGTGGCATACATGTGTTCCCCCGTATGGTGCATTGACTCTGCACAGGCAGCTGGCACAGCAGACTCTGAGGGAACCCCCAAAGACCACAAAATCAGAGAAGGTGTGAAGGTAACAGGCCAAGTTTATTGTAAACAGAGCACAGTAATAGAACCTGTGTGGGAGAATGTGTGCCTGTGACAATGGAAACAGCTCAGTCAGCAGCAGGATTCTTCATTGCCCCCTTGGCTGGTCAAAGAGAATGCCCCACAATGGTACTTTTTTATACATAAGTACAAACAAGTCACACCACACTCCTGATATATCACATTGCTACCATCTGACACTACCTAGATATCACCCATTATCTTGCACCTGGTGATTCAATTAAAACTTCTCTATCAGTCAAGCTATCAGTACTGAACCTGGGTCAGTATGTCCCTGTTATCTGTGGGAAGTGTGTTGGTACTAAGATGTTTCTTAGGGTTCGTCTACACTTGCTCCGTATCTCGAGATAGGGATGCAAATGTAGTGTACTGAAATTGCTAATGAAGCGCGGGATTTAAATATCACATCTGTGCGCCATTTTGAAATCACGTTATTGCAAAATAAAACACCCCGTGTAGCAGCGTTATTTCAAGAGAAAATCCTTCTCTTGAAATAACTGTTACTCCTCATACAAAACATGCAATGAGGCGCATTGGGGACCCGGAGGTGAGAGTGGGGGGGGAGGGAATGAATGGGAGGGGGCTGGTCTCGTGGGGCTGGACCATTGGGGTGAGTGGGGTAGGGCAGGATTGGGGGCTGGATCATTGGGGGTGGACTGGTCCGGGGCTGAACCATTGGGAGCGAGTGGGGGAGGGCAGGATTGGGGACTGGACTGTTGGGGCGGGCTGGTCCGGGGGCTGGACCGTTGGGAGTGAGTGGGGAAGGCAGGGTTGTAGGGGGATGAAGGAAGTGGGGCTGGACAATCCTGCAGGGAGTGAGTGAGAAATGAAGCCTATGGTGGTGGGGGGAAGGGTCTTCTTTGAGGGGCACTGGCCCAAGGGGCAGCACTGGATGATGCTGGGTGGGTGAGAAATTAATCCAAGGCGGGGGGGCGGGAATCCCTCAAATCTGGGCACTGGTCTTGGGTTTTATACTGGATGATCCTGGGGCGGGGGGGTGAGAGATGCAGTCCATGGAAGGGGCAGCTAGTCAAGTGGGTGGTGCTGGAGGAGGGACTATAGAAGTGCCAGCAGGCTCAGGTAATTGACTGATAGTTTCATCAAAAAAGATGGGAGAAGAGTTTGAGGTGTCACCTTGAAATCTCTCAGATTCAGCAGGGCCAGCCCCATTGATTGAGGCATCCCTATACTCAGCTCTTGCATGAGAATTTGCAGACCCAACATGCCTATCCCCTACTTCCTTACCAAAAAAAATTAGCTTCTACAAGGATAATTAGCAAAAATACCATCTGATAGGAAGCAAAACATTGCATTATTGAAGAGGGGCCTCCATATGCTTCCAGCAAGAGCAGGGGAGGCACCGGAAGCAGCATGGGCCATGTGAGCCACCATGCTGGCCATGAGATCACCGAAGCAATCACAGTGCTCTATAAAATGTCCCCATGCATGCTGGCACCACTCATGGTTGGAGCGGGCCTTCTCGGCCAGTGTCCGCTGCATCTCCTCAATGGCAGTCACATGGTGCCGCATGAGCTGATCCTGGAGCCTGGTGCGCCTCTGTGTCCCCTGACCTCTGGCAGGTGGCAGTGATGGACTGGCTGTCCCCTCACTCCTGGCTGGTCCAGCTGTGGAGAACACATAGGAGGGAGAGGCTCCCTGCAGACACTATCCCTGAGGCCATGCCCTCCTCTGTAAGCAGCGAGCAATAGTCTGTGGCTCAGAAGAAAGGGCTGCCTGCTTCCTCCCCTGCCCGCAGACAAGCAGCCCAGGGAAGTGGCCTCAGGGGAATTCCCTCTGGAGTGGCAGAGGAGCTGGAAGCAGCCTGGGGCTCCCTGGGGGCCGCTCGCACAGGGACGGCTCATAGCGATGTGTAAGGATGCAGCTGCTGTCTCATACTGGCAGGCATGGCCCCATAGTGCATGCGACACTCCTTGGGGTGTGTCTGGCCTCTGCCCTTGTGGCTAGCCAGCTCCAAGCCTTCAACCCCCCAGCCCAGGCAGGATGTGTGTGTCCAGCAGGATCCCAGGAGTGCTCAGGGGCTGCCTGCTGCCTCCACGTGCTACACAGGAATGTGGCATGAGGTTGCACATGCACAGAGCCCACCACGGTGCCCAGCCAGAGTAGCATGAGTGACACATGGTACACAGTTGCCCCTCCCCCCCATCCCCTGCTCAACTCCCCCCCTCCCCTCCTGCCCTCTGAAAGTGAGTGAGAAAGACACCACTCACCTAAGGATCCTTCCCCGGCTTCTGAAGAGGCCTGGGAGACATCCTGGCTGGCAGGCACCGGCTCCACGGACAAGGTGATGGTGTTGGTGGTGTCCTCATCTTCCGCTGGGGTGCCCAGCTGGCCCTCACCCTCCTGCTCCGGGCGAGCATTGATGGGGCTCCCCAGGCCGGTGTCCATGAGCATGGAGGAAGTATCCTCCTCCTTGTCCCCCAGGATGCCAGGCAGCTGGCTACAGTAAGGGCAGCTGTGGGGTCCTGCCCTCATTGGCACTCGTTGGCCCGCATGTAGGTGAGCTGGAGTTCTTTCACCTTACTCCAGACCTGTTCAAAGGTCCGAAGTAGGTGGCCACGGTCGGCCAAGGCCTCCGCCATCCAACCAAAGATCTCGGCATTTCTCTGCCTGGCCCAGGGATCCTGCAGGGCCTCCTCTTGTCCCCACAGCTCCAAGAGGGTCTTGAGCTCAGGCCCAGACCGGGCAGGTGCATGCCTCTTCGTGCCCCTGGGTGGGTCCTGTGACCCCTGGGGCTACTCCCCATGAGGGCCAGGGGAGTCACAGGGGGCCTCAGGGGCAGACATGCCTCATGCTGGCTGTGGCAGGGAGAGCCATGTGGAGATAGCTGCTGCTTTGGAACAGCTTCCTGCCACAGGGCTTCTGCAGGGGGACTGCAGCTTTAAGAGGGGCCAGCAGACAGGAACTATAGAGCTGTGATGAGTTTTCAGGAGTGTCCAGCAGAGCATGTGTGCTTTTCCCTGGAGGCCAGTTCTTGCGCAAAACCCCCTGCAGAGCATCCACACTACCCTTTTTGCGCAAGAGCTCTTGCGCAAAAAGACTTATTCCTCGTGGGGAGAGGAATAAGTCTTGTGCAAAAAGCCCTCTCTTCTGATGATCTACTGTAAACTTTCTCGCTCAAGAACAGGCTTGCAGTGTGGACGCTCCGCAAGTTTTTGCGCAAGAAGTTCTTGCACAAGAAGCCTGCAGTGTAGACGTAGCCTAATATTCCATTCGCCTTATTGGTTACAAGGGCACACTGTTGACTCATATCCAGTTTCTCATACACTGTAATCCCCACTTTCCTGACTATCATGCAC
This sequence comes from Rafetus swinhoei, assembly GCA_019425775.1. Taxonomy (NCBI): domain Eukaryota; kingdom Metazoa; phylum Chordata; order Testudines; family Trionychidae; genus Rafetus; species Rafetus swinhoei. Next base: position 134,924,794 of record CM033424.1, on the reverse strand, counting down.
TGTAGAGATGGCCAGCTACCCCGTAATATAGTCAGACTGGGGATGGGAAGTGCTTACGCCACCACACTTACCAAGATGTTGTTACTATCCCTATGGAATGTATTTACAGTTGGTGCCTAGTACCTCATAGGTATGAGTGTTTCTGCAATACCAGCCTGTTTGTGCCAACTTCTTGTCCACTGCTACCTAGACCTCAGGCCTCACACCAGGCCTGTGATACATGGGTTTATGTTTTAGGCCCTCATCTTACTAACTTGACTACTTACCAAGCTAACTACAGCTAGAGAGTGCCATAGCAAAGATAGCATGGCTTTAATGTTATTTAATATAAGTTTAGAATTGTATTTTAAATTGGAACTATTGGGTGAGACCCACAAACTACTGCTTACTGTCATAGCTCCATTGATTAAAACGGAGCTATGATGTGTTTCAGAATTTGGGGATCTGGCACAGTATCTAAGTTTTTAATTTCAGTACAGGTTAGATAAATATACTAGCAAACTACAGAATGTGTCTATTCTAGCCAATGGAAAACTATCTTATGACTCAAATAGCATCAGTTTACCTTTCCATGAATGTTAGTCACCAGGGAAGAAGCAAGATTGATATAAACATATATTTCATCATTTGAATTTAATGGAGCAGTGTTAACTAAATTTAAAAAAAACCTAAATACACGCTATGCTGCTGTTAGTCTTTATTTATCAACAATCATAAGTATAGATCCAGTAATGCAACTTATAAAATGCTCCCAGTGTCCTGGCCATAAGAAATTTTTTCAGTGATATTTAAATTTAGGTATCAGAGGGGTAGCCGTGTTAGTCTAACTCTGCAAAAGCGACGAAGAGTCCTGTGGCACCTTATAGACTAACAGATTTATTGGAGCATAGGCTTTTGTGGACAAAAGTTGCCCATAAGCCCATGAAAGCTTATGCTCCAATAAATCTGTTAGTCCATAAGGTGCCAAAGGACTCCTCGTGGCTTTTATTTAAATTTAGAAAAACCGTGAGGGGTTTAGCTTATGCTCCAACTCAGGAAAGAACTGAATCACATGTTAAGGTAACCCAATCATATAGCTGTCCCATTGACTTCACTGAGCTTTAATCATGCATTTATATGCTCTGCTGAATTAGGGTGTTGCTTGGAACATGAACTCTTAATTTGGATACATAATATGTAAACTTAACTGAATATTTTAAATCTGTAAAGCGGGAATAGCAATATCATGAGAACAGGTTTTGGTTAGAGGTTTTACGGAAAAAGTGAAAGAACAGCTGTCCTTGACATATCTGGGCATATCTTCTCAATCATAAAAACTAAATTGAATAATTTAAAAATCCTTTTCCCCCCCAAAGTGATTTATATTTGTTGAACTCTCAGTAAATATTTGATTTCGGCAGAGCTGAGTTATCAGCCCACTAGGTTAGTCTTCATTTGATCCGAGCTGAATCACTCAATTATAATTTTCACACTCTTTTTGGTATCACTGTGGTTCAATGACACATCAAGGATCAATGACAGTGGAATTCCCACAGAAGTACAGAACATAGGCTTTGAATACCAAGTGCTTTTATTATGATCACTGTTATTACAGTGAATACCAAATAAATTAAAGACTTTTAAAAAGGTGATTCAATTTTATATTCTGGGACTGGATCAATGAAGCAGATCAAATATTCTAATATATTTATAAATATTTAGAGGAAATAATCAGGTAGATAATGATTAATCAGGAATTAAGAAATTTAATAATGATAATTCTGATACCTTTTATAATAGATAAATCAATATAAATTTATTTGGTATTCATTGTAACAACATTAATCATTTAACTAGTTTGTTATTCATGTCAATGTTATATATAATTCCACAGAAATTCCATTAAAGGTCATCACATTACAAATATAGAAATGTATGCAGAGTGAGTTGGGAAAAAATTTCCGAAACAAAATTGGTCCATACAGAAAAAGTTCTAATTCAGGAAAGGTGTTACATGGCTCTTATCCTAATGAAACCTCCAGAAGGCTATGAAACAAACTTACTTCACCTGCAACAATTCAGCAGAAATGTGATCTTACAGAAACCTGTATCCATGGAGATTTTATATGAAGAACAAAACACAGGTAGGTACCTCATAAGCCCCTCATTTTTTAAACTTACTAGAACCACACTTCACTTAATTATACCCTGGAGACTGTTTTTAAAGGAATATCATGTGTAACAGCTGCATCTTCTGTTAGCAACACGATAGAAGACTACACCTCTTCCTCTCAGAGACAGTGATCCATATATTTGTAACCCCCAACTAAAATAACTGTAATCGATACATAGGAAAGAACTCTCACACCCTGAAAAAGATGTAATTGATGGAAAAAGCAGAAGCCACTCAACTAACCAGCACTATGAACACTTAAGTACCCATTCTCTCAGTGAAAGTGGTGAGTAGAATAAGTGATGTTAAAGGGGGGATAACTAGACATCTCCTTCTTCTTAAGACTTTGCATGGATACAGTACATGCTTTCTGTAGATGCCTATATCTGATTAAGAATGTTTTCTTCTATTTTTAGAAGTCTACACCGTTCCCCCCCCCCCCTTAAAGAAAAAAATCTTGGTTAACCTGCCTCTGTAGTTTTGATTTGACTCTTTTTGTTAGGAGATCATGAGCTGATGCATATGGGAGACAAAAAATTCAAATCCTCCCATGAGGAAGACTGAAGAGATGGGGTCCCCCAACTAATCACTGGCAAAGTGACAAAAGGGCCTGTCAGATGCTGTGGTCTCTGCCCCTAAAGAGTGAAGCAGATGGTGTCCATTCTACATCAATGGATGCTCTCCAACCTTCAGAACAAATGGAAATGAAAATCCTAAACTATGGGTAACTATGATGAACAGTGGTTACATGGAAAAAACAGGTTTTTCTTTATTTTTGCTACATATGCTTTGTACCTTTGGTAATTACTGTCACTGCAGCCAAACTGGAACATAAATTCATATATTATCTGTTCTCTATGAACAGCCAAAATAGGAGAAATGCATGTTTCTCTTCACCTATCCCACACCTGATCTCAATTCTTACTATGCAAGATAACCAACTGAAAGTGTTTCCGGTAGATCAATGTGCATACAGGCAGAGTTCTAATCCTCTCCTGGGCAGGTACCATCAATTTTGCTAAATTATGTTAAGGGACAAACGCGTGTGTTGTGGTATGTGACAAGTGAGCATTTTGGATGAATAGACTTGGACCTCTCTCATGAGCCAAAGACAGGTAACCACGAAGACAACTGATATACTGTCCTTTCATGACACAGACTATGGAAGTGTTGTGACTATGTCCTGGGTGGACCACTTCTTCTGGACAAGGAGAACCAGAATAGTGGTGTGATGTCGCAGTCTTGGAAACCTGTGATGATGAGCAATGGCTGCAGAATTTCAGAATGAGGAAACAGACTTTCATAGAGCTCTGTGATTAACTGGATCCAACCTCACAGCAGCAGAACCTCTCTGAGGAAAGACAGAGCCTGCTACAGAGTCTGGGAGGGAAGCATTCCCTTCTTCCTCTCATATGGTCTCCTTATTAATTCCCCTTTATTTTATTTGGACTATCCAGCAGTGGAAAGCCCTAGGACTAGTCTGACAGAGGCGGGCACAGGAGATAGTTGCTGAGAGAGACTGTGTGTGTGCGGGGAAGGAGCGGGGTTAGGCAGTGGCCCAGGGAAGAAAACATTAAGCATCCCTGGCTCTCAGATCAGATTGCCCCAAGCTGAAGCCTGGTAAAGTGGGAGGGGCTAGTCACCCATACTGACCACCTCCCTGCAAGGCACGGGGCTAAGTCCAACCACTAAGCAATACTACTCTACCAACCAAGCCTTGAGCAAGGACCATCACAGAAACTGATTTTCTCTTTGACTTGCAAGATGAAGCCTCATTTACTAATCATTTCTTGGGTGAATGACACCATTGGCCTACAAGGATAATTTTCAGTAGAATGACAGTCAGCAAAACGAGCTACAGTGTCATAGGCTGCCATCAGATCACTAAGGACTGCACCAAATTCTTTCCTGGCTCAATTGAATTTTCTGTATCAAGAGAAAGAGGAGCAGGTCTACTCCTTCCTGCAATTCCTTCCTGTCAGTAACAAAAAACAAAGCTAAAAATCAATTAAATGCAAAATTGGATTAGAGCATACTGAAATATCACTCTGGAATGCAAAGTGTAGTAAAATTGTAATTGAAATCCAGATTTCCAATACATGAGACAACATGGACAGAATTGGAATCTAAATCCTGAATGTATCACTTTAGGATAGTCAGTTTATTATCATAATATAAATAATCAACATTGTGAAATTCCCGATATTCAGATAGTATCTCCTGATATTTGGAAGCCTGCATCAACTTCCTTCAACTGTTTTCAATATTCAGATCCTGAATTTTACTATCATGGAAATAAGTTCATCTGTTTCCGAAAATTAAGTTGTAGTCACATAATGTAAAATCTTGCCTTCAAACTCACCCTGCTGTGAAAAATCAATGGGAGTTTATACCTGTGCATCCAACACCAAATTTGGGTTATAATTTTTCTTGCTTAAATTCTCTATTGTCAGAGTTCATTTTCCTTTCAGAAACATATATGATTTATTTTCATCTCAATCTGTGTGATCTCTTTTGTTATTACAGCCATTGAATAAAGAAAATATTGATTTGGGACTGCCCAGAGCAGAGTGTTTCATTACACGGCAACTTGGATGTAGTGCTTGCTTCCTGCAGATATTTGCTCTGTTGATTCTCAGAGCACTTCTACAAGCAAATGACAACATGTCTTTTAAAAATAGCCTTCTCTGAGATGGATTAGTCCTGCTGACACTAGTGATAGATTATTTGTTGGTAGAGTGCTCTAGGATAACTCATAAAGGCTACTATATAAACATGGATTGTATTTTGAGAACAGTGACCATTCAGATTCCACAAGGCAGCTGTAAGACTTGAGATTTGTGATTACAATATTATATTTTACAAATGCTTATCAGAATTAGATTAATATTTTAGATAACAATCCCATGTTCTTGACAATAAACTATGAAGTAAAAATACATTACAGAGATACACTTATGATACTAACTTATCAGATATTCACAAACCTATCATATGCCATCAGTTTCTAAGCAGAAAGCCCAAACAGAAGTCACTGATGACTTCATTTAAAAACTGATGGCACTGTATACCAAATAACAAGTTGAGAAAGACATCATAGATTTTAATATAGAGGACTCCTCTGCATTTAAACCTGTCTGCCCCCCCCGCCGCCTTTTATGGAATAGAACATATAAAATATTATCTTTTATACAAGCACCTCACAGTTCTGGATGATACAATATATTGCAGCTCCCACAATTCTAATTTGTATAAAAACTTATTGATGGAAATAATTGACATAATCATCATCCAGTCAAGTTACCTGAAATGGCAAATTTGTTACCTAAAATATATTTTCAAAATATTCTGTTCACTATGAGGATAATTGAGTTGAGGGGGCAGAGGGAGAGAAAGAAACTAGGTCAGTCAAGTCTCAAAATGTATGGGATTTACACAGCTGTCCTTTGAGATTTTCCCTGCAGACTAATATGTCACTCTTTGGGTATGTCTACACTACAGAGAAGAGCAAAGTTCCCGCTGTTGATGTTCCAGGGTTTGAATTAGTGGTCTAGTTAAGACTACTAATTCGAAGTGAGAGCGGCACTCCAGTTGATGCTGGTATCCCTGCTTTTATGAGGAGTAAGGGAAGTTGAAGGGAGAGTGTTTTCCCTTCAACTTCCTGCAGTGTGGATAGCGCCAAAAGTCGAGTTAAGCTACTTTAACTAAAGCTATGCAATTAGCATAGCTGAAGTTGCGTATCTTAATTCATCTTTATCCCATAGCATAGACATACCCCTAGGTAGCTGGAGAACTGCGGTACAGAGGATAAATGACTTGCCCAAGGTCATACAGAAAGTGTGTCAGAGCAGAGATTTGAACCCAAGGTCTAGATTTAGTTCTCTGCCTCCTGGATCATCCTCCTCTTTAACTTGAATCTTATTTCTTTTCTTTGAATTTCCTCCAATTCTGGTGTCCAGAAAAGAATAAAAATTTACTATATATTTTAGAGAGTTTTTCTGTATGTCTGTTTGATCAAGAACTCCTCCTAAAGAGTATGATCTAGGACCACCAAATTCAGTATACAGCTTCCTCTTGTTATAACTTAAAGCAACATAAGGATTTGGTTGTCCTAGATGAAAAACAGGATGTGTCTAGAAAGGGATTGCTTCTCACAAAACCAAACAGAAAAGAGACAGAATCACCAAATCAAGTAAAGTCCTCAAAACTGACAAAACAGATTGAATGTTGAAAGATATTGAACCAACATGATCCAGAAACACAGAATGAACCTGAAATAGGATTGCTTCTCAATAAACCTTACCAGAAAAATGATAAAATGGAGGAATTTGGAATAGTGCTCTGTTTTGACACAGCTTAAGATTTGAAGACTAGAAGCCAATGTTATTGGAAACCATATTGATTACAGCTCTTTTCTGTTAAAACATAGTGAATGATAAGAGTTTACTGGATAAAGAAAAAAATACAGTTGATGGAATTACCATTTAAAAAATACTAAAAACCAATTAAACAGACAAGTTTTAACAATCTTTTTTTAAGAAATCCAAAAGAAAAATTAACTTCCTAAAAATAACACTGCATTTTTGAAAAATGAAATCATTTCAATAAAGCATGAACATTTTCCTTTTATTTTAAAAAAAAGGAAAAATAAGGAAATTAATTGAGTTAAGGACGAGAGCAAAGCTGGGTAAATCTGCTAGTGTTTTACCTACTGTCTTGCCAGTTACATGCTATGTGGCATTATATTAGTTTTATATATTCAGCCCAAATCACACTGGCAAATCCATGTCTAGTTTGTTGTCCACTATCACCCATAGATCTTATTCAGTACAAGTTGGAAATTCCCGGTCTAGCACCCTGGGGACCTCAGTGGTCCCAAACCAAGAAGTTTGCTGGACCAGGGAAGGTCAAAGCATCTCTCTGGGCTGTGGGCATCACCAGAGCTTGGGCTTCCCTCCCCGCTCCCGAGCAGTGCTGGGACCTCTTTGGGCTGGGATTCCCCCCTGGCAGCCACTGGCCCTGCTTCTGCCGGGGTTCCTGGCCGGGTCTGGGGATTCCTCTTGGCTGCCACTGGGGCTCCTTGTCCTACGGCTCCCCAGCGCTGGACTCCCCACACACAGTAGGACCAGCCCCTGCCAGCTCAGCCAGGACTCCCCAGCACGCATGGGACTCTCAGCTGACTCGTACTCCTCACCTCGGGAGCTTTCTTATTCAACAACATTTGTGGTCCTTCCTTCCATACCACAGATGTTGCCACACCAGAGAGTCCCAGATCTGTGACATTCAACCTGTATTACTATTTCCCAGGTTTGTCACTGAACATATATTTTTCAAATTATTTTACCTAAAGATATTAACCTGCATTTTTCCAGTACAAACTATGTGTTCTACTTATATTTCTTCACTTTCTAGGTTCTTTGGTGTTATTTCTCTGCATAGCCTCCTAGTACAGCACCATGTAGTAAGCAATGAGATTTACACTTCTAATTCATTCAGGAAGGTGTTATCTAAAACCAATTGTAATACCTATTTGCTATTTGTACAGTACCCCACTAGACCTCACTCTCTGTAATATATTGTTATTTAAAATTATCTTTCAGTCAGTCTTTTAAACTGTTTTAAGCCTTTTAATGTTTTTAAGGGAAGACTAATGTGTGTTTATGTAAATAGGGAACTGTGACTCCAATGAACCACATAACCCTCCCCCTCCCCGGCTGCACTTTCCCCAGTATTTGGTTGATTTCATCGTAAGTTTGTCTTTTCAGATTTTCCAATAATAAATTGAGAGAAGAGAGAATATTGCTCAGTTTATTTTCCAGTGATTGTCCCATGCCATTATCAGAACTAGAATATTGAGACCCTTTGAAAGCTGATGACATTATTTGAGAAAGAACAAACTAAATAATAATGCCACTGCACATAATCAAAACCAAGAAAAGAAGCAACCAGCAAAATGAAAAAATAGGCCCAGGAAGTTTCCCTCTGCCCCCTCACTTTCCTCCCCAATGCTGCTCCCAACGTGTAAATGCCCCTCTACAAATTTGAAGCACAAGTCCCACTTTGTAATTAGAATCATTAGTAACCAGAAGTACTCCAGGGATGTCTCTTAACCACACAGATGCAAGATTTAGAATTTATGTAGAAGTGGACTCTGAAAAAGCTGGGGCATAACAACTTCTGTCTCATACTGGACACAATCTCAAAAGATAAGTTGTGGGAGAGAGGCATGCACACTAATATTTGCTTAGCAAAACCCATATTACGATACAGAGAGCTATAGCTGGAAACAGTTCTCAGTAAATTAGCTGTAACTGCAGTTCTCACAGTCAATTATTTCAACTAACAACAATATATTACCTGTTTACTGGACACATGTTGATGCATATACTGCCAAGAATATACTTCAGGCATTAATTGGCAGCATAAAAACGTTAAACTCACTTGGTCACCTGCTTCCTCTGCAGTATTATTAACATGAGGTCTCAACAGCATAATAGTAAGGACCTCCAGTATGCTCACTCAGCCATTGGTCTCTCCATTGCCTATCAGACAATTGACCTTTAGAGCCACAACCCCTTCTTGTCTGTTGAAAAGACACTGCCCAGTTGCCTTTTGTTCCACATGATTGAAACATGCATCTGAGAATGGAGCATATGGAGCAGATGTCTTGTCCGTGGCCATGTCTCTGTTTTCTACACTCCTGCACTTGACATATGAGCATCACTCATTCTGAGTTGACGGCTCTGTTCAGTAATTTTTCCAGGTGACCCTGTGGCATTATACCTTGGCAAGTCACAGTATGATGAGACCTTGTGTCTTCTGCAACAGGATATAATTTACATCATCGGGAGTATGTGAGGCAAAGAGTGATTTTTAAAAACAATAGAGATGGGAGCTCTCTAGTAGGGTCAGAGTAATGGTTTCTGACTTGATCTTGTTCTTTCTGTTCATTTTAATTCTCTTTCTTTTCTTCTCTCCTCTCCAAGGAAAAAACAAGTCTACAGGAAATTTTGTCAAAACTATTTGCGATTTTTTTTCACTTTATTCTATCAAATTTCTGTAAAGATATTTCTTGTACTGTTATATTCCACTTGGTCTTGTTTCAATGACAGATATTAAAACCTCCTTTCACCCTTCTACCCCCCTCCACTTTTAAGATTCTACAGCAGTCTATATTTATGCCTTTACCTCTATGGCCAGGTTTGTACAGAGAAAAATCAATGCTAAATATGCAACTCTGTCTATGTGAATTCAGTGCCGGACTGAGCCATAGTTGCGCCCCGGGCAGCAGGTGCGCGGCGCATGTGCAGCCCTGCCCCCAGGCGTGCGGCACCCCTTACCACTTCAATCAGGCGCCCCCAATAGGTTGGCACCCCAGGCATCTACCTGGCTTGCCCCTTCCCCTTAATCCGGCCCTGTGTGAATTGCATAGCTGGAGTTGACATACCCTGCATCAATTTTCTGGGGTGGCCCCATAGCTGTAGATTGATGGGAGAAATGTACCTGTTGATTTCCCTTACTCCTCACAACAGCGAGGCGTATCATGGTTGAAGGGGGTGCCCTCAGCATTTGATTTAGTGGGTCTTTACTAGACCCACTAAATTGAACCACTGAAGTGTCAATCCTCTAGAAGTGGAGACAAGGCCTCAGAATGACTCCCATTATTTTGCTATAATAGTTAGTTATTGGCTCTTCTTTTCTTTGGGCAGATAAAATACCACCATTCAACTGATGGAGAGAAAAAAAAAAACACCACATTATTTATCTTTTTACATGTTCATTTGATTTCTATGTCCTGCCCTGTCATCACAGACTATTTACACAAGATGGAAGTGTGGTTCAATGGGTATAAGATAAGCTGGCTATGGTATTTGTACATCTGGAAACTACCTTGTTGACAAAGATACGTTGGGTTAACAAATACACACATACACACACACAGATCTCTTGGGTGCAGTAAATCTGGGACTGACCATGCTGGCCAATCGCACCAGCCCATGGGATACCCCAAAATGCTCAGGGCCCGGAGTGGTCCGGCCCTGAGCATTTTGGGGTATCCCATGGGCTGGTGCGATTGGCCAGCATGGTCAGTCCCAGAAGACATAGGTGTAGGAATTAGATATGCAGGAAGTGCTGATGGCTGCAGCACACATCGGCTCTCTGATGCCAGCCCTTCCTCAAGACTGGTATCAACATAACTATGGCCATACTGGGTCCATCTACCCAGTATCCTCTCTTCTGACAATGGACAATTCTGAGTGCTTTAGAGAGAATGAACAAAAGAGTCCAACCATCAAGTGACCCATCCCCTGCTAGACAATCCCAACTTCCAGCAATCAAAGGCTAGGAACACCCAGAGCATGGGACTGCATCACTGACCATCTTGGCTAACAGCCATTGATAGACTTGTCCTTCATGAATTTATCTAGGCTGGTTTTGGAACCCTGTTATAAACTTCTATAATCCTGTTATAATCTTTGTCAGAATCCTCTGACAGAGTTCTAGAGTTACTATGCATTGTGTGAAGAATGTTCTTTTGTTTGTTTTAAACTTGCTGTCTATTAATGTCAATGAGTGACCCGCACTTCTTGTGTTATGTGACGGAGTAAATAACTCCTTCACTTTCTCCACACCATTCTTGATTTTATATATCTCTATCATATCCCCTCCTCATCTCTTTTCCAAGATGAGAAGTCTCAGGTTTTTTTAATCTTTCATTATTACAGAAGCTGTTCCATAAACTGAATCATTTTCATTCCTCTTTTCTGTATCTTTCCCAATTCAAATGCATCATTCTTGAGATGGGGTGACCAGAATGGCAAGCAGCATTTAAAGTATGGGTGTACCCAGAATTACAATTTTTTTTATCTTCTTATCTACTTTCTCATGGTTCCTAAAATTTGTTAGCTTTTTGGGCTTTCTGCATTTTGAACGGTGTTTTCAGAGTACTATCCATGACTCCAAGGTCTCTTTTTTGAATGGTAACAGCTAATTTAGATTCCATCATTTTGTACGTGTATTTGGGATTATGTTTTCCAGTGTGCACTAATTTGTATTTATCAACACTGAGTTCCTTCTGTTGCTGTGTTTCCCAAACCTGACAGACATTGGTTTGGTATGCAATATATTTAAGAGAATAAATAACAAAAGCGTGGTCAAATAATTCAATATATCATTTATCACGCACTCTGTCCTTGGCATTCCATGCCTCTCCAGTGTCTCAGCCATACTTACCCCTACTGTGAGAGAAGCTGAGGTTATGTCTACACTAGCTCCCTAGTTCGAACGAGGGAGGCTAATGTAGGCATTCAAAGTTGCAAATGAAGTCCGGGATTTAAATATCCCGGGCTTTATTTGCATGTTCCTAATCGATGCGCCATTTTAAATCCCCCTAGTCCGGACTAACTGCCCGCGGCTACACATGGCAGTTCGAATTACCGTTTAACTGCCGTGTGTAGCCGCGGGCAGTTAGTCCAGACTAGTGGCATTTAAAAATGGCGACCGGACGGGAACATGCAAATAAAGCCCGGGATATTTAAATCCCAGGCTTCATTTGCAAGTTCGAATGCCTACATTAGCCTCCCTAGTTCGAACTAGGGGGCTAGTGTAGACATACCCTAGTTGTGGGAAAACATGCTGGGTTGCCCCTACCTCTCCCGGTGATGAGAAAGATCACTTTTCATATCACATAGCAGCAAAAAGGCAGAGATTTGGAAATACACTTGTTTAAAATTTAGTTGATGCTAAGCTTTTCTGAAACTTTAGGAGTAAATCCATGTTGAAACACTGCAGACCAGGCTGTCAATTAGGCTACAGAGGTCAACTGCTAGCATCTAAGCCCCAGCCAGTCAGTAATTAATCTGGGGAACTAATGGGAAATGAAGTTGCAGAAGTAATTTTTTTTCATTATGACTGGCTGCCTTTTTAAAATGTAAAGCATACCAAGGATCTGATCATTTGAAGAACACTTCTTGGTTTTGCTTTTCTTCTGCATAATGTGGTTCTCCTTATTTCCCTGACCAACCTCCCCTAGAAAACTTCCCCTTTAATATTATACGGTCTCAGTTTCTGTCTCTCCACCCTCTAAATCTATTTTTCTCATAGTTTTCTCTTTTCTTGTAGCCATTCTCTATTTTGAAACCCACTATGTACTATTTTGCACATCTTCTTTCCAATGGCCAAGATTATTCCAGTCATTTTTTTTTAATTTTTACCCACACTGTTTATCTGGTAATCAAAAAGTGTTAGCATGATTTTGGCTGTAAAATTTGAAAGAAATGTATACCTTAAAACTAAGTGAGACCTTCAGTTTGAGGGGTGCTGCAGTTTGAGACTGAAATTCACATAGTGCAAAAAGGTCCAAGCATGCCTAAAGCGCTATCTAAACCCTTAACTTGGGGGCTATGAGATAGACTTGAAGTGACAATGGACAATTCTTTCTGACACAGGGTCTTCTGGTCCTCTCTTCACTTAAAGGACCCATATAGTCCATTATCCTCTAATATCACCTATATATAGCATTCACGAAATCTGCAAGTGTTGAGATTTTACATGCACATTACAAAACCTGCATTGTTAAAATTCAGCAGTGCTACCTGATTTATTCATTTAAAATTTAACCTTCACTGATGGTCATTTGGATGCTATAAAACACTTAAAACATTTAATTAAATGAGAAAATTGCAATTACTTTATATCTGTATGTATAAATCACCTATCATAAAAGTCTTTGGGACTTATCCTGCAGCCCTGATGTACAATTACTACTGACTTTCACAGGAGATAGGCTTGCTGAGGATTATTAAGACTGGAGTCTTGATAGGGTTTGAAGGTCCTTGTCCTACCTCACCATTCACTGCTTTCTCACTGACATTTATTTCTAAGGTGGCTATCACTGCAGTATCTGGTGATTGTAAAAGCCTTTCAAAAAAATAAAAGGACAGCATCTGACATAAGGGTTTTGGAGTGATGGTTTCGCTTGTGCTGTGTTATTGCTCCATGGATTACACAGATACTATTGCCTATCATCTAGAGTCAATTAGCCTTTTAGTTTGGTTCAGTGTCACAGTCAGTCTTTCTATTCACTTCAAAGGGTATTGCATGAAACCTTTTACATCTAGGGTCCCAACTTCCTCGATGGGTTTAATGCACCATGCCATTCTTTTTTTTTTTAATTGTTTGTTCTGCCAACATTCTATTCCTCCTCTTCCTCTACTCTTTCTTTCAGTCATTCTGGTAACCTCTCCATCTTTATGTGCATCATTATGTGAATTATAGGAAGCTGAGTTTGAGTGAAAAGAATAGACTCAATTTGCAAACAGTTTGAAAAGTTATGGTTTTTGTAAATAAACAAATGCAAATATTCTGCAATACTGCACAATAAAGAATTAAAGTGGGATCTTCTTACAGCTTTACATTGAAATGTGAGAATTAAATGCTAAGTTATATATGACACATACTTGTTCTTTGTCTTTTACAATATTCTGGATATCCATTTGCTAAATTGTACTCCAGACTGAAATACAATATAGGGCGGAACTCTAATCACAAATATGTAAGCACACACTGCATAAATGGTGCATGAAATGCATGTGCATACACCACACTGTTAGACAAACTAATCTCAATTATACTTGCGTAAACTGACTGAAACCAAAGTGATTAGATTATTGTAGTATAGTAAATTTTGGGGGATCAGTATTAGGTGATAAAACCTCATTGTGTTGGAATGTAACCAAGATGGTTTTTGTCCAGTTCCTACTATGGTTAATACAGCAGTTCATTATACATATTATTGAGGGAGGTGACATTTTATAATCAGGAGAAGAATGCTATCAATAATTATTTTCTGACATTTATCAGCTTATTACCAAGAACTCTCCAGACAAATAAATGAACCACATCTCTTCTAGTAACCATCACTATGTGACTTTCAGTTGCATCTTTATTATCAGTCAGATGACCTCAGCTAATCATTACTTCTGAGATCTGTCTTGAGTGTTTGTTTACAGGTGAATGCATGTCAGTCATATGAGTAACTAAATCTTCCACATTTTTGAGAGAATATGATTAAATGATTGACAGCAAAGGAGTCCATCACTCAATAAAGGTGGCAAAAGAACATAAATGATGCATCATGCTACTTTCCAACCTATGAGCAAAGTCAGACAGGGCACTGGAAAATGAAAACAGCATTGAATGAAAAATAGTATATTGTGCATTGTTGCAGAGCAATTTCAGCTCATGAATTTATAAAGGTGCTAAATTGCTATCTACATATAAAGGAAGATACATTTTGCAATTAACTACTTGAGGGCTGCTTCTCACTGACATATGAAGACCAAGCCAGTTCTAATGTGCCCCACTGAGTAAGCCTGTTGCCCAATGTCCCCTTATGGTTTCTAAAATCACCAGAACAGAACTATTAAGCATGCCAAGAAATTTGAAAGGGTGGGGATAAGGAAGAGTTCTTCATTGAGAAGACTGAGTGTTTGGGATTCTCACCCCCTCAGAAGCTACTGTAGGATTTCATTCAACCTGGGATGTGTAGCTTGGCCTATATACGCTCCCCCAACCATGCAAAAATATATAGAAGAAAGTATTTAAAGTTCTTGGACTCAAATAGAAACCACAGAGTCCAAGCATTTCCCAACAGCACCCTACAGATCCAGGTATGTTATATAGCATGAATAGGTGTAATGGTTCTAAAAGACAATAGAAGTAAGGGATTCAAGCCTCTACCTCTCTGACCCCAACCAGATGCAAGGAGTGACCACTTCCATGAAGTCCTCAACCTTCCAGTATAGCCATAGCTTCTTATTAGGACCAGTAAATCATGCTGTGCCCCAACAGTCAACAACACGTTGCACCCTGACCCCATGGAACAGAATCACACTGTATATTAATGCTACTTTAAACAGCATGAGCCTTCTGCTAAACAGTTCCCTTGTGGTCTTTTCACAGTCTAGAGATATGGACAACCTCCTCCAGCCCACCGTCCCCGTATCTCGTTGTCATGTTGAAGGGAACGAGGGAGTTCTCTGTGCTGGATATACCTGTTATTTCTTTAGAAATGATGCCTTATCTGGTTAGTTTTTTTAATCGGTTTATTACAGAATTAAATAGGATAATATTGTAGGTAGGGATCCTGGGAAATAAGTTTCTATTATGACATTAATGTCATGTGAGGAGTGATAGGCTATGCCCATAGGATCATACCAATGCAAGTTCATTGGATGAGTATAGTACTTTGTATGAACCAAAGGAGCTAATTAGAAAACGACATTTTCAGTAGTGAAGGATTACAAAACAAGGATTGCTATTTAGATGATGACTGAGAGCAGGAAAGAAATGGTTACTTATGGCAACTGTGGTTCTTGGAGATAAGTTCTGGAAATGTATTCCATTTTGATATGTGTGTGCCTAGCCCACTAGAGCCAGATAATTTTGCCTAGCAGTACTTGTACAAGGGAAGCATTTATGATTCATGGCTATGGCCCTTCCCCAGGCTCTGCAAGGCAGTACTGCTCCAACACCCCTGCCTCCCAATTCCTTCACAAAGAAAATCCATTAAAGGGAAGTGGTGGGGATTGGGAAGGGGCTGTAGTGAGAAATAACATTTTGTAGTCCAATATGGCAGTGGAAAAGAGTCTGGAAAAAACGTAGGGAAAAAAAAAAAAACACACAGGTAAATAGACCACCTGGTTCAGATGAAACTGAGAAACCACATTGGGCAAAAACTTTTGGTGTGGTCGTAGCATCATCTAATCCTTAAAGAACTAAGCATAAGGTGGCTCAGGCGCAAGAGTCTGCAACTCATCCTTCTTGCTGAAGTGATGGCTATCAGGAATGCATTTTACTGAGATAGAAGGGGCATGGCAGTGCGAGTACACTGGAGCACCCAGAACCATGTTTAGGATCCACAGGGGAATTGGTTCTTGGACTGTTGGATATAAGCAGAAGTCCTTTGAGAAATCTCATCACCATGGCATTGAAAAAACCACACCTGATTTCTCTTGAATAGGGGAATTATACACAGATATTGCTGCCAAATGCACTTTTAGTGAACTGAGTACAAGATCAGATTTCTGAAGATGTAACAGATACTTCAAGATATCCTGGATGGAAGCCCTTCTTGCTAGGTTCTACAGGAAAAGCACCACACTGAGAACCTCTTCCATTTTACTAAGTAGGCTGTCTCAGTGAGAACTTCCTACTGTTGTGTAGGACTTGTTCGATAGCCTCCAAACAGTGCTCTTCTTGTTTGTTTACCCATGCAACAACCATGCTATAAGGGGCAAGGAGCTAATCACAGGATGGAGGCTGTAACTGTGATTCTGAGTGAGCATGTCAGAATGGAGAGGGAGTGGTATGGGAGGGTGAATTGATAGAGCAAAGAGATCTGATAACTAGCACTGTCTTGGACATCCTGGAGCAATGAGAATGACCTTTATGTGATCTGCCTTGAGTTTGAGGAGGACCTGAGCAATAACCAGAACAGGTGGAAAGGCATTTAGAAGAATTAACTGCTATTTGCAGCAGAAAGAGTCAGAGAGGGAGCCCAGACTGAGGCCCCTTCAAGAGCAAAATTATTGAAACTATTTTCCCTCATCACAAATAGGCGTTGAAAATCACTCTCCTTCGGGGATCACTTGTGGTTCAAGAGAAGACCTTGTTGAGATGGTTTGCGAGATGATTTTGCATCCCCAGAAAGTGGATTGCTACAGGAGTGATGTCTTCAATGCAAAATTATCACATGTTGATAGCTTGCAGGCTGAATAACCGGAGATGTACTCTCTCATGTTTGCTCACATTGTATATCATGGTGATATTGTCAATGAATATGTGAACTACTGAGGGTCTGATGTGATCCTGGAAGGCATAATATGCATTGTTGATGGCCCAAAGTTCCAACATATTGCTATTGAGTGAAGCTTCCTGTTCCGACTTCAGGCTCTGAACCATTTATGAGTCCACATGCAGACAGTCATGGAAAGCTGAGACTGGAGATTGAGACAGAGCTGTTAAATTATCAGAAGCAATCCATTAGCAGGAACACCCTTTACCTTATGGAATCTAACAGGTTGCTAATTAACTTGATTTTTGAGTGGAAGCCAAAAATCTTGATTTTTGAGTCAACGCTGGTTGACTTTGCGGTATTTACAATGAGTCCCAGACAGTAGAGGAAAATGGAACATGGTGTAATCATGAGTGAGAACACCCTCTCTAGAGCTGCCCTTCAGTAACCAGTCATTGATGTATGGAGATATGTGGGATTCCCTTCCTCCTGAAATATCCCATGAACACTGCTATGCATTTGGTGAAGATATGGGTGGCAAAAAAGAGGCCAAATGGGAGAACCAGGTACCGAAAGTGGTATTCTGCTAGCACAGAATGAAAAATCTTTCTGTGACTTGGAATAATTGCCACATAAAGGTAAGTGTCCTGAAGGCACAGAGCAGTGAAGCTGTCATTCTGAGACACATGGATGATAGCCAATAGTGACAATGTAGCATTTCACGATCAATTGATTAATTTGCTGGCTCTCATCTTGTCTTTTGACTTTGGTATTAGGAAGTACTGGGAGTAAAAGCAATGGCACTGGAGTTCCAGCAGGACTTCCTCCACTGCTTCCAACTTCAGAGAGCCGACCTTCTTGATTAGCAGAGTCTCTCAAGAGGAGTTCTGCAAAGGGAAGAGGTGGCTAGTGGGAAGAGCCTGTGGTGAGGAATGAGGTTCTTTCTGTAACTCAGCCTTTGGAGGTAAATTGAGTCCCAAGCATTGTAAAAGTGGGCCAACCTATCCCCAAAGATATAGAGACATGGTAAAGGTGTAGTAATGACTGGATTAGTGCACTGGACTAAAGTCAACGTGGGTGCTTAGTCTGAAGGAAGGAGTGTGGTGTGCCCACCACCCAACTGCTTCTTCTTGTGGGATTTATCCTTTTTTCTTCAGGCGTCCCTCTGCTTTGGGGGGAAAGGATGTCCCAAAAGCATGCTGTGGGTAACACTGTTTCTATGGCTGTGCCCCATCATCACATTTTGATGTAGTTGGTGTGTGGACTTCCAAGGCTTTCAAAGTAACGCTGGAATCCTTAAAGGAGTGCAAAGTGTCATCAGTCTTGCATGAGACCAAGACATGTCCATCAAAGGACAAGTCCTCAATGGCCTGCTGGATATCCCAAACAATCTCAGAGTTTTGAAGCCAGGAAATCATCATAGTTACTGCTGAAGCCACATGACCCTGGCTCAGACATTTGCAATGTTAAGGGCAGACTGCAAGGACATTTGGTCACCCACGCAGCCTTCCACAGAGTGATGATGGATAATTGTTCCTCCACCTCTTCAGAGAGGTAGATCGAATGAAAATATCTCAGAAGGGCCCTGATACTGGATGTCTGGCCTAGGTACTCTCTAAAAGTTGGGCCTTGCTGAGACAAAGCAGGCACCCTGTATGTAGGTCACTGTTGGGGTTTGCTCCTCCGCAAGAAAGACAATGTTTAAACTATCTGTCTGCTAGCTACTACTGACACCAAAAAACCCTTTTTCAAAAGATCCTGTAAACCTAATTTTTCAAGGAGTACAGGATCTTTTGAAAAAGGGTTTTTCCCCAGAAAGAACCCTGTCTAGACGGCAGTTTCACTTTCGAAATACCCATTTTTGAAAGAACGTGCGGACGCCATTATGCAAATGAAGTGCGGGAAATTCAAATCCCGTCTGTATTTGCAATTTCGATATGTCTAATTTACATCCCTCTTTCGAAAGATGGATGTAGTTTAGACATGCCCTAATGCACTATATACAATAAAATAGGCTAAGACTAAATGTGAGGTTTTAAGACTACAACCACGCAGAGCTCTGACTCCAGCCACAGGCTGTGAGAAGCAACTGAAGGGGGTCAGAGAAGTGCCACCGCTTAAAGATAGAGCAGGGACCACAGCCACAAAGTACGAGTGCTAACCCTCTTTGGTTACTGCTAGGTAAAAGCCTCTGCCACTGGTCCATGGGACACACACACCTATACCTCTGCATCTACTTGAAGAATGTTTTATTGTGATGTCTTTGCAATTATTGTCAGATTCTAAAGAACATTTGCCTGACAACAGAACACTCTCCACCAGGGAAGTACCTTATGTGATGCCATCCTCCGGTACCAGGAAGCAGAATGCGCATGATACCATTTACATGTTTTGTTACTCTTTAAAGTGCTACCAGACTCTTTGTTGTTTTTTAAGTTTATACTGAACAGACTAACTCGGCTACCCCCTGAAGCTTATATCCACCAATTCACACACCAATATACAAAAACTCTACCTCTTGCCATCAAACCCTTCTTGATATTATGGGAAGTACATATTAGAGGAGAGGAAGATAAGAAACAATGGGGCAAAGAGATGATTATGGACATTACAATGACTAGTAATGTATCCCTTCCATATTGGTCTTTCCCCATCTTTCAGGGAAGCTTGAAAGATGCTGATGTCCAGAACAGCAAGTGGCTAGGTGGCTTATCAATACTGCATTGCCTCCTGAAAATGGCTGCTAAAAGGTCTATCTTCAGGGGAGTACACATACAGAATGAAATGGGTATTGATCCTGAAAATCTGACCAAATGGTTCTTACTGTCCACAAATACTGAGATGTGAGTGGAGTTAGATTGTACGTATCAGTGTGACTGTCAGTCTTTCTATCATCTTTCTTGGTAAATGGAATGAAAATATCTCTGTGTAAGGCATTTAAGAAAACAGAGGGGCATGCGAGAAGGAACATGGTGTTATTAGTAACATATTACTGTGAGCTCTTTTAATCTGGTTATTATGAATATGTGTCTTTACAGTTTTCAAAGAGCTTTGCTTGAGTAAACAAATAACCCTTTTGTTGTTTTCTTTATATTAATACTTGTTCATTGGCAATGAAGTGTATTACTAGAACTCAAGCACTAGTCATATCACAGAAACACCAGGGGTGTGTCTAGACCACAGGGTTGTTTTTTTTTAAATGGCCTTTTTTCACAAAAAAACTTCCCCTGCATCTAGACTGCTGCTGTGTTCTTTCAAAAGTAAATCAATAGAACGCAACAGTTTTTTCAACCACGGAAAACCTCATTTTACAAGGAAGAACGCCTTTTTTCGAAAGTCCTCTTTCGAAAGAGGCGCTTGTAGTTATTGACAGTGGGCTCGCTGCCAGTGCCACGGGTGGTGCCACCAAGCCCGGTGCCGGCGGGTTCAGTGCTGGTCTCCTGGTTGGTGCCGTGTTTGGTACCAGTCTCATATGTGGTGCCGGTTCTGTTGGTGCCACCTTGGCTGGTACCTTTGTAGCTGTTTGTTTTCTTGGTGCCAGCGCCGAATCGGCTCTTGGCACTGTGGAAGCCGCCGGTGCCGGTTCCCTAGAAAGGACCAGAATCGGTGCCAATGTACTTCGGCTCGTCTTAAGCCTTTCAGCATGACGACTGAGGGCCGTTCCTGATGTCCCCAGCCTATCGCCCACACTTATCCGCTTGGATGATGAATGGTGGGGTGGTGATTTTTTCCTTGCCGCGGTTGGGTCCGCATGAGATTTTGCTCTCTCTGGGGACCCGAGAGATCTGGGAGGCTCCATCTCTGTAGGCTGCAGGGCCTTACTGAACAGTAGCATTTTTAATCACATTTCGCGATCGTGCCTAGCCCGCGGCGTCAACTTAGAACAGTGCAGGCATTTCTGAGGGATGTGACCCTCGCCCAAGCACTTTATGCAGCTTGCGTGACCATCCGATGTGGTCATCAGGTCACGGCATGTCATACATTTTTTGAAACCAGGGGACCCCAGCATTTTCAACAGATTGTCTAAAACTATTTAACTACTAATTAGAATTTTAAGCAACAAGATAGATAATGCTTTTAAACTAATGAACGAACTGGAAGTATCGTAGAATCATAGAGCTGGAAGAGACCTCAGGAGGTCATCAAGTCCAGCCCCCTGCCCAAAGCAGGACCAATCCCAAATAATCATCCCAGCCAGGGCTTTGTCAAGCCAAGACTTAAAAACCTCTAGGGATGGAGATTCCTCCGCCTCCCTAGGTAACCCATTCCAGTGCTTCACTACCCTCCTAGTGAAATACTTTTTCCTAATATTCAACCTAGACCTCCCCCACTGTAACTTGAGACCATTTGTCCTTGTTCTGTCATCTGTCACTACTGTGAACAGCCTTTCTCTATCCTCTTTGGAACCTCACTTCAGGAAGTTGAAGGCTGCTATCAAATCCCCCTCACTCTTCTCGTCTGCAGAGTAAACAAACCCAAATCCCTCAGCCTCTCCTCATTTGCTCCAGCCCTAATCATTTTGGTCACCCTCCGCTGGACCCTCTCCAATGCATCCCCATTCTTTCTATAGTGGGGGGCCCAGAACTGAACACAATTTTCCAGATGTGGCCTCACCAGAGCCGAATAAAGGAATAATCACTTCCCTGGATCTGCTGCCAATGCTCCTCCTAATGCATCCTAATACGCCATTAGCCTTCTTGGCTACAAGGGCACACTGTTGACTCATATCCAGCTTCTCATCCACTGCAATACCCCCGGTCCTTTTCTGCTGAACTGCCAATTAGCCATTCAGTCCCCAGCCTGTAACAATGCTTGGGATTCTTCAGTCCCAAATGCAGGACTCTGCACTTGTCCTTGTTGAACTTCATCAGATTTCTTTTGGCCCAATCCTCTAATCTGTCCAGGTCACTGTGGACCCTATCCCTGCCCTCCAGCATATCTATCTCTCCCCCTAGCTTAGTGTCATTTGCAAACTTGATGAGGGTGCAATTCATCTCCTCATCCAGGTCATCAATAAAGATGTTGAACAAAATGGGTCCAAGAACCGATCCTTGGGGCACTCCGCTAGAAACCGACCGCCAACCTGACTTCAAGCCGTTGATCACTACCCTTTGGACCCGACAGTCTAGCCAGCTTTCTATCCATCTTACAGTCCATTTATCTAATCCATACTCCCTTAACTTGCTGGCAAGAATATTGTGGGAGACCGTATCAAAAGCTTTGCTGAAGTCAAGGTATATCACAGCCACTAACTTTCCCATATCCACAGAGCCAGTTACCTCATCATAGAAACTATCAGATTGGTCACGCACGACTTGCCCTTCATGAATCCATGTTGACTATTCCTGATAACCTTCCCCTCTTTCAAGTGCTCCATGATCTTTCTGGGGCTGGAGGTAAGGCTGACTGGTCTGTAGTTCCCTGGATTTTCCTTCTTCCCTTTTTTAAAGATAGGCACTACATTTGCCTTTTTCCAATCATCCAGGATCTCTCCTGATCACCACGAGTTTTCAAAGATAATGGCCAAAGGCTCTGCAATGACATTTGCCAACTTCCTTAGTACCCTCGGATGCATTAAATCAGGGCCCATGGATTTGTACATGTTTAGCTTTTCTAAATAGTTCCTAACTTGTTCTTTCCCCACCAAGGGCTGTCCACCTCCTTCCCATACTGCATGGCCTGGTGCATTTGTCTGGGAGCTGACCTTGCCCGTGAAGACCGAGGCAAAGAAAGCATTGAGTACTTCAGTTTTTCCCACATCATCTGTCACTAGGTTATCTCCCTCTTCCAGTAAGGGCCCCACATCCTCTCTGATCACCCTCTTATATAACTATGAACTGACTAAACTATGACTAACAACTCACTTTCTAACTATTTTTACACTCTTTTTCTCTCAGGCTTGAGGAGAAGCAGTTTGTTCCACCTGCAACTGTGAACGGTTAGGAGGAACTGGCAGGAGCCGGACCACTCTCAGACTCAGAAACAGCGCGAAAGGCATGGGACACCCATCGCGCATGCGCGGTCTGGCTGAACTACGGCTGACGAATCTCTGACCTGCGGCACCGGGATGAGCCTGATACCTACAGTGGAGCACCCACCAGGACACTACCCGAAGAAGAACTTTTTTTTCCCCCCTAAAGGAAATTTTTAATTGTCACCATTTGTTTAGTACAATATGCTATAGCTATGCTTGTTTAAGTAACAGTCCTACAGGTTGAACCTCTGTAGTCCAGCACTCTCTGGTTTGGCCACATCTGTAGTCTGAATGATTTTAGGTAGACAGATGTCCTCCTATGATGGGCGAGACCAAGTTTTCCATGGCCCCGTTAAGTTTGTTTACAGCCTCCAGTTTGGGCTATCAGAATTCTGTGCAGCTCTAATTTACCCCCTAAATGTCTTCTAAGAACAGTGGAAGTGTTGGTAATGCTGCTAGACAATACTGACCTCCTGTGTTTGGCAAATTCTCTGGTTCGGCACTGGTTAGGTCCTGAGGGTGCTGGAATTGAGAGATTTAACCTGTAGTACTATATCAGTGTTCTCTGTGAGAGATGACACTGAAGCAGTAAATGGCCTCAGTTCCAAACAATGTTAGTATAGAATGTTGGTTGTCTTACCTGCCATTCCCTCCAATCCTGATGGCTACTCAATGACAATGCTACTTTGCTATGTTTAAGCAGGGGTCTTGTCCTGCAATGTGCTGAGACCATAGGTTATTGAGAAAGAGAGAGAGCACACTGACCAATCTGAAATAATGCAACTTATGAAGTATTTAGGTGAGCCATGTTCTAGTTATATCTGTGGCACTGTATAAATAATTATATGCCAAATCCTGCCATTTATACTTAGATTTGCTAAGTTTATACTCAGATATGATATTTACAGGGATTCTTGGATCTTGAGCACCTGTGAAGATCAGATCCTTTATTTGAAAAGCTTCAGAGGGGTAGCCAAGTTAGTCTGTAACAGGAAAAACTTAAAAAAAAAACACAACAACAAATAGTTTGGTAGCACTTTAACAAAACATGTAGATGGTATCATGAGCTCATGATACCATCTACACGTTTTGTTAGTCTTTAAAGTGCTACCAGACTATGTTGTTTTTTTAAGGTTTTTATTTATTTTAGGTACTTAAATGCAAAATTGAAAGTTATGTCATTAATGTGCATTAGAAGCAACATAATGCATGAAGGGCATCAGTAGAACACATTTATATAATTCAATGGCAAAAAAATCCCCAAACCCAATGTTAACATAGCAGTAACGGTGTTCGGTGGCATGCCATCGCCTTGCAGAATGTTGAGTTGAAAGACAAATCTTCTGAAAACCAGAAAATGCAGAGTTAATTCTCTTCTTTTTCAGAAGTACCCCAATATGCCTCATTAATAGACATACCTTTACTTAGCCAATCCCACACAGTTCCTGAAATGTACAAGCTCTTTGCACCCTTTTACAACCACCATCATGCTCATCAACAGGATTCCAGTTACCATTATTAAAGGACAAAAAGGTAAAAATAAAAGTTACCCAATGCCATTTCCCCTCTACCCTCTTTGAAGAGGGTGGTTGACATGCAAAGCAGTTGGAGTGCACTGGCAGAGCTGAGAAGGTTCTATGCCTCCCAGAAATGATCTCCCAATCTATCACCTCCATTATCATCCATCCTCCTTTCCATAAGCCCAGTCCACACTTGCTGTAGCTCCAAATCTCTGCCCCCCCCCTTCTTCTGTCATCCCCTAATACAGGGGTGGGCAATACTATAGCAGTGATTCCCCAGGGTTAGCTTCTGGCAGGCTACTGCCACTATGTTTACCTGCTCCTCTTCAGGTATGGGCAATTGCAGTTCTCATTGACCATGGATCGCCATTCCCGGCCAGCATTCTGGAACAGGACACCTGCTTTCCACAGCCCCCAATGGCCAGGAATGGTGATCCACTGCAGAGGCACAAATAAATATAGTGGTGGCAGCTCATGAAGAGCTAATCCTGGAGAGGTGGAGCTGGCCCACAGACTGGTATTTGCCCACCCCTGGCCTAATACTTATCCCCTACCAGGAAGTATTCACATATCTATTTTCTCCCCTCCACCAAGATTATTACACTCCCTTCCAAAATAAAATTGCCACCCATGAGTCACAAATTGTAGCAACTTCCACCCACATAATCAAAAAAACCTTTTATTTTAGGTGAGGAGTTGTGATTAATTTGTCCTAATGATAATTGAAAGGTGAGTTCACAGCCATCAAGAAGACCTGGAATTCATTCAGTTACTATAGATTGAACCTCTCTTAACAGGGGGTCTCTGGTCCAGCAATACCCCTGGTCCAAAAGCACCAAAGATGTTCACAACCAGAGAGTCCCATTGAGGGCTGGTGGCTGGGAGCCCTGCAGCGGGACTGGAGCCCAGTTGCAGGGCTGTCCTGTGGCAATGAAACAGGAGCCCAGCAGCAGAGTTGCATCTGGCGGTGGGGCTGAGAGCCTGACCATGGGGATGCCTAGTGGCAGGGCCAAGAACCCACCCAATGGTGCAGTAAAGAGCCCAGCAGCCCTACTACCACTTGGCAGAGCTGCCTGGTAAGGCCGGGGGGAAGAGGGGCTGCCCAGCAAAGCTGAAGTCCAAGCAGGCTTGCTGCTTGGAGGCACAATTGAATGCCAGCAAGGGGGCAGCCACATGGGGCCTGGAGTCCAGCAGTGACGTTGTGTATGTGGCTGTCACTGTGGGGCCAGGAGCCCTGCATGTGGAGGGGCTGGTGGCAGGCAGGCCATGGCTGGAAGGAGCCAGTAGTAGCAGGGCCAGAAATAACCTTCCCTGATCTGGCAAAGTCCCTCATCTAGGCCCGGTCAGGTCCCAAGGGTGCTGGACCAGGAAGGTCCAACCTTTAGTATGTTTTAGTTTAACAGTGCAAAGGTGCAGAATGAAACTATATTTGGGGTGCCTGGAACTCAGGAACCCCTCAATCAAATGTTTGCAAATTTGGATTACTAACTCTGCGCCCCTGAGGCATATGTCAAAGCACTAAGAGTAACCATTTGGATTTTAGAGCACTTACAAGAGTCAACCATTAAAGCACATAACATGGTGGGAATGGAAATGCTCTAGGGGGTGTGAGTGCATGCAGAATGTACAAGAGTATACGAAAGATATATTATTCTCAGTTTGGATCCCCCAAAAGTGTAGTCAGTACCACAGACTCTCTCAAAACCCATACTGAAACCGTTGAGGGCCATAGCTCATCTTTTTTGAAGAGTTATTTTTTTCAGGGCTTATATAGAACTCCAGACTCACATGACTCCTTATATAAGTCACTAACCTTCCCCAACACCCTCCTATCCCATTAAAATTACAAAGAAATCCAACAAAGCATGTCAATTTTAGAGGACTTAGAAATGTCCAGCTTTAAATAGATGTCACAATACAACCTTAACAGTGGCGCTCCTACACCATTATAATATAGCACGTCACAGTTCAGGGCAACGACACCTGCACTCCCCATCTAAACTCCAGTGAGGACTCCCACAATTAAGCTTATAGAATCATAGACTACTAGGACTGGAAGGGACCTAGTAGTCATGGCAGGACAAAATACTGTCTAGACCATCCCTGATAGACATTTATCTAACCTACTCTTAAATATCTCCAGAGATGGGGATTCCACAACCTCCCTGGGCACTTTATTCCAATGTCTGACTAC
The DNA here is from genome assembly GCA_019425775.1 of Rafetus swinhoei. Classification (NCBI taxonomy): domain Eukaryota; kingdom Metazoa; phylum Chordata; order Testudines; family Trionychidae; genus Rafetus; species Rafetus swinhoei. The sequence continues at coordinate 134,898,157 of CM033424.1, read as the reverse complement.
CCTGACAGTTAGGAACTTTTTCCTAATGTCCAACCTAAACCTTCCTTGCTGCAGTTTAAGCCCATTGCTGCTTCTTCTATCCTCAGGGGCCAAGATGAACAAGTTCTCTCCCTCCTCTTTATGATACCCTTTTAGATACCTGAAAACTGCTTTCATGTCCCCCCTCAATCTTCTCTTTTCTAAACTAAACAAACCCAATTCTTTCAGCCTTCCTTCATAGGTCATGTTCTCTAGACCTTTACTCATTCCTGTTGCTCTTCTCTGGACCCTCTCCAATTTCTCCACATCTTTCTTGAAATGCAGTGCCCAGAACTGGACACAATACTCTGAGGCCTAACCAGCGCAGAGTAGAGCGGAAGAATGACTTCTCGTGTCTTGCTCACAACATGCCTGTTAATGCATCTGAGAATCATGTTTGCTTTTTTTTGCAACAGCATCACACTGCTGACTCATTCAGCTTGTGGTCCACTATAACCCCTAGATCCCTTTCTGCTGTACTCCTTCCTAGACAGTCGCTTCCCACTCTGTATGCGTGAAACTGATTGTTCCTTCCTAAGTGGAGCACTTTGCATTTGTATTTATTAAACTTCATCCTGTTTACCGCAGACCATTTCTCCAACTTGTTCAGATCATTTTGAATTATGACCCTATCCTCCAGATTAGCCACAACCCCTCCCAGCTTGGTATCATCTGCAAACTTAATAAGCATACTTTCTATGCCAATATCTAAATCGTTGATGAAGATATTGAACAGAGCCAGTCCCAAAACAGACCCCTGTGGAACCCCACTTGTTATACCTTTCCCACAGAATTGTAAACCATTAATAACTACTCTGAGTACCGTTATCCAGCCAGTAATGCACCCACCTTACAGTAGCCCCATCTAAGTTGTATTTGCCTAGTTTATTGATAAGAATATCATGCAAGACTGTATCAAATGCCTTACTAAAGTCTAGGTATACCACAGCCACCGCTTCTCCCTTATCCATAAGACTCGGTATCCTATCAAAGAAAGCTATCAGATTGGTTTGCAATGATTTGTTCTTTACAAATCCATGCTGGCTGTTCCCTATCACTTTGCCACCTTCCAAGTGTTTACAGATGATTTCCTTAATTACTTGCTCCATTATCTTCCCTGGCACAGAAGTGAAACTAACTGGTCTGTAGTTTCCTGGGTTGTTCTTATTTCCCTTTTTATAAATGGGCACTATATTTGCTCTTTTCCAGTCTTCTGGAATCTCTCCTGTCTCCCATGAGTTTCCAAAGATGATAGCTAGAGGCTCAGATACCTCCTCTATCAGCTCCTTGAGTATTCTAGGATGCATTTTATCAGGCCCCGATTGCCACCTCTCAGTTCAGGCAGGAATCTTTCTCCCCCCCAACAGGAATATTTCCAGGTTGCACAGCTTCCTGCCTACACTGTGAATTTCTCAGCCGTCAGATAGTCTATGAGGATAAAACTAAAGCAAGCGGCTTAGAGGGGAAACAGTGTAATTGCCACAGTTCAGTTACCACACCGCTTTTTCTAAGTGAGCAGATTTATTCTTAAGATAAAATTAGAGAAAACTTATTAAACCAATTAACTATACACATGTTAATAAGCCAGCCAGAGACCACCCCAACTCTGGGAAGGACACTTCAATGGCCAGAGCCCTTCAGACTGGAGATAAGTTATATATGTTTGACAGTGAAAGTAATTAATCATTGGAGCCAATATGGGGACTTTTTTTCCTAAAAAGTAAAAAGATCTACTCTAGGAATTAGTTTGGGAAAGTTTTATTACCTTTGTATACAGGAGATCAGACTAGATGATAACAATGGTCCCTTCTGTCCCAGGAGAAATCTATGAATCCCAACCAAGGTTTTTTTCCTGTGTTCTGTGCTTTGTCTCAGAACCAGTGAGTTACTCTTTTATGAAGGTTCTACCTTCTAATCTTGGGAATACGTAAAAGTTCTCCTTCCTCAGGACAAAATAATTCAAAAGTCTGGAGGTGGGCATTTACATTCCTCTTCTCCCAAGTCTTTCCTAGGAAACCTACTCAAGTAACAGCTCATCTTTGTCTCAGCACACTATTTAAAAGAGTCCTTGGAAGCTTACAACATATCCCAAGGTTTACTTTAGTCACATCTCCTAGACAAAGTTACATACAATCCCAAAACAGCACATGAACACTTGCATATCTGCTGCAATGAGATCTTAAGATATTTAAACTTAGTTCATTAAGTTCAGAATATTGCAGAAAATTGCAATATTTAATATCACAAGCACCACTGGTATACTGGGTACCTTAAAATCAAATCAGAAACCAGACTCCCTGCCTTCAAAAGCTTGCAGTGTGAACAGATGAAATAAAGCCAAAGGAGGTAAGAAAGGATGCACCACAAAGCAAATCAAAGCAGTCAAGTCAAGTTGTATACACTGCAAAGAATATATCTATACTTGGTACACAGCAGAGTTGGAGTTGAGCCCCAGAAATAGAATTGTATGGCCATCTTAAAACATACACAGTGACAAATTATGCTAATCAAGGTAGTGGTTTTTAAATCTGTTTCAGCTTTGTGCTGAAGATTTGACCCTAATGCTTTTAGCATTTGTTTGCCATTCTGAACAGATGGTTCACAATTGTTCATCTACCAATCCTTACTCTATTGTCCAGAAAGGATACTTGGAAATGTTTGCAGACAAGAATATACAGCTCAATTTCCAGAGCAAGTAATTATGTACAAAGGGTGAAAATGACCACTAGGGCAGTGAGCCAGTATAAGACCTATGCACCTATTAGGCCATACACAAACCCCGTTTTTAAAGCATGAGATAGAACTTTGTAGAGCCCAATTCTGCCCATAGTTAACATTAGCCCTAGAACACTTGCTAGAATGTTCTTTTCCCATATTTAATATTACTGTCAAAAATTCTTCTGCAACTGAAGAACAAATTTTTGTTCATACTACATATGATTTTTGCAGCTATAATATATTAAAAGGGGAATCAGGAGGTGCTGAGCGCCTCTCAGAATATGGCACTAAATTTTATCTTAATCTCTCCTAGACTGCTTAAGTTTCCTACATGCAAAATAGGGGAAACAACATATTGCTCGCTAAGTGAATGTCGAGTGGCTTCATTTCTCATATTTTTGACATTCTAAGATGAAAGGTACCATTCAGCAGGACTGAAAATAATCTATAAAATATTAGAATGGACAATGAAAATGTGAAGAAGCAATTCAGACTGGGTAGCAGAAACATTCTTTTTACAAAATTGATTAGATGGAAAAATTATTGGCACCAAATTCTCTGTTCCTATACACAAATGACCAAGACACCCTGTTCCTCAACTGGAATATGCTGTTTGCTTACCGCGTCCACAATTGTGTACATCATAGTAACTATAGCACAAAAATCGGAATTTGGAATGAAATCTGGGAATAATGATTACCTTAGGGTCAGGAGCGATAGTAATGGAAAACCACCTGCTGAAAGTCAGAGTGGAAGAAAAATCCTGACATGTTCTAACAGAGAGAAGCAGAGAAACAGCTAACCTAGACAAAATTTGTGATTAGGAGCTGCATAGTGACAGAAGAAAGATCCCAATAACGCCATCTGAATCCACAAAACACTTGAGAATCTGATCTTAATTATGCACTTAGTCCACATTGAGCCCACTGCACATTTGGGATGAGAGAGCAAAGGTGGATTTATGCTGGGTCTATAGCAGGGGTGGGCAAAAGGGCTTCCACGGGCTGAATCCAGCCCGCCAAGTGAGTTGATCCAGCTCGCAGAGGCCCTATCACTCCCCCCAACCCCAAGCCCTGATTGGCCTGGGGGTGGGAGGCAACGTGCAAAGTCTCCTCCTATCCTGTGAGGGGTGCAGTGCTTCTAAGCACCGCATGCTCCTTACAGAATGGGGGCAGGGTAGGAGGAAAGTTTGCATGCTCCCCCTGCCCTCAGGCCAATCAGAGCTTGGGGGCAGGGGGAGCACATGAAGTCTCCTCCCGCCCTGCAAGGGGCTCAGCACTTAAAGTCAATCACCAGCTGCTGCTCAGCTGGCAGTTGTCACTAAGCTCAACTCTCCCTTGCAGGGTGGGGGCAGGGAGTGAGAGACTTCACGTGCTCCCCCTCCCCAGGCCCTGATTGACCTGGGGACAGCTGGGGGGAGCACGTGAAGTCTCCTCCCACTGCCAGGAGCATGGGTACCTAAAGGGAACTGCCAGCTGTTCAGAGCAACTGGCAATTCTTTCTGTGGGGGGCAAGACTTTGCGTGCTCTCTCACCCCCAGACCAATCAGGGTCTGTGGGTAGAGAAGCACGGAAGTGTCTTGCCCTGCCCCTTCCACCTGAGGGCCCACCTCTTCCGGGGTGGCCCGAGGCCACTTCACAAATTTCTGAAGTGTCCCCTGGCCAAAATTATTGCCCATCCCTGATCAATAGCCCTGACCCTGTGCAGTGACTGACTAGTCCATTCAGTAAGTTAGAGAAGCCAGAGGACTATGGTGACTTGTCATTTTCACTCACCACAATTTGCCCACGGCCCCAATGGGCTATAGAATGGTGATGGTTGTACCACAGTCTCCTGTTCAGACTAAAAGGAATCCACTGACTGATTAAACCAGCTGTCTGGCTCCTTGAGACCATCAGAGGAAACCTAACCAGGCCAATGATCTGGCCTTGAGACTACTAAACATAACTAGAATTAATTAGGGCAATGTAACCTGATTGTAGAAGAACAGGAAAGGATGAGATCCAACAGCAGAGGAGAAAAGAAAAGGTAGGATTGTTTACCTCCCTAGCCAATATAGCTGATTTAATGCATAATTCCTCCTGCAGGGACAGAAGCATTTCTACACTGCTTGGGCATTGCAAACCACTTCATTTTCAGAGTCATGGGTTGCTGATAGTATGGCAAGTCCAAGTTTTCCCCATGAATTTTTCATATTTTTAATGATCAAACTGACAAGCCATTTTTATTGTTAAGATTTTCATTATAATTGCTGTAAAACAGTGCTTCATAGAAGGATCTCCGTGGCAGCAGTGATCTTATCATTGAGTACTGTATCCCTTACTTAATGAAGAAAAATAGAAGAAAGAAGAGTTAGATGCTGTGAATCAGTGCCCCACTGTGCAATATCCATTGACCCTCAACATGGGAAGTCAAAGCTGCAGAAAAGATGAATTACATAGACTTACCTCGGCAGACTTCCATTTTTTCCTTTTAAAAAAGTGTTCTTGTTGCAATGGTGTAATCCCTCATTGTCCATTAAAAAGGGAAAGATGCAAACCAGCTCCCAGAAATAGTATCTATTTTGCTAGAACAGAAAGATTAGTACTTTGTCTTCTTAGACGGGAGTAAGCATATATCTGTAGGTCCAGGTAAAGGAGTATCCTGGAACCCAGGGTTCATTGTTACCATGAGCTGGATAACACCTGACTTATGACAATATTGCTATTAATTACTGCATCTCATAAAAATCTCAAGACCTATTGTAATGGCACATCAGAAATTTTCTTTAGCTTACACTGTGGGGGAAACCCTCAAATATCTGGAAATATTTTGTGACTGTCAATTTTGCCTAGTTTATTAGGTTTTAAAAAAAGAGTCAGATCTGAAATGTTAAATATAATAGATAAGGAACTGGAACCAGGGTGTTTCCCCCTTTCACAGGTGGGTGCTCCATCCCACAAGAAAGAACCATACTCATATTCTTCCTGGTCCAAATTAATTATTTCTAAAAAATATATAACAGCTCCCCTATAGGGATGATTGCTTTGTAGTGGTGGAAGGGTTGCATGTTCAGATGATCCCCAGGACTGTCATCTGGAGTCTAGAGTTCCTGATAGGATCAGCCTAGGCAAATAGGTCTGTCAGGAATTTTCAGACTAAGACAGGATCCACCTCAAGACCCTCAAATACTCCAAAATGACCACACGAACCTCATCTGGGCTATGGAATCTAGGAGCTACCCCTGGGAATGGTGTCAGTTGAGTGTCTGGTGATTGGGCTAGCCCAAAAAGCAGACCCATCTTGTAGGCTCACTGCCTGTGCGTCAAGGGGTAAGGGTTGGGTGGAATGCCAGAATGCCAGTAGGAAAGACAGACCACAATGAACTGGTCTTCCCCAGTGGAAACTGACTCTAGGGATGTGGAACGTCACTTCACTGGGGGTGGGGGGAGCAATGGAGATTGGGAAAAATGGCCTTGCTGGTCTGGACCACAAAAGGTGAATTATTTGATTTCTGTGCTATTTATGGATTGTCTGTAATGAATACAATGTTTGAACATAAGAGCCATCCGGGGTCAGACCAAAGGTTCATCTAGCTCAGTATCCTGTCTTCCCACAGTGGCCAATGCCAGATGCCCCAGAGGGAGAGAACAGAAAAGGGAATCTTAAGGTGATCCCTCCATGGTCACCCATTTCCCTACCCTCTGTTTGTCAGGGGCTGGACACCACTCCTATCCAGTCTAGCTAATAAGTACTGATGGACCTAACCTCCATGAATTTATCTAGTTGTTTTCTAAACTGTATTAAAGTACTGATCTTCGCAACATCCTCTGGCAAAGAGTTCCACAGGTTGACCATGCACTTCTTGAAGAAAAGAAAAGAAAAAAGTTCCTTTTGTTTGTTTTAAAGCTGCTACTCATTAATTTCATTTGGTGACCTCTAGTTCTTACATTTATGAGGAATCTTGTATTCCCATAATGCACTTGGCACCATGGAACAAAAATTGATGATCTATGTTGTATTCATCTGTTGGACCTTAGGCCATGTTCTGGACATCCAGGTGAAGAGAGGGCCACAGCTGGTAACTGATCATTACTTGGTGAGTTGGATCCAATGCTTGGGGTGCCAGATGAATAGACACAAGAGGTCCAAATGATCATTTTGAGTTGCCTAGGGTACTCCACCAGGTAGTCCTGTGTGGGAAGAATTCAGTTCCCACCTGAGGAAGAATTTCTACTGCATGCAAGGTAAAGTCTTGTGCCCTGAGTTCAAGTGAACCTTGTTCAAGGCCTCAATGACTGAGGCAGCAACGAAAATGCACTCCTGTTCATGATTTTCAAGACAAAGCTGAGCTTGTATGGGGACTATGGGATAAGAGGACTGCTCTCTCCAGGTCATGGGGGAGCACCTTCCCTTAGTGGACAGCTTAGTTCAAATATTAGGGGGTCTTGTTCACAAGTGATGGCAAATGGGAGTGAGAGATCTACTAGCAGGTTGGTGCAGTGGTGGCAGCAATGCAGATACTGTACTGATCAGTGGTGGTGAAGGAGGAGCTGAGTTCTCAATCAAAGCTCTCAGTTTTCAGGTCACTATATCCCCATCCTCACATATGTTCATGAACTTTGGGTAATTACTGAAGGGATGAGATCATAAGTACAAGCAGTGGAAATGAGGTATCCCCACTAGGGTGGCTGGGCATAATTTTGAAGACAGGGTTAGGGGCTCGGCTGTTTGGGAAGGCCTCAGACTAGAGCTGCTATTCCTCTGGATCAAGAAAGCCAGCCTAGGTGGTTCAGGCACCTGATAAGGATGCCCCAGGGGAGGCGTCCATTGAATCATAGAATCACAGAATCCTAGGGCTGGAAGAGACCTCAGGAGGTCATTGAGTCCAGCCCCCTATCCAAAGCAGGACCAAATCCCACAGCACACGCGCCTTCAAACAAACAAACAAACCAAACAGACAAACACAAGCTCGGCACACAGCAGGTAACCCCCAAACACACACTACAGACAGCCACTTATCTCAAGGGTCCCGTATTTGCTCCTCCTTTACCTGGAGAACTCCCTCTCAAAACTCTGTTTGCTGCTCCTGTTCACAAAATGGAGTAGCCATTTTACTCCCCACCCAATTGGAGACAAAGAAGAGGTTCCCTTGGAAAAGCAGAATCTTTCAAGTGTCTTGTTCACAATCATCCCAGCCAGGGCTTTGTCAAGCTGGGACAAAAACCTGTAGGGATGGAGATTCCACCACCTCCCTAGGTAACCCATTCCAGTACTTCCATTGAATCACTTCTCTAGATCTGCTGCCAATGCTCCTCCTAATGCACCCTAATATGCCATTAGCCTTCTTGGCTACAAGGGCACACTGACTCATATTCAGCTTCTCATCCACTGTAATCCCCAGGTCCTTTTCTGCTGAACTGCTAATTAGCCATTCAGTCCTCAGCCTGTAACAATGCTTGGGATTCTTCCGTCCTAAATGCAGGACTCTGCACTTGTCCTTGTTGGATCTCATCAGATTTCTTTTGGCCCAATCCTCTAATCCGTCTAGGTCACTCTGGACCCTATCTACCTCTCCTCCTAGCGTAGTGTCATTTGGAAGCTTGCTGAGGGTGCAATCCATCCCCTCATGAAGGTCATTAATAAAGATATTGAACAAAACCTGATCACTACCTGTTGGGCCTGACAATCTAGCCAGCTTTCTACATGGCCTGTGGCACTGAGTGGAGGCCCTGAAGCTGACCTAGGGGTACACTGGGGGGGTGGGGGGAGATTCTCTCTCTTAGCTGGCTTGGGAATGCTGGAAATCCCCCAGGAGAAGCTGCAACCTGTTGCAGAGCAACAAGAGGTCTGGTCCTCCCTGCTCTCCATGCTGCTGCTGCTGCACCCCTCACCAGGAAAGTGGCATAAAGAAAAAAGAAAAAAAAGTATAACAGTTTCAACAGGAGAGATCAAGATAGCCACTACAGTATAGTCAATCTCTCAATGGCTAGGGCTCTTACCTAGTAAAAGGTGAAAGGGAACCAAGGTCCTAGTCCCTGTTCTAGGACAGGGAATCACTGGGATGTGGAGACCCAGGTTTGAATTCCTGCTGTGGAATAGGGATTTGAACCTAGGTTCTTTATTCTTAGGTTGGCAAACCCATTCAGTAAAAAGGGGGTTTCATCTTCTGCCACTTTCTAAATGGCACTTAAGTCCCCATTTTGTTTCCTTTGTTTTTATTTAAAAAGAAAAGAATGCTTAAATGTGTTTGAAATCAAAATTAAACATTTCAGGTTACACAGAATATTTCATTTGACCTGAAAAAACCTGTTTGGTGTTGACCAAAAAAATTTTTTCCCCAAAAACTATCAGAGAATCCAAACAAACTTTACTTTAAGATTTCTATATTAGCATTTGTCTGCCCAATAAAACATGTCCCAAATTCCCTGGATGCTTTGCATTGACTACCCCTTGTTTTTAACTTTAGGTTTTTGATTAGTATTTGCTCTTTTCCTGAGCCTTAATGAAACTTGTGCTTTAAAAAGCTGTTCTGTTCCTGCTTCCTTAGTTTCATTTCCATCAATATTTAACAGAAGTATTCCCTGTTTTGCTTATCACTAGAGGCATCCTAGGGGCAGAGGTATGAGTCTGAATTTAAATTTCACTGCTTTTGGAGGGGCACATTCTGTGTCTGCCACAGCCCTAGAGCCCGGAAAAGCTTCCATTTCCTGCAGCCCACCCACCCAAAACCTGGGGCCAGAAGAGTTCTGCCCCCACCAGTTACTGGGGTCCTGTGCCCCAGTTTACCTCCATTGTGCATGCCCCGTCTAAGGGTTGCAACTGTTTTAAAAACATTCAGGGAATCCCTGTTCATGACATCAGTTGTGCTTTCAGGGGAACAGGGAGATGGGGAAGTACAGTGACATTGCAATTAACTCAACCTTCCCTTTGAAGTCTAAATCCACACTGAAATTGGTTTTTCAGCATTCATTTATACCCAGAGGAAGGCCTGTAGGTTCAAGTTTGATATCTTCCAGCCCCAGTGCCTAGCTCCTCTAATCTACATGTTGTAGCTAAAATAAAAATTCACATATAAAATAATAAAGAGATTACTAACAACTTCTTGCATTTGTTGTGTACTCTAGTGCTTGACAGTGGGAAATAGAAACTTGATTTCCTTAAAGGGGACATTATCATTTTCTGGGGATCAACACCATTTAAATATAATCTCATGCTTCTGCCAGCTGCTACTTCCCAAGTTTTTTACTGAATTAAGAAAACAGAGACTAAAGGCAATTCATCATGCAAATGTGGTATTTATCACTGGAATGTATTTAGCACTATTGTGGTCAAGGTTCCCTCTAATTTTTTCCATGCATCTGTGGATTTTTTCCATCTGTGTGCAGAATAAATATTTTATGTGCACTGAGGCATGTGTGAATGGTCACCACCAATAGAAATACAACACCTCGCTGTGGGCACTCTGCTAATCGGCTCAGTGGCAGATGAATTTCTTTTGAATGTCTTCCAAAGCGCACAGCTTACAGGTAATGCTGACTGTGGTATTACAGACATTCTTATATGGAAAAGGATAAATTTAGCGCCACATACTCAAGAAGGTACAAATTACCCACCTGGGCTATGAAAGGTTATTATGCCCCAGAGGCAAGAAGGGAATTCACCTCCCAAGAAGTCCTGCAAGCTGAACCTGGCTAGACAGTGTTCTGATGCATGCAGTATCATCTATGCCTGACCGCTGCCTGTACTGCCCATTGCAGGATCCCCACTAGATGGGAAGTCACAGGCCTCTTGTGCCTTCACAATATCTCCAGTCCTGCGCCCAGTGGGCCAACAGACTCACTGAGCCCCTAAGAAAGGGGGAGGTGGCTTCACGCTTCCAGAAGGGGCAGGGCCTCAGGCAGAAGGAGCAAGGCTAAGGGCAGCCAGCCCTCAGTGCTGCCCGGAGTACACCATGCTATGCCCCATCCCCTGCCCCCCCCCACACACACACACACTTCCACAAACCAGCCTTGAGAGCTGCCCAGTCTCAGAGCACGCAACACAATAGCAGTGGATGGGAGTCCCAGACCCCTTTGAATTACCAGGGCCCCAGGGCAGTTGCTCTCTTTGCCCCCTTTTCCCCTCAACAGCACTATCCCTTGGAGCTAATCGGACCCACAGACAAACACCACAGTAACACTAATTGCTTTGTGAAGCTAAATATCAACATCTCTTCTTTCTAAATTCTGGTCACAAGTTGTTACTGAAAACAGAAACCATCACCTCTGTCATTCTCTGGACACTGCCTGAGCTTTTCATCATAAGTCCCTTCCACGGATGATGCTTAAGCTATGTAGCAGATTTTAAAAAAATCCAGACTATGAATCAGAAGATGCAAAGCACTTCTTAGGATAATTGTACCCTAGATTTTTTAACTGCCAGTAATCACATTTCATTCACCTGTGGCTGGCGGTAGTCCTTTGTTGCAGTATGGGGGATGCTTTCCTGCAAAATGAGCCTTGAAAATCTATTTTCAGACAAGATGCTTACAGTTTTGCATTACACTTTGAAGTATAATTTTTACTCCGCAAACTAACAATATAGAAATAGTACCTTCCCCACAGAACAGATCTAATTCTGGGGCTTATACTCACATAATATTGATGTGTTTTACTTGAAAACTTTTTAAAATTGAAAGCTTTAAATCAGGGATGGGGAACCTTTTTGTGTGTCGAGAGCTGTTGACCCACAGAAAATTCAGTAGGGGTCCTCACTCAAGTGAGAAGCCAAAAACCCCTCAATGATGTGGCCCCCAAGGAGAAAGACTCTCCTCACATTCCCCTTGCATTCAAGAGTCTAGGGGGGCCCAGCCTACTAGATTTTGTGCTCTCTGCAGGTTTTGAAATGCCCTGCTGGAGCCTGGAATCAGCTGAGGAGTCCCCAGCTGATCCCAGGCTCCACTTGGCATTTCAAAGTGCAGCGCTGCACAGAGTCTGGGATCAACTGGGGACTCCCCAGCTGACTCCGGTGTCAGCTAGGGAGTCCTCAGCTGACCCCAGACTCCGTGCGGCACTGCCCCTTTGAAACTTATGCATTGCCAGTAAAAATGACCAACTTGTAAAATCAATATGATCTAGAATGGTGCTTGGTCCTGCCATGAGGGCAGGGGACTGTACTTGATGACCTCTCGAGGTCCCTTCCAGTTCTAGTGTTCTATGATTCTATATTTAGGTGAAGTAAATTTTGTCATTTCTTCATTCCGTGGTGTTGTGCAATTTGCCTGATTTTAATTTACTCCTCCACACTGGGGTAATTACTCCCATGTGGTGGTGTTTTTTTGCTGCAAGTGAAATGTTTGTGACTGTTTTGTGATGAGTTCTTTTCTCTGTAAATAAGATTTGATTGAATAAGGCTAGTAATTGACTGTTTGCGGAATGTTCCCATCTTGCTAGCACTGTTCCATTTTGTTAAGTGCATTTCTTGATTGATGGAAATTTGTGACAAACTCATTCTTCTCCCTCTACTTCATCTGTAGATATCCTAATTTTGACAGAAATAGGAGTAAATATATATGCTAAGTTTGGAAAAGAAACATTGTTCTCTTTGCCAAGGTCTTTTGCAATTAAGAAGTATTGTGTCAGCAAGTCTGCAGATTAAAGGCTCCCCAATGGAGTAATGATTACAGCTATGTTCCATTTAAAGCCATACAATGGAGGAACAAGGAAATATTTAAAAATAATGATGCATTCTTGGAAAACAATGAAATGGACATTCTAGACAGTATAATAAAATTAATTGCCTCTATTTTTCCAATTCTTTATATGTGACTGTCATGATCATGAGGGTTAGCCAGCAGCCTGGGGACTAAGGGGTTAACTATGTCCCTTATCTAGCCAGGTGGAGTGGCCAATTGAAATTCCTACCTACATTCCTAACTGGAACAAAGGAATTTTTGGTTTTCCCCTCCTTTGTTCAGGGCAGTTCTCTCCAGCTACTGAGGGAGACAGACACTATGTCTGCCTCCAAGCAAAGACTCTTTCTTCACTTTCTGTAAGTAGGATAAAGTTTAGATAAATCTGTTAGGTTTTATTGTTTATGGTTTGGATATGGGGATCTGATGTCTGTGCACCTTTTAAAAGATGTTTGGCTTTTCTTTGTAACTAAGTTCTAGGCCCATGGAGTTTTGCCATGAGTATATTTTGTTACCTTTCCATCTAGTCATTATGCTTGCAACAGGAATATTGTTGTGATAATAAAAGTTCTCTCTTTTCTTTTTATTAACCTGGTATTGGTTAATGGTGGTGTCCTGCTTTTTACTTTAGGGGTGAGATTTCCCCAAATGGTCTTTCCCCTGGTCTCTTTATTCATATTTGGGTGGTGGCAGCGGAAGTTTTATTCCCAAAATCTAGGGTTTTAAGATTTTGGGGGAAGTTTTATACCAAAGCCTGGTAGATAAGGTTTTGGGGTACACTTGCTGGCCCCCACTTCTGCATTTATTGTGCCAGAGTGGGGAAGGAGCCATGACAGTGACCATAAAGCAAAATTAAACATTAATATTAAAGTTAAGAGAATATAGGTGATGGTGAAACACCCTAACTGCCATTGTAGGAGACTTTGATCTACACCCTCACCCTTTCACAGACGTGAAAGATCTCGTCAGCTCAGTGATGGCCAGATCCAAAGCCAATTGAAGTCAGTGGAAAGATTCCCATAGACTTCAGTTAGTTTGAATGATTCAACCTTTCAACAATTACAGGCTGTGCTGCCCCATTAAGCTCTCTGCCATGGGTACTATACAGTCAGATAAGGAAGATTTTAAGGTGCTTGTACCACCTTACAAGTGGTGAGTGGAGAGTATGGCATATTTGCCATTTAGTATGACAAAAGTTCTCTGAAAGTGTCATAACTGGGACATGAATGGTCTAGCCTAGTGATCAGAGCAGGAGTCAGGCCTGGTCAGATATCAGGAGGACAGAGTCCAAAACAGGCCAGAGGGGGAACCAAGAAGCAGCTGTCTGAAGGCAGCAGGCAATAGGGAGTAGGTATCACAGCCCTGAGTGGGGAGACCCTCCTGCATAGACAATTTCCTGTTCCTGTGCTGGGTTTTTATAGAAGCTCTGAACAAATCAGTCCAGTCAGATTCCAGGATTGAAGTCCTCTGTCATAGCCCAGCTCCTTTCTGGCAAGTGTGAGGAAGTCTCTGAGGATGCGTCTACACAACACAGTTATTTCAAAATAACTGGTGTTATTTCAAAACAACAACATGAGTGTTTATATAGCAATTCCATTAGTTTGAAATAAATTAGAAGTAACAGATGGCTTATTCTGACTTCTGTAAACCTCATTCCATGAGGAATAATGCCTATTCCGAGACAGCTATTTTGAAATAGCAGCAGTGGAGCATCCATATTACAACTATTTGGAAATAGTTCCTACCCAGGGCCATTTAGAGTCATTACTCCCCAGTGCCTCCTGGGGCTCTAAATCGAGGTAACACATCCACATTAGGGAAGCCTGCCTCAGACTAATTTTGAAGCATCCCTGTAGCGTAGACATGCTATTTTGAAATAAACTATTTTGGTGTATTTGTTCCAGAATTGCTTATTTCAAAATAAATGTGGAGTGTTAACATACCTTGAGTGGCAAGTTAGAACTTACTAGAACCCTGTAAGCCAGTTTTTGAGAACTGCGGTCCCTGAGAAAGTGTCAGCCATGGGACTTCATGGAATGCTGTTTCTGGTATGACTGAAATAAGAAATAGAGGATGAAATAAAAAAAAATAGAGGATTCTTGCAGAGAATTTTTTTTTAGTTAATTTTTGAGTTTACAAGTTTGATTCCTTCAACAGAGGTATGAACAAAGACTTTGGGTGGTTGGCTCATGATATTCCACATCCTAATGACATAAAATCAAACAATGGGTACTTAAGAACACACAGTAACTTCTCTATCAGCTTCCTGCAGATTGGACACTCTAATCAACTGTTCTTTTCCCATTTTTTTCATATCCTCTCACCCCCCACTTTTTATTTAGAAACTGGACCTTTAATAACTCCATTAATCTGAAGAAGTGGGTTCTGCCCACAAAAGCTCATGTTTTGTTAGTCTAAGGCGCTGCTAGACTATTCATTGTTTTTTATTTACATGTAGTTAATTAATATGACCTGTCATGTGACTAAGAATTACTAGAAATGAATAAGGAGGCAGAATCAGACACTCCATTGCTATAAAATCTGTAGGAAAGCTGGGATACAGGCACACCATGTGTGGCATGTAGAATAGAGTTAAGCTGAAGAGAGATGCATTGGGGCTGGATTGTCAGCTAATATAAATAAGGACAATTCCCCAGATGTTAACAAAGCCATGTCAATTTAGGCCAGCTCAAGATCTAAATTGTCAGTTACCATTTATTAAATTCCCTCTCTTTGCCAGGAAGAGCTGCATAAAAAGTTGCAGAGAGCACTTTTAAAAGGGCAACTATACCTTAACTATGAAAGTAAGAATGCAATAATCAAGAAAAGTGCAAGGAGAAAATATACACAAAACATGAAATAACGATGAAAGTCTAAATTTGATAGTGTTCAATGCTTCAATCAAATGAATTGCTGCTATGGTCCATAGCATGCAGTGAACTGTTGGCCACACTGAAAACAAATGATTTAGTTACATTTTACTTCTGTGAAAAGTTTGATGATATATTTACTCTTAGGTAAATATATAAACACTTTGGAGTACATGCTGTTAAGATATTTTGGAAGAGTTTAAATACAGGCTGTAGGCTTGAATCCCAACTATCTTGCATCTTGTCCAGACTCTTGTGCAAAGTGGAAGTAGAACATTGCTATTCTGTCTTCTTAGAGCTTCACACTATCTCTGCCCATATATAAATGAGTCCCTAAGTTGTGAGGCAGCAGGAAATTAGGCCTTGAAGAGTAACAGCCAGGGGAAGGGGGAGCTTTTCAGTTGTTTGGGGCATGATTAATTTCACTACTATGATATACAGTCGATTAGCCATTGCATCCTATTTGAATAAAATTAGTCATTAGTGCAACTCGAGGGGGAACACAAATCAAAATCCTGTGTGGAATTTGGGTGGAGTTCTGAATTCAAACCTGGACTGAATGTGAACTCTGAATGTGAGCTCTGTTGTCTCAAAAGAGACAAATAAAACACTAAAAGCAAACATTTTGGAGGAGGAAAACCTAGGTCAGAATACAATACAAACTTCTCAGCTTCAACACCTTTACATTATTTTGGGAACAAGCTCATATGGGGTTGAAACCCCTGTTTATTATATGTTAATGGATAGGAGTTATGTGCTAAACATATACCTTTTGGCTGCTGTTGCAAAGTGGTTCTTCAATGCTGAGCATATCACTGGTGAAGTCTGTACAGCTCCAGACTCATTCTGATCAGGAATTGTTTCCTTAGGAGTAAGTGCTGTTGATAGATTATACCTACACAAGCAAAGAAAACGATGCATGGTACCAAAATAGTACTGACGCATCCACGTCTATATCATTAATTTCTATAATATATTCATTAAGTGCATTATGTTGTACAAAAAGCTTGAAATGCAGAGCCCTATTTACATTTAGGTTCCAGTATAAATTCTATAAAATATAACATCTGTTTCACCATGACATTACATAATTCCATATGTGGTACAGATCCTTTTAATGAATGGTATACCTGAAGTCTCAGTATCTATTACAGCCTAATAGAAATGTTTCACTGTGCTGTTTATGTATTTCATCTTATGTATGTTTGTGTATAATGTGAAAGCACTTGCTAACTGAAAACTGTATGTAGGCCTGATTTATGTCTTGATGGCCTCTCATAAAAATGATGCATTCTACTGCTGGTATGTAATTTATTTGGTTTAGTGGGTTTCTTGTCATACATTTATCTAATGCTGCTTTCACCTCTCCTTCAGATCTGTGTATTTTCCTGTAGTAATAGGTGTTGCGGTATCTATATTGACTCTGTGGCACATAGCAAAGACATGCTGTATTAGTGCACCGTGAGGGGTTCAGAACCACGCCAATGAACAAAACCACTTGAAAAACTGGAGAAGTCAGTGACCTTGACTATGTGCCAGTTACCATCAAAGAGCCTGCTGATGAGTAGCAAGCCGCTTGTCTTGTTCCCCAGGAAAAGGAGCGGGAGAGAGGGGGGAGTGATCTCAAAAGCACAGGGGAAGGGAAAAAAGGAAGGACACCAGGAGGACCCGTAAAGACAAAGAAGGAAATCAGAGGGAATCCTAGGAGCTTGCATGAAGGCATCCCACTGGACGGCTCAGATGAAATTGAGCTGTACAGTGAATCTGCAGGGGATGAATGGGCCTGAAGGTCGGTTTGCAAATGACATTGAGCTCTTCACCATTCAAAGAAGTTGAATGAAAAATACACTCAGGCCTATGAAGCAATGGCCACTTAACCCATGATGTAACCCCATTATTCCTAATTGGAGAGTCATGAGTAGGAAATGGATTGCAAAGAAGAGGTTTCTATGGCCACTAGTAGCAAGCAGGAGACAAGAATCCTCCTGCTGTTACCCCACCCTTGTTTCACCTTCCACATACTGCTTCCCTCTGAGCCTGACAAAGCAGGATTTGCAACAGCTGTGAGACTGGCTTCAAACTCTGAGGCTACTTCTACACTACAAGGTTTTTGCACAAAAACAGGAGCGTCCACACTCAAATGAGCTCTTGCGCAATTAAATGGGCAGTTAAGCGGCAGAACAGAGGGCTTTTGCTTTCTGAGGCATAACTGCTTTTAGCGCTACAGCTATTGCGCAAGAAGGCAAGTGTGGATGCTCCAGAGGGGTTTCTTGCGCAAGAAAGCCCTATGGGAAAAAGCACAGGTGTTCTGATGGCCATTCTGTGAATGTAATTGGAGCTTTCTTGTGCAAGAATGTCCAGCAGTGTGGATGTGCTCTTGCACAAGAAGTTTGTGCAAAAACTCTAGTGCAAAAGCCTTCTTGCAGAAGAAGCCTGTAGCATAGACATAGCCAGAAAGAAGCACAGTCCCAGGACCGAACACCGCATAGGCAGGTTGCGAGAGCAGAGGAATACCATACCAGGCACTCTAAGCAGCCATTCACAAGATCAGCCCCTCCCCTCCCCCCATCACCTTCTTCTGTTTCACTATTAGCAATCCCTACTCACTGGGACATTAGCTCCCCTGACCAATCCTTGTTCCCTGACCCACGGAACAAACTTACTCAAATAAACAACAGCAGTTCTGAACACAAACACCTCCCATTATTTCCTTCCACGATCTACCTCCTTTTGCATCTGCCACTATGGAATAGGTTTTCACTCATTCACTGACTTTTGGATCAAGATAGCCTGAGATTTATGAAGTGATTACAGAGAGATTTGCAAAGCACAAAAGCCAGTTAAGTCCCTCACTGAAAGTCAATACAAGTTGGATTCTTTGCTCCCATTCGTGCTTTTGAAAATCTGCCCCCATTATGCTTTTTCATCTCCTGTCTAACCACTGACAAAAAAAAAAAAAAAAACAAACAAACAAACAAAAAAAAAAACCCCACAAAAACACACCACAACACAATAAAGCTCAAACTTTGCCTTTTGTTCATGTGTCATTTTCCCATTTCAGAGATATACCAGATTTGACTTCACAAGGCTTCTTCAATTAACAAAACCTATTTCTATTTCTAACTTAATATTATTTGGAAAAAAGAATAAAAGGTTAAGTTATGTTTCTGTGTAGTCAGAACCTCTATATCAGAAAAAAAGAATTGAGAATGGTTACCCAAGACAAAGCTTATATATTTCAGAAGCACTTTGAGAACAGATTTTTTATTGCTAATGGGGATGCAATTCTTAAGCAATTCCTAAATACAAAAGCAGCATTCATACCCATCTATACTTTAGGATTTACTAACCAGTTTCTACACGTGTGTTAGATCCAATTATTTAAAAGGGGACTTGCTTGAAAGCCATGCGTCCATCTTTTGATTAAGAACTGGCCATTCCTTTAATCTTGTATAAATTCTTCTCTAATTTGAGCTGGATTTAACGTCTTCCTTTGCTTAGTCCCAGACAAACCTATTTTCCCTTCCTTGCAGCCGGTTCTTGGAAGAACAGATCTAGAGAAAGAGGCACCTGAAACATCACCACCACTGGGGAGGGGACTAAGGAAACCTTCCCCTTGCTCTGCTGCCAATGCCACTCCTGGAAAAAAATGTATCACTGTTAAGCAAAGATATAGAAAGCTCTACTTACTTCATCTATAAAATTTGATACAATGTATTCCTGAAGGTGAGTGTTTGCTTATTGTAGCTTCTCTGGCATTTGTTCATTTTGTAGTCAGCATTCTTTTATTAGATTAGATCACATATACCATGCTAATTTATTTATTATGTCACCCTCTTACTTTCCACATCCTCTCTAAGAGCATGCACAGCTCAGTTGTATGTATGCAAATTCCCCCAAAATACATTTTGGACTTGAATGAATGAATCTCAAACAGTAAGCTAAAAACACAAGATGTATGCATACAGGCAGGATTCTTTTGTATAAATCCTAACTTTATTTCTCCATTTTAACCACTTTCTTTCTCTTAATAAGATTTCAAATGGTCCCTTCTCTATTTATCCATTTGCTTTCTTTGTCACTCAACTGCCCTGAGTTTCTTGGTTTTGTTTTTCAATCTTCATGTTTGCTTGCATTGCCATTCTTGTTGTATTTACTCCTGGTTCTGAACCTTCCTTAATCTGATTTTCCTCTGTAGCTCAATTTACTTTGCCTCTAGCTTTCTTTACCTTTCTAAACACATCTCCTGCTGCCACACTTCTCTGCTTCTTGAGAAGCAAATAACAGGAAGGATGACTAAAACTGACAGGTGGTTGTAATAAGCACAACACCTGATCACAACAACATGTCTGATTTTAATTCTGTGTTTAAAATTAAGTTCATTTGCTCATATGCCTTCTGATCTCCCAATTAATGTGGAAAGTCTTAATATGGCTAAGAGAATGTGAAAAAGAAAACACTATGAAACCAAGAATTTGAGCTTATTGTCTGTGAATGAGATTAGAACTGGCCTAACTTGCCTGGGGCAGCAGGAGAATGCAAGTAATCACTGACTGTGTTTTTATTCACCTCATTGGGCTTGGTTCAGTATTTTGGCTTTGTGAATGACAGAAGCTTGCTGAAGTGGTCCCTTTCGAAACTGCTGGAACATCACCATACATAGTGTAAGATTCCTACCTTCTCTGACACAGCCCTTTTCACTGGCGATAAAAAAAATGATGATCCTCAAGCTGTGATACATGAATGTATCAAGTGATTTCCCTCTTTTAAGATGAACAATTTTTGCAGTGTGTTGCTCTCATAGCCAGTTAATGGCCCACCATCAATCTCATATCTTAAGCTTCTGCTTCCTCCTCTATTTTCCCCTGATAAAAAAGGGGAACCATACAACAGTAACAAATATACAAGGGATATTACTCATTTCTCTTGACAGGATCGTTGATTGCAGTAAGCCTCTCTTTTTAATTGTAGAGCCACTCGATAGAAAGAGAAAAGTAAATGACCAGCACACAATCTTCCACAATACTATATTTTGCACATGTACTTATGTGCTTTTTCTAAAAATTGGTGTATGTGCACAGTGTTATAGAACAGACAGATTTTTTTTCCATTCTAGCACTCCCAAATCTTGTGTATTTGCTCATTTTTCTTGCACAAATACCTTTTATATTAAAAGGTTTTTTAACAAAATACTTAAAGCCTAAAGATGCTCTAAATCTGAGAAGCAGATCAGTGATTTTCTGAGCTGTGCAGTCAGAAAAGATTTTATGTTCTCACATGTTTGATCTAACAAATTTTGCATTTAATAACTCAAACTACTGAAGGTAGAAACTTAAAAGTGGGCTTTTGTTTTACTATACTGGTCTCACAAGGAAAGAAAAATAAGTCAAGTGTGAAGAAAATGATTTCTGTAATTGTTTTGTTACCAACATTTACATTGCCATTTCTCCCACACATGTTCAAGTTTTTAGTCTTTGTTTACCATGACTAATCTATTACTGACTGTGTGTAGAGCACCAGCTCCTAGGTAAGTAAGAAATAACATTTAGCTCTCTGGGGAGCAGGAAATACTAGTGGGGGGTTGGATCTTTATTAATGCAAAATGAGAGATGGGTTAGGGAGACCGATCCAGGGAACATTTGTTGTCAAATGGCCAAAGGCACAGGGTTTTACAGGGACAGCCCTGGGTCACATATATGCATATTAGATCACTATAGAGTGGCATATAAGGACTCCAGTGATAGCTAACAGTCACTAGCTCACATAATCATTGTGAAATGTATGTATGGAAACATCTAAGGATAAAGTCCACTGATTGGATCTTTGGTGTAGGACACTACAGCAGAAGAGTCAGAGTCAATAGCAGTCCCCTGATTCCCCTGGCTTTAAGGCCTAGTGGCCAAAGTCAATAACAATACCGGGATTCACAGGACACTGGGGCCTAGTAGCCAGAGTCAATAGCCATACTTTGACACACAGGACAGTGAGATCTAACAGCCAGAGTCCATAGTAACAGACTGACTCCCAGGGCAATGGGGCCAGTAGCCACAGTCAATACTTCCATTCACAGGGCACTGAGGCCTCATGTCCAGAATCAACAACAATACCCTGGCTCCCAGGGCACTGAAGCCTAGCAGTTAGATTCTTTAGGTTCACTGTTGCCTCAAGGCTTAGTGGCTGGAAACAATAGGGTTGGGTCCCTGGGTCTGTGGCTGAGATAGGGAGATCCAGGCCACTGGTTCTCAGCCCAGAGCCCTGGTAATGGTGAGAGGGCTTACCACTTAGTCAGTGGGGACCACCCAAAACACACTGACCTTTGTAGGGACAATGACTAGTCCCTCCCTGCAATACTGGTCTAGATGTCTTCAGGGTCTCTGGTTTCCCAGGTTGTGCTGATCCCAAGGTGACTTCAACTGCCACATGCCATTATGTGCCTGGGGGTCTGCCTGAGTTGCAGTATCTCTGGCTCCTGCATTCTGGAGCTTCAGTAGCTCCCAAGTTGGAGCCTTCAACATACATCCTTCCTCTTCCACAGCTAGCCCAGTCTGAGCTGGGCTGCTCCCTTTTATACTGCTACTATATCTCAGGCATGCCCAGTAGGGACGTGGGGGTCATGGCTCCCTCAGCGAGGTGTTAACCCTTCCCTGTCCAGTGCAGGGTGAATGCACTCTGTCACTCCGGGGGATGGGACAAGTGTCCTCATGCTCTCATATGAAAAGCATACAGGGTGGAGTAAGCCCAACCATCACTCAGGTCTTTTGCCAGCACAGAATCCAAGTATGAAAGTGTTCCAGAGTAGTGAGGAAAGAGGGTGAGTGTGGAGTATGAGCCTCAAACCTCACTGCAGCTATGAGGGAATAATGCTTACTAAAAGTATTGACAGGACCTGTTTTTCAGGTGTCTGAAATGGGTCTGCTTTGTAAGAAAGCCACAAAAGTTACCTGGCTGGGTGAGCCTTAATTGGAACCTTAATCTGAAACTAGTAAATTCATAACAGATGATATACAGCCAATGCCCTCTTGGATATTCTATGGGCTCATGTTGGTTGAGTTTTCATTATCTCAGTAAATTTGCGAGCGTTTGTTTGTCTGTTTGTTCAAGATCTCTTTCTAAGCAGTAAGAGCTGGACCACACAATTCAGTATACAGCTTCCTCTTATTATAACTTAAAGCAAGGTAAGGATTTGGGGAAATGAGATTTGCATGGAATGGGTTTGCTTCTCATAAAACCATACAGAAAAGAGACAGTCACCAAGCAGGTGAAAGAGGCTGGCTGAGGGTGCAGCTCTCCCATGTGGGATTGCCCCAGCTCCAAGCCTCCTTCCCCAGGTGCTCTTTAGGGTAGGGGGAGAGCACCAAAGCTGCTCCCCATTCATACGGGAACATTACTGGCTGTTCTCCTTTGTCAGGGGAGCAAGGGGAAAGTGCACAGTTTGCTGTATTCCTCGCTCTGGCTGAGGACGGGAGGGCGCATATGAACTGTGCACTTTGCTCTTGCTTCCTGACAGAGACAGGAAGGGGAATAACAAGCAGACATGATATAAATGTCAGAGGGCATCTTTGACCCCCCTGCAGAACCCCCTACACACTCACAGAGTCCTTTGCCTAGAGCCCCTCCTCACCCCCCAACCCTGACACCTGAATCCCCCACACCCGCAGCCCCCTCCCCTGAGCCCTTCCTCAAGGACTCAAGAAACACTGGGTAAATGTGGGTAGTTGTATATAAAATAGCTTTGGGGAAATCCTGAAGGATTTTGTCTGTGCCAGATAAAAGGATAGGGCCCTGCAAATGGTAGGTATGCACCTAGTCCTCCTTGATTAGTATGTGGCTTAAAAACATGGGTAAGTGAATCATTAGATTCAAATAGAAATCTTTTGCTATTTTGGGCAAGAACATGAGAGGTGATATATGTGACACTCTATCTCTGTGCAATATGTTATAAGGAAATCCTTTCCTAAGAGCCTACATTTTCCCAATTCTTCTAGCTGAGAAAATTCCCACAAAATATTGTCATAGGCAGGGGTGACATGTGAGAGGCATGAGGGGTAACACCCCCCCCAAATCTAGTGGGCAGGAGGGGCAAGGGCTGGCCAGCAGTTGTGGAGGAGGAACAGTGGGAGAGCCTGGCCTCATAGTGGGGGTCCAGCCTCCCCCCACCCTGCAATCACTGTCAGGGCTCTGGAAGTGCAGCAACATGGCACCAACTCACTCTGGTCTCCTGGTGTGCATCACTCAGGGAAGGGGAGGCACTGCCCCTGGACTCACCAGCAGGAAGAGGAGCAATGCAGCTGGGAGAGCAGAGCAAGCTGGGGCCCCTTTGCTCCACTTCCCCCACCACTGCTGGTAAATGCAGGGGCAGGGTAGAGCATGGGCAGAGAGGGGACAGAAGCAGGAGTAGGGAGAGGCAGGGCCTGGGCTGGAAGGGGTACTCTCTCGGGGGGAGGGTCACGGAGCTGGTGGCAACCGGGTCTCCCTGTACCAGTAGCCCTATTCATATGACAGTACAACAAAGATTAAGGGTTCAAATGGGAGACCAGTTAATCAGCTAGAAATACATGAAGGTCTCAAAAGGGAATATTCCCTTCTTGGCAGAAGAAAAACCATATAAGGTCCTTAAAGAGTTGCACCATAGTGAGGTGGGAAGAAAAAACTACAGTTTTCTATTTGGGAGGAAGTAGTGATCAGATGAAATGGCTGTTAGGTGCACTCTAACAGAGATAATGAACAGTCCCAAACACTTTACAGAGTGCATGTAATCCAAAATAGCAGGGATCAGAGAATTAACAGACTATGTAACATTTACATCAAATTCTGAATCTCTTGCTCTTAGTAGCGCAATGAAGTCTGGAGGAATCTTTCCTACTTTAGATCAAAATGTTCTAGATATCTGAGGGGTATAATATCTGTATGACTGGCATCCGGCCAGTTACCATGAAGTAATGTAGAGGGAGACTGGATTAAGATATAAGATGTTGGCATTTGTCTTGAGCTATTAAGTCCAGAAGAAGATGCCAGGTTTCCATAGATGAATTGAAAAGCACATGAAATGTGGTAGCAAAACTTCCAGGCGAGAGCTAACATGCTGCCCTTGGCAGTATCCTTTCTGATCTTCCTTAGCACCTTGCAAATCAGGGGAATTGAAGGGTAGGCATAGATGAGATCTGTGGACCACTGAATAAGGGATACCTCCTAACAGGTGATCGGGCTTAAACCCCCGCTAAAGCAAGTTCTCCGATATGCTTGCTTGGATGCCTTAAAAAAGGACATAAACATGCTAAAATTAATACTGTAGAATTACTTACCCACCATTTTAGATTAAATAAGTCTTAGTTTTGAATTGAGTGGAAAAGAGAATAGAATTAGACCTACCAAGATATTATTATCACTGAAGAATAGAGAACTACCCCTTTCTTACCAACTTTTTATGTTCAAACAGGAATGCATATAATTTATTTTCTGACTTTCAGAGTATTACTTCAGTCCATAACAAATAATCATAGAATTTAATAAATATTATAATGTAGTAAGGTGTTTCCCATGATCTAGCTCTCAAGGAAACAGAATTCAATATTTCAATCATTTGAGCTCAAACAAATATTTTATCCATCTTATAGTTTCCAAGACTATACCTAAAACAATATTACACTTCCACAATTGAAGGATGAATGACATTTGAAATTTAACAGGTTTACACAGAGGAGAGAATAGAAAAACCATCACTAGAGTAAACAAATGAGTTATTTCTTTTCCAAATCATCATCTCAGATATATTTTTCCTCAGTTCCTATTACTATGCTGCAATGAACAAATACACACTTGTATCCAATAAATATAGCTTCATCTCTCTACATTTCATAATGATTTTTGCTAGATTTCTATATGCACATATGCAAGTGTCAAATGGAATATATTACTTACTTTGTGTTCTATTTGATACATCCTAGGAAATAAGATAACACCAATAACATAATTAATGCTACTAACGGTATAATACCAATATACAAAGGTAAATCTTTTTTAAGCATTTGGTTCAGGGACAACAGCTTATTTTTAAAAAAAGCAATGAGACACTCTTTAAAATGCACTCTTATTTCTCACCCATTCACTATTCTGAATTTTCATTACTCATAAGGAAATATAAACTGATCTGCTTTGTGTTAATGCATTTGCAGTACCCTAAAATGATATTTCTATTAAAAGGGAAAATAAGGGGTTAGATCTGGTAAGTTAACTTTTCTTTCAAACTGAAGTTGCCATCTGTAGTGGATTTTGAACCTTCTCCATTGTGGCCATTTCATTAATTTCCTCTTTACTGCCTTTTTGCAGATACACTACAGACTACTGATGATGCAGATGGATAGGATACCAGCTAAAAGGGCTAGGATTAATTTTATGCCCCCTCCTCTGGCCTTGCAGCCTGGTAAGCATCTGAACACATGAGGCTACAATTGGCAGACCAGCAATATTATTGACATATCTGCATATTCACTATGCAAATAATAACAAACATTCAGATATGCAAATAAAATGTTACTGGTCCACCAAACATTTGTGAATGGGTTTGCCAGTCCATGGTATAAAAAGCCCTGGGCCCCCAAACCCCCAGTGCTAGCCCTAAACCCTGAACCTGTCAACCCTCCACTATCCCTCCAGTGCCAGCCACTGACCCCAGAGTCCCCTGCACGCAACCCCCCGACAGTGCCAGCCTTTAGCCCTCAGAGTTCCCTAATGCCAGCCCCCCGACCCAAACGCCTCAGTGCCAGCCTCCTGTTTCCAGAGCCCCACTGCACCCAATCCTCCCTGGTCCCATGTGCCAGTCTCCAGTCCCCAATATTAGCCCTGCCCCCAGTGCCAGTCCTGCCCCCCCTAGTCCCCTCACTAGTAGCCCTACCCCCAGAGCCTCCCAGTGCCAGCTCCCCATCCTGGATGTCACAGGGTCCCTCAGGATTAGCCCCACCCCCTGCCTTTTAGATCCCCCCAATCCAAGAGCCCCCCAGCACTAGTCCCGGCCCCAGAGTCCCTGTGTTTCCCCCGGCCCTCTCACCTAGGCCTGCCGCTGCCTCCCAGCCTCCAGTTGAGTGCAGAAGCTTCCCTGCATGGCTAGAGGGCTGCACGGAGCCCCAGCTGAGCACCACAGCAGCCAGCTCCACTTGGAACTTGGCCCCAGCTGAGCGCTGCAGCAGCCCGGTCCCTGCTAAGTGTAGCCAAGCACCCAGTGGAGCCCGGCTGCTATGGCAACCAGCCCCTGCTGAGCATGGCGGCAACCGGGCTCCATGCGGCACTTGGCCTCCACTGAGTGCTGCAGCTGGACAGTCTCCCTGTGGCCCCGGGTCCAGCCACAGCACACCCGGTTGCCCTCCAGGCCACTCACCCTGCTGCTGCATGGGGGACCCCAGCAGGCAAGGCTCATTAGCTTCTGGGGGCATGGCCTGGCAGTGAGCCACTGCCCGGCAGGCAGGGGTTTGCGGCCCACCGCCGGTCCCCAGGCCGGTGGTCAGGAACCACTGTTCTACATGATGTACAGCCACAGAACCAAGTGACAGTCCCTATCCCGGAGAGTTTACAATCACTTATATATATATTTTTTTTATGTAGGTCTCATGGCCATGGCAAATAAAAGTTTTAAGGAAGGTTTTGAAGAATGATTATGAGGTAGTTTTCTGGATGTGTATAGTAAATTTCTTCTAAGTGTCTGAAGCAACACAAAAGTGCTTTAACATTAATGTATTCTTAGTTGTTAACTTATACTTCTTAAAGAAATAAGGTAATTGTTCATAGTTTGAAAGTTTGGCAATTGTGTGCTTACAATGTTGGCACCCAGAGAAACAGCAGTTTTAAGCAGTTTAGCCTACCAGTATTGTGTTTGTAATTAGAGTATTGATTGAAATCAGGTAAAGGTCACTCCAATATTGCAGAGAGGGGATCAGTCAAGCATGCACCATAAACTTGTTGTGCAAGAACGTTGAGTGCCAGCCAGATTTAGCAATTATGATTGCTCCATATGTATAGACCAATGAGAGAGGGTCTGAAGATGATTGGAGGATAGGCATGTTAATGCTAGGATTGAAAAATAAGCCAATCAGAACCGCCCAAAAACTGTATATAAGACAGAACACAAGCAGGCAAAAGTCAGTCAGGTTAAGAGCAGGAGATGAAGAAAAAGATCAAAGAGACTGAAAAGAGCAAAGAATAGCAAAGAAGCAGCAATGAAGGGTGACAACAGTAGCAGAAGGCTGCTGGAAGAAAGCACACAATGATCCTAAAGCAGAGCAAAGGGAAAGAAAACTACAGAAAAGAAGCATGTCAGCCATAATATAGGATATAGAATAGAAATAGGGTTAATGATTATGTATGCTTGGTATAGTAAAGATGAGTGTCTGTGGTGTGTATCTCTGTTACTATGTATAAAGTTTAGAGTTTATAAAGACTGATGTCAGTGTCCTACACATGACTGATCATCATGTACAAAACATAATCACATTCCAACTGTATGACATTACAGTATTGGGTACTTTGACTTGTATATCTGTACTAATGAATTTATGTTTAAGTTTTAATTCTGATTTAGATTAATGTGTTAGGAAAGGTTGGTTACACTAAATAAAATACTTTGTTTTGGTAATGTATTGCCTGGCTGTCAATCCTTTGAGCAGCAGGCTATGTCTGAGTGAACACTTCTAATCAGTTCTGGGAGAACTTCCTGAAGAGCATATGGAAATCCTGGGTAAAATGTGACAACTGCACTTGGAGTAGACCCCCTTCCTTTCACCTTAAAGGAACAGATTAATAGGTCAACAACTTGAGAACCAGGAAGTAAGCAATAGGAGAGGTACTCCTCCCAACTTGGACAGCAGCAACCATGAGAAGCTGGGATTCAGGATCCTGACCAAAGGAAGAAGGATGGCAGCAAAATGCCCAACCTGGACTGCAGAAAAGCAAACTTGACTCCCTCAGGGAACTGATGGGCAGGATCCCCTGGGATGCTAACATGAAGGGAAGGGAGTCCAGGAAAGCTGGCTGTATTTTAAAAGAAGTCTTATTGAAAGTGCAGGAACAAACCATCCCAATGTGCAGTAAGAAAAGCAAATATCTCAGGCAACCAGCTTGGCTTAACAGTAAAATCTTTGGTAATCTTAAACACAAAAAGGAAGCTTACAAGAAGTGGGAACTTGGACAGATGACCAGGGTGGGGTATAAATACAGGCGACTCCCACACTTACAACCTAATTGGTTCCTGGAGAACCCTCATAAGTCAAACCCCTTTTTCCCATAGGCACAATAATAAAAATAGAGGTTTCGTTTCTGACCCACTTGCCTCCTGGGAGTTGTAGTCCCCAGCACGCTGGGCCCAGAGCCAGCCAGGGGCTGTGCCGGGTGGAGGTGGCATGGCGCGGGCTACTCCCAGAGCCAGCTAGGGGCTGTGCCAGGTGGAGGTGGCCGCTGGAGCAGGGCAGTTGTAAATGCGGGGGGTCGTAAGTCAGGTGGTCGTAAGTCGGGGGTCACCTGTATATTCCTCGAGCATGAAGGGGTATAATCAGGAAGGCCAAAGTGCAATTGGAATTGCAGCTAGCAATGTGAAAGGTAACAAGAAAGGTTTCTACAGGCATGTCAGCAATAAGAGAAGGGGCAAGGAGGGTGTGGGGCTCTTATTGAATGAGCCAGGTAACCTCATGACAGATGATGTGGGAAAGCTGAAGTACTCAAAGCTTTTTTGCCTCTGTTTTCACAGGTAAGGTCAGCTCCCAGACTACTGCAGTGGGCAGCACATTATGGGGAGGAGGTGGGAAATGGAAAAGGTACAGAAAGGGGCTACAAAAATAATTAGGGGTATTGCATGGCTTCCATATGAGGAGAGGTTAATAAGACTGACCTTCATTTTAGAAAATAGACACATAAGGGGGGATATGATAAGGTCTATAAAATCTAGACTGGTGTGGCGAAAGTAAATAAGGAAGTGTTATTTACTCCTCATAGCATAAGAACTAGGGGAGAATGAACTCATTAGGCAGGGAGGAATAGCTCAGTGGCTTGAGCATTGGCCTGCTAAACCCCTGGTTGTGAGCTCAATCCTTGAGGGAGCCATTGAGAGATCTGGGACAAAAAATCTGTCAGGGATGGTACTTGGTCATTATGCTATTCAATTGCTATCATATTTCACAGACTAATCAGCAGCGACATGTAACAGAGAAGAAGCAAATTTTTTAACTTAGTATCTGACATGACTCGTCAGCACCAACTGACAAATTATTTTGATATAAGTAGTATTGTTGCAGGCATGTCGGTCCCAGGGTGATAGATAGACAAGGTAAGTTAGGTAATATCTTTCATTGCACCAACTTCTGTTTTTGAGCGAGAGAAGCTTTTGAGCTTACTCAGAGCTCTTCTTCAGAAATGCACTCAGAATGTCACAAGGGAGAACAGAATGTTTAGTTAAGGCAGTTAACACATATTTCAAGAGACTGTGGAAGGTGGCTAACACCTCTCCTATCATAAGAGTAACAGAACAGAGGAGTGGGGAAGGAAACTAGGACGAGTCCTTACAGGGTTATAGAATGTTGCAATAAACCATACATCCCCTGATTCTATTTGTTTCATGATTTGAGTATTGAGCAAAATTATGGATTTAACTTCCCACACTCATCTTTTGAAAGTTTTGTGCAGGTTTCCTTTGAAGATGAAGACTGATATGTGAGATATAGAGTGATCGCTCTGTTAAAAGTGTTCATCTATAGGTGATATGGTGGTTTTGTCATTTATAGTTTTCCTGTGTGAGTTCGTGTAATGACTATCTGCTTTCAGCCACAGTTTTTAACAGGCCACTTCACCTTGAAATGTGTGCTAAATAACCTGTTCCACCCTGTATTGAGCTGTGACACTGGGCATGTTTCCCAGGCTTGGAGAAGAACTCTGTGTAAGCTTGAAAGCCTGTCTCTCTCACCAAACAGAAGTTAGCCCAATCACTTATTATACCTCAGCTACCTTATCTCTCTAAATTATTTTGAGATATTTATTGTAGACTTTTCTACAGTGTATTATCTGAGCCCCTAACAAGTACCAATTAGCTTATCCTCATTGCTCCTAGGAGAACAATACTATCCTCATTTTAAAAGCTGAGGCATAGATAGATTAAATGAATTGTCCACAGTCACAGAGGAAGTCTCAGACAAAATCAGGACTAAAAATCATTTTTTCCAAATGCCCATTCAGGGCATTAACCAAAAGGAAATTTTTGTCTACTTGCATTGCTTGTGGGTTTTTTGATCTGCTGACCATTTCAAGGGGCTAAAGATAAGAATTTCTAGTCATCACTAAAAGTTATTTGCAAAGAGCTTCCATTCACTGGTGCAGGAAGAGATCCAGGTATCTTTCATCTACAGATAACTTCAATTTCCATATCAGGGTCTGAGTGAGAAATGCATGTTCAATTTTGTATATTTTCAGTACAAGAATTCAAATTCCACACATCAAAACACAGAATACTCATATCTGCCTTAAAACGTGTCAATGTTTTCACATCTTTCCCCAGTGTTCGTCACTCCATAACTACTTTTCCAATGGCTCAAATATATGCAGACCTTTTTCCTGCAATACTGTACTGCTGATAGACTCCCACTGGCAGAAATCAAGCCACTTCTTGAACTTGACACCTCTTTTTGCCAATACTATACAAGGATCAATCAATCGCTAGCAATCTAGTCAAGACTAGAGAGGACAGAGAGCCATATCAAGTAGGAATGGATTACTGTACTTTTGCTATCAGCTGAGTAGGCCCTCCCTATCAGCTTTAGTTGCTAAGCTAGTCTTCATTATTTCTTAATTGAGAGGCAAAATTATTTCTCGTCAATAGTCTGCATTAATGCAAGCTCAGTGTTCCCAAACTGAAAGTCTTTTAGTTGTTGCTTTTGGTGTTTTCCTCTTTTGGAAATGGCTTTTCAAGGTATTAGCATGACCGTAAATGTGTATTGGCTTCCTGGACTGCTTCAGGCCTACATATCAAACATTTCTATTAAAAAGGTAGACCACATCACTCCATGCAACATCAATGCATATAAAGCCACTTACTTCCGGAAGAAATTATATAAATTATTTTTTCCAGTAATACTTTGTTTCACCTAAGCAAAAAGCCTTCCATGGATAAAAATGCTTCATGGGGACTCCAGGGCTTTAAGGACCTAATGACAAAGCCATTTTGCCTGTAATAAAGATGAAGTTTAGCACCCTTATTTTGCCATTGAAGATGATAATAGCAATGCACCCACAGAGTTCAGTGAGAGAAGTATTGGGTCCTAAATAAGAAGTAAATAATGTAGGAATAAAAAATACAGGAGTAAATTCATTTTTGCCTCAAATCTTTTGGTTTCAGTGGAGAGGTGACTGAGATGAATTTGACCCACAATAATTTCTCTTTCCAAAATCTGTAATAATATAATTTTTTTTTAGATTTTAAAAAGCAACAGAAAGGCTGGAGATAAATGCCTTGTTTGACTCTTAGGGTATGTCTAGACTACATGGCTCCGTCGACAAAGCCATGTAAGCTAGTTTACCCGGCATAAGCAAAGAAGCGGGGATTTAAACAATCCCCACTTCATTAAAATAAACATGGCCGCCGCGCGGTGCCGACGATCAGCTGAGAGGCAAAGGGATCGGTCACAAAGGCTTCACCAGCCGACCGCGCCACGTCTAGACTGCCGCGCTGTGCCGGATCAGCTGATCGTCAGCACAGCGCGGTGGCCATGTTTATTTTAATGAAACGGGGATTATTTAAATCCCTGCTTCTTTGCCTATGCCGGGTAAACTAGTTTACATGGCTCCGTTGACGGAGCCATGTAGTCTAGATGTACCCTTATGGTGCACCTAGACAGCACCCTTCTGTCAGAATTAGCTACACAACTTGCACTATGCAAATTGTGTAGCTTATTCTGAGTCTAAATTGAAATAACTTATTTTGAAATTTGGTGCTGTGTAGACAGTGCCAAAATTCAAAATAAGGCATTATTCCAACAAATCCCTTAACCCTCATGAAACAAGGGTTACAGGGACACCAGAATGGTGCACCTGCTATTTCAGGAAATAGTGGGTGCTTTTAAAGATGTATCCTATGACACATTCTACTTCAGAAGACATTTACGGTACATATTACTTCGATTCCCTGCCATTTCTACAATGAACTCAGATTTTGGAAGAGAGCTACTAAGATTTGCAGCTTGACAGATTTCATTTACTAAAAATATAAATGTTTACATAACAAAATCCATAGCATGAGTAAGTAATCCTTCTGCCTGGTATAGCCAGCAGCAGCCAGGGCCAAGTGCACTATCTACAGGTTCTTTTCCATCAATCCAACAGAAGCAGATTGATCCGTGGGTGTAACCTGAGAAATTTACACACCACTCTCAGACACCTGTGAGAGTCAATACTTCCCCACTCACAAACACAGACTCTGAGGCCTTGTCTATATTTACCCAGAAATCAATGCTATGGAGATCAATCTTCTGGTGTTTGATTTAGCAGGTCTAGTAAGGACCCACTAAATTAAATGCTGATTGTGACCCCATTGACCCTGGTACTCTATGGAGTCATGACGAATAAATGAAGTCAATGGGAGAGTTTTTCCCATTGACCTCCCACAGTGGGACCATCAGAGAAATTTAAGTTACATCGACTCCAGCTACACCATTCTTGTAGCTGGAGTTGCATATCTTAAATCAAATTTCTCCCCCAGTGTAAACCTGGCCTGAGTGTAGAAAACAAACTTAATAAAAAGGAAGTAAGTGTGGGAGAAAAATCAAATAACTCCAATTGTGTCTAAGGGGGACTGTGCAGGAAATCAAAACTCTCTAAAAGAAAACTGCTGTAAGGGTTAAAAGTTTTCCAGGCCTCTCTCCCTGTTACAGAGAGAAATCATCTTAACTCTAATCAAGACCCTTACAATGCCTCCTATCTCAACTTCATGAAGACCCTAGTCTGTCACAATTTGTCATGTAAACCCTTATCTTTGTCACAGTTTGCCTTGTAGGCTCCTCACTCAGGTTATCATGTGCCTTTGTACTGTAAACTTACTTCTAGCATACTTGGTGTAAACAGAAACCTCTCAGAGTACTTCTGCTGAGACTTTGATAAGTTAAAGAAAACAATCAACAACTAAACTGTCTGAACATACTGTATAAAGGATCCCTGAACCTTTCTCTCAGGGCTGCTGCTGCTCACTCTGGTAGCTGTCAGCCTGCATGTATGCATAATAAAGTTTTCCTTCTAGATTTCTCTCCTGCCTCACTGCTTTGACCTCCAGCCTTGGACCCTTCTGGGGACTCTGTACCCCAGGGGAGCGAGATTTCCCCAACATAAGTAACTCAGCATTAATTTGGGAAACCACCACAAACATAAACCATAAGTGGAAGTCCCACCCGAAGTAGGTTAGACAATGCCTTTTACCCCTCAGGTGCATAAGTCCAGCAACAAAAAAGTCCCCTTCACATGCCCAACCCTCTTCTGAACCTCAGTCACAGTTGCTGCCCTTGGTTAGTACAGACTCAGAATTTAGAGGCGCATCCTAAGTTTACCTCCCATCCTGGGGGGTGGGGAGAAAGAGGTAAAGCGGCATCTTATTTGTCCTGCTGGCTGTTCTCTGTCCACCAGCAGGCCACTCATTATGTCTTTCTACTGCCACTCTGCTGGCCATTAGTTGCAACTCTACCGTCGTCCTGCTGGCCATCAGTCACTGCCCCATCTCATGTGATTTCATCTCTGGATTATTTTAGTTCTTACTAGGCAAGATAAAAGGAACACAGCTCTACTGCAATTAACATAACAAGGAGGTGCCCAGTGAAGCCTGCTTAGTTCATTCTGTCAACAGTGGGGAAAAGAGATTAAACCAGGCCGGGTAGTATCCTTGGAAAGGGTGTATAGCCTCTTGACCAGAATACCTCCTCTCACAATGCTCAAACTGTCCAGCCCCTGCTTAGTAAGGTACTTTCTGCTAAACATGAGCCCTTTTCTTTGGAACAGATTATGCACAGTCCTGCTTTTTTGTACGTCCACAATCATTACACATTGGTAACAACATTTCACTGCATCAACAATATGCAGTGCTAACCTAGCCTGTGTTGGGTCACAAGTTAAGATTACAGAATATGATCTGAAGAAGTGGGTCTGCCCCACGAAGCTCATCACCTAATAAACTATCTTAGTCTTTAAAGTGCTACATGACTGCTTTTTTTGTATTTACATAGACACACCCAGGGTCTCCTCTCCCTTTCAGCTAGCTTCAGGGAAGCATTTATTCAGACCCTGTTTACAATAGCTTGGGCCCCCAAGAGGTCTCTAACAAGTCAGAAAAGATGGAGAAAGGGACACAGCACAAAGATCCCCTGTTATACAGTTAGGACAGTAAAGCATGTTATTAAATACCACTGGTATTAGCAAACCTCGGGCCTTCTTTGGCTCCCGTGTTCCTCTCCCTATTCAGCCAGATCAAAGGCCGAAATCCCGCATGCTTCAGTGAGATGTGGATTGCATCTCTAAAGAGATTTGAGAACAAGGAAATATTTCACTTACTGTTTTCAGAAAAAGGTTGCTACAAACAGTGCAGAAAGATTATTGAGCTTTTTTAATCATTTACTCATTTTAAGTATGAGGTTGTAGAATTGGGCATTATATATATCAAATGCTAGTTTTGAGAACCAACCTTTATTCCATTGCAATCAATTTTGCCACTAATGCCAATAGGAGCAAAACAGGTTCTTAATCTGTTCTGATTCTTTTTTTCTCAAGTAATCAGAATCATGACCAAGTCCCAAATTCAGCAAAGCTATTAAATTCAGACTTAAGTGCCTTGTTGAATCAAAGTCTAACTATACTAGAGCACAGAGTACAAAAATAAAATAAAAGACAATAAAATATCACAGTTTTGATAAATGGTTAAGTATATTATCATGCCATCAGTAATATTTAGAAAAACTGGGTTTAATTAATGTTTTCAAATGACAGTTTTATTACAATGGTGAACACCATGGCAGTTTCAGAACTGCTTCTTCAGATAATCTCATTTTATTGCAGTCACAACCCAAAGGCCTACTTTACAATCCTCTCATGGTACGCAAAAGATATGAAAAGAAGTCACCATTGGTCATCTCCTTTCCTTTTATGTTTATCAGCCATACCAAATGAAATGCTTACAGACTAAAGCATTTTGCACATAGGGACCAAATCTTGTTTCTTTACCCAGGCAAATAATCCAGTTTACTAATGTGGGTTTATTTACATAAAGCCCAAAATGTCATTTATTACTGTGAAGTTCTTAAACTAGTGAGTCTAGTATTTGGTGTCATAACTTATTTTTCCTATTTTTTTAATATTTATATTTTGGTCAGACAATATTACTTGGGCTTGTTTCTATATACATATGTTTCCAACTATAGCATACATCTATTTTATTACATATTAATATTCATAGTAAATCTTAAATATACAATACATGCAAAATACAATATGTTGTAGAGATGGGAAAAGTTGCTGGAACTGAAGAGTTAAGAGAAAGAGAAAACACTTTCTTCTTCAAGACTCGAAGATTGATATAATCATATGATCAATATTAGTGAAATATATTTGTTAAATGAGATAATTTAAAGGACCTTTTTGGAGAGCAACATTGTTGCTATGATGCTTATCAGAAGCCACTGGAGTGTCTAGGCATGCACTTTTCTGCTTAAGTGTATTTCTTTTAAACATAAAACAAAATTCTAAGTATCCATTTTACTTAACATTTAAGCAGATTAAATTGCTTTCTCAGAAAATGATACATGGCATTTCTATTTGATTATGTGTTCAGTAGCTCTCAGTTCAATGTACTAAGTGATTTGCAGATTTGGAGACTTGAATTAGTGTGAAGCAGAAACAAGATAATGGTAAAAAAGTTAAAGAAAATGAAAACAGTGCACTTAAAGAATCTCAGCACATATTCACTTGGATATAAAGACTGGATCCCCAAAACAAAATTTCCCATTGACATTAATGGGAGCTTTGCCAGTGTAAGGATTACAAGATTATTTAGTATATAACCTTTGTAAATAAATTAGAGCCTTGGCCCAATATCAGAAAAACAACAAAGGAGGGATTTTTCAAAAGCAGTCGGTGTCGGCCTAATTGTTCCCACTGAAGTTAAGGGCCATTTTATTTAACTCTGATCCCACTAAAGAATACTAAAATAAAATAAAATAAAATAAAATAAAATAAAACAACTGCTCTTGAAGCTCCCTGATGCTGCTCAGGACCAAATGTACAAACATCCCTCCCCCAATCCCGAACCAGGAGTTTTCTATCTGCTACCCAAGATACACAAACCTGGAAATCCCAGACAACCCATCATCTCAAACACTGGCACACTTACAACAGGATTATCTGGATATATTGACTCTGTCCTCAGACCCTATGCTGCCAGCACACCTCGCTATCTTCGAGACACCACCAACTTACTGAGGAAACTACAAAACGTTAGTAATCTTCCTGAAAACACCATTCTCGCCACCATTGACACAGATGCTCTTTACACCAACATTCCAATGAAGGTGGATTACAGGCTGTCAGGAACACCATCCCTGATGATACCACTACACACCTGGTTACAGAACTCTGCGACTTTGTCCTCACCCACAACTACTTCTGATTTGGAGATAATTTGTATCTCCAAGTCGGCAGCATAGCCATGAGCACCCGCATGGCCCCACAATATGCCACCATCTTTATGGCTGACCTTGAACAACATTTCCTCAGCTCTCGCCCTCTGCCACACTTACTCTACTTAAACTACATTGATGACGTCTTCATCATATGGACCCACGGGAAAGAGACCCTTGAAGAATTTCACAGGGACTTCAACAACTTCCACCCCACCATCAACCTCAGCCTGGATCAGTCCACATGAGAGATCCACTGACTTGACACTACAGTACAATTGCATGACGGACACATTTCCACCACCTTATACCAGAAACCTACAGACTACTACACTTATCTTCATGCCTCTAGCTTCCATCCCAGACACATTTCTCAATCTATTGTTTATAGCCAAGCCCTAAGATACAACCAGATTTGCTCCAATCCCACAAACAGAGACAAACACGTACAAGAACTATATAGAGCATTCTTCAAACTGAAATACCCATCTGGAGAAGTGAAAAAACAGATTGACAGAGCCAGAAGTGTATCCAGATATGAACTACTTCAAGACAGGCTAAGAAGAGAAAGTAAACCCCTCCAATACATTATCAACAATCCACAACCTATCCTGGAAAATGACCCCTCGCTCTCACAGGCCTTGGGTGAAAGTCCAGTCCTCGACTACAGACAAACCCCTAACCTTAAACAAATTCTTTCCAGTAACTATGCAACACACCTTCATCATAATCATCCAGGAACCCCCCAACCCCTCAACCCCCCACCTCCCTCTGCAGTCAGCCCTGGTGCCAATTCTGTCCACACATCTACACAAGCAATTTCATGACTGGACCAAACCAAATCAGCCACTGTATCAGGGGCTCATTTAACTGCACATCCACTAATATGATCTGTGCCATCAAATGCCAGCAATGCCCCTCAGCCACGTATATTGGCCAAACTGGATAGTCTCTATGGAAAAGAATTAATGGACACAAATCAGATATCTGAAAACGCAATACATAAAAACCTGTTGGAGAACACTTGAACCTGCCCGGACACTCATTAGCGGATCTCAAAGTCACCGTGTTGTTTCAGGCCAATTCCACAAGCCAAATACACAGGGAAGCATTGGAACTTAACTTCATTTACGAGTTTGATTCCTATCACAGAGGTCTGAATAAAGACATTGGCTGGCTGGCACACTACCTTCCACAGCCTAATGACTTAACCAACTAAACAATGGGTACTCAGAGAAGATGCAAATTGTTCTTATCAGCTTCTTGTAACTTGAATACTCTAATTCAGTATTTTTTCCTCTCTCCCCCTTCCCCCTCCCTTATTTATTCTTGGATCTGGACTTTTAATACTCCATTCATCCGAAGAAGTGGGTTGTGCCCACGAAAGCTCATGATACCATCTACATATTGTGTTAATCTTTAAGGTGCTGCTAGAATATTCATTTTTTAAAAGTTTTTCCAGTTACAGACTAACTCGGCTACCCCCTGAAGATTTTAATGGTAGCAGTTAGGCCAATGCAATGTGCTTTTAAAAATCCTATCCTACAATTATCTCTGATAAACCAGCCCCTGCAAAGTGCCCCTTGTAGCTAAAGTGACACTCCTTAATATCTGAATCCATTGGAAACCTTCTAATCCTATAATATATACATTTTTTAATAAAAATATATTTTGATATACCTCATTTACTAGAACTTTTAGAAACCATGCAGCTTCAAGAACAACCCCAGGATACGGTGGGAGAGGAGAACGAGCCTTTGAATAACTGGAGAGATTTGAAAAGAGATTAAAAAGACTTGGACTTTTCACCTTAGAAAAGAGGAGACTAAGGGGGGATATGATAGAGTTCTATAAAATCATGACTGGTGTGGAAAAAGTGAATAAGAAAAAGTTATTTACTTATTCCCATAATATAAGAAGTAGGGGATGCCAAATGAAATTAATAGGCAGCATGTTTAAAATAAACAAAAATAATGTTTTCTTCATTCAGCATACAGTCAACCCATGGAACTCCTTGCCAGAGGATGTTGTGAAGACTAGGACTTTAGCAGGGTTCAAAAAAAAGGTAGATAGATTCTGTAGATTCATGGAGGTTAGGTCCATCAATGGCTGTTAGCCAGAATGGGTAGGAATGGTGTCCTGAGCCTCTGTTTGTCTGGAAATGGTTGACAGGAGAGGGATCGTGTGATGATTATCCGTTGTGTTCACTCCCTCTGGGGCATCTGGCATTGGCCACTGTCAGCAGACAATATACAGGGCTAGATGGACCTTTGGTCTGACCCAGTATGGCTGTTCTTACATTCTTATGAGAAATAAAGATACTATATTCTGGTTTCATCAAAGCTGATAAGGGATTCTGTTTTTCCAGCATAGAGACACATTTTCCATTTATAATGGGCAAAGTGGAGAGAGGGGAGGCTCCATGCTCCCGGAATTGGCAGGGCCTCAAGCATAAGGGGCAGGGCTGGGCCTAGCCAGCCCTCAGTGCCACCTGGAGCGTGCTGCACCAGCCCCTATCCTTAATCACCCTGAGAGCCACATAGAATGCAGTGCTCTAGCAGTGATTGAAAGGGCTCAGGCCTCCAGCCATTGCAGCTCATGTGGTAGTGGGGGTGATGGTGGCCAGGAATCCCAGGGCCTTTTGAATTGACAGGCCCTGAGGCAACTGGCCCTTTGCTCCACCAGCACCACATCGGTGGGTCTGAATCCCCTTAATTCCCCCAAACCAATATTAGTGGCCAGCTTCTTCTTTGACCCTGGGTGGACAGTAAAAGATATTCTGTAGAATTCAGCATTCACTGGGTTATTTAGAGTATTACAGGTTAAGCCATCTTCAACACCTCCTTCACTTCCAATTTAACTGGAAGATGTTTTCACACATTGTTGTTATGCCATTGAATAAAGTAGCATGTTCCCACCCTTCAGTACTGTAAACAGAGAGACTTCATCGTTCATTGACTGGAAGTGAGGAAAGACATAAGAATGGCAATTTAATGATAAATTGAAATCTTTATTGCAGAAAACAAGGACTGGGAGCCACTGCTTCCTGATACAGTCGGAAAGCAATTTTCCTCCATGTCTGGGGCACTAATGTAGAACATTTGAATTTCATTATAAAACCAGAAGGCCAGGTGAAAAT
The DNA here is from genome assembly GCA_019425775.1 of Rafetus swinhoei. Lineage (NCBI taxonomy): Eukaryota > Metazoa > Chordata > Testudines > Trionychidae > Rafetus > Rafetus swinhoei. Next base: position 134,858,089 of record CM033424.1, on the reverse strand, counting down.
GTGGCTCTGTGTGGTGGTGCTAAAAAGATTAAGGACATTGGGAATGAGAAAGGACATTCTGCTGATCTGTGGTATTAATAATGAGATAATTCAAAGATAATTGCTGGCAGATAAGACCTTAACCTGGCCCAAAGCAGTAGAGTAATCCACAGAAATAGAAACAACTGTACAACATTTTAAAATCTGTGCTTAGAATGTAATGTCACTCAAAATGAATGAAGAAAAAATCTGGAAGTACTCAGGGTCTTGAGAGATTTTTCTGCTATGATGGTCTCATTTTGACCATTTAAACTGGTGCATGTCATAAGTGTCTCAATACTGGACATTTAAACAGAAAAAGCAAGGGTATTATCCAACACCATTTGAAGATCAGAAGATTCAAGACAGACAATAGAGGTGATGGTTTTGTGACTTAATCTAATCACATACAATTTGTACAATTATGTAATTAAGTTTAATCAGTCTTTTTAAAATCAAAATTTGAAAACAGATTTTTTTGTGTTTTCAGGCATACACCAGGGCTACGTCTACATTGGCAAGATTTTGCGCAAATACTTTTAACGCAAGCGTTTTTGCGTTAAAGTATTTGCGCAAGAGAACGTCTACACTGGCATGTGCTTTTGCGAAGAGATGTGCTTTTGTGCAAAAGCATCCAGTGTAGATGCTTTAAGAAAGCCCGATGGCCATTTTAGCCATCGGGCTTTCTTGCGCAAGAAATTCATGTTGCCTGTCTACAATGGCCTCTTGCGCGAGAACAGTTGCGCAAGAGGGCTTATTCCTGAGCGGGAGCATCATAGTTCTTGCGCAAGAAGCACTGATTTCACACATTAGAATGTCAGTGTTCTTGCGCAAGAACGCCCCGCGAGTGTAGACAGGCAGCATGTTTTTGCGCAAAAGCGAGCGCTTTTGCGCAAAATCATGCCAATGTAGACACAGCCCATGATTTTAGCACAAGCAATGTGCTGTTTAGAACTGCAATGTTGTCCAATGTTTGTTAAATCTCTAATAGCACCAAACATAAATCATTTTAAATTTAAATAATTTCTAAGTGTATTTTTTTCTTTGGGGATTACTGCTGACATAAACAGAATTTAGTGGAAGTAGTGCTTTCATAGCTTTACCACTGAGGTTTTCTGTAGTCTGCTTTAACAGAAATCTTGAATTCGTGATTTGTTAGATTTGAAAACTTAGCCTTCAACCTGTGTCCTCTTGAGATTTCTATGATTTTCCTGAGATAAGATACCTGAGGTTAGAATGTAGTCAGCTGTTAAGACTGGGTTCCATAATCCAATCAGCATCATCTTTATATGAAGAATGAATACAGGTAGGCTTAGCACATGGTAAAAATACTTGCACAGTAAAGATAAGATTTCCTATCTCTCATTCAGCCCTCTTCCCCAATGTGCTAGTGCTGTTGAGCTGTCAGCATTAGGTGTCTGTCTGTATGCTCTGCACCAGTACAAGAATTTTCAGCCTAAAGACTTCTTGTTGAGTGCTGTCCGCAGGAGACTCTCAGGTGAAGCCCAGCTGAAGGAATAAAGAGTGCAGAGAGGCTTCTGGCCCCAGCTGCAAAAACAGCATAAAATGCAGACCTATAGATAAGAAATGGGTGATTTTTTAAGCCTACATCAATGTCTCAACTGGAAATAAAACAAAAAGGGGATATCAATTTTTAAAGTTTCCCAGTAAAGCCCTCTTCAGTAAAGCCCTCTGGACTCACTGAGGGTATATCTACACATCAAAGTTAATTCGAAATAACAACCATTATTTCGAATTAACTTTAATAGCGTCTATACAGGCAAACTGCTATTTTGAAATAAAATTGAAATAACGGGGCACTTAATTCAAATTAGTTAAACCTCATTCTACGAGGAATAAAGCCAAATTCGAAATAGCTAATTCGAAATAAGCGCTGTGTAGATGCTTATTTCAAAATAGGGGGCCTCCAGCCCTTCCCAGGGTGCCCTGGTGGCCACTCAGGGCCAAACCAGGAAAACACTTCTGCTTTCCCGCCCCACCAGCTGCGGAGCCCTTAAATGGGTAGAGTCTGTTTGGCCACAGGGCCTGTGCCAGCTCCAGGTCTGCCATCCCAGAGCCCGCAGGCGCTGCCCCTGACCCAGTTGCCAGCATGAGAGAGCCAGCAAGTGCCAGCCAGCCCTCCACCACTCCCCAGGAGCAGTCTGGCAGCTCCCAGGAGCCTGACAGGGGCTGGAAAAGGTGGGCGCCTTCCTGGTCCAGTGTGGAGATCATGAACCTCATTGAGGTTTGAGGGGAATCCTCCAATGTTCATGATCTCCGCACTAGACGCAGGAACGCGGCCATCTACTGACGGATGGCTGACAGCCTGGCCACCAAAGGCCACATGTGCACCCAGGAGCAGGTGCACCTGAAGATAAAAGAGCTGAGGCAGGCCTATGCCGGGGGCAGCTCTCAACTTTGAGGCCCTGGACCATATCTTGGGGGGCTGGACGGTCCGTGCTCCCCAGGTGGTCATTGACCCCCTGGGGCAGAGGGCCCTGACCAGGGCACGGAGCAGGAGGAGGAGGAGGAGGACGACGGCCAGGAGTCGCAGGAGCCTGGATGGAGCATGGCACTCACCCTGGACCCTCGAGGCATACCAGCAGCAATTTCACCGCTGTTTTCCAAGCCCAGGGAGGCCTCGACATATGAGTGCCATCACTGTCCCCTTATGCGGGGCGGGGGGGGAGGGTGGGAGAGGGAGCCCAGGGACCACACGTGTGGTCCTTGCTGACGGCGGATCATGCAGCAACCTGTACATGTGCTGTACCAGCCGGGGCATGTGGCCCTGGCTGGCTGCCACACAGGGGCCCTGGCCCGTTACCCACACACATGTATGTATGAAGGCACATGACATGCTCTGTACCCCGGGGAGGGACACTGAATGATGCCCTCCCTCCACAAGCCCCCTCTATGCAGAGGCAGGCCACATTCTCCCCCACCACACCCACACTATATACAGCACAGGGGCATGGGTACAGTCCCGGGCCAGCTCACACTCCTGGGGATAGCAGGACATGATGGTGCAGAGACCTGCTGTACTCACCTTGCAGAGGGGGGCTGGGCTTCACCCACTGTGTCCCCAGGGACAACTGACCACCTCTCTGGTTTCTCCACAGCTGCACCAGCTGCGAGTGCACCACCCTGCCGGGCACATGCTCCTGCACCCAGGCCAGCAGGTACACCCGGAACCAGGAGGGATACCAGCGGCAGTACCTGGGGTTACTGCAAAGGCAGGTCCACAGCCAGGAGCACTGGGTGCAGGAAGACCTCCAGCTGCGGTGGGAGAGCTTACAGGAGCTGCGTGACCAGGGCCATGCCATCTGCGACCACCTGCAGACCATGGTGCAGAGATTGCTGCCTGCTGCCGCCCCGGCTATCGCTCCTCCTCCCACTCCTGCTCCCCCTCCCGCTCCTTCCTTCTCCTCTGCCCCACCCTCCGTACCCTCTTCCCCCCGGGGATGCCGCGGCCCCTGCACCCGCAGTGGTGGGAGACAGGTGGGCCGGCAAGACCCCCAACCCTGAGCTTCTCCTCCCCCTTCCTCCCCTTGCCTCCCCCGTCTAGCTCCCTGTTCCCAGGTTTCCCCCTTCTCTCTCCCACCCTCCTCCCCCTCCCACCCCAGTTATTGTCAATAAATAGAGGGGTTTTTGGCAACACATGTGTTTTTATTTGACATCAGGAAGGGGGGGTAAGGAGGGGAAAGTGGAAGGACGTGAGGGTGGAATAAGGCACAAGGCCCCAGTGGGGCATGCCAGGGAGACTTCACTCCTTCTCTGTCTGGAAGCTCTCCCGCAGGGCCTCCCGGATATCAGTAGCCACCCAACGGGCCTCCCGGCTGGCAGCCGTGCAGGGCTGCACGTACAGGCCAGCCAAGTGGTTGGCCTCTGCCATCCAGGCTGGCAGGAAAGCCTCCCCCTTCCACTCACACAAATTGTGCAGCACATAGCACACCGCCACCACGTGCGGAATATTCCTCTCAGAGAGGTCGAGACGGGTGAGGAGGCATCGAAATTGGGCCTTCAGCCAACCGAAGGCCCCCCTCCACCACAATGCGGGCCCTGCTGAGCCTGGCATTAAAGGCCTTCCAAGAGGGGTTGAGGTGTCCCGTGTAGGGCTTCATGAGACAGGGTTGTAGTGGGTAGGCCGCATCCCCCACCAGGCAGACAGGCATGTCCACGTTCCCGACCCTGATGAGGTGGTCGGGGAAGAAGGTCCTGGCGTGCAGCCTCTGGCACACGGAGGAGTTGTGGTACACCCGCGCATTGTGTGCTTTGCCGGACCAGCCCACATTGATGTCCAGGAAGTGGCCCCGGTGGTCAGACAGGGCCTGCAGGATGACCGAGAAGTACCCCTTTCAGTTAATGTAGAGGGAGGCCTGGTGTTCCGGGGCATGGATGGGGATGTGTGTCCCGTCGATTGCCCCCCCACAGTTGGGGAAGCCCAGGGCACCAAACCCCTTGATGACCATGGCCAAATCCATGAGGTGGACGACTCTGCAGAGCAGCACTCTGTTGATGGCCTTGACCACCTGCAGAGGGACACACAAAACCGATAGTCACTGGGGTGCCAGGGTGGCTGAGAGTGTTCCTTCCCCACCACTGCCGCACACCCCCACTCCCAGGAGCAGCCCCCCCACTCCCGCAATCCTGGCCACTGAGGGCAGTCCGAAGTGTGGCTGGGACAGAACAAACCCTCCCATGGAGGGGACTTGCATCCCTTCCCCCACTTTTCCCTGGGCAGCCCATCCACTCCTTGCCCCCACAGCACAATGGCCGGAGACTGCCATACCTGCATGAGCACTGCTCCGACGGTGGATCTCCCCACGCCGAATTGGTTGCTGATGGATCAGTAGCTATCTGGTGTGGAGAGCTTCCATAGGGCGATGGCCACACGCTTCTGGAGGGGAATGGCTGGCCTCATGTGTGTGTCCCGGTGCCGCAGAGCAGGGGCGAGCCACTCACAGAGCTCGAGGAAGGTGTCCTTCTTCATCCTGAAGTTCTGGGTCCACTGTTGGTCTCCGCAGCGCTCCAGAATGATGTGGTCCCACCAGTCGCTGCTGGTGTCCAGGCACCAGATGCGGCGGGGCACAATGGCATCCGGCCGCAACTCCTCCACGGCCCCCAGTGGGGTCCGGAAGAGGACCTGGGGGTTGGGCTGCTGCAGATGGTACGAGGCAGTCTCCAGCACTTGCTGCCAGGCTTTCAGCAAAAGATCCAAAAGAAGCACCAGAGTGCCCACGGGTGGCTCTGCCTCCATGGTGCTGAGTGCTGTGGTGTCCCGAGTCAGGGCAACCAAGCAGGCAGAGAGAAAAATGCTTTGCTGTCCCTCAGCGAGGTAGGCAAGCAAGCAGGGAAAGCTGAGAACCAGCTGTCCAGGGGGTCCCTTTAAGCACAAGCCTCTGATAGCCTCAGACAGCAGCCACACAAAGTGACTACTGACCTGATGCCCTGCCGGAACCGGTTTCAGCTGGCCTTAAATGCGATTCAGTATCCAATCAGTGTAGACGCGCTATTTCGAAATAGCAAAATGCTATTTTGAAATGCATTTTGTGTGTAGACGCGTTATTTTGAAATAATTTATTTCGAATTAACTATTTCAAAATAAGATATTTCGAAATAACGCTGTAGTGTAGACATACCCTGAGAGAGCTAGGACTCATAATTTGGGAAACACTTGTTTAAGAGATCATGAAGTCATAAGATAACATCAGATTCCAACCCTGGTTGGACATTCTCCTTTAGGTTTCATCATGTGACATACTCATTAATTCCTGGAGATTCTTGAACAATGCTGGTGGGTTGGCCTCCCTCAGATCATGGCCTCTTATCGAGTGGTATTCAAGCAACAGAGCCCTTTGCCTGGAGAGACCTAGTAGAGCCAAAAATCATGGAGGGTGTCCTCAAGGAATCCATTTTGAAGCACTTGGAAGAGGGGAATGTGATTAGGAATAGTCAACATAGATTCACCAAGGGCAAATCATACCTGACCAATCTGATTAGCTTCTATGATGAGGTAACTTTCTCTGTGGAAATGGGGAAGTTGGTGGATGTGATATACTTTGACTTTAGCAAAGTTTTTGATATGGCCTCCCACAATATTCTTACCAGCAAGTTAAGGGAATGTGGATTGGATAAATGGACTGTAAGGTGGATAGAAAACTGTCTAGATTGTCAGGCCCAAAGGGTAGTGATCAACAGTTCCATGTCTGGCTGGCAGTTGGTTTCAAGCAGAGTGCCTTAAGGATTGATTCTAGGACTGGTTTTGTTCAACATCTTTATTAATGACCTGGATGAGGGGATAGATTACACCCTCAGCAAGTTTGCGGATGACACTACGCTAGGGGGAGAGTTAGATATGCTGGAGGGCAGAGATAGGGTCCAGAGTGACCTAGACAGATTAGAGGATTGGGCCAAAAGAAATCTGATGAGATTCAACATGGACAAGTGCAGAGTCCTGCACTTAGGACGGAAGAATCCCAGGCACTGCTATAGGGTGGGGACTGACTGGCTAAGTAGCAGTTCACTAGAAAAGGACTTGGGGATTACAGTGAATGAGAAGCTGGATATGAGTCAACAGTGTGCCCTTGTAGCCAAGAAGGCTAATGGCATATTAGGTTGCATTAGGAGGAGCATTGCCAGCAGATCTAGAGAAGTGATTATTCCCATTTATTTGGCATTGGTGAGGCCACATCTGGAGTATTGTGTCCAGCTCTGCCCCCCCCCCCCATTACTGAAAGGATGTTGACACATGGAAAGTGTCCAGTGGAAAGTGTTCTAAATTATTAGGAGGCTGGAGCACATGGCCTACAAGGAGAGGCTGAGGGATTTGGGCTTATTAAGTCTACAGAAGAGAAGAGTGAGGGGGGATTTGATAGCAGCCTTCAACTTCCTGAAGGGAGGTTCCAGAGAGGATGGAGGGAAGCTGTTCTCAGTGGTGACAGATGGCAAAACAAGGAGCAATGGTCTTAAGTTACAGTGGGGGAGGTCTAGGTTGGATATTAGGAAAAACTATTTCACTAGAAGGGATGTGAAGCACTGGAATGGGTTACCTAGGGAGGTGTTGGAATCTCCATCCCTGGAGGTTTTTAAGTCCCGGCTTGACAAAGCCCTGGCTGGGTTGATTTAGTTGGGATTGTTCCTGCCTTGGGCAGGGGGCTGGACTCAATGACCTCCTGAGGTCTCTTCCAGCCCTAGGATTCTATGATTCTAAGTCATAGTTTCAATAGGAATGGGACTATCTACAGACTTGCTGAAGCAGGACTCTGGGGAAAATGTTTCTCTGTCTCTGAAGACAGTCACAGCTGATAAGGAGAGACAGAGCCTCTGCTTATTTAAAAGACTACATCACAGCTGTAAATTAAAAACAAAAAGAATGTAATAAAGTGGTCATCAAGGGTATGACTATACTGCACGCTTATTTCGAAATAAGCTATTCCGGAAGAAATACTCTGAAATAGCTTATTTTAAAATAGCATGTCTACACTATAGGGAAGCCTCCAAATTATTCTGAGGCAGCTTTCCCTAATGTAGTTGTGCTATCTCGATTTAGAGCCCCAGGAGGCACTGGGGAGTAATTACTTTGAATGGTCCTGGGGAGGAGCTATTTCAAAATAACAGCGGTGGGGCATCTACACATGCCTTATTTTGAAATAGCTATTTTGGAATAGGCGTTATTCCTCATGGAATGAGGTTTACAGAAGTCAGAATAAGCCATCCGTTATTTCAAATTTATTTCAAAATAACGGAATTGCTGTGTAGACGCTCACACTGTTATTTCAGAATAATGGTTATTATTCCATAATAACGTTGCTGTGCAGACGCAACAAGAGATTAACTGAGATTAACTGGGTTATTCGGAGCATTAGGGACTTGACCATGCTCCACCCTGCCCTTTCTTCAGGTTTCATTACTGTGTGTTTTCCCTCTGTTTGCTGTGTACTTTAATAAATCACATATTCTTAGCCTGCTGTACTGTGAGCAGTGGGTGTTTACAGAGCACAGTGCATCTCCTTTACAGAAAATGGTCAATTTATTTTAAGATATTGGGTAAAATAATGTCATCAAACTATTAAGGCAGGCAACTAGACCACAAACTATCTAAGTGATAATAGTTTGTCCTGATAAAGATCGTTGCAGCTTGCTGCACATTCCATTCCTACTGGTAGCCTTTTCAATTCCCTGCTACTGTGCACTGCATGATTTATTAGTGGACAAATACTGTGTTTTCATTGATATTTGCACTATGGAAAATCTTTCTGAGTTTGTATTTTTAGCACTTTAGGTGAATGCCCCTTCCTGATCTTAATTAGTCTGGCCTCCCCTGTGAGTACTCTGGGCTAGTTCTTCACAGTTGTCGTTTTGTCTTTCCAGGTGCTTCAATTCTTTATTCTGTGGCTGCTCTGTAAACTCCCACAATGCAAGTCCTCAGGAAAGTATTAAGTTTTCTTAGGTCTCTTCTTAGATAATTTTTAATTTTTAAAACTGTGTCCCAAATTTCACTTTTTCACTTCTGTAGATTCTATTTCTCCAGCATAGTGTATTTTAGCTCATTTGTGAGCTGTAGGCTGTTTTTCTATGCCCATGGTAAAATAGTTCTTAAGTGGAACTATTTACCAAAAAGTTGGACTTAGGTTCACTGAGCTATTCCACATAATTTTGTATGTAGACAAAATTTGCTTATTTCTCTTAACTGATGCAAGAAGGGTGATTTAAAATGGATCTCTATTCTAGCTATTTCCTGTTTTAGTAATTTAAAGTTTAAGGCCTGAGTCCTGCAAACTATCTAGTTGGTTTCAGTGTGGGATAACTTTGGGGGACCACCTTCATAGAGTAGTGTGTGGCCTCAGCAATTAAGCAAAAAGTTTTCATGTTGGCTATAGAATTAAATTGTGTAAATAAAGCACAACACAATATAAAGCAATCTAACTCTGCTCATACTAAGATTGTAGTCTGTTTTTTGTATTTAATAAATTCAAGAATTCCGTATAATCATGCAAAACCCAATATAGCATTTTTTTCTCTTGAGCTGTAGAAAATGCATTAGATTTAAGATTTAATTCATATCTACCTTGAATCTTTTCTGTGAAATTGTACATAAAACAACCTGTGTTCAAAGAACTATTGGCATGGTAATTTACTCTCATTTAAAATTTAAGTTGTAGCTCATTAGGGATCCCATATTCTGAAGGGAATACTGATAATTGGTTTGCTTAATGACGCTCTAATGCTGTAATTCTGTTTGAATATATGCATTAATTTATATGTAAAACTACCAACGTGCCTGAACTAGATTGGTCTAGTGTCACCAATCTTTAGTACCAAATCCAGGTAGTGGCAGGAAATATCTTTTCTGTGATATATATGTGGGAATCAACATGCTTCACGACTAAATCCCTTCCACTGAAAATCATGGCAAGATCAAATTCATTATAGCATTACTATTATATGCATTAGTTTGTGAAATTATTTTTGCTATGTGTAATCTGCTACCAGAGAGATTTCTCTCAGCTTTTGATTGCAATTGTTTTCCCTTGTGCCCTTTGCCCTTCAATGGGAGGGATCAAGAAAGACAACCCTTATTAGATGCATTCTTGAACTCATTACATGATACAAATTTGAAGCTGGCAGCAGTCAACGTAATATACTCTCATGCAAGGTGTTTCAAATGGTATTTTATAAAAGCCCATCTAGTGCTGATACTGGTGTTTTCCAATTTGCTTGACATTAAGACAATGACGGTTCTGAGGAATGATCTGTGAAAATACATCTTAAGCACACTGAAGTATAACTAGAGAGATTTGATCCAGTTGGGTTTTATGAATGGCTTCTCCATTGCCTTGCCCGCCGAGTAGTCGTGAAAACCCACATGGAATGCATATAAAACAGTAGTAAATGTAAAATGGGACCATTTGACATTCAAATTACACTCACTTTAAAGGTGTAAATGACTTCATAACGTCATAGAGAATGAGGCCCTTTGGAATTTATGTTTTTGTATTATATTAGCAGATATTACACAAAGAGAGTTGATCTGATATTTAATGGGGGGGGAGTCTAATAAATGAGCTTTTACAACCATGTATATAGTTGTGTTATAAACAAATACATATTGAATGAAATCATGAGTTGTGCATTATATTGTTACATAAGCAAATGACAATAATATACCAATTCGAAGTCTCAGATCCTACCTATTAATGCATAAAATATATAACGGCACCAGCGTATTTGAAGAGCTACCAGCTTCCATGCAAAACTGTAGTGTTCTAAAAGAATGTTAGTTCAAATATATGTGGAACACATCATAGTCTAAGGGAATACCTATTGCTAAATATGACCTGATCATAATCCATAGTTAGCTATACAGGGAGAAGTCATTTAATACTAGAGGGGTTTTTAAGTTAGCAAATGCATAACAATATCCAGTGGTTGAAAGCTGAAATCAGCAAAATTCAAACTGGAAATAAAATGCAAATTTTTTAACAGGGAGCTCAATTTATTACATTCTTTACTAAGTTGTTCTAATGTTTAATTCTACATTCCTTAGTGTCACTAAATCAAGTCTAGGCATCCTTCTAAGAAAAATGCTCAAGCTCCTCTACAGGTTAGACCTCCCTGCTCCAGCACTTGACTCATCACAAATGAGGGAGTTTGCCGGACAAGGGGAGGTCATTTCTGCCCCTTCCTCCAGCTTCACTGCCAGCCCCAGCAGCCACACCCCGGACATTGGCCTCCCAGGCTGTGGGCTGTGCTTGGGCAGCCATCCCTGGGCTTCCGCCCATGCCATACCGCCATTGGCTCTGTTACCCTGCTGCTGCCACTGGCCCTAGCCAGGCTGCCACGGCTCGAGGGATGCCATTGGCCCTGACCGAGTAGCTGGCAGCACTGCTGCAGTGGCTGCCACTCTAGGACCCTCAACTCTCCTCGGGCTCCAGCTCAAGCCTAAAATTCTACAAAGCTTAGAATCAGAGAATCATAGAGCTGGAAGAGACCTCAGGAGGTCATCAAGTCCAGCCCCCTGCCCAAAGCAGGACCAACCCCAACTAAATCAACCCAGCCAGGGCTTTGTCAAGTCAAGACTTGAAAACCTCTAGGGATAGAGATTCCACCACCTCCCTAGGTAACCCATTCCAGTGCTTCACCACCCTCCTAGTGAAATAGTTTTTCCTAATTTCCAACCTAGACCTCCCCCACTGTAACTTGAGACCATTGCTCCTCGTTTTGCCTTGTTGAACCTCATCAGATTTCTTTTGGCCCAATCCTCAATCTGTCCAGGTCACTCTGGACCCTATCCCAGCCCTCCAGCATATCTGCCTCTCCCCCTAGCTTAATGTCATCTGCAAACATGGTGAGGGTGCAATCCATCCCCTCATCCAGGTCATTAATAAAGATGTTGAACAATACCGGTCCTAGAACCGATTGGGGCACTCCACTAGAAACCAACCACCAACCTGACATTGAGCCATTGATCACTACCCAGTGGGCCTGACAGTCTAACCAGCTCTCTATCCATCTTACTGTCCATTTATCCAATCCATACTTCCTTAATTTCCCATAGAGGGAACCTACCACCCAAGATGAAAGGTAGTGGGGGGGGGGGATGCAGGCTGACCCGCTCCACTGAGTCCCAGCCCAGGGCCCTAACAGTGGCAATGCGGGCTGCTATTGGGTCAGCGGGGATCCTGACCACAACACCCCAACCAGGCCAGTGGGTCAGCGAGGATCCAGGCCGCAACACATTGCCCAATTGACCTCCAATTTGTCAGCCGGCCCAGGGTCGGTTTTCCCTGGGCTGTTCTCCCTGAGGGCCTACCTGGTTCAACCACTGCTCCTCGGAATCCACTGGGGATGATGGCGCCGGCAGGGTGTCCATGGGCTCAGGCTCCGGGTTACTCAGTGGTCCTGGTACTGCAGTCCAATCTCTGGGATCTGGCTGGAGCCAGGGCCATTTTGGCCAGTCTTCAGTATCTGGTGGTGGTTGGGGTGGCCGTGGCTCGATCCAGGGTTTGGGAGTGGCCCAGGTAGTTCAACCAGTTGTCCCTTCGAGGGTGAGGCAGCTGTGCCTTCCTTCTAGGGAGCCTGGGGACAGCATCTGGCTGGCCCACCTGCTGGGCTCTAACTGGGCTCTTAGCTCCTGCTCTTACATTCACAGCTCCGCCCTTCTGCTTCCTGTGGGTGGGGCTGGCTGGCTCTAGCCCCACCCACCAAGTGGTTTTATGGAGTAATTGCCCTTCCGGGTCAGCGGGAGGCCACACTGACTCACTACAGACAAATTCATATTCAAAACATATTTCTATAAAAGTATAGAGATGCAATGTTATACCCAATTCTCCAGAGATGTCTCTGTACAGTGTGCAATCCATGTCCCCAGACACTCACAGAAATCTTGTCTTCTGTCTCCAAAGAGACAGCACACACACACACTAATAACCTACTTGAACAGCTGAATACACATTTTTTTTCCTTAAAAAACAGGAGTGATATGGTTTCTAGCAAAATTAAGCATAAGTATAAATAAAGAACATAGATTTAAATGACAGTGAGAGAAAAAGAGACTGATATGATAATAAACAAAGCAAAAATAACAGTTTCTAGTGTCTCAAACTTAACTTTAACCAGCTACGATCTTTGCCTAAGCAACTTTGTAACTTACATCAAACTGTCAGTACGTCCATCCCCCTCAGGCAGGAGGATCCACAGTTCACAAAATCAGAAGGTGCTCTCCACTTTGGTGCCTAAGTAATGGATACTGAAGGGATTCTCTCCCTTTCTTTTTATAGTTTGGTAAACCTTTGAAATGTATTCCTTTGAAGTGTGTACTCCAGACAGAGTTCTTCCCTACTGGTGTGAAGACACCAGGCTGTCTTCCTCATTCTCTGCTCATTCTTTGGTCACTTGCTTTTTTTCAATTGGCTTACTCAGTTTACTTATCTTAGATGTAAATGTAATTTGCTTGCCCTTTGCTTGTAATCAAGCAATGTGTGAAAATCTCTATTTGTTTGCCTAGGACAGGCTTCTCTATCAACTGCTTTCCAAACCAAACATTTTTAAAACTTATTTCCAGCATACATACATAATTTTGAAGCACAAAAGGAGTACCGTTTAAAGAGAAAGGAACCCCAGCGAAAGCTCATGAGCTACCATTTACATTTTGTTCAAAAGGCTAAGGAAGGGGAATTATAAATATTAACCACTCCTATTGATGGCAACAGTGTGCTAAATTGTATATTGATCTGTGTGATGATGTTAATTAGCCAATTAATTCTTCTATCATTTGAAACTTTCAAAACTGTCAGCCTTGGAATTTTCATTGTATTCAAGATAATTTTGGAAGGCTAAACTAAAGTAGAAAAAGTCCCTTTGAGCACACTCATAGCAGAAATCATATGCCAACAGCTTTTTAGTTTTGTCATCTCATCAACTGAGAAACATGCAATGGAGTCTCTCTGGGCCAAGAGAAGAGCACATATCGTTCCATGCATCATTGCAACTTGTGGCAAGAAATGTCAGAACTGTGTATCAGTGTGTGAACAGCAGCAGACAGATAGATTATGAATGTGAAAAAGAAAAGTGTACGAGTCACAAATGCAATAATGAGTCATAAAGATGAATAAACTAATAGGAACAGAAAATGCATCAGGTCCAGGGCATCAGGGTCAGGCTGTAGGCATAACCATAGCTCAGACAGCCAGCACAAGTATTTGTTGATGGGTGGTAAGAGTTTCTGAAAAAAAGAAATATTAACAGGAAGTTCCTCCAATTGAATATTTGTTTTGAGGTTGATCAATTGTTTCTTAGCTTCTATTGTGAATTTTAGATATTCATGAATGTTATTAAAGGCGTAACATAAATCTGCCCTAATATATTTCCCAAGATTGATATGGTTAGAGACAATGTATACTGTAACACAGTGTTTTTATATCAGGAACATGTTTAAGGTCATTAATCATCTTCTGTTTTTTTTCTCTGTTCAAAGACATAAAGCACACACTGCTACTGGTACTTATACTAAAGCTTAGGGAAATAAACTGGGTTTGAATTTACCCACTGGGTACCACACCTACTGTCATATACCGTGACTGATTTCCATAGCATGGTTCTGTACTAGTATGGTAAGGCATAATAATTCTAATTGTAAATGCATTTTTCAGATTGACAGACATGAATCTCAGCCTCATGCAGGTTCACTTGAAAAGTAGAGAATTGCCAAATTGATCAAAGAGGAGCAAATCATCTGTACATCAAATTTACAAGAAGTCAATTACAAATACAAAGTCTCATAGATACAAACCACCTTCAAGGCTTAGTCTGGAAAAGAGAAAAATGAAAGGGGACATAACACCTTTAAGGTACCTAAAAGGTTGGAGGGAGAAAAATTATTCTCCTTAACTGCCGATGATAGGACAAGAAACAATGGGCTTAAACTGCAGCAAGGGAAGATTAGGTTGGACATGAAGAAAAGCTTCCTAACTGTCAGGGTGGTTAAACACGGGAATAAATTGCCTAGGGAGGTTGTGGGATCTCCATCACTTGAGATTTTTAAAAGCAGGTTAGACAGACACCTGTCAGTGATGGTCTGGATCAAGGATGGACAATAAAATGGCAACTGTTCACCAGGGTTAGATCCCTGGTGGGTCACTGCCACCATATTTACCTGCACCTCTGCAGGTATGATTAGTTTGGGTTTGTTTAGTTTAGAAAAGAGAAGATTGAGGGGGGACATGATAGCAGTTTTCAGGTATCTAAAAGGGTGTCATAAGGAGGAGGGAGATATTTAAGGGTAGGTTAGATAAATGTCTATCAGGGATGGTCTAGACAGTATTTGGTCCTGCCATGAGGGCAGGGGACTGGACTCGATGACCTCTCGAGGTCCCTTCCAGTCCTAGTATTCTATGATTCTATGAGCAATCACAACTCCCATTGGCTAGGAATGGCAATCCACTGCCACCGGGAGCTGCAATCCCCCATACCTGTGGAGATGCAAGTAAATACGGTGGTGAGGGGGCGTGCCAGAGGCTAACCCTGGCAGACTGGATCCAGCATTTGTCCACTCCTGGTCCAGATGGTGTTTGGTCCTGCAATGAGTGCAGGGGATTGGACTTGATGACCTCTTGAGGTTTCTCCTAGTTCTATGATTCTATGAGTCTATTATTCACAAAGTCCTACTGTAACAAAGTGGTAGTGTGAAATAGACAGGTACATCAGGCACATGTAATTGAATAGTTTTTGTATGTCATATGACTCATGTATGTACATTGTATTTTTAAGGCTAGTTCCTTTGCTAGGGCTAACCCAGCTTGTGTGCATTTTCTTGTAGCAAGTTGTTTATGGTAAACACAGCCCTTTCAAGGCATTACTTCATCTCAGTAGTCCTGCCTGCTTTCAAATGAAGTGTCAGCACTCAGACACTCTCAAAGCACAAAACCTTAGTAAATGTCATTGTAACATGTTGGCATCATTTCCCTGAAATATCCTAGCTAGTTAGCAGCTATTGATTCTATTGGAAAAGATTCTACTGACTACTGACTACTGAAGATAGGTGACTCATTGCATTACCAGATACGAGAGAGAGGTGGGAGTAGTTCTCTAAAGAGAACTGGGATGTGAACTGCTCTGTCCTGATCAGCAGCCAAGCACAGGGAAAAGGCTTGAAAGGTGTTACATTATTATTAAGAGTTTGTATTAATAATGCTCCAGGAAGGAGGCTTGCTTTGACTCTATTCATCATGAGGAGTTCTTTAGGACAAGTTAGGACAACTTTGTCTCATAGTGCTATTTGCAGATGAAACTAAGGATACATTTCTCAAAGAATTAATGATTTATAAATTATTTCAGGAATTTATTGATCTGATTCACTTGGACCAACTCAGTAAGTATTCCCTAGACTCACAGACTTTAGGGTCAGAAGGGACCATCTCGTCTGACCTCATGCACAAACCTGATCCAGTCACTTTTGCAATAAACCCCAACCTGTAGCTGAGTTCCTGAAATCCTCAAATAATGATTTAAAGGCTTCAAGTTACAGAGAAACCACCATTTACACCTGTTTAAATCTGCAAGTGACCTGTGCCCGATGTTGAAGATGAAGGCAAAACACTTGACCAAAAATATGATGATGGGTTAGACCCTGAGCATGTGGGGAAGACTGAACAGCCAGACACCTGAGAAAGAATTAACTGTAGTACCTCAGAGCCCTTCTCATGTACTGACCCATCGCTGGCCATTGTAGATGTCTGTTAGCAATTGCAGATCAGTACATGCCAGAGTGGGCAGTCTTATCATACCATCCCCTCCACAAACTATCTAGCTCAGTCATGAAGTCAGTAGGCTCACACATACACACACACACACACACACACACACACGGCTGCCTGTGGAAGATGGTTCCATAACTTGATTGTAGAAACCTTCACCTAATTTCAAGCCTAAATTGAAATGTTTATTGATGGGCAGCTTATAACCATTTTTCCTTGTATCCACCTAGGCCTTAATGTCTCCCTCCTTGGTATCTGTCCCTCCAATGTATTTATTGAGAGCAATCATATCTCCCTTCTCTGCACCACTTACAGATTGAATTAATCTTTCTTAAACATGGACAGTGTTCCAGATAAGGTCTTACCAGGGTCTTGTGAAAAGACAGTATCACTTCCCTGCCTACTTTGGAAATACCTCACCTGATGCATCTTAATGCTGCATTAGTCTCTTTTCACTACTGCATCACACTGGAGGCTCATAGGCATCCTGTGATTAATGAATACACCCAGGTATTTCTACTCCTCTGTCGCTTCCAACTGATTCATCCCCAGCTATATCAGAAATTCTTGTTGCAAGTCCCTAAATGTTTGACATTTCATTTTGCTATATAAAATGTCATCCTATTTCTATTACACCAGTTTACAATGTTGTCCATATCTTCTTTTTTGATATTCCAATCCTCCATATTAGCAATACTGCTGAACTTTGTGTCATTTGCAAATTTGCCCAAGCACTTAAACTCATAGGCTATGTCTATACTGCAGGCTTCTAGCACAAGAGCGCTTCCACACTACCATGTGCTTTTGCGCAAGAGATGTGCTTTTGTACAAGAGTGTCCATGGCGGTGTGGATGCTCTCTTGTGCAAGAAATCTCTGTTGCCCGTCCACACTGCCTTCTTGTGCAGGAACTCTTGCGCAAGAGGGCTTATTCCTCATTGGGAGAGGAATAACTCTTGCACAAGAAGCCCTCTGTTCCGATGCTTTACTGTAAATTTACTTGTGCAAGAACGCGTGTGCAGTGTAGATGCTCTGCAAGTTTTTCTTGTGGAGTGTAGATGTAGCCATAAAGAATAATTATGCAGGGCCTGCAGTGTTTGGAAAAGGCTTTATAAAGATCTCAACAAAATGTGACAGTTTCTCTTGGTTTTCCAATGAGTACAGTGCTCCAACCATCTCCACACAGAACCTGAGGCCAAAATAGAACCTGGAGAATTTGAGTCTTAATCCTCCACTGCTTTCTTTCCTAGAACAGCTTGCACAGCTGTTCTTATAGCAACAGAGCTTCCAAAGGAAGCATGCCAAGGATAGTATGACAGAGTTTCTTGGGGCATGTCTACACAGCACCCTTACCTTGAAATAAATTATGCAAATATATGTAGAAATAACAGGCACATTTAAAGACATGGAATTGCTATTTTGGAATACTTCCGGTATCCCAAAACAGCCCAGCAGTCTAGACGTAGCTTTGGGGTGCTTCTATATCACTGCTCCCACCATTATCACCCAGATATCAAAGGGTACAAAACAAACTATAGAAGAGCATAATAGTAAAAAAAAGTACTAGAAATATTGATAGTAGCTGGTAGAGCAATAATTTATTCCACAAACATTGTTAATTAAGAGGGCACAGTTTATAGCTCAGTGCCTAAAAGGAGATTGTATCAAATAATTAAAATAGGATTTAAGCTGTCTTTGAGCAGCATCAACAAGATGTATAAATTGGCAACTAATCAGCTCATGGAGAATAGCTCTGGTGGAACCTTAGTGGCAGAACCATCATAATTAATAACATTCACAATATCAGAAGGATTTGTTCACTTAAACACAGGATGTGGCTAACCTTATGAAAAAGCAACACCAGTGAAAGCAGATACATTGAGAACACTAATGATGCCAAGTAATAAGAAAAGGGTGTCTTGCATTCTTCCTTACAAGAGCTCATACTGACAATGACAGCAGAGTCCATTCAGCGTTGTCCAGAAAAAAGGCAAAGATACCTGCAGTCAATATGGGTCCCTAAGAAGACACAATGTAAAAGTATAGCAAGTCTTTCACAGCAACACAAGTTCATGGTACTGAAGTAGAGAAATGTACAGCACCGCAAAGGAAGTTAGAGGAAATGCCACTTGTTGGCTGTGAAATCCGTGGCTGATCTATCTTGGGTTGGGACAGAATGTCCTCTCCTGTCTAGCTGATGATATCAACTTCCTATATTGTAACACAAGGAGACACCATCTCCTATGGTCTCATCTATAAATGGGTGGGGAAGGGAATAAAAGCTATATTGGACTAAAATAAAATACTAGCGCTTATATCACTGGGTCCATGGACAAAAGTATTTAAACCCATTCTCACTGTATCCTCTGTGATGTGCTATTTTATAAGTATGACTGGGATCTTGAAAGGCTAGGCAGCTTAGTGGTTAGTGCACCAGACTTCCAGCCCCTTGCCTCTCTGTCAAGCCAGCAGGGGGATGGCTCCTGAGAATCTTCACCTTAGACTAAGAATCTTCAGCTTTCTGCCACACTTGGACGTCTGCCCTCCATCCATACCCTTCCTCTTCCCCAGATCCAAGTAGGAAATAACTTCTGCAGGGTCACCCCACAGCACCTCTAAAGTTTTCTTTCCTGGGCTACTTCCTAACTCTAGGTCCTTCCATTTTGGGGCATAACTCAACAAGGGTACATCTACACAGCAACATTATTTCAAAATAACTAGCACTTTTTAAAATAACTTAGTCCGCGTCTACACAGCAGGTGATTATTTTGAAATAATGTCAAAATACTGTCAAGCTGGAGGGCTTCTTACTCCAACTCCTGTAACCCTCATTGTATGAGGAGTAAGGGGAGTCGGAGGAAGAGTGCTCTTTTTTGAAATAAGTGCTGTGTAGGCGCAATTGACGTAGATCAATTTGTGTAGCTTATATCGCGTTAAGGCCCTGCTGTGTAGATGCACCCAAAGAGTTCAACAGAGCAGAATCCTGCAAGTTCTCAAAGAGAGTGGTAGCTAAAGAAGGTACTCCCTCGGTCCTTACCTGCTCTGTGGTTCTCTCTCAGACTCAGCCTTCTGTCTAACTTCTTGGAGAAAAAATGCTCTCTGCTAAAGCCTGTACACCACCCTTTGCCAGGGCTCCTGAGTGCCCTTTTAACCTACTCCTCCCATCACAGCCTGTTTAGCTGGCCCAGAGGGGTAGGACTACCGAGGCTACCTGGTAGGTACCTGGGCTACATGGGCTACTAGCATTGCCTTTTAACAGCCTTGGACCAGTGTTGGGTTTGTACACTCCATCACAGTAAACTTGTGACAGCTTGTGTGTGAGAATATGACTATGCAAAACTTTAGAATCACAACTTAGCTGAAGTGCATCTACTGGCATGGGTGCTGGAACAATTGTTATAATAAGAGTGCTAATACTGGAAACCATGTATTTTGTGTTTGTTATTATTACTTCAAGCCAGGGGTATGGAAACACTCCTCAGCAGCCCTAGTTCTAGCATTAGTGTTGCTGGGTTCAACACAGTGCCTTTTAGTGAATGCCTGTGTTCTCATTTGCTACAATCACCAGGAAAATATAGCAGAAAAAGAGAATATATCTAAATGAGCACAGGTCAGAGGACAGACAGCAGAAAAGTTAAATATGCAAAATGTTCAAAAAAGTCACAGAATAAGAGTAACAAGCAATGAGAAAACAGCATTAAAATAAAACTACTATTGGTGTGGATAAACATCTCAAATTCAACTCTTCAGTGCAGAAAATAAATATTAACAGTCTCCTGCAGCTTGTCAGTTGGCTCAGTTATTACTTTTTTAACTCAAGCACATCTTGAAAGCATGTTCCCAACAGTGATGGGTCAGTGACTAATCCACCAAGCTATATCCCACCAGTCCCAGTGAGTGATACTTATTCTGAGATTTCTAATTCTGAGCCAACTGTTTCATCCCTTTTAGCCTATGGAGGCATTCTCATTTTTATTAAGAACAATAACAAATGAGTGATGTGAGCTCTCAAGTCTATTCTTTATTGACCATTTAAATGGTTTCCAGTTACCCCAAAATAATGAAGTTTATTTAGGGGCAGAAGTTTTGACCTTCTAAATTCTATTCTCTAATTTGATAATGCCCAGATCATAACTGTAGGTAACAATCCTTTTTAATGTTTTTTCCCCCTTTGGGGCATTGTGTAATTGTGACTTTACATGATCTGATTTCTGTCACATTTCATGTCACAGTATTTAAATCTGCCATTTCATGTCTGTGTGCTCTACAATGCACTTACTCCTTTTATTGTAAGCAAAGAACAGAAACTTGAAACATTTCCTTCTTGTAGACTTCAATGGAAAACAAAATGTCTCTAAGGTAGAGCCCATGCAAAGTCCTGGAAGCTGAAGAAAAGATGTCTTTTTTTTTCTTCTTCATAAAAAGTTAACTCAGCAGCACTCTAGGGCAAAAGTTTTAGTGCAACATTTAAAGAATTGTACTTTACAGAAGTTCTAGGAAGAGGGAAAACAATCCAAAATGGTTTCCTCTCTTTGGTTTACCTCAATATTTATCTTTATGCTTTTTCATCCTGAAATGTTGCTCCTTCCCTCCAGCAGAAAGAATGGTAGGGATCTTGTGAAGGCCTTTCTTCTTTGTTTCAATTTCCTTCCCTGCTAGTCCACTCCTTAAACATGTTATCTTTTGTGTGATGCTCTGCTGGAATTCTGTGCTTGTTCTTGGTTTTCTGATTTTTATGTTATGTTCCCTAACTTCTGAACCTCATTCTTACAAAGGTACCCCACCTCCAAAAGTATTTGTGCCAATTTCAACAACCCTTTCATACTTCTAAGAAACTCCTATTAGGCCACAGAAAACTCTTTTTTTCACTGAAAATGAGCCTCCGTGATCCTAACCATTCCTTCAAACAGCATGTGGTCTTTGCTATTCTAACAGGAACTAGTAACCTTTATGAGTAATGTAGTAATTGTTAAGTTTTACAAAGTTTCTTTGCTACAAAGACAAAAGAGGGGAAAAAGGTTCCTCTATGAGCAAGACAGACTTTACCAGGCATATATCAATAGTGGATGTCATTACAAAGTTTCCATTTTCATATTTGTCAAACTGCTATTCACACCCTCTCAACCTGCTCTACTTCTCAGTCAGAAATGCACATGATAATGCCAACTTTTTGAACTCATTGGCTTCCTGTCTATTCCTGGCTGCATTTCAATGCAGATAAAAATATAATGACATGCACATTAATGCAAACTCCATGGGAAGTACAATACCTCTACTGTGAATCACTTCAGAGACAATTTCTGAACTATGGTTATACTCTTCAAAGACATGCAGACTCTGGAGATCACAAAACAGCTGTTGTTGCTGCAGGGATGAAAAATAATTTTACCAGAATTATGCAAAAGTACATTCTAGCAAGAGGAAATGTCATTATTATTTGCCTGAAAACTATTTATTATTAATAAGGGAAAAGTAAAAGAGCATGATTTTCCATACTTATTGAAGAGCCCTCAGTGCAAGTCTCATAGGCATTTGTATGTGTAAAAGTAACTTTAAGCCACCTACCCTCATCTGGGGCTACCAGATGTTGGGCCAGTTCTTAGTGTAAATTGAAGCAGCTTGAAAGCTGCTCTGATCTGCACCAGATGCTAGTGGCTCCTAGGGGACTATTTCAGGTGCTAGGGATCATCCAGACAAAGGCATATTTGGCTATGCCCCTTATCCCAGCTACACACCCTACACCAGCAGATTCAGGCTCTAAGCACCTGTGAATACTCATATTCTGAAGAGATGGCAGATCCCTCCATTTGACAGCTGATTTGTAAAGCCACAAAAGCACCCGCAACATAAAGAATCAGAATGTTAAAGTTTAATGGGTTTCTTTTTTGTAAGGAAGTACTTTAATATTAATATTACTTCAAGGGGAGACAAGCTACCTATACTTCAAAAATTCTGGCTAGCTTGTGCTAGATTCTGACTTGTGTGATATGAAACTGTCCTTCTCTTAGGATCTTGACAGAAGAAAGTTCCTGTTTAGGAACCAAAGGTGAATATTCTATTTATTTTTACTTGACTGACCCAGGGACACTAATCCCAAATATTCAGTACTTAATATGCAAATTATCCCTGGGACTAATCAGTCCATAGCTTCTGTTCTGCAAGAGTTGCTAGCCAACAAAAAATTAATGGACCAAGTTCATACATAATTGGGATAAATTTGCCTGAATATCTCCAAAGTTACAGCCCTTTAAACACACCAAATGTAGTGCCCACTATGGAGGAAAGTATTATTCGGAGGTCACACTTAAAATACAAATCATGCTTATAAAAGTATGTGAAGAAATACAATTAACCTGAAATGACATTCATTAGATAGTTTTTTGTGAGGTCTCGGACAGCTTATGCAATTTGTATTTTGCAAGAACATTAAATTACCTTTATTTTTACATATTCTTCCAAAGTTTGCAAATAAGAGAGAATCAAGATCTGCTAAATAAACCAATCATAAAGGAAGTATATGAGTACAGGCCAGTAGTGTACAATGCAGTGTACATGTATTAAAATATCAGTTTTTCAAACCATATTTTATGATGGAGTGTTGCATGTTAAGATCAGTTGTTTTAGTGAATGCTTTGGAAAACAAGGTAATTCTAAGAAAACAATTAATAATACTTATGCTTAGTGGATGTCATGCCATTTGTGGGAAACTGTGTCATGAATCATAATTAAAGAGGAAACTTTCCTGAGGGCAGGATGCATTCAAGCTGGTATGTAGGACTAGGTTCTGATCTCATTTACACTGGTTGTATCTTTATTAAATAACCATGACGTTATAGCCGTGAACTTCCAGCCTGGAACTAAATCAATAAAAATAAAAGACCATGATCCTGTATTATCACAGTGACTTTTCATTGTGAGGTACCTGTTTCTATTCTCTCCATTTGTTTTTGTACAATACCTCCACATATATCATATTATGAATTCTGAATGCTACCTTGTTTGGATTCCGTTGACGCATTGCCTATATTTAGAATTGATATCATATGTAGTTGAACTCTATATTCATTAGATTTGCTTCTACCATGGTCACATAGGCAGTATAAAACTCACTCTACATGTAGTAGAAGTCCAGTGTACATCCTGAGCATGCTGCTAGTGTACATCTTTGTCACATGGTAGGAGGAGTATTTCCAATTCTTCCAGAAATTCTACATTTCATAGCCAGTACTCTATATACTCAAAGAGGAAACCATAATCAGTTTATTCACTTTTAAAATGTGAATATGGAAGTTAGCAATAACCAAATATGAACATTGAATGAATTAAGAAGCTAGAAAAAAAACCTGAACCATTGCTGAGTCTTAATAATGGTATTGGCTTCAGTTATCTATTTCCTTTAGGCAGACTAGAGTTCTTCTCAGCTTAGGCAGATGAGAGGAAGTTTATGGTAAAGGAAAGCAGGTCCCTTTACATGACAAAGTGAGAAGAACTGGGTTGATGTTTCTAACACTGACTTTGCAAGCAAGAGCAGACTAAAGTGTCCTAAAAATATGTTCTGAATTGTAACAGAAGTTCTCTATTCCTAATGCTCAAGTGACTTGATCATGCGCCACTCCCCCTTTACTACAGTTGTATTTAGCTAACCAGGGAATGAAAACAACCATATAACTTATCACAATAATATAAGTGGTTAGTACATAAGCACAGAAAAGGACATATAACACACACTCAGTACTGGATTATGCACATACATGGTCAAGTGTTCATTCAAAAAATACAGACACATTTGTCTACATCAGAGTCTGTTCATGAACAGCTTACAAACAGATAGTTCATAACTGTCAGCAAGATGCTTGAACTAAGGCCATGTCTTCACTATAAAGTAAAGTTGACTTAAGTTACATTTATGATCATCCACTGCTGTATTTAAACCTCTTGTGCAAAAATGGAGACTCATTAATTATTCAAATGATATTCCATGCTTCGCTTCATTTGCATATGTTTTTGCGCAAGAGACTATAGTGTAGACATAGCCTGTGTGCTGGCAGAGTGCATCCATGCGTGGCACTTTTGCACTGACAGAGAAAGCAATGTATGGTGGGTAGTTATCTCACTGTGCAGCTTGCCACCATGTGCCACTGGGTGTTCTGGGAACGGGTCACAATGCCTCATGGGGGCAGGTTCAGTGACCAATGATGCAGTTTTCTCCATCTCATCACTCCATGGGCTTCCAACTATGTTTTGCACGACTTTTCATCAGCCCCAGTAAATTGTGCACCCGCCATCTCTGTTTGAAAGTATGGATCTTGTACTGCTTTCCAGTATTGTGATGAGTATTATGAACTCAATGTGTCTGATCTTGAATATTTCATGAGCTGCAGCTCTGATAATGCCTCCTTGGCATCTGCCCTTCTGTGTGCCATGGAAAAAGGCATCGGCAATCACAACAATTCTGTTTTGGCATTCATAGAACAGCTGTGCATGGTGGACCATCAATTCTAGGCATGGAAAACAAGCAGTGAGATTGCATCATTATGCATGTCTGGGATAACAAGCAGTGACTGCAGAACTTTTGGATGTGCAAAGCCACATTTTTGGAACTGTGTATGGAGCTCACCCCTGAACTCTAGTATAAGAACAACAAAATGAGAGATGCTCTAATGTTGGAGAAGCGAGTGGTGATCACTACATGGAATCTGGCAACTCAAGACTACTATCAATCAGTCATGAATTAGATTGGAGTTGAGAACTATGCCACGGGGGTTCTATGATACAAGTATTCAGGGCCATTAATCACCTTCTGTTATGAAGGACTGTTTCTCTTGACCATGTGTAGGATATAGTGGATAATTGTAGCAGTGGGATTCCCAAACTACAGTAATTTGATAGGTGGCATGACTATCCTCATTTTGGCCTCAGACCACATTGCAATGGAGAACATCAACAGAAAGGGCTACTTTTCTATAGTATTTTCAAGCTCTGATGGATCACTGGGTTCATTTCACCCATATCAACAAGGGATGGTCAAGGAAGGTGCATGACACCAATATTTTCAGGAACACTGGCCTATAGACAAAGCTGCAAGAAGAGTTTTTCTTTGCAGACCAAAAGATTCCAACTGGGGATGTAGCAATTCCAGTAGCAATCATTAGATGCCCAGCCTGCTTCTTGCTCCTATGACTCATAAAATCTTACCCCAGAAACCTTGACTGGAGCCAGGAGCCTTTCAACAATTGGCTCATTAGGTGCAGAATGACTGAAATGTGCTTTTGGCTGACTAAAAGGTCACTAGAGATGCCTATTTGGCAGGTTAGATCTCAGAGAGGAAAATATTCCCCTATGCACAGAAGCCTGTTGTGCTCTGTATAACATATGTGAAGCTAAGAGTGAGAAATTTCTGTAGGGATGGCGCTATTTGATACATCAATTTGCCACTGATTTTGAGCGATCATATACCAGGGATATTAGAGGGGCTCGTTGTACATATGTGTGTTGGGGGAGGGGAAAGAATTATTCAAAGGCTTTGAAGGAGCACTTTGACAATGTGCTGTAGTAATGCATCTGTCTATAATTCGTTTAGATAAGGCTTGTTTTCTTACAGTCTAGTATAAACTTTATAATGATTGCTGTGTGTGTGTTAATATCACAATGCAAGTACATCAGTTACATTATGGATACATTTCAGGACCAATCTCATTTGTAGGAGACAAATAAAGATTCCTTATCTTTCTATAACTATATTATTTGCAATAGCAAAACAAACAGAATCATAGAACACTAGAACTGGAAGGGACCTCAAGAAGTCATCAAGTCCAGTCCCCTGCCCTCATGGCAGGAACCAGTACCATCTAGACCATCCCTGATAGATGTATATCTAACCTGCTCTTAAATATCTCCAGAGATGGAGATTTCACAACCTCCCCAGGCAACTTATTCCAGAGTTTAACAACCCTGACAGTTAGGAAGTTTTTTCTAATGTCCAACCTAAACCTCCCTTATTGCAGTTTAAGCTCATTGCTTCTTGTCCTATCCTCAGAGGCCAAGGAGAACAATTTTGCTCCCTCCTCCTTGTGACACCCTTTTTGATACCTGAAAACCGCTATCATGTCCCCTCTCAGTCTTCTCCTTTCCAAACTAAACAAGCCCAATTCTTTCAGTCTTCCTTCATAGCTCATGTTCTCTAGACCTTTAATCATTCTTGTTGCTCCTCTCTGGACCTTCCCCAATTTCTCCTAATCTTTCTTGAAATGTGGTGCCCAGAACTGGACACAATACTCCAATTGAGTAGAGTGGAAGAATGGCTTCTCATGTCTTGCTCACAACACTCCTATTAATGCATCCCAGAATCATGTTTGCTTTTTTTGCAACAGTGTCACACTGTTGGCTCATATTTAGCTTGTGATCCACTATGACCCCTAGATCCCTCTCTTCAGTAATCCTTCCTAGACAGTCGCTTCCCATTCTGTATGTGTGAAACTGATTGTTCCTTCCTAAGTGGAGTACTTTGCATTTGTCCTTATTAAACTTCATCCTATTTACCTCAGACCATTTCTCCAGTTTGTCCAGATCATTTTGAATTATGACCCTAACCTCCAAAGCAGTTGGAATCCCTCCCAGCTTTGTATCATCTGCAAACTTAATAAGCATACACAAACATTTTTGTGCTCTGAAAGGGACATGAAAATGAATTTCTCACAGGTGTCATTGTGATGTATGTATCTCACAATGGAATGCATGGGGTACTGAGACAGCCTCAGAACCTGCAAGGAATGTATGTGGGAAGTTGGAGAGGGCATGGAAAGCAGTTCTGTATGTGCTGCAGGCAAACAAAGTTCTGTTCCATCCAAAGTTCAGTCAGGGTTCTGAGCATGTCTCTTTGGTCATGTATCAGCTGTATCATCTGTACCCACTCCTGTTTCCTCTCCTTCATTGCCTCTCTCCATGATAGCTTCTTTCCATGTTCTCTGCTTACAATGAAGCATCAGACAATTGTAGCACCTCCCAGAACATGCCTTCCTGTTTTGTCTCCTTATCTCATGGTCTCCTCCTGCACACTGCTCAGCTGGTGTTCAGAATGAGACCATCAAGGACACATCTGCAAACACTAAAGAAACACTAGACAGAAGCACTATTGTAAGTGCACTCCTAGCCTTGATTCAAACAAGTTAGAAATATCACTTTTCACATTCTATTGGCAGGCACACAGGAAAACAGGAATCCCAGCCATGGTGAGTGTGCTCTGGGAGGAAGAGCAAGATGAAACTAAGTTTGTGGTGTTTGAAAGGAGTATCACTACAAGTTTCCATAGCCACTCTTCTGAATACTGGCACCATTTTCCACTGGGGTGAGAGCAGCTGATACCTTGCTCCTGAGAGCAACCGAAGATGCAGGGATGCAGCTGCTGTCTATATACAGTCACAGATTGGTTCTGTATGCTGGTCACCTATGTGCTGCTTTGTTGCCTCCAAAAGTAATTGTCAGTTGGATGGCAATTTCCTGTTATGAGGGAAGGTACAATGCAGACCTCCCAAGAACTCTTGCCTAGAAGCTCCAGGAACATTTTCAAGAGATCTCCGTGGAGGATTGATGAACACCCAGGTCATCCTGGTGTGCATTAACTAACTTTACCATGGAAGAAGTTTGGTCCACCACTTAAAAAAAAAGGTACATCCACAAAATTAGCCTATTCCCCTTCCCCTCTTTTAAAAAGAGAATCCTTCAATATACTGAACAATATATACTAAGAACCTTAGGTACATCTGAGAGTAGGAGATAACAAAAAAGCCTTAGTACATGCAGTTGGGACTCCTTGTGTCTGTCTAATAATGTCTTGTTTCTGTTTTAACCTGTATTCTCCAGCCCATGAAGATTGCTATTTTCAAGTTTCTAGCTCAATGGGAACATTGCAATTGATTTTAAATGATTACTGGTGTAAAACATCCATTCTATATTAAAATGTACAGCTACAGATATGTATACACATTCACGACATAGGATGCATTGCTGGTCATATGACAAACTGCATTGCCCTGCACGTTGCCCTCATGTAATAAACTGGAGCTCCTTTAAAGTTGTGTATCAAATTATTGTTTTATGTACTGTAGCACAATTCATGGCAGCTGCACCTGTATTCTCCCATACAGCCCAGCAAGGGTACTCATTCTAGACTATTCAGCTCTCAGCCATCACCTCTCTTGATCACTCTCCAGTAGTCAGGGTTTTTTTTTCCAGGCTGCACAGTTCCCTACCTAAACTGTGAGTTCCCCAGCAAGGCCTGACGGCCAATAGCTGTAGAATTCTTCCTAAGCAAGTGCTTTTTGTCTTAAGGTGAAAGCATTACAGAGAAAATATTAAAATGATAAAAGAACCTACAAGCATGCTAATGGGCTCACTGGAGATTTTCTGTGGATATAAGTTCATAACAACTGTTAGCTCAGGATAAGCACGTCCATGAATTTCCAAGTCCCTCATTTATGCAGCTCAGGACTTTGAGTTTCAGTTTTTGGTCCTAGGTAACCTGCAGACTGGGTTTTACTTCAGGGCATAGTTACAAACCCAAAGATTGCTTCTTCTAAGGCACATTATTTAAAATAATTATTTGAAGCTCATAATGCTTCTTTTACATTGGTCACATATTCTGCAGAATATTTACATACTGTTCCACAATAATAAATATAATTTGCTTTTTTAAAACAATGGACTCTAAAGCTACTTAACATGAATTCAATGAGTTTCTTTCAAGGCCACTGAAGGAAATTGCCATAACTTTCTCATACATTCTTCCTACTTGTTCTTAACAGTTAAAGGCTATGCATGTGCCTAACAATGCTTCTCACTCAGATCAGCAAGATGCTGGAAACTAGAAACAATGGACTCTGGTTTACAATATGTGTATACAGTTTCTAGTACTATAAAAACTACAAGGAAGTCAGCGCTCCAATTTCTATTACAATATCAAGGTTAAAATAATAATTAAAGAATGGCTCTTCAAAATTCTTCCTGACGGTCTAAAATTGTAGTTCTTGCATCTAGTTCTATTGTAAGGGATTCCTACTCAGAAGCTGGTCTAGCCAAGCAATATATCCATTTTGCTGCCTTTTATTTAACATATATATATGAATTTAAACTGTCAGTTTCACTGCTGTCACTGTATCCCATGATCCAGACATTTTACTTCCCATAAAGCTCAAGAAAATGGTACCTTTTTGTCATCTGCTATATTATTAGCATCCAAAACTGCTCCAGACTTCACAGGAATCACCTGAGTCCAATAAAGCCAAAGATTATTGCATCACTGTTGAATTCACTGATTGATTAGAGAAATGTTAACACACGCTTCTTCCCAAGAAAAAATATAAATGAAAGATACTTCAGTCTCCAGTGATTATTTTGTATCATTCCAAGCCTCTGAAGAGATTCATGGCAACTGTTCTCATTTTATAAAGAAGGAAAAATAAGTGAATTAAGACAGTCAGCCAGAGAAGTGTTTCCTTCTTTAATTCCCCACTGCTCCAAAGAATGATACTGGCTCCAAGGTGCAGCACTCTCAAATTCAGTCTTGAATCAGTGAATGTTTTGAAGAGCAATATTCTCATGACCCAAGATGGAAGATTAGCAGCATGCCACTGGAACACAGGGCCCTTCTTCCAGTCCTGTGCAGGTCTCTGATAAAAAATCTTACAGTAGCGTCATCATTGTGTTGGTGAAGCTTTTAGATCACTGAAGAAACTTTAAAACTTCCTCTGCCTCAGAAGTTTGTTCAGGTGAATTCATGGTTTAAAGGAAAACTAGATTTAGAGTTTGGGGGACATAAAGTATAATGTAAGTAGGAAATTGTATAACTGCACATTTCAGTTTTTTCCTCTGTAAAGTATAGAAATATATGATGTTGTGGTCTAGTGTAATGATTTTATTGGCATCACTTATTCATGGTTTCACCACTTATGAGCAATTGAGCTATTGCAAATTTATGGCAATAAAATCATTTTATCACACAATCCAATTACATGATCTGTCTTTCCTTCACCCTCACTTTGTGTGTGTGGGTTGCAAAAGCTTAACACTTTAATATCGTCTAGAGAAAGATGGTAACATTTTTAAGTTTAAGATGAATACAAAGCATTATGCAACATATATTATATCATATCAGTATATGGTCAGACAGAAACACACTAGATTACTTCTTCAGTCGTCATCTGCTCAGAAAGGAGATGTTCATTTTGAGCACAAATAATATGGATTTTAAAATTTAGACAAAATACAGCTACTTTGCATTGTTACACTATAAACCATTTCATTATATTGCTCCTGTTATTACTTCTCAAGGGTTTATTATACTTAATCCATCAAAATTTGGTCAAACCAAGTTGTTACCCCAAAACTAAGTAAAATTGTTTTTGTTTTAGGAATAAGAAAATAAAATAAAAGAGTAGGAAAGATTGGTATGAGGAAATATTTGCAGTTCATGAAAGTCAAAGTCTTCTTTTTTCTCCAAATAGTTTTTTGTAGATCTCTTTTTCAAACTTGGGACAGTTGAGTTTGACTAGCTTTCAAATGAAACAGACTAGATATGCATGCATTCTCATCAGGCATATGGAGAGACAGAACAGAATATGCTAAGAGTCAAGATCTGCCATGTGGATTGTCTTTGGATAGCATTTTACTGTCACTCTTGTGAGATCTCCTATGATTTCTGGCTTCACCTGAATTTACACTCTTGACCATGTGACCTCGCCTCCTGAAAACTATCCTTGCTGTTGAAGCACATTTAATGGGACTCCATCTGAAGCCTTTCAAAACCACTCCTTAATCAAATAAAGCTGAGTGAGGTAAGATATTTCCACTGTTTTGCAGGAGTGAGTGGACTGTTTCTACAGCAATGCCTTTTTTGGCTGAGGAACAAGAAATTGATTGTAAGATCTGGAAATAAACTAAATTCTTATCTGCACTATGCTCTTGCTTCATACCTGTTATGCAGTGGAGACATGGTAGTGACATATGCATGTTGGGTAAGAAAACTATCAAGACTCACAGATTATTTGAATATCAGTCTGGGAGTCACCTAACCAAAGGGAATGGAAATGATAGAAGGAAGTGTCACTGGGCCTTTTGGAGAAAGAAGAAAAAGAAGCTGGCTGAGCGAGAGAGGGAGAGAGATTCCATGATCTGAGGATAAGTCATGTGTTGAAAAGTAACCTCAAAGACCACAGAGGACAATGACCACATTCCAAAGATCTCTCTAGGACTCTGGGGAAACTGAGGCAAAGACAGTGTATAGTTGTTTTATGGTTTTCTCTAGATCTGTATATTACTTGGGATAACTAGAGAAAAGACTAATTGCAAAGACTAACCTTTGTAAAGCCTGTTGTGCTATGTCTTTCATGTATGCCTGGAGAGGTAAACTGTAAACAAGGGTAGCCACAGGGTTAGCTAAAAGGGTGTTTTTGTAGGTCAGCATTGCTCCCAGAGGCTTAGGGCAACTAGATCCCACATCTATAAAGAAGTAACAAAGTCAATGCCCAGTTAGCGTGCCACATACTCATCATACTCAGCTGAGACACTGATGTGTGTCCAGAGCAAAGGGGGGGAGGTTTCTGTGTGTGTTAGAATCAAGTGTGCAATGTATCACACAAGCATGTGATATTACATAGCACACATGCTGCAATACCTAGAAAGGATATGATAAGCTGCAGGTTGAACTTTGAAATTCCTGCCTTTGTCAGCTTGTCCAACAATGTTCTTTTGGTCTCTTAATAAAAATAAACCTGCTAGGAGATGGCGCTGAGGAAAATATTCTGTGATTTTAATTAGCATGGTGCATACAAATTGACTAAATCTATGTTATATAAGATCAATTTCTATTCCTTCCAATTAGTAGGACACTGACAAATAAAAACAGGCTGCAATTGTGCTGTGTAGCAAAGCAGTGCAATGTTGGGCTGTCTTTAGGACCAACTGACATAAAAAGCTAATTAGCTCATATCTGTCTGTGTTGTTTTAGCACTCCCTTTGATTGCTGGCAGTGCCTTAGCTAATTAAAAACTTTACACTGCCAAAAGTAATGAAACAAGCTGAGTATCAGCAGTTCATTGTGGTGAGAGTTAAGTCATGAATTATCAAAATGGGTGCATGCAATATATAGATTTTTCAGCTGAAAAGTTATTTCATACCGGCAATGTGAAAATGTCAGATCCCATCTGACAACATAAGAACCATGCTCCTTCCCTAAACATGCTCTGGTTAGGAATATCTCATCAGTGCCACCAGACTAAGTTTTCTGGCATTGGGGTATCCAGAAAAAAACCAATAAAAATGTTTTTTAATTGGGACATAAAATATAATAGCTGCTCACAAACATTAAACCTATTTTTGCTTTCTGTAGTCTCAGTATTTTCTGATTGCCAATTCCAGCATACACAAACTACCCCTTCCTGCCTCCAACATTTCTGCTTTCAACATGCTTGATTTCTCCATTCCTCATGCATCACTGTCCCCCTTTCCTTTCTAAATAAGGGCCAGAATGATTTGTTGTTTTGCAAGGATATTTGGATTTTTCTTTAAATAATTTAAATCTATTTCTACTGAAGACAGTAGGTGTGCTCCACTGTTCTGTTAGCTTAGTGAGCCACAAATATGGTTTGATCTTAATCTTATGCTTTGTAGACTGGCACAGATCTAAAGTATTTTATTTCACTTTTAGTGAGGATTAGCAACCTAAATCAGATACGTATTTTAAGGCCATATTTAGCATTGACTTCTTAGCAGAAATCTCAACTACAGTATGCCTTTTTAGTTTAAGGAGAAAATGTTTCCTCCCTTTTAGAGTCTAGATTTAAGTTCCCAAAACTCAGACTTCAATACCAAGTAAAAGTGGCCAGATTTTTTTAAGATACCGAGCAATCACAATTCCCATGAAGTCAATGAGAACTACACATGCTCAGCACATTTGAAAATCAGGGCAGTTCTATTTAATTGCCCAAATATTCCTCCAGTAACTCTAGGCTATCGGTTTTCAAACTTTGGATATGAATCTCAACTGTAACTATGTGTTCACTGCTGTTATGTTCAAAATATGATAATGTTACTTGTACTACTCTTCATAATCCTTGGGAACCTTCATACATATGATACTTTTGTAGTAGTATAAAAATCAATTCAATAGAAAACTGAAAAAACAAGTCCACTTTGGGCAGAAATGATACAAACTTTCCCAGACTACTTCAATTACCTAAACTCTGGCACAGAGGATCACTTATAGTAA
The DNA here is from genome assembly GCA_019425775.1 of Rafetus swinhoei. Taxonomy (NCBI): domain Eukaryota; kingdom Metazoa; phylum Chordata; order Testudines; family Trionychidae; genus Rafetus; species Rafetus swinhoei. The sequence continues at coordinate 134,824,560 of CM033424.1, read as the reverse complement.
AAAAAAAAAAAAATTCTGTTCACCCTAACAGTTCATTTAGTCTTTGCGGCAACTGCCAAGAAAGATGCTAATTAATCCTAGTTAGGATTCTGGTTTATTTTGGAGGTAGCTAACTCAAGAAAAAATATTCGTTGATAAATAGCAATCTTCTTGAATAGATGTAGGTCAGTAAACCATTCAATACTGTTCTTTAGATAAACTATCAATAGAGTTGAATACTGCAAGAAATGAATCTCTAAATAAGTAATTTATTTTATTAATATAGAGGTTATTAATGTATTTGGAGTGGATTTTTAGATGTTCCCAAGTGACTGTTGTGAAAATTGGTCTATAACTTTTGAGTGCTAATAAATTTGCCATAAAAAGTAAGTAAGTTATTTTTTTAAAACAAAGTTATAAACAGGTGCAAGAAAACCAGACAGAAAGGCTAAATTAGCCCAAACAAAAAGCCATGGAATTTAAATAATATGGTGGAATCTTTCTTGGTAAAACAGAAGATAAAAAAACAAAAATAAATAAACCAAAATTAGTATGCCACATAGTGGGCCTAAGTAGAGGATAAAATAACAAGGAGGTGAACTATTTCACCCATTTCTGGGTCATTAATAGAGGAGACTTTGGGAGAAAACAGATGAAAGATCAGGGAAGAACAGACAGAGGCTATTGGAGCAAGCTTCACCATCATGGCTGCCACCACACCAACTCTTGGGACACTGGTTCTTCATTAATCCAAAACTGAGTGAAATCCTAGCCTACTCCAGCTGAATCCCACATACCACTTCGAATGAAATGGGATGGCAAACTAACAACAGCCCAACAGCAACAACAACTCCAGATCATCTCAGCTAACTTCTCTTTCCCCCAAAAGGACAGTTAGCATTATCCTTTGACACCATCTAAGGGTATGTCTACACAGTAAAGTAATTTCGAAATAACAGCCGTTATTTCAAAATAACTGTACTAGCATCTACACAAGCCAACCGCTATTTCAAAATTAATTTGAAATAGTGGAAGGCTTATTTCGAACTTAGTAAACCTCTTTCCACGAGGAATAGTGCCTATTTCAAAATTGCTATTTCAAAATAAGCGCTGTGTAGACGCGGAATAGGGGCTATTTCGAAATAGGGGGCCTCCAGCCCTTCCCAGGGTGCCCACTCTGGCCCCAACCAGGAAAACTTCTCTCCTCTCCCTCCTCCCTGGAGCCCTTAAAGGGGTAGAGTCTGGCTAGTGTCTGTGCCAGCTCCAGGCCTGCCAGCTCAGAGCCAGTATTCGCTGCCCCTGACCCACTGGCCCCAGCATGAGCCAGGCAGCCAGTGCCAGCCAGCCCTCCACCGCTCCCCAGGCCCAGTCCCCCAGCTCCCAGGAGCCTGCCAGGGGCCGGAGAAGGCAGGCACCTTCCTGGTCCAGTGCAGAGATCATGGACCTGATTGAGGTTTGGGGGGATGCCTCCAATGTCCATGATCTCCAAACTAGATGGAGGAACGTGGCCATCTATAGCAGGATAGCTGCCAGCCTGACCACCAAAGGCCACATTCGAACCCAGGAGCAGGTTCGGATGAAAATAGAGGAGCTGCAGCAGGCCTATGCCAGGGCCACAGGGGGCAGCTTCCAAACAGGAGCAGACCCAGAGATCTCCCCCTATTTTGATGCCCTGGACCGCATCCTGGGGGTAGGGACAGTCTGTGCCCCCCAGGTGGTCATCAACCCTGGGGCAGAGGGCCCTGACCAGGGCATGGAGGAGAAGGAGGAGGGGGGCCAGGAGCTGCAGCAGCCCCAAGGGAGCGTGCCACGCAGCCAGGACCCCTGAGCCATCCCAGCGGACCTGTTGTTGGTGTCATCCAGGGAGGCAACAACATGTGAGTGCCATCGCTGTCCCCTTATGAGGGGGGAAAGGGAGACCAGGGACCGCTCGCATGGGCTTTACTGACCACGGATCACGCAGCAACCTTTGTACGTGCAAGCACGTGCCATGCTACTCCTGGGCATGTGGCCCCAGCTGGCTGCCTCACTGGGGCCTTGGCCTGTTAGCCACATGCATGTGTGAAGAGATATGACATGCTCCTGACCCTGGGGTGGGACACAGCAGGACACCCTCGCTCCACAAGCCCCCTCTACACAGAGGCAGGGGACATCTCCTCCCCACCCACACCCACACTATATACAGCACAGGGGCATGAGTGCAGTCCCGGGGCAGCTTCCACTCCCGGGGATAGCAGGACATCCCGAACATGGCCTCTGTGCAAGCACATCGGCTCTGATGGTGTGGAGACCGGACATCCTCACCTTGCAGAGGGGGGCTGGACTTCACCCCTTGTGTCCCCAGGGACAACTGACCACTTCTCTTGTTTCTCCACAGCCGCACCAGCTGCGAGTGCAGGGCACACCACACCACCCGGGACATCCTCCCACACCCGAGGACTCCGCAGGCCCACCTGTGCAGTGGAGGGGTACCAGCAGGAGCACCTGGGGGCACTGCAAGCCCTGCACCACACCTTTGACCACTGAGTGCAGGAAGACCTGCAGCTCCAGCGGGAGCAGCTTGCCCAGGGCTGTGCCATCTGTGAGCACCTACAGACTCTGGTGCAGAGCTTGTTGCCTCCTGCAGCTCCAGCCCCTGCTGCCTCCTCAGTTACCACTCCTTCTCCCACTCCTTCTCCCCCTCCCACTTCTTCCTCCACACACTCCACATCCTCCCCACCCCCCGGAGACACCGAGGCCCCCACATCCGCGGTGCTGGGAGACCCCCAACCCTGAGCCCTGAGCTTCTCCTCCCCCTTAGTCCCCTTACCTTCCCCTGCCAGTTCCCTCCTCCCAGGTTTCCCCCTCCCCTCTCCCACTCTCCCTCCTCCCCTCTCCCACCTTCTTTCCCCAGTCTCACCTCAGTTTCATTCCCCCCACCCCAGTTTTGTTCAATAAAGAGACTTTATTGTAATGAACACATGTGTCTTTTATTGTACAGCAGGAAGGGGGGTTAGGGAGGGGTAAGTGGAAGGACATGAGGGAGGAATGAGGCACAAGCCCCCAGTAGCACACCAGGGAGACTGTTACTGCCTGCAGAATGTGCTGCCAGGCTCGCAGCAACACATCCAGGAGAAGTACCAGAGTGCCCAGGGGCAGCTCCGGCTCCATGCTGCAGAGTGCTGTGGTGTCCTGAGTGAGGGCAATCAGAGCACGCAGAGAAAAAAATGCTTTGCTGTCCCTCAGCGAGGTAGGCAAGCAAGCAGGGAAATCTTAGAACCGGTTGTCCAGGGGCGTCCCTTTAAGCACAGGCCTCAGATAGCCTCAGGCAGCAGCCATACAAGGTAACTCCTGATCTGATGCCCTGCCAGAACCAGTTCTGGCTGGCCTTAAATGTGATTCAGCATCCAATAGCAAAATGCTATTTCGAAATGCATTTTGTGTCTAGACGCATTATTTCGAAATAAGCTATTTCGAAATAACTATTTCAAAATAAGATATTTCGAAATAACGCTGTAGTGTAGACATTCCCCATGAGACTAACAAACAATGAAAGACTTCCTTCTAAAAAAACTCTCCAGCTAAAGGGAAAGGAAACAAGAAATGTAAAATGATAGCCTGACTTAATTTACATTTCGAATTCTTTGACTAGTTCTCCTCTGTATCTTTAATACAATTTTTAAAATGATTTTAATTGTGTCTTTGCCATACTACTAAGCAAGATAATGTCTCTGTACAACAGAACGTTGACATTCCTTAACACTGTTTAATCTTAGACTCTGAGTAGTTTATATTGACATCTTTGACTTTTATATTCCATCTAAATTAATACACGACTTGGAAGCACAAGTCCCTTTGACTGTCACATAGGTGATACTGAAAAAGCTACCTTTTTGTTAATAATATTCATCTAGCTCCAGAGGAATATTTTCAGAATCACCCTAAATCCCCTTGACATTCAATGGGACTCGATCACTAGTAAAAACTTTACCCTTAATGTCAATGATGTAGATTTTTGTCCACTCAGATCAAAATGAAGGCCACCACCACTTAACTGATTTTACATAGGCAGAAAGAGCTATCATCCAGAAACAATTTTTGGTCCCTAATCTAGCAGCAGTTCAAGCAACTTTATCACATTCACATGAGAGGTTTCACTGAATACAGAATTCACTGTGAATTCAGTTAAATGTGTTTGCAGGATAACATTTTGTTCAATAGCAGCTTAGGCTGTTAGAAGTAATGATCTCACTGTAAAGAATTCTGTTATGAATTCCCTGTGCTATTCTTTTCCTCCAGTCCAAAAGATTTTTTTTTCCTTTAATGTTGAAGAGTTAGGGAGGCAGTTAGGCAAAAAAAGAAAAGAAAAACCTCACACCACTAAAAACAGCAGTGCTCACACTCAATACAACAACCATTCCACTAATGATGGGAGCACTTTAGGATCTGAAGTTTAATTATATGTGAAAGGAAGCTTAGAAGGAAGCTAATTAGAGCTATCCTAGTTAGATTGCACTCAATCTGTGCAAACATTACTAATGTTAAATGCTGTAGCACCCATCAACAAATCCACAGGAAGTTCTGCAATAGGAAGGACATGAAGCAGAGCAGACATGCTGAAACATCAAGATTGTTTCCACATTACCAGATTTTAGAGGCTTTTGTTATCTTCTTTTTTTTAAAAAAAATTGAATGGATTTAAAATTTCAGTTTGAAAGGCAAACTAACAACAATCCAACAGTATCATATTTCTGTACTCTGTTTTGAGAAAAATGAGAAAAAATAATGAAGGAGCTATTTCTGTATTGCCTCTTGCACAAAGGAAAGAGGCAGGAAATCTTTCATTAATAAGTTAATTCCTCCTCTCCTTTCCACCTTTATGGAACTTACTTCTGATCAAACTTGTTGGACTATGCAGAAATGGTGGAAATGAGGTGGCAGAATAACTGCCGAGCAGGTGTGCATCTGAAAATGCAAATAATGGACATGCAGGTGGACTTCAGTAAATAAACTTCCTTTTATCATTATTTTTGCTTCTTTTTCACCTACGTGTGCAATTCCCAGTTTGCTGGAGGCTTCTAAAGCATCTCTTCAGCATACATTTAAGTATAAATAGAATCATTACAGTGAAAGAGAGAAATGAATAAAGGTATCCTATCATAGGCAATGCTATATTTAATTTCAAAGAAACATACACATCAGCTCTTTATGGAAATGTTTTCTGTGGTAAAGAGTTATTTGTATTTTCCCTCTTTTGTATATAGAGGAACCTTCATTCGTTCATTCTCCTGCATGTGGATCACAGAGTGCACCGTTCACATCACCCATTTGCAGAGAGTTCAGTCCCCTACGAATGTCATGGATTGTGCTAAATTAAGGCTGAGGCAGGCAAGGACAGAAGACACAACATTCCTCCAATATGAGGTCATCATCCATCAAGCTGGATGGCTGTATGGAACCTAACATATAGAGCAGATGGCCAAGCCACCTGAGTAACTTGGGAAAACTTGGGAGGCTAGTTGATCTGATGCCCCCTAACCTTCTAATTTATAGCATGATGAAACCACCATTGCTGCTTTGTGCTGAAAGCATCCAGCTGGTGTATTTGCATCTTTTCAGTGGCCCAGGTTTCAGAGCCATACAAAAGAATGAAAACCACTGCTGCTTGAAAAATCCAGATCTTAGTTTAAGTTGTTATGGGGTATTGACAGCAGAGATTTCCACAAGAGATTCATAAATAATCATAGCCTTGGAGATTTGATGTTTCATGCCAGCCAAGCAACATATTTCCTTGGAGACAACAGAGCCAAAGATACACAAAAGAACTGATTATTTCAATTCTGCACGGGGAGAAGTAGAAGTCCATTAGCCACTTTCATCAGTGTGGCCTGTTTTCAGTTGACTTAAAGACCAACCATACTTGTTTCTTCCTGAAAATATATGTTGGGCATTGATGAGCTTGGTTTGTGAGGATGCAAAGACAGATATGTCATCAACATATTCCGTGTCTGTCATACAGTTATGAGTCCAAATGACACAAGCAGTCCCTGATCATTAATGTCATTGAACAGCTGAGGCACTACCACAACCTGGATGTGGCTCGTGACAGCTTCCGTCACTTGGTCAATAGTGATTTTGAACAGAGCAGGGCAACCAAGCACTCTTGACAGATGCCACTGTTGTACACAAATCAGAGGGGCATCCTAATGCCTAAGCAGGCACACCTCTTTCTTTGGTGGTACATTTCTATGAGAAATTTGAAGAGATTGCCAGGCTCGCAAGCAGCTTTCAGGTGGAGCTAAAGGGAACAATGTTTAACAGAGTTAAAGACATTTTCAAAACAAAATAAAGGCTTTATGTACACCTTATCCTTTTTTGCACTGAAACTCTTGGTCTTTGTCAATAAATTGTCTAATGGTAATAATCTGCTCCTTGGTCAATCAGCCAGGCATAAACCTGGCTTGAGAAAGATAGCACAGATTCCTTATAGAAGGCCTAACATGTACATGTGTCAACAGCTTGCTTGGAATAGAAAGCAAAGTGATGCTACAGGGAATAGAACACACTAGAACATCACCTTTCCCTTTCCTAAATGGGAGGATAATCGCATAGTGCCAGTCATCGATTAGGTTCTCATGAAGCAATACTGTGTTCATAATATAGGTCAACCAGTCCAATACAGAATCCTCACCATGCAGTGATGCTACAAATACCAGCAGCACCACCATTTTTGAATTTACAGATTGATCTTTGAACCTCTTCAACAGTAACATCACCTACACTATATGAAGGAGACCACTGGGAAGGTATGAAGATGCATATCTTAGTTCAACTTTGTCCTTTACTGCACTTGAACTCTTAAAGGACAGGCTACCCCTTCAAATGCATTATTTAACTCAAATACATAATTATGGCACTATATTATTAATTTCTGTAGAATATTTTGGTTTTTAGGTGGTGATAAGGATGATGCCACATTATTTGGCAAAATATCTAAGGGCTTATCTAGAATACTGCTTAAGACAATGTTACTTTGTTCATGGTTGTGAGAAAATCACTCCCCTGACAGACATAAGTTACAACAATTTCAAGCAGTATCTACACCAGACTGTGTCAATGGGGGATGCTGTCCCTACAACATGGCCTCTACCTCTCATTGAGAGGCACATTGATAGGAGACAGCAGATCATGACATCCACAGTACTGCATTGAGGCAGTGGTGCTAATTTAGTGGGGGAGTGAAGACAAGCCCTAAATAATAATAGTTTAGGGCCTGAAAGGGACAGAATGTGATTTTTAAATAACATAATCACTACCTTATTAATAACATCTTAGATCATTAAAATTAACACCCTTTTAAAAATATAATATTCTTTTCACTAATTATGATCCTTACTTTTCATTTCACTCAACTGGGATGCTGACAGCCATATCACTGTTAAGTCGTATATAAAAAGTCGTATATAAAAAGTAATCATAGAATCATAGAGCTGGAAGAGACCTCAGGAGTCATCAAGTCCAGCCCCCTGCCCAAGGCAGGACCAATCCCAACTAAATCAACCCAGCCAGGGCTTTGTCAAGCCGAGACTTAAAAACCTCTAGGGATGGAGATTCCACCACCTCCCTAGGTAACCCATTCCAGTGCTTCACCACTCTCCTAGTGAAATAGTTTTTCCTAATATCCAACCTAGACCTCTCCCACTGTAACTTGAGACCATTGCTCCTTGTTCTCCCATCCGTCACTACTGTGAACAGCCTTTCTCCATCCCCTTTGGAACCTCCCTTCAGGAAATTGAAGGCTGCTATCAAATCCCCCCTCACTCTTCTCTTCTGCACACTACACAAACCCAAATCCCTTGGGGTATGTCTACACTACAGCATTAATTCGAGTTAACTTAATTCGAAATAGTTAATTCGAATTAAGCTAATTCGAAATAACGCATCTATACACAAAAACTATTTCAAAATAGCGTTTTGCTATTTCAAAATAGTGCATCCACACTGAGTGGACCCTGAACCGAAGTTAAGGCTGGCCGGAACCAGTGCTGGCAGGGCATCAGGTAGGACTTAATGTGTGGGGCTGCTGCCTGAGGCTAACTGAGCTCCGTGTGTAAAGGGACCCTATCCCCTTCCCGGACAGACAGTTCTCAGGGTTCCCCACTTGCTTGTCTACCTCGATGAGGGACAGCAAAGCAATCCTATCTTGGAGTGCCCTGAGTGCCCGCACTCAGGACACCACAGCACTCGGCCACATGGAGCCAGAGCTGCCCCTGGGCATGCCGGTGCATCTCATGGGGTCGTTGCCATCAGCCCGGCTGCACTTGCTGCAGGCTGCCATCCGGGGGGTCCATCGGGGGGCTGTCAGGATCCAGAAGGCCCTGCGGGAGAGCGTCCACCCCAAGGAGCCCTCAGAGCCACCCCAGTCCTCCTCACCAGGGGCTCGTCCCCCATTCCTCCCTCATGTCCTTCCACTTACCCCTCCCTAGCCCCCCTTCCTGTTGTCAAACAAAAGACACGTATGTTCAAAAATAGAAACTGGGTTTATTGAACAAAACTGGGGGGAGGATGAACCTCTGGGGAGACTGGGAAAAGGAGGTGGGAGAGGGGAAGAGAGAGGATGGGAGAGGGGAGGGGGAAACCTGGAAGGAGGGAGCTGGAAGGGTGAAGCAAGGCGAGGAAGGGGGAAGGAAAGCTCAGCACTCAGGCGTGGGGGACTTGTCAGGCCACATGTGTCCCAGCACGGTGAGTGCGGGGACCTCAGCGTCCCCGGAGGGATGGGGAGGAGGGTGCGGAGGTTGAGGTTGGGGGTGTGGAGATTGAGGAGGCGGGTGAGGAGGTTGAGGAGGGAGAGGCGGGAGGGGGAGAAGGAGTGGGAGGAGGAACGGTAGCTGGGGGGGGCAGCAGGCGCTGGAGCGGCACGAGGCAGCACACTCTGCACCAGGGTCTGCAGATGGGTACTCCCGTTCTTCCTGTGCCCGCTGCTCCATGATGTGGGTCAGGGTTCGCAGGGCCCCCAGCTGCTGGTCTCGGTACCCCTGCAGTGTTGCGGTGGTCCTGTGGAGCCCTCGGGTGCGGGAGCATGTCCTGGGCTGAGTGGTGTGCTCTGCACGTGCAGGTGGTGCGGCTGTGGAGAAAGAAGAGAAGTGGTCAGTTCTCCCTGGGGACACAGTGGGTGAAGCCCAGCCCCCCTCTGCGAGGTGTGGATGACCGTGCCCTGCACCGTCAGAGCCGCTGTGCTTGCACAGAGGCCATAGTCAGAATGTCCAGCTATCTCCGGGACTGGGAGCTGCCCCGAGACCGCACCCATGCCCCTGTGCTGTGTATAGTGTGGGTGAGGTGGCGGGGAAATGTTAGAGGGGGCTTGTGAAGAGAGGGCGTCCTGCTGTGTCCCACCCCAGGGTCAGGAGCATGTCAGGTCTCTTCACACACGTGTGTGGCTGTCAGGCCATGGCCCCTGTGTGGGACGCAGCTGGAGCCACCTGCCCAGGGGTGGCACAGCACATGCTCGCACATGCACAGGTTGCTGCGTGATGAGTGGTAAGCAAGGGCCACGCGCGCGGTTCCTGGTCTCCCTCCCCAACCCCTCCCGCTCCCCAGGAAGGGGACAGTGATGGCACTTACATGGTGTGACCGCCCTGGATGACCCTGGTGACTCCGCTGCTGGGACAGCTCAGAGGTCCGGCCGGTGTGGAACCCTCCATGGCAGCTCCTCCTCTGCGCCCTGTTCAGGGCCCTCTGGTCCCTGATCGCTGCCCCCCCGGGGTGGCACGGACCATCCAGCCCCCCAGGATGCGGTCCAGTGCCTCGAAGTAGGGGCAGGTGTCTGCCCCTACTGAGGACCTGTCCCGAGTGTCCCTGGCGTACACCTGCTGCAGCTCCTTAACTTTGAGGCACACCTGCTCCTGGGTGCGCCTGTGGCCTTTCTGGGCCATGGTGGCAGCTATGCGGCCGTAGACGGCTGCGTTCCTCCGTCTAGTGCTGAGATCATGGACATTGGGGGCCTGCACCCAAACCTCAATGAGGTCCATGATCTCCTCACTAGTCCAGGAGTGAGCGTGGCGTCTATGACCCCTGGATGGCTCCTGGGTGCTGGGGGACTGGGCAGGGGACGTCTGGCTGGCACTGGCTGCCTGGCTCATCCTGGGGCCACTGGGTCAGGGGCAGAGACTGCTGGCAGGCCTGGATCTGGCACGTGCAGTCTGGCCAGAGTCTACCCCTTTAAGGGCTCCGGGGCTGGGGGAGAGGAGAGGAGTTTTCCTGGTTTGGCCCAGAGTGGCCACCAGGGGAAACTGGGAAGGGCTGAATTAAGTGTCTACACAGCACTTATTTTGAATAAGCTATTTCAAATTTGGCGTTACTCCTCGTAGAATGAGGTTTACCAAATTCGAATTAAGCGCGCCGCTATTTCGAATTAAATTCAAAATAGCGGTTTGCATGTATAGATGCTATTGAAGTTAATTCAAAATAACGGCTGTTATTTCGAATTAACTTTGCAGTGTAGACATACCCTAAGGGATGTCGTGGAATGAGGTGTAACAGTTAACTCGAACTAAGGACTTAGTTCGAGTTAACGTTTGACTGCCGCGTGTAGCCACGGGCAGTTAATTCGGACTAAGGGGATTTAAAAAGGGCGCCTGGACGGGAAGATGCAAATAAAGCCTGGGATATTTAAATCCCGGACTTCATTTGCAACTTCGAATGCCTATATTAGCCTCCCTAGTTCGAACTAGGGGGCTAGTGTAGACATACCTTAAGGGATTAACTATTGTCTCCTGAACCTAGCCAGGTATCAGGTGGTCAGCCAATAACAATGCAGGTAGGAATTTCAAACTGGAAGAGAGGAGTTTATCTCTCTGTTCTGTGTTTGAGAGGCAGAGCAGTTTCTTCCATGTACTGAGGGAAATGGGAGACACTTCTCTCTCCAAGAACGGACTTCCTACAAGGTATAATTAGGGAAAAGTTTAGCTAGTCCATCAGGATTTATTGTTGTCCTTGTTTGGGTATGTGGAAATAATGGCTGAGCTTTTTAGGTGGGTTTTTCTCTCTTTTGTAACTAAGCTTTTAGCCCAGGGACTTTCCCTGAGTATCTATATAAATTGGTGGCTCTTCCCATCTAGCCACTCTACTATGCTTGCAACTGTATTTTTGTTTTGATAATAAAGGATTGTTTTCTTTTCTAATTAACTGGGATTGGTTGATTGTTGTATCCTTAGGACTCAGCACCTAATTACAAAGGCAGAGTCCATTGTTGTCTGCGAATCCCCTCTGTTTCTCCCAATTCCAAGCAAAACAGAGGTTGGGGCAGGAGGAGAGTTTTACCTTTGGGAGGAGATTTCCCAAGTGATCTTTTCCCTGGTTTTCTTGGAATTACTTGGGTGGTGGTAGCGGATTCCCCAAAATTGGGAATTACAGGGTATTAGGGGGTTTTTTGGGGGGGGGGGGGAAGGGGAGTTTTTGTACCAGAGCCTATAAAGGCAAGTCTTGGAGTGCTCTTGTACCCGGGTCCCCACTTCTGCATTTGTCATGCCAGAGTGGAGAATAGCCTTGACACCATCCCTAGAGGTTTTAAAGTCCCGGCTTCACAAAGCCGAGGCTGGGATGATTTAGTTGGGATTGGTCCTGCTTTTAGCAGGGGGGTTGGACTCGATGACCTGCTGACAGCTCTTCCAAGCCTATGATTCTATGAAAATCAATACATTTGGAAGTAGCTATGCTCTAAGAGTTGTGAGTACAAAGACTTCCATCTGCCTGCCATTCTGGGCTTCTCTCCTACCAGCCACAGCTGAAGGGCTTGATGTGTCCTGTGTGGATGTCATTGGCTGAAAGCACTGAGTGACTTTGCTCATGTGCCTTTTGATGGCATTTCTTCATCAAGGGTTTCACTATCAGGCACTCATCAACCCGAAGTTATTGGTGTTTTCTGAGGTTTCTGGGTTAATTAATTGCCACCCAGTGCTCTGTATTGATCAGTACAGGTTGCATTGCTTATGATTAGTGTGGTAGCAGGTTTTCTTTTCTGACATGACATTGGAAAGATAGCACTGTCATAATCCTGCTTAGCTTTCTTATATATGGCTCGGCATCTCTCTAGGAACAGGCTACTTTCTAACAAAAGTTGATCCAGTAAAAGACATTACCTCACCCACCTTTTCTCTCTTTTAATAAACATGAGATAACATTCCTGAGGATTTTTTGTATATCCATAATAAATTACACCAACATTGTCAGAAGAAAACTGGTTTCAGACTATGTCAAGGCAGATGCCACTGGAGTGCTGCTTTGTCTGTTTTCATCTAGTAATTGCATAAACTGCCTTGGAAGAAAATACCTCTGAGTAGAAGCATAATACATAATCAACTCAAATAATTACAACAAAAATGTTAACTTGCTGTTTTCACAACATGGGTAATAGGTTTGCTTAAGGGTATAAAACACATCAACACTTTTGCATGTTGTCTTGTATATCAGAGTCATTAACATATGCTGCAGCCTGAATAAAGAAATAAATGCCTCCTCTTCATGACCAGAGTGACAAATGACACTCTGAGAGTTCAGATATCTTAGAATATAATGTTACCCAGCAGCTGACAGCTAATTTTCACACCCAGGGTAGCGTCTATCAATGTCAAAGTGTTTGCTATTTTAATTCAGGCTGCACAATATTCCAGGACAACATTTGGATATGTGACTTTCCATCCATAACTAATTTTCCATGACTAAAATGTATTATGCTGTTTAGCTTTTTCACAACTCCACCCATACTTTAACTCAAATGGGTCTTTCTGCATTGCCCTGCTTCCTTTATAGGAATTTGGTTCTCCACAGTTGGGTCTATTTATCTATCTCTACTCCATGTCCCGTAGAATGGGCTGATTGGGTTCGCCAGCTCCATTTAACCCTTTCATTGCCAGTGTGGTATTTATAATCCACCACAGATGCCCAGTATGGATTTGGGTGCTTTACATTACGTACTCAAGTTTGAAAATCTTTACCACCAAGGGCAAGGTGCTGGAAGCCCTTACTACCCATTTGCATCAGTGTGAGCTAAGGCCAATAAAAATCAATACTGGGCGCTAAATATCTTTCAGGGTTGCAGCTTTAGTTAGTTGACTGACCACTATAACAAATAACCTGTGGCAAATAAATCAATGTGTTGCATTGAACTAACAGTTACTATGCAAAACACAGACATGCTTCAGCTCCTAACTCACTTGCTTCTAATACTGGAGCTAAAAGAAATCTGCAGTATTTATTAGTATCAAATTCCTTAAGTTCCAGCCACTAAAGTGCAACAGCCATCATTCATTTGCCTGTCCTCTCTAAACCATTACAAAGAAATTCATGAATGTATCTGGGTAAAAGTTGAAAATCTGAAACCTTACTCACAATTCAAAACCCAGTTGGTTTGAATAGTCGGATACTTCTTTTACTCTCTATTTTACTCTTTGTAAACATTTGCATCTCCATTTGGGACCAAAAGCAGAATTACCAAACTAGCCCAAGAAAGACTATTATCTGATATTGGAAAAACAAAGTGGGTGAAGTAATATCTTTTACTGGAACAACTTCAGTCAATGAGAGAGAGACAAGCTTTCGAGCCACACCGAGCTTCTTTTCCGACCTAGTAAATATATTGAGGCTATGTTTACACCACAAATTAATTTGGTATAATTTACATTGCTCAGGAGTATGAATAATCCAAACTCCTGAGCGATGTAAATTATTCCATCCTAAGCACTGGTGTGTCTCAGAGGAACCAGAACCAGGAGTCGGAGCCAAGTTAGCAGGAGTGAGGCAAGGCAGGAGCAGAACTGGGAACAAGCATGTGCTCAGGAGCTATTAAAGCTGTAGGCAAATGTTATAAACAGCTGCTTAATGGCTCCCGTTGCTGTTGGGCCTCAGACTCTTTCCACCAATCAAGTGGCGTAGCCAATCAGGTAGCCTAGTATAGGTGAATTGCACCCATAAGATTGCACAGAGATGGGCTCTACTGCAATCCCTGATTCCTGACAGCCCCAGGAATAAAGAGAAAGAAGAGCGGAAGAGGGAGAGTTATTTCTCTTCTGTTTTCTGAAACTATAATGTGCATTTGGGCCACATTTTCAAACTTACCTCTGTAAACCTGAGGGCAAAAAAACCCCTTACTTTAAAAAAATGAAAGTTTTGATGACCCCAGGAATTGGGGTTAAGAGTTAATGTGGCTTATAATAAAACTTGGGTGTTGATAAGGTAGTAATGAGGGACTTTACAATTTAGGATCAAGTTTATGAAATTAAGAATCAAAGTTCTGCCTAATAAATATATGCTTACAAAGTTACAAATGGATAATTATATATGCAAAATATTATTTTTCATGTAACTACATATACAAACAGCATTTTGCATGTGCAATAACTTGTTTGCCCACATGTTTTCACTTATTACAAATACAGCTTGTGTTTCTAATTTTCAATATTTACTTCTTAATTTATATGAAAAATGTTACAAGGTGACAATATTTTTATCAAGGACATATTCTAACAACTTATTCCAATTTATATGTTTTATGAACACTAGTTAGTATCTTTTAAAATAGAAAATTCCAAGGAGTGTCCATTATTAAAGCAATATTTTAAAGGTGATGTTACATTTTGTGGGGGTTTTACTGTAAAAAGTTTAATTGTGATGGAATGCCAAATGATTTTTTTTTATCCTGTGCAATTACATTTTTTGTAGATACATGTCTGACACAACCAAGCCCACGTGGCATGGTATACAGTAAAATAAAATGTTGAAAGTAATTGGAAAACCGTCTGTAGCAGCATGTTTTCCGATGTGTTTCTTTTACAGGTTTTTTTTTTTAGCACTGGTGATTGCATCTATTGTATCATTAAGTGAGCTCCTGAGGTGCTATGTCTGGTTGATAATAAATATTCAAGGAAACATCACCAAAATGTCAAATTTCTCTCAGGCAGTCATAGGTATGACAAGATCTATGAAAGAAGATTTAAGCAATACACTTTCAATTTCTTGGTCTCATTAACAAACTTATCAAGATGCCCCATGGTACTGTAGTGACAATCTAGGCATTAATTAGTATTGGCAAGCACAGGTTCAGCAGACACAGATACAGATTCAGACTGGTAACAATTGGTTCAGACCCAGCTTTGGTTTTGGCTTTGAATAGTCTCCCATATGGCCCCCACGGCATCTAGATAGGCCTTCCCCATTCCCAAGATAGGCCTGTTGAGTCTCTTGCTGCACAATCCCTTGATATGCTTCATTCTAGTGCTTTCTAGCCCATTCCTACATTCCCCTGTCTATATCTCAAGGACTCTCATATGTTCTCCTGGACTGATCGACTGACCTTCCATATCTCTGCACTGAAACTGTGCCTCACCTTTTCACAGAAAATTAAATATAGCAAACAGTTCAACAGCATCAAAAGACTATTAAAACAGCGGCCCTGAAATTCTGTTTAAATGCTGGCCCATGAATGAACAGATCACAAAGGACAGGCAATGAAGATCAGAAGGGACCTCACTAGCTTCTAAATCTCAAGCAGATCATAATCCATGCTTACTGGGATAGTAATTTTCTAGTCAAGGCAGAGATCCACATCATATCATCAGTGTGACCAAGTTATGAAAGCACAATTTTTGCAAAGATATGCACTCATGCCTGGTAGACCTGAAACCCTGTAACTGTTCACTGAACCAAAATAGCAAACGGTATGTCTACACTACAGCACTAATTCGAACTAACTTAATTAGTGAATTCAAAATAAGCTAATTCGAATTAGTGCATCTAGACCTAAAAACTAATTCAAATTAGCGTTTTGCTAATTCAAACTAGCATGTCCACATTGAGTGGACCCTGAACTGAAGTTAAAGCTGGCCGGAACCAGTGCCGGCAGGGCATCAGCTTAGGACTTAGAGTGTGGAGCTGCTGCCTCAGGCTAGCCGAGGGCTGTGCTTAAAGGGATCCGACCCCACCCCGACAGACAGTTCTCAGGGTTCCCGCTTGCTTGTCTAACTCGATGAGGACAGCAAAGCAGTCCTGTCTTGGAGTGCCCTGAGTGCCCACACTTGGCACATCACAGCACTCGGCCATCAGCCCGGCTGCACTTGCCACAGGCTGCCATCCGGGGGGGTCAATCAGGAGGCTGTCAGGATCCAGGAGGCCCTGCAGGAAAGCTTCCACCCCGAGGAGCAGAGCCACCCCAGTCCTCCCCATCAGGGCTCGTGCCCCATTCCTCCTCACCTCCTTCCACTTACCCTCCCTAGCCCCCTTCCTGATGTAAAAATAAAGGACATGTGTGTTCAAAAATAGAAACTCTCTTTATTTAACAAAACTGGGATTAACCTCTGGGGAGACTGGGAAAAGGAGGTGGGAGAGGGGAAGAGAGAGGGTGGGAGAGGGAAGGTGGAAACCTGGGAGGAGGGAGCTGGAAGGGGAAGCCAGGAGGAAGGAGGAGGGGAAGTATAAAACTATGGTATGCCATATCTTCAGTACTGTGTACAGATGTGGTCTCTCACCTCAAAAATATTTTGGCTTTGGAAAGGGTTCAGAAAAGGGCAACTAAAATGATTAGGGGTTTGGAACAGGTCCCATATGAAGAGAGGCTAAAGAGACTGGGACTTTTCAGCTTAGAAAAGAGGAGACTGAGGGGGGATATGATAGAGGTATATAAAATCATGAGTGTTGTGGAGAGGGTGAATAAAGAAAAGTTCTTCATTAGTTCCCATAATATAAGGACTAGAGGACACCAAATGAAATTAATGGGCAGCAGGTTTAAAACTAATAAGCAAAAGTTCTTCTTCACACAGCATATAGTCAACCTGTGGAACTCCTTGCCACATGAGGCTGTGAAGGCTAGAACTATAACAGAGTTTAAAGAGAAGTTAGATAAATTCATGGAGGTTGGGTCCATGGAGTGCTATTAGTCAGGGTGTAGGAATGGTGTCCCTGGCCTCTGTTTGTGGAAGGCTGGAGATGGATGGCACGAGACAAATCGCTTGGTCATTGTCTTCGGTCCATCCCCTTCGGGGTACCTGGTGCTGGCCTCTGTCAGCAGACAGGCTACTGGGCTAGATGGACCTTTGGTCTGACCCAGTACGGCCATTCTTATGTTCTTATGTTCTAAGCTCAGGGCTCAGGGTTGGGGGTCTCACTGGACCAACTTGATTTTCATGCAAACCTGCTCCTGGGCTCTCATGTGGCCTTTGGTGGCCAGGCTGGCAGCTATCCTGCCCTAGACGGCTGCATTCCTGTGCCTAGTGTGGAGATCGTGGACGTTGGAGGCCTCCCCCCAAACCTCGATGAGGTCCACGATCTCTGCACTAGACCAGGCGGGTGCCCGCCTCTTGCGGCCCCGGGCAGGCTCCTGGGAGCTGCCAGCCTGGTCCTGGGAAGAGGTGGAGGGCTGGGTGGCAGCGGGTGGCTGACTTCCTAGGCCCAAAACAAGGCAAGTCCTTGGAACTGGGGAGAAAATGGTTCTAGGGGAGAAAATGGGTTCTGCTAGCCCATCCAGCTGCAAGGCCTGCTCCTTGGCTTCCAGATCCATGATTGGGTCCTAGGATTATGATTTTGCCATTGTCTCAGCTGCTGCCACCCTCAGCTCCCTTCCTTTAATTTGAAAACACTCCTACTCAAGGGAGATAGTGGGTTTGGTGTTGGCATGTACCCAGTAAAACTTTATGGATATGTACATGGTACATTGCTGTGGTTTTTCATCCTTGGACTTGTGGTACAGCTCTTTAGGTACAGGGAATTGTGGGAAAATTGCAGTAAGACTTGAGGCCAGATCCCCATGCTTTGCAAGCCCCATACTTTGAGAGTTTTCCCATTGAAGAGAGTGGACTTCAGAGTAATCTATCTATCAGTGTAAGTAGAAGTACCACGATCTGGTCCCACTTGTCTGTTTCTTTGGTGGTGTAATGGGTAGAATTTTTATTGGAAAAGCTTTCTCATCCATGTCATTCCTGACTGAGCATACTTATACAATGCTTAAAAAATGGAGACATAAAATTAACCCAAAGCTTGAAAGCATTTAAACTGTATGTAATCTCAAATGCTGCCCAGTGTTTGCATTTCAAAGGAAGTTCTTCAGACAAGCGTGTTAAAAATGGCATGATTCTTGAAGTGAAGAGTGCCTGTAGTACTCACTTTGAACAGGGTATGATTGGCCCAAGCTACTGCCACTCCATAAAAGGTGAAGCCAGTGAAGAATTCTGCTGCCCTTGTGTTAAACAATGTATCTCAACAGAAGCATGTCACACCAGCCCCAGTTCTTCTGCACTGACTGCATCTTGTTTTCCAGGTAGAATTCAAGGTAGTTGATATTGACCTATAGATCCAAACAGCCTATGACCTACTCCTCTGAGAGCCCACCTCTCTCCCAAGCCACACTGCTGCAGTTGCAATCAGTAAGTACACTTAATCAGGAACCCACTTGATATAAGTGATGAAGCTGCTGGCACAGAGCGGGTTTTCTGTGAATTCCTCCCAAGTTCTGTGAAACTTACTCCTACCCCGCTGCACTCTCAGTGTGAAGCTGAATTGTTAACACAAATATACAACTATGCTTAGTTTGATTTCTGTCTGAAATGTAAAAACTAAAAAACAATTAATGGTCCTGGCAGCACCTTAGAGACTAACATAAAATGTAGATGGTCTCATGAGCTTTCATGAGCACAACTCACTTCTTCAGATGAACGGGGTAAGGGGTCCAGAGGTACAAATAAATAGGGGAAAAAGAGGGGAGATGAAGAGGGAAAGGGAAGGAAAAAAATCTTGTAAATTAGAGTGTCCCCAACTCCCTTCTTTTTCTGCTATTTGTACCTCTAGACCCCTTGTTCCACTCATCTGAAGAAGTGGGTTGTGCCCAAGAAAGTTCATTATTCCATCTACATTTTTTGTTAGTCTCTAAAGAGCTGCAGGACCTTTTGTTGTTTAAGTTTTTTCAGTTACACACTACCATGGTTACCCCTCTGGGGCTATGTCTAAACTATAGAGTTTTTTTGGAAAGATGGCCATTTTTCCAAAAAAACTTCACTTACATCCACACTGAAATCATGTTCTTTGAAAAAAAATTGAAAGAACAGAGGGGTTTTTCCCAACATTGATAAACCTCTTTCTATGAGAAAAAAGACTTTTTCCAAAAGATCTCTTTCGGAAAAAGGTGTGTGTGGACGGGGAAGAGGGAGTTATTTCGAAAGAAAAGGAAAGAGGAAAAAGCACAGGTACCCTGGTGACCACTCTGTCCATAGTAATCACAGCTTAAATGCGAGACAGCGTTCATTCAGTGTGGACGCTATCTTTCGAAAAAGCAGATAGCTTTTTCGATGCGCTTTGACAGTGTGGACACGCTCTTTCAGAAGAAGTTTTTTCAGAAGATCTCTTCCAGAAAAGCTTCTTCTGAAAGAAACCTGTAGTCTAGATGTAGCCTAAAACTGTCTGAATTGTAGTGAGGCACTCCAGGTAGAAGCCTATGAGCCATTGCTCCAGAAGAATGAGGCTGAAGAGGAGCCCAGGAAGGGCAGAAGACATGTTGAGTTCCACTGTTTTGTCAGACATTACTTGTGTTTGGGACATTGATTTCCCAAAAGGCGCAGAATTATAGTGCACTCTGTCCAGAGGCCCAAGTCATTACCAAAACTCACACTGAAGTCCCAAGAGGAGAGCAAAACAAAGTTCTTAATTGCCATATCATGGCACAAGAAGGAACACTGCAACAGAAAATCAATACCACCTGCCTACAAGGAAAAGTTTCTTCTTAACTCCTGGTGGTGGATTTCTGCCTCCAACCTTGACTTATAGCCCTTCTGGGTAGAGGAGTGGACCAGGAAAGGGAATGTTGTGGATATTATTACTGGGGAAGGATGGATTACTTCAGTCTTTATTTTGAGTGGCTACTGCTGGTCAGGGTTCATGTGATAATGTTGAAGCTATAGTAGTAATTAAGAAATTAGGATAATTGTATATTTCAATGTTAAAGATGACTAGCATAACAGGATAGGTAGGCACCTCTATTTTTTTTCCTTCTTACAAAGTTTGCTTTTAATAAATCAAATGTATGATCTAGGGACAAGGTTTTTTTTCCCCTTTGTTATTCAAAATAAGTATTTCCAGTGGAATCATGTAGCAGGTCTCTGAACATGAATTACCAAATCATATTGAATAGTTTTCCCAATCCCTGTAACGAGGCAGACTACTTGACATTTACAATTTAATCTGGAACTCAAAGGAAATGCTAAGGAAATGTTTCCACAGCAAAGCAATGCTGTAAGGAAAAGCAAAAACAAGCCATTTAGAAAAAGTGAAAAGATGGTCTACATCTTATTTGAATATTCTCAAGTGCCATGTTACATTATTTATAAAAAGAAAACCTTCAAAAATGAAACAGGGAAAGTGCTAAGGCACATACAGTTTGTGATCCTTTCTATGAGAACAAGGCTTATTCCAAATATTAGGCTCATTCACCAGCAGCAACAACCAAATGTATCTATAATACATTTATTTCAGCCTACAGAGACAGCAGATATCAAAGAGCTGGAACAATAAGTCATTACCACTTTAAAGCTGGCTGTTTAAAGAAAAGAAAAAAAATCTACAGAGCTTTGGTAAACTCCTGGCACTTTATAAATTCTCCCATGAGAAGCAACGAGGCAATTCTCACTGCAGTTTTGCTGGATTTGAAGCCAACAACCAGGAGAGGAAAGTTCACTTTAAAAAAGTTTTTCTTTCACCTCAAAATCCTCTTTTCATATTTTCAGAGTGCATTTTTTTGATCCCCATCCTACTGGGGATAGCTCTGCGGATGTGTTAACTCACACTAATTAAAAGACTTGAAATTCAGTTGTTCTTTCCTACATTAGTTGAGTTATCAAAGAACTAGTGAAAGTAGTTGCCCAGGGAAAGGGCAAAGAAGTTGGCCTAATCTTAGGGAGTGAGCTGTGTTAGGTGAAGAAGGAAACTCCTAGTAACCAGCAGTGCCTTGAAGCATTTTGCTCAAGAAACAGTCATAGTGCAATCAGCAACACTATGGAGGAAGAATACTTGTAAACTTTTCTTATTATACCCTTTATAACATTGAGAATGTAGGCTAACCAAAGTTCCAGCTTCCAGGTACCAGCAGTTGTGTAGGAGAGTGATCTGGATACCTCCCTCACCAATGCATCTAATCAAGCCATTCTTTTGGGCAGCAAAATAGCAGCAGCAGCCCTAACTAGCCTCTCTTCTTATGCTCAGTAAATGAAAGCAGCATTGTGGATGGCAAGGTTGTGCTGAATGAAAAAAGTGGCAACCTCTCCATCTCTCTAGATACTGAAACATAATTTGTTTGTTAACAATACTTGGTTAGTTTTTCCAATTAGGGCTATCTGACATCGGGATTTCTGGTTCCTGGGCAATTTTGAGATTTTGAAATCAGGTTTAGTTCCAATTCACAAGGTCGAATTCTGAAAAAGCAAACTCTTTTACAACATAATTACTTTTTCCTGCACAGGTCTAGCTTATATTCCTTTCTCTATTGTCTAATTATGCACATACTTGCTACTGATGAAGCAGCTTCGATGAGCTTTCTTTAATGTCTATTTAATTTAACTTTTAATTTTTTTCAAGTAGCTAAACAAAAGCCATTCAGCAAACTTTGGATATGCTGAACTTCTCATCAGAACATTGTCATCTTTCTATATTTCCAAACCACATACCTAGAATTCTGAGTCTACTCTTTGCTTCCTTTATATTCCTTCTGTTGTGAAAGATATTTGATTTTTTTTTAATATGAAGAACTGCAATTGAACCTGGCATCCATCAAGTCATTTCTGTCTAACAGTGTCACAATGAGATGTATCAGCTTTCTCGCAGCATGCTTTGAGGAGGGGAATTTTAGCCTTACTCTGTGCTCAGCTTGACCCTTATCTCATTCCTTATTTAGTGGTCTGTGACGCAAAGTTCAGGTTCTCTCTTTCTTTCAGATTTCCTAATAATAGTTACCCTACAAAAAAAGAGAATATATTAAATAAAAGAGTATTGTAATAGAATAAATCAAGTTGTATTTGAGCCATTCTGCAGAATCTTATTTGTGTGCTCACTTTTCCCCATGTGAGTAGTTTCACTAAACTCCTGGGGGTTCTGCTAGAAACATACAGAAGTATTTGGACAAGGCTGCTCTCCTGTAAGACTTTTCAGTAGGAACAATTAATCTATTTGAAGAGCATTAATTACTGTGGGTTCCCATTTCTGAGTGGAGCATTTAGGTGAAGCAAATAAGAAATACTATAAATAGTGCTGCTAGGGGAGTATAAAGCTTGTGTGAGCCTTGGTCTACAGTAGGGAGTTATTTCAAATTAACAAGCAGAGCATCCACACTACCAAGCCTGTTATTTCGAAATAACAGGCTGGTTATTTCAAGATAACTCCTGTTTCCCAGGAGGAATAATGTTTATTTTGAAATAGTTCTTTCAAAATAGAGGTAGTGTGGATGCTCCACTGCTTCTATTTCGAAATAACTACTATGCAGAGTCATTCAAAGTAGTTACTCCCCAGTGCTTCCTGGGGCATTAAGTCAAGGTAGCACATTCACATTAAGGGAGTCTGCCTCGGACTAATTTTGCGGCTTCCTTGTAGTGTGAGCACACTATTTTAAAATAGTTATTTTGGGAATTATTATTTCAACATCATTTCCTAGGCTATGTCTACACTACAGAGGTGGGGTTTTTTTCCGAAAAACAGCTGTTTTTCTGAAAAAACTTCACTTACGTCCACACTGCAATCGTGTTCTTTCAAAAAAAAAATCAAAAGAACAGAGGGTTTTCTCGACATTGGTAAATAGTGGCGGATATAGGGCAGGGCAAGCGGGGTGGCTGCCCCAGGCCCCGCGCTTCAATAGGCCCCGCTTTGAAGTGTCCTTGAGCACTTTGATTCGGCTTTTGTTCCTCTGGACGTTGACCCCAGTCGCGGCCTGCTCCTTCTTGGTGGCTGCCAAGGAGAAGCCCTTGCGGTTCTTGGAGAAGTCCATGCTCCACAGGAGGAGCTGGACGAAAGCTGGCCACTGTCTTCTGGGTGGCTTCTTTCTTCTTTTTTTCTTTTGGCTGCCTGGGGTTGCAGATGCCACGGGAGCAGCAGTGCCCGGTTGCGCTGCATTCATCGCAGCGCAGAGGGGGCGCAGTTTCTCCGGCCGCCAGCACCACCCCACCCTTCTTCTTTAGAAGCCAGTTGGCTCTCCACTGCCAGGCGCTTCGAGCGGAGCTGCTCTCGCCCCTTCATGCCATGCACTGGAAGCCAGAGCTGCTGCAGGCTGCTACTATAGCCTGGACCCGGTGCAACCGAATCAACTTCCCGGCCCTCCTGTATTGGCCTCTCTGGCTCGTCTCGAAAAGTGTGTGTCTGAAACCCTGAAATCCCAAGAGACACCCGAGGCCTCCCATTATGCTACACCAACCAGGCATCTTGATTGGAGCCGGAGGGTGTTTCTTTCTCTCGCCTTGCTCCTAAGGAATGACCCATCGCTTGCTTGGGAGCAAGGGGAAGGGGGAAGAAGGGGAGCGGGGGGACAACAACATCAAAGCTTTGTGCACACCCACAGTTCTGTGCTCAGACTGGACCAGTATTTGATTTTTTTTCTCACAACGAACATTAAATTTCCCCGCCTTGTCTCTAAACTGAAAGAGGAACAGGAATGAATGAACAAATAAATCGACTTATGAAGGAATTCAACAGATGATTTGGTGCTTGTGGGGAGGAATGGTTTTTAAACGGAGCGGGTGAATTCATCAGACAAGATTATCAAGGATCCAACCCCATGTTCTAGAGTTCCCTAAACTCTGAATGCCAGATGCTGGGACTAGAGTACAAGCGATAAATCACCAGGCAAGTGCCTTGTTCTGTTCATGCCTTCTGAAAGATCGGGCACCGGCCACTTCAGCTGTTTGTGTTGACAGTAGAGGTGAACAGAGCGAAGGAAAGAAAAGAGGCTCTCTCATTGGTTTATTATGATCCTCATTCTCATTGGGTCAGCGGAGCTGTACTCCTATTAGCCAGTCAGGATGGAGGAATTGCTCAGCTCTCGGGTTATACTAAAAAGGCTTAAATATTCTATTTTGTTGAGACAAAAAAGGGATATTGAAGGTAGTTTATGGCTGATTAGGAGGAAAGGAAATTGCATAGGTAAAGTCTTGTTCATTTTGGGTGGAGCTATATGTTTTCTGTGGTTAGGCTGTATAAGCTGCTCCCCGAGGGGTTGCAGAAACTTTGCCTGTTGATAATTTGGTTTGTTGTACTGAAATATCTGAGGACTAAGAACGTTTTATGGGGAGAGGAGTCCTGAGGAGCCTAAGAAGAGCCAAACTGTGCTGTGCCATCTATAGCTCTAGCAAGACTGAAGACCTGAGCAAACTGTTGAGAGGTTTTCCTCTTGTGGGGTCTTGCACTAAGTACTAAGGCAGTGTTTTATGTGAGGAAGCACCACCTAGCAACAGTAATTACTAATGCCAAATATAATATCAGAGGCTACTATTGGTAGAAGGAAGTAGGAACTCAGGTTGTCAGGTTTTGCCTTTACATCACCTTTAAAGGAACAGCTAAAGAAAAATCTCCCGGACAAAGATAGGAAGAAACTTCAGATAAAACATTATCCCCACTCTTCACTGTAGCCAGCTAATAGCTATGGCGGGGGGTGGGGGTGGGGGTTTCCTTTACGTTTTACAGACTATTTCTTTCATTGAGCTACATGGTCTTCATGATAGAAATCACTCCAGGTTACAGGCAATGCATATTCCACCAGATTACAATGCATATAATTATACTGTGTGTGCATATAACACATTAAAACTTTGCCTCACTTTGTAGCCAGCTAAGAAGTAATATGTAGATAGCCAGCAGGGCTGAATCTGGGATATGTTCATTTGCATATTTCTGAAAATGTGTTCCTTAAATGAGAAATTGTCACATAGATATAGATGGGAGATTTTTCTCAAAGGTATATCTGATAAAGTTGGACTTCCAGCTCTGAGTTTTCATTAGAATTGGGCTATTTCAGTTGGGCCTAATTGCTATTTGTGATTTTGAAAACCTTTCTCTTAAAGGTCTAAAAGGATGCAGAATAATAGGAGTATTGAGAGTACAATCATGCAGGATTTCACTGCTGTAGGGGATTAAAAATTATGTTGGCAGGTGAATGTACTGCTCAATGTTTGTAGTCCTCAGTCACACATATTTGTCATGTGGTTGCTGTTGCGTTTGTTTGTGAAGAAGGATTTTTAAACTTTTTTGAAAATGACCTGTGTTAAGAAATGGACTTTAATGACATAATTGAAGAATGTGCTGCCAAAAGAGCTAGACAGCTATAATAGACTTAAATACAAATGAAAATTTTTAATTATTAATGCAGAATTTTGTTTACAAATGAATTACAATATAATTAAAATAAAAATTATTCAACTAAATTAAATTTCTATCAAATTTACCCAATTCACATTTAATATGAAAATAGCCTTCAATTTGCGCATTTGACGCGTTTTTTCTATTTTTTTTCCAAAGGGGGGCCCCTCAAAATGGTGCTGCCCTGGGCCCCGCAAAACTCTCATCCGCCCCTGTTGGTAAACCTCTTTCTATGAGGAAGAAGCGTTTTTCTGAAAGCATTCTTTCAGAAAAAGGCGTGTGTGGATGGGGAAGAGGGAGTTCTTTTGAAAGAAGAGAAAAGAGGAAAAAACACTGGTGCCCTGGTAGCCATTCCGTCCATAGTAATCACAGCTTAAATGCGAGAGAGCGTCCATTCAGTGTGGACGCTATTTTTTCGAAAAAGCAGATGGCTTTTTCGATGCACTTTGTCAGTGTGGACACTCTTTTTCGGAAGAAGGTTTTTTGGAAGATCTCTTTTGGAAAAGCTTCTTCCAAAAGAAGCCTGCAGTCTAGATGTAGCCCTAATGTAGACATGTCCTTAGAAAGTATGGAAGAAGTAATCATATGGCGACATCATGTCTATCCCACTTATCAGACTATCAGGGATTCATCCAGCTGGGAAACTAGGGTCCAGGCACAAAGTCCTTCTAAGGGGGAATATTTACTTGATGTAAACATCTGTCATTTGATGGGACAATAGCCAAATTCAGTTAATACACCAGTATGGATCATAGCTTTATTCTGGAGTCAGTAGAGTATTAATAGTGTTTTTAGCAAATGGAAATTGTAACAAGAACATTTGAAATAAGGGTATGTCTACACAGCAAAGTTATTTCGAAATAACAGCCGTTATTTCAAAATAACTTTACCAGCTCCTACACAGCCAAACCGCTATTTCGAAATTAAATCAAAATAATGGAGGGCTTATTTCAAAATTGGTAAACCTCATTCCACAAGGAATAGCACCAATTTCGAAATTGCTATTTTGAAATAAGCGTTATGTAGATGCTTATTTTGAAATAGGGGGCCTCCAGCCCTTCCCAGGGTGCCCTGCTGGCCACTCTGGCACCAACCAGGAAAACTCCTCTCCTCCCCCTCCTCCCCAGAGCCCTTAAAGGGGTAGAGTCTGGCCACAGTGTCTGTGCCAGCTCCAGGCCTGCCAGCTCAGAGCCAGTATTCGCTGCCCCTGACCAAGTGGCCCCAGCATAAGCGAGGCAGCCAGTGCCAGCCAGCCCTCCACCACTCCGCGGGCCCAGTCCCCTAGCTCCCAGGAGCCTGCCAGGGGCTGGAGAAGGCAGGCACCTTCCTGGTCCAGTGCAGAGACCATGGACCTGATTGAGGTTTGGGGGGATGCCTCCAATGTCCATGATCTCCACACTAAATGGAGGAACGCGGCCGTCTACAGGTGGATGGCTGCCAGCCTGGCCACCAAAGGCCACATGCAAACCCAGGAGCAGGTTCGCATGAAAATAGAGGAGCTGCGGCAGGCCTATGCAAGGGCCATAGGGGGCAGCTCCCAACCAGGGGTAGACCCAGACCCCTGCCCCTATTTTGATGCCCTGGACTGCATCCTGGGGGGCGGGACTGTCCGTGGCCCCCATGTGGTCATCGACCCCGGGGCAGAGCTTGCTGCCTCCTGCTGTTCCAGCCCCTGCTGCCTCCCCAGCTACCGCTCCTCCTCCCACTTCTTCTCCCCCTCCCGCTTCTTCCTCCCCACCTTCCCCACACCCACAGGGATGCCGAGGCCCCCCACAGCCACGGTTCTGGGAGACAGTTGGGCCGGCGAGACCCCCAACCCTGAGCCCTGAGCTTCTCCTCCCCCTTCCTCCCCCTGCCTCCTCCTGCCAGCTCCCTCCTCCCAGGTTTCCCCCTCCCCTCTCCCACCCTCTCTCCTCCTCTCTCCCACCTTCTTTCCCCAGTCTCACCTCAGTTTCATTCCCCACCGCCCCAGTTTTGTTCAATAAAGAGGCTGTGTTGTAAGAACACATGTGTCTTTTATTGTACAGTGGGAAGGGGGGTTAGGGAGGAGTAAGTGGAAGGATGTGAGGGAGGATTGAGGCACAAGCCCCCCATGGGGCACACCAGGGAGACTGTTACTGCCTGCAGAATGTGCTGCCAGGCTCGCAGCAACACATCCAGGAGAAGCACCAGAGTGCCCAGGGGGCAGCTCCAGCTCCATGCTGCAGAGTGCTGTGGTGTCCTGAGTGAGGGCAATCAGAGCACGCAGAGACAAAATGCTTTGCTGTCCCTCAGCGAGGTAGGCAAGCAAGCAGGGAAACCTTAAAACCAGCTGTCCGGGGGGGTCCCTTTAAGCACAGGCCTCAGATAGCTTCAGGCAGCCGCCACACAAGGTAACCCTGACCTGATGCCCTGCCAGAACCGGTTCTGGCCAGCCTTAAATGCAATTCAGCAACCTATCAGTGTGGACGCGCTATTTCGGAAATAGCAAAACGCTATTTTGAAATGAATTTTGTGTCTAGATGCATTATTTCAAAATAAGCTATTTTGAAATAAGATATTTTGAAATAATGCTGTAGTGTAGACATACCCAAATATACTTCCTAAGCAAAAGATAGTTCAAGCTACAGAAAATGAAAGCACCATTTGCTTGTACAGCACCTAGCCCATTCAACAAAAATTTAGGTTGGGGGGTCTCTCTATACTACTGTAATTTATATACAAACATCAATTTCAGAGGGTATGGTGTCATAGGAATGCCCACATGGTCCCGCAAGTGTGAGCACAGCCTACACAAACCAGAGTGTTTCTGTCAGTGTATGAACACCACCTACCCAAAAGATTCTAGTTACCTCACCAGAAGCCCTCTTCCAACAATATAGGTGTGTCCACACTAGGGCTGTGTCTACATTGGCATGATTTTGGGCAAAAGCACTTGCTTTTGCACAAAAACATACTGCCTGTCTACACTGGCGGGGCGTTCTTGCACAAGAACACTGACGTTCTAATGTGTGAAATCAGTGCTTCTTGCGCAAGAACTATGATGCTCCCGCTCAGGAAAAAGCCCTCTTGCGCAACTGTTCTTGCGCAAGAGGCCAGTGTAGACAGGCAACATGAATTTCTTGCGCAAGAAAGCCCGATGGCTAAAATGGCCATCGGAGCTTTCTTGCGCAAGAGAGCGTCTACACTGGCACGGATGCTTTTGCGCAAAAGCACATGCCAGTGTAAATGCTCTCTTGCGCAAATACTTTAACTCAAAAACTCTTGCGTTAAAAGTATTTGCACAAAATCTTGCCAATGTAGACGTAGCCTAGGGGTATTGCTGGCATAGGCATATTGATCAGGAGTTTGGTTTTTGTACACCCCTGACTATTATTACTTGCTGACATATATTGAGGGTAGAATAAGCTAGGGTTTGTATTTCTGTTTTGTAAAACTCTTATTCTGAATTTTCTTCATGGACAAAAAGTCTCATTAATATAAATGACCATCGGTTCCATTGAGCTACCATGGGCTCCCCTCCCCACCATCCTGAAATGTGGTGACACACTCAATGATTTTTGCTGTACTACATTCAGTATTTTCCTCTTTACTGAACTGCAGAATTCTCTGAGCTGAGAATTCAGGAAATATTAAATACCTTCGAATGAAGGATAAACATTTTCCCCCATTAACCTGCAATCACTAGACCATCTCTTCTCTATTTTTGTTATGTACCAACTGAAACTCCATAATCCAGATTTCCCTGGTCCGGCATTGTTGGGTGACCCTGTGTGAGCACTCATGGGGATAAGACGTAGCCCCGGGGGCAGCAGCACTGGAGGGGAGTCTGCAGAGGAGAGGGCAGCAGTATGGCTGCCGGAGGGGAGCGCGGAGCCCCCCAGGCCATTGCAGGGATGCTGAGGGAGCCATTGGGCTCATCTCACTGGTAGGAGCATGGAACCCCCCAAGTGGCAGCAGAACTGCTCAGTGGAGCTCCTGGCTGCTGGGGGAGTGCGGCGCCCACGGAGAGGCACCAAAGCTGCTAGATGGAGCACAAAGCTCCAGGCGGCAGCAGAGCAGCTGGGGAGAAAGCAGAACCCTCAGCCACCAGTAGCGAATCCCCCGGGTGACAGCGAAGCCACCAGGGAGATAATGGAGCTCCGGACACCAGTGGAATACCCGGGCACTGTGGGGAGAACGGAATCCCAGCAGGAGAATGGAGCACTGAGCAGGAGAAAAGTAGAGGTCCCTCCCACCCAGCACTGTGGGGAGAGCAGAGCCCTGGGTGGCAGTGGAGCTGCATGGGGAAAAACAGAGCCCCAAGTGGCCAGAGGGGAAAATGACCCCTTCCCCAACATTGACATTCCCTGGTCCGGCAAATTCCCTGGTTCAGGACCAGTCTGTTCCTGAGGGAAGGGTGGTACAACTTGGATTACCTTAGTTTTCTAAATCCATTAATACTGTATGCAAAACAAACCCATTGCATGGCGTTCAGTCCCCTATGCCAATCACTTAGCTTATAATTCAAGGAAGCACAAGAATCACTGTCAAGTCAAGCGTGCTTTCATTTCTGTCCCTAAAGCAAAGCTCACTGCACCAGCGGGGAAAAATGCAAAAAGTACAGCAAAGGCGAGAGCAAAGCCAGCCTTCTAAATAAATGGATTTTTATTATTTCTGAAGCAGATTCATGACAGATAATTTGGAGGAATTAATCCTGAAAATGGCAGTAATGACTGGTAAAATTCAAATAAACGAAAGTGCATTGAATAACTGTATTCAATTAAAGAAACTTGAAATGTTTGGTATTGCTAATAAAGAGTGGATCTGAAAGGAGAAAGTCTATTTTTGTAATCATGACTGAGAATAGAAAAGATCTCTGAGACAAATGGGAACCTTGGCTTGCTGCTGTAGCATTAATTGACATGATTTTTGCATGATTACACAGCGAATGTAGCATTTATGGGTCAGATATCTGAAAGCATTTCATTGGAAAAATAATAAATAAAAGAGTCCTGCAACATTTTGTGGCTTTCAAAAATTGATATCCAAGGCACCGTATCCTGTAGAAAATGAATCCGACACAGCAGGTTGCCTGTTTTGACTAAAGATTTTTTGTGGGTTTTGTTTTCCATTTTGTCATTTTTGTTCTATATTGTTTGATATGTAAATGATCACATTGATTTTTTCTGAAGGGAATGGGAAAACATAAGTGAAATGAGGGCGCTAGGAAAGAATGCGGGAATCCTGTGCTTCTAAAAAAGTCCTAATAAAATGCTTGAAGCAAAACTGGCTCCTAAGATGACAAATGCTCAGTGAATAATAACAGTTGTTCAAGCAACCTGGAAGGAGAAAAGTTTTGATGCTTACTTGATCAGAAATAAAACGTATAGGAAAACCTTATGGTAAAACCACCAAATGTAAATGTACCCCGCTTTTGGGAGTTTACAGGAGGTTTCCCATTCCCAGTGTTAGCTAATCACATTGCTACAGTCAAAATTTTACACATTTTCCTTTTTCTTCATGGCATGACCAGTTATATCTAGACTCCAGTACCACATAAGGATGTCACTGAAGTCAATGGAATGCTGTAAGCACATAAGGGTCTGTATAGGAAAAATGGTCTATTGGCTGGGGGCTATTCTGGGTTCCAATTCCCTACTCTGCCACAGACTTCCTTTATGACCTAGGGCAAGTCTTTAAGGCTATGTCTAGACTGCAGGCTTCTTTAAGAAGAAGCTTTTCCAGAAGAGATCTTCTGGAAAAACTTCTTCCGGAAGACAGCGTCCACACTGCCAAAGCACATTGAAAAAGTGATCTGCTTTTTCGAAAGATAGCGTCCTCACTGAATTGACGCTATCTCACATTTAAGCTGTGATTACTATGAATGGAGAGACCACCGGGGCACCTGTGCTTTTTTCCTCTTTCCTCTTCTTGTGACAGAACTCTTTCTTCCCCGTCCACACATGCCTTTTTCTGAAAGAGCTCTTTCAGAAAAAGGCTTCTTCCTCATACAAAGAAGTTTACCAATGTCGGGAAAAACCCCTCTGTTCTTTCAATTTTTTTTCAAAAGAACACAATTGCAGTCTGGATGTAAGTGAAGGTTTTTTGGAAAACGGCCATTTTTCTGAAAAAAACTCTGCAGTGTAGACATACCCTAAGAGTAAAGCTTCCAAAAGTGCTGGCATAGGTAGGTAGGAGCTGAAGTCCCATTTTCAGAATAATGTAGGCTCCTAAGCAATGATCCCTCTAATGTTTTCCATACATGTGCAGAATAAATTTTGTATGTGTACTGGGGCATGTGTGAATATGCACCATCAGTAGAAATATAAAAACTAGCTATGGCACTCTGCTAATCAACTGGGTGGCACTGGAATCTCTCCTAAGTAGCCGTACAAGTGCACAGTTTACAAGGAACACTGCCCTTAAGTATAATTGATTAACAAAGTTATTTAGGTAGCTAAAGATGCAAATGAGAGCTTAGGTGGGATTTACAAAAGTATTATAACAAATAAAGTACTTATTCAATGGGAGTTAATTTGTTTAGGTGCTTCTGTAAATTCAGATAGGCGTCCATCTTCATCTTTAGCTACCTAAATACCTTTGAAAAACTGGCCCAAAAATCACACAGGTGCTTTTGAAAATGTTATGGTCTCTCCATGCCTCAGTTTCCCATCTGTAAAATAGGGTGGATCATATCCCCTTCCTCACAGGGTGTAGTGAGGATTAATACATTAAAGATTATGAAGTGCTCAGACGCTACATTCATGGGGGTATATACATACTTAAGATGAATATCAGTACCTTTCTTATGGTTGTGACATGGATTTGTACCTTTCTATCATTCATTTCACTGACACCGATAATTGTGATTCTCCTTTGCCTGTGGGTATATCTTTAGTTGGATTTGTTAGGAGTTATTATCATCTACGAATATTGAGAATTTCTTCCCCTGTGGAACATTCTCCAATGTTGGAGAGAAAATAGTTTTTGCAAGTATCATTGTACAATGACTATGGCTCTTCGTTTGGCATTTGGATCTTTTTCTTTATTTTATTTTATTTTAGAAAGGAAAGGAGCAGAGTAATAATAATTATCACTGTTTACTATTGTTACTTTTATTTTTATAAGCTTTTAAGAGGATTTGATGGTAATTACATAAATTAAAAAGCAACAATATATTGGGATTTTTTTTTGGTAGGATTCCACTGACAGGAAACAACTTAAGATCAGCTATCAGAAATCTCTTGATATATTTTTATTAACTGGCAGAGTTGTGATATTCACAGTACATTCTGGTTCATTCACTCTCAGAATTAATCTCTCTCAATTACTTAATGAAATAAAACTCAAGCTAATTAAAGATGTCCCTCTGAAATCTCTGTTCATCTGGGTGATGGACACGAAATGTGTCAAAGAGTATGCCTCTTAGTCATGAACCAAATTCATCATTTCCAAGTATACTTTCACTGAAGCTGGAATGCAGCTTAATAACTCCTATTTTATTTTCATATGTAATATTTTATAACATGTTTGAATGATTGTCATGGGGTGAGACTCACCACCATGGCACCTTCTGCCAGTAGTGCTGGAATTAGCTCTTGTCAGCCCACAGGGCGCCTCCCTCTGGCTGGTGTCTCCACAGTCTCTCACTCTGGACCCATGTTACTCCCAGACCATGGTGTCCTCTTCAGGACACGGCCCTCCAGCAGTGCCCCTACAATTGTCCCTTGTCCCCCTTCTGGGGGTTTATCAGCAATCCTATGTCTCTGCACTCTAGGGTCCTCCTCTCCCAGGGAACCCCCAATTCCCCTATACCCACCTTGCCTCAGTGACCCACTGCCAGGCATCATCTAGCCCCTACCACAGGGACAAACTGCAGTCTGAAATGGTTACTCATCATTGGCAAGGGGGTGTGGACCTGCTGCCTTTGTCTACCCTGTCTGCCTCTATGCAGCCCCAGTACTCTCAAGCTTTGCTTCAGGCCCTGCAGCCTGGGAACTTGCCAGGTCAGAGCTTCCTCAGCTCTGTCTGCCTTTCCCCAGCACTGCTCTAAGTCAGGAAGCCCTTAGCTTCCCTGACAGCCAGGTCCCTCCTGCTCCCCAGCTAGAACAAGTGTGTGTCTGTTCTCCTCCCTCCCAGAGCCCTTATTTACACAGCCCCAGCTGGGCCCTAACTGGTAGTATCTGCCTCAGCTGCCAGCCTTGCTCTCTCAGCTCTCTCCTAGTGTTAGGTTTTGCCCTTAAAGGGTCAGAGCAGGGCAGACGCCATGTCACAATGACTTATATAAATGTTATTGTGATTTGAACCTTGTATAGAATATTTGATAGTAGTCTTTAATTGCAAATTGAAAATATACTAAAATAACCAACAAGCTGTCCTCTCAAAGAATGACACCTCCTCCATTTTCAAGACACTAATCTGATATAGACATGACCTGTTACACAATAGAACTAATGTTCTGAGACTTCTGCATACTTACAGAATTCTAGAAACACTCTTTCCCAGTGGTTCTCAAACTCTACAAGCCCAAAGTGGGTTGCAACCATATTTTAATGGGGCTGCCAGGGATGGCTTAGATGTGCTGGGATCTGGGGCCAAAGCTGAAGCTTGAACTCCACTGACTGGGGCTGAAGCCCCAGGTGGCAGAGATAAGGCTACAGGCCCCTTGCCTGGGGATTAAGCCATTGGGCTTCTGGTTTGCCCCCTCCCACCCAAGATTTGGACCCCATATCTAGGGCAGCAAGGCATGAGCAGGCTTGGGATTTGGTTTCCTCTCTCCTGGGGTTGTGTAATAATTTTTATTGTCACAAGGAGATCACAGCACAATGAAGTTTGAAGATTCCTGCTCTTATTGAAAGTGGTTTCTTTCTAAAACACTAACATCTTAATTCTTTTAACTTTAAGGAAAATACACTCAGTTGGATAATTTTATTACATCTTTTCTCAAGGTTCTACTTGAATGTGAATAAAAATACATACCCTACAGTTGCTGTGGTTCTTTGAGATTTATTCTTCACACGGGTTCAACTCCT
Source organism: Rafetus swinhoei (assembly GCA_019425775.1). Lineage (NCBI taxonomy): Eukaryota > Metazoa > Chordata > Testudines > Trionychidae > Rafetus > Rafetus swinhoei. The sequence goes on along the minus strand of CM033424.1, from coordinate 134,790,247 downwards.
GGGCTACGACTATACTGCAATCCTCTTACGCAAAAGGAAATGCAAATGGAGCGCTCATTTGTATATGTCACGCTCGCATTTGCATTTCCTCCTTGGATCCCTTTCGCGCAAGAGGTTTTTGCGCAAAAAAGAGCTGTGTAGACGGCTCCTTTTTTTACACAAAACTCCCCTTTTGCACAAGAGCTGTTCTTCCTCATTTTTTGGTGTTTCCACACCAATGGAAAACCTTTTCTCTAACTGTCCAGGAGATGCGAACAGGATCTGACTAGGAGTCCAAGGTGGAGTTCCCTTTGTAGCAAAGTAAGTATCCCTACTTACAAAAAGTGCTCTCAAGTGTATTGAATCCTTGGTAGACAGCTCAGGAGAGCTGCTTGCTGAGGCGTGTGCTAGTGAGCTTTGGATTTCTGGAAGATGCAGGGCCAACAATGTGACCTGGTGATGACCTGACTTCATCAGTCTGAAGAGAACTAGCACTTTCCTGCAGTTGTAGTCACTGCGATCAAAGCTGATGCCTGTGGTCTCTTAGTTAATGTTGCCCTGTGGTTTGGTGTAGAATCATGGCTCAGAGGAGCACCTGTTAAAAGGGACTGGCCAGAGGATTAGTGCTATGTCTGTACAACAGAGATGATACTGGCATATGTATGCCAGTATAGATATGCAGAAAAGGTTTTCCAATGGTGTCGAAGCACCACTTCAATGAACCAAAAGTTAGCTATGTGGAACGTTTCTTCATTGACATAGACGTGTCAACACTGGGGGTTAAATCAGCATAGCTATGTCAATTGGGATATGGTTTATTTACATTGCTGACCAATGTAGCTATGTCAAGCTAACGTTCAAGTATAGATGAAGCGCGAGGTTTAGATATATCCTTCCTTTCTGTCTCCAAGAGTACGTCTAGACTACATGCCTCCATCGACGGAGGCATGTAGATTAGACAGATCGGCATAGGGAAATGAAGTCGCAATTTAAATAATCGCGGCTTCATTTAAATTTAAATGGCTGCCCCGCTCTGCCGATCAGCTGTTTGTCGGCAGATTGGGACAGTCTGGACGTGCCACGGTTGACAAGGAAGCCTTTGTCGATCGGCGCAGGTAAACCTGATTTCACGAGGCATACCTGCGCCGGTCGACAAAGGCTTCCTTGTCGACCACGGCGCGTCCAGACTGTCCCAATCTGCCGACAAACAGCTGATCGGCAGAGCGGGCAGCTATTTAATTTAAATGAAGCCGCGATTATTTAAATCGCGGCTTCATTTCCCTATGCCGATCTGTCTAATCTACATGCCTCCGTCGACGGAGGCATGTAGTCTAGACGTACCCCAAGAGCCCTTGACGGAGCACTTAAGAAGCAATAGTTTTAGCTGGGCTTAATGGGCCTTTGGGGTAAATTTGGAAAATGAACAGTAGATGGAGTAGCAGTTCAGGATGAACAAAAAAGGCACCAGGAATGCCTATCATTTAGTGGCACAGAATCTGGGAATCTGGGAATTAAAAATCTTTCTTTATAGTTGTTCTGAGAGTTTGTTTTCACAAAGACCGAAGCAGTGCAACCATATATTGAAGAATAATAATCCTGCTACATATACATTGTAATAAATTAATGAGCTAAAGATGTTACCAACACCAACCCTTGAAGGCATTGAGTGAATAAGAGGTAACAGCAGCTGACATTTCAATCCAGCCAAGCCCCTGTAACAGATAGCATTTTCTCCTTCAATGAAACTATGGAAAAATGAAGAGCACAAATTCCTCTGAGAGAGAAAGAGAGACTCTGAAATGCTTTCAACACTGTTATCTCTTCCTGTTCATCCCATATGACCCAAGCAAGCAAATACATGTTGAAGACAGCTAAGAAGAACAGAGAACAAAGGAAATCACACCACAGTATCAAAAGGTAGCAGCCTTCCAACCCTCCACTGATTCTGCAACATGACAACATCTCTGAGACTTGAACATCACTGGTGAGACTGAGTTTATAAAGGCACTACCAGGAGGTTATATGTTAATTATTTTAATGGGATATGAAAATACAATTGCATTTTAAGATATTAACAGCTTTACTTGCTAAATGCCAATGTTTAAACAATGTACTTCAGGAGATGAGATAAAAGCTAAGCTTGGTAAACACAGAGACATAGCAGAATATTATTTTACTTTAAGATTTTTAAGTTCCATTAATTTGCCTATGTCAGGACCACTCATTAAAGCAAGGAGATGGTCTTAAAAGGAGCACTGTTATTTTAAATGGGTAATTCTTAGAACACTTTTTGAACTGATTCAAATACTTCCTTTAGCTTTATAACACTTAGTTAAATGACCTATTTTACACATATAGAATCTGTTTTCATTATCTAAGATACACTAAGACAGGACTGTAACAGGATAGTAAGGACTCCAACCTCTCCATGTGTGTTTCTCTAAAACATGGTGCTAGAGTAGATGAAGACCTAAGGAAAGAAAAGCGAGGTGTTAGCAGACAGGAAGATGGCCCCAAGAGAAGAGTTAATCCTTAAGGAAATCCCAGGCTATTATTTTTTAAAGGATCTGGCACCACAAGCTTTGTAGAGTGGTCAGAGCTAGGTTCCCTTCTCTTTCAGCTAACCCAGAGAAGCCCTGGGAAGACAGCTGTATATATTCCAGGGGTGAGCAATAAAATGGCAGCAGGTCACTAGGGTTTGCCTCTGGCAGACTGCTGCTGCTACATGTACCTGCATCTCCACAGGTACAGGCAATTACAGCTCCTGTTGGCCATGGATCGCTATTCCCAACCAATGAGGGCTGCAGGAAGTGGTGCAGACTGGGACACCACTTCCTGCCATTCCCATTGTCTGGGAATGTTGATCTATAGTCAGTGGGAGCTGCAATCACCTGTATCTGTGAAAATGCAGGTAAATATAGTGGTGTCAGTCAGTTGGGCTAATTCTGGCGAACTGGCTCTGGCCTATGGGCTGATATTTGGCTGATAGATGGATTGTTACTTATGGATTTCTATCTGACCAGTGAGTTAAGGGAAAGAATGACACAGAGCTTCTGAAAGGGTTTCTGAAGGAAGTGGCTGGAGAAACTTTAAGAGGAGCTGAAGAGAGCCAACAAACATATGTCCCGAAGAGGAGTGCTGTGAAATTTCCTCAAGCCAAGGTGAGAGACTACAGAACAAAGATACTTTATTTCAAGTTTATTTGAATCTAATAAAGTAGAATCCCAGCAAGAGAATTTGTCGATATATTTAGACTATGTGGAATTCTTAAGGGGTTCCACAAGAAATGAAACTGGGCCACGCCTGGTCAGCAAAGGGTTCTAGAGGCCAGGCATGCCAGCTGACAAAGATTTACTACTGCTTTTAGGAAACAATATAGATTTGGTTTTATTTAACCTATAGAAAATGCCCCCACCAGGAAAGACCCACCTTCAGAAAGTATAAATTGTGTTGAAAGTTTTCCACAGAGATACATACACAAAGATTATGATTACGTTAAACCTTGCTTACTACTTGCTTGTATAATGTTTATTTTAAATTATTATTATTATGCAGTTTTTATTCATAGATGTTAGCATTCTCTTGTCCTTAGTCTCATGTCTAATCATTTAAGGCATGGTACGTAACTAAAACAGTGACGGGGGAAATGAAGGCACAGTACTGAATGGTCACAGAGAATCAATTAAGGTTTGGTCTCCTACTATTTCTTGTTTTTCTCTACTTTGTTTTAGAAATTTTGAGGATAAAATGTTTGTATTTAAGTTGGGAAAACACCTGACAAGGAGAAACTCATAACTGAGCCTTAATGTTCTAAAAAAATGTATATTGTTCTGTCAACAAACAGAACACTTTATGGTAAAGAAAACAGAATATCTTGAAAATAAATCTCAGAGGAGAAAACAACTTTAGGCTCTCAGGATATATTAGGCAAAAATAGATTTAGGCCAATATTTTCAAACTTCAAAGCCTCCAGTGAGGGCTCTGTGATTGTGGCTACTCAGGACTTCTCATGGACAGTAAGCATAAAATTCATATCATTCAAGCTTAAGAAGTATTGGACTATACAATTTGAACTCAAAGAAAATGTTATTTTGAAAGGCATTAATGGCTGCCATCAGTTGCATGTGGGATCAAAAGGCTAATCATACACCTTGTTAAAGATCATGAGTGTGCCAAGGCTTTCAATAGAAAACGTAATCAAGTCCTTTTATGTAGTAAAAAGGATGGGGGGGAGGCTACCACCTAACATTAAGCTGCAAGGCAGGTGAGAGCTAAACAAGGTTAATTTGTTTTTACCTTCAGCCTCTATGCATATTCCAGAAACAAGACAAATGATAGTCTTATTTCTACAACCATTTTTTACAATCTTATGGATACCTTAACATGGTGAATAATATTTGCAAATCAAAGAAAAAATAGGGAAAATAAATACAATCAGATAATTTCAGGATTAGTTTGAGAAGAGATGAGCTTTAACAGTCTTCTCATTATTAATATCTATGTAAATAGCTATAGGAAAACTATATTTTATATTCCTAGTTACAGAATGACTCGTTACTTTCTTTAACCAGACTTACAAGAAAGGTCTTAGATACATCCTCTGGGCTTAACTTTTTACTTTTCAGACTTCTTCAAAGTTTCTGGGGAAAGTAACACTGAAAGAAAAGTGAGCGCTATAGTGTTTGAACAATAAAAGCCCACGCAACTTGAAACATGCCTTCCAGAATTTTCTGTTAGGATAGTGATTTTATGGCTTAAAACTGCCCCACACTTTCAACTGGCCTAGAGCATATAACAAAACAACACAGAAATTCTGTCTGCACTAACTCAAGCAGATTTAAAATGTTGCAGTAATTTTCCCCACAAACTGTTTCATGACCTTTATAAAAAAGCCACAGTTAATGTCTACCCTCTAAAGAAAAAACATAAAAACAACCTTTTCTGGGTTTTGGAAAACATTCCCTGCACACTAGCTGTGAGGGAAATTAATTTTTTCCTTCTCATTACTTCATGCATTTTTAGAGAAGCAACAGCTTTGATAACCCCATCCCACCCTCATTAGAGACTCCACCCAACTGCCAATTAAATCAATCAGGAGACTTCCATTGATTCAAATAGATGCTAGATTAGGCCCTAGAAGAGAAGCCTCCCTCTTGAGCTATAGCTTCCCTAGGGATACGTCTACACAGAAGCATTATTTCGGAATAACATTTGTTATTCCGAATAACTATGCAAGTGTCTACACAGCTAGCCCATTATTCTGATATTATTTCAAAATAACGGGTGTCTTATTTCAGCATTTGTAAACCTCATTCCATGAGGAATAATGCCTCTTCCGAAATAGCTGTTTTGGAATAGAAGTAGTGTGGATGCTCCACTGCTGCTACAGTAAAACTCCAATAGTCCGGCATCCAATAGTCCGGCACTCCTGATAGTCCGGCATCAAAATGGCAAGAGCCTAGTGAGTGAGCTTCGGCAAAAAATGAGTCACAAGGTAACAGCGGCAGCAGCTGAATTGAGCAAAAAGGGTAAAAAAGGCTTAAAAAAACTAAAGCATTACAGTATACTGTATACAGTATGTACAATAAAAAGGGTTAAGAACACTTTATATACAGTATATAATGTATACAGTATATATATAACCACCTTATAGTACCTCCTGATAGTCCGGCATATCTGATAATCCGGCACCACCTAGGTCCCATAGGTTCCGGATTATCGGAAGTCTACTGTATTTTGAAATAGCTCCACCCCCAGGCCATTCAAAGAAATTACTCCCCAGTGCTTCCTGGAGCTCTAAATTGAGGTAGCACGTCCACATTAGGGGAGCCTACCTTGGACTAATTTCTAGTCTTCCCTGTAGTGTAGACATGCTAATTCAAAATGAGCGTATTCCGAAATAATCGTGCCGTGTAGACGTAGGCTAGGGGTCCCAGAGCACCTTATAGTACAGTACAATAAAAAAGCCAGAGTATAGTACAAGCAGTTGTCCAATCATAGCAAAAATAATTGAGAAGCAAAATAAATGTGTAAATCTTTTGCAAATAAACATTTTATGTGCTTTTAAAGAAGCAAAGGTCCCCTTTTTAAGAAGCATTAATAAATCTGGGGTGTTTTATGGAACTAGTCAGGTCCTTTACTAGGGAAGCTGGTCCAGCACATTGGTCTTGAGCAACAAGCACAGCTGCTTGATGCCAGTTTTGCAGAATGCTGGAGCCGCTGAATATATAAACATTAAACTTGGTGCCTCAAAATTGAGGGCTTCCATGACAGCCTAGAGAGGTGCAGCACAAAGAGCACCACACAGTGTGTAGAATGTGCACAAGCATGCTTGTGTGGCCATCTCAACACAGCAGCCCTTATCCTGGGATGAAGTGGTGCAAAAAGCTTTATGCTGTTTTCTCCTCACATGGGAGAATTTCAGTCAAACTATAAGGATCAGAACAGGGCCCTTCTTCATGTTACTCTGTAGAGTTTTTAGGAGTTTTAAAAGTTTGTTAGCGCTATTTCGAAATAACAGGTGCTGTTTAGATGTGCTTATTTCGAGAGAAAACCCTTCTTTCAAAATAACCCTTAAACCTCATTTTATAAGGAGTAAGGGTTATTTCGAAAGAAGGGCTTTCTCTCGAAATAACCGCGTCTAGACAGCATTTTTTATTTTGAAATAAGGTATTTTGAAATAGCGGCCGGACGCAATTATGCAAATGAAGCATGGGATATTTAAATCCCGACTTCATTTACAATTTCAAATGTCTGCATTTGCATCCCTCTCTCGAAAGAGGGTGCAAGAATAGACATACCCTCAGTTTGCTTTCTAGTATCCTAATATTTTCATTGAAGCAGAAGATACTCACAGGAGTCTACAAGAAGTTGAATGGTGATGAGGGTGAGATGCTAATTATTATCATGAATCAAAGACAAGCAAAGAGATGAAAAACAAGAGTAAAATTCAACGATCACTTTTCATCATAGCAAAAGGCTCTTAGTTGAGTGGCTCTGTACTAGGCTCATGGGTTATTACATATTGATTAAAGAGTTGGATAAGGGCTCAGCAGTGAGGAAGCCAACTTTGCAGATGGCAAAATTATTTATGTTAGTCCACCTAAGATGAATGTGAAGAATTTCAGAAAGACCTTACAAGCAGTCAGCATGATGGCAAAAGTTCACTTTGTTAACAAATGCAAAGAAATGCATCCAAGATGAAAAACATAAATGATACCTACAAGTTATAGGTGTCTAACATAATTGTTTTAACACAGGAAAGTGGCTTTGGTGTCACTGTGGACAGTTTAAAAGTGATCTATATTCACAGTGTATCTGTGGTCAATAAAAGCAAAAACAATATGGCTACGTCTAGACTACAAGCCTCTTTTGAAAGAGAGCATCTAGACTGCAACCACTTCTTTTGAAAAAGCGAGCTGCTTTTTTGAAAGAGACCACCCAGGCAGTCCGGATGCTCTCTTTTGGAAAAAGCCCTGTTTGCATTCAAGAACACCTTTTTTCGAAAGAGCACTGTGGCGGGGTGACTGGATGCCATGCTCACCTGCCTAGAGTTCAGGCGGTAGCCCAGCGTTCTTCCCACCTTATGTTACCCCGAATCCCGCACGTTCTCTAGTCCTTGGTCCCCTTTTTATAGTCCAGTATGCACGAAAGTTGCCAGGCAATTGTCGCCACAGTGTGCCGGCCAACCTGGTCAATTGCCTCGATGGGAGGGGAAGGGGGACCCAGGCCCACCCTCTCCACTGGGTCCCAGCCCGGGTCCCTAAGGAGTAGGGGTTTGTAACTCCCTACCCGGCTGACGGGGTGCCTCCCCGAAACTCGTCAGCCCACGGGCACCAGAATGGCCCTGCCCCGGGGCCTGCTTCCTTCCCTTCCCAGCATCCGGTGTCTCCGGCCCTTTAAACTCCATTCCTACCAGAGTCCTCGCCAGGCCTTCCTCCGCCTGACAGCCAGTGTCGCTTCCGAGCCTTCTTTCTTCTGGGTCCACTCCGGCTTGTCCTCTCTGGCCGCTCCTCCAGGAGGTCCTCCAGAATCGCGGGCCTCTCCCCCTTGCCAGTCGGGCGCACTTTTGAATGGGCCCGCCGACATTTGCGTCACCTCGGCTCCGCCCCCCACTGGCACCCTGACGTGGGCTGGCATCACTCCCCGGAAGCACTGCCCCTCCTTCCCTGCTCCTGCTTGCCAGCCAGAATTGAGGCTTCCCCAGCCGACCCGTCACCGGCGGCTGTGCAGAGCTTCCCCCGCCTTTCTGCAAAGTGGCGGGGGGTTCGCCACTTGTCTCACTGCTCCCCGTCGGCCCTCCCCTGCCTAACTCAGTGTGAGTCCTGGCAGGCCCATTACAAGCACTTTCAAAAAAAGGCATTCTTTCTCATAAAATGAGGTTTACTGCGGTCAAAAAAACTGCCGCGTTCTTTCAATTTAATTTCAAAAGAACGTGGTGGCAGTCTAGAAGCAGAGGAAGTTTTTTCGAAAAAAGGCCACTTTTTTCGAAAAAGCCCTATAGTCTAGACACACCCTATGTTAGGATTGATAAGGAATGGAATGAAGAATAATACAGAAATATTTAACACTTTTATATAAACTAATGATGCAGTCTGAAATACTGCTTAGAATATGGGTCACCCCAGCTGAAAAAAAGGATAAAGCAAAAGTACCAGAGGCTCAGAGAAAGGTGATGAGAATGACTAGAGACATGACAGGGTCTGGTTAAAGGCTTGGGCAAGGTCTCATATGAAGAGATATTGAAAAGACCGAGGTAACAAAGAAGAGATAACATAAAATATAGAAAATAAATAGCAGAGAGATTGTACTGAGAGCTTCTGTTCTCCTTGTCTCAACACAGGAGCAAGAGGACACAAATCCTTTAGCTCTAGCACCTTACTTGTCGATTAGTGTTAAAGCATCTGAATACCCTCTGAAGAAACCAGAAGAGCTAGAGTGACAAGGTCAGAAGGTGCCCCATAGAGATGAAAGCAGATCAGGTGTAAGAAGCAGGGCTGGGATTCCATTGCAAGATCCATTCCATACATCAATTTCTCTGGCCAACAGCTGTTCAGAGAGGATGGAGTCATCAGTTGGGTGCCATAATGATGATGATCTCATCTCTCTCTCAGGACCCGTCTCTGCCCCACAGTGTTGGAGGGAAGGACAAGCTAACAGCCTGTTTTCCTAACTCTGCCAGGTCTTTACCATCCAGGCTCAGTCACTGTTAGAGATGGGCCCGAAATAAAAAATTGGGATCCAGATCTCAGTCTCACCCCTTCACTCAATACGGTAATACAGAAAACAAAAGGAAACCCACAGCAAACAAGTGATTTCCACCTGCATAGGAAAATCCAATGAGCTTCTTGAATGTTTTAAGAAAGGTGTAGTACAGATGGCTAGCTAGCATAGGTGCTTTCCCTCTGTGCATATAAGAGAAGAGAAGACTTCAGGGTCTTCCTATGGTTACACTGAGTGGTATGTTAGCAGGGTAGCTATGTACATGGCTTTATAGCAAGTTCATGGTTTATTACATATTTATTAATGAATTAGATGAGGGCTCCTCAGGAAGGAAGCCAATTTTGCAGATGGCAAAATTATTTAAGTTAGTCCACCAGAGATGAATATGAAGAACTTCAGAAAGACCTAAGAGCAGTCAACAGATTGGGGCAAAGAAGCAAATTTCAAATCCAGATTACAAACACCACAAGATCCAGAATTTTGCATTTTCAGAGATAGGGGGTGAATAGAAAGGGACATGAAAAATGTTTTTTGTAAAGCATATTAAGCCTTATACGGCAAGGTTGAATCCAATATCTTACTCACAGAGACCAGGATGGTCCATAGAGGTGGGAGGCTAATTATCATATAATTCTATATTGAGTGGTTCTCATGCTTTCCACTGAAGCATCTGGTTCTGGCCACTGTCAAAGTGAAGTTACTGGAGTAGGTGGACTACAGGTTGCATCCTGAACCCCTTAGCTATGAAGTTACTGTGAACAAAAGCATTTATGGACATTTCCATCCTATTAAAATGCAAGAAAATTTTCAAAGGCCGACAAATTTAAAACTCGTGCATGCAGAAAAATGTGTTTAGGCTTCTAAAATGGCATTGCAGATAATGGAGAGGGAGAAAATTCAAAACTGAAAAAAAGATAACTTGGTGGTCTCCTTTAACATTTTTCCAACTGTCTTGAATTAATCTGCTCTTGTCACAAATTACATGGTTATCAGAACTAAAGTGGAACCAACCTCCCTGCCATTATAATATAGCTCTGACTATATCATGCCTGCATTAACATGAACATCTTGTTTGATAAATCAGTCTTGGAGTACTTTGAGCCTCTCTTCTCTCTCCTTCTGTCATCTCTGTTCTTTTCCACTTTAAAATCTTTATTCATTTCATAAATAAGTCATCCTCTGCATAATGCCACACTTTTGTTTCCTAATGAAAAAGAGCCATATGAAAATCTGAAGTATGAATTTATTAATCTTGTTTTTCCTATCTAATTCAGAAGTGAAATTTCTTTTTAGCCCCGTAGCACTAATTCTGATATCCAGGAGCACCAACTCCTGTCATCTTAGGAGCTGCCCTAGACACAAAGGTTTTGGGTTTTTTTCAAACACAGTGTTGTCTTCAGAAAAGAAGGCAGGCTGTATGGCTCTTCAGGGAATTATCCTCTGAAGTGAGGGAGGCAACAATAGTGAGCTCAAGAATTCAAAGAGGTGAAAATGTGGCCACAGATGTGAGAAAGAAAGGGGAGGCAAGATGGAGAAGAATCCAAAAGGTAAAGTCACAAGAAGGTATCATACCAAAAAAACCAAAAAGACATTTAAAATAAAGCAATGTAAGACAAAGAGGTAGGAAATCAGTCAAAGTTTATTGAAAAAAATGAAGCAGAGTCATGAGGGGGAAAAGAAAATTATTAAAAACAACAACAACAACAAAACCCATAATAACCAACACAGCATACCAATAAAATAAGAACAAGTCTTAAAGAAAAGACACTTACCAGACTATAAAAAGTAGGCATTACTCATTATCATGAGAGCAATGTTTTTTTAATCACTGGTACATATAACAAACTATTAAAACCAACAGTAGATGCCTAAGAATATTCATCTTATCACTTATGAATAAAAATATTTGCATGTGAAAGTGTTTGTCTCCTTCAATGTTAAAGTCCTTAAATAGCCACCACATTTTCTTTCTATCAAGTGAAACATCAGTTGATTACTGTGGATGCCGTATGAATAATTTTAGAAAAGATGTGTTTCTCAAACCAAAGTGACATTTTCAAGTTTGTACTGTTACAACAGAATTTGCAACATGTTAGGGGTTGGGGTGGGTACAGGGAAGGGACATCATTCAATTGCTAAACAAGATCTACCCATATTCTTTTGTGGACTTTTTCTACCCCAATGGAAAAAATACCAGGTATTAGAGGGATCTATAACCTATCAGAGAAATGCATAACAAAATCCAATGGCTCAAAGTTAAAAACATCTCAAAATCAAATTGGATATAATGTACAGATTTTTAATGGAAAAAGGGATTAACCATTGGACCAAATTACCAAGGATTTTCCATGTCTTTAGATATTCAGATGAAGATTAAATGTCTTTCTGGAAGTTATGCTTTAGTCAGACAAGTTATTGGGTTTAGTACAGGGGAGATGTGTGAAATTCTATAGACTGTGTATACAGACGGATTGAACAGGATGAATTAATGGGTTCTTTTAAAAAGAATCTGTGAACTATTTATCATTCCAGGCATTTCTGAAACCCTTTCACCACAACCTACCAATTTCTTTCTAACTGTGTATTAAAATCTGTCCATTTTTAATGGGTAGTTAGTGTGTTGAATATAACAGAGCTTATCTAATTGATGAATCTTAATCAGCTTACACTTCAAAACACTTGAAATAGTTAGCCAATACATCATATATACTGCATGGTGTTCTCAGGATTAGGCGGAGCACTAAGAACAATTGAAACGGGAGTCATATGGGGAGGACATCCGTAGACAGTGGCAGAATCTGAGCAGGAATATAGGAGTAGCCACTGGAATCAGTGGATGCAGACCAAGGGTATCACCCAGCTAGGAAATAAAGTTCACATTTCTTACCAGCATTTCTATGTGACAGATCTTTACGACAGAGGAATGTGGAGTCCAAGGCTATGTCTAGACTGCAGAGCTTTTCCAGAATACCAGAGGTATCCAAGGAACGCGTCCGCTTTTTCGGAACAATTTCTGGAAAAGCGGACGCGTTCTTTCGCCATCCCTGTAATCCTCATTGTATGAGGAAGAAGGGATATGTCGAAAGAGGAGGTTTTTCTGAAATTTGGCCCTGTGTAGATGGGCCAAATTTCAGAAAAGCCTCTTTCAAAAGAAAAGCAGAAAAAATACGCAAATTACGGTTTGCAATTCGTGTATCTTTTTCCAACTTTTCTTTGTAGTGTAGACCTAGCCCAAGTTACACGTAGGGCATCTTAGCCAGATAGCAGCAGATGAGAGAGAGAAGAAATGGGCTCAGGGAGAATGTGCTACCAGTTTAATTAGATCTACATGTACATTACAGTATAGAGTATCACAGATTAGCACATTACAATTCTTACTTCAATAGGTTTCTTCTGTAAGGGACCCATTACCATTTTTTCCCATGCAGAGATCAAAAACATATTTTGCATTTCTCACTTACTTTGTTTTACTTAATATGAAATAAAAAAAATAGCAAACATAGCCCTCAGTCCTGCCATCAGATTGTTACCAAGTTGAATAGCAGATTCAGAACCGTAACATCATCCTAACATTGTGCACCTGAACCAAAACACAAAATAGCAACTTCCTACGTCAAGCAGGAAGACTTCTCTACATTTACAGGTATAGTGCACAGAGTGACTCAACTATACTGTTAGGTAAGAAAGCAATCGTGTATATTTTGTGTGTAAGTTGAAATTCATGATTCTGCTAAAGTCTCTTGCAGATTCCATCAATTCACCTCAAAGGGGGCAATACTAGCTTGCTATCCCTCAATGAAGGATTAGTTTTTGAGACCAGAAGAAATGTACACAGCTCAGAATTCAGCTGAAATTTCCTTCAATGAAGAAGATTGCAATAAGCTGTTAAGACGCTGTTGTTTTTAAGTCATACCTTCTTTCCTTCCATAAGAACATAAATGCTGATAAGAAAATGGCTCAAATAAAATGTCATACATATTTTTATTCTCTGCAATGTGTCCTGTAAATAAATGTTAACTTTACATTTTAATCAGCGTCCAGAAGTTTTTGTAGTACTCACCAATAACATTTAACAATGAACCCAAGAAGAATCTCTATATGTGGTGGTTTTACATGTCTTTCTCCAGCTTGTAATATTGTTTGTTTTGAACATATTTATTTTATTTTCTTCATTGTGACTGTCAGAGCATAACTCCAGAACAGTAATTCCTCTTCATTATTAGGTCAAATGGTCATAGCACCGTGTCTCAATATATTGGTGCAGATGAGTCTTGACAGAGGTTAATATTGTGCTCTATAAATATAATGATTTTTTTTCTGATTCCCCAGACAAAGATTTGACATCATAACTGGAAACAGAATATTTGTCTTTTTCATCATTGCTTCCCCCGAAATCTTCAAATCTATGTAGATTCATCCTGTGTCTTAAAACAAAGAACAGACCATGCAAAGAATTATTGGTTGCAAAACCATTCTGATTCTTGCTCAGATCTGATCCAAACTGATATAAATCTTTATTTATACTTAGCGTATACACTATGTCTATGCTACACAACACGTGTCGGCAATGTGTAGGGTATATGTAAATTCAGTACTCACTACTCACTGGTGTGTATGGCTACATGTGTCAGGGAAAGGCTATCAAGGGGGGACGCAGTAGGAAAAAGCATCAGCTCGAGTCTTCCACTGAGTAAGGAAAGGCTTTGGTGGGGAAAGGGGGTCGAGAAAGGCCTCATCCTCCCCAAGCTTTCCCTGTTAAGGATAAGGGCTCCAGCAGCAGGGAGCTGTCAGAGTCTTTCCCCACTGCCTCCTCAGTGCTGGAGTCTTTCCCTGTGGTGGAGAAAGCCTCCACGGTGGGGAGCTGACTAAGTCTTTATTTGGTGCACTCCCCTCCCAGAGCCTTTCCCTACTGGGGGGAGTGTTTTCCTGGAGAGGGGACATCTTGCAGCAGTAGGACACTACACTGCTAAAAACAGCCGTGTAGACAAGAGGCAAGGCTTGGGCAAGGAGAGTTCATGTAGGTTACATACTTACATACCCACACCCTTCAGATGTGTCTCTGCTTGCCTAAGCTGTGCCTACACTGCTATTTATTCTCATGCTAGGGGAGCTGTATTTAACATACCATCAAAAGAAGTGTGCAGTGCAGATGTACGTATAATGGCAAACAAATTATTAACCAATAAAATAATCTCTTTCCCCACAAAGATCCCAAGAGAATGGACACTCTTCTAAATAGGGAAGAAGCAGTTACGCAGATATTATGAGAGCACCTAAATCAATGAGCCATTCAAACAGAAAAATGAAAGCAATCAAAGTGACATTTGGCCCAATTTCCTACACCATGCACAGCAATTCGATCAACAGTGTGGGGCATCCATCTTTCAGAGAAAAGAATCATACATGGAAGCAGAAGCTCATGTGCCCCAGAAAAGATTATACACATGCTGCTAAGTGATGCCAAAGCAGCAAGGGAACTTCTGAGATAGTGTTAGATCCCAAACAACAGGCGAGTTATTTCAAAATAATATCCCCTGCGTCTCATGAGGAATGATGCTTATTTAGAAATTATTTCAAAATAGCATGAGTGTGGATGCTCAGCTGCTGTTATTTCGAAGTAATTGGCCTTCAGAAGCCTCTCACAGATGCACTTGTAGCCACTCTGGCCACAAAACTGACAATTCCAATGCTCCTTTTCTCCTGCAGACTTTAAAGCTGCAGATAGAAGGGAAAGGACTTGTGACACTACGCAAACCCTGCTAGCTCTGTTCCACACAGCAGCCCATCTTGGAGCCCTGTCTGACCCCGTGCTCCCCTGAAACCCCCACGGCTGCCAGCACACCTGCAGCCACCTCAGAAGCACCTAGCCAGGGGCGAAAGAGGGCACCAGCCTGGACTGGTGCAAAGATCCTGGATCTCATCGAGGTCTGGGGCAAAGAGACAAACCTACAGATCTCTGCACCAGATGGTTCAACAACGATACGTACGGCTGAATGGCCGCCAGCCTGGTGACCAGCCAAACCCTAGGCCAGGTGAGGATGAAAATTAAAGAACAGAGGCAGGCCAACATGAAGGTCCGGGGTGGCACCACAGACATGCCATTACTATGAGCAGCTGGATCCCATCTTGGGAGGAGGGGTCAGTCACCTCCTTCCCTCTCATCATTGACTCTGGCGAGGATATGTCCATCATTAGCCTCTACGAAGGCAGGGTTGTGGAGGAGGAAGAGGATGACGAGGAGGAGGAGCAAACTAGACACCATGCCCATCAGCCAGGAGGTCATCATTAGCCTAGAGCCAGCCTGACCCCCACTCCAGGTTGTCTTCCAGGGTCCGGACAAACCAGGAGAAGGCAGTTCAGGTGAGTTCAATCACTTTCCCTATACACATATGGGGGCAGGCAGTGGGCAGTGAGGGGCTGTAGCGCTCAGCCTTCTTAACCTGGGGATCGCACATGGGTACACATGGAGAGCCAGTCTGGAGCACTAAGCTCAGTGACACTTTCACACTCGATTGTTCTCACAAGGTTCCTGGAGAGGCCTGCCTTACTCCGGCCTCTGTGGTGAGACTCTGTCTCACAACAAGCCACCACCAAGGAGGCTGGAGTCATGGAAACACACTGCAGTGCAGCACACCTCACCGGCTCGTGCCTGCACTCTGAGGCAGCATCCGCTCCCAGGAAAGCATGGCAATGTTGAGGACACCAATCCCCTACATAGGACCCTGCTGGGTGGATGAAGAAGAGGGACTCCTGGGATGATTTATCACTTTTCTTCACAGCTAGGCCAGCTGCAAGTGTGGCACATCCTCCACCACCCATGCCATCAACCCAACCCCACGAGAGCTGCAGGCAGAGGCAAGGACCTGGTGTGGGAACATCTTGACTGCCTCCATTCCCTTATCTGGAACTTCAACAAGGACTGACAGTCCCACTGGGCTGTCTGTGAGCTGAGGAGGACAATGTCGGAACAGCTGTTGCACCAGCATAAGGCCACATGCTCCTCCTTAACATCAGTCATGGAGTGCAAGGTTGCAGTTATGGAGTGGTCCACCAGCCACCTCCTAGCCCCTGCCCCCTAACTCCTAGCACCTGCTCTCACCCCTTAGTTACTCCCCCTACCTCCCCACAAGGGTCTGCCAGGGGTGGTTTTTTTTTGTTTTGGTTTGGTTTTTTTTGTTCCTTTGCCTATGAACTCAGTTACCCTAATGAAACCTTTTAATGATGCCATAAAAAATTGGAGAGGCATTAAGTGTTCTGTGCAAAAACATTTCAAGCCTCAGTTATCCTATAATGCTAGAAGGCTTTTTTAACAAAGTATTATGTTAAAGATATATCTTATAAAAATTTTGATTTTTAATGGTTGGGCTGTAATTTGGAGTTTAATTAAAATGCTATTAGAAGTTTGAATAGAATCCATTTTGCCCTTTTAAACATATACGTAACATTGTAAAAATAAACAGCAGCCTACTCGTGTGTAGGAATTGTGCTCATGAGAATAAGAATGCAATTGTTTTATGTTCAGGTTCATTTGATTCCAAAAATCAATTAAGCTGAGTTCTTTCAAGCTTAATTTTATTACTTTTACTGAACCAAAGAGTGCTTCTCTTTAACTAAGAGACTCTAACTATATGAGAACTTTTATGTGAAATAGAGCTGATATCTCTACCTGCACAAGTAAATGGAAACAGAATTACTTCATAAGAATGTTCTTCAAAAATAAGAATATGCAATATATTAACTGCATAAATATCTGCCCTATTTATGTTTTGTGTAAGGATCCTCTCACCATGTTGAGTTTTTTCCTAGAAGGCTCCTAAACAGAAATTAGTCTATTTCTGTTTTGTTTGGAGGTTGGTCTGCTGGATGAGTCACATAGGGCTGAGACTTAGTAGAGTCCTGTGAAACCTTGGACAAGTCATTAGGGCAGGCTCCTGCATGAAGCCCTGCACCCAACTGGAGCCCTACTGACTTCAATGGAGGCCCACTGTCATGGATCTCAGTGCAAGATCCAGGCCTTAATTTCTCTCTGACTTGGTCCTAGGTCTCCAGCTAAACTTTTGTTGATTTAAACAATAGAAAGCATCTATAAGCCTCAGGACTTCCTAAAAGTTAATTAGGCTTGCAATCACATATGAAAAATAGTCACACAGCAAACAAAGTAACTCAGTCTCTCTATATATTTTAGAGGTTTGTCTGTCTGTGAGTTCATCTATCTATGTATCTGTTTGTTCAAAAGCTCCTCCTAAAGTATGAGCTAGGACCACCAAATTTGGCATGCAGATTCCTCTTATCCTCACTTAAAGCAGGGCCAGGGTTTGGTTGTGCCAGGAAAAAGGGATGTGCCTGGAATGGAATTGTTTTCCATAACATGGAAAGGGAGGAAGCTGACATTGCAGAATGACTACTGGGGGCAGCAAGTGTGGGAGAGAGAGGCTATGTCTTCACTACACTTTTTTTTTCGGAAAAAGGTACACAAATTGTGCTCTGCACAATTTGCGTACCCTTTTTCAATTGTTTTTCTGTTTTTCTACATTGGGCCAAATTTCGGAAAACCTCCCCTTTTGGAACAGCCCTTCTTCCTCATGAAACGAGGTTCACAGGACTTCCGAAAGAGCGCATCTGCTCTTCCACAAAAAAATGTTGGAAGATCAGATGTGTTCCCTGGATGCGGCAGAGTTTTTCCAGGATACTTCAGTTGCATAGCTGAAGTTGAAATAGCCTCATTCGCCTTTTGGCGCTGTCTACACAGCAGGAAGTTGAAGGATGAACACTCTTCCTTTGACTTCCCTTACTCCTCATGAAATGAGTGTTACCACGAATTGGAATAAGAAGTCCTCCAGCTCGACATTATTTCGAAATAATGGCTTGTAGTGTAGATGTGTACTATGTTATTTTGGAATAACCTTAGTTATTCTGAAATAATGCTGCTGTGTAGACGTACCCTAAGATTGCACCCTAGAGTGAGTTCTGAACTGCATTATAAGAGGGCCCAGGGTAGACTCCCTACAATCCATTGTAGGCACCTGGCAGGGCTATCTACATCCTCTTCCCCTGTCATTGTGGGTGGCTAACAGTTGCTGAGGCATTATCAAGGAGCTGCCCATGCATTTTTGGAGCAGAAAAGCATAAATTGTGTCCAGCCCCATGGCAGAGAAAGTTGTCACTGGTATGTGGGAAAGAGCCATATAGAAGAGAAGGTTGTGCTTGTTAACAAACAAATGTGTTCCTTTCATTTACTTGTTTACTGAGGCCGTGAGGCTAAAGTCCTGAGAGAAGGGTGCTCCCCACGTTCTCCCTATTGTGATCAGATTCGGGTGTCTACATTTTTCAGTACATAGAAAAAGGGGAGGCATGCCACTTAGAGAAATAAAATCTTTAGTTACCTTTGAAATCTTAAGCCTGACTCTTTTTATTTTTAAGTAATAAATCTGATGTTTGCCTAGTTCCAAAACCAGCTCCTTGGCCATTTTTATTTGTTTAATTTTTTAAAATCTTGTCTCCATGACAAAGTTGTACCAACGTAGCTACAGTGAGAGCCCTGTATCTGGAGTCTTTTAAAAAACAGTTTAAAAGTAACTTATGTTGACTTAGCTAATTTAGTTATTAATTATATTAATATAGGGCACCCCAGGAGCTGGCACATATTCAGGGACATCAGGTTCATTTAGTTAAACTGGTACAACTTTCTCATATAGACAGGGTGTTAAGTTCCACTTGTATTGTACATTTTTTTGTTCCTTCTCCCCATGCCAAATCATCTTGAAGAAGGCTGTATGTAATCAAATATCAACTGGAAATTGAAAATGAAAAACAATACCTATGTTACCCTTTGTAACAGTGACAGAATATTATTTTTAGAAGCAGCAATATTGTGATTTGCCAGTTAGAAAATAAAGGTATAAATGTGTATAATTAACAGAGTCTATAAGAGCTAATTTCAGTGGCCATAAAATTCACGGCTTGGTGACTAAATGTCATATGGTAATACGTTAGAGAGAAAATATGGGTGAGGTAATGTATTCTATTGGACCAACTTCTGTTGGTGAGAAAGATATGTACTGTAATATATGTCATTGTAAAACAAATAAAAATATACAGCAGTAAAGTCACATTTAATTTATACATATTGACTTACAAAAACAGATTACCTAATTTATTAGCAACACATTACAAATCTGCACTACTGAAAATAATTATGTAATGCTGTTTAATCAAACTATACCCTTACAGATTTCAGAAACAGTAAGGGTATGTCTATACTAGCCCCCTAGTTCGAACTAGGGAGGCTAATGTAGGCATTCGAAGTTGCAAATCAAGCCGGGATTTAAATATCCTGCGCTTGATTTGCATCTTCAACGATCGCCATTTTTGAAATTTACAAGTCGGACTAACTGCCTGGTAGTTCGAATAAAGCCTAGTTCGAACTACCTGTTAAACCTCATTCCAGGAGGAATAACGGGTAGTTCGAACTAGGGCTTTATTTTGAACTACTGGTCCCTGACGCGTAGACGCGGGCAGTTAGTCCGGACTTGTAAATTTCAAAAAATGGCGACCAGCCTGGAAGATGCAAATCAAGTGCGGGATATTTAAATACCGGGCTTGATTTGCAACTTCGAATACCTACATTAGCCTCCCTAGGGTAGACATACCCTAATAGGGACAACTAAACCATTGTTAAAATAAAAAGGATGTGGCCTCTGATTCTTATTTTTTGGGTTAGATGACTTTCAATACCAAACTTTTCTTTGCCATCTCTGTAACCACTATCACTCCAAACTTACTTTTAAAAAATCCACCAATGGCTTATTTTTCAGATATAGGAAGTGCCCATAGCTGCAATTGATTTTAACTGCAATCGTATTTTCCATACTTCTGAAAGTCAAGCCCCATGATCAGTATTTTGCCATATACTGACAGCAACACTAAAAAACCCAAGTTCTAAGAGCTCAGGCCTAGTGAAGAGAAATGTCAGATATATGTCTTCTTCTTTGATACAGCATCATGAAACAAAACTACAGAACACCACGCAATGGCTACATATACACTGCAGGCTTCTTGAGCGAGAATAGCTGTTCTTGCGCAAAAACTTGCAGAGCGTCTACACTGCATGCGCGTTCTTGCACAAGTAAATTTACAGAAAAATGTAGGAAAACAGGGCTTCTTGCACAAGAGTTATTCCTCTCCCCACAAGGAATAAGCCCTCTTGCGCAAGAGCTCTTCCACAAGAAGGCAATGTGGATGGGCAACGGGTTTCTTGCGCAAGAAAGCCATATGGCTAAAATGGCCATCAGAGCTTTCTTGAGGAAGAGAGCATCCACACTGCCATGAACACTCTTGTGCAAGAGCACATCTCTTCCACAAAGCACATGGCAGTGTGGATGTGCTCTTGCGCAAGAATTTTTGCACAAGAACTCTTGCACAAAACAGTTCTTGTGCAAAAAGCCTGCAGTGTAGATGTAGCCAATGAGTGTTTCAACTTGGAACCCAAAAGCATATGGCATATATGCAGAAATACAAGAGTGCCAGTTCATGAAATGTGTTTTCTTTTGGAATTGTTTGTACAGGGCTGGTATTGAGTTCCATGAGATTCCAATCCAGCTTTCTAACATTCCCCCCTAAGAGAGAGAGCACGCACGAGAGAGAGAGAGAATTTCCAATACAATTTCTGTGGTGTCCATTAGTTTCTATTTCAGACAGTGGCACTGATTACACTAATAATGTACGGAGGATTACTGTGCACACATGCTATGATTTTGACACTTAACCTTGACCCTTATTGGCTTCCCCCTAAAATATTTTAAACACACAATTATTAGAGTAATTGCACTCAGTGCACACATAGATCACTAGAAGTTTATTCTTATAAACCAAGACTCATAGGGTATGTCTACACAGCAAAGTTATTTCGAAATAACAGCCATTATTTTGAAATAACTTTCCTAGCATCTACGCTGCCAAACTGCTATTTCGAAATTAATTTGAAATAGCAGAGTGCTTATTTCGAATTTGGTAAACCTCATTCCATGAGGAATAATGCCAAATTCGAAATAGCTATTTCAAAATAAGTGCTGTGTAGACACTTATATCAAAATAGGGGGCCTCTAGCCTTCCCAGGGTGCCCTGGTGGCCACTCCAGCCTCAACCAAGAACACTCCTCTCCCTCCCCCCCTCCCTGGAGCTCTTAAAGGGGTTGACTCTGGCCGCAGTGCCTGTGCCAGCTCCAAGCATGCCAGCCCAGAGCCAGCAGTCACTGCTCCTGACCCAGTGGCCCCAAAACATGAGCCAGCAAGCCACTGCCAGCCAGCCCTTCACCGCTCCCCAGGAGCAGTCTGCCAGCTCCCAGGAGCCTGCCAGGGCCCGGAGAAAGCAGGCTCCTTCCTGGTCCAGGGTGGAGATCACGGACCTTATTCAGGTTTGAGGGGGATTCCCCCAACGTCCATGATCTCCGCACTAGATGGAGCAACGCGGCCGTCTATGGCAGGATAGCTGCCAGCCTGGCCACCAAAGGCCACATGCGAACCCAGGAGCAGGTTTGCATGACAATCAAGTTGGTCCGGCAAGACCCCCAACCCTGAGCCCTGAGCTTCCTCCCCTTCTTCCCTTGCTTCCCCCTTCCAGCTCCCTCCTCCCAGGTTTCCCCCTCCCCTCTCCTACCCTTTCTTCTCCCCTCTCCTGCCTCCTTTCCCCAGTCTCACCAGAGTTTCATTCCCTCCCCCCAGTTTTGTTAAATAAAGAGAGTTTGTGTTCATGAAAATACGTGTATTTTATTTGACATCAGGAAGGGGGGTTAGGGAGGGGTAAGTGGAAGGACTTGAGGGAGGAATGAGGCACAAGCCCCCAGTGGGGCAGACCAGGGAGGCTCTTAGTGCTCCTCAGGGTGGAAGCTCTCCCGCAGGGCCTCCTGAATACTGACAACCCCCCGATGGACCTCCCAGATGGCAGCCTCCAGAAAGTGCAGCCAGGCTCACAGCAATGCGTCCAAGAGAAGCACCAGAGTGCCCAGAGGCGGCTCTGGCTCCATGTTGCAGAGTGCTGTGGTGTCCCGACTGGGCCTTGAAGTATGGATTAGTACAGATCTTGCGTAGATAGAGAAATGTATGTTTAGTCACAATCAGGGTATTTTTCTTTATTTTTCTGTTTTTCTTTATTTTGCTGTTTGGTACTGTGTGAAATCCATGTGCATCCCTCCCCATCCATTCACTATACCTATGCTGTGCCAGAGATACCATTTTTCTCTGTGTTTTAATCTGCTCTTTTCTCAGTTGTTCTGTAACACCTGGCAACCAAGTATGCTTTATCAAGTACATCTTTTTGCTTTATTAATAAAATCACCTCTTTTAAGGCAATGATTTGATTCTTGTGTCCTAGATATGTGTTTGTGCCTGCCTAGGCTGAGAGGTCAGCTACTAGATATTGCAGTTTGTTTTCTGTTTTCTATTCCAAGCTCTCTTGTGGTAGAAGAACTTGTGGTACTCCTCTGGAAGACATCCAAGTGATTCTTCATAGATTTTAAAAGGAGTTGGACATTTAATGGTGGCAGCTTACCTCCTGTATCAGTGAATCTGTGACTCTGGGGGTTGTTTTGTAAGTAGAAGCCTATAGAGGCAAACTATTTTTAAGGTCTCTTATGGGCCCCACCTTCTGCACTCGAGTGCCAGAGTGGGGAACAACCCTGATAATACTATGCATATTTTTGTTAGCCTCTAAGGATATGTCTAGACAGCAGCGCTATTTTGGAATATTTCTGGTTTCCCGAAATAGCTATTCCACATCTTTTAAGCAAGCCCGTTATTTTGAAATATAATGGTCTCGCTATTCTGATGCCCCTGTAAATCTCATTCCACAAGGATTAAGGGACATTTTGGAATAGCAGTTTATTTTGAAATTTGGCTCTGTTTAGACATCGACAAATTATGTAATAAGCTATTTCAAAATTAACTTGAAATAAACTACGAAATTTGCATTGCTCAAATTGTGTAGCTTATTTTGGGCTAAGGGTGCAGTGTTGATACACCCTAAGGTGCCACAGAACTACTTGTTATGTTAAACATAGACAGACTAGATCAGGTTCCATGGCGGTCCTTCCTGTCTGTGCTGCCAATGTTCCTAACTCAGTTTCCACTAGCAAGGAGGCCACTAAAAATTATTTCTATAAACAGTTTGTGTTAAGAGAAAGGCTGATTCTCCATTCTGCCCCTCTCACCTTGTATAATAAAAGGGGAGGAGTGAAAATGAAATCAGCGTGCCCAGAACCATCGCTTCTTCTGATGAACTGCTGGAGGAAACAATTTTGGGGGACAGCATAGTTACCAGCTGCCACATTTATAGGCTCCCCAGGCTACAATGAGCCAAGTCAGGAAGCACAGCCTATGTTGTATGAGAAAAGCATGGCAGATCTGGGACAGTTTGTTTAACCAATGCAAAAGTGCAATAATTTGTGTTTGCAAATACCCAGTGTCACATTGGTAAACCAACAGCCAGCTCTGGCCAAGGCCATAGGCATTAGTTAAGAAATGGCAAGGCTATCACTGGCAATCAAATCAGTTCACCTTTAGTAAAACTAGGTTTTAGTCTTACAAGATACTTTTACTCTATGCAATGCTTGTCACGTGCTACATGCATTAATCTCACTTATAATATCAAAATTCTACGTTATAAGATAAAATACGTTTGTTTTATAATTGTAAAAAAAGCTTGTTCTGAACTTGTGAACTCAGACAAGGAAGAGTGATTCCTCTTGCCCATCAAGGAGGACTGTCAAGACTCAGTGATCAGTCAAGGAGAAGAAGCTATGTTTATTGACCTATCCATCCATGGAGCCCTCATTCTGCTGGTTTGAACTCTGGGGGAACAGCATATAAAGATGCACACAAAAAGAAATGTTTCTCCCTTTACTGTTTCAATTCTCATAGGCACAGAGACACTAAACTAGGGCAGAGACCCATAGAGATTAGCCTTTAGTTCTCCCTGAAAGACATTTTGAATTGACAGTTCACTACATCTCTATTATCTTTAGGCAACATAGATAGTAACTCATTTCTGTGAGAAATCTTGCTTCCTTTAACCTGTAAATAGTTCTTATTTATTTTTTCTAGATAGTTTATTAGAAGATTGGCTACAGGCATTGTCTATAGTTATGGTGACCATATTTTCTGAACCAAAAATAGGGACACATTAGCCATGCCCCCGGCCTCATTAGCCACACCACTGATCCCTTAGAACCTGCCAACCTATCACATAAAACCCCACCCCTGGAGTACTTCCAGGTTCAAGATAGACACATGACCAGAAGTAAAGGATGTCATGTGACCCCTCTAAGAGCTCCTCCCACTGTCCTCTGCCAATAGGTCCCCAAAGGACCCTCCCATGCAACTATACTGTAATTCATAGAATCATAGGGCTGGAAGAGACCTCAGAAGTTCATCAAGTCCAGCCCCCTGCCCAAGGCAGGACCAATCCCAACTAAATCAACCCAGCCAGGGCTTTGTCAAGCCGAGACTTAAAAACCTCTGAGGATGGAGATTCCAGCACCTCCCTAGCTAACCCATTCCAGTGCTTCACCACTCTCCTAGTAAAATAGTTTCTCCTACTATCCAACCTTGATCTCCCCCACTGTAACTTGAGACCATTTGTCCTTGTTCTGCCATCCGTCACTACTGTGAACAGCCTTTCTCCAGCCTCTTTGGAACCTCCCTTCAGGAAGTTGAAGGCTGCTATCAAATCCCCCCTCACTCTTCTCTTCTGCAGAGTAAACAAACCCAAATCCCTCAGTCTCTCCTCATAGGTCATGCGCTCCAGCCCTCAACATTTTGGTCGCCCTCCACTGGACCTTCTCCAGTGCATCCACATCCTTTCTATAGTGCGGGGCCCAGAATATTGCATTAACTCAGGGGGAGAGGCCGTGGGTGCCTCTATTTCAGTGGTTTTCAAACTTTTTGGCCCATGAACCACCTGGCTCAATGTAAACTTTTCCGTGGACCACCAGTTGCTAATGGAAACTCACCGTTAATTACATAATTATTCCCGAGCCATTTTGCTAGTGCTGCAGCTAAGGAGAATGGTTTAATTTAAATTATGAAACAAATTAAGTGTTTCAACTTTATTGTGTTAGTTTATCAAACTTCATTTTAAATAAAGTAAAATATGAATTTATGACCAATACAAAAGGGTTTCATGTTTTCTTTATTTATGGCAGTGGCGGGGAACCTTTTTTCTGTTGGGGGCCACTGGCCCATAGAAAAATAAGCTGGGGACCACACAAGTGAGAAGCAAAAAAACTCCTCCAAAACCCCCCAAATCTCACTGATCTGGCCCCCAAGACACCTCACTCCTCTGGCATCCCAGCTCCACAGGGCAAGTGGATGGGACAGAGTGGAATGAGATTCAAGGTAAGGATATTAAATTGCTGTTATCAGGCTAATCGTGTATCAACTACATTAGTCGATAAGTGCCGCTCTGCAGAGTCACAGTGGGTAGCTTCAGGAGCTGGCTCGAGCTGGGACCCAACAGTCCTGGCTCGTGCTGGCTCTGGGAGCCACCTGTGCTGTGGCTCTGAATTTTAAATGTCAAAAGAGACTCTTACTACATTTAAAACACAGAGGCTCAGCAACCACCATGAGCCGGGACTGCTCGGTCCCGGCTCACGCTGAGTCCAGCAGCCCCTGTTCATGGCAGACAGCCCAGGCCACTGTGAACAGGGACTGCTTGGTGGCAGCAGCCCCTGTCTGAGAGGGGCCCAGCCCCCCATTGGGACTCCTGCGGACAGGGGCTGCGGCCAGAGCAGCCTCTGCTCACAGTGAGCCTCGGCCTGCCATGGACAGAGCTGCTGTAAATTGCACAGTTACTGTGTCTTGTGGCACTAATAAAAGATTATTTGGCTTTTCATCATATTGTAGTTTTCAGTAAAAATTAATTAGATCAAACTTTATTAATTGAAATAATTGCTAACTTGATGCATTTTAGACTTCAATATTTTACTTGTCCATAATAAAATTTATGTGTAATTAATGATGGATTTGATATTTTTGTAAGTATTATACTGTACTCAGAAGCAATTGAATAAACTGGGAGAAGTTACATAGAAAAATAACAGGAATTTTTTTGGGGGGGTTCATTCATGTTTGTATATTGAAAAATGAAATTGCTTTTAAAATGCTGCCATTGCATGGACTGCTAGTACTTTGTAGTGTGTTAATAAGGAAAGCTGCAAGTTGAGTAGATTTTTGAGTTTATGCATTCACAGGAAGTTTTTTAATGTGAGGGGAGTTGGGGGTTTTGGGGACACTTTCAACTACCCTGGTATCCTGATTCTACAACTGGTCACCCAATATGCTTCTAGAATACAGTCCAAAATATATTATCATGAAAAGAAGCGGTCAAATGTGATCCTAACTAAAGGACCAAACCTTCTCTTATAGAAAGTCATTAATGGTTTTGCTATTGATTTCAGTGGAAGCCAGATCCAACCTTATAGGGTCAGAGAAATAAATAAAATAAAACAAAGATCATATAAACTAATATACACATATTTTTACAACCAATTCGGATGCCTTGGGGAAATGTGCAGAGCATGAACTGGAGGAATACAGAGAGATGTCATAATTCCCACTCTGCCTCCCAGTTCCTACTGCTGCTGGTTTACTGGAAAAGTGACAACAGAGAAAAGGTTAATACTCACTATCATAATGTATGTTTGTGTGTTCACATGTAAGCAGGGGGGAAGAGAATATTTTATTATAGCCCCATAATCTGAGTACAGGTGATGAATTTTGGAAGGATGAGATCCCCATTCATGGATTTTGATTGAACCATGGAAAACTCCAATGGTTTTAGCAGATTTGGGAGATCATTTATACACAAAAGTAAAAATGAACAAAAAATGGTGTAAAGTCCACGTAGGATTTCAAGAGTAAATTTCTATAAAACTTTCAGTTTCAATACTATTAAATTCATAATTTCATAGAGCTTAGGTCACAAAGGGATCATCAGATCATTTAGTCTGATTTCTTGCATATCCCTGGCAGTTAAATTCCTGCCCCAGATACCCCTTTTCTAATACTTTCCCACATGAGGTAATGCCCAAGTCCTGACAAGGTCTGATCCCTGCTACCTGATAACAAATGGAAATCACAACCAAAGGTGAATAGGCTATGTCTATTAGCTTCTGTATGGAAAACAAGATATTCTGGGAGCTAAAGTTCTATAAAAGTCGATGTCCAAAGTATATGTTACAATAAAACGAGATTACATTTACAGCAAGAGGTTCAGAGGACAAGAAGTTTTACATCTGATAAAATTTAAAGATTATTCCTATAAATAATTTTTTACACACATGCATTCTGATTTTCAAGGAATCTATATACATACTCCTAATTTTGTTACCTGAAACAATTTCTTAATCTGAAGAAAAATAGTATTCTTAGACTGTCATTTTCACAATAGATTAGCCTGAATTTCTGCATTTTATTAGAAAAAAACCCTACAGACTAACACTGTCTCTACACAAATGTTTGCACTCTATTCAGTGGTTATTTCTAATAGACTAACATGCACACATGTTTACACTGCTTATTCAGTACATCACGTACAACGTACTCCATAAAATATCTAATTTGGAAATCACTATTGTCCGAAGTTGCTCTGTTTCTTTCCTCTTGAAGCACCATAACTAAATTGGCTGATTTATTTTATTTTCCAAATCAGGATGGAAGGGCTGAATTATGTAACTTGAAGGATGATATAAGAATAAGGCTTTCACTACCTACCATCAGAGGATGAGGCACTTTAGTAGAGCAGTGATACAAAGTTTGCACTGTCATTTGGACTTTTTCCATTAACAAATACAGGATAACAATTTCTAAGGCAACTGGTCTCAGTGTGTCAGGTTTGTTTGTTTTTTAATCTCCGTGTCTGTGTTAAAAGACATAATGGCTAATTACTGTCACAAGTTGAGTAAAAGAAGAGAGGTTATGAAGGCTTTGAGGTCTTAAGGACAGAACCAAAGTCCACAGAAATCAATGCATTTTCCCACTAACTTCAGTATGTGTTAGATCAGGCCCTTGAATTCAAGTATTTTATATTCTCCTTATTTGCATCTGCATTTTAAAAACACTCAATGGATCAAATGTTTTGTCATAATACAGAGGTTGGCAGGTTTGGATAAAACACAAAATGATGAGAGGAAAATTAGTCTAAAAACTTTGTTTATCTTCACTGGAGTAGAAAGCCAAAGTGCTGTTTGGTATTCATGAGGACAATTAATTGAGCAGAAACTTCTGGTTCAGGAATCTAGTATTTACAGGAAGGGGGGTTCAAATAGAAGACCATGCCAGCTTTCCTTTAATTATTGGGGAGTTAGGACAACAAAACCTGACAGATTGCTAGCTGATCTCAGCTCATGCAGATGGCACTATTCCACATAAGCCAGTTTTGGGGAAAAGTCTGCCATACCATATGCTAGAGTCAGTTCAACAGCTAATTAGTTCTTATTGTGCTGAGATAATATTCTCATGACATTTCTTATGGACAGGTCACAATTACAGAGCAGCAAAAGGGAGAAGGGGAAAAGGGGGGTAAAATGGTGTATACCTTCAGTGAGATTGTTTACTCCAGCCAAAAATAAAGGTCAGAATGGTAAACTAGTAGGAATAACCTTTCAGCTCAATCCCCATAGTACTGACATTCCTAAACTCTGTTTGAAAAATAAGAATGGAATATTCTAATGAATTACGTGTTTTCTCCCCCTTTCTCTTCCAGCTGTGCTAGCAAGAAATGCCTAAAGATGATCAGGAAACAGAATGAAAATCAATTAAGTTATACAAATTCCAAAAGAACTTACGAGAGTCATTTAAGAAAGTTTAATGCTATGACACTGCAAGGAATAATGACAAACTACTTGACATGATGGGTAGATACTGTTAGCTGAAAAAATCTTAGTATCCAGTATGTTAGTGTTGGCTCTATTTCCAAGCAAACATAAAAGTGGATGCTAGTTTCCCCAGATGCTTGCCTGCAAAATATGATAAAGACATTTTTTAAAAAAGTAAGTTGCCTGCATGTTGAATCACCATGTATCTGCAAATACTATGGCACCATCAGTGTATCTGTCACCACCTTGCACTGTGATTTGACATGATCCTCAGAAGTAATATTTTTTTACTGAAATAGGTCATCACCGTGCTTTACAAATATTAAATCTCACAGGATCTTTGTTTGGTAGGTCCTTTAAATATCACTATACATAGATTCCAGATGTTTAAACTAATGTACTAGGAAGCTAAGAGACCTCCTAACATCTCACAAGTTAGTGACTGCAGGGAATATAGTACCCAGGAATCCCAACTCCTTGTGAAATCCTTAGAGAAAAGATGCCACACCAAGATTTTCATAGAATTATGTATTTCATTTTATTATAATTTTTTTCACTTTGCTCATGAGTGCTTTCTAACATCTCATCAATACCTCCCAATGTGGTAGCTAAGTAATGATGAACTATAGAAATAGTCAGCAGGTAAATACTTTTGTTTATTGGGGGTGAGGACTTTTTAAATGAAATATTGTCATGAACACTCACCCAAAATCTGAACCAGTCCTGAATCAAAGTATTTTCTGATGTTGGAAAAAAGATGGATAATTTTTCCCCTAATTAATTTTGCTGCTCTCTGTTCATTGGCTCCAACCTGATACGAATGAGAAGTAACTCTGCTTTCAGGAGATTTCTTCTGCAGTGTTACGTGCTCCAGTGACACTTAGACCATTCTCATAATAGAGTGTCCACACGGCCAAGACCGTTCCGTCAACTTTAAGGGTCACCGAAATCAATTTTGGTACTCCAGCTTTTCACAAGGAGCAATGCAAAATTTGACCTTGCATGGTCGAATTTATGGAAGTATAGACCCAGCATTGCAAAAGTCAACTTTCTTGGTCTCTGGGAGGGATCCCTCAGTGCCCCTCTGTGAACACTCTAGCCAGAATTTGCTATCCTACTGCTTTCTAGGTGAATAGGAAAGCCCCAGGAGAGTTAGACTTTAATTTCCCATGTGGACAGCATTGAGAGCATACCTCAGAGCAGGCAGCACACCTGAGCAACACAAATGACCATGAGTTCCAGGAGTTCAAGTTCCATGAGCTCCAGTTGCCAGGGGCACAGAAGAACACCAGCATGGAGTGTGAGGGAGATCTTAGACCTCATTGAGGCATGGTCAGAAGAATCCATTTTCATGGAGCTTTGGTCCAGCAAATCAAATGACAATATCTATGCAAAGATTGCAAAGTCCATGGTGGAGAAAGGATATGCTAGGGATGCCCAGCAGTGACATGTTAAAATAAAGGAGCTGAGGCAGTCCTACCACAAGGCAAAGAAGGCAAATGGACGGTGTACTGCATTGCTGCAAACATGCCACTTCTATGACCAGCTGCATGCAATCTTGGGGGGGGACCCAACCATCTTCCCAAGCCAGACCAGGGAATCCCCCCCCAAGACTCTCAGGGCTGCAGGATGGAGGACAGTGTGGTGGTGGAGGAGGAGGAGGACTAGAAGAATGGTCAGTTGGTGAACACTGGCACAAATGGATCCTGTCCCCTCTCCTACCCACAGGATCATGCCCTCGAGGACCTCTGCCTCCAAACTGCATGAGTGCAGATATTCCCTTGAGAACTCTGCTGTGTACCTGCTGTACAGTGGTCACTTTAAAGCAAAGCTTTGGCCTTGCCCAGAATACATCTCCATTGTCTTTACAGAGACCTTCACTATGGCTACGTCTACACTACAAATTTTTTGTGCAAAAACACCTGTTTTGGGGCAAAAACGTGGGGAGCGTCCACACCTCAGATGAGCTCTTGCACAATTAAATGGGCAGTTAAATGGCAGAACAGAGGACTTTTTCCGCCATAGGTAAACCTCCTTTTCTGAGGCATAACTGCTGTTAGCACTACAGCTATTGCACAAGAAGGCCAGTGTGAATGCTCCAGAGGGGTTTCTTGTGCAAGAAACCCCTATGGAAAAAAGCACAGGTGCTCTGATGGCCATTCTGTGAATGGACATCAGAGCTTTCTTGCTCAAGAGCGTCCAGCAGTGTGGATGCTCTCTTGCGCGAAAGCACATCGCTTTTGTGATGTGCTTTGAGGTGTGGATGTGCTCTCACGCTAGCGCGCAAAAACTCTAGCGCAAGAGGCTTCTTGCGCAAGAAGCCTATAGTGTAGACGTAGCCTGTATGTTTACAGATAATGGTTAGGTTTAACACAATGTATCTCTTGTAATGTGGGTCCTTGTAACTTTTCATTTCAGTAGGAAGAGCAGAGCTCTTTTGCTACATACGCTCCCGGCTCCAGCAGCTGTACAGCTCACAGAAATCCTCAGGTGAAAATTGGCAAGGGAAGACATGTTTAAGGAACAAATGAAGTGGAGAAACATGCTACTGAGGAGATGCAAGTGGAGCATCAGGAAAGGATAGTGTTCAAGGAACTGTAAGTGAAGCATCAGGATAACGTCTTATCTTCCTGACTTCTGTGATGGAGTGCATGGCAGCTTTCCAAGACACATACCTAGACTGGCTCTCCGCCTCTCTGCCCCCACCCCACCTCTTGCAGGAATAATGTTCCCTTCTCACCCAGTTCTGTAACCTCCTCCCCCACAAGCCCTAGGACATGTGAGGGTTTTGTGGAAGGACTCAAGGGCAGCCTCACACTCAACCTCTAGGGAGCCATGAAGCAAAAATCTGTCCCTCTCATATTTCTGATTCCTTCCCCAGGGGGTCCCTCCAGGGACTCCTTTTCTGTCCCTGTTGTGTTCCATAAATAAAAATGCATGATTTCTGAACAATAGCTTCTTTATTGTTTGGTGGGGGCCGGATATTACAGGCAAACACACTGAATGCAGGGGCACCTTGTTGAGAGCAATGTGCATGACTCTCAAAAACGGCCATTCATAAAACTTTCTTTTCAAAGCCTCTCTGATTTGCACTGCTAGGTGCTCTGCCTAAGCCCTTCACCCTGCCAAATAACTTTCCTCCTTCCTCTCACATATTTTATGGAGCACACAGCAAGCTGCCGCCACAAAGGGAAAGTTGCATTTGCTGAGGCCTAACCTACTCAGTAGACTCTAAATCCTTTCCTTTAAACCCCCAAAAGCACATTCCACCTCCCATTCAGTACGTGCTCAGCTTTGTAGCTGAACTGCAATCCCAGCTGCCCGTGTACAGCTTCATGAGCCACAGAAGCAAATGATAGGCTGGGTCACCAAGGATCATGATTGGCATTTCCACCTTTGATTTTAATTTTCACATCTGGGTAACAAGTTCCCACTTGCATCTTTCGGAAGAGGCAGGAGTTCCTAAAGATGCTCTCCTCCATCTCACGTTGATGTAGGTGAAATGGCCCCTGTGATCCACCAGCACCTGCAGCAGCATCGAGAAGTACTCCTTGCCATTTTTGTACTCCTTGGCAAGGTGGTTGGATGCCAAGATAGGGATGTGTATTACATATATTGCCCCACCGCAGTTAGGGAACCCCATCATGGCAAACCCCTCCACTATGGTATCCATGTTTCCCAGAGTCATTACCATCCATAGCAGAATAGTATGGATTTCTTTGGCTACTTATATAACAGCAGCCCCCACTGTAGATTTCCTCACTTGGAATTGATTCACATTTAACCAGTAGCAGTCTGGTGTTGCAAGCTTCCACAGGGCAATTGTCATGTGCTTCTCCACTGTCTCATTTGGGTATTCCTGCACTTCAGGGCAGGTGGAAAGCCATTTGCAAAGTTCTGTGAAAGTGGCTTTCCACATTTGGAAGTTTTGCAGCCACTGCTGATCGTCCCATAGTGCTACACTGTGCAGCATTAGGCAGTCCCACCAGTACGGGCTTGCCTGACAGCACCAGAACTAGCGTGCCACTTTGTCCATAGGATCGACTATCGGTCGTGTTTCCAATTCACTCAGTTCAAGGGCTTGCTTGAATAGCATGTCCATGGGATCCCAAGGTTCATCCTCTTTCTGGAATACCAGAGGAAACATGGATCTTCAACTTTATAAAATCAGATAGAAAGAAATCTACTTAAGAAATTGGACCTTATCTTATAATGTAGATGTGACTTAAGGCAAGTATTGTACTTTTGGGAGCTTCTCCAATTTGAACTTCTGAAATGTTTGAAATTCTCCCATCACTTGTTAGATCTCATACATCTTTGGGAGTTATCTACTTAGTGATAACTTTAGAACATGTCTTACCACACAAACATAGCGAGGAATTAAAGGAAATACTATACCACTTCCTTTCTAGAGCCTATTATTGAGTTGACCAGAGACAGTCATTGGTAGAATGCCATAAGGTGTTCCCTCGCCCAAACCTAAACATATCCCAACCTCTCTTTGTTTGTGGGGATGGCAGGATGTTCATAACTAGAACAAGAATCCATCATTCACTTGATTCTGTTGCCCTTTGCAAAGACATGCATTGTACCTCACTGATCATGGTCAGCCTTTGAAATTTTTACCAGACTGGTACCTCATTAGCATGACATTGATATGGAACATTTATTCAGTTAGGAAGCTGAAAATGTGGTACTGGAATTCACATCAAAATAGCTTATTGTCAGAAGATAGGTATAAGACATGAAGAAATCCGTAAAGTTCTTCAACATCCATCACCTACCTGTTAGTAGCAATATACAGTTAAAAACTTTCAAGACATACAGTTTGTTAAGGCCAGAATTTCAGAAGATCCACACTAAGCTCTGAAGCAATCCAACATCTTCTGTTTGAGCTACAGCATATCTCTCAGAAATATATCCAGTCTTTAAAGACTACAAATGATGGACAGCCCATCAGGTCTCTAAGGGAAATGTCCCAGTCGACAATTATTCTCAGAATTACTTCTTTTCTAAATTTGTGTAGGTTAAACTGTCAGTCATTTGATTTTTTTTTTTGTCTCTTTTTTTACTAGATCAAAAAGCCAGAAAAGAGTGAGAAATCACTTCCTCAATAAAGGAACAATGTCAGGGTTTTTTTAAAATGTGTTTCATATAAACAATGATGCTAGGGATTGTCTAGTGATCCCTGCCTGGTTTCAAAGACATCAAAAATGCCAACGTCAGACAAAAGTACTTCACAAACCTCTACTGCCCAGATGTTATATCAACCCTTCATACTTGACCAGGATCAATCTTTGTGAGTTTCCTGTGCTTTATTAATCCCTTCTCCTGTGCCAATTAATATGGCAAATAAGATAACCATGAGTCATTTCGTTATAGTCTTATAAAAAGGGGGTGTAAGAGAGAAGGTGCAGGAGGGCTAGATACCACCAAGAATTGCATGGATAGTGTGGGCTGATAGGTCTTTCCCCTGTATTTACTTAATTTACTTACTACAATTATTTCTAGACCATTTTGCCAGATTTCAAATGACAAAACAATCAATTAACTTTGAGAACATCATGAAACCTAATGCAAAGATGGCACTATAGGAAGTCATATATTAGAACCTTATCAACAAGATAAGGATATTTGCAAATATTTGATTATGACTGAGCTACAGACATTATTTAGGAGGAAAACTTTCAGTGATAAACCCTGGCCGGCAACAAGAAGGGTAATTACAGTGCACTTCTTTGTCTGATGCCCAATAACAAAAATACTATGATAAACTTAAAAAAAACCCAAATGGTCTGGTAGCACTTTATAGACTAACAAAACATGTAGATGGTATCATGAGCTTTCGTGAGCACAGCCCACTTCTTCAGATGACAAAATACTATGGTAATTTAGTCTGACTTTCCCTAATGTTATCCATTCAGTAATAGACTTTAATCTTCTCTTAAGAGCACAAAGTTTCTTGCAGCACTGGAACACTTATCTGTATTCTCCACTTGACCTAGTCTTATGTACTCAGCAGCAGAGTTGCAGGGAGCTTAAGTCAGGACAGAATTTGTTCCAATGTGAGTTTCTGGCTTTCTCCACATTACTAGATGTGAACATATAAGTATTTGTGGTGCTTCTTATTACCGTTAATGCAAGAGGAGGAAACATTTAATATTACATTTTATGGATATCTGTCAGATAGCACAAATGTTTATCATTTTATTAAAGAAAAATGTTAAAGTTTAAGTGCAGTATCTTAAATGGACTAACATTCAAGTCTTTCAAATATATTGGCGTGGGATGGTGCACCAGCAAAAATATACATTCATATTGTCATCACAATCTCTAAACGATATTAATTCCTGTATAATCTCCAGAGACTTTGGACACTTGCTATAAAAGGATTGGGATTAGAATAGAAGGGTTTTGAGCTAACTGCATATGGGAAAGTGACTAGGAACAATTTGAAGAGCTCTTACACTAATTTTGTCTCTCTAGTTGCTGCTGTTATTTCCCTGACTTCTTGAGCACCTCACTTGTCTCAGATTAAAACTCAGGTCTATTAGAAATCACTAGCTAGCAGCCTTCATGATAATCTTGACAAGCCCACAACAGGTTGGAGCACTGTGCCTCCACCTGAATCATCCTCACTCCCCCTGCTATTGTCATCACTAACTACAGACACTGAGGAGACTCATTTAGAATCATAGAGCTGGAAGAGACCTTAGAAGGCCATCAAGTCCAGCCCCCTGCCCAAGGCAGGACCAATCCCAACTAAAACAACCCAGCCAGGGCTTTGTCAAGCCGAGACTTAAAAACCACTAAGGATGGAGATTCCACCACCTGCCTAGCCAACCCATTCCAGTGCTTCACCACCCTCCTAGTGTAGCCAGACATGAACCCCATCTTGCCTTCCCCCCCCCACAGAGAGCAAGAGAAAGGCAGTCAGCCTTTGATGCCCTGGGAACGCAGGTGTGCTGCCTGTCCCTGACTCTACCATAAACAGAAACCAGACAGTAAATGGGCTAGCTGACGACCCGAGGCCTCCCGTCGCCCGATGGCTAGTACCAGTAATTGACACACCTGCACTGTCCCAGGAGAGGAATCTTCGCCCATCACATACCAGAGGTGCCCATTGTCTGCATTTTCCCAGGTGTGAATTATGCTTTGCACCCTTCGTGGGAAACTTGGCATTCAAAGCCATTTTTCCTAATTGGCCACTTGAGACCAGGAAGAAGCCTACGTGACCCAAGGGGTATAAAGAGGGGTTTAGTAGCCCACCCCATTTGAGCTCCAATCATCTACACCTGCTGGCAGGTATTGATTGACTCCCGAGGTCTGTGGGACGCCCAACCTCGCCCTACTTCTTCCCGAGGGATTGAGAGAAAGACGCTGGCCACGCCAAGTCTGGAACGCAGGGGTGAGAATATATACCTGCTAGGTGTCTATTTTGCATGCATTTAATAAGAGCTCAGAGAACCAAAAGGGTTTCATGGTACCTGTAAGTGACTTCTTAGTGTAATTTCTGTCCTGTCCTTTGTAGTGGCTGTGTTATCTGTAACACAGTAGTAGCATTTAACAGCTAAGTTTACCCTGTACAATAAAATAGTAACTGTTTAAGCTGTGACCTGACTCCTTCAGTTGCTGTAACAGAACCAAGCACAATTTTAAAAAGAACTTCAGCCGGTCATAAGGGACAGGTATAGGAAGAGCTTGGGCGTTTGGATCGTGTCACTCCCAGGTGACAGATCCGTTGGGGCATCTCTCAGTCTTCCCTAGACTGCCTGCTGCAAAGGGATCCTGTATCCTAGCAGCTGAAATCTGAGATGTAATAAGTTCTTCCTATAAACTCGGGGCGTCTGTCAGCCTGTTGGCTGCCCTCTGCGACGGGACCCCGGTCCTAGCAGTAAAGTCACAGACATTAAACTCTTTTCAGGGCGCCCTCCAGCCTCCTAGGCTGCCCACTGCGACAAGACCTTGCATCTCAGCAGTTCAAGACTTGGGTGTAACACACACGCACACACTGCCCTGACCGTCGGCTGACACCTAGTGAAATAGTTTTTCCTAATATCCAATCTAGACCTCTCCCACTGTAACTTGAGACCATTGCTCCTTGTTCTGCCATCCGTCACTACTGTGAACGGCCTTTCTCCAGCCTCTTTGGAACCTCCCTTCAGGAAGTTGAAGGCTGCTATCAAATCCCCCCTCACTCTTCTCTTCTGCAGACTAAACAAACCCAATTCCCTCAATTTGACAGTGTCTATTCATTACCCTTTGTACTTTGGCACTTGGATGCTTAGAACTTGTGATTTCCTCACTGTGGCACCATTGCTACTGCCTTTGTTCTTAAATTATCCTTCTTCATCTAGTTTTTTCTCCTCCAAAGACACTTTCAGCTCCCTTCACAACCATTTTCCATGGAAAATCTTTTTAAGAGGTGGAGGGGGAAAATCAGGGGAACTATTGGGCATTAGGATGCTTAATCTGGACCAGTATTGAGACACAAGTTTAAACCACAGTAACGCCATAGCAACTAATTGATGATTATGACACACACTGGTAATTGTGCCATCAGATGTAACCCAGTCAAAGGTGGAAGTGTGGATGTTCAGATATGGAAAAGGGTTTGAACTTATCATGAATATGCTTAAAATATGGTGGGTGTTATAAAAGCTGTTACCCAGCGTTGGTGCCACAGATCATGTGGGGATAAAGGAGGCTGATTAGCACCTATAAATAATTAAGCCATTATCTGTTTGCTTCCTCCAGGGTTCCCCATAAGGGATGATGTGAGTGATGCAAGTAATGGATAGTCTATATTAGCTCTATTTCCTTTGCTATATCACAGGCCTGGGCAAAATGCAGTCTGTGGGCCAGATCCAGCCCACCAAGCCACCAAATCCAGCCCTCAAAGGCAGTGGGGAGCCCTAGGCAGGATCCCCTGCTTGCCCCGCAGCCCCTCACACCGCTCAGAAATGCGGCTGCAGGGTGTTTTCTCTTTAGGAGTTCAGAGGGGCCGGGAGAAGATTCAGATGCTGCTCCCAACCCCAGCACAATCCCATTGGCCAGTTACTGGCCAGAAACTGGAAAATGGGAGCTGCCTGTTTGAATAACAGACAAACACAAAGCAAAATCCTCCTCCCCTCCTGATCAGTTTCTCACTCAAGCACATGGCCGAGCAGGCAGAAACATTTTAAGCTCTGCAAGCAGGCAGGCAGGCTGGTTTGCTGCTAGCAGGTAAGTCTCCTGACCAGAGCTTGCCTTTGGCATCCCAGCCCCTCCCTTCCGTAACCCTCTGCCCCCCACTCCTGCCCTGCTACCCATACACTCATACCTATACCCCCTCCCAGATCTGGCACCCCAATCTCCTTCTTGAGATCACAGTCCTCTCCTGCCCTAGGTCACATCCCAAAACCCTGCACCCTAGTCATCTGCCCTAGGTCACAACCGCCTCCTTCACCCAAACTTCCTCCCAGGCTCCATTCTCCCTCCCTTACCCGAAGCTCCCTTCTGCAGCCAACCTCCTTCCCAGACTCCACACCCCAGCTATTAATACCATGGAAGAGTGTGGCTCTTGACCACTTTCCAGTCTTGAAGTGTCCCCCCCTCCCTCCATCAAAAATTATTGCCCACCACTACTGTATCAGAAGGCTTGTGAGTCTGTTTGGTTAATTAAATTTATAGTAAAAATAAAAACTTGTTTTTTTCTTGCACACTCCTCAAAGCCTTCATTCCAATGATAGCTTCACTTGCTGCCACTGGTCTGGAGGCTGAACCCTCTCAGACAACTGCATGCTACATTGCCAAATTATGGTTAGCTCTCAAAGTACAGATTAGCTACAAATCATTGGAATGTCAGACTGCAAGAGACCTTGAGACCTCATCAAACCCAGTGCTCTGCATAATGCAGGGCTAAGTAAACTTAGACCACCCCCAACAGTCCAACTTGTTCTTAAAAAAAACAATGATGGGGTTTCTACACTCTCTCTTGGAAGCCTACTCCAGAACTTACTACTTGGGCAGTTAGAAAGATTTCCTTAATATATAGCCTAAATCTCGATGGATGAAGATTAAGTTTATTGCTTCTTGTCCTACCTTCAGTGCACTGGAAGAATAATTTATCACTTTTCTCATAACAGCCCAGGCCAGTCATCTTTTCTCAAGACTAAATGTGCCATTTTTTTAAACCTTTCATCATAGGTCAGGTTTGTATCATTTTTGTAGCTCTCCTCTGGACTCGCTCCAGTTTGTTTACATCTTTCCTAAAGTGCAGTAGCCAGAACAAGGCACAATGCTCCAGCTGATGCCTCACCAGTGCTGAGCAGAGTGGAACAATTACTTCCCATGTCTTATATACAATACTCTTGCTAATACATCTCTTTTACAACTTTACTTTGTTGACCCATATTCAATTTGTGGTCCAATATAAGTCCCCAATCTTTTTCAGCAGTATTACAACTAGCCCATTATTCCACCTTTCATAGTTGCACATTTGATTTTTTCCTTCCTACATGATGTATTTTGCACTTCTCTTGGCTGAATTTTGTCTTGTTAAATGCAGACCAATTCTCCAATTTGTCAAGGTTCATACAGGACTATGTTAAAAGTCTTACTAAAATCAAGATATATTATATCTAGTATAACCCTCCCATCCACTTGAATGTAACTCTGTAAAGAAGGATTTAAGGTTGGTAGGCATGATTTGTACTTTACAAATCTATGATGGCTATTATTCATCACCCCATTATCTTAGAAAATGATTACCAAATGGTTGTTTAATAATTCGTTCCAATTTCTTCCCAGATATCAACGTTAGTCTAACTGGCCAATAATTCCTCTTTGCTCCCCTTTTTAAAGACAGACTTTGATGTTGCCCTTCCCCAGTCCTATGGGACCTCACCCGTCCTCTAAGAGTTCTCAAAAAATAATTGCCAATGGTTTCAAGATTGCTTCTGCTAATTTATTAAGTACCCTAGTATGAATTTCATGAGTCTCTGCTGACTTGAATAAATCTAACTTACGAAAATATTTTCACTTGCATTCCTTCCCCCTGGCTAGTATTAATTGTACTGAGTTTCTGGTCTCTGCTGACCCTTTTGTCCATGTTTCTACTTTTTATGGGATTTCTTTTACAATTTTAAAAGACACATATTGGCCTCTTACTGTTCTTCCTTTCTTTCCTTCATATTGGAATAGTCTCATGTTGCACCTTTAATATTGCTTCTTTCAGAAATTGCCAGATCTTCTGGACTCCTTTTCCCGTTTGATTTTCTTCTCTGGGGATCTTACCTATTGGTCCTCTGAGTCTGTTAAAGTCTGCTTTT
The DNA here is from genome assembly GCA_019425775.1 of Rafetus swinhoei. Lineage (NCBI taxonomy): Eukaryota > Metazoa > Chordata > Testudines > Trionychidae > Rafetus > Rafetus swinhoei. The sequence goes on along the minus strand of CM033424.1, from coordinate 134,749,867 downwards.
TAGAAAACTACTGTCTTTATTCTGCTACTCCCACTCCTTCCTTTTCTTAGAATCATTAAATTTATCATATTAAGTCCACTTTCACCTAAATTACCTTCTGCATTCAGATTTGCTATCAATTCCTCCCTGTTGGTAAGAACCAAGTCTAAAATGGTTGCTTTCCTGGTTCCTTCCTCCACTTTCTGAAACAAAATGCTGTCCCCAACTTAGTGGAAATTTTATGTTTTGCTGTATTACTTAAAAACAAATACCAGGGTAATTAAAGTCCCACATTCTTACAAGGTCTAGTGTTCTGGATATTTCTGTTATTAGTTATAATAATACCTCCTCTACTTCATCTTCCTGTTTCGGTGTCCATAATAGACCTCCTATTATGATGTCACCTCTATTTGTTTACCTCTTTTTTGTTTACCCAGACACTTCAACTGATCTGCGTTTGACCTCCTTCTGGAACCTGGAACAAAGCTATATATTTTAGATGACACATCTGAGGAACTGAATTATCATTAGTGTAGGTTCTGGAACAGAATGATAAACTAAACTGTAACAAGTCATCAGGACCAGATGGCATTCACCCAAGAGTTTTGAACTCAAATGTGAAATTGCGGAATTACTACTTGTGATTTGTAACCTATCCTTTAAATCATCTTCTGATCCAAATGACTGGAAGATTGCTAATGTGACACCAATTTTTAAAAAAGGTCTCTAGAGGTGATGCTGGCAATTACAGACCAGTAAGTCTAACGTTAGTAGCAGGGAAATGGGTTGAAACTATAGTAAAGACCAGAATCGTCAGACACAGAGATGAACATAATTTGTTGGAAAAAAGTCAACATGATTTCTGTAAAAGGAAATCATGCCTCAGTAATTTACTAGAATTCTTCGAGGGCATCAATGTGGACAAGGAGGATCCAGTGGATATCATGTACTTAGACTTCCACAAAGCCTTTGATAGGGTCCCTTAACCAAGGCTCCTAAGCAAAGTAGGCTGTCATGAGATAAGACTGAAGGTCCTCTCATGGACTGATAACTGGTTAAAAGATAGGAAACAAAGGGTAGGAATAAATGATCCATTTTTAGAATTGAGAGAGGTAACTAGTGGTGTCCCCCAAGGGTCCGTATTGAGCCTATTCAATATATTCATAAATGATGTGGAGAAAGAGGTAAACAGTGAAGTGGCAAAATTTGCAGATGATACTAAACTGCTCAAGATAGTTAAGTCCAAAGCAGACTGTGAATGCTTCAAAAGGATCTCACAAAAATAGGTGATTGGACAACAAATAGCAGATAATTTTTAATGTAGATAAATGCAAAGTAATACATATTGGAAAACATAATCCCTATCATATGTACAAAATGATGGGGACTAAATTAGTTATTACCACTCAAGAGAGAGATCTTGGAATCATTGTGGATAGATCTCTGAAAACACCCACTCAATGTGCAGCAGCAGTTAAAAAAGCAAACAGAATATTAGGAATCATTTAAAAAGGGATAGAAAATAAGACAGAGAATATCTTATTGCCATCGTATACTCACATCCTGAATACTGCGGACAGATGTGGTCGGCTCATCTCAATAAAAGATATATTGGCATTGGAAAAAGTTCAGAAAAAGGGCAACAAAAATGATTAGGGGTTTGGAACAGCTGCCATATGAGGAGTGCCTCAGGCAGGGAACATATAACACCAGTACTCCAGGATCTGCAGGCGTAGAGAAGCTTTTATCTGAGAAATTTTTGTCAATATTCTCCTAAATTAGATTTTTCTTCATACACACAGAAAGGAAGGACAAAGGAGTAGGAATCTATTCCTTTACATTTCAACCATTATTTAATGGTATAGCTACTTGCTGAAAGTGTTTGCTAATTTTTGTTTCTGAAAAATATAATGAACACTATAGTATTGTATTCAGATTGTATAATTGTATAATTTGAGCGCAATGGATTGGAGCTCCAAGGACATTAAAAAACTGTGTTCCAGCAAACAAAAACTGGGCAGGGGAGGGCAGGGATAGGGTCCAGAGTGACCTAGACAAATTGGAGGATTGGGCCAAAAGAAATTTGATGAGGTTCAGCAAGGACAAGTGTAGAGTCCTGCACTTAGGACGGAAGAATCCCAAGCATTGTTACAGAATGGGGACCGAATGGCTAAGTAGCAGTTCTGCAGAAAAGGACGTGGGGATTACAGTGGATGAGAAGCTGGATATGAGTCAAGAGTGTGCCCTTGTAGCCAAGAAGGCTAATGGCATATTAGGTTGCATTAAGAGGAACATTGCCAGCAAATCCAGAGAAGTGATTATTCCCCTTTATTCGGCTCTGGTGAGGCCACATCTGGAGTATTGTGTCCAATTCTGGGCTCCCAACTACAGGAAGGATGTGGACACATTGGAGAGGGCCCCCAACTACAGAAAGGATGTGGATGCATTGGAGAGGATGTGGACGCATTGGAGGGCAACCAAAATTATTAGGGGGTGGAGCAGATGACCTATGAGGAGAGGCTGAGGGATTTGGGTTTGTTTAGTCTGCATAAGAGAAGAGTGAGGGGGGATTTGATAGCAGCCTTCAACTTCCTGAAGGGAGGTTCCAAAGAGGCTGGAGAGGCTGTTCACAGTAGTGACAGATGGCAGAACAAGGAGCAATGGTCTCAAGTTGCAGTGGGAGAGGTTCAGGTTGGATATTAGGAAAAACTATTTCACTAGGAGGGTGGTGAAGCACTGGGATGGGTTACCTACGGAAGTGGTGGAATCTCCATCCCTAGAGATTTTTAAGTCTCGGCTTGACAAAGCCCTGGCTGGGTTGATTTAGTTGGGATTGGTCCTGCCTTGGGTAGGGGGCTGGACTTGATGACCTCCTGAGGTCTCTTCAAGCTCTATGATTCTATGATTTTATGATGCAGCTGTTGCTCTTCTATATATTGAAAACCTCTGTGAGACCCAGAGTTCAGTTATTTAGACAGACAGTTCCCAGAGATGAGGTGAGCTCTAACAGAGGCAGAGAAGACACTTACTATCCTTTACATTTGACAGAAAACTTTGAACAAGGTGTTCTTGACACTCACCAAAATCTTCCTTCGACACTTCATTGAGGACATGGAAAATATCATACTAGCAACTGAAGTCAGAGGGGGGTAAATGCTCAGCTGGTGTAAATCAAGATAGTTTCACTAAGTTCAATGAACCAACACTAGCGGTAGAATTGGCCCATCATGCATGTTGGGAACCCAATATAGTGGATTCTATTAATGAGCAAGCCCAGCATGCATACTATGTGGAATGCAAAGAAGAGGGAACAGCACATTTATTGTTGGTCTTTTTAATGTTAAAATTTGTCTCCATCTTTTCCTCAGGCTATTCTGAATGTCATTAGGAGTTAAAGATAAAGTGTTCACTCAAGAGGAACACAATATTTTCTTCTGGTCTGATAGAGTTTTATTCTTGTTTATATAAGAATATGAACAAAAACATATAAATAGGGAATAATTTGGAATCAACTTGTGCATGATCTCTTCAGAGACAGAATGTAATTCTGGCTTTTCTGTCAATGTTTTCCTAAAAATGTACTTTTTTCAAAGGAAACTGCTTAGAATACAGATCAAATTCAGGATTTCTAGCTGGAGAGTTTTGTTTGCATCATGAAAAGCTACAAGATTTCTTTTACTGTATGGAACATCCAGATTGTTTGCAGGTATACTTGTGAGAGGACATTGTTTTATGGTTTCTCTTTTCTCCTGTGCATCTATATTTCTATTCTAAGTCTACTTTCTGTTCCTTTACTGTGCACTGCAGTTTTATTTTCTTTGCTGAAGGCCTATAAGCTTCTCTCCACAAATTTAATTCACCATGTTTCTAGACACTGTAGCTATGACTCCCACCTTAAGTTATTCCTTTCAGAGATAACAAATCCTACATGAACAGTAGCAAGTACTCTTTCCTATTATTTTAAATTTGCCATTGAGATGGTAGGAGCAGCTATGGAACTTAATAATGCATATTTTTCACAGGAATCATTTAATTTATACTTCACCCCACCTCCAGCTTTCAGACATTTTGTAGGATCTGAGGATTGAACGGCATCTTCCTCATTAATAACAGTTAAAAATAGGTCAGTTAGTTGATACTCATTTTTATGTATTGGGAAACTGAGGTCCTCATTTAAATGACTTGATTGAGGTTACACAACAAATCTGTGACAGATTCTGAAACAAAATCTCCCAGCTTCCTACTCCATCCATTAGATCACATGACTTCTACACATTCAAATGTTACAGTAAGGATGCATCTACACTGCACCCTTAGCTTGAAATAAGCTACACAATTTGAGCTATGCAAATTGCGTAGTTTATTTTGAGTAAATTTCAGAATAGCTGATTTTGTAATTTAGCTCTGTCTACACAATAAACCGTTATTCCAAAATGTCTCTTAATCCTCGCAGAATGAGGTTTACAGGGACATTGGAATAGCGAGCCTGTTATATTTCAAAATAATGGGCATGTTCAAAAGACACAAAATAGCTATTTCAGGATACCAGAAGTATCCCAAAATAGCGCCGCAGTGTAGACATACCCTAAATGTGCCTCATGGGCCACATATACCTATTTCTAGGATTTCAAAGATCAGCTAAAAGTGACAATGTTGTGCAGTTGAAGGTGAAGACTCCAACAAAAACAATTCTGCATTTAAATGAGATACAAGTAAAATCCATAGGGAAATGTAAACATACTGCAGAGTATGTACATGAAAGATTTATAGCAAAAAGAGAGAAAGCAGGAGAAGGAAAAAAAGTTATTTTTCTTTTTCTTTTTAAATCCTTGAAACTATTGTGTTTCTCAGCCTCTCCCTATTCCTGTCCTGAGCACCTTACACTGTTGGTTCATACTCTTCTTCCCTGGTGTATCAGAACTAGATTATTATAAAAGACTTAGAAACGCAATAGACTCAGCATGTCGAGTAATTAACCTCTAGTGAGTATGGGACTTTATGGCACGCCTACATTCAGAATGCACTGGGTTAACTGGCAGTGTAATTTTAAATTGATTTATTACACTGTTGCAAAAATCTGTGTGAACATGCCTATTCGAGAATGTTCATCTTCAACTGTATTTTAAACAAATTCAATTGGAACAGTGCTTAACCATGCATGGATAGTCTTATTTCAGTTTGAATCACTTTATTGAAGTTTAACTAAAACAGATTCCAAGCTAAAATGAAATAAGTCACTGTTAAACTGAAATAACGTACACACAAGGGAAAACCTGGGCTAACTAAACTTGTTTAAAACATCATTGAGGTCAAATTGACACAACATTGGTGTATTCATATGTACACAAGGCCCAAATGTTCTGTTTCTGTATTAAGTTACTTTAGCAACAGCACATCAAAAGCACACTACACAACTTTTTGTGAATGGTAGCAGGGTCCACATGGCCACCTAGTGTGTAGCAGATTGCTATGATGTAGACTTACACCTTTGCTGTGGAGTAAGTCTTGATGTAGATAAGCCTCTTGGCTGATAACACATTTGATAACAACTTTGTCCCACACAGAGAGACAGAACATTTCTGAAATAATTAATTTTTATTCTTGATCAACCCAGTCTAGCCAAGAGGCCTGCAAGAGCCCTTCACATTGATGGAGACAAGGAGCTATGCAGCTCTTCCACAATGGCGTTGGCTCCTTGCTGTTATGTGCATTTCACTGGCAGTTTGTGATGTTAATGGGAAGAGTATTAATATGGTACCTGTGACAGCAACGAGGCAGGCTGTCATGTTTATTAGCAGATCTTGAAAGCAATTCATGCAAATTACATTCCAGCCTGTCATCTTTGGTAGCTGAGTACACTGAGGGGAAGGGAGTCTAGTCTTTAGCAATGGCAATGACAGGTTAGAGAAATAAATAGGGAGAGTTTTGTATCAGTCAAAACTGGTATGGTAGAGGGAAGGTTAAAGGAGCAGAAAGTGACTTGACACACAAATTAGGTGCAGCTAGCAGCAATGGATATGACATCTCCCAGAACTCTAAGTATAGTGGATAAGAGAAGTGCAGTCACACCTCAGCAATTAATAGGGGGGAAAAAGAACTGAGGAAACAAAGAAATATGATGAGCTATTGGTAAAAAGAAAACCAGACAATAATTGCAATAAGATGGTGGGAAAAATAATGTTTCCTGTTCAAATCTGAATGATGGTATTCAAAAGAGGAGTGCCAAACATTTGAATGAGTCATATTCCTAAAAATAAAAGTTTGCAAAAATAAAGTGGGATACCGCTGATTCAAACACATAGGACCGGACTCTGCCCTGTTACTCACTGAGTACAGGAGATGCAAATGCACTCTGAAGGGACGTAGCAGCAGGTGTGCTCTCCACTCCCCAGTAGAGATCTTTCTGATGTGAGGCAGTGCCATGTTGTCTCAATATTATACAGTCAAGTGTTTTTGATTCTGTTGCCACAGTCTTCTTGCTTCATTGAGAACTCAGGTAATAACAGAGTAAGCATGGGGCATGAGATGGTGGTTAGCGCAGCAACCTTCCTTCTATGAGGTTCAATGCCCAAGTACTATCTTTTGGCTCAAGTGAAAAGAGGTGAGTGTTGTAGGAAGATTTGGAGTTTGATAATCTGTTTTAAACTTCCCCTCTCTCCTTTCCCTTTAATTATTTTCTAGTTTACAGTCTGCTCTCCAAGACAGGTCCAGTGTCCCAACATGCTGTTATAGAGGCAACAGCTCTGTGACTACATTTAATAGGAAAGATGACAACAGATATTCTGACCACATGAGGGACATTAAGCCATGCCAATTGTGATCAGATTCCAGCTGGATAATTACATCCTTTTCTCTAAAATGGCCCCTTTGAATTCAGTTATTTGCAACATTGACTCTATCCTACACTTGTGTTATTGTGCACTGGCAGCTTCTGGAGTTCAGGCAGAGGTGCCTGAATGTCTCTCATCAATTAGGAGATTTGTCTTTCCATTCTAGTTACACTACTCTCCACTTTTGACCATTATTTATATATAGGTGTCCATAGCACTATAGAAAAGCTTCCTATCCCAAGGAGTTTGCCAGATTCTACCACTATTCCGCCTATTGAGTAATCACTTACACTAGGAGTAGTTCCAATTAAATGAATGAGTCCACCTAAGAAGTAAAGTACTTCGCACTCTTAGTAAGGATGGAAAATATATATTAGAATATAAAATGCATAATAACATTGGGCTGTGGAAAAGTTTTGTGGAATGGAAAGAAGAATAGATACTTAGGAAAACATTTACTCAGTTCTGTCTCTGAGTCAAATTCTGGGTTGGTTCACCTACCCTCATGGTTATTAGCAATGATGTTTTCAATACACTGTGACACAGTCACTTTACAGAAGGTGATAACACCATCACTCCTTCACAGAGAAGGACACTGAGGCAAAAAAAGAGGAAGTATGATTTGCCAAGATAATTCAGCAAAGTTTGTGGGTAAAAGTAGATAACAAAACCCTCCACTGTAATCATTAAGCCAAATAAAGCACATGGCTTCAATGGCAGTAAAATATTTTGATAAGATTTTCAACTTAGAGTGCAATATCATCTCTTCTCATCGCTCAGGCAATATTCCATAAAAAATAATGTTGTTACTATGAGCCCATATCCATATCTTCATCCAGTGACTATTATATAAGTTCCATAAATGGAATGAAAGCAGGATCTAATTCTAAATATTGTAAAGTTGCCCAAACACATACTACCCAAACAAATTAATAGTACCAAAATCTTTTTAATTCTCTTCTTCCTCTCTGTAATATTCTTTTCCTTTTTGTGTTATTAGATTCTTCTTTGCAATCAACAAATTTTCATCAGAAAGCAGATGGAAATGTGTATTTTTTTCAATTCAAAGTATGTTTAGCCTCCTTAGTGTTATTAGCAATTCTCCGAGGAATATGCTGAGATTAAACTTATTTAATGTGAGGTTTTTGGCACAGAAGCAGAAATTCTAATATGAGGGAAAGAATTCCATGTGGATGTAATGTCTATTCCAACAGTCCAAAATAACTGCAAGAGATGGTTGTAATTAGGACACTATTCCATTCTTTCAGTGAGACAGTAAAGATAGACTATTGGTGGTGTTTTAAACAATTGTATGCTTTTAAGGAACAGTAAACAGAGAAGACTTTTAAAATGTGGTGGTTTTCTCAGATTTCAGAACATTTTTAGGAAACAAATTAAACTTCCAAAAATACTATTTTTTGCAACACAGAAGTATTTTGGCTCTATGCCAATAACCCATTTCAGATTGGGCGATTTACTAGCCATGCTGCAAGAATGTTACAAAAGTATGTTCAAATTCTTTTCAGATGCATCTACACAGCACAATTATTTTGAAATAATGGTCTTTTTTTGAAATAACAATGCAAGAGTCAACACACCAATTCTGTTATTTTGAAATAATTTCTAAATAACGGATGTCTTATTTAGAAATCTGTAAACCTCATTCCATGAGGAACAACTCTTATTCTGAAATAGCTATTTCGGAATGGCAGTAGTGTGGATGCTCCACTGCTACTATTTTGAAATAGCTGCTCGCCAGGGCCATTCAAAGTTATTATTCCCAAGTGCCTCCTGGGGCTCTAAATCGAGGTAGCACGTCCACATTAGGGAAGCCTGCCTTGGACTAATTTTGAGGCTTTCCTGTGGTGTAGATGTGCTATTTTGAAATAAGCTATTTCAGAAAAAAATCTGAAATAACTTATTTCAAAATAAGCGTGCTGTGTAGACATGCCCTTAGAGAGCAACCTCCATTATATTTCTCACAATCACAGCCTCCCTCCTGAAAATGAGGTCAAAAGTGCAAAGACTTTCTAAAATATAAATAAAGGGGGCTTAGAGGGAGGTGTGATCTGGCATTAATGTGCCTACAGGTAGTTTGTCATACTTAATCAGTAATGGAATGTTGAAAACCTCATCTGCCCAGCAGGAAGGATGGATCTTTGTGCTGGAACTCCTTGTTATTTAGTTAACTCCTTTCTTCAATGCAAGAATTTGCTTACAGAACTGATGACGTTTTACAGCTCCAGGACTAGAAAAGCATCTTTATCCCATACAGATGGACTCTCAGCTAATATCTAGTGAGGGACAAGGATCTTCGATCCAAAGGCTTTAATACCTGTTCCTAGATATGAGGATGACCTTTGTCTAAACAAGAACTGGTCAGAGAGAGGGTGAATGGGGCCCGTGGGCCAAGAGAAGGGACACAGCTGGGACTGCACTGATTGACCAGCAAGGGGAACAGCTGGTCTTGCACGCTGCAGCTTTGCCTGACCACTAACCTTGCACACGCACCCCCATCATCAGCCACTGGGTTTCCCACTCACCACTAGTGGATGGGTGGCTGGAGAGCAAGGATCTGGCCAGCACTGGTGGAAGGGAAAAGACAGAATATATGGATCAATTTGCCATTAAAAAACAAACAAACAGGTATACTGGCAGAAGGGCTTAATTACAGGACTATCCATTTAAAAATGGGACCTCTGATCACCCTAGATAGTGGTTCAGTCACCCCTCCTAGCCGTACGAGGGCACCGCCAGAAGCACAGTGCCACTATAGGAGTGATTTGGAATGCCACCGACTCTTCAACACTATTTCCTTGAGTACGCTGGAAGACTCCAAGCGCTGGCCAGGCAGACTTTTTTTAGTCTAACAAAAGAGAGGAGACCTGGGAGAGGAGACCAGCGGCTCTAGTGTCCCTGCATCAGCTCCCTATCCCACAGGCTCCTTGCCTCAGGGACTGTTTCTTCTCAGCTGATCCATACTTACTGCCCCGCCCTCAAGACATAGCCATATGCTATCACCTCTCCCTTTCCCTAGAGATTGACCCCTTTTTCCCCCTTAGGTTCCAACACCACCATCACTTCTGGGGACCCTCTTCTTCCCTCAGCATCACTGAATACCCTCTGCTTCCCCTTCCAACCATAAAAGACCCTTGCCTGCCCTACCCCCAAAAGTGCAGCAGAGAAAACTGACTGCAGGAGCCACAGCTGGAGAACCCCAACTCTAGGAGAAGGGGATTGCCGGCACTGCACTGCAGGTAAAAGCTCTGCCTGGCGTTGGGTTGTGCAACATGATCAGACATTCTGTGCAAAACTGGAGGAGAAGTTGCCCCCTCTGCAATCCCTAAATGGTGCCCCTGGCCACAGCTCCTTGCAGCTTTCCCACAGCTGCTTGTGCCAACCTCCCATTGATGTGCCCCCAAGGGTCACACACATTGGGGCTACCTCCTTCCAGGCAGCACAAGCCACTGACTGCACAGAGATGGGGGATCAATCTGCAGCCTTCACGCTCGGACACAGATTTGGTGGCAAGGGTGCACCCATCCTTGACACAATGCCAGGTCTGCCCTAGAACAACCCTAGAAACAGCCTGGGGCCAGGCACACTGGTAGTGAATGAGAGGAACAGAGTTTCACAAGCATGTCCACCTCTGACCCTCAGCCTGAGATTATGATTTATATCTCCCCAGCCTGCTTCTGACACCTGAATTGATGTATGCACTTGGAACCATTGCTGGGGAGGGGCGTGTGACACCTTCCATGGCTTTCCTTTGCTGCCCCATCATAATCTATTGTTCTGTGGGGGAAACAGAATACTTCCACAGAACATGCATTCTGCACATGAGCAGTGGCTCACAATTTCCCTGGGAGTAACAAATGAACTTCAGACCTTTTGCAGCAGCTGTGCTCAGTGGAAGCTATTGGTGTCCCATTGCAATGTTTTTGACTTAGCTAGTGTGGGGGGGGGGGGGTAAGCAACATCTATCCCCCCCCCCCCATTCCAGTTAGATCATGCAGAAGTCAAGCAATGCCATAGTTGATTTGTCAGTTCTCATTAGCAAGATCAAATTTCTCCATTTAAGTAGTTCAAACGAGTTACGGCAAATCCCTCTGTAAAGGGAAATCATGCCTCACCAATCCTCTAGAATTCTTTGAGGGGAGTCAACAAGCATGTGGACAAAGGTGATAAGTGTTTATATTGTACTTAGATAATATTGTATAGGTAGTTTAACAAGGTCTATCACTAAAGGCTCTTAAGAAAAGCAAGCTGTCATGGGATAAGAGAGAAAATCCCCTCATTGATCAATGACTGGTTAAAAGAAAGGAACCAAAGGGTAAGAGTAAATGGGCATTTTTCAGAATGAAAGGAGGTAAATTGGGCTGTACCCCAGGGATCTGTACTGGGACTAGTATCGCTCAACATATTCATAAATTATCTAGAAATGAAGTAAATAGGGAAGTGGCAAAATTTATCAATGATAGTCAATGACCCAATATAGTTAAGTCCACAGCAGATTGTGAAGAGCTTAAAAAAGATCTCACAAAATTGGGCGATTAGGCAGATAAAATTATTTGTTAATAAATGCAAAGTAATGCACATTGGAAAACATAATTCCAACTAAACATGTAAAATAATTTCATCTAAATTAGCTTGATAGGTAGCAGGTTTAAAACAAACAAAGAGAAGTACTTCTTCACACAATGCACACCTGTGAAAGTCTTTGCCAGAAGATGCTGAGAAGGCCAAGACCAAGAATACGAGGATTCAAAAAAATGCTAGATAGGTTCATTCAGGATAGGTCCATCAATAACTATTAGCTAGGATGGGTAGGAATGGTGTCCCTAGGCTCTGTTTGTCAGAAGTAGGGAATCTGCAACATTGGATAGATCACTTGATGATTTCCTGTTCTGTTCATTATCTCTGAAGCACCAGGCATTGGCCACTGTTGGAAGACAAGATACTGGGCTAGAGGGATCATTGATCTGACTCAGTATGGCTGTTCTTATGTAAAGAGAAAAATCTTAAGGCTTTTTATTTTTTACTATCCCTCCCCCCCCCAACACACACACACTTAAATTGTGAATGCTCCTCTAAAAGAACTTGCAGAGACTCCAGTCACTATGAGCATTCATTTTATTTCTAATCTGAATTTCATTGAATGTCAGTCACAGCAACCGTGCCCTTTTGAAGCTGTTGCATAGCTAGAGAAGAAATAAATATAAAAGAACATTTTCAAACAGACAACATTTTTTACCCTGCTTGGAGCAAAGTTTTGAAGACTTTAAAAGCTGGTTCCAATCAGGAGGAAAAAAATTAATGTTTGAAATTCTCTCCTTCAAGCAGCTTGGTTTCCTCCTGAGCTATGGCAGTTTCAAAGGGAGGTGCTGATTCTGACAGAGTGACAGCTGCTCTGACTCAAACTGAAAGTAAAATGTCTCTGTCTTCTGACAGAATCCCAAGCCCCCTAGTGTTTCACAAACATTTAAAAATAAATTCTTAGAGAAAACTTTAAGATGGAGGTAAGTCAGTAGATGAATACCCATAAAAATCAAAACATGAGAAGAATGGTGGTGTTGTAAAAAAGCTCAGACATTGGAAAAATGTGTAGTTCAGTTAAAACAAAAGTCTTATCTCTACCCTTTATCAGAGCCCAATCTTAGTGTTAAACATAGTCAAACTATTAATGATAAATTAGAGACCTTTATTCTGCTTCCACTTCACAGTCTAATCATAATTTATGCAAGGTACTTGATGTGTGTAATTATTCACTGAGTAAGTTTCAGCCTGGGTGATGTTCACTAATGTTGACCACATGTGCCTCATTATTTGCAGCTTTGATTGCTCAGTTAATTCAGATGATATTGCTTATATTCTCTGATGGAACTAAAACTGTTAAAAACATGAGAATGACAAATTATGTCAAAAAAACGTTAGACAAGGGAAAGCCTCATATTCATTGAAAAGCCTCATATTCTTTGAAAAGTATTCTCTTTCTCACGAAGATCAGTCACCCTCCAAATATTTAGGTTACTAAATTCTTTTCCCTGAATGTCTGCAAAAAAGCTAAAAAAAAAAAAAATCTGGAACAACCATGCCCACACACACACACACACACACACACACACACAGAGAGAGAGAGTAAGTGCCATGAACAAGATCATTTTGCTCTGGATCTTAATTCATAATGAACTCAGTATTTGTGAACACTGGTTTTGCAATAATTTACCAACTCTACCCAACACATACACCAGAAATTTGTTTACCCCAACTCACCCTGCCAAATATATACATCCAGTATTCGTCACAACCCTGAGGAAATACCACTCTCCATATCTGGCATACAGACCGAAGCACAGAACATCTTCCAGTTCATCATCCTATTATAGGTGAGAGACATATACACCTTGCCTCTTCCTCTCCATGTAAAAACCAGGCAGTTGACCCTCATCCTTTTTTATCTTCCGGTTATTATCAACCTCTCTCAACATTTCACATCATACTCTCTGTACCAAATCCAGAGAAAGAATTCCTTTCCCACTGTAACATTTCATAAGATCTGTCTATCCTCCTTGGCTTTCTTATACGGGCCTGTAACCTCGCCATCCATATTCACTAGCTAAAAGTGAGTCAAAGAAAAAAAAATCTCAGGGCAGCGGCCTCAGCCCTCAGTGTTGCCTCAATCATGGAGCTCTGGCAATGATTTAAGAGGCCCAGGGCTCTGGGAGCTGCCACTGCTGCAGTAGTGGTGGCAAAGACCAGGAACCCTAGGTCCTTTTGAATCACCCAGCCCTGGGGCAGTTGCTCTCTTTGCCCCACCCACCCCCCATCAGCAGGCCTGGTGCCAGCCATTTATAAAAACTCCATTATCCTAGGATAAGCAAATGGGGGGAAAAAACAGAAATAAAGAGCATAAAGGTTTGAATAAATTGAACAAAAAGTCTTACGGTATGATATGACCTAGCCAAGGTTCTGATGATCTGTCAGGTGGGAGATTTCCAAAAGGGGGCATCAGCTGAACACTCCATCTCAGCAATCTCTGAAAAACAAAACTAAGACACTGATAGCTTCAGCATACCTCAGCTCCTGTGCAACTTGCTGTAATGCTTCCCCAAACAGACACCCCAAACTCTATCAGATCACTTTGGCCCAGACCTTCAAATATTTTAGGTGTCTATTTTCAATGGTAGTTAGGCCTCTAAATTATTTGAGGATCAGCATTCATGTCATATTCCCTGTTACCTGGAGTGGGCAAGCTATTGATCCAACTAGCAGACAAAATTCAGTGATGAATCTTGGTCATGTACTACCTGAAGCACATTGCATATACATGAGGGAGATAAGATCTGGGTCACATGGAGCAGTTAGTTGTGACTTTTTGCCTTCAGTTTGAGATTCTTCTCCCATTCTTCCTGACTCGAGCTCCAGACAGACAGTAAACCACTATGAAGAGTTTCCCTCCATTGCTTTTGCATATTATAGAGCTCTTTAAATAAATTGAATTTATTTTCTTGCATGTTTTTGCCTAGGTCCATACGACACTGCTGAAAGAATTAGGTAGCTTTGAAAATCATAGCCTTGAGGGACCTGAAAGTCACATTTTCATTCATTTTAATTGGAACTGAGTGTCCAAATCCCCCAGGCAAGTTTGCAAATCTCATTCCAAAAGCCATGCAATATTCTGCTCTTTCTGATGTATGAAACTGCAAGATACCATGTTTGCTGCTGGTACGTGCAGGTTTTCATGTGAGTTCTGAATGAGGTCTTAATATCTGTGAGAGCAGATGGTGTAGTTCATGTTACTCAAATCAACTGAACAAAAAGTTTTTCCCTGCTATTTCTGGAAGCACATAGTGCACTCTGAGGAACTGAATCTAGAAGTGACATGTCAGGAAAGCCAACAAGAGAGCTCTATATCAATAGAAGCTGATAAATCAGAAGGGATGCAAGGGAAGTAGAAGGTAGTTTAAAACATATGGATGCATCTACTGGGAAATCTTTATAATAGAACACTGGCTTTATGGTGCCTTGTAAATGCATAACAGAACTGCTCAACAGGCAATAAGAAATGAAAAGTACAGCTGAGTCATATGGAAAATAACCCACAGTATCCCTGAGTATTTGAGATACCCAGATAAAGATAATGGCCATCCATGCCAGATAATCCTACATAGATTGTTGCTTTCTCTTGCAATTTTGATATCACAAGATTGGCTTTAACACGTAGCTGAGGGTAAAATTAGATATTAGAGTTCCTTTCATTATCCCCTCCCCTCCAAAAAACCAAAAAAACCCAAACCACCCTGAATACTACAGAATCCCCATCTGAAAGGAAGGAAAACATAGATGTTAAATGACTGAAGAGTTCTGTACTTCAAAATACTGGCCTTTCACCTGTGTAGTGAGGCCCCCTATGTAAAAAAGTTCCATGTTATTTACTATAGCTCAAACTTATTAGATTTTTTAAATCCAAATTATCTAGTACAATAATCTACAACACAGAGTTCACTTGATTTCAAATATATAGAAACACACTTTGCTGAGATTAGCTACTATAGGAAGTCTCTTCAGATAAAAACTGAAATTATTACCTGCACAATGGATTGAATTCACTTGTTGTTGAATGCACCACACATACACATACACAGAGTGTTGTAAACAAATACAAGATTTTTAATTCTAGTATTGCTAATCTCTTGACCTTTGTGGTCATAAACATTACAAGGGAAAAGTAGAAAAGAACTATGTACATTTTGAATGGTTTAGCTATGCTTCATCAGTAACATCAAAGTATAACCCATGATATTCATTTATTTTTATATACTTTTTGTCATAATCTTCCTCGTCCCATTGGCTATGTCTAGACTGCAAGCCTTTTTTGAAAGAGGCTTTTTCAAAAAAGCCTCTTTTGAAAAAGAGCGTCTAGACTACAACCAGTACTTTCAAAAAAGCAAGCCCCTTTTTCAAAAGAGAGCACCAAGCAGTCTGGATGCTCTCTTTCAAAAAAGTACAGTTTGCATTACATAGCGCCTTTTTTCGAAAGAGCACTTTTGAAAAAAGGCGTTATTCCTCGTAAAACGAGGTTTTCCATGGTCAAAAAAACTGCTGCGTTCTTTCGATATACTTTAGAAAGAATGTGGCAGCAGTCTAGATGCAAGGGAAGTTTTTTCGAAAAAAGGCCACTTTTTTTGGAAAAACCCTGTAGTCTAGACACACCCTTTGAGATGTTATAATATAGGTCCCCACCAAATTCCTGGTCCATTTTGATCAATTTCTTAGTCATAAGATTTTAAAAATTATAAAATTCATGGTTTCAGCTATTTAAATCTGAAATTTCATGATGTTGTAATTGTAGGGGTCCTGACCCGAAAAAAAATTGGGAGTTTGCTAGCTTATTGTAGGGGAGGTTATAGCACTACTAACATTACTTCTGTGCTGCTGCTGGTGGCAGCACTGCTTTCAAAGCAGAGCAGCCAGAAAGTGGCAGCTCTGGGGGCCGGAAGCCCAGCTCTGAAGCAGAGCCACCACTAATAGCAGCACAAAAGTCAGCGTGCATAGTATGGTATTGCCACCGGGACTTCAGGTCTACTGCCTGCAGAGCTGGGCCAGTCAGTCAACAGCTGCCTCCCTCTGGCCTCCCAGCTCTGAAGGCATCAAGGCAGAAGTAAGGGTGGCATACAATGGTATTGCCACCCTTACTTCTGTGCTGCTGTTTTCAGGGTGCTGTCTTCAAAGTGGGACGCATCGCCAACAGCTGACACTCTCCAGTCACACTGTTCCGAAGTCAGTGTAGAAATAAGGGTAGAAACACTGTGTCCCCCATGAAATGACTTTGTGATGTCCCTGCATATCTTTTTAGTTCAGGATCCCTGAATTTGAGAAACACTGGATACCATGAAATCTGTATACAGGTTGAACCTCTGTAGTCCAGCGCCGTCGGGACCTGACCAGTTCCGAATGAGAGAATTTTCTGGATCCTGCCTGGGAGGTCAATATTGTCTAGCAGCATTACCAACACTTCCACTGCTTACTGGGCTGTTAGAGGACATTTAAGGGTAAATTGGAGCTAAATAACAGCACAGAACAATGAGGTGTAGAACTGGTGGCTGTAAACAAACTTTATGGGACCGCAGGAAATTTGGCCACACCCATGAAAAGTGGACATCCCACTAACTAAAATCATTCTGGACAATGGATGTTTCTGGACAAGAGAGTTCTGGATTAGAGAGGTTCAACCTGTAGTATAGTGTAAAAACACACAAAGGACCAGATTTCATGGTCCATGATGCATTTTACATGGCTGTGAATTTGGAAGGGCACTACTTATAAATTTCAAATATTTGGGCACATGGTGGCAATCTCTAAGAGGAAAACAAAGTGTGATAAATATGGAGAACGCTTGCATGAGAACTGTATGGAAGGAACAGAGCTAAAAATTCAATAATTGTGGGGCAGGCAGAATGCAGCATACAAAAGGGCTACGTCTAGACTGGCACGCTTTTGTGCCAGAGCTATGCAAATGAGGCTCAGCGTTGGAATATCGCCGAGCCTCATTTGCATAGCATGAATCGCCATTTTCGCGGAAGAGGCTTTGCAAGAAGATCGGTTACACTGCCCTTCTTGCAAGAAAAACCCTTTTGCGCAAAGCTGTTATGCCAATTATTTTCAGGCATAACGGCTTTGCGCAAAAGGGTTTTTCTTGTGCAAGAAGGGACAGTGTAGACAGCCCCGTCTTGAGCAAGAGCCTCTTCCGCGAAAATGGCGGTTCATTAGCTATGCAAATGAGGCTCGGCGATATTCCAACACTGAGCCTCATTTGCATAGCTCTGGCGCAAAAGTGCGCCAGTCTAGACGTAGCCACATAGTTTAATAACAGATAGTCAAGAATTAAAGAAAATTGTTTTTGAAGTGGACAACAAAAGATGTGATATGTGTAGAAGAAACACAGTTACTGTGAAAACTCATGTTTAGGCTTCCAAATTATGATATAATCAGAAGTGACAGAGAAATAACAAAAAGAGAAGGAGTCTGCATATTTATAAAGGAAAGCCTAAGTTGCATTGAAATAGCTGTGCAGAACATAATTTTTCAGTACAACACTCTTGAGATTCCTGTGCAGAATAATAGTGCATTTCTATGAAGCTGAAATGTTGACAGCCATGTAAAAAAATAGACAGACAGTTTAGAACGCAAAGAGTTACTGAAAGGTGTTAAGGCCTGTACATCATTTGTGAAGACTTTAATAGCTATAATGAGTTATGGGAAAGAGGAAAGCTGATTATAATGGTAAATGCCTGGAATAGTTCACTGCCATGTGCAATTTGGTATTGTGTAATACTGGTACACAATCTAAATTTAATTTGATAGCTGGAATATTTTCATGTTCAGATCTGGGAACTGCAACCAGCAATACTGCAAGTAAGTACAGCTGGGAAATCTACAAAGAAGGTTAAATGGGTAGTGACTATTTCCCTATGCCAATTACATAACATAATGCTGCAAATACCACAGGAATCCCTATCTGGAACCACAGGAAAGCAAAATGGGGATGTTAAGTGTACTACCTCAGTACCATATCTATGGGTACCTCTAGACTACATGGCTCCATCGACGGAGCCATGTAAAATAGTTTACTGGCATAGTCAATGAAGCGGATTTAATAATCCTCGCCATTAAAATAAAAATGGCCACCGCGCTGTGCCGACGATCAGCTGATCCGGCACAGTCTAGATGCGGCGCCGACAAGGAAGCCTTTGTCGATCGCTTCTGGTAAACCTCGCTTCACGAGGCATACCGGAGCGGTCAACAAAGGCTTCCTTGTCGCATCGCGCCGTTTAGACTGCCGCACTGTGCCGGATCAGCTGATCATCGCACAGCGTGGCGGCCATTTTTATTTTAATGAAGCGGGGATTATTTAAATCCCTGCTTCATTGACTATGCCGAGTAAACTATTTTACATGGCTCCGTCGACGGAGCCATGTAGTCTAGACATACCCTATGTGTGATCATCTAGAGGAATTAGATGATAATCCGATCAAGAGAGTTTTAGCAGCAGACAAGCTAGCTATATATAAAACACTGAATTGTCACAAAGTCAAAAATACACTTCCCTGGTGGAATGAAAATTGTAATGCACCAATTAAAAAGGAAATACGGTATCAAACAAAATAGAGGCATGTCTACACTAGGAAATAACTTTGAAATGACTTATTTTGAAATAACTCCCAAAATAATCATTTCAAAATAGCATGTCCATGCTACTGGGAAGCCTCGAAATTAGTCCAAGTCAGGCACCATTAATGTGGACGTGCTATCTTGACTTAGAGCCCCAGGAACCTCTGGGGAGTAATTAGTCTGAATTACTCTGGGGCGTAGTTATTTCGAAATAGTGGCACTAATAGTAGTCCACACTACTACTATTTCAAAATATTTTGAAATTAGTGTTATTCCTTGTGAAAAGCAGGAGTTGTTACTTCAAATAACCAGCCTCTTATTTCAAAATAACAAGTTTGGTGGTGTGGACGCTCTGCTTATTAATTCAAAATAAGGGGGGTTATTTCGAAATAACTCCTTAGTGTAGACCAGGGCAAAAAGTAAAATGACTAGCAAGGACTGAATGAACTATAAGAAAAATAAATTCGTGACACAAAGATTTATTAAAAAGGCAAAGAAAGAGTTGGAGAAAGCATAATGAGAAACCAAACAAAACTCTAAATTAATGAGATATAGACTACATGTAACTAAAAACATGGTCTTCTGTGTTTTAAGTTCCAGCTTAAGAAAAGAAGACATTTTAGCAAAAAAGTTCCAAAAACTTAGTAGTGATATAAAGGAGTTTTTGTGATAATTAAGGAGTTTTTGTGGACAAAATATGAATGTTGGCTTTAAAAAGAGCCTGTTAGGTAGAATAACAGTGAACTGGCTGGGTAGAATATAAAGATGATGAACTGAATGAAAATTTCAGCATACAGGAACTCAAAAAAAAATGGACAAAAGTAAACCTGTAGCCCCAGGTAAAGACAGCATGTGTAATATCATGCTTAAAAACATCCCTGAAGTGAGTTTGAGTTTTATTGAAGTTATGTAATAGCATTCCCATTTCTCATATATTATCTGAATGGGAGCAAGAACTGTTTACATAGATAGGAAAATCTGGAAAATTATGCAGAAGATTTGGAGCTAACTTCATAAGCTAGAGACATGTATGTGTTGACAGGACTCTGCTTAGGAGCAAAACACAAGTTATAGTTTGATCTAAAACTGTAGTGAAGAAAAATCCCAAAATTTACAAAGTTTTGATGTTGTTGCAAATAGAATGTGAAGCACATTGAAATGTGACAGGAGGAAAAGGTATTATGCAAATCTGAGTCAAATCTCATAATTGTAGCGTAGACAGAGATCACTGAAAGGATATGACAATGTGTGCTGCAGGTCATGTTTTAGTGGGGAAAAATGTGTAAATAGGCTGAGGTTCATTGTAATCATTACCAATCTCCATCTGAAGAAATGCTCCATGATTTAAAGTTTGGTAACTGCCACCTGAAGACCATTTAATGCATTGTTGCCAACAGTAGCAGCCACTGCTGTCCTTTCCAAGCTTTTCTACCCAATGTGCAGGGACTGTATACTGATGGAGTTTTGTTTTTGTGCCACTATGGGGTGACAAGCATCCTTTCCTTCCACTTCCTTCCTCAGACAAGCAACTGATGATTCCGCTTCAGTGTGCCAGATGCTGTGGGCCTGATTCTACATTGCCTTGTACAATGCACAGTAGTTACACATACACAAAGTGGGTGTAAGATGCTACTGGCACTGATAAATGATTTACACCCAATTATTACCCATGAAAGTGACTACCCAAAGTGCCAGACTGTGAAGAATCCATCTCTCTGTGTTCATATGTTGTTGCTAATCTATCTGCTATGCACGGCACTTGCCAGTGGCTTTACTTAGAATGCATTAAAATTGATTCATTAGGGCAATTAAGAAACCTCTTTGTTTTCCTTCCAGTCTTGTCTCTTTCATACTGTGGAAGTGGCCCTGAATGGCAATGCTGATGGAAATACAGTAGTGATCCCAGCCCCTTCATTTTTGTTAACTAATTCAAGATTCTATCTAATACAGGGAGCATTCCAGGAAAAGGATATTTTTGGCACCAGAAGGATGCATCCTCTAAATTACAATTTGATAAAGTGATACTCTTTCCTTTTAGCTGTAAAAGCTTTTTTTAGCAAACAGGGATATGAAATATTTATTAATATATTTAACAGTCCTACATCATGGCTATAACTGCACAGGGGAAAAGAAATCCTATTAGTATGGTCAGGTGGGATTTCCCCAGATTGGCTCATGAGAAGGTGAAATTTGCCCTGACTCTCCTTCACCCTTCCCTGAGAAGTGGTTAGAGGGTTCACTTGACCAAATCCACAGATTACAGGAAAACTCCACCAGAGCCAACAGCCACTTGCAACTGTGCCGATGCCTCCTGACCCCTTTGGTCATGTGGCAAAGCAGTTCTTCAAGAAACATTGAGCTCCAAGATTAGTCCAGGCCCCAAACTACCCACTGGGGAGGGATGTGTTTTATGGAAGGGCTCGGATGTTGGAACAATTACGAGGGAAGAAGGAATAAGGAAGAGTTTCATATGGATTAATCTCCTCCTCTGCCCCACAATGTAGATCCTCTTTTGCTTTTTTGCAAAAGTAGAAGAGGAGGGGAGTATTTGGTCCTTTGTGTTTTTTGGAAGGAAGTGGAAAAGGATTATTTTCATTAATCTAATTCTAAGAAGAAGGGACTGGATGTGACAGCTGAAAGAGAAGGCTGGATTTCAGTTTGGAAGATAGGGCTATATTTTAATTTAGTATGCCAATTCTGATTTGGATCCATGCAGGCAATATGATTGTTAATCTGAATTTAGATCAAACTGTTAAAGAAACTCTGAGGTGCACTTCAGGTAACCTCTGTGCTTTTCTATTTAAAAAGACAAATGGAAGCTATAATGTTAAATTAGGCACATCTGCAAGAAAAGATAAGATTTGTAAGTGTCAGAGAATAGCATGTACATTTCAAATGGTGGGTTTCAGACCTACAAGTGAGACAACTGTGCAGCACACCGTTTAGAAGGGCCATATGGTTGAAACAAACAATATTTTCTTTACAGCATTCTCCACACCATTCACACTTTATCACAAGATACGATTTTATGTGGGGCCAGTGGCAGCTTAGCCTCTCGGCCTATAGAGCCCCAGAAAAAAAATGTGCCACTGAGTGGCGAAAGCTTGGAGTTCTTGCCACTGGACAAGTGGGGCAGGGAAAGCCCCTGTTTCCCGACCTTGCTCCCCAGCTGCAGTGTCAGGCAGGTAGGGTGAGCACAGTGAGGGAAGCTCCCACCACTGTGACCCATCCCTGACAGAAACCAAAGCCAGTCTCCCAACCCCATTGTCCAGCAGAAGCAGCGGATGGGGTGGAAGAAACCCCAGTGCCAGAACCCTGATCTCCCACAGAAGTGTAAGAGAAGCTCCAGCATTGGGACCCCCACTAGGGCTGGAGGAGACCTTACTACCTGCTGCAGTGCTGCAGCTTCAGAGTTGAGAAATCTCTCACTCTCTGCTGTGGCCTGTAGCTGTAGTGGGAGGCCTGAGCTTCTCTGGTCTTGAGGATGCAATAGGGGGGAAGAGAGGGCACAGAAAGTGGCAAACAGGTTGCAGGGCTGCAGTGAGCAGGGGCAGATGACCGTTTTGCGGGGCCCAGGGCAGCACAATTTTGCGGGGCCCCCCTTTGCCACGGCGCATGCGCGGGGCTTTTTGAAGCGGGGCCCGGGGCGGCCGCCCCGCTCGCCCTGCCCTATATCCGCCCCTGGCAGTGAGGACTGTAATTCGGGAACCCTGGATGGAACAGGGTTAGGGACCTGGGGAAGGGGCAGAAAAGGGTGTGGCTGTGGGCAGGGCTGCAGGTGGAAGAGGTAGAATAGGTATAGGACTGCAGATGGAAGGGATGGGCAGGGCTCTCCCATTTCTCTGGCCCAGCACCCCAGGAAGCCTTAATTTGGCCCCCGTGTAGGAGTTTTTGGTTTCTTTCTCTCCTTCCTTCTTTCTTCATTGTCAGATATTAGAACTTACAACCAAAACCATCTGGCAAATTAGGAGAGAGGCAGCTAGAAGCTGGGGTGCTGTACTACTTTGACCCTTAATGGTGTATGGTGTTTGGGCATTCCATTCCCTTCTTCCACAAATTAAGGGCAATCTTTGATCAGATTGGCTGGTTAAGCTCAACTCCAGTATTCTGCTCTTCCTGCCTACATGGACTAGGGAAAGGAGTATACCGGAGTTGAGCTCTGCCCTTCAGATCAAAAGAGAAAATTGGGCGATAATGTTCAGATAGTTAAAATGACCGGACAAAGCACAAAAGAATGAGGTGTTTCTCCCAGTCTCGTAACCTCAACTTGATTCTGCATCTTCTACTCTTAACAACTTCTTTCCTGCCTTGCCCATCCACCTCACTCCCCTTGAGCGTTCCCTCTCCCTTCCCTTCTCTTTCCATTGAGTTCATCCTCTCTGAAATAAACCCACATGCCCCACACCTAGCATGACACACTCTGCTCTCCATGTAAGTCTACCCTTCCTCCACACTATGCCTTTTCTATTTAGATTGTAAGCTCTTAAGTGCAAGGATTCTCTACTACTCTGCAGAGTGCCTAGCACAATGTGGCCTCATACTTGGTTGCCCTTAGGCACTAATATGATCAACATGAAAACTGGTGCGCTTATGTCATTACCCTTGGAATGCCAGATTCATTTTGTGTGGTAACATTCCACGGCATACCATTCTTGTAACAGATTATAACAGCAATGAGAAACAGTACTACTCCTCATTTTTGTAGCTTTTCACTGCTGCAATTATGTGACCACTCATATTGTAATCTCTTATACAGATTGATGCAGAGTAGGTAGCCATAATACTGCAGCCACAAATAATAGATTTTTTTTGTGTAAAAACATCCATCACACTGCTACAGTTATAATTAGAAAACCAGCCATTCAGAAAATGTGTATTTATTTTCCTGCACAATATTTGACTAAGTGCTTCTGTGGTTTGAGAGTGAAATCAACACAATTAATTCTGTTTGACTCGCTTTTTTCAGACTGAAGCAGAGACTCTTGTGGAGGTGTTGTTGAACTGGGAATGTCAGTTTAATAGTAGGTGTGTGATTCAGCTTTGGAGCCATAACTGTATGGGGTCAAGTCTTTTGGATGCCCCAGCTGCTATCAATTTTGTAGGTCAGCCACAAGAGAGCACGGTAATCAAACAGTTGAGTAGGCCTGATATAATATCCATGAAATGGCAGTGGTGACACTTACATGACTCCCTGTACAATATTCTCAGCCTATGATAATATTTTTGGATTACATTTTTAAAACTTTTTCTCTTACACAAATCCTGGAAATTTTAGAAAAACTTGTTTCCTTCAAATTAAAAATTTACATATACTGGTGGAGGTATAACTGATATTGTGAAATACATTCAGGAAATTTAACTACCAGACATTTTATTGGTGCTAGGGCTGTTTTTACAATGGCTCTATTTCAGCTATTTAATACGAGTATACTCAGTCATTATACAGGGCACATGAGAGTAGGTGAAGACAACAAAAATCCAGACATTTTTCCTGGGATATCAAATGAAAAAAGAATGAGTTGGATGACAGCCATGCTTAGATTCTCTCATGGGTGCCATGTTCTAGAAATAATTCTGTCATTGCAAAAAATGCATGTTACTTTCTTCTCAGCTAACAGGACTTGTGTGAGTATATCTCAAAGCGGCATTTATATTAGGTGGCGATTAGTCTGAGAAGTCATTCTGAATGAGGAAGTTAGATTTATTTCCCAAACTATTTTGTTTTTAAACTTAAATATTTGCAAAATTGACATGGCTGTCTCTTCCCAGTAAGGACTGAACATGAGCCACATTTATTTGAGAAATAGAACTACTCATTAACTACTTCTATGAGAAAAATCAATTTTAAAAATATTCAAACTAAAATGCTCATTTCATTTAATTGTTAATACTAAAATAAATGCTATTTTGTAGCCAAGAATCAGAAGTGTGAATGCCAGCAGGTATTTATAGGGTTGAACCAAAACCATAGTTCCAAAGAGCCTTGATATTTGCCATACAGCAACATGGTTCAGATAAATATCCAGAAGGTAAATGTGACCATGGTCACTGAAGAAGCTAACATGAGAATGCTTAATCAAAAAATAGTGCATATGATCCCCAAGCTGGTGGTTTATTCTTATAAATAGATTCACCAAGACAGCAATGAAATATCATACTGGTTACCAAGAAGCTGAATATATAGTTCCCTTAAAGCCATCCTGACTTTGGTTCCCATCCAGACAGACAAGTTTTTAATAATGAGGATTATTTAAGACCTTATTCACCATTTCTAACGTTCTACCAATGCCAAGAGATCAGACATATTCCCTGCCATGTCAATGAATATTTCAGATCTTACCCAAGTACATTCTTACAGCCAATTATTATTAACTAAAGTTAAGATTTATTAGACAAGAAAAGAAAGTTAGTGGTAAAAAGATACATACAGATATGAAGAAATTTCTTAGGTCAATTTCATATCAGAGCTAGTGAGGCTGCTTATTTGTAAAAGTCCTTCCAATTAGTCCAACAGGCATTCCATGTGGAGATTTTGTCCAAATTCTTCCATAAGAAATTGCAGGGATACATCAGGGTAGATCTGGAGACATCAGTCTTGCAATCTGAACTTCCCTTGACAAAGTTTAAGCAGATCTGAGATAAAACAGGATCAGGACCAAAGCTTCCTTTATAGCTGAGCTGAATAGCCACTTGCCAGCAAATAATCATAGTAGGCATTCCTAGGATGCCTTGGATAAGTAATGCACATTGTTGCTTTGAAAAAAAACCCAACAAGTTGTCCTGTAGCACCTTAGGGTATGTCTACACAGTAGTGTTATTTCAAAATAACAAAATGCATGTCCACACAGCAAGCCATTATTTCGAAATAATGTCAAGATTGAGGACTTCTTAATTAAGCTATTTCGACTTCAGCCACAATTAACGTAGCTGAAGTTGCATATCTTTATTCAACTTTTGCCTTGCTTTTTTGACAAACCCTTAGATACTAACAAATATATATATATAGTATCATGAGCTTTTGTGGGCAAAACCCACTTCCTCAGAAGAGCAGAGTGGGTTTTGCCCATTAAAGTTATGATTTTATATATATATATATATATATATATAGTATTTGTTAGTCTCTAAGGGCACGTCTACACAGCAGGGAAAAAAGTCGAATTATGATATGCAACTTCAGCTATATCAATTGTATAGCTGAAGTCAAAATAGCTTAATTTGGTTTTTGGCGCTGTCTACACAGCAGGAGGTTGAAGGAAGAAGACTCTTTGTTCAACTTCCCTTACTTCTCAAAAAATGAGGGTTACAGGAGTCAGAGTAAGAAGTCCTCCATCTCAACATTATTTCGAAATAATGGCTTGCTGTGTAGACGCACATTTTGTTATTTCGAAATAACGTCAGTTATTCCAAAATAACACTACAGTATAGACATACCCTAAGATGCTAGAGGACTACTCTTTTTTTTTTAAGTTACAGACTAACACAGCTACCCCTCTGACACTTTGTTGCTTTGAAGTAAATTCCTATTTCCTACACATACACAAACAATTATTTGTATGAATTAGCATAAGGTAATTAACCATTCAAATGGTTCATAGGTAGTTTACTACACATTTCAAAGAGCAATAAAGACAATTATATTATTACACCACAAATTTAATCTAAATGTTAATATTCCCTTTTGGTCTCTGAATCAATAAAATATAATAATGAAACTTTGCAGACCGAACCAAAGTTTACCATCTTCAAGCTATGTAGATCACATTGCTAAACTTCTAACAAGATATAAACACAGACAAATAAAATAAGTATGTATTATTAATCCCCTCACAATACAAGCCTACATTTCCAGGGGTTTAGTTTATTTACATGACTTTGCTACCCATTCACAAGGCATGGCCCTATTTACAGTTTCAATACTTTTCTAGTATGTCCTCATGGGTTGTTTTCAGGTCACATAGCCTACTGATCATTTAACCCTAGTAGGCTCATTGTCACAGTAAGGCAGGATGATTCAAATTCACCTCACCCTCTTAATTTTAAACACAACTGTAAATTTCCCAAGACTTTCTAGATGCAAAATGTTCAGTACATCCTGATTTAAGTCAGGATGGACATTTTGGGAGAACAACTTTCTGAGCAATATTCTGGTATGTGTGTGTATAGACTTTCCCAGAATCAGTAAGTGCACAAGCCTGGGCATTAAAACGATAGAAGTGCTCGGAACTTCTAGACCTTCATTTTAGCTTGATTTTTGGGCCACTTCTCATTTTATATTAATCATGATAGCCAACTCCAGCATAGAGGGACATTGATTTCAATAGTGTGACACCAGCATTTAATGGGGGACTTTTACAGGACTTCAGAGATGTGAAGTCCCTCTTGATGCTTCATTAACATAATTAGAACTAGTACTTATTAGTGTTGCTCAAGGTGTTTTCATAATGGCTGATTTTGTACTGCTCCCCTATGTCAGCTTGGGACTTTCTCTACTTTTTAAGAGCATGTAAAAAAGGATATGAACAACACTGTAAATATTATATTGGTTATACCTCCTCCCACAGGGAATGATTGTCACATTGTCACAATATACATATACATATACATATACATATACATATACATATACATATACATATAGTGACAAAGTCTCTTGGTAGCTCCCTGGGGTTCTACGCTTCTTGGCAGTTACTTGAGCACCTCAGAGACTCATAGAGCCCCCTTTGTTGCCCTGGGATTTCCCTAGAGGCAAGGGTCCCTGCTTACCGAGTCATTCTCATCACAGGCCAGTCCTTGGGGTTCAGCCTAGCCTAGCCTAGCCTAGCCTAGCCTTCCAAACCCTCCGCCCCTGCCCCCCCCTGTGGCCTGGGAGGAATCCTTTTATAGGAACCCTGAAGGCCTTAATTGGCAACAGGTGCTTAATTAACCTCAGCTGCAAGCTGCCTCCTAATTAGGCCTCTATTTTCTACCCTGGCTGCTGGGCTGTGTTCAAGTGAGGCTAATTTGGAAACAAGAAAGCATTAACCCACCTCCCAGTATGGCTGCCTTCTATAAGAGTTATGCAGTTTGCAGGCTGTGGTCTGTCACAATACACACATGCACACCACTCCCCTATTCCTTGTACTAACCTTTGGAAAAGACAGAGAGCTGATTTGTAATAATAGAGTCTTAACTAAACTATCTCATTTTTCACTGGGCCTTTTCTCCAACTCTGCCTGTGATCTGGCTTTGACCCTTGCCAATCCACTCCTACTGATCTCACCAAGATTTCCAGTATCTGTTTCCTATCCAAGCCTTAGCGACGACACTCCATCCTCAAGTGCATCTACCTGGCATTTTGGAGCAAGCCTCCCAAGCTGGGTTGACAGATTGGGCTAATGGGGTTCTCACTCTAAAAATAGCTATGTAGACAGCACTTTGAAGTTGCAGGTTCCCTACCTTGGGAGGTTTGCTCCAAAACGTTATGTGGACATACTGTCAACCTCCTTGACCTTACTACCTCTTTTAACCCTATCAATCACTCTCTTCACTCTTATCCTCACTTGGCTTTCATGGTTCTCTATCTGCCTAGCCAATTGCACATCAGACCTTCCTCATGCCCTCTATCATTCTGGGTGGGTTCTTCAGAGCTCTCTTCTCCCTGTCCCAGTCTAACTTCACCTGTTTACATGGTTCCAAGTATCATTTTAATCATATGCCTCCTCAAATTCGTCTCTCTACTCATCTTATATCTCTACATCTCCCCCAGAAATTTCAAAAAACTTAAACGTAGCATGACTAAAACCAAACTTCTCCATAAGATTTTGGTCCTTTCCTATCTGTCCAGCAGTAAAAACACTTATGCCTCATTCATCACTCTGTCCTGAAGCCTACTCCCCATTATCAACTTCAATGATTCCAGTTCATTCAAATGCAGCCACTAAAGTTATCTTCATAGCCAGCTCCTTCCTCATATTAAGAATGAAATTCTCTTTGACTTCAATTAATAAATACTTCACCACACGTCTTATCACACAATCTTTTTACTAAGGCTACATCTAGACTGCAGCGCTTTTCCGGGATACCGGAGGTATCTCAGAAAAGCAATGCCATGTCCAAGGAATGCGTCTGCTTTTCTGAAAAAAAAAAAAATCAGAAAAGCAGACGTGCTCTTTCACCATCCTGGTAAACCTCATTCTATGAAGAAGGAGGGATGTGTTGAAAGAGCAGGTTTTTCAGAAATTTGGCATTGTGTAGACCTGCCAAATTTTGGAAAAGCCTTTTTTGACAGAAAAGCAGAAACAGATATGCAAATTGCAGTTTGCAATTTACCTATCTTTTTCCGGCTTACCTTTGTGGTCTAGCCGTAACCCAATTGTCTTACATCAGGTATAAAAGCTAGACAGTAAACTCTTTGAAGTAGGGACTATTTAGTTCTTCTGTGTCCTGTCAAGGGCATGTTGGTTCAGTACAGCAATAACTTATTTTTTATACATAGATTTTGTTTTAGAAAAGGAATTATCATTATTGTTTATTTTTGCTGACCTAAAATAAGAATAACTTCACATGTTAAAGCTACTGACAAGTATTAGGACTCCAGAATACCAAGTGATCCATGCTCACCCATCACATCTCCACAATGTTACTTGTCAATGGGAATAGGCAAGCCACTGCAATAATAATAAGACCCCACCTTGAACTGTCACACAGTTATAAAAACATATTCAAACTCATCAGAGCCTTGGCAAAGTAGGATAAAAGGACTGTGAACTCCTTTTAAGAAACAGAGATTTTGGATGTTTCCTCCTTCAATTCATTCTTGTAGTGTCAAATGTTGTGGGCAGATCTAGTCAATTATCTTTTGTCAGGTCTCCTCTTTAGAAAGATAAAACACAGCATTCCTTTCTCTGGCTCTATTGCCTTCATATGGTCAGCTATTTAGTTACAGTCTTTCCTACATCTGAGATAGTGATAACTACCCATTCTTACGGGGTATCATTCCTGGCTCTTTGGAGTTTAAAAAGCTCTGGGGATTCTGTCCCAGACATATCATGGGGTTTTAAAGTCCCCAGTAATATCACATTCCTCCCTACAACCTCTACCCACCCAGATCAAAGGTTACTTCAGGAGCACAGAGAGCACTGTTATATGCATTTTAATGACCCATCTTTAGTTAGTTAGAAGGACACTTTGTCAGTCAATGGTAATATCATTATTCACATACAGAACAGGTAATTAGAAGAAGATACACCAGGACTGGATGTGAATTCAGATGACGTATATACAATATAATTGTTATTAAAAATAAAAAAACTATACAAATTATGAAATATTTAATATGCATTAAGTTAAAGCTTCTGTTGAATGGACTATGGTAAGAGGTCTTATTTCTCCTGTTGATCTATTGTGATTTAAGATGGTTAGATGACTATTAGTCCTTGCTCACACTTCACTGAATTATGTTCTCTTCTCCTCATGCAACTCCTCAGGTGATCCAAATGCAAACCATAGCTAGAAGTAACATGGGGAGAAATCATTGCAATCTATTGTTCTGAAGAATAGAACTCCTTCAGCATCTGATTAGTCTATTTATGTTCTTAACTCTTTCTTATTTACTCTGAATTCCTGGGACAGCTTTAAGCTGGAAACTGAATAACAACAAAAAGGCTAACCAAAGAAAGAAAAAAAATGGCCACATCTTTTTCTGCTTCTATGTTCTATTCTGTGCCATATTTTGTGGGGTTAATCTATAGCTTCATTTGCTCTCTGAACAGCACTTCTATTACTCTTTTTAACTCTACTGACACCTGTATATACTCTTTAACTTGATATTTCTTTGCCTGCCTGCTGACCCTACCATTTCTTCAGTCCAGCCTGTAGTTATTCAGACCCCATTCCAACTTCTAGTTTTCTGAATATATATTGGCTTCTCGGCTTTCCTTCTGATGCTTAAAACATTACCCAGCAACATAGCTCTCTTCAGGGATTAGAATTTTCCAGATCTCAACTGCACAGTGGATTATAAGGAGCAAAGTGGTTTTGGATCAAAGTAGCAGAACTCATAGAAGTTGGTCTTGGGGAAACAGGTCACAGTGTTGGTGCCCTGATATCAGTGGTCTGTCTGGTCTCTGCAAAAGCAGGAGTACCATGATGGCTCAGGATCTGGCAAGCCAATGGTTATCTCTGTCACCTGCACATTTAGTTCTTCCTTATGTTAGTTACACATTAGCTAGCCACAGCCCTTTGCAATGCATCTGAATAGGAGAGCGCAATGTTGTCTTTGTACTGTGTGATGAAAACAGAAATGGCTGGAATCCAGAAACTGGCTTCACTCTAGCACTGCTACATAGTAGTTGAAAAAAAATTTTTTGGTTTCTTTGAAGTTGTCTACTTCAAAGATGTCTTAACAAGGACATTTAAAAACAGAAGATAGTAGTAAAATGGTTTTCATTACATATCTAGATTTACCTTTTTTCCACAGCCTAAACTGTATAAGCATTCTAGGCTTAGTTACAATTTTTTGTAAAAATCACTTTATTTGGAAACCAGTCTTTTCCGACTATTTTGAGATCTTCCCTAACACAACTTCTGCAATCCCAGTCAAAAAAGTCCCTCCCCCTCCCCAGTTGACCTACTTGTCAAATACCATGTTTTAGAATCTTATTGGGGAAGCTACATCAATATATCCACAAAGGAGTGTTTCATAAGAAGCAAACCTCTCATTGATTTTTTTTTTTGCCATGAATTATAAATTAACAGACCTCAAGTTTCCTGTCACAATTCCTTTCAGAGGGTTATGCCTCTGTACAGGGAGATCTTATGTACAATCCTAACTTTAACTGCATGAGTGGATCAGTCTCAGAGGGACTGAGTATCTTCTTAAAGTGCTTTGCTGGACTAGGAACTTACTCAGTTCTAAAGGGTGATGTGAGTGCTACGGAAGTGAAAAAAATCCACATGGCCTGCTGCTGGGTCCTTAAAATTTCCATTAAAATGTGGATAAGCTTCCATGTAATATCGCATGAATCAAAATCTAACTATGAAACTTCCGAGATTAGCCCATTTTCCCCACTAATCTGCTTCCTGTGGTCTTGTTGGGACCACACTGCAGCAAATCAGCTACATGATTATATAGTTGTCTATCATATCTCCCCTTAATCTCTTTTCTAAACTGAAAAGTCCAATTTTTATTTATCTCTCTGCACATAACAGCTGTACCAAACCCCTAATCATTATTGTTGCCTTTTTCTAACTTTTGCTAATGCCAAGATATTTTTTGAGATGAGGCAACCACATCTGCATGCCATATTTGAGATGCAGGCATACCATGGATTTATACAGAAGCAATAAGATACTCTCCGTCTTATTTTCTATCACTTTTAAAATGATTCCTAACATTCTGTTTGCATTTTTGGCTGCTGCTGCACACTGAGTGGATGTTTACAGAGAACTATCCACAATCACTCCAAGATCTCTCTCTTGAATGGTAATAGCTAATTTAGTTTCCATCATTTTGTATGTGTATTTGTGATTATGTTTTCCAATGTGCATTACTTTGCATTTATCAACATTAAAATTCATTTGCCATGTTGGTTCCCAGTCACCTAGTTTTGTTAAGAGCCTTTTGAAGCTCTTCATAGTCTGCTTTGGTTTTAGCTATCTTGAACAGTTTAGTATCATCTGCAGATTTTGCCACCTCACTGTTTACCCCTTCCTCCAGATCATTTATTAATATCTTATATAGGATTGGTCCCAGTACAGCCCCTGCAGGACACCACTAGTTACCTCTCTTCATTCTGAAAACTGCTCATTTATTCCTACCCTTTGTTTCCTATGTTTTAAGCTGTTATCGGTCCATAAGAACACCTTCCTTCTTATCCCAAGATAGCTTAGTTTGCTTAAGAGCCTTTGGTGAAGAACCTTGTCAAAAAGCTTTCTGGAAATCTAAGTACACTATATACACTGGATTCCCCTTGACCACATACTTGTTGACTCCCTCAAAGAATTGTATTAGATTAGTAAGGCATGATTTCCCTTTACAGCAACCATATTGACTTTTCCCCCAACAAATTATGTTCATCTATGTGTCTGACAATTTTATTCCTTATTATAGTTTCAACCAATTTGCCAGGGACTGATATTAGACTTACCAGTTTGTAATTGCCAGGGTCACTTCCAGAGCCCTTTTTGAAAATTGGTGTCACATTACCTATCTTCCAGTTATTTGGTAAAAAAGCTGATTTAAAGGATAATTTAAAAACCACAGTTAGTAGTTCTGCAATTTCATATTTGAGTTCTTTCACTACTCTTGGATGAATGCAATCTGGTTCTGGTGACTTGTTACTGTTTAGTTTTTCAATACATTCAAAACCCCTCGTCTGATGACACCTCAGGTCTGGGACAATTCCTCAGATTTGTCACCTAAAAAGAATGGTTCAGGTTTAGGAATGTCCCTAACATCCTCAGCCGTAAAGATCGATGCAAAAAATAAATTTAGTTTCTCCGCAGTGACCTTATCATCTTTGCGTGCTCCTTTAACAGCTCAATCATCCAATGGCTTCATGGTTATTTAGTAGGCTTCCTGCTTCTGATATAATTTTAAAAATGCTATTACTTTTAAAATTTTTGGCTTGTTGTTCTTCGAATTCCTTTCTGGTCTTTGTATTTCTGGTTTCCTGAAACAAAATTGAAATTTCAAATATTGAACACATAATCATGCATTTGTCAATAAGTTTGCTTGCTACAACTCAGTCTATTCTTTTTATTTTATTCAAAAACTTAATTGACTTTCTATACAAATATGCTGAAATTTATTAAAACTGTACTGTAAAAACTTTACTGTAGAACACAGTATTTTTATCTTTGTTTTATTAACTATCCTAGATACAATTAGCATCACTAATGGATAGGAGAACACATGTACCATTGAAATGTTCATAGTTTGATTATAGATTTTGGATTAAAAAAGTACATATTTTTGCTTTTGTCCGGTGGAGCACTGATATGTCAACCTTATAGACAGCAAGTACTGTAGCATATAAAATTAAGTTAATAAATTGACAATGAGATTTATTTTTTATATAAATTGCAATAAATCGTTATCAGCAATTTCTTTTAAAGGTTTGATTTTTTGAAAATTGCAGTCTGTATTGCATCTTCACTGATCTTACATCAGTGGTTTTTTTCCCTAATCTGTGAAAATCTCAGCATTTAGAGGATAATTTGATATAATTGCTTTTAAACTATATTTACAAGTAAGAAAACTGTTTGTCATTAATGTATATGAAAACTATACATATTCTAAGTCTTATACCATTCCAAATCCTATTTCCCAAGATTTTCATATCTAAATTCCCTGTATTATTTCATGTTGCCCTTTTTTCATTATCTCTCTTCTTGCTGTTTTTCTGTTTGCATTACCCTTCTTCTTTTGTTCATTTCTTCACTGTGTATTGGCTTTCTTTTATCTATAATGCATATGGTGTGTAATTTATGTTTAATGAAGAATTCACAAACCTTTTCATTTTACAAGAGAGGAGACGAGCTGTATCACAAAGTAAAAGTTTTCAACAACAAAGATGACAGGATGTAACTCAGAAGTTAAGAAGGAAGATGACAGAGTAGAGCTGAGAGTGAATGCACAATGCTTTTTCTAAGTGTCTATAGCAATGAATTGCTCTGGGAAAAGTTTTCACAGACTAGGAACATATTGAATACAAGACAGAGCAACCATTTAAGAGGATTGCATTGTGAATGATCTCTGATGAGGGATATTGAGTCATCTGGAGCTAGAAGTGAAATCCAGAGATAATCCTTATGATACTTTTTTCTAAAGTAGTGGTCCCCGGCCAATGGTACATATAATAGTACTTGTATTACAGTCTTTTGTGACTGGTACTCAAGGCTCTCCTAATATAATGGACAACTAATGATCCTGCAGCACCTTAGAGACTAACAAAAAACGTAGATGGTATCGTGAGCTTTCATGGGCACAGCACACTTCTTCATTTTTTAAGTAACAGAAGAACACAGCTACCCCTCTGAGATTAATATAATGGTTGATCCTTAAAAGAAGCTGGGCATATGCAGCTCTTAATGATTTCAACTGCAGTAGCAGGTGTTCCACCCCCTAATAGATTATGCACTTGAAGGACCTTTGTGCTAGGGCTGTGTTGCTGATGACCTCCCACTCTAACCTATAATGACACTAGAGCTCGAACAAACACTTTTCTCCGTGTTCACGCAATTGAATAGAGGAGGCAGGCATACTAATATTATAATAGCATCTTATAGCTTCACTTTCTTCTAAATTCAGTCTCATTTCTGTGATGAAGCTTACAGTCTGTGGGTTCATTTACTTTCGGTATGTTTAAAGGCTTACTGCATACAAGTAATGATAATTATACTATTTTTCTGACTGAAATTCTATTTCATTCATTGAAATGAATTACATGGACTTCAGCCTCATAGTCTGTCCATATATTAACTGGGATATTTCTCATAACTATGCAACAGTATTATTGCTTAAGTAAATGACAATTACCCCTAAATGGCTAGGTTTCCATGACTAATGATGGCTTTTCTCAGTTACAGTCTTTTAAAAAAAATCTCATTAAGGATTTTTCAAGCTGGTGAGCCCTTCAAGAGGCATATTCAATTCCCCTAGCTGTCTGTTTGTTTACAGGAGCACTGTGTCAAAGCCCTGGAGTAATACTGACTTATTCTGTTCTCTAGGTTAATAGAAATGAGGTTAACAAATACAAGACTGATTAAAATCAGAAACAATGAGAAAACTAAAATATTAATTGTCTTTCATTCAGGGGTTTCATTTTCTACTTATTGCTTGAAAGTTTTCCAGTCAAGAGGAAGGAATCTCTTTATTGTATACAGATAGGGTTTTACGAGATAAAAAAAACCCACTCTATCTTTTGCTGTCAGGTGTAGTTTCAAAGACAGACGAACACAGGTGGTAAGACCTGGAAAGAATTCTCACATACAACACTACTGTAATACAGCTAAACAATTCAGAAGGATTTTTGCACAGATTCTATGGTCTCTGGCTTGTCAGCAATTCCACAATATTTCTGCATTCTCTTTCCTAGGTCTTCAGGTTTCTGCAGTAAGCATTTTGGGTATATAGAAAAACTAGACTACTTCAGTTATAGTTTTGTCTGACTTATTGCTCAGAGCATTGTAGATTTCATAATTCATGTTCTAGCTGTGCCACTAAATAGTTAGCAAAGTTCTAGACACTTTCATATACAATACTGTATTTACTGTTCACTGGTAGTTGATGCTTCTCCAAGTGTGTTACATAATTTCCTCAGTTTTCATAAAATGCCTTTCAAATTTCATTCTATAATACGGCTTTTCATTTAATTCTGGTTAGCTATTACCTATGTAGTTTTCCAAACAAGTTCTTTACAAATGCACCCACTCAATCTGGGAGAGTTTGACTTCCCTCTGTGCTCACAGGATTTCCCATGTGTCTGTAGTTTTCATTTCAGATTTTTGAAATGAGTTCTCCAAGTAGAGAACTCTGTTCATTTTTAAAGCATTTGGGTTTACACTTTCTCTCTTAGTGGCAGTGAATGTACACCCGCATTTTATTCTTTTGGATGCAAGAAGGGCTTTTGGATGCAAGAAGGGACATCTTGTCAGAACCTCTTGTGATACATTCCTTTTTGGGGAAAGCTATTATAGGACCAGATTCTCCGTGGTCCTTGTATGGATGCACAGGGAAGAGGAACGCATAAGAGACTTTCCCCCTGTTGCTTACTCTATCCAAGGATCATGGATCATCATGATGCTTGTTGCCCAAGCAGCACAGAGAGTTGCTGCTGGGGCTGAAAATTGACCCCAAAGAGAATGGAGGAGGTGATGGATGATGATTCCACCTCCCCTGCACAAGGGGCACTCTGCACATAGCTGAAACCACTCAGGCACAATATTTTCTTCAATTCCTGCAGGGTTAGAGCTTCTGTGTACTGCTTCCTGACATGAACCAGCCTAAAATATACATAATCTGGCCCATTTATCTTTAGGCTTTCTTAAGGAGTTTTTAGAACAACCATACATCTAAAATGACCACAGAGGGAAATTAAGTAAAAATGGTTTTGTTACAGCAATTTTCTTCATAGGAGAAATGCCAGAAAAAATTGCAAAAGCAAGCACTTCTGAGTGGCTTATTAAAGAATTCATCCTACTATACACACATGAGCATAATCAGTTAGACACAAAGAAAAAAATTAAATAATTGCAAGACAATTAAATAGGAGAGGTGTAGCATTCCTTTAATTTCAGTACTTCACAATATAACTGGAAGGATAAATGTAAATCTCTGACTTCCATGGATATTTGGGGGCAAACTCCCCAAAATTTCCAGGTTCAGCACTTTTAATGATCTCTAATACTGCTACTCTGGATCCTACCACATAGAAATCAGTGTGGTGCATAACTATCTAATTTTAATTGTTACCGGGTGTACATTATAGTTAAGGAAGAGAGATGGAAATAAAAGGTCAGTTTCACTGGTACATGCCTGCTGCTTTGTTCTGTTTCAGGAATGCAAATGAATCATTACAGCGGACCAGTAAATCTAGTTCATAATTTTATTTGTATTGTGGTCACAGACCAAACCAGAGTGGGATTCTGTGCGCTACACACTATGCAAATAAACAATGAGAGACAGCCTCTGTCTCAAAGAGCTTACAACCTGAATAGATAAGTGACACAAAGGGTGGGTAAAAGAATATTAGTTCCTTTTTACACCTGAGCAACTGAGGCACAGAGAGACCAAAGGTATATCTATACTGGAGCTGAAGGAGTGATTTCCAGCGTGTACAGACACACCTTTATTTGTTCTATCCAAGCTAGAATGCTAAGAATAGCCTGTCTCACTGCTACACTGCTAACTGCCCTGACTATAATGCCACACTAGGTACATACTCAGGAGGCTAGCCTGTCCTGATGCTCCCATTGCCATGGTTACACTGCTTTGTTTTTCCACATTAGCTTAATCAGAGCTAGCACAGGTATGTCTACCCAAGCTGCACATTACACTCCAGCTGCAGTGAAGATATATCTTCTCTATTGTCCAGGGTCACACAAAGTCTGTGGCAGAGCAGGGAACAGAATCCCAGTTCTTTGCTTTAACCACAAGACCATACTTTTTTGCAGCATGCACTTGTTATAATCCTTCTTGCTAGCCGGCTTCCACCGTATAACAGATTCACATGACAGGACAGTAGAAGAAGCTATACTTAATAGCTGAATAAAATGTCAATTGTCTGAAAATTGGATATTGTTAGCCTTATAATAATGTGCTTGTGGATAGTATGGATGCTAGTAGGACTGATGGGGTAAGATTTCAAAATGAGAGATAGATTACAAAATGTTAACACTACTAAGTCTTCATTTACTTATGTGGAATGCAACGTTATCAGAACAGTTGAATGACTTACTATCTCCTTCTGCATACTGATGCGAATGCAATTATGCTAAAAAGAAACACACTGTTACATGAAAATATAAACAGCCATTTCAAGCATAGGGCAGAGATGTACTGAATATGTAACACAATGCATAATAGTTATAATCATTTGAAGCTAATTGAAATATTGAAATGCTATGATTAGAGCTGGCTGTGCCATTGTTTGCTTTTCCAGAAACATTCATATCATCATGTTT
This sequence comes from Rafetus swinhoei, assembly GCA_019425775.1. NCBI lineage: Eukaryota > Metazoa > Chordata > Testudines > Trionychidae > Rafetus > Rafetus swinhoei. The sequence continues at coordinate 134,711,222 of CM033424.1, read as the reverse complement.
ATTTGCCTAAAGGTTTAAGAGGGAAATTTAGTATTTTCAGTAATAATATGTACATGTTGGTGCCTTTTCATACATTTGCATCAGAGGTCCTTGCTATATACAAATTACACACACACACACAGTATTAAAACAACATTAAGGTTGCAAAGTAACATATGCAACACTTAGTGAAGGCCAGAATTAAGGTTGTCCATGCATCCTTAATTCAGCCCTTTTGCATATATGGTACTTTTTAAAATACATGATCACATACTAACTTTTGAGAGCTTGACTATGTCACATTAATTTTCTTGTAACCTAGTTTGTGATCTGTGTCGTTACTCAGGCAGCTGTTCAGCAATACTGTTAGTTAGCAGGGGCCAGGATTGACTGTCACAATGTCCTCACTCATCTCTGACTCTGTCAATTATGATAATCAGAAGGCTGCTTGCGTGTGTGCTCAGTGATGTGTGCCATGTCGACTTGTGCACTTAGTCTTCACAGCAGACTCCAAGAGAGCCCCCAAAGACCACAAATCAGATAAGGATCGAAGGCGCAGGCTAGGTTTATTGTTAAGTGAAGTACATTAATAGTTGTCAATTGACTCTACTGAACCACTATGCATTTGTACCCGGTAACAATGAAATGGCTCAAACAATGAAACACTTCTATTGCCCCCTGAGGCCATTTAAAGACTGTCCCCCCAAGACACCACCTTATATACAGGTACAAACACATCACTGCTGACGTGTGAGGTTGCCACCCTCTGATGTTGCCAGGCTATCACCAATCACCTTGTGCCTCATGATCTGATTGGACCATCTCCATCCATCATGTATCAACCTCGACCCTTTCCTGACCCTGAGTTGGTATCTGTGGGGAGTAAACATCTATCAGGCTGTTTATCTTGAACCCTTTTCCTGAACTGAGAAGCAGACTTCAAGGCCCCTCTCAGTGAGTAATGTGCCTATAACTCATGATAAGCCCCAATTACTGCTCTCCAGATGGGGTTGTGCTTTCTCAGCTTGTTTATGCCTGGTTAAACAAACATGTCTGTTTCCTGCTCATTTCAACCTTTCTTTAGCCATGTATTGTCCATTGTTAGCTAGGCCACAGACCTCAGATCAGGCCTCTGCAATATGGGTTTATGTCTCATGCCCTCAATCATTCTATTTGGCACTGAGATGTATTGGACTGGGTGTAGAGCTACATTATTGCTGCTCATTCATTTCCCCACCCACACTCACAAACACATCTCTTCCTCCTCACAAATGTCCTCAACTGAGAAGAAAATGAGCTTTTCAAGCACTGCTCCAGTTTATAAGTTGCAGATGATGAACTGAGACACGTAGAAGTTAAGGAACTTGCTCAGCCTTACTTATCTGTGGCAGATCACAGAGTTGAATGGGGAACTACAGCCCAGGCTAACACCAAACCACTGGACCATTCTAATTGCTCTGTTATAAGTTCTCTGCTTCTGCTGGCCTTGCTTCTAGTAAATGTACGTGACGTTATTCCTGCATATATAGACATATAAGACACATTTAATGCATACTAGACACATTTAAAGCTCTAGTTACATGGTGTATCTTACAGAGTTGCAGCTAGATAGCAGTAAATTAGAAACTGGCCCACTGTGCTTGGCTAGCTAAAGGCATCTTCTGCCAGCAAACATGTCCTAGTCTTTATCTTCTACAACTTATTTCACATTAGCAAAAATTTGACTTGTGTACTGTCTTTCAGAGTAAGGTTCTTTGTGGGGGAGGGCTTGAGAGTAAACAGAATAAAGGGGCTGGGGTGAAATCAAACATTAGCAGGCATGTCCCAATGCTATTCCTCAGACATCCTAATCTAATCATGTCTCAGCTTATTTAAAGTCAGGAACTGTAACATCTAAGTTGCAGACATTACATAATATTGATTATGCTCCAAAACACCCACATAGCAGTGTGCTGATCTATTCCTCTGTCCTTTTTTTGTCTACTGTATCTTATCCCAGATGTTTACTGCTATTTTATCCTGGACTACACAACTGTGCTTTCCAAAATCTTTATCCAAGCTGCATGCCTTTTTCTAGGTTTTGTATCCTGTTATAGAGAAAAATAAATTGTGAAATCCTTAATGCCACTAAATGACAATAAAAATATTGTCTGCATGAGAAACTGAAAAAAGACAACCTATGACCTTATATACCCTAAAATCCTCCTTTTTTAAATTTTAATTTTTAAGCAATAAAAGGTTATGAAAGGTTCCAACAAAGTTGGACAAACTATTCTTAGCCAAAAAACAAAACCTTGATGATCTTTGGCTTTTTTCCCAACCTACAATAAGTTCACAGATACTCACAGATTTCACAAAATGTGTTTACTACTTGTTCCTGTTTGTTTCACATTTCATAACAATTTTTAGTCTATGGATTGCTTGCACTTGCTACATGTATTCACCATTACAAACACTGTGTGACTAGTCACTCTAGTCGTCTGGTGTAATGAAAATGCACGATCTGCTCACTGGATCTTTGGTTGTCAAGGAGTGCATGGAAAAAGGTTGTCAGCTAAGAGTCAGAGCACTGAATTTTCAAAGGACATTTTAAAAGCTTTCATTTCCAAGACCCTGAGCCATCAGTGCGGTAAATTAAGGCTAATCCAATATTATCAGTTGTGCTGAGAAATTACATTTCTCTAAGCGCCGGCATATCTATATATGACACTTAGGCTCAGGACTGTTATACTTACTTGGGGCACTAGGTATTGCTACAAAACAAATAATAAATACATCATCCATATGTGGAATTTCTGTTCGGCATATACAAGTGATGTGTCAACTCCAAAGGGTATGGTCACATCCTTACCTATCCTGTTTAATGGTCTGTGGCTTGGCTATTGCTCTGACAAGGATTTTGACCAGCAATGACTGAAATCTATTGTCACATACCCTTGTCAGTTTCATGTAAGGAAACAGAGGGTTCTGTCCTGCGGCTTGGTGAACATACAGTCAGCTATTATGTCTTCCAGTCCCATATGCGTACTACATCCAAAGCATTAAAATAATAATAATAACATAGGAAAGTCAAGCACTCTAAAGCTAGACTTGGGGTTGCCTATTCAACCATAATTCACTCACCTTGTGCATATGCATTCTGATATGGTCTTTAATTACATGATCATGTACTAGCTATTCCACAAGACTAAGAGAGTAGTTATTCAATATTTCTTTTTATTTTCTCATTCAACATGTGACCCACCCTGCCTTATGTAATGCATATAATACAAAGACTGTACTGACTGCCAAAAACTGTTAATTTGCTTCTGGGTGCTACTGTAGGACTCTCAGCACATTATCCAAGTGCTTCACAAACAAATACATTTATCTTCACAACAGGGGGCTATTGACATCCCATTTTCCCCATGAAAAGCTGAGGCCCAGATTTGCAAAATTATAGAGGTGTTGCTGCATTCAGCATTGCAATACCAAACTGATTTAGAAGCCCAAATTTCATTTTCAACAGGGATTTAGACACTTTGAAGCCTAAATCTCACTAACAGTCAGGATTTAGACACCTAAGTGCCTAAATCCCTTTTGTAAATGAGATCTATTTTGAAGTCAGTTAGGCAATCCAACTTTAAACGTAGCAGCATCTCAATAACTTAAAAAATCTGGGATAAAGAGATCAAGGTCAAAGCCATAAAAGTTTGTACCAATTTTGTGTGCCCAATTAAAGATCCTTAGGTCCTGATTTTTAGAGTTGCCAGATGGTTTCAACAAAAATACCGGACACACTCGAAATTACATCACAATCTACATTACATCTTATTTAGAAAATACCGGACATTTATATTTTCTCAATTTGTTTCCCAAACAGAAAGCTCAAATACTGGACTGTCCGGTTCAAAACCGGACACCTGGCAACCCTACAGATTGTCCAGGGTGCCTAGCACATTACTGCACATTTTATATCTCAATTGCGTTCCAGTCAACTTCAGTTGAAGCAGGGAGCAATTCTGCACCAAGGTACCAGCATGTAGAGTACACAATTGCTCTTGCTGCCAGGAGGACATTCTATTGAGCCCCCAAAGCCTGGGCTGGAGCAAGGACCAAATTCTAGCACATCCCTATAGAGCACATGTAAATATTTTTCATAGGCCGAATTTTCATGGGAACAAGAGGCACATCCCTAACACCAGAGCATTTGTCCTGCCAAATTTCAACACCTCCCTCTCACAAGCAGCGATGTGCTAGTGCTTCTCAACAAAATAGATAAGAACATTTTAAACATGAGCAAAACAATGTATTTCCCTAATCTTGTTCTTGAAAATGGCTAAACTATTTTAGAGGAAGCATTAAAAAAAAACCTCAATTTGAAGCAGAAGGATAAATCTTCAACCTGAATGGTTAGTTTAGCAAAGTTATAAACAATTGAGAAGCAGGTCTTATAAACGGGATACTTAAAACAACTTTGGATGTAGTGCTACCGAGTTCTTTTAAAATATATCTAACAAGTTCATTTCTTTATTTTACACACATCCAATTCTCTGTCACCTATCATCACAGAACGTCACAAACAAATACTCAGTTCTGCTTGTGAAGCACATAACTGAATCCCTTTAACACTTTCTGCCAAAGATTTGCTCATGGTCTGAGGAGCATGTCATGAAATCTCAGTGGGTGCATCTAGACTGGCAAGATTTTGCGCAAAAGCAGCCGCTTTTGTGCAAAAACTTGCCAGCTGTCTATACTGGCCGCTTGAATTTGCGCAAGAGCACTGACTTTGTACTGTACAAAATCAGTGCTTCTTGTGCAAATACTATGATGCTCCCGCTCAGGGATAAGCCCTCTTGTGCAAGAATACTTGCGCAAGAGGGCCAGTGTAGACAGGAAAGAACTGTTTTGCGCAAAAAAGCCCTGATGGTGAAAATGGCGATTGGGGCTTTCTTGTGCAAAATCGCGTCTATCCTGGCCACGGATGCTTTTGTGCAAAAGCACTTTTTGCGCAAAGGCACCCGTGCCAATCTAGACGCTCTTTTGCGGAAATGCTTTTAACGGAAAAACTTTTCCTTTAAAAGCATTTCTGCAAAATCTTGCCAGTCTAGATGCAGCCTATGTGTGTCATATTAATTAAGCTTTGAACTAATTATAAGTAACTTTACCAGTCATCAGCTCATACAACAAATGAGATGTAGCAGTGGATGAAAAAAGGAGCGTACTAAAAATTATATACAGACCTTATTCAGCCTCCAGGGCTTAGTCCTAACACAACCACCACTGACATAGCTCATTCTTGAGTTTCAAAAGGAAGGGGTAGGAAAGAGGCAAAGATTAAGGGCAGGTCTATACTTTCAACACCCTGTACCAGTGCAGCTGTACCGGTGCATCTGTGCCAATGCAGAAGCTTCACGGATACACTACAATGCTGACAGGAGAGCTTCTCCTATGGGTGTGGATTAACTACACAGATGAGAGGCAGAGGCTATGGCAATGGGCAAACCCAAGCCATCGACACAGTACTCTCGAGATTAGGAGTTAGATTGATTTAATTGCATCACTGTGGATTTTTCATACCCGTGAGTGATGTAGTCATACCAACATACGTTTGTAGTAGAGCCCTACACGGGGCTTTTTTTAAATCTTACTCCCGCCCACTCATGCTGTTATGGACTCTGGTCCTGTGGGACTCATAGGATCCCAGTCCTGCTGCTGGGCTTTTCGCTAGTCCTGCATAGGGTTCTAGTTTGTAGTGTAGACCTGGCCTACATTACTTTTCTGCCCTCTTCCCCATCAATCCCTTGGCTAGCTGGGAGACAAACCATTCCTCTGCACAAGGTCAGGAATCCCATTCCTGTTTTAACATCCACCAGATTGTAACACCCTCTTGGCAACCATTACACTAGCAAGAAACCACTCCTATCATGCCACAAGCATATCCCCTATGCAATGGAAATTCCCATCTGCACCTTTTAATGGCATGCTGTACTTCTCAAGCAATGCTAGCAGTTGGACTGGAGATTCAAAGGAGGGAAGAATAAAAGGAGGGAAGGGAATTTTTCATCTTTGATTCAAAAAAGGAGCTTCATGTTAATTGTGTAAGCCTTCGGCGGGTGGTGTTGGCATACAAAAGGATGGCTTCAATATCTAGAGGTTCATCTTAATATGTATGCACTACTGCCATCTCAGGATCCCATCCAGAAACTGGGAAACAATAAAATCACCTTTCTGTGACCCTTAACAATCAGCATTTCTCCTCTCACAAGCAGAGAATCTGTGTATGAAATATGGGAAAAAGTATGACGGAGAAAGGCAGCACAACATTGATTTGAGAAAACATAGGAACAACGAATCAACAATATATTTACACAAACAACAAAAACCCAGCCCCACAGTATCTCTGGGAGTAGGCTCTCACCTTTGTTTTTCATTTACCAGTATCAGTGTCTGATGAACAAATCTCTTTAATATTCCAGTTTCTCCCTTTCCCTATCATACCCGATTCAAGGTTTTCAGTGGTCAGTGAAGTCCCAGACTCTACTGAGTGCAGTCAGGCATAGTCCTTTCCAAAATTCTGTAGATGTTCTCAATGGCTACAGTGAGCAGTCTCAATCAAGTCATATTAAGTAGTTCTGTTGCCCTTTTGTCAGACAGGAAGTATGCAATATTGTATTGCCCCCACACTCAAAACTTCATCTTATATTAAACAAGATGACTAAGGTGTTCATACTGGGATGGCCATCTTGGAGGCTTCTTGTATCTTCCTCCAGTTTATCCACAGACTATAGCAGAGAATTCCTTCCCTGTAGAGTTTCAAACCATAAGGCTTACAAATGAAATACCGAAGTGTTAGTGGAACATCAAGAGCATGTTCTTGTGTAGCCCAGCAAACAATTAGGTCAATCAAAATTTGAGACATAAGAGCTCAACCTGTAGGGTGCAGTCTTCAGTTCATACTGAATGTTTATTTCTCCCCCTGGTAGCAATAAAATCTTAATCCTGAAAACATTCTCCCCTAGCATTGCTCATGTCAAAGTGGGCATCTGTTTGCTGTTTCCCACAAACGCCTTGATCCCAGGAGCTCTAATGCTGCTTTGCTGGCTCCCAATATTTCTCACGAGTCACTTGTAATTTGGCAGTGAGCATTTCTATAACAACTACAGGAATGTAAAAGGCAAAGTATTTTTTTTTTTTACTTTCAATACCAAATGTAGGATGACAGGTTCCTTGACAGCTCCTTCAGTCTGCAGCTGTTTTGGTTTTTTTCCCCTGATTTCCATCAACATGACTCACGTGCTCTGTGTTGATTCAGAGCTAACCCTAGTTTTTGCAGTGTCCTCTTCAAAATAAGACTGGGGACATAAGGAGGGGGATCACTTGAAGCAAATCCCGAAAACCTTGGCATTAGCACAGGATAACTGTGCTGTCTCTGAGGAATGGAAGTTTAAAGGTGTGTTGAAAGTTTGTTTGCAGGATTATGGTAGCTGATCCCAGGATATTAGAGAAAAAAGGTGGGATGTTCCCAAGCTACTAGAGAGATAAGTTGGTTGAGGTAATTTTATTAAACCAACTTTTCTGCTGGTGAAAGAGACAAGCTCTGTGTAAATCTGAAACCTTGTGTCTCTCACCAGCAGAAGTTGGTGCAATAGACGGTATTAACTCACCCACTTTGTCTCTTTAAAGTGTGGTATCTGCCTAAGGGCAGATTTAAACTTGTATCAAGGATAGATTTAAGGGCAGGAGACCCAGGTGGCTTCTTGGGATGCTGCTTGTTCTTAGTGAAAAAAGGGAAAATAGAATGTTTGCAGTAAAATCTTCCAGGTGTATGAAAGTTTTCGATAAGAATAAAAGTAAAATTTTAAGACTGGCATGGCCATGGCTGCAACAAGAGCACAATCATGAAGGGAAGAAACAGTGAGATCCAGGCAAGGATATTTGCACTGAATCCAAGAGTTTTCTTCATGCCTTGTGACTGCCTTTCCCTCAACCTGGTTGTGTCAGATGCAGAATAATCTAATTTAGATTCAGTTGTTCTCTTCGGAGTACTGCAAAGGATATCCAGCCTGTTTTCATCACCAGCTATGAGGTGGAAGAACCTCACAGACAGTGGTACAAATCTGACCCTGAAGCCGCTAAATGACACTCAGTGGGAGAACTATATTGACAGCATAAGGGCAAATGAGGTACCAAGTTTTACGAAGCTCTGATGGAACTGCTATAGTTGAGTAAAGCCAAAGCCAGAATCCTACACAAGGTACAAAGCCTAGCAAACCAGATCTCTGAGTTCATATTTCTGGTCTCACTTGTGGTTTGGCACAACACCCTGTTCCAAGTAAATGTAAACAAGGCATTGCAAATTCAGTCAATGGACATCATGACCACTATCACTTTGATAAGAAGCTGCCTTGATTTCATTGTGGCCCACAGGGACACTCAATTTGAAGATGCCATCACTGCTGCCAAATAATGGCAAAAAACTTCTGAGTTCAGCCTGTCTTTAAAAGGAATTCCTTATTAATGGGAAGAAGAGACAGTTTGGTTATGAGAGCAGAGGTGAGGTGATGGAAATTGTGAAAAAAAAATTCAAGAGGGAGTTTTTTTGCTCTCAATGATACTGCTCAAATGTCCAGCGAAGAAAGTTTTAGACAAATGAAGCACCACAAAAAGATCTGTGGGGTTTTGTATGACCTTAACAAGCTGCTGGCAGACAGGAAAATGCACTTGGACAATTGAATTCTGATACATAGGCAATGTTTGGATAGCCATGATAAAAACTTGTCTGCTGAACTGGACAACGTGCAGTTCTGTTTGGAAAATGGAACCCCATTCCAGGTTTTCCAAGATGCAGATATGAAAAACACTTTCCCTAATGTGTGAGTACATTTGAGGATATTGTTCAGAGTGCAGGTCACACTCATGGATAATGAGTGCAGCTTTTGGACACTCAGACATTTTAAAACATACCTTTGATCAATGAGGACTGATGGGAGACATCACTTGCTATTTATCACCTCAGAATGCCATTGGCAGGCCTTGGTTTCTCTCTGACAGTGTACTTCAGAGGGAAAGGTGAGAGAAGTGACCGTTGGAACTAAAGGACTAGGGTTAATATTCTATAGCTGTCACATGTTGTAACACCATTTAATACTGGTTGGTGCACAGTTCAATTTCTTTATGTTATTATATTGCAGTTATTCTTAAAATTGAAAAAGTTTCTATAAGCTTAAAAGAAACAATTTTTAAAATCTACTCATAAAATACAGATTTACAGATCCTAGCATGCAAATGTATTGTTTTAATGATAGGGGAAAATCATGCAAGCAAACTGGGCATTAAAGTAATGAAACTACAAATGAAAAGAATAAGATATTAAAAAGTTTAACAAATGAAGAATGGGGGCCAAAAGCCACTCCTTTCCCGGAGTACCATTTGGTCTAGAGCTGGCCCTCGTTGTATTAATTTATCTATGGATCTCTATGGTTGTTCAATTAGTTAAATCCATCTCTGGAGAAGGAGGAGGAGAAGAAGACATACTTGAAACTGCCTTTTCTTTTTCATTACCTTGTTTTTTATGGTTAGGTATTTGATGTGTAAACTCAAATTAATAGAGTCTTCTTATGATGGTTAGAACTCTATCAAGATTTCAGTCCTTGATGTGGAAATGGGAAGAGAGCAAAAATCCTAATAGGAATTCCAATTCAAATTTTTCATCTTGTTGCTAAGGGTTCCTTCAGCCAGTAGAAGTTGAAACATGCAATAGAATCTACTGTTCCAATATCTGTGGATACTGCTTCCTCCAGCAGAAGCCCACAGAGACCAGTTGAAGGATCTGGGAGTTTTAGTGGGTCACAACCTCACTGAGTCAATAATGCATTGTTAAAAAAAAAAAAAAAAAAAAAAAAGCAAATGAGTTTTGGATTGCATTAACAGGAATATAGCATGCAAGTCATGGAAGGTGCAATTACCACTCTACTCAGTGATGCATAGGCCTCTTGTGGAATAGTGTCCAATGTTGGTCATTGCTGTATACAAGGGATGTAGAAAAACTGGACAGGATCTAAAGGCAAGCAGCAAAGATCTTCAAAGGGATGGAATGCAAGTCATAGGAGCAAAGGCTGAAGGAATTGGGTATGTTCAGTTTGAAAAGAGGAGATTAAGGCAGAACATGATATTCAAATATTTGAAAGGCTGATATAAAAAGATGGAGAAAAATTGTTCTCTCTTCCACAGAGGGCAGGACAAGAGGCAGTAGGTTCAAAATACAGCATACCAGCTTGAGATTAAAACTTCCTAAGTGAAAGAACAGTAGGACAATGGAACGAAGGGCCTACTGAAGCACTAGAAGCTCCTTCACTGCAAGTTTCCACAAATTGGCTAGATAGCCATCTATCTTGAACAAATCTTACACTTTGACAGGACATTAAACTAAATTACCCTTTCAATCCTCTCTATGCATGTGGTTCTATGATTCTATGACTAACAGAGACTACAGGATTTTTACTAGGAAATGAAAGCATTGCCATACATGAACTATTTTTGACACACAAAAAAGTGTATTTTAGACCAGCATGATAAAACAGAAAGTAATCTATAGGGGATAGAAAAAATACAAAATTTATTTATATAGTATTTTCTCTAAGGAAAAGTCAGCATCCTGGGGTAATCCAACAGGTACCTTCCCCCACATCCTTCCCTTCTCCTTAGACCCTGAATTATGACCCCAATAATTTGGGTGATGAAGCAGAACAACATTACTTTTGGAGCCCATTAATTAGACTCTTTAAAGGTCTAATTCTGATCTTACACACAAGTTAATTAAAAGTAACTACATCTGGGACTGATTCACCATTTAATCGCTCCACTTGGTTTCAATGGAGTTACACTGGCATAAATCTGAAGCGTAATACAGTGAAAAACTAGGTCTTTTGACTAATGGAGTTTCAGCCACATAGAAACATAAAGAGATTAGAAACAATCCCTAAAAGAGATTTTTACAAGTCATAGAAGGCACTCCTTCTGCACATGGCTAAGAGCTCTGCATCTATAAATATTTGGGGCCAAATTCTGATGCATTATTCAGGGAAAAATCCATTCGAGCTACTCCAACTTTAAAACAGTATATATGAGATCAGTTTGTCTTTTAAAATCAGTTCTAGATCTTCCACTTCTCCTCTACATGGTAATAAAAAATGGTTATTAAAGTCACCAGGCAGTGCATTTTATTCAGATAGCTTCCAAACCAATTAGCAAGTTAGAAAGAATACACTGTACATTGGTTTGGAACATATATCCTAGGAAATGAAATTATATCGTTATGTTAATCACAGCAGTGCCCACTTTAGAATAAAGTTTTAAAGGTCACCTCCTGTTTCACAGCTCTAACTGTGAATATGCATGCAAATAACATCTATTCCTGTGCAGAGCTGCAGAGAAGCAAAGTGGACAGCCCAGTCTACAGTGACAATATAAAATTTACTGAAATCCTTGCTTGTTGAAAGTCTGCAATCTAAGGAGCCACAACGAAGAAGAGAACACAAGTGAACTGAACAGTGGAACAAAGCAACTGGGAGACAAGATGATAATGATAAACAGGATGAATCCAAAATTTTCCATCAAATCTCTTTTTCAACAAATAATTGTGTTTGCAACCACACTAATTTTTCTGTGGACAGTATCCATTTTCCATGGTAAATTATTCTTTATTTTTTTTAAGTCAAAGTAAAAAAGCTGTGTACTTGCCAACCAAAGTTCTTTAGTTCTTTGGTCAAAAACTGAACATTTCTATTTGGAAATGCTGCCACAGGGCCTTGTGGGTGCTCTAGTTTCAGTGCCTAATAACCCCCCTTTTCTTCTACTGACTGATCTCCCCAGCTGGATTATATCACTCATGTGGGCAGTGAGTCCCAGGATTCAAGAAGATGTGCATCATGAGAAAAGTAGTTCAGCTAAGGTGCACAATCCACAGAATTCAACAGTGATACAAAGCACCTAACTACAACTGCAATGTGGCAATGCTAGAGGCAGTGCTTTAGCTACCACTGCTGCTTTTAAAAAGGTATAAATTCCCTCAGTAACATAGCTGGTTAGGCAACAGCTCCATATTGAAAACCAGTGGATTTACCATTAGTCACAGCAGTGTTTTGCAGTCACCTCTTGACATCAGAATCACAATTCCTGACTTTCCCTGTTTGCAGCTGGATGTCACACTTCAGTTATATTCTGCCTTTCTTCTACCCTCTCAACGCCACAGATGCCCATACTGAATCTAGGGTTGCCAGATGGTTGAAACAAAAATAACGAACACCTCCCCCCCCCAAAAAAAACACCGGGAAAAAATTCTGTTGAAGGAAAAAAAAGGAGGGGGGGAGACCAAAGTTGTTGAGCAAAAAAAAATTAAAATAAAACAGTATTAAAACAACATGTCCCCTTTAAGAGTAAGTGCAGGGATAGGAACAGGAGAGCGGTTGAGCACTAAGACCCAGGGAGCTTCCCCTTAGTCGGCAGCCATTTTGTGCCGGCAGGCTTGCAGAACCAGGTAAGCATGGGAGCTGGGGTTGGGGGGCTGGAGGTGTTGGGAGTCGGGGGCTCGGGGAGGCTGGGCGTTGAGTGTTTGTAGGGTTGCCAGGTTTCCTGGCCGGGGAAAAAAATCAGAAAATACCGGACATTTTAGGTGTCCAGTATTCTCTGAATTTTTTTACTGGACAGGAGGCGAAAATACTGGACTGTCCGGGTGTATACTGGACACCTGGCAACCCTAACTGAATCTCCCTGCCTTTCATGCTTCTTACTTCCTCCTCCTCTCCAAAACCATTTCTTCTCTTCCTTTCTTCCTCCCATTTCTTTTCTCCCACGCTTTTGCTCCTACAGTTCCAGATCTTTAAAAGTCTCCTTAACCCATAAAAGATTTTCTGGACTAATTTACAGAAGTTAGCGCATCTCCTCTGGTGGAAGTAATATTAGAATGTGGTGTGTGTCATAATGGGGTTGGTGCAGCAGCAAAGATGGCCAGAGTGTTTGAGAATCTCAGTGCTCCTTGTTCATCAGTTAGCAAGTGCTGCATCCAATATTTGGATACATCTACTGGTTCTGCTCTCCCCTTCCTCCATATACTAAAAAAACTCACTTGGAATCCCAGATTAAATTCATCCACCTACCCGAGAACAGGAAACACATTTAACAAGTTCATTTCCTCTGGTTAGGATGAAAAATTGTTGATGTAGTACTCCTCAGTGGCATGTCTTCATTTCAAGTTATGGAAGTGGTCCTCTGGACATTTTTCTTCAAAATAAAGAATCAGACAATGTTTTCCACAATGCGGTTAAAGCATACAAGTACCAAAATCATACAAAACAAGTAGACTGTGAACTCTTTGGCCAGGAACCTGCTTGCTTGCCATCGGTCTGTACAGTGCCAAGCACAATGGGGTCCTTCATCATGTTTATTATGCTAGTGCCTAAAGGCCAGCCATGAATGCAGACCCACTGTGCCCTCTCAAGCACACAAGAGAACATGATCCCTGCTCTGATGTGCTTTCACTGACATGACAGACAGGGTAGGGAAAGTGGAAGAACACACAAGCAGAGGGAACTATTTGGTGGCAACACATTTTCATGCTAGCTCCATCGTTTTTGAGGGGCGGGGAATAGTAAAAAAGGGATAAGCCCAATGGAAAGAAAAGGGCTGTTGAGATTGGGTGAATTGGAAGGGGAGAGGAAGATAAGAGGGGCAAGTGTGTAGTGATGCTATGGTGAAGAGGCTGCAAGGAAGAGGGAGGGGCAAGATTGGAGGAAACAGCCAATCAGCATAGGGCACAAGGGTTAACTGGCTAAACTGTAGAAAGTTCTCCAAATGTCCAAAGAACCAAACATCCCTACTTCAGTTGCTGCTACTGCTACTAGCTAGAATCTCTAGCTGGCTTCCCTCCTTTCCCTCTCCCCCACAGATTTCCCCCATGTCCACATGGCAATGAGGAGAGGCATCACCAGGGGTGCCACCAGACTAGGGCATTCATAACCATGATATAAATATAAAAACAACATTATTATAATATAATAATAATTAAAAATAATTTATCTAGACACAATGAAGAGCCAATTAATTTCATACTAAAAAATTCTGAGAATTGAATTAATTCCCCTAAAGAACATGGCTGCTTACCAGTGTTGTAACGCTGCATTATATTCCAGGACAAGCATTTAGAGAGAGAGCTCTTTTAATATTTAGTATCCATATATTAGAAAATCTGTTTGGTCTGTCTCTACAAAGTGACCTGCAAATTAAAACATAAAATAGAGGTTTTGCTGCTTTAGAAAAATAATTTCAAGGTTCTTTAAGAAGAGTTTTTTTTCTCCTTGTCTTCTACATTACAAATACCCATTATTGACTTATTGGTATTTGTCTCAAGACTTCTTGGAAGACTTAAATTAGCAGGTGACTGAAGTCTGAGAAACTGAGAAAGCAAATGATAGTTTTTCATGTTCTCTAACCCACTATCACAGGGTGACTGGCCCACAAGATTGAAATAGGTCCAGGGCCCCTGTGCCAGAGCAGGTGTTCCCAGTTGAGCCAATTAAAAGGGAGGGCTGCACCTGGACTATAAAGGATCAGAGGGAATTCAGTGCAGGCAGAGGTAGAAGAGGAATTGTATAGTTAAGCTGTAGCGAGAAAAGATACATTGTAGTGGTCCCTGAAGAAGAAACATGGGTCTGGGTAAAGACAGCAGGCCACACCTTGATTCTCCTCCTGCTGCTCAGACAGTGGGTCAGAGAGGAGGTCTCTGCCCAGCCAAAGCTGGGTGGAAGAATCTTTTTTGTGGCTGTTTTTGGAATTTTGTTATAATGAAAAGAAACAAATCCCAAGAAGCAATGTGAAAGGATGAGTGAAACTGAAATGAGGTTTTCGTTAAGGAACCTAAAAGGGGAAAATAGAGAGAAGATGCTAGCCACTGTGCTATAGCCTCCCTGTGGGATTTTTTTTTAATTAAAAGCATATTTAACTACAACTAAGAAGCATTTGGGAGAAACTCTCACTTGGTGAAAGCATTACAGTCCCCATACCTTCAAATGAGGCCTAACAATTTCCATTCTTGTCTACTCTTTCAAGGAGTTCTGCTATTAAAAAGATAGAACACATTTGATATTTCTAAGGTAAAATAAAATATGAAAGCCAAAGCCCATTCATGTAATATTTATATACCATAGAACAGCAAAAGTGAACCACCTGTTTTCTTTTACAGGTCACCTTTAAACTGAACCTGACAGTCACACTGTATCCAGATTTGAATCTGGGGAACCAAAGATGATACGGCTGTATGTGTTATCTGCCCATCTTCCAGCCATGTGACTCTCAGCAGAAATAGGGTTTAATAGTGCATATATAATAAGAGGGAAAAGGGCAAAAAGTCTGTTTTGCATTTTAATGTGACTAAATAGATTGTGCAAGTGCAGCATATTAAATGTGTCAGTCAATCAATCCTTTGCTTTTCACAAAAGCTTCAGGGAACTGGCATATTTTTTTCTTGCCTCGCTTAAATTTGAAAGCTTGGTTCAACATTACGTATTATATAAACAACTGAGAAAGGCAAGATCCAGAAGGCAAAAATGCATTGTCAATACACTATTAACAGAAATTGAAGACATGGGAACTCATTTGTACAATGTACACAAAAGCAAGTTTATCAAATATATTGATTTGGTAAACAATCAATGCTAGTTCTGTCACCTGAATATTGACATTTTTGCTTATGGTAAGTTCTGTGAGTTTCCATGGCTCACTTGTAGTCTAACCATTACAAGTAGAAACATTTAAAGATACTATTTTTAAAAACACTCTATTAGTGTTTTCACAAGTTTTATATTCAAAATTACAACATTATATTAAATAGTCCTTCATAGGGCTTTTCAGATTACCTGTAATGAAAAATGCATATAAAACTCAGACTGCCATGCACGATCAAATAGGTATTACCATGTAACAGCTACACGATGGGGCATTGTAAAGCATACTAGTTTGTGTTTATAAGGAGCTTTATGAGATCAGATACAAATATTTTAGGTGGTGGGTATTTATTTAACTGAAGAACATATAGAATAAAATTAATGTACAAATTTGGGGAGGTTTCACAGAAAATATTTTAAATAGAGATATGGGGTAAAAATATTTTTAAGACAAAAAGAAAGACAGAAAGAAAAGAATACTTTGGCCTGAACAATCCTGGGAAGAGACTAAGTCACTCTTCTTTGCCAATGGTAATATGTTTGCCAAGTAGATAAGAAAAAGAATCTGATTTTCCAGATCTGCCTTCCAAATTGCAAGGACAGAGTTTCTGCTTGACCCAAATTTCAGAAATGAAATAAGAAACACAATCTTCTTTTTTACACTTGATAAAATATATCGACAGCAATCAGAGGTGCTTAATCGTTTTCAGGCTGCAGATTGCATTTTTAATAAACCCATTGCCTTGTGGAACAAGCACTCTCCAGTTTGCAACTGTGTGATGTCTCTGGGGCAACTGGAATCACAATTATGAAAATGTGTTATGTATTTAACATGTTAAACTTTTTGAAAAAGTTAAGTTAGTTATATCCAGCTTTAGCTGTGCCCCTCCTACCTGTTCTGTTCCCCAGTCCATGTCTTGATAGAGGAAAGGCTCAAATCTGTTATAATTAATGACATTGGCTTCAGTTAAGATGCTCCTTATTTACAAGAGAGAGAGAGGATATTACTCCAATTATTGACTCCAACAAATGAGACACTTTGTTATAAAAGCCAGCTAAGAAAAGTCATAACCTAAGTGTACAATATTTCTAAGTCACAAATAATGCATGTTGAGATATTTCTAACTTATGTACAGGGTGTGACGACGCGTTGGGGTCCCCTGACTCCTGCACCCCCGTAATGGCACGAACAGACTCCACCAGCCCGTAGAATGGAGGGAGTTTATTCCTTCTCCAGGATACAGCACAGCACAGCACAGCACCGATGTAATCTGGTTACAGGGCAGGTCTAGGATGCCTCAGCCCCCCTTGAGATGAGGGAGACTGGGCCCCTAAATCCCAGCCCCTGGCTTAGGCTGGTTCCTCCATGATCCCAGACAGACTCTAAACTCCCTCTTCCAGCCCTGCCCCCAGCCAGGGCAGCATTCCCCTTCCTTTGTCTCTCTCCTGGGGGTAGCTGGTCAGACAGGTTGAGAGACCCTCTTGCATAATGACTCATCCTTCTGGGCTGTGGTACCGATGGCAGCCATTGGGGATTACCACAGAGCCAGCATAGGAACCAGCCAGATACCCCACTACGTCACAGTTCTCCTCCGGGAGCGAACTGAGCAGGGTCACTCCGCCGTGACCTAGGGAAGTTCGGGTCCTCTGCGTGGGAACCCGCCCTGGGGACATGGGTGCTCCTTGACTCGGGCCGGCCGTGGCAAGGCCCCACATGAACTGGCTTCCCTCTGTCCACTCGCCGCATCGCTCCAGGGCGACTGACACAGGCCTGTCCTCTGTGGTCACACCCACCCTTCCACTGGCCTTGATCTCTGGCCAGGGTCTCGGCCGGGCCATGAGCCCAGCGAGCCTTCTCTGGACAGCCAGGGCGGCCTCCACCCCGACGCCCATCCCGGGAGGTCTTCCTCCCATAACTCTCTCAGCAAGCCCAGAGGCTCTCTATACAGGGTTGGGGCCCTGAGCAGCTTTCTCCCGTCTTGGGCCTTCCCGCCTCTGGCAGGAGTCGCAGGACCGCAGTACCGCTGCACGGCTGCAAATATTCCCGGCCAGTAGAAGTGTTGGAGCAGCCTCAGCCGGGTGCTCCGGATCCTCGGTGGCCCGCAAAGGGGACATTATGGGCCAAATACAGCAGCTTGAGGTGATACTTTGGGGATGACCAGCTGCCGCTGGACCCCCATGCCCTCACCTTCCTGGGGGAAGCCATTCCCGAACAGGAATCCCCGCTCCCACAGGAATCTCTCCTGGCCTCCTCTCCCCAGGGGCTGAGCTGCCCGGAGGCCAGCCTCGCCCTCAGCCTCTGCAAGGAGGGGTCTGCCTGCACCTCAGCCTGGAATTCAGCCGCTGGGGCAGGGATCGGGACCTGTTCCCCACCTTTGCCTAGGTCCGGGTCCCCGCTGGCTGGACCCCGTGTCCACAGTGATGGGACCCTGGGGACCCTGCCAGAGTCCTTCCTGGATCCAGGTTGCCAGCCCCTCGCTGGCTCTGGCTCTGGGCAGTGACTAGAGCCCGCTGGGATTCCTGGGGCCACTCCTCTAGGTCATTCCCCATTAGCACCTCCGTGGGCAAGTGCGCGGTGTACCCCCACTTTCTTGAGACCTTCCTTGGCCCCATTTCAGATGCACCCTGGCTACAGGCACCTTAAACGGGACCCGCCTATGCCCTTTAGGGTCAGCTGCGTGTGGGGGTAGTATCCGGTCTGGGGCCACTATGTCAGATCGGGCCAGCGCCACCTCCGCCCCGTGTCCCAGAAACCCGTCACCTTCCTACCATCCACCTCCAGGGGTATGAGGCACTCGCTCCGCAGGGGCCGCCCTGCCCCACCCAGTACACGGAGAAATCCGCCTCCCGAGGGTCAGACTCTCCCAGGGGTGCACTGAGCATCCTTCCCCACTCTGAGCTGAGGTTTGCCTGCCAGCCCCTGCCTCTGGGGCAGCCTGCCCTTCCTCCAGCCCCAGCCAGTTAACCCTGGAAAGTCCCAGGTCATGGGACCTGGTGCACTGAGCCCTCTTGTGGCCTTTTGCCCACAGCGATGGCAAGTTAGGCTTTGGGCTGTCTCTGTCCAGGCCCTGGCTGGTTCTCTGGGGCACAGACGACCTGTTCCTTGGGCTCGCCTCGTAGTTGACTCCTCCGTCCGCTCAGCCGACATCCGGTCTCTGTGCGATTCCCTTTCTCTCCGGGACTCCGTTCACACCCGGACCGGCTCTCCGTGAACTCATCTGCCAGTCTCCCAGCCTCCTGGGGGGTCTCTGGTCTTCGGTCCTTGAGCCACAGCCTCAATCTGGGTGGGCATGCTTCATAGAACTGCTCCATCATGAACAGCTTGAGCAGTTCCTCTGCGGTCTGGGCTCCGACTCCAGACACCCACTTGCGGCAGTATTGCGCCAGGCGGGAGGCCAGGTCCACATAGGTCTCCGTGGCTCCTTCTGCACCTCCCGGAACTTCTTCCTGTACATCTCGGGTCAGCCCGAACTTGTGCAGCAGGGCCTCCTTGACTCGGTTGTAATCCCCTGGCTGTAGGTCCTCCAGCTGATTGAGCACCCGGCAGCTTCCTGGTTCAGTGCGGGGATGAGCTCCTGAAGCCAGTCAGCTGGGGGGACCCGTTGCAGTCCACAGGCCCTCTCAAAGGAGCTGAGGAACCCGTCTATGTCGCCCATGTCCTTCAGTTGGGCCACCACGAGCTTCTCCAAGCATCTGGCCACCCCAGGCCTTTGGGGCCCGTCCGCACTCGGCGCAGCCGGGGCCCCGCTGCTTCTCCGCTCTGCCATGGCCAGCTCCTGCTGCCGCTGCTCTCTACGGTCCTGGACTTCCAATTCCTTCATCTGCAGCTGGATTTCTAGCCGCCGCAGCTCGCGGGTTGGACCCTCCTCGGCGGACTACGGCTTGCAGTGCCCCCCTGGGAGGCAGTCCGTCTCTTCGGCGGCCTCCAGCACTCCGCCCCTCTCCGAGCCTGACACGCCCCAGTGGGGTCTGGCTGCTCCCCACGGGGACAGGATCCCAGCCCTGTGGCTGGTCATTCTCTTCCAGCTGGGCAATCAGCTGGGCCTTGCTGCGCTCCGCACAGGCAAGCCTCTCTCTGCACAGCTTCACCAGCTCTGCCTTCAGGAATTGGGTGTAGGCCATCTCCCGCTGGTCCCCTCGGTGCAGACTCACCAGTCTAGTGCTGCTGCGCCCACGATTCTCAGGAACCGCTTCGCTCTGTTTCCAGCACGCCTGGTTCCACGGCTCTTGCTTCTACTGCACCTTGTCGCCGCTGGATGCTCCATCCACGGGGTGCAGTGCATCCCACTTCTGACACCAGTGTGACGACGCGTTGGGGTCCCCTGACTCCTGCACCCCCGTAATGGCACGAACAGACTCCACCAGCCCGTAGAATGGAGGGAGTTTATTCCTTCTCCAGGATACAGCACAGCACAGCACAGCACCGATGTAATCTGGTTACAGGGCAGGTCTAGGATGCCTCAGCCCCCCTTGAGATGAGGGAGACTGGGCCCCTAAATCCCAGCCCCTGGCTTAGGCTGGTTCCTCCATGATCCCAGACAGACTCTAAACTCCCTCTTCCAGCCCTGCCCCCAGCCAGGGCAGCATTCCCCTTCCTTTGTCTCTCTCCTGGGGGTAGCTGGTCAGACAGGTTGAGAGACCCTCTTTGCATAATGACTCATCCTTCTGGGCTGTGGTACCGATGGCAGCCATTGGGGATTACCACAGAGCCAGCATAGGAACTAGCCAGATACCCCCACTACGTCACACAGGGATTCAAAAGTAGTTACAGATTTCATTATTTGAAAGTCTTTTATCCACGAGTGCCCTGTTAGAATTCTATCTGTTCCCTGAAGCAAGGAGATTCGACCACAAAATATACATCTCCATTTCAAACTATATCTTCAATAGTTGATGTTTACCACTAACGATTCTAGTTCAAGATAATAGAAGCAGAAGCAGAAGTGATACAATGACAAACTGAGCATCCAGCAGGACCTATCTTTGCTAAGCAGGTCAACTGCATGGAGAATGAAACTGTGGGATCAACAGCTGCTCAAGTCCCTCAGAAAAATTAATACTTCCCATTGTGTTACAGAAACCATTTGGTTTCACACGCTAGATTTTTCTCTAACTTTTTTCTCAAATAGTGTTGAAACAGGGGAATGTAAAGGAGGCAGGAAAAGGTTACTGGCAGAGACAGGGATGTGTATTAGGCTGGAGCAAATTTGTGAAGATGAAAGAGAAGGCCCTGGAGCACCTTTTCCTACCTAAATACTGCAGTGCAGAGCCTGCTGGAGGGCTTCTCAAGGCTTTCCTATAGTTACCAACAATATCTGTGAGAGTCAGGAGGAAAATAAAAGTATTCAAAGTGATCTATAATGGAGCACATACATCTCCTGAAACACACAGATGTAAGCAATTGTCAGGAAGCAAGAGCAAATCGGCCCAAACCCCTTGTGCTTTAGCGCTGTCTCTGCCTTTTATTCACCCTTCACAGCCCAGCTCCTGGCAATGCTGCACCAATGGGATTTGTGCAACCAGAGCCTCTGCAGACCACAGTCCCACAACCTCCCTCAAAATGGGATTGCTCTGAATGGAATTAGAAAAGACAATATACACCTGCAGCTCCGTTACCATTTTCTTAGTAATCCATCTGAGAACAATGCAGCCTCCTCTGGGCCTGTTCTGTTTCAACACAGCCCCAGCATTTCTCCATTCCAGGAATTTTAACCTCTTTCTTTCTCCCCTTCACAGAACTCTGCCCCCAAAAGTCCTTCTTGAGGTCCAGGAAGGTGGAATATGGTGTGCAGTGGTGTTTGACTCTTCTTCCCACCTCTTCCTTTCACTTGGGGCAAAGGAGATCCAGAGAAAGAAGGCCCTCTCAGTGCTTGAACTCTATGGCTATGTCTACACTGCAAGGTTTTTGCGAAAAAACAGCTTTTTTGCGCAAAAACCCATGGAAATAAAAAGTAAAATGACAGAACAGAGGGCTTTTTCCACCATAGGTAAACCTCCTTTTACAAGGCATGACTCCTTTTTGTGCAAGAAGCATGTAGTGTAGACGTAGCCTATAGGTATACTCCAGCCCAAGGAGAGCTTTAGTCTCAGCTGTACCCTTATGCTAAGACAGATCCAGAAAAAAGAGAGGACTAACTTGCTTGTGTTTTTATTATACAAATAGAAGAACATTGTATTATGTCGCACGTGAGTTACACTAGAAGAAAATATTCTGCTCTAATGCAGAACTGTATATCCATGTTTCAAGTACAGGTTGAACCCCTCTGAACTGTGACTCTCTGGTGCAGAGAGCCCCGGTAGCAGGAGGGCCAGTGACCAGGAGCCCCACCAGCTGGGCAGGCACAATAGGGCTGGTGACTGAGAGCCCTGCCAGGGCCAGCAGCCCAGCAAGACCAGCAGCAGTGGGGCTGGAAGTCCAGCCGGAGGTGGGAGCTTAACCAGGCAGCCAGGGGCCGAGGGCCAGAGGTCAGGACTAGGAGCAGAGCCCAGTGACAAGTGGGCCAGCAGCATGGCCAGGGTTGGGAGCAAAGTGGGGCCAACAGCCAGTGGGGAGCCAGCTGGGGGTGGGGGTCTGGTGACAGGAGTGGAGCCAGCAGTGGTGAAAATAACTTAAAAGTCCCTATTCTCCAATAGGTATTATCTCTTGCCCCACAAGGGAGGCTTATTGACACCAGATGAACTATGGGGGAACACTGGGGGACAAAAGTCATTGCTGATTGCTTTATGCCTCCCCATGAAGAGGAGACCTGCAGGTGCAGTCCTCCCAACAGCTGAATTTACAGCTCAAAGCAAAAGAGGCAAGCCTATAAAAGCCCTTAACAAAAAGTATCTGTTTCTTTTGAGCTGCTTGAACTCAGAGGGGCAAGGATTACAAACCATAAGCAAAAGATCCTCAGTGGTTGTCCTGGCTTAACTCAGAGGGGCGTACAAAGATTACATCATTTTCTATTTCTTTTTTTAAACTTAATAATGGAACTCGTGTGTGGAGACATTTCTACCTGATTGCACCTTGTAAATAAGTCTCTACTTTTCCTCATTAATGAATCAATAAATAGTTTATTATTAGTTTGGCTATTGGTGTGAGATTTAAGATGCTATTGACCAAGGGTAAGTGACAAGTCCTTTAGGACTGCAAGTAAAAGGAATGTTGTTGTAATCTTTGCTGTAAGGGACAATCTATCACTACAGTAAGCTTATGTTGGGGGTAAGATAGATCAGTGTACCCAAAGGAATTGTCTGTGATGCCATGTTAAGACTGCTATAGTGCCTGTGCAGTTCACACTATATAGTAAATTAGTGAAATCTAAATATAGAACTCAAATTGTGGTTTGTGCCCTGCTTCTTAGCAGCCTGCCTTGAGGCTGGAACTCACACACGTGAACCACTGCAGGACAGCTAGATACAGTGTATAAAACATGAGGTTCTAACATGTCTTTATTCAACTTGCCCAAGTAATCTGTTCTGCTGTTATACCCTTTCTAGGGAGGTGTGCAGTGTATGTACTTTACACAACACCCTTAGGCTACATCTATACTGCAGTGCTATTTCAGGATATCTCTGGTATACCAAAATAGCTATCCCATGTCTTAACAGCATGCTCATTATTTGGAAATATAATGAGTTCTCTATTCCAATGTCCCTGTAAACCTTGTTCCATGAGGAGTAAGGGACATTTTGGAATAGTGGGTTATTTTGAAATTTGGCACTGAGTAGATAGCGCCAAATTATGAAATAAGCTATTTAGATATTTTCTCGAAATAAGCTACACGTGCAGTATAGATGCACCCTTAACGTATAGACATAGCGTTAGTCTGGGTACAGGCACTGCAATGCCAGAGCTTTAATATGCACTTCCTTCTTCTTGAGCATTAGGAAATATTTAGAATAAAGTCCTACCCCTGATGCTAAGATGGTTTTAGGAGTCCCCGTAGAAGTACAGTACACATCTCCTGTAACAGTGTCCTTCTCTGAGAATGGTCCCTGAAAAGGGATTGGGATTTTGGAGGTGGAGCAGAGAAAAACTCTATTGAATACTTGAAATGGATAGTATCAAGGACCCGTCTGTCCATTTTTTTATTGTCTGCTATGTATGGGAAAACTCAACTAAGCAACCACCAAATCAGATATTGGAGGTGGAAGAGACAGTTCTGCCTCTGTGAATCTTTGGTGCAGGTGCCAATGATGTATGGGGTAACTGTTCATCCTTCGGTAATACCAGAGGTTGTAGCAGTTGAGCCCCATGCCCTTGCTTTACTTAGTAATGATGCCAACAGAGCCTAAATGAGGCATTGTTATTCTTTGAAGCCTGCTGTCATAACCTTAGCCTCTTGGAACTGGGCATGGTAAGTTCCCTGACCTTTAGAGGATGTGCTTAGAAGTAGATCTTGAGGTTGATTTATCTCTCATCTTTAGAGAGGTTTTCTTACAACGTTTCCTCAGATCCCGTCCCCTTTTACCCCTTCTCTACTTACGCTACATCGATGACATCTTTATGATCTGGACCCATGGCCAAGAAACACTGGATACATTCCACAGAGACTTTAACAACCTACACCCCACCATCAATCTCAGCCTGGACCATTCTACACAAGAGATCCATTTCCTGGACACCACAGTACAAATCACCAATGGTAAATTAGACACCACTCTCTACAGAAAACCCACTGACTCCTACAATTACCTACATGCCTCCAGCTCCCATCCAGGACACACCATACGATCCATCGTCTATAGCCAAGCCCTTAGATACAACCGCATCTGCTCTAATCCCACTGACAGAGACCAGTAACTTCAGGATCTCTACCAAGCATTTATAAACCTCAACTACCCACCCGGAGAAATAAAAAAACAAATTGAAAGAGCCAGACGAATACCCAGAAACCATCTACTTCAAGACAGACCCAGGAAAACCAACAATAGAACACCACTCATCATCATCTATAGCCCCCAACTTAAACCCGTCCAACGCATTATCAATAAACTACAACCTATACTGGAACAGGATACTACACTCCGAGAGGCTCTGGGAAACAGACCAATAGTCTCCTATAGACAACCACCTAACCTCAGGATGATTCTTACCAACAACCACAGGACATATCACACTAATACCAACGCTGGAACTTTCCCTTGCAACAAACCCCGGTGCCAGCTTTGTCCACATATTCACTCTGCTGACACCATTATTGGATGTAACCATGCCAGTTACAAGATCAAGAACACATATTCCTGTTCATCCAGAAATATAATTTATGCCATCATGTGCCTAAAGTGTCCGTCTGCTATGTACATTGAACAAACGTCTCAGACACTTTGCCAAAGAATCAATGCACACAAAACAGACATAAGACTCTCTCACAGAGAGAAAGCTGTTGCTTGCCATTTCAGCCAGACTGACCATTCCCTCAATGACCTTAAAACATGCATATTGCTTCAAAGAGACTTTAACTCCAGACTTCAACGAGAAGCTTCAGAATTGTCATTCATGCTTAAATTTGACACTTTATGTATGGGTTTAAACAAAGACTCTAATTATCTCACCCATTACAAAGATAGCTTCCCCAATTATCACCCCTAATGTCATTACCTCACAGAAACTTCCCCTATTATCACCCCTATGTCATTACCTCACAGACACTAACCTTCCCCCCTCACCCCCACTCTGTTCTAAAATTTGATTTGTCAATTTCACATGCATTCATTTTTTTGATTGTATCACTTTGGTATATATGGTTGTGCCGATTTTCTTTCACATATTGATCTGAGGAAGTGGGTCTGGCCCACGAAAGCTCATTACCTAATAAACCATCTTTTTAGTCTTTAAAGTGATACATAGTTCTGTCTTTTGTTTCAGCTAGACCAGACTAACACGGCTGCATCTTTATCACTATCTTACCCTCATTGTGAGCCTGCGATGAAGTATCCTTGATTCTACCTTTGCTTGCCTGTGTCTGAAGTGGTAATGTCAGATGCCACACTGATCAGCACCTCAGCCCTCTGTACGGGATGGGTGGAATCTCTTTCTCTTTTGAATCTGACTGGGCTTTCATAGTTTGCTCCATAAGGTCTTTTCAGAATTTGAATTCCTGCTATTGATGGGTTCAGGGAAGAAAAGAGCAGCAGAGACATGAACTCTTCAAAGCAGTAGAGGCACCTCTGGTTTTTGTCACTGACTGGGAAAAATGGAAGCAGTTCCCAAAGCCTGGAATACTGACACAATCATACTGGAAATGCTGAAATCTAGCTAGGTGCAAAGAGTAATTACAGTATTTACAGGAGTTTTTAATATTTACAATATTAAATAGTACTGTAGGATCAATCCATGAAGGGTTCCGTCTCAGACCGTGCAAATGTAAGACCATGCAAGAGCAGGCATGGACCAATAGACACTGTTAGCAAGAGTCATCCAATGTCAGGCACATGGAGCATAGGAATACACTTAGGGACCAGCCTTGAAGATCTCAGTTTATTCTCAAGTGTGTGTGTCTCTCTCAAATTTGGGGCATGTTTTGACTATTAGACTATACTGAGGGAGTCCACCTGCCTTATTACTTACAATGCACCGGTCCCAGTAAACTGTGAGTAGCTGTCATTAGTTTGGAGTTTTGTTTATTCTTGGGGTCAGTTTTTTTAATTCAGATTGCTTTACTCATTCCATATAGCTATCAAGGAAATGTCTAGTTTTGTGGCTCCAAAGCACTTCCTTTTTTAGAGCTTTTTATTCATCACCTTCCACCAAAACTACTAAAATTTAAAATGAAAAATATATCTATATGAATATCAAGTTTCATACTATTCACTACAGGGTGTCAGATGCTGTGGTCAATCAAAGCTAAGTATAGATTGTGCAGGACATAGAACTTTCTCACAAGTTCTATCCAAAACTGTGAACCAAGTTCCACAAGAAGTAAGAATCACTACACAACAAAACCACCTTCTCCTCTAAAAGCAAGAGCAAGGCATACTTCTTTGACCTTTATTTTGCTAATCTAAACACATAACACAGGGAGCCTATTAAATAAAATAGAAATAAAAATCTCCCATAATCTCTATGCCAGTGTGAGACAGGAAGGCAGTGTGTGTGAATAAAACATGGGACAGTGCTCATCTATTACAGTGCTCTGTAATACTGTCTTCTGCGCACCTGAATAGAACACAGTTTGTTTTCCCTTCTAATAAACAGCTGGATCTGGCCAGCTGATCACTCTCTCAATGGCTACGTCTACACTAGCAGCTTCTTGTGCAAGAACTGTTTTGCGGAGGAGTTCTTGTGCAAAAAGTCTTCCACAAAAGCGTGTCTACACTGGCATGTGCTTTTGCGCAAGAGATGTGCTTTTGCACAAGATTGTCCATGGCAGTGTGGATGCTCTCTTGTGCAGGAAAGCTCTGATGGCCATTTTAGCCATAGAGGTTTCTTGTGCAAGAAATTTATGTTGCCTGTCTACACTGCCCTCTTGTGCAAGAGCTCTTGCGTAAGTGGGCTTATTCCTCATGGGGAGAGGAATAACTCTTCTGGAAGAAGCCCTGTTTTCCGATGCTGTACTGTAAATTTACTTGCAAGAACGCGCGTGCAGTGTAGACACCCGGCAAGTTTTTGCGCAAGAACAGCTGTTGCACAAGAAGTCACCAGTGTAGACGTAGCCAATGTGAAGGTGTTCTTCACTGGCACACTCTGCCCCTGTGCCATCCCAACCCACTTGGCTTTGGTGTAAGGAGAGAGGAAAAAAGGCAGGTCAGGGGATAACTGGGGTATGGCCAAAGCACACAGCAATCTCTCACCAGCCTTCTAAGGCCAGGTCTATACTAGACCAAGAAGGTCAGCTTAAGGTACATAGCTCCAGCTACATAAATAGCATAGGTGGAATCAACATACCTTATGTCAAGCTTTGGTGCCATCTCCACAGTGGGAGGTTGACAGGAGCAAATGCTCCCGTCCACTTCCCTTATTACTCACAAATTGAGGAGTACTGGCACTGACAGGGAGTGCCCTCAGCTTTTGATTTAGTAGGTCCTTACTAGACCTGCTAAATCAAATGCCAGAAGATCAATCTCTGGCATGACAAATGGAGATGTGGCCTCAGAACCATTACCTGGAGCCTGGGCGGCTATAACCTGCATCAGTGCTGCTGCTGGTACCACTGTCCACAAGAAACCAACCAGCTGTAATTGACCTCCTGGTGATTCCCTCACCCATGACAAAAGGATCTCAGCACAGATGAGAATCTGGACTGGAGTATTCAACAACTGGAATCCTTGTCTGAATGAATAGAGCTAAATTATGGGCGCTTGAGTGGGTGCTTCAGAGGGGGAAAAGTAACAAATGTCCCTTTTCCTGTAGAATACTCACACAGCGGATAGCCAGACAGACAGACTGTGGGGGCTGTACAACGGAGGACCACTAGTGCTGCGAGCAGGGATCATGGATGATTTAAGAAACTGCACCCTCACTCCCGAGATGGCTGAATTGGAAGGAATACTAGCTACAGTCACTTAACAGCTATAGCAAGTCCCTAGCACATAGCTCAGTATCCTGGAAGTATTATACTGTTCCAGGCATCCAGGGTTGAAGAGGGCATGTGAGCTCAGCTGTGAAAGACACATAATTGGACCACTAATCGATGTATTATTTCACTTAAAGCACACTGTGATTTTTTTTCAAAGTTAGCCTCATCGAATTAATAAAAAAAGTCAACTGATTTTCAGAA
Organism: Rafetus swinhoei; assembly: GCA_019425775.1. Taxonomy (NCBI): domain Eukaryota; kingdom Metazoa; phylum Chordata; order Testudines; family Trionychidae; genus Rafetus; species Rafetus swinhoei. The sequence goes on along the minus strand of CM033424.1, from coordinate 134,682,841 downwards.
TTAAATCAGAAAATGTATTCGTGCTTACTTTTTCATTTTATGCATAGAGACTGCCACAGTGAAAAACTGAATCCACTAATTTTTTCTAGAGAGACTTTGCATCTTGTTGTATAGTAAAATTTTCATTATGGATGATCACAGCAGTGAATAAAAGCTAAGCACAAAGGACCAGATTCTGCTCTAGCTGACGCCAACATTTTTTAAACCCCTTAACAGAAGAAAATTCTGACAATTAACGACTGAGTTTGCAGCCCACTTTGAATATTCCCATTCGTCTAGCTGGAACATCCTGTTGGCATTATCTGATATTGCCATGATTCCATGACTGAATGGAACTTCAAAACTGTCGACATGACAGACTTTTGCTCCAACCACACATGCCTTTATTACGTGACAATCTCTAAAACAACCTTTTATGGTACTATCAATAAGGCTTTTCTTTCTTTTTTGGTATTCACAATTGTGAATGTTGCTACAGTCATAAAATTGCTGTTATTTCACAGGAATATAAAATTAACATTTTAACTTATTTATACTACAAACCTCCTAAAAGCAGAACTTGCAGAGGGAATCTTTAAACAAAAGCACACACCATTAAGGGCTCAAGAGAGTAGGTCCTATGAAACTGTTAATATGAGTAGGCACTAAATGGGGTGTTAAAAGTTCGTAGAACAGAAATCCATGTACATATAGCAATTTGAGTAGTTCTAATGAAGTGAATGGGATTGTGCATATAAATAAAGTGTTTATAAAATTGCACTCATTTTTCAAGCAGTTACAGATAGAATTTCAACTCTCCATCATACAATCTACTGCAACAAACTGTACTGAGTAGATCTACTGTATTTGAATTAAATATTATGAACTGCTAATTACCCTGTTAATTATTTCCAAAATGATTTTATTCTAATTTAATCCATCATAGAATTCTTTCAATGTTTCTCTAGAGGGAACCACAATGTCTGTTCCTCCATACAATGCTCTGTGAGACAATAAAAGCAACTCTAACTGCAGAAAGTGAAAAAAAAATCCTGCAAAACTACAAGGATGAGAAAAAAGTCAGATGAAAGAATCGACTACGCACCGTTTTTTTCTTTTGCTGTTTGATACTTTATTGTTGGAGACTGCCAAAGGTAAAAAGAATTCCAATCAGTTTTTGTTCAACAAAGATTAATTTTCATAGTAAACTCTCCATGGAATCACTCATCATTTTGATAAGTTACTAGGTGGAACTGTTATTTACTCTTTTCATACAGTCAATCAGCAAAGCTCATTCTTCACTAGCACATTACAATTTACATAGCAAATATTAATCAGCGGTATTCTACCCGGCTTCGTGTATAGTACAAGCTAAATTTGGCTGAATTATGATGCACATTAAAAAAATGAAACTCTGGGGAATTTTGATAGATTACTGGTGGAACTCAGCTTTTTACTAATCATACATTAAATCAAGTTAGGGTGAGCAACACCTCTTAAATAAGTAAAGGTTTACTTTGCTTGAATAATTTCAATTCAGAAATTAGTGTTTTAACATGCTTTACTGTCTACTACAGATTAAAGTTCTGATTAAGGAAAAAAAAACAGTACAATCTATATTCTGCTGCCCTCTGGCTGAAAAATATGCTAACAACTATTAATACATATTTAAAGCACATAATTTTTTGTATGTTTTTGCCACTTAATTCACAGCTTCAGGGAAAGTGTTAAAAATCACAGGGACTTTCCATACAATAAAATGTTTAATTCTGTCCCCTTACTCTCAGGGTGTGTTTAGACTACAGGGTGTTTTTGAAAAAAGTGGCCTTTTTTCGAAAAAACTTCCCCTGCATCTAGACTGCTACCACATTCTTTCAAAAGTAAATTGAAAGAAAGTGGCAGTTTTTTTGACCACGGAAAACCTCGTTTTACGAGGAAGAATGCCTTTTTTTGAAAGTGCTCTTTAGAAAAAAGGTGCTGTGTAATGCAAACTGTGCTTTTTCGAAAGAGAACATCCAGACTGCCTGGGTGCTCTCTTTTGAAAAAGCAGCTTGCTTTTTCGAAAGTACTGGTTGTAGTCTAGACGCTCTTTTTCGAAAGAGGCTTTTTCGAAAGTATCTTTCAAAAAAGCCTCTTTCCAAAGAGGCTCGCAGTGTAGACGTAGCCTCAGTGATTAAGACCTTACTTTGCAAGCAGCCTATTTGATTTCAATGTAACTACTCAGAGTAAGATACTACATGATCAAGGATGGAAGAATCAGGCAATTAAGTTTAAATTGTAAGATGAGTTCTTGGGGGCCTCAGGGCGTTCACGAGTATCTTGAACTTTGTGTGTGGTGGGGGTATGTAACATTAGTAACATTTGTCAGAGTTTTCAAATACTTTTGCTTCCGCAACTGAAACCCTAATTTAAACCTTCCTTCTAAGAGTGATTCAATTTATAAACTACTTCCTGCTCCTCTCCATGAGGTGCTAACAAAAAAGAAAGATTACTACATATCAAAGATTAAAAACAAAACAAAAAAACCACAAGAGCTACCACTCCAATAGGCTGGCTAGCTCATGTACATATTTAATTTTCATTAAGTTCAGAGGGAGAAGGATTAGGCCTACATGTTTTTTTTTAATGGAATTGTTTTCTATCTAGATTTTTGCAGAACACTAATCATCAAAGTATTCAAGTGCTCTACTTGGGTTGTTTTGTTGTTGTTATTTTTGCCTTTTCCCCAACATGTATTTATTTGAAATTCCTCTCCCTCCACCACTCACTTCATTTTTTTATTGTGTGGAAACCAATTCATATTTTTCTCCTCCGAAGCTGTCAGCATAATCCATATATGTTTTATAATTTTGTGATGCTCTAACTCCATTATTCACTGCAATTCCTTGTATACAAAATAATTTTTTTTTCTATTACTTGACCCATAGTCTCCATCACGGGTAATGCTTTTGTTTACCAATTTTTGCATGTTTTTTGTTTATTTCTGTTTTCACCAAAGTTTACCAAAACCTTCTAACATTGATCACAGAAATTTTCCTAATTCTAATTTTGCATGATCTCTAAAGCTAATCCGTCTCTGCTCTATCGAAAAGTTTCTACTTGGAACTTTTCTCAGGCTTCCCTGTCCTCCTCATGCATTTCTTAAAGATACAGGTATGTCTTATCTTCTCCATGCCCAATTTTCAATATACAGTTAATTCTTATAAAAATAACTTACATTGCCAGTTTAGATGAATAGGCATTTTTGCTTCTCATTATATATGGACATCCTTTAACCTTATAGAAACACCCAGTTAAATCATTTGCATTATGAAATACTAAACATGTAGACTCATGTTCAAAAACTCTTCCCAGGAGAATTCTTTCTCCCGCTCCAGGGGGCTGGAGCGCATGATCTATGAGGAGAGACTAAGGGATTTGGGTTTGTTTGGTCTGCAGAAGAGACGAGTGAGGGGGGATTTGATAGCAGCCTTCAACTTCCTGAAGGGAGGTTCCAGAGAGGATGGAGAGAGGCTGTTCTCAGTAGTGACAGATGGCAGAACAAGGAGCAATGGTCTCAAGTTACTGTGGGGGAGGTCTAGGTTGGACATTAGGAAAAACTATTTCACTAGGAGGATGGTGAAGCACTGGAATGGGTTACCTAAGGAGGTGGTGGAATCTCCATCCCTAGAGGTTTTTAAGTCTCAGCTTGACAAAGCCCTGGCTGGGTTGATTTAGGGGATTGGTTCTGCCTTGGGCAGGGGGCTGGACTTGACGACCTCCTGAGGTCTCTTCCAGCTCTATGATTCTCTGATTCTAAAGCTGTACAATTTCTACTAAAGCCAAATGTCAATGCACTTGGATTTGAAACTATCTGAAGTAACTACTAAGTAACTTGACCAGTCACAATTATTCATGTATTTATCTCAGGGAGCGCATCTAGTGACAAGTGATGTAGTCCAATATGTTATCTCACACAGTTTTTCTCTGGATATCTCCTTTCAGATTATTAATGAAGAAAGCCAAAGATCTCCTGGGTTTCATTTGTCTTAGCTTCACATACTTCAAGCAAGGCCCCCGGAATAAGTTTTATCTCAAAAATTGACAGTGCTGGTTTGGTTGATTGTTGAGTGTTAAATAGGTGAGTGGGGTTTACTTTGCTGGCTAACATGGGGTGTGCTCTGTAGCCCTGTATGGACTGTTATGATGCAGAATTGTATTAACTGCCAGCACTGCTTTCTCCACTATTGTGGGAGTCGGAGATTGGAAGTATCATTCTTCAAGTGATAATGTTTTCTTAAAACTTGAAGCAGCAAAGTGTGGCCCATTATCCATAACTTATTCCACAGTGCAAACGTGAGGAAATGCTCTAAAATTTTTCCTTATCCTCTTCACTTGGGCATCAAGTATGGTGAAAAATGTCTGGAAAAATAGTGAGTGGTTTCCATTCAACACACAATGGGAAAGTAATTTTTTTTTTTGTTTTCACTTTTAAAACAGTTTTATATTTTGGTTTAGAAATGAAATACTCACAGCACTATTTCGGGAAGCTGGTCATTTTAGGTTTCATGCTGAAGTATATCCCTGACCCAAGGCTTGGAAGGATTAAGTCAGACAATCCAGTATAAGCCTCTTGAAACCAATATTGCCCTGTTCATGAATAAACACGTGAAACTTTGACTGTCCAAGCAAATTTATCCCCATTGTAAGACTCCTCCATGACTAGATGACAGCCTCTATCCTGTGCAGTGGTTCTAGTTCTGAGCCTTTTGTCATCTGCACTGCTGTAAAACAAGGCTGCGTACTAGCATCCACCCGTTCCTCCATTTTCTTAGCAGCCATGAAAACATTAACCCCAGACTGTCAACAACAGGGCATTGGCCAATATCAGACTGATGGCAACCTCTTCAACCCGTCCTGTCTCCAGGCCAGAACTAAAGTAATATCGGCAACAGTAACTGAAGTGCAGCGTGTAGATGATTGTGCTCTAATTGCACACTCAAAGGAGTATCCCCAAACTGCTTCTCTGGAGCTTACAGAAACGTAGGGCTAAGTCTGATTATTGGCAAAACAAAAGTTCTCCACCAGTCAGTCCTTGGTCAACCATGAGGCCCAGCACAAAAGATCTACACTGACAAAGAAGAACAGGAAAATGTAGAATATTTGCCTACCTTGGCAGCCATCTCTCACGGAGGGCAGACATAGATTTCAACATTCAGCACAGAATCCACTGTTCCAGCCTTGCCCTTGGCAGACTGTCTCACTAGGTGTTCAACAATGATAACATCAGAACACATGCTAGACTTTTAGTTTATAAAGTGGTGGTAAAACATGGCTGTGAAACATGGAGCTCCAGCACCAGCACTTTCTTCACAAGATCCTCAACATAAAGTGGGAAGATCATTGCACTAATATCAGTGTCCTCACAGAGGCCAACCTATTCAGTGGTGAGGCCCTGAATATCCAGCACCAGCTGAGGTGGAGCAGATGCTGTGTGTGTACATGCCCCATTTATGCTTACCAAACCATCTGCTGTATGCACAACTCACCACAGGAGAAAGGGAACAGGGAGCCCCAAAACACTTTAAAGACACCTTCAAGATAAATATCAAGAGATGTGACATTGACATCACACAGTGGGAGACCTCCGCTTTTGAGGATGTCCAGCTTGCTCTGGTCACAGAAAAATGCCAGAAAAAATAAATAAAGGGAAGGCATTTTGTTATGCAGCAATCATGGCCTATCTCTGTCTTCAAACACCACCTGCAATGTCTGCCAACAAACCTGTCGCTCAAGGACCCCCAGTCACCAAAGGACCCATGAAAATGAAAACCTGTGAAAGAGATCATCCAACATTTGAAGGATCCTTGAAGGATCACCAATGCTTATCAACAAAAACCTACAGGAGGTCAAAATGATACAGCACATCCTTATGGGATGTGAAATGCACCTGACTAAATATCTGTTTGAAAGCTGGCCAAGCAATTGCATCAAACCCCAATAGCTCACCAGAGCTTAATTACTCTCTCTTCCAGGATGGTAATGGTGGAAGAAAGGTGGTGCTTGTGTATTTTGAAGGGGGATGGGAATAGAATCATAGAATCCTAGGGCTGGAAGATACCTCGGGAGGTCATCGAGTCCAGCCTCCGGCCCAAAGCAGGACAAACCCCACCTAAATCATCCCAGCCAGGGCTTTGTCAAGCTGGGACATAGAAACTTCTAGGGATAGAGATTCTACCACCTCCCTAGGTAACCCATTCCAGTGCTTCACCACCCTCCCAGTGAAATAGTTTTTCCTAAAATCCAAACGAGACCTCCCCCACTGTAACTTGAGACCATTGCTCCTTGTTCTGCCATCTGTCACTACTGAGAACAGCCTCTCTCCATCCATCTTTAAACAGTTCAGGACCTGAGTCTAACCCATTCATTCGTTAACAATAAGAAATGGGTGTAGAAAGTATCTTTTTTTTTTACTTAATTTTCTATTTTTAAATACATCAAAATTAGACCAATACTGCAGCAGAACACTATGTATAATCACCTCAAATAGAATAGGTTCAGTTAAAATTCAGGCAAAAGCTCATGTTGCATGTGTGTGAGAAACAGACATTCATTAACGTCTATTGCAGGCCTGGGTTTTGAAACAAATGTGTAGATCAGACCAAGCACTTTCGCACCTACTTCATCTACTGATGTGCAACTCATCAACTAGCATCTGGGCAAATTGAGCATTTTACATATCTCTTCATGTCAATTTGCTAGCATATGGTTTTACAGTTCTTTACTGCCCACATATATGTTTTATTGTTACTAGAAGGTGAGAAATTCTTAGTTGCAAAATCACTGTTAAGAGACCATTCTTAGAATCACAGAATCATTGGGTGGAAGAAATCTCAAGGTGTCATTGAGTCCTAAAAGCAGGACCAATTCCAACTAAATCATCCCAGCCAGAGCTTTGCCAAGACAGGACTTAAAAACCTCTAGAGATGGTGATTCCACCATCTTCCCAGCTAACCCATTTAAATGTTTCACCACCCTGTTAGTAAAGCAGTTTTTCCTAATATACAACCTAGACACCCGCCCCTGCAACTTGAGACCATTGCTCCTCATTCTATCATCTGTCACCACTGAGAGCAGTTTTCTCTGTATATTGTTATTAGATGCAGAGCCAACAGAGGATGGTCCAGAATACATGTTGCATTGCTTATGGATTTTACAGGGCTAATAAGATTTGTGTGTATTGCTTCAAATCACTTTGCATGGGATTTGACATCCACTACTGAGAAAACTCTATTTGAGTAACCATTTGCTGGATGAAGTAGAAACATGGTTTTAAACTGAGGAAGATCTATTTTGTATAGGAGTTGAAAAGGAAGATATATGGCAGAGTCAGCAATATCCGGGCTGCACTTTTGGTTCCCACAGGTATTTGAATAGATTAAATGTACTTGTGTGTAATGCTTGATTTTATGGGTCTGAATATTACAAAAGCCAGATTACTTGGAATTCTTCAGGTGTTTAAATCATGCAACCATATCCATAGTGCTTTCATTTTTATTGCCAAGAAATGCCAATTAGTTCAGTTATGTCAGAGTTTTTCCCATACTCTACCATCAGATTCTGACACATTCCTGAACAGAGACTTTAAGTGAGGAAAATCTTCTCCACCATTTTAGTTAAGGTATTCTTCTCATTATGAGTTTTTCAATAGTCCCCTTGATATGAAATCTATCATATCTCATAGTCTCTTTTTTTCTCTTCATAGTCATGTTACACTCCAATTTTAAACCTAATTCGATCAAACAAAACGTATAATATTAAGCCTGCAAATATTGCATAACATGGCAGGAAAAGTGGCATTGTGCTACAGAATAGTATTAAATCCTACTTCAGCAAAGAAGTGTTCATTTGTTCTGAGAGGTCATGACAATTTTGCTGGTTCACTTTTCTCTCAGAGCCGGACTGTCATAGAGTTTGATCAAGTTTAAGGTATAGAATCAGCAACTATAGACGTGATTGTACCATTTGTACATATGGATAAACTAAGCCAAATAGAGGTTGACTAATTTCTCAGTGCTATAGTCCAAACCAGTGGAGGAACTAGTAGCTGAAGGCAAGAGGCCCAATTCCAGTCCTCCAGTCCTTAGACACATTATATAAGCAACATTGGTGTGCATTATAAGCCGTTTCTCCTCACAACCATTTTTACATTTTTTGTGAACGAATTGGATTCTTTATATGGTATGTGCCTTTACCTTAAGTGGCATTTAAACTGCTTGGTTCTGTGGATAAGATGCCCATTTTGTAATATTCAAAGAAAGTTAAGTTATATTGGACAGTTGAGGCAAAGAAAGCTATTCAGTCTGAAGAATTACCTCTAGAAAAATCCTTTAGCAGGATTTTTACTCAAGTTACTTTAATTTTCTCAGGGAACACAAATAAGGAAGGGAAAGAGTGAATGCCAATTCTTTATTAAGTATTTATATTGCAATATGAAGAGGAAGCAATCAACATTCAAAACTGGATTTATTTTAGTCACTTTGGCAGGCAATTTATGCTAATCTCCTAGGTGATGGTACCTTCACTACCACAGCTATTCTGTTATTCCTTGTAATGTACAAGGTTAAAAACTTCACCCATTCTCACTGGAACAGAAATGGGTCTTTGCAACACAAAGTGTTCGCATTCAGCTTCTGCAAATGTATTAAATAAGTAGTCATTCATGCTTCATGCACATATTTGTGTTTGAGTTTTAAATATTTTATAAGGAACATTGGGAATAATTGGTTCAAGCTGGTTTTAGCTTCATTGGACACAACTTTGAGAATAAAACATTTTGCCAAAGGAAGACAATCTTTTGCTGTATGTTTTTGAGGCAAGCCTTTCATTTTACAGGCCAGATGAAAAATTCACTGGAAGAAAATGCAATAGGTAATTGACTTTGCATATGTTGTATTTCTCTTAACATTTCTAGGGCTCCAATACATGTGGCTTCTGACACTTCAGTAGTAAATTTTACATTTAAAATATGCATCAGATCTTTATGATCCAAAAGTGATACCAACATAAAGATGCAATGTTGTAAACATTGCATAGGAGAAGAACCACTTGCTCTTAGACTGTGGCAGCAAACAGATTTTAAAAGACCAGCTGGATGATGACTAGGATTCCCCCATGGTCCTGCTTGAGGTCCGCTCCCAGCAGTTAAAACCATTTCCTTTTATTGTTTCTGACAAGTATGACAATCTGGTAATAGGTGTGAAATCTGCTTAGAAGGAGAAAAGGAGAGAAAGAACATGCAACAAAAATCTGGCAGACTGGACAAAATCATATCCTTTGTAATTTTGATTACATTTTTGCAAATGCCAAATGTATATATAAAAATGAAGCTACATATTTTACAAATTGATTACATAGAGATATAGACAGAAATAATGCTTATTTTTCAGTTTCTAAGAAGACAATCAATAGAACCAAACAATAGAACCAAATAGTAGAACTTATGACTTGCTATCAAGCATCAAAAAAGGAATTGACAGGATTAATAAGTCTATATAGGTGCAGCATCTTAACTTTTCAGCCCCCAACACCACATACCCACTTAATACATTTCCATGAACCACTGTCAAAACTGATCTCTCATTCAGTATCCCAGAACATTGGGAAAGAAAATGGATTTAAAATGTCTTAGAAATGTACCATTGAAAGATACAAGGAAAAGCAATGGAGTGACAGAGCTAGGAATAGAGACTCCAAGTCAGAACTCATTTTACTGAGATAATGTATTTTTAGGGATGGGTGCATGTTCCCTCCCAAAAAAGCCTCCAATTTCATGAATATTTGAGAAAAATCAAACTCAAGACCTTTTGCTCCCAAATTACAAACCCTTTCCTTTTGAGCTAAGAAAGAAGCTGAGCAATCATTTGGGGCAAAAAACAAGAGTGATGTTGGAAGAGGTGGATGAGGCTTTTTTTAAACAACTCAAAAAATGACCCAAAGCACAAGATTTGGTGGTGATGGGGGACTTCAACTATCCAGACATATGTTGGGAAACTAACACAACAAGGCACAGATTATCCAAAAAGTTCTTGGACTGCATTGGAGACAATTTTTTTATTTCAGAAGGTTGAAAAAGCTACTAGGGGAAAAACAGTTCTAGATTTGATTTTAATAAATAGAGAGGAACTGGTTGAAAATTTGAAAGTGGAAGGCAACTTGGGTGAAAGTGATACTAAGGAATGATAGAAGGGAGAACAGCAAAATTGAGACAATGGCTATATTAGAAAGGCAGATTTTGGTAAACTCAGAGAGCTGGTAGGTAAGGTCCCATGGGAAGCAAGGCTAAGAGGAAAAACAACTGAAGAGAGTTGGCAGTTTTTCAAATGGACATTATTAAGGGTCCAAAACCAAACTATTCCGTTGCATAGGAAAGATAGAAAGTATGGCAAAAGACCATGTTGGCTTAACCAGGAGATCTTGCATGATCTAAAAATCAAAAAAGAATCATATACAAAGTGGAAACTAGGTTAAATTACAAAGAATGAATATAAGCAAACAACACACGCCTGTGGGGGCAAGATTAGAAAGGCACAGGCACAACAGGAGCTCAATCTAGCTACAGACATAAAGGGTAACAAGAAGACATTCTATAAATATATTAGAAACAAGAGGAAGACCAAGGACAGGGTAGGCCCACTGCTCAGTGAAGAGGGAGAAACAATAACAGGAAACCTGGAAACGGAAGAGGTGCTTAATGACTTCTTTGTTTCAGTCTTTACCAAGAAGTGTGATGAGGAAGGAATGCCTAACATAGTGAATTCTAGTGGGTAGGAGATAGGTTTAGAAGCTAAAATTTAAAAAGAACAAATTAAAAGTTATTTAGAAAGTTAGAGCGGCGAGGAGTCCTGTGGCACCTTATAGACTAACCGAAGTGTTGGAGCATAAGCTTTCGTGGGCAAAGACCCACTTCGTCAGATGCATGTAGTGGAAATTTCCAGAGGCAGGTATAAATATGCAGGCCAGAATCAGGCTGGAGATGACGAGGTGGATCCAATCAGGGAGGATGAGGCCCACTTCTAGTAGCTGATCTGGAGGTGTGAATTCCAAGAGAGGAGAAGCTGCTTTTGTAGTTAGCGAGCCATTCACAGTCTTTGTTTAATCCTGAGTTGATTGTGTCAAACTTGAAGATGAACTGTAGCTCAGCAGTTTCGCTTTGAAGTCTGGTCCTGAAGTTTTTTTGCTGCAGGATGGCTACCTTTAGATCTGCAATTGTGTGTCCAGGGAGATTGAAGTGTTCCCTACAGGTTTTTGTATGTTGCCATTCCTAATATCTGATTTGTGTCCATTGATTCTTTTACGTAGGGACTGTCCAGTTTGGCCGATGTATATAGCAGTGGGGCATTGTTGGCACATGATGGCATATATTACGTTAGTAGATGTGCAGGAGAATGAACCAGTGACAGTATGGCTGATCTGGTTAGGTCCTGTGATGGTGTTGCTGGTGTATATATGTGGGCAGAGTTGGCACCGAGGTTTGTTGCATGGATTGGTTCCTGAGTTAGAGTTATTATGGTGCGGTGTGTAGTTGCTGGTGAGAATATGCTTCAGGTTGGCGGGTTGTCTGTGGGCAAGGACTGGCCTGCCTCCCAAGGCCTGTGAAAGCGAGGGATCATTGTCCAGGATGGGTTGCAGATCACTAATGATGCGTTGGAGAGGTTTTAGCTGAGGACTGTAGGTGATGGCCAGTGGTGTTCTGTTGGTTTCTTTCTTGGGCTTGTCCCATAGCAGGAAGCTTCTGGGTACACGTCTGGCTCTGTCAATCTGTCTTCTCACTTCCTCGTGTGGGTATTGTAGTTTACAGAATGCTTGTTGAAGATTTTGTAGGTGTAGGTCTCTGTCTGAGGGGTTGGAGCATATGCGGTTGTACCTCAGTGCTTGGCTGTAAACAATGGATCATGTGGTGTGTCCAGGATGGAAGCTGGAGGCATGCAGGTAAGCATAGCGGTCGGTAGGCTTTCGGTATAGGGTTGTGTTTATGTGACCGTCACTTATTTGTACCGTGGTGTCCAGGAAATGGACCTCCTGTGTAGACTGGTCCATGCTGAGGTTGATGGTGGGGTGGAAGCTGTTGAAATCGTGGTGAAATTCTTCCGGAGTCTCCTTCCCATGGGTCCAGATGATGAAGATGTCATCGATGTAGCGTAGGTAGAGAAGGGGCGTAAGTGGACGAGAGCTGAGGAAGCGTTGTTCCGGGTCAGCCATAAAAATGTTGGCGTATTGTGGGGCCATGCAGGTGTCCATAGCAGTGCCACTGGTCTGGAGGTATATATTGTCACCAAATCTGAAATAGTTGTGTGTGAGGATAAATTCGGTTCATTCTCCTGCACATCTACTAACGTAATATATGCCATCATGTGCCAACAATGCCCCACTACTATATACAGCGGGTGCCCATAGCAGTGCCACTGGTCTGGAGGTATATATTGTCACCAAATCTGAAATAGTTGCGTGTGAGGATAAATGCAGTTCATTCTCCTGCACATCTACTAACGTAATATATGCCATCATGTGCCAACAATGCCCCACTGCTATATACATCGGCCAAACTGGACAGTCCCTACGTAAAAGAATCAATGGACACAAATCAGATATTAGGAATGGCAACGTACAAAAACCTGTAGGGGAACACTTCAATCTCCCTGGACACACAATTGCAGATCTAAAGGTAGCCATCCTGCAGCAAAAAACTTCAGGACCAGACTTCAAAGCGAAACTGCTGAGCTACAGTTCATCTTCAAGTTTGACACAATCAACTCAGGATTAAACAAAGACTGTGAATGGCTCGCTAACTACAAAAGCAGCTTCTCCTCTCTTGGAATTCACACCTCCAGATCAGCTACTAGAAGTGGGCCTCATCCTCCCTGATTGGATCCACCTCGTCATCTCCAGCCTGATTCTGGCCTGCATATTTATACCTGCCTCTGGAAATTTCCACTACATGCATCTGACGAAGTGGGTCTTTGCCCACGAAAGCTTATGCTCCAACACTTCGGTTAGTCTATAAGGTGCCACAGGACTCCTCACCGCTTTTGCAGATTCAGACTAACACGGCTACCCCTCTGATACTTAGAAAGTTAGGTGTCTGCAAGTTACCAAAGCCTGATTAAATGCATCCTAGAATACTCAAGGAGCTGATAGAGGAGGTACAGTAGAGTCCAGATTATCCGACCTTCGGTAATCCGACACTCCACTTTATCCGACTCTGCAGCTCCCGGGGACAAAGCGGCGCTGGCAGGAGCGGCATCAGTGGCTCCAGGGCGCGGGCCAGGAGAATGGCCCCGCTCGCTGCCCTGTCACTCTCCTGGAACCGCTGATGCCGCTCCTGCCGGCGCCGCTTCATCCCCAGGAGCTGCAGGGTCGGATAAAGCACGGGCGGGAGAATGGCCCCGCTTGCTGCCCCGTTGCTCTCTTGGGGCCACTGATGCCTGCAGCTCCCGGGGACAAAGCGGCGCCGGCAGGAGCAGCATCAGCAGCCCCAAGAGAGCGACGGGGCACTGAGTGGGGCCATTCTCCCACCCCGTGCCCTGGAGCCGTTGATGCCGCTCTTGCTGGCGCCACTTCGTCCCGGGAGCTGCAGGCATCAGCGGCTCCAGGGCGCAGGCAGGGAGAACGGCCCCACTCACTGCCTCGTTGCTCTCCTGGAGCTGCTGATGCCGCTCCTGCCGGCGGCCGCTTCATCCCCTCCCTGCAGCACCGGGACGGCGGACGCCCGGCAGGACCGGCATCAGCGGCTCCAGGAGAGCGACGGGGCAGCGAGCAGGGCCGGGCGCCAGGAAGCGGCAGGGAGGGAAGGGGCCAGAGCCAGGCAGGGATGGGGTCAGGATACAGACAGTAGAGTCCCTATCATCCGACATATTCAGTAATCCGACCACGTGTCGGTCCCGTTTAGGTCGGATAATTGGGACTCTACTGTATCTGAGCCTTTAGCTATCATATTTGAAAAAAACTAAGTCTGTATTTATCTAACATTAAGAAAAGGTGGGCAGGGGGAGAGGGGCTCATAACCTGCAGGGGGAAGGGGGCTCATAACTTGGATGGGGAGAGGGACTCAGGGCTGGGAGGGACATGAGGGTGGCTAGTTGTGCCACCTTGGGTGCAGGGATCTCACCGGACTTGGGGTTATGTGGGTCCGGGGACCACAGGGGAGTGGGCAGGAGGGTGGGCTGGAGCGGGGTCAGCGATGGCAGGGAGTAGAGGGAGAGGGCATTGGCATCACCTGGGGAGGGAGCAGAGGTATCACATGGGGGGCAGGCAGAGGGGGAATGGGCATAGCGGGGGAGCAGGAGGGTGGAAGCCAGGAGCAGCAGCAGAAGGTGGGTGTGCCATCATGCGCAACATGACAGCACACATGTTGTCACATTGCTGCAGGAGCTGGTCCCATGCACGGTTCTGCCACTTAGCATCATTGTGTATCTTCTGCGCCAGGGTCTGTTGCATGTCGCGCAGGACGCTGACATGCTGGCACATCAGGTCTTCCTGGACCCTGGTGCACTTTTGGGTTCCCCAGGCTCTGGCGGCTGGCTCTGGTGGGGTGGTTCACCTCTCAGTCCCAGCTGGTCCAGCTGTGGAGAACACAGTGAGGGAGAGGCGGTCAGTCATCCATGCAGACACTGTCCCTGAGGCCATGCCCTCCTCTATGAGCAGCGACCAACAGTCCTCAGGCCAGAAGAGGGGGATGTCCTGGGAGCAAGGCCACATGCCCTGCCTCACAGGGGCCCTAACATGCCCAGGGGACTGTGCTGCCCAACCCACTTCCCCTTCCTCACCCACAGACAAGCAGGCAAGGGAACTGTCCAGCCACAGTAGGATCCCCTCATGGGCAGCAGAGGAGCCAAGAACAGCCTGGCTGTCCCTGGGGTCCGCACACACACCTGCAGCTCGCAGCGCTGCCCACAAGAGCGGGTGCTGCCTCACACGTGCAGGCATGCCCATGTGCTGTGTGCAGCACGCCTCAGTCCCTGTGGTGTCGTGCCTGTGCCCTTGTGGCTAGCCTGCTGCCAGCCGTGGCAGTTCCCCACCTCCGGTGGCAGAACGTGTGTGGCCTCCCCTGAGCCTGGCAGCTGGATCTCACCCCTGCTCAGGGGCTGCCTGCTGCGTCTGCGTACCGCACACTAACGCTGCATGTGGTTCCACGTGCACAGACCACAGCATGATGTCCAACCCGAGCAGCCCAAGCAACATTCGCCTCCCACCCCCTGTGCACCCACTTCCCCCGCCTGGTGAGAGTAACAAAGTGAGACCATTCACCTGAAGATCCCTCCCAGGTGGCCTATGAGACGTCCCGGCTCCAGGGACAGAGTCATGGTCTCCGTCTTCTCCTCCTCGTCCTCCTCCGGCTAGCACTGGTCCTCCTGCTCCTCCTCCGCTGAGACCTATGGCCGGGTGTTGATGAGGGTTTCCAGGCTGGAGTCCATGAAGACGGGTGAGGAAGATGTTTCCTCACCCCTCAGGATCTGGTGGAGCTCCTGGTAATAGGGGCAGGTGTGGGGTCCTGCCCCTGCACGCGAGCTGCACTCTTTGGCCCGGATGTATCCCTGACAGAGATCTTTGACCTTACTCCAAGCCTGTTCCAAGATCCAGGGTGGGTGTCCGCGCTCTGCCAGGGACTAGGCCATGTGCTCATATATATAGGCGTTCCACAACTTAGTGCGGAGATCCTGCAATATGTCCTTCTCGCCCCACAGCTCGAAGAGGGACAGGATCTTTGCTCCGGACCAGGAGGGTACCCACTTCTTGGTCCCCTGGGTGGGTCCTGGGACCCCTGGGGCCGCTCCCTGTGAGGGCCAGGAGGGTCATGGGGGGCTTGAGGCTCCAACAAAACTCTGTAGTGTAGACATACCCATAGTGACCACAAGCTAAATATGAGTCAACAGTGTGACACTGTTGCAAAAAAGGCAAACCTGTTTCTGGGATGCATTAACAAGAGTGTTGTGAGCAAGACATGAGAAGTCATTCTTCCACACTACTCTGCACTGATAAGGCCTCAGTTGGAGTATTGTGTCCAGTTCTGGGAACCACATTTCAAGAAAGATGTGGAGAAATTGGAAAAGGTCCAGAGAAGAGCAACAAAAATGATTAAAGTTCTAGAAAACATGAGCTATAAAGGAAGGCTGAAGGAATTGGGCTTGTTTAGTTTGGAAAAGAAAAGACTGAGAGGGGACATGATAGAGATTTCAGGTATCTAAAAGGATGTCACAGGGAGGTGAGGGGAAAATTGTTCTCCTTAACCTCTGATGGTAGGACAAGAAGCAATGGGCTTAAATTGCAGCAAGGGAGGTTTAGATTGGACATTAGAAAAAACTTCCTGCTTGTCAGGGTGGTTAAACACTGGAATAAATTGCCTAGGGAGGTTGTGGAATCTCCATCACTGGAGATATTTAAGAGCAGGTTAGAGAGACGTCTATCAGGGATGATATACACGGTGCTTGGTCCTGCCATGAGGTCAGGGGTCTGGACTTAATGATCTTTCAAGGTCCCTTCCAGTTCTAGTATTCTATAATTTTTTTATTCTTGGGGTTTGCAGGATTTATCTTTACCTATTAAAATATGGAATTTTAGTCATTTGATTCAAATTTGAAGTTCTCGGGAAGACTCCAGTGGACAATAAGATCTCTCACAGACAACCAGGTGTGACACATTATTTCCCATAGAGTTTAGCAGTGCATAAAACCCACTAGTCAACATACTACACCCTTTTGGAAAATCACTAACTTTATATGAAAAATGAACCATGTCCTCTTATGGGTGTAAGTCAATGCCATCACCGCATTCACACAAGGCCTCCTTCAACTGAAGCCTCTATGTACACATGGCTTTTCAGCTATTGCCATTGATAGAAATCATTTGACTTTTGATCTCATTTCTTTGGTGGAGTCCTTGAATTTCTTTGTTGCTGCATTCTTCTCCAGTTACATTTTGGTTTATGAGGATCCAGACCCACCCCAGGAAAAGAGGAAATCACCAGAGCCTGAGGTTAGGACACAAGAGAAGTCGTGGGCATTTTTTCTAGCCAGAAGAACTGGATTGAAGATGTGGAGAGAGGCCAGGTAAGCTCCAAAATGTACATCACATTAGAGACTCAAAATACAGGCAGGGTTGTGCTTGTATTTATTGATCTCATCTGTAAATGATGCAAGTTTGTCACTGTGGTCTTTTGAAGGAACTACTAGTGAGGCAAGGCTCAATCAGACAGTGGACTCCCCCAAAAGCATTCAACTGAATTGTGCCCCTTCTTTGTCTATGAGAAATGAGAAGTAGGCATCTCTTCTTCAATTGCAGCTCTTTGGCATGCACCTTTTCAAAATTACTATAAAACCCCAAAATAAAAAAAATCCTTTTGCCCAACATTTTGCTTTGCCCACTGATAAATAACCTTAACTGAATGGCAATTGAAAGATACCAATTTCCTGCTGTGAACAACACTTAATGTCAATTACTGTATGCAATGTCATGGTGTGCAATGCCATTTTTCAGTTAGCCATGGGTATGTAATTTTATGTTTTCTGTTTAATTGCATGGTCGATGCCACAATTACGTAAGGGGAAAAACACGACAGTATTAGATAAAAGTGAGATTCACACTTAGCAGTGAAGTGGGAGAAGGGGAAGTGACTTCAGCTTGAGGAAATGCTGGTAACTTCTTAGAATATCTTGGATAATGTCAAATACGGTGGCAAACTGATGCTGACATTAAGCAGGTTTGCCTGTATTATCATGATCCTATTACAATTATTATTCGAAAGCATGTATTATGGCTTTAGATCAGATTGCTCCAATTGTCATGGAGCTGAATCATAACCTCACTTCTCTGAGTAGTACAGTATTATTATTAGAAGGTAGATCTTTAAAAAACATGGTTCTCCATGGAAAAGAAGATTGGCAGATCTTTCAGTTTGACTTATTATCCTGCATTACAAGTACTACAGATAACACAATAGAATTCCTCTTGTAGGAAATTAGATGATCCTAACAGCCTTTTTAATATCACACACAAACACCCTGCACGCACACACACACGCACACACACACACACACACAAATACATCCTTCTCCTGCTGTTCTATGCATGTTAATTTTAGATGCAGTAAAAATGATAGACCAGTTTAGTAACAGATGCTGGGAAAAGAAGAGATTTGGGCTTTCAACAGGCAATTTCAGCTGATGTGTCAGAAGGTGCTTTTACAGTTGTTTAATGATGCCTCTCATTGGGCTAGCTGTACAGTGGGAAGTATATATACAAGCAAGTAAGTGACCTGGAACCCTATCACCTCTTCAATCCTTCTGTGATCTCTTTGAGCCCTTAAAGCAGTAAATGAATCCAAATGTATTCATTTCAGCAGGTCTTTATTCAATTTTCTATTTAAATGTCATCTGATGTCATAAATTTGGGAATTGTCAGGGAATTAAAGGGGAAAACACAAGCTTTATGGCTTAAAGTCAAATGTATGGTACATTTGCAATATGAAATAAACCTCTATGATTGTCTATCTGTTACCAAATGAGTGTAGCCTCAAAAACAGTATCAGTGAAGGTGGTTCAGTCTGAGAGGAAGGGGAAAAGTCAAAGAGTTTTTAAAAAAGCATTGCTTTTGAGGCATTGACACTTCATATCACAAGACAACCACTTTGCAGTCACATCTGTGACCAGAATAGATGCCACCAACTGTTAATCTTGTTTCACTGTGAAATTGTAAAGAGAAAAGCCAGAGAAAATGTAAGGAGTGGTTGAGTGATATACAAATCTCAAAAGATCACAGGCTTTGGTGTAGTTCAGATCGAATAACTACCCAAAAGACCTCTGAACCACACCAGTCTACAAAACTGGCCTCAAAATTCAATAGGAAGATACTAGTGTGAAACACATTTGGGCATGAAATACCTTCCTTGATGTATTTCAATTCTTCTGTTTCTGGTTTCTGAACACACAAAGAAAGCATCAATGACACACAGGGAATAAAAAAAGGAAACTAAACATATTCTCAATCTCAGTTCAGGTCTGTGTAACATGCTAATTATCTCATGCTCCTTCTGGGCTATGTCTACAACAGAGGAATGCATTTTTTTTTAAACTGAGATAACTGATTGCCAGGTTACTCCAGATATATAACACCTTTGTGAAGGTTTCTCCGGGCACTCCATGATTATTTGCCTTAAGCTACAGACATTTGAATTTTACCCATGCACGTTCAATTTAGGATAAAATGACAAACATTTGTCACTTGGGTAGTTTAACTATCAATAGCATCCAGACTAGCACTCACAGAAGTGGTAGCTACCTAGAGTAAACTGGCAATCAGTTAATGCAGGATAAACAAAAACCTCTAATGCAGCCAGGCTCCTAGTGGCTTGTTTAGGGAACAGGAACAAATCACTGCTCCACTACTGATCAGAGGCAATTGGTGAGGGGCTCCCAGAGGGGGCCACTGGCCATGTGACTCCACTCCAGCATGGGGAAGGGTCGGAAAACCATCCTAGACCCAGCTCTCTTTGCCCTTCCCCCATCTCCTTTCCACCCTAGCTTCACTCTCTCCCCTCTTCTTCCCCACCCTTGCTCCACCCCTGTCCTGACTATTCCTCCAACTGAGGTGGCCCAGGGACTAGTGGGGCTGGAGGTCTGGCAGAGGTCTGCCACTCCACTACTCCCACCCCACCCCCTTCCCTGCACTCACCAGCAGCCATGGAAAAAGTGGAGCAATGCAGCCCGAGTTCACTTTGCTCCCTGGCCACATCTGTCTGCTCCCTACTGGGAAGTGTGGGGCAGGTCTCACCTTCTCCCCCCATAATGGTGTGCCAGAAGAGTAGAATGAGCTGGGACCACCTTGCTCCACTTCCTGCAGCAGGGTTCACTCCTGCTGCAGGCGCTAGTCCCCCTAACCTCCCCCCCACACATCCCACTAGCCCCCCTCTGGCTGCTTGCCCGCCTCTCTCATCTATGGCGTTTCGGGGTACATGACACCTCATGCCCCCCATGCATCACTCATGCTCTTGGCAATACTTTGTTATCTCAAGCCAGTCACCTGGTATTGCTTGTCCTTGGTTCTCTCTCTCCCCTGGTGGGAGCTGTTTCATCTGAATTATTTTATAGTCTAGAAGTGGGTCTGTGAAAGAACAGGTTTAATGTATAAAAGCTTATAAATTATCACATTTTAGACAAACAGTTTCAAAATTCTGGGTGCAAGTATATTTCAATGCATCTGGTACAAACGAAAAAGTGTATAGATATATGTAGGGGTCAATTGAGGAAGAACTCTGTATGTGTGAAGTATAGGGGTGGTGAGGCCTGCATTCTCCCCCCTTTCCCTACTACTGATGAGCCAGAAGCAAGACTCTAGGAACATACGCCATTGTAGCAAGAACAAATTGTAGATAAGGGTGGGAACATAACAATCTTGTTTACCTAAATGTACTGATCATGTAAACAAAGTCAAAGGACAAGCAGTACAACTGAGCCATACTGTAACAAGCAATGAGTAACCCCCGGAAATCTCTGAACTGACACAAACAAGGTAGAGACACAGTATTTAAAGCTGCACCAGAGCACAGCAATTTGGACCTCACCGATGGGCTTTGGGTACCGGCGCCTCGGAAGCTGAGACAGTCTCCCACTTCATCCATAGCCGAAATGGGGTTCCTGGCTAGCCAAAGGGATGTAAGAAATGCCGCTTTTCCTATCATGTTGTTCTTTTAATTAAGGGGCACAGCTGATAGCTGTCACGAAATAAATTGCTTGTGTTTGACAGATACCTGTGTAGCATTTTTTGTACTTTGAGAACCCAGTGTCGGACCTGAGACTTACTCTTGCTGGCAACAATATAAGAAAATATGTATATACAATTTGAATAGTAGGCCTACTCTGAAACGCGTTTGTACCAGAATTGTGAGTTTTCAAGATGACCATTTTCCTCAACTCACATCACTTTAATGAAGGCTATCATGTACTTAGATATTATTTTACAAATCCTACTGCTAAATTGGAATGTTAACGAACAGGTGGCTATGAGCTACTACAAAACAAAATATTGATTACTTCACTTACATGGATTGCCCTTAAAGTCTGCAACCAGTGCCTAGAGGAGGGAACACTGTTATCTGACAAATCTAATAAAATGTATTTCTTTAGAATCAGGAAAGTCTTTCGGGGGAGGTTTTGAAGAAAATTGAAGCATGGCAGGTGAAAGCCAGGAGAGGTTTCCCAGCAGGGTGAATTGCATGGAAGTGTGCTCAGAAATTAGAATGATATTTGATAACTGTGATTTCAACTTCAAAATTAGAAAGAAAAATAAAAGATAATTTGTGAATTGTGATTCTAATGTGACCCTAGAAAGGGATTAGTAATGTCCAAAAACAAGAGTGTGTTATTTTGAACACATACTGACAAAAACAGCCAAGCCTACTTCATTACCTATTTCACCTGGACAGCACAGAAAAATCTTGTGTTAAAATACATGATTGTAGTGAGGTGGAGTGGCCACACACAGACTCGGAGAGGGGAAAAACCCCTCCCTAGCCCTGGTGGACGAAATCGCACCCCACTCTGCCATCCTGCCAGAAGTCAGTGGGCAGGACAGGAAGTACGAAAGGCAGGCCCTGGTGCTCAGTTAGAGCCCAGCCACCAGAGAAGCCAGACACCTTCCTTAAGCTCCTGAATTGAGAGGTTACATCAGACCTCAAGGAAGTACAGGACTTGTCAGGATCACCAGGACCAACCTGTTAGGAAGCAGTCCAGGTGTAACCAACTCTGGTCTGGCTGAAACAGTGCCGGGGAATGAATTAATGTTTTGCGGTCAGGATCCCCACTGACCCAGTGGAAGATTTGTCTGCCACTCTGGAGGGCCCTGGGCTAGCATGCAGTGGAGCAGGAGGGCCTCCATCCACCCTGCCACCCCAGTCTCTCCCACTATCCTAGGCAAAACACTTACACTTGTTCCCCAGCGCTAGCAGACACAACTGCTTTGCTGTCCTGGCCTAGGTTAGGGCCTGGGCATCTTGACTGTTTAAAGCTGCACAGGAGACACTGATTCCTGGAGTCATTCTTGATTAATAAATGGACTCAGGTCTCAAATGAAGGTTTTGCAAAAACAGATTTTATATGTTCATATATTTACTCCCATAATTTAAAGGACATCCTTGTCTCAACCCTCAGTTTGTGATCTGGCTGCTTTGTACTACCTGAGATATGTAAATCAGACAGAAAGCTAAAGGACAAGCCAAGAATTGCCTCTGACACAGCAGACTGCTCAGTTGGCAATGAGAAATGTTTTGAAGAAAAATGTGTTGAGGAATTCATGAAATAAACTCACGATCTTAAATATATATGTATTCCCCGTTATTTGGGAATTATTTAATCATCTAAGAATTAAGAGTTTGCCTAAAACAGGTATTTTGAATACAGAAGAAGATAAAGCAAATTATGACAATTATCTCTTGTAACCCTATGAAGGGCTCAATATTTTCATTCACAAAGTAAAGCCTTCTTAGACAACACATTTTAAAAGCAAAAAAGTCATTATCTCGCTTTTAATACTATGAAATATAGAAAGATAGATCCATAATCTACTTTGTTGCAGCCTATGTTTAACTGTGCTTAGTGAGAAACTGACACCAGTATTTCCAGCCACTCAAACTAAAGATGGTTAATTTGCAAATATTGGAACAGAACAGAGAGAGAAGTATGGTATGATTATATCACAACAATTTAGTTAGCCAAGAAACTTTATTAAATAACAAAATGCCTGAGACCACTAATTACTGTAGTCTTGTGACAGCAGACGAAGAAGGTCTTAAAGGCTGCCAAACATGAATCACCATAAGAGCAGCTTAAACTAAAGTAACTGAAATATTATCAAGAAGAATATAATAAATGAGAAGCCAAAAAAAGCAGACTTTATTTTAATTATCTAATCAATCTACTTAACTTACTCAGTGGAAATGATAAGCATGTAATGAGTTCTGCAGGCAGATCAGCTGTGTCACAAACAGCTGTGTACACACTAAAAATGGTTGTGAATTTCCACAATTTTTTTTTGCGGGATAGAAAAATGCATTTTCCATTAATAAGATTTTTCTGAGGGGGAAAAAGTTAATTTTGCTATTTTTTTTTCAATTTCGATCAGGAAACAAGACATGTTAGTTACAAACCAAATTGAAATATTTCATTTTGGGTCAATTAAATCTGCATGTCCCCGAGCTGCTCTAAGATGTTGGGGGAATTGCAGTATTAATGACTCATGCACCCATTCTTCTCCTGTGATAAACTGCAATACTTCTCTCTCTGAAATGCCTCTGTTCATTCTGGAAGTCTCATGACTCCGGCACATAATTTTTCCAAATTTAGTATTTCACTAAGAGTTTAATAAATTAACTTTTCCCAATTCAGGATTAAACTACTGTTGAAATATCACAAATTCCTGCAAGATAGAAATGTCAATTTTTAATCAGATGTAGTATACCTTTCATGGAGACATTAGATGCTGGATTATGCAAAAAGAATGCAGAAACGGTACTGGTACTAAGTGTAAATTTTCTTTTAACATTCTACCATCACCTACACACACACAAAATGCACACAACGTACTGTCAGTAAACAAAGGACACTACTATCATGTCCCATTCCCCACTCTTACACACACACTTCATACTTTATTTTATAGTAGTCCATTTTTATTTGGCAGTAAAATGGACAGTAGATCACTAGCATGATTCAATAATAATATGTCTTCTTTGGTCAGACTAGGAGTGATGGAAGATGAGATTTTGAGTCCTTAAGACTTAGGGGCAATGTACAGAAGGTTACAGAGAATTGGGAGTGTAGAATATAAAAGCCAAAATCTATTTTTAATATTATGATTAAAATTGTAAGTGTTAACTTTCAGTGGCCTATCCTTTCTGTTCTTGAATCAAGAGATATTTTTAACTCACAAATTTTGATTACTCATGCAACAATCCAAGTGAGAGCAAATCAAGACACTGCTAATATGTGCAACTACATTTCAATTGGGGAAAAGGAAGGCAGGTTAAGTCGTTCTGCTCCCCGGGGAGCATGGAACTGATAAGTCCATGCTCTTGCATGGAGGGTTTAATTTGAGTTATTGAGTGGGTGTAGGAAGGGAGAATGCTTTCAAGCTCTCTTCCGCTACAATCCATGCAAAGTTCAAGGACAAGCTGGCTTTCTTGTGTTATAAGACTAGATTATTTTAGAAACAGAAATCAGGAATTTCTGTCAATAACAACAAAGAAAATGTTCACAAGTCAGAATAAACCTTTTCATCAGTGGATTGTGCTAAACACAGAAATATCAAAATATTTTCTGCTGAAAGGGAATAGCTCAAGTGTTTTACAATACAATGCAGAGTTAAACATAAAATATGTACTGATTTTCTTGTATTTTCAATATTTAAACAGTTGCAGCAACCTGCTATCCCACTTAAAGCTAATGCAACCTAAGAGCAGTAATAGCAAGCAATTGAAATAATCATCCCTTCCAGTGCAGGGAAATCACAGTAATTAGACTTAGACAAGTTGGGTTAGGTAACATATTTTATTGAACCAACTTCTGCTGCTTAGATAGACAAGCTGCAATAAGCCTGTCAGTTGAAGTATCACTTGAGAGTCAGTTTGATGCTTTAGGGGACTTCTTGTGGCACATAAGCAAGTTTAACTGAGATACAGTTGTGAAGTGTTCATGCTCACTGTAGTGAATTTGAAGCACCCCCACTGTAAATTGTGAAAGAGCTGTCAATTTGCAATGAACTTGAGGAACAGCTGTCCCCAAAGATTTTGGGATTTTCTCATCAACTATACTACCTATCAGTAAGTTCAGCATCTTGCTGAATAGTTTCAAAAAACCCCACTGAACTATGTCATCTGTAATGGAGTAAATATCAGTGTGACAGAATTAGTTTTCAGATATGTCATCCCCCAAAAGTACCTTTAAGATATGCACAGAACCACTTCCAGCTGAGAGAAGCATAGCCAGCATGGCTTGGCAGAGAAGATATTTACACACCTATTTTCAGGTTTCATTTCAGTTATGGTAAGGTACAGAAGCCAGACTCCAACAAGCTCAGTTAAAGACAGAGGACCTCTTATGAAAACCAGTCTAGTATTGAGTACTCAGACACAAATGAACCGTCACCACAAATCCTGGGTCCTATTTTCTTACTATACTGATTTTCCCTCAACCAACCCATTCTGTTATGGGTCTGTGGAAACTGATAAGAACTAGAAATTACCTCTCAATGGTCAGGATTCATACCAGATATTGAATTAAAGATATTCTGTCATTAAACCTGTAACCTAACATCCAGACCGATGTTATGCAGATCTTATGGTGAAGACAAACATTTGTGTGTCTCCCATGCAAGAGAAGAATTTTTAAAAGTCTGCAAATTGCAGATGACCAGCTTCAACACAACATTGGCACCTGAACTAAACAGACTTTTCTGCTGTTTCACCTGTTTCATTCTTAAGCTGCAATGTCCTGTGCTGTTGATGTAAGAACAAGTCACCTCAAAAGTTAATGAGAAACAATCTTAATACCTTAATCACAGGAGCCGTGTGGTGACAATACCACATTCTCCCTCAGACTTTGAAATAGCTAAATCTTTCATGCCTATTGCCCTGCCATGATAAATAGCCCCTCTCATCCACTTGTAAGAGACTGTTATTTGTCCATGATGAATGTGCTAGAGACAATCTTTCATTATCTCTAATTTTATCCAAAACACCAGATTCAGGAAGTGGCTACCCTAAGACATTTTGAGAGGAGTCCAGACCTCCCATGACACAATGGTGAGGAATTATGTAGGATGTAAACACAGCTACACCTCTTTGCTTGCCCCTCTTTGGATGTGAGTGCACTAATACTAAGTAGGAATTAGTGTCAAAGTTAATTCCTGCAGTGTAACCCAGTGAACTCTTGGTTATACATACCAGATTCAGGGCATGACTTATTAGAACATGGATGACAGGAATTTTATTAACCTCACTCTTTGCATATAACATGAATGGGAGATCAGGAACATTATTCAACATTCAGTCTTCCCAAGAGATAAAACACAACCAATTACATCAAGACAAACTCTGTTTCCAGGTTTGTCTCTCATGTATCAAGTATTTTTCCATCTTGTTCTCTGCACACTATTGCAGGGACTGGGGAACACCAAGCCCTTGCCAACCACACACTTTAATGCTACGGCTACACTGTAGCCTTCTTGCAGAAAACTTCATGCAAATGAAGCCCGGCGTGGAATATTGCCGCGCTTCATTTATATAATTAATGAGCTTTTGTGCAAGAGGCTTTTGCTCAAAAAAGGAGCTGTGTAGACGACTCCTTTTTGCGCAAAAACCCCCTCTTGTGCCAGAGCCATTCTTCCTGAAAAAATGAGGAAGAACGGCTCTTGCGCAAGAGGGGAGTTTTGTGCAAAAAGGAGCCGTCTACACAGCTCCTTCTTGCACAAAAACGGCTGCTCATTAATTATGCACATGAAGCGCGCGGCAATATTCCATGCTGCGCTTCATTTGTATAAGCTTTTCCGCAAGAAGTGTAGCCGTAGCCTAAGTCTGCTTATCTTCAGCACAAAACAGTTTTGTTCTGACCCATCAGCCATCCTAAGGCAATCACTGAAAGGATGCAGTTGCCTCTCTCTGGCACCCAAGTAAATAACTCCTTCGTAGACTACCAAGGCCGAAATTATAAGCAACCATTTCAGTCACCTCCACATAGCCCCATTCAAAAATATCCCATCATAAACCTCAAAAAAGAAAACTCTCCTCAGACATATCATAACTATCTCCAGGAGACAATATTTTTTATTGGACTAAATTCTTGTGGTGAGAAGGACAAGCTGTAATAAGTCTGACAGTTCAACTGTCTCTCTGATGCTTTAGAGGACTTCTTGTGGCGCACAAGCAAATTTAAATGTGGATAGTGGTGATGGAGTATTCACACTTACCACAGTGACTTGGACACATTCCTACTGCACGACCTGACTGTAAATCATGAAGGAACTATCACTGTACATTAAACTTGAGGGACAGCTGCCCCCCCCAAAAATTAGGATCTTCTTATCAAGTACAGTATCCATAAAGAAATGCTTAACAATATCCACGTGATTAACATTTGCACATCCATGCTGTAATTTTCAGTGACTGTGATTATCTAGCTCCCATTAGGAATTATTGGAAGTTGTGTGCCTGATTCCATAATGCACATTTGAAAATCCCTGAACTAAATGACCATTTTTCAGTTCTTTTTCACTACCTGTAAGAAACGTTTCCCTTCAATTTAATGAAGTTATCAATCATAAAATACTACTATAGCACAAGAACCCACTACCACTATAGTTACCCAACCAATCAGATAGAACTTATAGAGATTTTTTGTTTGAGCAAGCCATTCATAATATTTCTACAATTCATAACTCTTTTTATTTGGTGGTCATCTTACAGCTATGATCTGTTCTGTCACAGTTGCTTCTATTATTTTAAGCTTTTGACACGTAATTCCAAAGTATCAATAGGAGAAGAGATCTAGATCAGTGTTATAGGCAATATAGGCTGAAATTATTATACAATCTTTTTGTGTAAATGTGAATCCAGAAACTGCATTATCTTGTTACATAGAAAGATATACCTCATATACACTCGATCTTATTGAAACAAAAAATAACAGATAAAACAAAAAGCATGGACAGAGCTAATCCTTTGTTCTATGCAGATATGAGTCAATGCAATTTGCACAAGTGTTATGATCTTTTTAAGAAGAAGCAGGCACTAACACTTGTTTATTCACAGAAAACAGGAAATATTGGATTTGTACAATAGAAGATGATCATCTCCAACTGTTGTATTCTGTTTCAAGGTCTTTTTCTGAGACTATTGTATCTGGCTTTCTTCCAAAGGCCATTTATATTTATTACAATAATGAACCCAATTTTGTAGAATACTTCTGCAAACTATTTTGCATTGGCAAACAAGAAATATATTGATATTTCATTCTCTATAAATCTGTATAAAAGATGCTGTAATTTTTCCCCCATTGGAATTGTACTACCACAATCTGATTTTCATTTTCAAATATTAATCATCTGAGTAGTAAGAGTTCTATGTAACACTGTCATTCCAATACTCAACTTAGTTACTGTGACCAAATCTCCCATTTTTAATAGGACAGCCAAGTATTTAAAGCCTTTTCCAGGTTTCCTTGATTTTCGTAAAATATGGGCAAATTTTCACGTATTTTCTGCCTCCCCCATGGTTTCAGTGCTATTGGATCCTGCTGCTAGCCAGATCTGTGCTCACCACCCCCTCATGTACCAGTGGTGGTAAGTGTGCAAGGCTGGGGGCAGTAAACAGCAGCATGTGAGGTTGGGGAGTTCCTTCTGCCAGGCCATAAGTGCAACCCCTTCCATGTGCCAGCTCTCACCAACAGCCCCCCACTCCCACCCCTCAACCTTTTTCCTGTCAGTGCTGGCTGCACACTGTGAGTTGCAGCAGATGGTCAGTTGAAGTAGGCAGTGGCCTCACGTTGATACCAGGTCCTGGGAGAGGCAGGCCTGTCCCAGAGACCCAATGGGGGTAGGAGGATAAACTGTGCCAAGCAAGGATTCATTTGTTTACTCATACCATGTTCTCCATGTATGAGAGAGTGGTAGGGATGTGAGCTGGGCTGCCAGGTGTCCTTTTCAAACAAAAACTCTGGTGGAAAAGGACACCTGAAAGTGTCCAATCAGAAATGCTGACTGGATATCCAAATTCCTATTGCCACCTGCATGGGCATTGGAACAGTTGGTGCCTAGCAAGAGGGCAGGGAGGTGCTGTGAGGGAAACAGAGGGCCAGCAATGGGGGACAGCTCGTGGTCATCCCCTCTCTTTGCTTCACCAGCACATGCCTGTGTCAGTCTCCCTTGCCACCTTCCTCAGCAGGAGCACCAGGGATAGGTGGTGAGAACACACCCACGAGCAGTCTGTGCTGTGCCCCTCCTCCCCACACTCCCACTGCTGCTCCTGCCCCACCACACCCCACACCTCTACAAACTCCCACCTTGCATGGATAAAAGCTGGATGCAGCAGTAATAGCATAGTGGTTTGCAAAAGTACACACAGAAGACCAATGGTCACCCTACAAATGAACAATATAGAAATGTCACTTAGAAATGCCGTTGACGACATCAGGGCTCTGGAGGAAAGAGCTCAGGCCCCCTAAGGTGGCATAGCCTGGGCTATTTTGTATGCTGTCATGCTACTGTGAAGCTTGACCCTCATTTGGTCCTATAACTGATACAGTGAGGAACTTAGTCCTGTCCAGATAAAATGCTGGACATTGTCTGACATCAAAATCACGGAGATGCTGCTCCTCTGGGGTTATGTGTGGCTTAGGGGGGGAAAACTGATAGATGTATAACTTAGTTCAAATTAAGTTGGGAAACCACTTTAGATAAAAATGTTGGGTGAGGCCACAAGGTCACCTTGCTTTTAGAAAATTGTATGTAAGGGGAGTCCACCACAAAAGCCTGCAACTCATATACTCTCCTTGCAGATATCACCAAAAAGAAGGCAGTTTCTGACTCAGAAAGGAGAAATTGCTAGAAGTTTGAATGGAGGTCCATAAGAACTACTAAACCAGTTAAGTTCCCACAAAGGAAAGATCTCATTAATTGTTGTGTGAAAATGAGTGACTCCTTTCCAAGGCCTCACTGCCATGGAGTTTGAAAACACCGACTTCCCATGATGGGTGGGATGTGTTGCCCGGGTAAAGATAATTGGAGACTGTTATACATTTAACTGCTTGTTAAAATGGAGTCTCTTTGGATTCCATCTTGTCTCTCTTCCCTTTACAACTCCTTTCCCGCCAAAACACTAGGTGCACACCATACCACGCTATGTGCACCCCTCCCCTTTAGTTATGCACTCAGCCCAAACTGTGCACTAGGCACGCAAATGAGCTGCACACCACCCAGAAACTGTGCACTCCTCCCTTCTAGAACGTTGCACCCAGCATCATTCTGTGCACCCAGCCCTTACCACCCTTTTCCCGCCTTGAAGAGTTTATAAGCCCTGACCAAAGAAAGGTTCGGGTTCGCCACTGTCCGTCTGTGCCTTTGTCTGTCAGTCACTGTCTGCCGTTCAGAGTCCTGTCAGTGTTTGTCTGTTTCCCGTGGTGCTCCATTTTTGTTCGTGGATATTGGTATAAGGATTATAGCTCGAGTCGTGGTGAGATAGCCACCGTGAGTGTGGGGATACCCCACTTAATTGGTTGCTGGCTTCTGCCACATGGACTTGGACTTTATTGCCATCTTCCTTACCTGCTGGATTGGACTGTGAGTCGAAGGACTATCAAGTGCCAACTCCTGAAGGAACTTACCTTTTCCGCCGGAGGCGAGGATCCATCGACGTGAGGACCAGGTTCGACTGGACTGATCTCTGTCAGCGCGGGATGCCCTGCTGTCCTCCCCTAAGGCTTCACACTAGCCACAGGGTGGAAGGTCGCAGGCCTCAATCGCCGCCTCTGACATTATAACGTATACCCCTTGTGTATTCGGGATCTATCTATCTCCTTTCTCTCTTCTGGGATAGGGTGGGTTTATATAGTTGTTGTTGTTCTGCGTTTGACTTTCAAAATATATGGTTTGGCCCTAAACATTGGTCTCTCGCCTGATTTGTGGTTACCCAACCCAACGGTGACTAGATACGTAACACCAGGCCGAATCTGGCTTCTGTGGGGGGGGGGGCAACCTGCCTTAGGCCTTAGGCTTCACTACAGGTTTTGGCTTCCACAGTAATTGCTTACCTGAGTCCCCCCAGGTAACAGATGAAATATACAAATCACCACCTGGTAAATGCTCAGTGAACTAAGTGCAAGTCCAGAAGGCTGAAGGAGCAACAGGCACTCCAAGATATCCAGGACACAAGCCCACATTACTTGCATTCTCTAAACTAATAACCATCTCAAGAAAACACTTGCCCAATAGGACACCAGTATGGAATGCTCATTTTAAGCAAGACCTGGCAGGCTGCCTCCAAACATCATTCCTCTTCCTCACTTAACCATGTGGGATCTACACCATGAGATGTGGGGAGCTGAATGCTGGATGCAAAGCTGACTGCAATGGTGAATCAGGAGGTTGGGGTGAAGAGGAAGGGACTTGGTAATCCTTGTCTTTTGTTCGCTACAGTAAATGTGGATGAATGATCCCTTTTCTTCTTGGGAGAAAAGCCAGAGCCTAAAAGCATGTGCCAGGTCCAAAACCTACAGCCAATCAGATAATGGCCTCCATGCCAAAGTGGGCCTCATGTCCAGCTCCAGAATTTGCTGCTTCAGCTACAAGGCAAGTTGCTGCTACGTGTGAGAATGGCTTGCAAATGGAGCACTATCTTTAATGTGTCCCTCTGTAACTGTGCCTTCATGCGTCATGACAGAATATCAGTATTAGAGAAAATTGCTGAGAAATAGGGCAGATGCACCCAAAACTATAACTAGCCAGCAACAGAAGTAAAGTTGTTTTACCACACAGGGTAAACATAAAAGCCATTTCCTTAGGCATTCCAAGCCTTGTATCACCTCCCACCCCCAAGAGATGAGTGGTTCTATAAAACCAGTCTCATCAAATAAAAGGTTCTTCTGATCCAAGGACCAGCTGCACATCCACATCAATAGAGAACTCAGGTTTTTCCCAACAAAAATCACAGTGCTGCCAATACTTCAGAGTTTAAAATCTAAAGGTTTATTTTTTAAATGAAAGGTAAGACTTAAAATTAGTTAAAGGAGTCAAATAAATGCAAAATTCTTAGTTCAAGCTCATAGCAGTGATGGAATAAATTGCTTGCTTAAGTCAAGTCTCTGGTTGCTTTCAAATCTCTGCAAGTACCTCACTCCAGAGTATTGACGTTTCATCAGGAAAGAGGCCAAAATGGAGGTGTTTCCAGAGCCTTTTATAGGGCACTAAAATATATAATTGAACATCCATGCAGACCAAAAGATGGCAGCCTTCCAGGTGTTATAACCCAATGGGGATGGTATACATGACAGCACTCCTAGGACAAGTTCCATATGAGTATGAGATTGGCAGGATTGCTTCACACCATTGCCATCGCCAACCTCACATTTTTTTCCGATTTCATGGACAGTGAGATTATTTATTTTAATGAGTTATGAAGGCTCATTCAGAATTCTACCAGTAGCAGCTGGCCAACAAAATGCTGCTTTAAAAGTCTGATAACAGACTTGCTTATAGAAATACTAATTTTACAAGTGCAATTACTTTTTTCTTAGTCCTGGCCTCCAGCCTGTCAATAATGAACAATTAGTGAAGGTTATGGATAGGGAAAGGGTATTTGTGTAGTCAGTTGTGTCGTATTTAAATGCAAATGTCTATATTTAAAGAGAATAATCTTTTCCCATATCTCCTTTATCATAGAATCATGATAGAATCAAAGGGTTGGAAGAGACCTCAGGAGGTCATCGAGTCCAGCCCCCTGCCCAAAGCAGGACCAACCCCAACTAAATCAGCCCAGCCAGGGCTTTGTCAAATCTAGCCTTATAAACCTCTAGGGATGGAGATTCCACCACCTCCCTAGGTAACCCATTCCAGTGCTTCACCACTCTCCTAGTGAAACAGTTTTTTCTAATATCCAACCTAGAGCTCCCCCACTATAACTTGAGACCATTGTTCCTTGTTCTGCCATCTGTCACTACTGAGAACAGCCTCTCTCCATCCTCTTTGGAACCTCCCTTCAGGAAGCTGAAGGCTGCTATCAAACCCCCCTCACTCTTCTCTTCTGCAGACTAAATAAGACCAAATCCCTCAGCCTCTCCTCATAGGTCATGTGCTTCAGCCCCCTAATCACTTTTGCTGTCCTCCGCCGGACCTCTTTCAATGCATCCACATCCTTTCCATAATGAGGGTCCAAAATTGGACACATCTCAAATAAAGGGGAATAATCACTTCTCTAAATCTGCTGACAGTTCTCCTCCTAATGCACCCTAATATGCCATTAGCCTTCTTGGCTACAAGGGCACACTGTTGACTCATATCCAGCTTCTCATCCACTGTAATCCCCAGGTCTTTACCTACCGATTTTGATAAAATGTGAATGAAGTCAGTTATTCTTTTTAAGAGGCCCCTCAGATTGTGACGTTTTAAACTGCATCTTAGTTATTTTACGCCTTAATTCAGCTCCATACCTAATATTCAATCTGAACTTCCCTTTCTGGAATTCAAGCCCATTGCTTCTTGTCCTATTCTTAAAGGTTAAGGAAAATAATTGGTCTCCCTCATCCTTGAAACAACCTTTTATATAACTTGAAAGCGGTTATGTTTCCTCTCCATTTTCTCTTCTCCAAACTGAACAAACCTATTTTTTTTAATCTTTTCTCATGGGTCATGTTTTCTAGCCCTTTAATCATTTTTGTTTCTCTTCTCTGGGCTTTCTCCAGTTTGACCACATCTTCCCTGAAATGTGATGCCCAGAACTAGGCACAATACTCCAGCTGAAACCTAATCACTGTGGAGTACAGTGGAAGAATTATTTCTTGTCTCTTGCTTATGTCACTGCTGATAATACATTCCAGAATGATGTTTGCTTTTTTGAAGCAGTGTTACACTGTTGACTCATATGTAGCTTATGGTCCATTATGATTCCCAGATCCTTTTCTGCAGTGCTCCTTCCTAGGCAGTTGTTTCACATTTTGTATGCGTGCCACTGATTGATCCTTCCTAAGTGGAGTATTTGCATTTGTCCTTATTGAATTTCATCCATTTTCTTCAGATCATTTCTCTAAATTATTTTTTAATTTTAATCCCATCTTCCAAAGCATTTGCAACCCCCTCCCATCTTGGTACCATCCACAAACTTTACAAGTGTACTCTCTTTTTACTGAGCAGAACCAAATACAGAACTGATCCCTGAGGGATCCCACTCAATATGCCCTACCAGCTTGCCTGGGGGCCACTAAAAACTACTCTCTGCAGATGGTTTTCCATACACTCACCTTACAAGCGCTGCATCTGGGTTGTATTTCCTTTGTTTGTAAATCTTCCTGATATGAAATATTTAAATCCCGGGCTTCATTTGCAAGTTCGAATGCCTACATTAGCCACCCTAGTTCGAACTAGGGTGGCAGTGTAGACATACCCTAGCAGAGCTGTTCCCAGAAACTAGGCACTGATTTGGGGCTGTGATCCCTTAAAAACTGATTCCCTGCATGCCATCTGACCACCTCTGATCCAGGACTTCTGCATGCATGTATGTTTTTAAATAAAACAAGTTACACTTTAGAACACACCCAAACTCTGTCCCGATAATTTCTCTTTCTCTGGGAAGCCAACGTGCAAGGCCTCTTAATATTATCTACCAGTCACAAGACAAGCCAAAGTATTTATTGCTATTTGTATATCCAAAGCAATTTTCTCAGCAGTCTAACATACCAGGAGATTTTCATCACTGTCTTGCAAGAGAATGTGTAACTATGACTTTACTTGTATAACATGCTTTTGATGAATAATTAATGAAATCGTGGGTAATTTATGGGGCAAGTTTCACCCTAGATGTGACCAAGAACATGAACCACAGAGTGGTTGGATGACAAAAATCCCACTTCACTATTGAAACATCATTTAGCTGGCTCAAGTCACTTACCCGCCTAAGTTGCCCTGTTAGAGCACAGAACTTAACACCACTCTAGCCTATACAGGAATTGGAAAGAAAGTTATTGAGCCAGGAGAGGGAAGGAAGCACAGATCTATGAAGACACAGATTCAGTGGCCCCAATAACCTAACACTATGAGCCATGCAAGGATTGTGGCCATTATTCCATTTCATATAAGGAAGATT
Organism: Rafetus swinhoei; assembly: GCA_019425775.1. Taxonomy (NCBI): domain Eukaryota; kingdom Metazoa; phylum Chordata; order Testudines; family Trionychidae; genus Rafetus; species Rafetus swinhoei. Next base: position 134,647,995 of record CM033424.1, on the reverse strand, counting down.
TACAATGGGGAAGTTGCTCCACACTTTGGCCCTACGTTACAGATGTGTGAATTTCATAACCCCTTTCCCCCCACTCTCCTCAAGCCACATAATACCAATACTAATGCTTTATAATGGCTCTCCAAATTCTTAGTCTGAGAAAAGACCTCAGATTACTATTGTAATAAGTGTAATATACACCTCCCTCTTAACAGAAGTTACACCATATCCATACCTGAACTAATAACCAGAAGGATAAGTAAAATCTTTAGCTCTTTCTGCTGCCTATTGAATCCAAGAGTCTGAATTTAACCTATAGATATTACATTTCAGGGGCATTTTGTTACTTTTCCAGTTCATTATTATTTGGCTGAAAAAGTTGTGACAAGTTGCCCCCCTTTTAGATGCCACAAAAAGTGCTGAGTTACCACTAAGTCTACTTGTTGTGGCAGCCTGGGCATCCTTTATGCCTGTTTTGCTGAGTCAGACTATTAAACCTCCTCCTGCACACACAGGCAGGGCCACACCCAGCTGCAGAATGATACAGTCACTGAGATCACATCTGGGAAGACTCAATTTAAGGGACTTGCCCAAGCAAGTGTCCAGCTCCCTTTGAGTGCAGACCCTAAGGTATGCTCTGAAATCCGCCGTCTCCTTCAATATGGAAGAAAGTATACACAGTCACTAGCTTCCTCACACCCAGTTATGAATTGTACAAATGAGGTTATATTATAAACAAGAAAAGTTTAGTAACTACAATTTTGAGTGGTTTAAGAGGTAGCAAACAGAACAAAGCAGATTACTAAGCAAGCAAAACAAAGCAAGGAAATTAAGCTTGATTCACTAAAGAAATTGGTTGCAAATAATAATTCCTCACCCTGAATAATGTTGCAGGCAGATTACAGAAAGTTTTGAAAGGCAGCTTCACTGGCCAGCAGTGTGAAACTTCAGGTATTAGTCACAAGTAGGATGCCATATCAAGTTGGGCCCAACTCTTTCCCCCCAGTTCAGTTCTCATTTCCAAGTGTTTTTTCAGTATCTGTTTGGGTGGGGAGGCAGAGAGAGAATCACAATGATGTCATTCTCCTGCCCCATATAGCTCTTGTATAAGGTAGGAACCCTGTGTCTTCCAGTGGAAAAACACTGACATTCCGAAAGGTGACTTGGACTCCTACATCTGCAGGGATATTTCCAGTTTCCACAGGAAAGGTTGCACTCTTTCACACTCCATTGTCATGGCTAATGGGCCATCAAATCTACCTGGCTTTTTCATTGTTGAACCTGAAGGGCTAGTTGTGGTAACACCCAAAATATCTCATGTGACACACAGATACATGCTCAATATTCCTAACTTCAAATCCCTGGCATCTGCTGGGAAGGGACACAAGAGTGACACTGGCCATGCCAAAGCCCCTCCATACGACTCCTCCCCACACCATCCATAGCCAGAAGAGGGCCTTATCTCTGCCCAACCACGCCATGCCCCCAGACAGTTATGTTATATCCATATAAGTATATTTTCTTAAAGAATATGGAGTGTAACATCACAAAGGTAATAATATTAGGTATTAGATCAAATTAACTATGAGACGAAGTTAAGTCTCATAGTTAACTTAAATTTAACTACGATTAAAAGCTTGATCTTAACTATTTCCACATTGCTTTCCAAAGTTAAATAAGTATTTAAAGCTTATTAACTTTAATGATATAGTCTAGTGTGGGTCAGTGTCCTCTATCTCCCTGAAAATGGAGGATTTATCTAGGTAAGATCCTTACAACAAATACAAACACACACGCACACCTGTGCCTCTTCGGCTACGTCTAGACTGACGCGCTTTTGCGCCATAGCTATGCAAATGAGGCTCAGCGTTGGAATATCGCCGAGCCTCATTTGCATAGCTAATGAACCGCCATTTTTGTGGAAGAGGCTCTTGTGCAAGACGGGGCTGTCTACACTGCCCCTTCTTGCGCAAGAAAAACCCTTTTGCGCAAAGCCGTTATGCCTATTATTTTCATGAAGAAGGGGCAGTGTAGACAGCCCCGCCTTGCGCAAGAGCCTCTTCCGTGAAAATGGCGGTTCATTAGCTATGCAAATGAGGCTCGGCGATATTCCAACGCTGAGCCTCATTTGCATAGCTCTGGCGCAAAAGCGCGCCAGTCTAGACGTAGCCTTCAAGTCTATGCTACTGCTTCTTTGATATTATTTCTGTGGATGAACAAATTTCAGTCCCCAGATCTGTCAATCTATTACCTACCAAACAGATTAAATTAGGTCTTAAATAAAAAGAGATTTGTTTTTATTACTGCCTATCCAGTGTGTTTTTTTAGTTATAAAAATGTTGTCAATTTTAAATCAGCTTTCCAAAGTGAAGGTCCACAAGCAGCCAGACATGAGTTGTTTTCTTTTGTACTATTCATTCTTCATTCTTTCTCTTACACCTGACACTCAGATTGATTTTTTTTTTAAATGGAAGCATTTTGCATAGTCACTAGGTCCAGTGAAGCTGAACATATGCAACACAACAACAGAACATTATAAGGGCACAATGCTGCTGCTTCTCTATTCTACTCATTAAAAGCTGCCCTTGATCATATAGAAATTATTTTGAATGTTGTGAAATTAAACTCCTGTGTTAAAGAAAGGGGATTGCACGTGTACCATGCTGTATTAGTACAGACTGATCTCTAATGCTGGTGGACCCAAAGAATAAGAAATTTATGGAAAGGAAGGGAAATCAGATCTTGTGTGGAACAGATCTTGAAGCTGGAATTTCAAGTTAATCTATAGTGGCAATTCACTAGGTGCTGAATCCCAAACACTTTTTTTCTCTACTTGCTGGTTCAGTCGAGTATGTCTCTTCACTAAAAGCATCTAATCCCATGGTGTAGTGAAGTAGAAAGCTGAACTTACACTTTCAACTACTCCTTTGACGCATGTGTCTTATACATAAATATGAAACATAGTGAACTGTCAGAGAGTTTAGACTCCAGTGAACAGGGGTGGCTTTAAAAGCTTATTATGCAAACATTCAGAATTTGAGTCCCTTAACTGCTTGACTACAAACTAGGCAGCAGTTTTCTTGTCTTTCTGAGGGTGACAAAGCGTTACTTCCCAGTTACCCGCTGGTGCTATTCAGTGTATCTAAAGCAGTGGTCACCAACCAGGAGATCGGGATCTACTGGTAGATCTTGGAGCCTCTGACAGGTGATCTTGACTGGTTTGGCCAAGAAGCTACCAAGCACAGCACTTCAGCTACCCCTCCCACCACTGCTGCGCACCTCCTGCCCTTTGCCTTGGAGCTGTCCCCCCCCACACACACCTCTCCCAGGAGCCTCCTGCTTGCAGTACAGAGCAGGGAAGGGAGAGGAAGGGGTGCTGAGGTCAGGGTGCCCCTTCTTCCACCCTGTGTTCTATCTCCACTGAACGGAGGGGGGCACAACAGGGCTTGGATGGGGGGAGTTTGCTGGCTGCTTTTGAGAGTGGTGCAGAGCAGGGCAAGGGTGATCCTGCCTTAGCCTCACTGAACCACCACCCAGAAGCCACCTGAGGTAAGCTGTGACCAGCTGGAGCCAGCTCCAAACACCTGTCCCAGTCATGAACCCCCTTCTGCACCCTAACCCCTGCCCTAGCCCTGAGCCCCCTGAACTCAAAGTCCCTTACAGAGCCTGTACCCTGAAACTCCTCCTGCACCCCAACTCAGAGCCCCCTCACACTCCAAATCCCTTAGCCCAAGACCAAAGCCTTTGCCCCAACCCTCTGCTCCTGTCTGGTGCAAGGGAGGGAAATGGGGGAGGGAGGAAGGGAGGACTGAGTGAGTAGGGTCAGGGCCTCAGAGAAGGGGCACGAAGGAGGCGGGGCAAGGGTATTTGGGTTTGAGGTAGATCTTACATTGCAGTTAAATTAAAAAAGTTAACTTGTGCTTAAAAAGTTTGGAGGCCCCTGATCTAAAGTCATCAATCCAGGTCAGACAATGGAGCTGTACCTTGTACTTGGAAAGGGTTCAGAAAAGGGCAACTAAAATGATTAGGGGTTTGGAACGGGTCCCATATGAAGAGAGGCTAAAGCAACTGGGACTTCTCAGTTTAGAAAAGAGGAGACTGAGGGGGGATATGATAGAGGTGTATAAAATCATGAGTGGTGTGGAGAGGGTGAATAAAGAAAAGTTATTTATTAGTTCCCATAATAGAAGAACTAGAGGACACCAAATGAAATTAATGGGTAGCAGGTTTAAAACTAATAAAAGAAAGTTCTTCACACAGCGCGTAGTCAACCTGTGGAACTCCTTACCAGAGGAGGCTGTGAAGGCTAGGACTATAACAGAGTTTAAAGAGAAACTAGATAATTTCATGGAGGTTAGGTCCATAAAAGGCTATTAGCCAGGGGATAGAAATGGTGTCCCTGGCCTCTGTTTGTCAGAGGCTGGAGATGGATGGCACGAGACAAATCGCTTGATCATTGTCTTTGGTCCACCCCCTCTGGGGCACCTGGTGCTGGGCACTGTCGGCAGACAGGCTACTGGGCTAAATGGACCTTTGGTCTGACCCAGTACAGCCATTCTTATGTTCTTATGTTATGTTCTTATAGGATGTCATGGTACTTTGTGGTGTATCACCATGGCACAACTCTACAATCTCACAACACCCTATTGTCTTTAATATCCACTCAGACGTCAGAGTACACCAATTAAGATAACAGGCAAACCCTTAGGCATGCATTAACAGGAAACATAATAAAATTAAGTGATGAAGTGCTTTGGAACATGATTGGCCTTCAATCATTGTGAACACAGCTAAAAAAAACCCCAACTTCAGTAGTTTTTACATTTCCACATCTATGAGTATTTCAAGCCCTAAGTAGTGGTGGATGAATTAAAACCATGTCATAGTTTCAGCTTGACCAAGCCCCTAAAGTTTGAGTTCTTCCCAATAGCTTATATGAGCTTGTGGAGCCCTTCATGGTGCGCTTCATTCCCTCTCTGTCAACCTCCTATTCCACTCTTCTGGTTTCTTGCCCCCCTTCCTTCCAACTATTTAGTATGCATAGCTGAACTCCTGTTCTGAATTTGAAGGCTACAATGCACCACACACAATGCTGTTTCTTTTCAACTAATATCTTCCCTCCTGCAAAGAGAATGACAAAGGTCAGAAAGTGGGGAGGAGAATTAGAATGATGTCACATTTACATCCAGTAGCATAATTCTCCATTCACACTGTTTCTTCTTCCCTGATTTATGTATGTATGCCAGTAACAACATAATAAGCTATTGACTTGTAACTAACTAATGCAGCACAAATCCAATATACACAGTTCATGAACAAACTGCAGTACAATATTCATACGTGAATAACAAAATAATGAATACATCTGACACTTTAATCATTTGCAAGTAGACAAAAAAAGCAGTATTTGTTGAACATATCAGCATATAAGGTTCATTCACTTTACACTTAAAAACTAAAAGGTAATAATTTAAAGAGAGAAAGTTCTTTTGCAGTGTATCCAAAGGTTGAGACTCTCTAGTCTGGCACTCTCTGGTCTGGCAAAATCCATGGTCCAGCATGATTTTAGTTAGCTGCATGTCCACTCATCATGGGCATGGCCAAATTTCCTGCTGTTCCATAAAGTTTTACAGCCACCAGTCCTGGTTCTCTCAGTGTTCTGTGCTGTTATTTTATAGGGTTGCCAGATGGTTTCAACAAAAATACCAGACACACTTGATAAAAATTTGTCGACCAAAAAAAACCCAACATGATATGGGAAGTTTATTGCCAGAGGATTCAGACGAGGCAGAAGGGAGCAAGGGAGGATTACTCAGGGGCAGGGCATGCACCTGGTACCCTGCATGGCCAAGCTCGGTTCCCTGCTCTGGCCCCCCATTATAAGACACACACTCGTGTGCTGTGTTTTACACTCGGCCTTAGGGAGCAACATCAGATGGTTCCTCCCCAAGGGCTGTGCAGCTCCTGGGCCACTGACGGGAGAAGTGAGGTGACCTCACATCCCTTGAGATCATCCTGTGGCCCTATGAAGCGTGTTTTGGGTGTTCACTCATAGAAAGCTCCAGCCCCAGCCCCCACCCCCCGTTTTCCATGCCCTTGGGATCAGAGGGCTGGAGGCAGGAGCCTTTGGCAAGAGAACAGGGTGGGGCTTGAGTGCTCAAGAGGAAGCTAAATCAGGAAGCTAAGTCACCTGCACCCCAGGCTCAGCATCGCCCCAGGCCTGCCTTCGGTCTCCACTTCTGCCTTCAGCGGGACACAGAGGGGGCCTGGCTTTGGGGAGCGGCTGGTCAGAGCCCCGCTGAGCCCTGCACAGAGCGAGGCAGACACGCCTGCTCCTGCCTGGCCTCACCAGCCACCGAGCCTCTACTACCTGCAAAGTTTGTGTCTGAGCCCAGACCGGCTTCCTCTCGCTGTGTCTCTGGTGCAGTAACACACGGCGCTGCCCTCTGCTCTCAGGCTGTCCTTGTGCAGGTAGAAATTGGTGCTGTCCTTGGAGGCTGTGAATTGGCCCTGGATGGTGAGAGAATAATACTCGTTCTGCCCTGGTTTACTTAATTAGAAAATACCAGACATTTATATGTCCAGTATTTTCTCAATTTGTTTCCCGGACAGCAAGCTCAAATACTGGACTGTCTGGTTCAAAACCGGACACCTGGCAACCCTAGTTATTTAACTCTAATTTACCCCTAAATGTCTTCTAAGAGCCCAATAAGCAGTAGACAAGTTGGTAATGCTGCCAGACAATATCGACTTCCCATAATTCAGCAAATTCTCTGGTTTGGCACCAGTCAGGTCCTGAGGCTGCCAGACTGGAGAGGTTCAACTTGTAGTTTGATATAGTTTATTACAGAAAGACGAGGTAAAATATGAGGATAACTGGAATAACTCTAAGATGGCAATGTCAGTGACTGAAGCTCATTTCCTCCCTGACTTTAAATCCACCTACAGAATCAAAAGCTTTTAATGTAATGGATGGAGGAATTATAGACTCTAAGGGTATGTCTACACTAGCCCCCTAGTTCGAACTAGGGAGGCTAATGTAGGCATTCGAAGTTGCAAATGAAGCCCGGGATTTAAATATCGTGGATTGAGGTGTAACAGTTAATTCGAACTAAGGACTTAGTTCGAATTAACGTTTAACTGCCACGTGTAGCCGCGGGCAGTTAGTTCAGACTAAGGGGATTTAAAAATGGCGCCCAGACGGGAAGATGCAAATGAAGCCCGGGATATTTAAATCCCGGGCTTCATTTGCAACTTCGAATGCCTACATTAGCCTCGCTAGTTCGAACTAGGGGGCTAGTGTAGACATACCCAGAGTCACAAAAGGCACAGGTAGCCATCCAGAGCACTACTTTGGTCAATGTGTCTCTTGCCAGACTGAACCTCTTAACAAAGATGGTCATTTCCCTACAAACTGAGAGGCATGTGGGAGGAACAGGGAAGAAGACCTTGTTCCTTGGATGGAGTTGTATAAATTCTTTAAATTTTGTTCCTGGTAGTACTCACAAATATGACAAATTAGTGATGCATATGCACTATGTAACTTCATACACAGAGCTAGCAGATTTCCGAAAAACTCATTTGCTAGTCTCGGTAGTTAATTGAAGATCAGTCTATTCTGTGAAAATCAAACTGTACTTCTTCCATTTCATATGTCTTCATCTGTATTTACCAGCCCCACACTATTTAGAATCAGAACTTGTTTTCTACCATTTGACCTTGTCAGTGATAATATATGAAATAAGCTGCTGAACCTGAAATACTGGGAAAAGCAACAATATTTTCCCCCCTCTCTGCCCAAGTAAATTGCCTATGCACAGCACAGATGAGGAGTAACTACCATACCTCCCCTTTTCAACATAAAGTGGCTTTTCCAAATATTTATAATTTACACCCTATTTCGGAATGATTTAATAATATGTACTTAACAGGCAAGGTCAATATGTTGAACTTCCAAGGGAGATTGAGAGATTTATCAAGAATTCCAGACTTTTCAATAGTGGAGTTGCCCTAAGGTAACTGTCACTGTCTGTTGCAGCTTCTGTCTCTGATGCACCAGCTTATTTAACAGTTCAAGCATATCAAGTATTTGTACAGCTTTAGGGCAACTAGGTACATATCCTCCTAGATGATTTCAATTGAATTCTTTCCACAGGGGTTTTCTTAGCAGGTCTGGTGGGTGCTGAAGGGTAAATCAAAAGCATAAATTGAAGTGAAGTGTCCCTGATGATGAAAGCACAGTGTACCAATCTATAATAGACGAAAGATGGTCTAGTGATTAAGATTGAGAATTAAGCACAAATAACCTCAGACTTCCTGTGTGACCTTTGACAAGTCAGGTATTTGACACAGTTCCCCATTCATAATATGGGGATTAATGGTTTCTTCCTCTCAACTCCTTTGTCCTGGTCTATTATACTAAGATTTTTAATGCAGGCAGGGTTTGTTACATTTGCACAGCAGCTGGCAGAACTAGAACCTGATTAGGTGGAGCCTCCAGACACTACCAAATTGGATTAGTTTGTAAATGGTGGAGAATTATGTTCTAGGATGAACTTTGAGATAAAAATTCTGCCTAATACATTCTCAGAGTACACTCCAGTAATTGTCAGCATGGTTTCTGTCTCTCCAGCCCAATCCTTGCCCTTAAGATGTGTTAGAAAGGATTCAGAAAAGATTATAGGAAAAATTTAAAGTCTGGAAAAAATGCTTTTCATGGAGAGACTAAAGGCAGGTCTAGACTTACCCAGAGATCAATGCTTCAGAGATCGATCTCCCAAGGTTCGATTTAGTGGGTCTAGTAAGGATCCACTAAATCTACTGATGATGATGCCCCCATTGACACCGGTGCCCCATAGGGTCACAAGGACTAAGGGAAGTCAATGGGAGAGTTTCTCCCATTAACCTCTCACAGTGGGAATACCACAAAAATTCTATTTAAGGTACATTGACTCTAGCTACGTTATTCCCATAGCTGGAATTGAGTATCGGAGGTCAACTTTCTCGGGTAGTATAGACCTGGGCTAAGGAAGCTTAGTCTACTGTGTTTATTCAAAAGAAAGAGAAGTGTTAACCTGAGCACAGTCTATAAATGCAAAGAGAGAAGATTTCTAATAGTAAAGAGCCCTTCCAGGAGGGGTCAAAGTAAAATTATTTTCTTCCCGATACTAGGGGGGAGGGCACCATGTGATTCCCCACATGACTCTGTCCTGCCCCCAGCCTGGGACCCCCATGCTCTTCTTCTCCCTTCCCAACCCACATTACCTGGGGGTCAGAGGAGGCAGTATGGCAGCCAGAGAAGCTGCTGGCAATTCTGCTAATTTCCCCCCTACCCTGCCAGCTGGGAAAGAAGCAGAAACGGTGCCCTCTCTCTCTCCCACAGAGCTGCTAAGTATGTGCACAGGGCTCTACTGCTCCCAGCCCCACCCCCAGCCCTATTCTCCTACTGCTGTACAGAGGGAGCCAGAGGAGAGGAAGGTCATCCAATACTCCATACCAGCTATAAATAGCTGGTGGAGTGTACAGGACCTTGCCAATCACATTTTTGCAAGTACAGCATACCATGCTGTGCTGGCTTATTTTCACCTCTGGCTTCTGGTCACTGGATCTCCTTATGCCCTTGTCTGCTAACTTGACATATTCAGACTAGAATTCAGGCACAACATTTTCACAATGAGCATAGTTGGCCATTGGAAAACCTTACTCCAGATCCTGTGGATTCTCCACCATTTGAAGTCTTTACATTTAGATAGGGCATCTTTCTAAATTATACTTAGCTACAAATTATGGACTTAATGCAGAAATACTTGATATTTCATAGCCAGTGCTATGCAGGAGGTCAGATTAGCTCATTACAACAGTTCCCTCTGGCTTTAAGATCTGAATATATACTCCATTAAAGATATTCCAGAATGTGGTCATTGTTTGTAAAATGTTCTGGGATCCTTTTGGATTAAAGCCATTATGGAAGTATAATACCATTATCAAAATATTTACATTCATACAAGTGTTTCAGGGCCTTCAGAAACCACATGAAGTTGATAGTTTCCAATGCTTTTTCCCATTTGCCTGGCTTTATGGGCCATCAAATTCCCCAGAGTTCCTTTTTAATGCCCCTTCCATCTCCCGCCCCTGACCCTTGTGAATTTTCATTCTGTAAACTCAAGAGCTCCATAACATGAGGGCATGCCCTCAGGACATATAAGGACTGGATCTAGTTTGCTGTGCCTTAGGCAGTGCAAAATAATTCTTTTATTCAGCATGAACATACTCCATCTATAGTTCCTGTTGGCCTGAAAGCACAGACTATCTACCTTCCTACAGTTTACTCAGTTTGAAGATTAAGATTTTGTAAATTGTTTTGGGGTTATGTTCATTGGATTAAATACTTGGGTGAAAAAAAACCCCGTGTCATTTGGTATAATCAGACACATTTGACAGACTAAAATAAAATGTACTGTTGAAGAATTTGTCAGACAGGGATACCCATTCTCCCTGACATGGATGGTTTAGCAATATCCAGGGATCTGAGGAATTCCAACAGTATTGGGAAATCCCCCTCATCCCTCTTTTCATATGAATTTGAATACCAAAAGCTCTTTCTAGAGGTTAACATGCTGTACACTACAATATCTGCATTTTTGTTAGTAAGGTTTCAATAGGATTGTGCTGTGGAGGGGTTTTTGTTTGTTTGTTTTGGAGAGGGGTTTTTGTTTTGTTTTTTTGTTTTTATTTTTGTGTGTGTGTTTTAAGTTTTCTTTTCATAATATAGAAGCCAGGAAGTCCTAGTGAAGAAAATAGAAAGGAACATAAACTCTGTCAAATTAAGTGTAAAAATATAATAAGAAAAGCCAAAAAGGTGTTTGAAGAACAGCTAGCCAAAACCTCAAAAAGTAATAGCAAAATGGTTTTTAAGTACATCAGAAGCAGGAAGCCTGCTAAACAGTCAGTGGGGTCCCTGGATGATTGAAATGCCAAAGGAGCACTCAAAGACAATAAGGTCATTGCAGAGAAACTAAATGAATTCTTTGCTTCAGTCTTCACGGCTGAGGATGTGAGGGAGATCCCCAAACCTGAGCCATTCTTTTTAGGTGACAAATCTGAGGAATTGTCCAAGATTGAAGTGTCAGAGGAGATTTTCGAACAAATTGATAAACTTAACAATAACAAGTCACTGGGACCAGATGGCATTCACCCAAGAGTTCTGAAAGAACTCAAATGTGAAATTGCGGAATTATTAACTGTGGTTTGTAATCTATCCATTAAATCAGTTTCTGTACCTAATGATTAGAAGATAGCTAATGTGATACCAATATTTATAAAGGGCTCTAGAGGTGATCCCGGCAATTACAGACTGGTAAATCTAACAAATACAGAGCAAATTACTTGAAACTATAACAAAGAATAAAATTGTCAGACACATAGATGAACATAATTTGTTAGGGAAAAGTCAACATGATTTCTATAAAGGGAAATCATGCCTTACTACTCTACAAGAGTTCTTTGAGGGTACCAACAAACATGTGGACAAGGCGGATCCAGTGTACTGGACTTAGATTTCCAGAAAGCCTTTGACAAGGTCCCTCACCAAAAGCTCTTAAGTAAAGTAAGTTGTCATGGGATAAGAGGGAAGGTCCCCTTGTGGTTTGATAACTGGTTAAAAGACAGGAAACAAAGGGTAGGAATAAATAGTAAGTTTGCAGAATGGAGAGACATAACTAGTGGTGTCCTCCAAGGGTCCATACTGGGACCAATCCTGTTCAACCTATTTATAAATGATCCACAGAAAGGAGTAAACAATGAGGTGGCAAAAATTTTCAGATGAAACTAAACTGCTCAAGATAGTTAAGACCAAAGCAGACTGTGAAGAGCTTCAAAAAGATCTCACCAAACTAAGTGATGAGGCAACAAAGAGGCAAATGAAATTTAATGTTGGCAAATGTAAAGTAATGCACATTGGAAAAATCTTGAGTACCCCATCTTGAATACTGCGTACAGATGTGGTCGCCTCATCCTGGCATTGGAAAAGTTTCAGAAAAGGGCAACAAAAATGATGAGGGGTTTGGAACGGGTCCTACATGAAGAGAGATTTAAAAGATTGGGACTTTTCAGCTTAGAAAAGAGGAGACTGAGGGGGGATATGATAGAGGTCTGTAAAATCATGAGTGGTGTGGAAAAAGTGAATAAGGAAAAGTTATTTATTTGTTCCCATAACATAAGAAATAGGGGTCACCAAATTGAATGAGCAAGTTTAAAACAAACAAAAGGAAGCTTTTCTTCACACAGCGCATGGTCGGCCTGAGGAACTCCTTGCCAGAGGAGGTTGTGAAGACCAGACTTTAACAGAGTTCAAGAAAGAACTGGATAAATTCTTGGAGATTAGGTCCATCAATGGCTATTAGCTAGGATGGGTCGGAATGATGTCCCTAGCCTCTGTCAGAGGCTGGGAATGGGTGACAGGAGAGGAATTGATTGAAGATTCCCTGTTGTGTTCGCTCCCTCTGGGGCATCTGGCATTGGCCACTGTTGGAAGACAGTGACCCGGTATGGCCATTCTTACATGCATTGCAAAGCCTTGCCACATATAGTTGAGAATATGTAAAAATTCTTTAATTTTTACATTTTATAGCTGACTTGGTTTTAGGAAACAGTTCAATGTTATGGAGCCTGATCTTCTGTGTAGCATATTCTCCTGACAGCTGACACCTCACAGTTCAATTACCTAGTCATTGTAACTAGTGCTGATCCCCCAAACTCTTCCATATGTTAAACACACCAATCCCACAATTAAAGCCATATGGGTTTGTATCCCACCACACCTTTATTCTTTATTCTACTGCTGGTAATTTTCTAGCTCCTAGTAACCTCTTTGGCATACATCCATTCCTGGTCACAGTAAAATCAGTAAAAGTTAACTACTTTCTATTGGATCTAGCCTAGGAGAAACATGCATATAGGCTTGTCAGCTGTGAGAGAGACACAAAAATATTTCCTGAATACATTTTTATGAGGACACTTTCACAATGTTAATGAGAATTCCTTAACTGTACAGACAGATTGCACCAATCATCACTAGACCAAAGAGCCATAAGAATAGTTACCATGACCATACCCCAAGTGAATACACATAATCTCTTGGATGTAAGGATAAAAGGCTGACATGGTTATAGTACGCCACGATTTTCCAATAGCAAGATGGAGTCAAGTTGGACTTCTACACCAGGAACGAATCTTACACAGTCAGGGAGGATGGCTCTTACTTTGCTCCTTACAAGCCACCCTCATCTCTGTCCAAAGTCAGCTTCAGACATTGACCAGTATAATAGCCTACATCAGCTGTGTGGGATGCAATATGAACTTTGAGTCAATATCATCATAAAGAAAACAGTTTGTAGATCTGTGAAAACAGTTTGTAGGTCTGTAGTGTATGGAAGTGGAGTTTTCTGATTTAGCTTCATATTATCCCCACTCCATACAATGTAAATGACTATACAAAGTTCAAGGTGACACGTAATCAGGCATCTGCTTGGTTCTTCTGCTCCTTACTTATTACAAGGACTAATACAATGCAAGAAGTTAATGGAATGATCAAATGTAAATTGTTTTTGTGGTCCACATAAATGTTGAAATACCATTGTCATGTCAATCAATATAACAATATTTTCTTTAGGGGGAGGTATGAGAGGTGAGGTGGGGGAAAAGAAATCAAATACATTTGTGAAAGAGTAAGGTTCCTTAGTATCCAGGGAGAAATTAGATTTCATTGTAATGTACCAGGAGCAAGAAGCAGTTGTTTTTCAGTCACTTCTCTCCTTTACAGGATCTCTTAGTCATCATAAATTTTTCAGATAAATTCTTAGGGTACGTCTACACTACAGTGTTATTTTGAAATATCTTATTTTGAAATTGTTATTTTGAAATAACGCGTCTACACACAAAATGCATTTCAAAATAGCATTTTGCTATTTTGAAATAGCGCATCCACACTGCGTGGACTCTGAATTGCATTTAAGGCTGGCCAGAACCAGTTCCAGCAGGGCACCAGGTCAGGACTTACTGTGTGGGGCTGTTGCCTGAGACTATCTGAGGTCTGTGCTTAAAGGGACCCCTCTCCCCCCCAGACAGCCAGTTCTCAGGTTTCCCTGCTTGCTTGTCTACCTCGATGAGGGACAGCAAAGCATTTTGTCTCTGTGTGCTCTGGTTGCCCTCACTCGGGACACCACAGCACTCTGCAACATGGAGCCAGAGCTGCCCCTGGGCACTCTGGTGCTTCTCTTGGACGTGTTGTTGCGAGCCTTGCTGCACTTTCTGCAGGCTGCCATCTGGGAGGTCCATCGGGGGGTTGTCAGTATCCAGGAGGCCCTGCGGGAGAGCTTCCACCCTGAGGAGCACTAAGAGCCTCCCTGGTCTGCCCCACTGGAGGCTTGTGCCTCATTCCTCCTTCACGTCCTTCCACCTACCCCCTTCCTAACCTCCCTTCCTGATGTCAAATAACATACACGTATTTTCATGAACACAAACTCTCTTTATTGAACAAAACTGGGGGGAGGGAATGAAACTCTGGTGAGACTGGGGAAAGGAGGCAGGAGAGGGGAGAAGAGAGGGTGGGAGAGGGGAGGGGGAAACCTGGGAGGAGGGAGCTGGAAGGGGGAAGCAAGGGGAAGAAGGAGGAGGGGAAGCTCAGGGTTCAGGGTTGGGGGTCTCACCGGACCAACTTGATTGTCATGCAAACCTGCTCCTGGGTTCGCATGTGGCCTTTGGTGGCCAGGCTGGCAGCTATCCTGCCATAGACGGCCGCGTTCCTCCATCTAGTGCAGAGATCATGGATGTTGGGGCAATCCCCCCCAAACCTGAATAAGGTCCGTGATCTCTGCCTTGGACCAGGAAGGCACCCACCTTCTCCAGGCCCTGGCAGGGTCCTGGGAGCTGGCAGACTGTTCCTGGGGAGCGGTGGAGGGCTGGCTGCCAGTGGCTTGCTGGCTCAAGTTTTGGGGCCACTGGGTCAGGGCAGTGACTGCTGGCTCTGGGCTGGCAGCCTTGGAGCTGACAAAGGCACTGTGGCCAGAGTCTATCCCTTTAAGGGCTCCAGGGAGGTGGGGAGGGAGAGAAGTGTTCTTGGTTGAGGCTGGAGTGGCCACTAGGGCACACTGGGAAGGCTGGAGACCCCCTATTTCGAAATAAATGTCTACACAGCACTTATTTTGAAATAGCTATTTCGAATTTGGTGTTATTCCTTGTAAAATGAGGTTTACCAAATTCAAAATAAGCGCTCCACTATTTCGAATTTATTTTGAAATAGCGGTTTGTCTGTGTAGACGCTAGGAACGTTATTTCGAAATAAGGGCTGTTATTTCAAAATAACTTTGCTGTGTAGACATACCCTTAGAGAGAAATATCTGTTATTCTGAGAAATTGTTTGGGCCTCTCTCTTTTTGGAATTTCTTGGGGCAAAGGATAGTTTTGGGCACATCTACACAGCAGGGTTAAAGCCAAAATAAGCTGCGCAAGTTCAGCTATGTCAATGTCTTCAACAGCAGGAAGGCTGAGGTAGAGCACTCTTCCTCTGACTTCCCTTACTCCTTGTAAAATGTGGGTTACAGGAGTCAGAGTAAGAAGTCTTCTAGGTCACTATTATTTTGACATTATGTCAAAATAATTACTTGTAGTGTAGACATGGACTACATTATTTCGGAATAACGACAGTTATTCTGAAATAACACTGCTATGGAGACGTAGCCTTTGTGTCTAAAACCAAAAAAAGCACTTCAGTTACATTCTAACTCCCTGCTGCCTAAAGTGGTTCTGAGTTATTTATCTTCAGTTTAATCTACTCACTTTCAGATGTCACCACTATCCCCAAGCACAACATTAGGACTCAGGTAACCTGAGGTACATTTCCACCTTTGCCATAGACTTCATAGGTAACGTTAGGCAAACCATTTTATCTTTACATATCTTATTTTCTTCATCTGTTAAAAAAGGTAAGAATACTTGCCTAACTCACAAGAGTGACATTTTAATTCATCAGTGTTTGCATTTGCACTTATGTAGCACTTCCATCAGAGTTCCTAAAGGTATAATGGAAAAATTAATAATTTTATATAATATGCCCACACTAGTAATTTATCCATGATCTTTTGGGGATGAGAGGTGTAATGTCTATCCATATCCTTCTTCCCCCTTTCCTTTCCACCTACCCCCATAAGAAATAAAAGAACCCTTCACTGCTTTTATTCTCATTTCCTCTCCCTCATTCTTGGACTGGCAGTACTCCAGGCTGTTATTCTACTTTGGAACTCAGAATGGCCAAAGTTGCTGCTCTAAACTTGTGTGAACTGCTAATTGAGCAAGGAGACAACATGACAACTAGGGACTCTCTAGAGCACAGTGAAGCCATGAACATTACTTTTAAACTCAGTTTCTAGAGCGGCATGGTGTAAGAACCACATACCCAACTCTTTGTCATGAGAGGATGCCTCCATTCTGGGATGATGCTCTTGTAGCTGATTACATTGCATTGATGGCTGCTTTACAAAAGAGGAATCACATAAATGGGCTAGCTGAAGAAGAAGCACCCAAAAATCTAGCTACATTAATTTTGCATTTCAGCACAGATAATTCATGCAGAATTTCCTGGGATGCAATACAAAGGCATCTGAGCATTTCACAGTTGATTAAAATGACTCTATCTGAGTGTCTGAAACTGTTACTGAATTCACTCAGCCACAAAGGTCTGTATTCAGCATCCAGGCACAGTGTGCCCTTCCTTCTCTAGGACTAATTTCATAGAATCATAGAATCATTTTACACAATTACACCTCACCTGGGGCCTTTTACAAACCTGTGGACATCTAAGTGAATTTCTGTTTTACTGTCAGCGTGGTCTTGACACATCTATTTTTTTCTTCAAATTCTTCAATTCTGAAACAAGTACATGTGTTTTGTTTTCAGAAATTGCCATTTTCTTTAATATTTAGTGAAAAAAACCTTTTATATTCCAGATGGCTGTTTAGTCATTTGATTCATTTGTGTTATGTAGACCAGTCTCACTGCATGTCTTCTATCATTCCAGTGGCAGAGCCCAACCATGTCATCCCTCCCCACGGCTAGAGAGCATTCTCTTCTGGGACTGGAGAGTTTTTAAGAGTGTTATCTTCACAAAACATTTCAAACAATTTTGGAGGGTGGGAGTAAATAGTACATGCATGTTTACCCTTCTCCATCTGCTACTCACCATAGCTTCATCTTCTTCCACATCACAACATCCATCCTTCCCCTTCCTTACCCTCACTGACTCCATTTGTTCCATTTCCTCATACTTGTAACCCTTTTTAGGTCCCACTAGTTCAGTGGTTCTCAACTCGTTTCAGTCCATGGACCACCAGGCCAATCAAAAAATTTTCGTGGACCACCTCCTTTTAGAGACATGATAAAAAAGAGCAGACAACGAACATTTCGGTTTGAAATTTATTTCTTACTAACAGATTTTTGGATTCTCTTCTCACTGACAAGCTTTTCAATGTTTGGAGTAGCTTTGAAAGAAAGCTCAATTTCAGCTTTCTTTCAAAAGAAATTGGTGTGAACCTATGCAGAGAGAGAAATGGAGGCAGGCTGAAGAAATATGAAATGACCTTTCTCCTCCCTACCTCACCTTGGTCTGCCTTCCCTTGCTGTACTACAACTTCTCTATTTCCCTGGTAAGAGACATTAGTTTCTTGCCCCAGTGACAACATTTCATCCTGTGATCGCCCTTCATGTCCACTCTTACCATCCCTTACTCTTCTCTGTCATTTCTCAATTTCTTCTGGCTTCTTCCCTTCACAGTAAAGACTTGCTTTCGTCTCTCCCACCTTTAAGAAACCACCTTTGACCCCACTTGCGTCTCTAATTCTGTCTCCCATCTCTAAGCTCATTGAACAGAGTGCTTAGGAGCACAGTTTGGAGTGTCTCTCCTCTAATTCCAACCTATACCATCTTGAATTTGGCTTCTAGCCCTTGCACTCAACAAACAGCTCTCTAATGACCTCTTAGCCAAAGCTCATGACCAGCACTCCTCCTCATCCTTTTTGACCTGTAGGTAAACCATGCTCTTGAAATCTTGCCCTCCTTGGGCTTACATGACTCTTGTCTGCCCAGGTTCGCCTCCTACTTTTCTAAATATTATTTCAGTGTGTACTCCTGAGGGTCTCTTCTTCCTGCTTCCTCCTCCTGCCCACCCCCCCCCCGCCCCACACCAGCTTTCCAAGAGTGTTCCTTGTTTGCCTTCTTCTTCTGCCGCACCTTATCTCTGGGTAATCTCATCTGCAAACTTAAATTGAACTACAGCCTCTATGTGGATAATTCACAGATTGATCGCTCTATCTCCTTCTGTCCAAACTAAAATTTGGGTCCGTCTCACTGACATCTCTTCTTGGATGTCTTCCTGAGAGATCAAACTCCACAAGGAAAAAAAAGCTTCAGAGGGGTAGCCGAGTTAGTCTGTAACAGGAAAAATGTAAAAAACAACAAATAGTCTAGTAGCACCTTAAAGACTAACAAAACATGTAGATCATGGTATCATGAGCTTTCATGGGCACAACCCACTTCTTCAGATGACAAGAGTGTTAGAAGTCCAGATCTAAGAATAAATAAGGGAAGGGGGAGGGAGGGAGAAGGAAAAAAAAAGGAAAAAGGAGAATAAAAGGGTGGGGGAGGAAGAAAAAAGAGAGACAGTGAGTAGATAAGCTTCAGAGGAGTAGCTGAGTTAGTCTGTAACAGGAAAAACTACAGAAACAACAAATAATCTAGTAGCACCTTAAATACTAAAAAATTATCAGAGGCTGATAAGAACTGTTAGCACCTTCATTGGTTGGTTGATTGGTTAAGTCACTAACATGTGGAAAATAATGTGCGAGCTAACCAGTATCCCAGTTCATTCCATTTGCATAAGAATTAAACTTGACTTCTAACACTCCTGTCATCTAAAGAAGTGGGTTGTGCCCACGAAGGCTCATGATACCATCTACATGTTTTGTTAGTCTTTAAGACAAAAAAAGAGAGCCCTCAATCTTTCCCTCTCTATGCACTCCTTGCTACCTCCTTTCTTGATCATTGTGGATAACCCCACCATTATGTCCATAACCCGGATATCATCATGTACTTTGACCTGTTCCTAGATTCTCACACCAAGTTATGTCTAAGCCTTGCAGATTCTCATAATGGGTCAAAGTTGTGTTCAGCTGCCCACTCAAATAATCTTTTACAGATAAAAGAGTATGCAATAGCATCTCTTGTACTTATAACGAACAGGTTCCGATAGCACTCTACAGCCAAGAGTCAGGCCATAAGAAGTAGTAACTTTTTGAGTCTGAATGAAATAATCTGACTGTGGTTCTGAATCTGCCATTAGGATACTAATAGAAGTGCCACACCCCAAAGAGGAGATTAAAAGACTGGGGAAAGTGGAGGAAAGAAGGTCTGATTGATGCAAAATAAAAATCAAAAGAATAGAATGGTGAAGTGGATTCCCTAACTAACTAGCTATTGATTGGAAGGGAAATCTGCTCAGGATTAGAGAGAGAACACCAGCACCTCTTCATCTTGCATCACAGATAAGAGTCAGTTACAAGCACTCTGCCCTTTGTGACCTCAGGTGGGGGAGAATGTGAGGACATCTATGGTGCAGGTGCAGTCCAACAAATATTGCTATTCAAAAGATTCTGATCTCACACTTCTGGGGCACAGGTAACATGTAGAGTGAGGATCTACAATGACACATACCTGAAGACCAAGAAAAAAGGGTTGCATATTTTATTAAAAAGTAAAGAAAAAATTGCAGATGCACCCACTTCATCTATTGTTGAAAAAAAATTGTGGTCCTTTATTTATTCAGATTAGGTTTTGGAACCTTAAAGCAGAATTTGGCTCCATATCTGAAGAGAAGCATTCTAAGTTGAACTGGTCAAAAGTGGTCAAAGTGGAGTTCTTTTTATTGTCATTAACATTCACCCACATATTTAGAGCATCATGAGTCTGATAAAAGTGTTAAGAAGCTTTTGTCAAGGAGAAACTCCATTGGAACCAACCAATTCTCTCTCACTTGCTTACACAGCATTGGCTAACATCTATTATTCTTTTAGTTTTAATCAATTCTTCTCCACCCTTATTACCCATTTGTTAATGTACTTTGAACACCAAAATTACTATGTACTGTAAACAGGCATTCCCTAACAAAGAGTTGATTTACATTTAAATTAGTGAAAATAAATTCAGCTATTCTTTAACATTGTTAATTCTTTATTTTTGTTGCATTCAATGATGTTCCATGCATTTTTCAACATTTCCTAGACTTTTAATGTAAATGAAGACATATTTTAGATTGTCTTCCAGACTTATTTTAAACTACCAACCCCACATCATTTCAATTTTGAATGCCATATTTTTCATATTATATATATAATTTGTTCAACTAATATTCAACTAGAAAGAACCCTTCTAAAGGTACAGAATGATTTGATAGCTGCTCTGATGAAAATAATGAGAATAATGAATAATAGATGGCAAACATTCATGAATATATGAACTCCTGTTAATGACATCTTGAACTACATTAGATGTGGATATATATTTCATAAAAACAAAAATGTGTTGTAATTTATAGTTGTGTACTTAAGGCTGTCAGTATTTGCTATATATATTGTTCAATTACCAAGAAAGGGGCAGCGGAAAGGTTTCACTTTGATTTCCCCTCTCTCCAACCCAGTAGCCCACCCCAATCCACAAAGTACACTCCTGCTCCTCTTCAATTTCAGTAGGAAAAACTGATTTCAGGAGGAACAGGATTAAAACCAAAAGCTCTGATTTAAGCAGGAAAAAAAATATTGACAACAAAGTCTATACATCCACAATAGGGACAAATTAGAACACTAAGTTTTCTTTTCCTATCCCTAAGGGTGCATTAAAAAAATGGAGCATTTTATCTGCCATGACTTCACAGTTTTATGTTTCACCCACATCAGACCAAGTTGCGCTTTTCCTTCCACTGCATTATGGTTCAGGTGGTAACTGTAGCAGGGAGAAAACAGAACCATAGACTCAGGTCTTGGAAATTATGGTAGGTAGGGAAAGAACTGACCTACAATTACTTTGATCAAACAGATTGTACAGATTGCATCTAAAAATATAGGCTCACTCATGTAAATATTTACTCGTGAGAGTATTTTTTACTCACAATGATAGCTTCTGTGGCATTAGTACTGAAAGATGTATTAGTAAGTAAGTGTTACAAAAGAGAGACATCATGGGTGAGGAAGTCTCTTTTATTGGACCAACTTCTGTTGGTGAAAGAAAAGGTCAGCCCCTGCACTGAATTTCTAAAGCTACAGTCCTCATAAACAAGTGAACCTCCGACTGAAATTTCAGGTTTTACCATTGCGGGTCACCATTCTTTGAAGTGCTGAGCACCATTTCCACCTGTTTAAAGTATTGGGAGTTAATGGTACTCAGCACCTTTTTAAGGCTCAATCCTGTGAATATGAATGTGTTCCTCTAACTTTTACTTGATCATTTCTCACATATGTAGTCTCAAAGTAAATCTCTTCACTTGAATAAGGATTGGCCCTTACTTCTCATTGTACATAAGAGAGAGTGAGCTCTGATATGGTCCCTTTCATCTACTTTCTTTTTCTGTTCTCATCTATTCTTTCTCTCAGTCTAGCTCCTTGATCAGAAGTTCTTGCATATGATCCACAGGTTTTTTAACTGTTCCATTCATGGAGCTGGACGGGAGTAGAAGGCCCTATGTATTTATTTTCTCTGCTTTCATTTCCCACTTATTTTTATTTAAGTTTGTTGCATCTTCCTAAAGAGAAGTCCTTTGTATCTTGGATCCTGGGACAAATGAACCCTTTTTACTAACCACACCTTTATTCTCACCCACTCTGAGTCTAAAATCAGACCTAGGATTTTATTTTAGTTTTGGGGGAAGAGGCGATAAATTGAGGGGCCCTTGTCAGCAAAGAAACCTAGTAACAGACTTATGCATGCAGTGCACTTTTCTATCTACTCTACCTTTATGCTTCCAGAGTCATAAAAGTAAGTGTATTATTCATTGTCAGTTCTAATAATGATTAACCAAGTTTGAAAGTTTCCTATTCTTATTTATATTTAAAACCTGCATTTCATTTCATAAGGCCTTCAGAGTTCACATACAACTTGAGGTGAAAGCCTCAGCTATAGTCTTACCTCCTGCATTTAACAAAACAAATTAGACATGGGAATTGAAAATAAATCCTATTGTGAAGATGCAAATTGACTTGCATTGTTTCTTGAATCCAATTAATGTCCATGTACCAAAGTGTTGACGCTTACTTGTCTGATTGTATAAGAGTAAAAACAATATCTGCGTGATCCCCAAAATGCATCAGCGTCATAGTAGTTACAAGAGTTCAGCCCAAGATCAGTGAACTGAAGTTCATGCTCCAAACGCATGCTAAGCAGACACTAAGATTCAAAAGTGAGGGAAAACAGCACAGCTTTATGATTTTTTGTTTGTTTGTTTATTTTAGGTTAAAGGGGAAATGAGCCAGTTAGAGATCATGTACATGATAAAAAGAAGTTGAGAGTTGAAGTTTTAAATGTGATTTACCCCACTAAGGAGAAATAAGAAGAGGATCTAAAAAACTCTGCTCAGTGAGTATTTTGAACAGCAGGAAGACAATGCAAAGGGAAAGGACCATGGCTTAGGAAACCAGACACATCTTAATCCCCCACAGGAGACAGCCACTCAGGTAGTGCTGATCAAATTACAGCGCTGCAAACACAAGGAAGAATACAGGTACAGGTTGAACCCCTCTTAACTGAGACTCTCTGGTGGAAGGACCATGGATGTTCAGGATCAGAGGGTATGTCTACACTACAAAGTTAATTCGAACTAACAGCCGTTAGTTCGAATTAACTTTAATAGCATCTATACATACAAACCACTAGTTCGAATTTAAATCGAACTAGCAGAGCGCTTAATTCGAACTTGGTAAACCTCCTTCAACGAGGAGTAACGCCTAGTTTGAATTAAGTAGTTCGAATTAAGGGCTGTGTAGCCACTTAATTCGAACTAGCTGGAGGCTAGCCCTTCCCAGGTTCCCTTGGTGGCCACTCTGGGCCAAACCAGGAAAACTCTTCTGCCCCCCTCCCAGCCTCAGAGCCCTTAAAGGGGCAGATTCTAGCCACAGTGCCTGTGCCAGTTGCCAGCCTGCCAGCATCCAGCCAGCAGACCCTGCACCTGGCACACCATGAGGCTGCCACCCAGCCCTCCACCTCTTCCCAGGACCAGGCTGGAGGCTCTCAGGAGCCTGCCAGGGGCTGAAAAAGACGGGCACCCACCTGGTCTAGTGCGGAGATCGTGGACCTCATTGAGGTTTGGGGGGAGGCCTCCAACACCCACAATCTCCACACTAGGCACAGGAATGTGGCCGTCTACAGCCACATGGCTGCCAGCCTGGCAACCAGAGGCCACCTGCGCAGCCAGGAGCAAGTGTGCTGCAAAATTAAAGACCTGCAGCAGGCCTACACCAGGGGCTCCCAACCAGGGGCTGACCCAGACACCTGCGCTCATTATGAGGCCCTGGACTGCATCCTGGGGGCTCACACAGTCCGTGTCCCCCGGGTGGTGATCGACCCCGGGGCAGAGGGCCCAGCCCCTGAAACAGGGAAAGAGGAGGAAGACGAGGAGGATGACAGCCAGGAGCTGCAGGAGCCTGCAGGGATCGCACCCAGGACCCCTGAGTCATCCTACAGAGCCCATCAGCTGTGTCATCTGAGGCCGGGGAGGGCTCCACATGTGAGTGCCATCATGGTCTCCTTTTGTGGGGGGGGGAAGAGGGAGCCCAGCGACCGTGCGCCTGGGACTTGCCCACCATGGAGCAGCAGCTGGGTGTCATGCAGGGGCCCTGGCTCGTTCCCCACACGCCAACCTCGCCTTGCAGAGGGGGGCTGGGTTTCACCCACTGTGTCCCCAGGGAGAACTGACCACTGCCCTTGTTTCACCACAGCTGCAGCACCTGCGAGTGCAGGGCGCACCACCCCGCCTGGACCAGCCACCCGCACCCCGGCCAGCAGGCGCACCCGCAACCTGGAGGAGTACCAGCGGCAGCACCTGCGGCTACTGGGGCAGCAGCTCCGCAACCAGGAGCACTGGGTCCACAAGGACCTGTGGCTGCAGCAGCAGAGCTTGCAGGTGCTGGAGGATCAGGGCTGTGCCCTCCGAGGTCTCCTCCAGACCCTGGTGGACAGGTTCCTGCCTCCTCCTGCTCCAGCCCCTGCGGCCGCCCCAGCTCTCGCTCCTCCTCCCACCCCTACTCCCCCTCCCCTCCACCCCCCATCCCTCCTGCCCCACCCTCCACACCCACTCCCCCCGCCCCGCACCTGCAGTGCTGCGAGATGGGAGAGCCAGCAAGACCCCGAACCCTGAGCTTTCCCTTCCCTTCCTCCCCTTGCCTCCCCCTTCCAGCTCCCTCCTCCCAGGTTTCCCCCTCCCCTCTCCCACCCTCATTCCCCCCTCCCCCCACCTCAGTTCTGTGAAATAAACAGACATATTTGTTGGCAAAGCAGGTGTTTTTATTTTACATTAGGAAGGGGGGTTAGGGAGGGGAAAGGAGAAGGAGGAGGGTGGAAGAAGGCCCCAGTGGGGCATGCCAGGGAGAGTTCAGTCCTCCTCCACCTGGAAGCTCTCCCGCAGGGCTTCCCGGATCCGGACAGCCCCCCGCTGGGCCTCCCGGACGGCATCAGTGCGGGGCTGCGCGTACAGGCCAGCCAAGTGTTCCGCCTCAGCCATCCAGGCTGGCAGGAAAGCCTCCCCCTTCCTCTCTCATAAATTGTGCAGCACACAACATGCTGCCACTTCGGGAGGAATATTGTGCTCGGCAAGGTCGAGGCAGGTGAGGAGGCATCTGAAGTGGGCTTTCAGGCGTCCGAAGGCCCCCTCGACCACAATGTGGGCCCTGGTGAGCCTGGCATTGAAGGCCTGCCGGGAGGGGTTCCGTGTATGGCTTCATCAGCCAGGGCTGTAGGGGGTAGGCCGCATCCCCCACCAGGCACACTGGCATGTCCATGTCCCTGACCCTGACGTGGCGGTCGGGGAAGAAGGTCCCGGCATGCAGCTTCTGGCACACGGAGGAGTTGCGGAACACCCGTGCGTCGTGTGCCTTGTCGGACCAGCCCACACAGATGTCCGTGAACTGGCCCCGGTTGTCAGACACGGCCTGCAGGAGCACTGAGAAGTAGCCCTTCCTGTTGATATACAGGGAGGCCTGGTGTTCCGGAGCATGGATGGGGATGTGCGTCCCATCGATCGCCTCCCCGCAGTTGGGGAAGCCGAGGGCGCCGAACCCCTGGATGACCGTGTCCAGGTCGGTGAGGCGGACAACCCTGCAGAGCAGCACCCTGTCGATGGCCTTGACCACCTGCAGAGAGACACACAAAACTGAGAATCACAGGGGTGCCCGGGTGGCTGGGAGTGTTCATTCCCTGGCACTGCCCCGTGCCCCACTCCCAGAAGCAACCCCCGCTGCAATCCTGGCCACCGTGGGCGGTGTGTAGTACAGCTGGGAAAGACCAAACCCTCCCATGCAGGGCACTTTCGCCTCCTCCTCCCCTGTTTTCCCTGGGGCAGCCCATCCCCTCCTTGCAGCCAAGGGGGGCCCCTCCCCCCCGGCCCAGTGGCCAGTGAGTGCTGTACCTGCATGAGCACTGCTCTGACGGTGGATTTCCCCATGCCGAACTGGTTCCCGACGGATCAGTAGCTGTCCGGCGTGGAAAGCTTCCACAGGGCGATGGCCACACGCTTCTGGAGGGGGATGGCGGGCCTCATGCGAGTGTCCCATCGCCGCAGAGCAGGGGCGAGCCACTCGCAGAGCTCCAGGAAGGTGTCCTTCTTCATCCTGAAGTTCTGGGTCCACTGTCTGTCTCCCCAGCGCTCCAGGACGATGAGGTCCCACCAGTCGCTGCTGGTGTCCAGATGCCAGATGCAGCGGGGCACGCTGGCATCCGGGCGCTGCTGCAGCACCTCCACGGCCCCCAGGGAGGCCAGGGGGAGGGGCAAGGGGCTGACGTGCACCAGATGGTGCCAGGCAGCCTCCACCCATTGCTGCCAGGCTTGCAGCAACAAATCCAAAAACTGCACCAGAATGCCCAGGGGCAGCTCTGGCTCCATGGTGCCAACTGCTGTGGTGTCCCCAGTGACAATGACCGAAACAGGCAGGCAGAGAGGAAAACGCTTTGCTGTCCCTCGGCGAGGTAGGCAAGCAAATGGGAAAGCTGAGAACCGGCTGTCCAGGGGGGTTCCTTTAAGCACAAGCCTCAGATAGCCTCAGACAGCAGCCACAGAAAGCAACTACTGACCTGATGCCCTGCTGGAACCGGTTTCAGCTGCCCTTAAATGCAACCCAGCATCCAATCAGTGTGGACGCACTAATTCGAATTAGCAAAACGCTAATTAGTTTTTGTGTCTAGATGCGTTATTTCGAATTAGCTTATTTCGAATTAACTAATTTGAAATATGTTAATTCGAAATAATGCTGTAGTGTAGACATACCCAGAGTGTCCTGTGGGGGGCTGGTGGCTGGGAGCCCTGCAGCAGGGCTGAAGCCCCATTGCAGGGCTGCCCGGTGGCAGCAAAATCAGGAGCTTGGCAGCAGGACTGGGACCCAGGGGCAACACTGTGTGGGGAGGGGGCAGCAGGGCTGGAACCCAGCAGGAAGCAAAAGAATCCAAGAAGAGCAGGAGGCGGTGAGGTTGTCTGGCAGTGTGGTCAGTAGCCAGCAGCAGAGCTGCTCAGCAGCACAACTAGGAGCTCGGCAACCCTGTTACTGCACAGCTGTGCAGCAGGACTGGGAGGCAGCAGGGCTACTCTGTGGGGCTGGGAGCCTGACCACAGGGCTGCCTGGCGGTGGGGCCAGGAATCCAGGAGCAGGGCTGCTCGGTGGCAGAGCAAAGAGCCCGGCAGCCCTGCTAACACTTGGTAGAGTTGTCTGGTGAGGCCGGGAGGCAGCATGGCTGCCAAGCAAGGCTGTAGCCTAAGCAGGGCTGCCACCTGGTGGCACAGCTAGACCCCAGCAGGGGCCAGGACCCTGTTGTCATCAGTCAGGTGGGTCTTCGCAATGGATTCCTGACAGGTCCTCTACTCCGTCAATGATGATTAACTGTCAGCTGTGTGCATGCATGTGCTCTCCTGTCTAATGTGATAACCATGTGCAATTGGTCAACACAACAGACTCCCAGAGAGCCCCCAGAGACCACAAATCAGATAAGTATTGAAAGCACCCGAGTAGGTTTATTGCCAACTGAAGTACAATAATAGTTGTCAGCAAACAGATTCGTTGTTGCGCCACTATACATATGTACACCATGACAATGGATTAACACCTAGCTAAACACTCTGGATTATAGCGTGTGTCCCCCCAACTATCACCCTTAGGGGGGGCACTTTTATACATAGGTACAAACAAGTTATACATCACTCCTGACATACCAGGTTGCCACCCTCCGTTAGCTAGTTACCACCCTTACCTCACACAAGGGGGGTTTCCATTACTATCCATCATGCTGTCAGTTTAGACCCACTTCTGAACCTGGGTCAGTATGTATGTTATTTGTGGGGAAGCAGTTGGTACCGAGATATTTCTTAACGAGGTGGGATCTGTTACAACCCCTCTGGAATGTGTTTACAGCCTGGGCCTGGCACCTTTTGGCATTCTGCTTGCTTGACCCTGCTTGTACCATTTCTCCTTGCCCAAGCCTCTTTCCTGCTTGCAGTTTCACCGCACCAAAGTGTTGCTCACTAGACTTCAGGCTTGCTGATTTATGTTACAGACCCTCAGCTTACTACACCCAGCAGTGGGGCTGTGCATGAAGCGGCAGGGCTGCAATGGTGGGGCCAGGAGTCCTGTGTACAGATGAGCCAGTGGCAGGGCAGGGGACTGGCAGGCTGGCAGCCAGGCCATGGCGGGGAGACAAGTGGTGGGAGGGAGGGTGAAAATGACCTTCCTTGATCCGATAAAGTCTATCATTTGGGATTGGTCAGGTCCCGAGGGTGCTGGACCAAGGAGATCCAACAAGTACCCGCTTCAGATACTAGAGAAGAGACTTTGAGATAATGCAGCTATTCAGGAGGCAAAAGAATGAGCCTACCAGCAATGAATGGAGTCTACAGGAGCTTGAAGGTGGTGGGAGAAGCAACAGATTTGCTCATAGAAGGAAGAATGCAAGACAAAATATATTCCAAATGGGTACCCTCCAAGCAGTCCTGGTTACTAACCTCTGGCCCAGTCTGGATATGTCTATACAGCAAAGTTATTCCAGAATAATGACCTCTATTCCGAAATAACTTTGCAAGCCTCTACACAGCCAAACCGCTATTTCAAAATAATTTCAAAATAGCAGATGGCTTATTTTAAGTTCTCTAAACCTCATTCTATGAGGAATAGCTCATATTGTGAAATAGCTATTTTGGAATAGGCACTGTGTAGACAGGGAATAGGAGCTAACTCAAAATAGGGGGCCTCCAGCCCTTCCCAGGGAGCCCTAGTGGCCACGCTGGCCACACACAGGAAAACTCTATCCCCCCACCTCCCTTCCCCTGAAGCCTTTAAAGCTGCAGACTCTGCAGAAAGGGTTTGTGGCTCATAGCAGGCCTGACAACCCTGAGACACCCTGCAGCTGTCCCTGACTCCATTTCGGCCCAAGATGAACCAGACAGATGGTGCCAGCCAGCCCTCCACTGCTCTGCGGGAGCATTCAGACAGCTCCCAGGAGCCAGCCAGGGGCTGCAAGCGACGTGTGCCTTCCTGGTGTGGTGCAGAGGTCCTGGACCTTATTGAGGTTTGGGGGGGATGAGACAAACCTCTAGGATCTCCACACCAGATGCAGGAATGTGGACATCTATGGCCCCATGGCAGACAGCCTGGGGAGCAAAGGCTACAGCCGCACCCAAGAACAGGTGTGGATGAAGGTCAAGGAGCTCCGCCAGGCTTATGTCAGGGCCAAGGAGGGCAGGTCCTGATCCGGGGCAGAGCCCCACACATGCCCCATATTATAAGGAGCTGGGGCTCTGGGGGGTGGGGCAGTCCATTTCCCCTCCCTCCCCTCGGTAGTTATAGACTGGGGTGGAGACGCCCGTCATCGTCCTCGCCGGGGGCCCAGACGATGGCACCGAGGAGATGGTGGCGGCCCAGGACCTGGATGAGGCCAGCCTGACCCCCAACCTGACCCTGGATCTCCAAGTTCTCCCTGCAGACATCTCCCAGGTATTGTCCGAGGCCAGGGAAGGAACATGGTGTGAGTGCCACCACTTTCCCGTCATGCGACGGGTGGGATGAGGAGGTGGGGGGGGTGGGACTAGGAGCTCCATGCTTGGCCCTGGATCACACAGCAACCTTTGCACATGGGAGCATGTGCAGTGCCGCTCTTGGGCATGTGGCCCCAGCAGGCTGCGACACATGAGCCTTGGGCTATTGGCCACAGGCTGTCTGGAAAGACCTGCCATGCTCAGTCCCAGGGACATCAGGGGCCACTGGCCTTAGCGCACATGGCCTGGCTCCAAGCACATCGGATGCGACACAGCTGAGAACAGTCACTCTTGGCTCACAGATGTGGGCTGGGCGTCAAGCACTATGTCCCCTGGGATGACTGACAATCTTTCTTTGTTCTGTACAGCTGGACCAGCTGCGAGTGGAGGGCGGTCCACACCACCGAAGACATCCTCCCACATCCATGGCTTCCGCAGTTGTGAATGTTCAATGGATGAATACCAGCAACAGTGCCTGGTAGCACTGCGAGCCCCGCACAGGACCATCGACCACTGGGTGGAGGAAGACCTGAGGCTATGGCAGGAGAGCTGGTGGGAGCTGCTTGCACAGGGCTGCTCCCTGTGCAATAATGTGCACACCCTGGTGCAGAACATGCTGCCTCCTCCCGCTCCAGCCTCTGCTCCCTCTCCAGCTATCACTCCTCCTCCCACTCCCTCTCCCCCCTTCCCCTTGTTCACCCTCCCCATCCCCCCGTGGACACCAAGGCCTCTGTACCCGCGGCGGTGGGATCCACAGTGGCTGGTGCCACTCCCAGCCCGAGCCCTGAGCCTCTCCTCTCCTCTCCCTTCCTATCCTTTCCAGCTCCCTCTTGCAAGCTTCTCACCACCCCCGCTTCTCCCACCCTCTGTCCACTCCTCTCCCAGGTTCTTTCCCCTCTCTCTCCCCCGTTTCATTGACCCCCCAGTTCTGTAAAATAAAAAAGTTAAGTTTTGCCAAAAAACAAAGTGTGTTTATTTGTTCATCAGGAATGGGGGGAAGGGAGGGGTAAGTGGAAGGACGGCAGTGAGGGGTGAAAGAGAAGCCCTCAGGGGGGCGGAGTAGGGACCAATGTCACTGCTTCCCTGGGGAGAAGCTCTCCCTCAGCGCCTCCCGGATGCACACAGTCCCCTGATGGGCCTGCTGGATGGCAGCCATGCACAGCTGCTCATAGGCACTGCCTAAGTGGTCCGTCTCTGTCCCCCACCCTGGCAGAAAGGCCTCCCCCTTCTTCTCACACACGATGTGCACAACACAACATGTAGCCACCATATGCGGAATGTTGTGCTCCCCAAGGTCCAGGTGGGTAAGAAGGCATCTAAAACATGCTGTCAGGTGGCCGAAGGCACCCTCGACCACCATGCGGGCCCTGCTCAGTCTGTCATTAAATGCCTGTTGTGAAGGGCTGAGGTGGCCGGTGTAGGGCTTCATGAGCCACAGCTGCAGGGGATAGGCCGCATCCCGCACCAGGCATACAGGCATGTCCATGTCCTCAACCCTAATGTGGTGGTCAGGGAAGAAAATCCTGGCTTGCAGCTTCTGGCAGACGCTAAAGTTCCTGAACACACGTGTGTCATGTGCTTTCCCTGACCACCCAACATTTATGCCCATAAACTGGTCCCAGTGATCAGTCACAGCCTTCAAGACGACCAGAAAGTGTCCCTTATAGTTAATGTACATTACAGCCTGGTGGTCTGGGGCATGGATGGGGGGTGTGACCCATCAATAGCCCCCAGATTTGGGGAAGCCCAGGGCGCCAGACTCCTTGATGATGGCATCCACATCTGCAAGGCAAATGACTCTGCACAGCACCTGTAGAAGGAGAGAAACAAACTGAGAATCACAGGGGTGCCAGGGTGCCTTAGAGTTCCCTCCTCCCCCTTAAAGTCCCCCTCCCCACCACTCACCAGGAGCAACCCCCTGCAATCATGGCCACCCCAGTCAGGGCTTTGTGCAGGTGGGACAGAACAAACCCTCCCGGGGAGGGGACTTGCACCACCCCACTCCCCTTTCCCTAGGGAAGCCCATTCCCTCCTTCCACCCCCCTCCTAGGACAGTAGCCCAAGAATGCCATACCTGCATGAGCAGGGCCCCGACGGTCAATCTTCCCGCACCAAACCGGTTTCCCATGGATTGGTAGCTGTCTGGCGTAGAGCGTTTCCAGAGGAGATGGCGACATGCTTCTGGAGAGGCATGGCAGGCCTCATGTGAGTGTCCTGTCACCTCAGGGCAGGGGCGTGACACTCACAGAGCTTGAGGAAGGTGCCCTTCTTCATTCTGAAGTTCTGGAGCCATTGTTGGTCTCCCCAGCACTCCAGAATGATGTGGTCCCACCAGTCTGCACTGGTATCCAGATGCCAGTTGTGGCAGGGCATGGCACCCAAACCACAGCGGGTGGTGTCCAGCTCCTGGAATTTTCTCCCTAGATATATTATGTATAAATACCAATTTGTTATAAAAATCAGCACTGGTTTAAAAAGAATCACATACAGAGTCCAAAGAAGCAGACAAAGAAATGATGTACTCTAAATATTGATTACACCAGTCTTGACAGTCAAAGAAACCCACAAAAAACAAGCAAACAAAAAAAGTTATTTATTCTTGCCAACTTAGTCTTACCATTACTAGCATTAAAAAGTCCCTTAAACATTTCCCCTAGTCAGAGTGTTTTCATTAACATGTTCACAGCTTTCTAATGAGCATGCCACCACCAAAAGTAATCAGTTGTTTCCTATCTGTGAAGAAATCTTAGAAAAATAAGGATCTTGATTGCTTAATTAGAATTAATGGGAAAACTCCCTGTAATTTCAATGGGAGTAGAGTTATGATAATGCTCATTATTTCTGAAAATTGTATGCTAAGTATCTGAATTAAATAGTGAAAATGGCACAGTCATCTTATGATTTATTTTATTTTGTACAAAAGAAGGTAGAACATTGCATGTTCGGTGCACTAATTTTTACTTACAAAGAAGTTATTTAAAGTGAAAAAAATACACGTGGACTTGGACATGTTCAACATTTTAGACTCACTCTGTTTCCCATTTTCACTGGTCTAGCTATGGCATTTTTTACTTTAAGTATTTCCTGAGCAATTTTGTGACCATTTTGATAGTAGAAGGAACAGAATTTTTGTACACAAATCAGAAGAATTTGGATCCTTGGCGAGTTTAAATTCTTGGCCTTTATATTTGATCTGGAAACAGACAATTGTCAGATTTTCCCCCCTTTCTTATAAAAGGAACCTTTAGCTAAGTTTTCGTTCCCTGATACTTTTCCATTAAATCCAAAGGTAGCCCCTTCCCCTCTAACATTTTACATGAGTTTTAATCTATGAATTTGTCAAATTCTGCATCTTCTCTGGTTTCCTTTTTTGGTTACTAATATAACAAATTATTTTATTTCATAATACTATTTTGGATGCCATCCATAATACTGAGTGAGCAGCAGCACTGCTAGTATTATTTGCCATCTACTCCAATATGCAATTGTTCATCTTACAAGTTGCCCATATCTTGCAGTAGAATACTATTTAGGGTCCAGTGTTAATTAGCCGGTGAGCCCTTGAAATCTCACCAGACAACCAGTGCCTGATCAGATATTTATACCAAATCTGATAGTCCACAGAGATTTATTTTCTTGGAAAATATCATACTTTCATGATAAAAAGCAATGACTCTGGAAAACTAAAATAATGATCAGTGATATATTTAACATCCAATCCATTGTAGCTCCATAAAAGTTTGTGCAGGATATCAACACTTGCTTTGTTTATATTGTATCCCCATAATTCTTCAGTGTTTTATCTTATTGACAGTCACTCGCCCAGCTAAGATGCCTAATTTCATAGTTAGCCCCCTTAATATCATTAATGAGGGCCAGGATCTTTTTTGATAAGAGAATGTTCTTGTTTAGAGCATGCAGATTTGTTATACTAATCTAATCATAAAGCAAACTCTGGAAGAATACATCATTTGGCTTCCCCAATTAGTCTCACTGGGTCCCAAAATGGAATCTAATTAAAATATCAACTTTTACTCCCATTTTTAAGGTGTGCACAAACTACACGCCAGCCATAATTTCTTATCTTCCTTGGGAAATGGTGTCTTTTGCAGCTATATCAAATCACGCCTCTGAAAGGAAATCTTAGAAAAAGGAAGGTTTTAGATAGAAGTTCCTAATTGACAAAGAGAAAGACAGATGCACACTTTAGGGACAATACTGTTTTTTCTCATTCCAATGAAATTTCTTGTACAGCATTAGCAAAATGTGTCCAATTCTTTAATCAGATCAGTGATGAGAAGAACTTATTTTTTTCAGGTGGTTAAGTACTTGCTTCTTCTTGTATAGGTTATTTAGTTCATTTATGTTACACAATACCTTATGAAATTCAGGAAGATTTGATTCTGTTAAATTAATGATGAACCAATCAAACTAAGAAATATGATGCTGTGTTGAAGCAGATAAAAAAAGTTTAATAAACATTTTGAAACTAAAATTAGAATGCAGAAAATGTGATAAATTATGCTGACATTAAAGTGGAGCCATTACATTGTCAGAGTTTACGTGCCGTTCTCACCTATAGCTGCTATTCTACATATAGGGTCTATCTGTAGTAATTTCAGAAGCTCACATCTGGTAACTGTTGGCAACTGTTGTATCTCTTACAGCAATCATCGTACAATGGCTGGCACAGAAATGTTGATAATTACAACACAGTTGAAAAAAATCAAATACATTTCTGTAGTTTAGGAAATACTTCAAATATCACAACTACTGATTACATTTATATGGTAACTGTCATCTTTTTAAATGGTGACTACCACCTCGGAAGCTGACAGAATTGCTTGGCCCTCAGGCAAGGTGGAGAGGGGTCTGGAGCTACACTCCTGGAAGGAACAGGGCCTTGCACAGAAGAGACAGGGATGGGGGGCAGCCAGCCCACAGTCCACCTGGTCAGCACCACACAACACCTCTTCCCACCTTAGCCAGCCCTTAGCACTGCCCAGAGTGCAATGCATGGGGCTCTGGCAGTGATTTATAGAGTCTGGGGCTCTGGCCACCATCCCAGGTCTTTTGAATGGTGGGGCCCTGAGGCAACTGTCTGCTTTCTCCTTTCTGGCTGCTTTCTGTCGGTGGACCTCTCTCCCCTTCTCCTTTTTGGTGGGCCTTTTGCTGATGAACTGGTTCCTGAATTCCCTGGGTATTGTGTGTATCTTATCACAAGCAGTTACAAATGCTGCTACACAGGAACCAAAAATGCAACTTCACTAGAATAACTGGTGCACATGAGTTAGTGATATAGGATATGTTGTGTAATTTATTGAGTAGGTTACTGGAGCTACTAGGGCTACCATGAAAAGGGACCATGGCAGCTCAAGTCAGTTAAACCTCCAGTCAGTGCTGCAGTGGGTCTAAGGTGGACTCCTTACCTACCCTGGCTCTGTGTGGCTTCTAGAAATGGCCAGCATGCCCCTGCAGCCCCTAGATTGAGGGGCATCCAAGGAAGCTCCATGTGCTTCCCCTGCCCTGAGCACCCTAGCCATTGGCATCTGCAGCTGGAATGGTGTACAGAGCTGCCAGGCAACATCTCCGCCTAGGAGCCAGAGGGTGGACATGCCTCTGCTTCCTGAAGCCACTGAGAAGCAGATAAAGTTTAATAAACATTTTGAAAGCAAACTCACTCCTCCACCCAACCTGCTGCCCCATTCCTGAGCCCTGTCCCATGCTCCAAACCCCTTGGCCCCAAGACTGAAGCCCACTCCTGCACCCCAAGCCCTCATCTAAAGATCCACCCCAAAGCCACACCCCCAGCTGGCACCCTAACCTCCCCCACACACACACACACACCAACCCCCTGTCCTAGCCTTGAGTCCTCCTGCACCCAAACTCCCTCCTAAATCCCCCCCCCCATCCTTTGGCTCCAGCCTTCAGCCCCCTCCCACACTCCAAACTCCTTATCCCCACCATAAAATCTGCACTCCCCGCTGGAGCCTTCATCCCCTTCCACTCCCCAAGCCCCTGCCCTAGCCAGATGAAAGTGAGGGAGGTGGAGGGAAAGCAAGTGAGGGAGGGGGGATGGATCCTCAGAGCAAGGCCATGATAGGAGGTGGGACAAGGATGTTTGGTTTTCTGAAATCAGAAAGTTAACAACCCTAGGGGCTACTTTCATTAGAAATGCAGTTAACAGTCAAGAAAAAAAAAAGAGATCTTTCCCCCATTAAATATTTCTATTGATTCATAACCTATGGACTCTAAACAACAAAGACAGTCAGGAAAGGAAGAAACATACCTTAAGGGGGGAGGGGTTTGTTTTGTTTTGAAGTATCAGCTGAGGTTCAGTCTTTCAGTCTATATTATTCCAAAAGTTCATCCACTCTTTTGCTGACAGATTTCCAAGTCTCTTCTGCTTAGGCAATGCTACTCCTAAACTGTTTCATTCCTGGTGTCATCTTGATCTTTTATCTGAAGTACTTTTATTGATAAAGAGGGGAGCTTTCATGCTTGAAGGATAACAAAAAAAAATCCATCAAGGAACAGAGGTTTTTGAAGTTAATTTGAGACTTTTGTGCTGCATCAAAAGAGACAAAGAGAGAAATCAGTTAACTCAGGGATTCTCAAACTTTGTGATATCACGACCGCCCTCTAAATTGCTCGTGACCCCCATCTAAGTTGCTCGCGACCCCCCGGGGGGGGTCGGGACCCACAGTTTGAGAAACGCAGAGTTAACTGAATGTTTTCTCTTTCCAGGTACAAGTTAGAGGTCTGGACCATACCAAGCAACTGGAGGATCTTTTGTCACATTTTTAATTTGAGAAACATACAATATGAGTTGACTAATGAGAAATTTATATGTTTTCTTGTCCATGAGGGTGAGTACACTTCTCAGGAAAACTATCAGTAACAAACGTATCAAGTGCTTCTGGACAGGAAACAGTTAATTATTTTAATAGAACATTCAACATGACTACAGAGAACAGCACTGAGCTGGGAATATGCCCCAGGCTTGCCTGAATGAATTGCAGGCACCTTCAGAGCATGGTTCTTTATAAAAAAATGTTGGTCTAGGTTTCATTAATATTGTCTCTCAATTATGCCATACATGCACCGTTTATGACATATTCTGGATGATAGCATACCTTTTTAGTTCTGATTAGATCAATTACTTGGTGCACGATGAAAATGTATAGAATTTTATGTTACAGAGCTCTAAATCTGATTTATAGCTGCTTTCTAAGTGAATGACAAAAGTACGTTTTCCATCATAGTTTTTTACTCCTGTTACCCCGGAGAGCCTAAACAGCTTTGGAAGAGCAAGTCAGATTATGTTCTGACTTATGCTTTAACAAACTATCAATCAAAGCTGTAAAGAGAGACATCCACTATAATGAGAATAAAATGGTTGCCTAAATTCAAACAACAGATTTTTAGTACTAGAGAGGACTCATGATCAAAAGAAAACACTGCTTGACTTCCAGATACCAAGCTAAAGATGCAGAGATGGCAGAGAGGAAAAACACATTTATAAACCAATCAGATTCATTGAGGCCTGGTCTATGTTACACAGTTAGTTTGATGCAAGACATCTTACATTAGCCCACCTGTGGAAGTGTCTTCACTTAAAATTTTGCACCCACTGATGCAAATACCCCACTACACTGATTTAATAATCCCTTTTCCCAAGCTAAGGATAGATGTAGTTAGGTTATGCAACATAGATGCTATGTTACTTACATTGACTGTAAGTTGTCCCACAATTACCTACACACTGACTACTCTAATCACTGTTGTGAACTCACTGCCCAGGGCAGGTACACAGAAACCTTCCCCTTCCCACTAACGCCCCATGAATTTTTGAAATTTCTTTTCCTGATTCCCTAGTTTGGCAAGCACACCTACCAACTCTCCACTGTTGTGTGTAACTGCACAGCTAACCATGCCAGCCAGCAACACAACCACAGATGTGCTCCTGCCTTGAGAAGACAGAATGTATTGGAACACCTAGGCCTGTGGGGAGAAAAAGCTGTTCCGGCAATCTATCTATACGAGTGCAGACATATATATGCAAATTGCCTGGGAGAAGGCAACAAGGATCTCTATAATAATGCTGCAGTCTAGATTTAGCCTGCTTTTAAACATCTCAAAAAGAGATGGTGCCCAATTATTTTCCAGCACTGAAAACCTTACTACAGACAGCTAAGGCACAGCAAACAACAAGTGTGATTCTATAGCTGTCTTGACCTGCACTTTTCAAGTGGTTAGTTCAATTAAATCAAACTGCATTTTTATTTTCCTCTAGTAAAAATTGCATCTTGGAGGATATCCTGTGTTTTTGTTTAAGAGCTCGATTCTCCTGAAAGATAACCCCCAAAAGTTTCTAGAGGCTAAGATCACTTTTCAGAGGCAGCAGATACTTGCAGCAACAATGCACACTAGTTGTTAAAGCTATCCACAACCTCTCTACCACTGCTCTTCAGAGGACCTTGCTCTCATGCATTTTCAGCCTAAAATATTTCACATCTCAGAAGCTTTCCTTATTTCATTATTGTATGGTTACCCAGAGTGCAGTATAAATAACCATTTAAATCATAAAGAAAAGCAGTGAGAGCTCCTAACATATGTTACATATGCAGAGCTGGCAGAGAGGAAAAACACATTTATAAACCAATCAGATTAATTGAGGCCTGGTCTATGTTACACAGTTAGTTTGATGCAAGGCATCTTACATTAGCCCACCTGTGGAAGCATCTTCACTTAAAATTTTGCACCCACTGATGCAAATTTTATCTCCCTGTACAACCCCAGCTGCCTTCAAGCAACTGAGGATTGTCAAAAGGAGGGAGATTGTGGAGGTGCTAAGCATGCTTCCTCAACCCCCCTCACCAATAACTTCTTCCTTCTTAGCTATTCCTGTCACCTGAGTCTAGTGTGACAGGAATCCTCATCCAAACACTTGCATGTGAAGCTAAATTCCTTGAAGACAGCAGCATCCAGCTGTTTCCATCTCAACGCAAATGGGATGGCACGGGCTGTGTCGTGTGGTTCGATTTATTTTAGATCCAAGGGAAACCAGGACACTCTAGAGAGACTTAACCACTTTCTTATTTATTGTAAGCTTTAAGCAGTTAATATAGTTGTTTAAGTTTTACAAGCCTTAAAAATAATTACTATACAATTTAAACCTTCAATACTATAAATTCTAAAGCAATTAATCCAGCGCAAAGCAATGCAAAAGCAATTAATAGAAGATCTACTATAACGCAATAATAAAGCCTAGTTCACTTACACTTCACCCGTATGCTACCTGCAGTAACGGGCAGGAGGTCGTGGTCCCTTTGATTCCCACCCATCGAAACGCCATGCACTGGGGTCGCTGGTGTGAAGGGTCTATTTACTTCTAGTTACAATGAGCAGGACCTGTGGGTCAATCCTGCTCACTCCCTCCCATCGATTCTTCTTACTAAGCCCATTTATAGCAAAGCCAGACTTGGTCATTCTAATAATATTTACCAATTGATTACATAGAGTGTAAGAGACCTAAAATGCCCAATGCCCTATTTGAGGTACATCCTGCTACTCAGGATGTTGCAAAAACTAAGTGTGTAGTTAACAGTTTTATGGCTGCATCTGTAATTTTTGCTTATCAGAAACAGAAGTACCACTACAAGGTTGATTGTCGTGTGTTCTTGACGTGGTCTCGTGTACCATGCTTAATCTGCATTGTTATGCAAAACATTCCTGCCTCTCACAGCTTCTCCCTCAGCCTTGCCTGTGTGCTTATGTACACCCGACCTGAGACAGGCCTGGGTTTTGCTTTTTGGGAACCGCGCTGTGATGAAGGTAGACATCACCATTTATTGTCAAGGCAGGGCTGACCAGGCTCCCATAACAGGCTGTCAGATTAAATATACTGGCTCACCATTATCATTTTGGAAGAATTGTGGCTATGAGACTGACAAGAGAGGATGTGCACTCTCTTATACTTGAGTCTTGGACAGCAGTGATTCATCAGCCATTTTGAAATGATTAAACTAGCTGGACTGATCCTCTGTGTTTATCTACCCTAACCTTTTCCCTTTTCTTAACAGAAGAGTGTGACACAGCTGTCTGGTCATGGTCTAGTCACTGCAGGCAATCTGATTCTCCTCTAACTAATGTCCTTACACGCATCTCATATCTTCAGTCTTCTTTTCTCAGAATCCTTGTGTGTGTTGGCATTACTGCTGCAGATATTTGCAGGAAAGCTACCATTTAAAAACCTTCTGGGAGACTAAATAAAGCCCCATATTATTGGTCATATCAATTACCAACTTACACGCAAGTCAGAATATTCAGATTAAACTCCCTATGAGTTTCTGTATTGTCCTTGCAAATCCTAAAATAATTTACAATTTCATTGCACCCTGTGTTAAGGCCCTACTGGCAAGTGAAATGATCTGACTCACAAACCTAATGAGAGAATTTTGGAGCACACACACACGCACGCACGCACGCACGCACGCACGCACGCACATACATTTCCAAGGGTGCACATTGAAGCATCAATGTGTTCCCCTGAAAATACATGTATCTATGCTTGTTCTAACCCATCTCATTTTATTGCTAGCTTGTAACTTGGTTGCACTACCTCATATCAGGAAATCACATGCCTTGATTACATTCTAGTTTAGCAGCATTAGTGAAAATTAGCAGCAACTCCTTGTCAAAGTTGCAATAGGAAAAAATGATGTGAGATCAGCATCTGCACCACTTTATACAGGTGTAAATAATTACAGGAGACACAAAGCAGTCAGGAATCAGACACTATAGCTTTATTATTGTGGGGAATCTGGTTAAAGATTGAAGAGCAACTCCTCAATTGTTGCAAAAAAGTAAATACACCCACAGATCTGACTCTCTGTGTGTGAGCATGCATGTGGATAATAAACATATAAACAGACATGGATTTTCCTCAGTCTTGAATTAAATTTTCAGATTTTAATTTGCATATAACACTACATGGTTTCTTTTCCAGGTACAATAGAAAAGATCCACGTTACTGACTAAGGTATGCCTCTACCTAGCACTGATAAGCCATATGGATGATAAAAAAATATTGCCTTAAAAAAATATAATGACTACTTTCACAGAAAGCTCAACAAAATAAGTTACCCAATGCTTTACAAGAATTCTCCATATGAGGACAAAAAAGTCAGTTTAACTGAGGATTCTTAAATATTTTTCAGTTGCTTATTCTGAACACAGCATACAAACTGTAGACTTCAAAGATGTTTCCACCAAGTTTTTAAAAGGCAGACACATTTTTCAAGGAATAAATGCTCTAAATTATTTACTAACCCCTAGTTTTTAAACTAAGGAGCTTGACGGCAAAGACTATTTTTTAAAACCCAGTCAAAAACAAAAAGTCTTACCTACCTATTTTTCCTGTTCATGAACTAATAAACAAGTTGTTTTAATAATTATTTAGAATAATTATTTTTTCTTTGGAAGAAGTCAAATATTTTTTGCATTTTGCAGCCTTCCTAGTGGAGGCATATATTGATTACTGATCAATCTTTCAGACAGTGGTCAACAAAAGTTCCTGATGCTGGGACCAATAAGCAGACTGAAGATCATCAATAATATCAGTAGAGTGAGCTCACAAAGACCAGTAACAACACAGACATTCACAAGTGTTTACAGAACTGTGTATTATTCATTTTGTTTCACACATAACCAGTGCCACAAAGACTGAAATACCACAGTAGACGATGGCACAAACTGTGTAGCCCCCACAGTAGATGATGGCACAAACTTAGGTCGACGCAAGGCAGCTTATATTGACCTACTTGTGGAAGTATCTTCCCTTAAATTTGCCTACTGCTGACATAAGTATCCTGCTGCACCAATTTAATAACACTGCTTCCCAGAGCCGTGTAGATGAAGGTCAATGTAGTCAGGTTAACACAGTGTCAGTGTTGACACTGTGTTACTTACATTGACTGTTGCTGGTTTCCAGGAGCTGTCAACAATCACCCACGCTGACCACTCTGTCACTGTAGTGAACTCCACAGCTCAGGTAGACAGAAAGCAGCCCCTTCCCTTTAAAGTCCTGCAACTTGTTGAAATTCTTTTTTATAGTTTCCCATCTTGGCGAGCTCACCTAGCACTCTCCATTGTTGAATGAACATGCCAGCCAAACACTGCAGACGTGCTCCTTCTTGCACACTCCAGAGTTCTTGACTCTCCTGGGTCTGTGGGGAAAAGAGGCTGTGCAGGCACAACTCCCAACCAGCCATAGAAATGTGGGCATCTATGAGAAGTTTGCTTGGGGGATGCAGGAGAAAGGCTAGAAGAAAAATTAGCAGCAATACTGCGTGAAAGCCAAGGTGCTGCAGTAAGCATACCAGAAGATCAGAGAGGCCAACTATCAATCTGGTGCAAGGCTACAGATTTTTATAAAGAGAGACAAACCTACCTCAGCAGAGACCCCACCAGCACCCCCAAAAGTACGATGAATTTTTCTGAAGAGCCTGACTCACAGGCCCTACCATGAACATGGAGGAGGAAAAGAAATACAGGGGACAGAGATCCATCTGTGCAGAAAAACAATACGTTTCTGACTCCAGCAGTTTACCCAGTCATGTCCAGGCAAGCCTGATTCGGGGGACTTCTGGTAAGTACATTGTCTACTTTGAAATACAGGGATGGCACCCCCAAAGTGGCAGGACACATTTTTGATTTGCTGATTTTCAATTGTGTTAAAGGAAGTAGCGAAATAAACAAGAGGTAGGGTTGGCATCTGTTTTCATTCTCCTCTAGAGTTAGGCAGAAGAGGAGCCAAGCGGAGCAGCTTGTATATTTGCACAGAGATGTCCTATGAAACCTCTGTGGAGTTCCTGATAAAACTTTCCTGGAGGTATTCTGCAATCCTCTGATGACAGTTTCTGGGGAGAGCTGCCTTATAACTTCTGCCGTGGTAGGACACAGTCCCATGCCACTAAGCAACTATTTCAGCAGACACCACTGCAGAACACAAACTAGCATCATATACTCCTGGGCAGTATTGAGACTTCAGCAGCAACTGCTCTCTCTCTCTCTGCCTATGTTACCTCAGGAGAGAGATATCAACTAAAATCAGATATCAACTAAAATCAGCAGGACCTGTAGAAAATGGTGTCAGTGTTCATTCCGTTGCTCAGTATAAATACAATCATGTAAGCAAACTATTGTCTCATGTCCCAAACTGCCAGAGAGTCATACTTGCCATGGCTGGTGCTGGGACTGGCATTGAACTCTATCAATCCCAAGCAGAAGTGAGAATGCAATGCTCACAACTTTTGGGGTGCAAGGGAAGTGAGATCAATATCTTCCACTTCAATTTCCATCATGGATACTCTTACAATGGCACTTCTGTGCGTTTCAGCTTTTAGGATCTCCACCTGTGCACATGCAGGACATCTAATCCAGATGAGGAGAAAGAAGAGGACTTGGAATGACATATCCCAGGATTTTGTGCAAGCCAGTGCTGTAGCAGGGAACTAGCCCAGGGCCTGGAGATCACCCTTGCCGAGCACATGTAGAAGGATAGAGTGCAGAGGAGAAAGGCACAGGAAAAGGAGAAGGGCATGCAGAAGTATGTGCTTTCACTTCTCAGACAGCAAACAGACTCTGGTGGACCTGCAGGTTCAACAATGCTGTGGTCACTGCCCTCTGCAAGCCACAGCGGACTCCGTATCGGGAGCTCCCTATATCCTCTCTCAACACTCCACAGAGCATCAGGGGTCAGTGCACTACCCTTTCCACTCCACCTGGGGGAACATTAATGGCAGCTTCACATATACTGACCTGTAAAAGACAAGGTTGAGAGGTGTGCACCTGAAATTGAAATGTCTGTTCTTTCCACTTGATAAGTTCAATTTCCTGAATCTATTAAGTTCTAATTTTTTATTGCCAGGATATTTACAGAAAAAATTCCATTTTTAATATAATTCATCTTTATTCATTCACAACACATGCAGGCTGATATAAAACTAGTCTGACAGTGATCAATTTCCTATTCGTGTACTGTGTCACAAACTCATATAATTCACAGACAATATTAATAGGTGCATTGTCAATGTTGGATTCCTATGCACACAGTAGTCACATAATCTGTAACCAGTGGG
The DNA here is from genome assembly GCA_019425775.1 of Rafetus swinhoei. NCBI lineage: Eukaryota > Metazoa > Chordata > Testudines > Trionychidae > Rafetus > Rafetus swinhoei. Next base: position 134,604,555 of record CM033424.1, on the reverse strand, counting down.
TTAGAATGCCTTTATCATATTTATTGTTTTGCATTATATTCAGCAGTAATACAAGAAACCTGCAGGCCTGTATCTTGTCAGACATTAGCTTCAGCATGCTAGACTATAGCTTGAGACCTATAAACTTTGAACAGATAAACAGCCCAACAGAAAACCCCAAGTGTTTGGAGAGCTGAAAAATACAGTTTAAGAGGAAATTCTGATCACAGGTACATGAGTCAACCACAGACATGTCCTGGAAACAAACTGACTTACATAATAGGTACATGAGATACACTTAAGGCTAGCCTGCTCTCCCTCCTCTATTTCTTATTTTCTTATGGGTTTGATTTTTAAATAGGTTTGTTTTTAAATAGGTTTATATTAGAGTATATTTTGGCTGTAACACAAGGGACCTACACGCCATATCCGTATGGTATGCTCAGCTAAATTAAAGTTAGCAGATATAGGCTTGGGACCTTTCATCTAGATCGAAAGTGGTGAGTTATAGTAAGATCCATACATGGCTGCCACATGAAGATGTGTTAAAGTAAGTTGACATGGGGGCTTCCTAAGTTCATACTCTGTTAAATTTAATAGGCATCACAACTTGGAAAGAACTGAAATAACCAATTAGGACAAAAATAGCAAAATAGGATACCTAACCACAAAAAAACATGGTAACGAATTGATGGAGTTGATAATAAATTGAGATTATCAATACGCTACCTATCGGGGAAAGGATCACCCAAGCACACAGATAAGCCAACATCTTTTAACCTGAGTTATACTTTTGCCCAGTTAAGCTTATACAGATGCATAAGGGTTCCAATTGCCTTTTCCTCATCCATAATTCCATAGCCAACTAATTTAGGGGCACCGTTTATTTTAGGCTTCATTCAAAATTCCCTAAGATTTTACTATTGGACATCTTGCAATTATAGATAATTCACTGAACTATATTTTCCAAAACATCTGCAATTGTCGCATCTTTTCCCCTAACCATGCAAATATGGATACGGGGTCACTGATTGCTGAAGTAGTCGTGTCAATCTGTTTCATGCCTTTTTTTGGCTAAGCTTAATATCTTATAGACCTGAGGCCTGTAGGCCCTGTGTTACAATATGAAAAATATTTTACATCTATATCCTAAATACACATATCTCTCATTCTTATTTCTTCCACCTTCCTTTCCCCCTGAGAAACCAAATTATCTCCCCCCACTTTAAAATGTTTTCCATCTCTCAAAGCGAATCCAAGAATTAGTCATGATCTCAAAAGGACAGTGTCTGATGGGTGTACTGAACTTATTCATTATTAGGAATGAAGAGCACTATTAATACATAGCCCACCAATACCAACAATAATACCACACATGACAAAGGAAAAGCCATTTTCCATTTTAACCTCTTCTATATCCTCTTAAATACAGGATGCAGTGCATTCTAACATGAAATGAAGACTGAACACGACAACTGTAACATAGGAAAACTTTGCAGCTGGGTGGGAATTTCAAAGTCTAAAGAGAGATTTGGGAGCCTAAGTGCATCTCTGTAGAAGAGGTGACAGAAGTTGATACCAATTAGTAATACTAATTGGTAAGCGTAGGAATAAAGACATTTTTCTAATAAAAGTTAGGATTATATGTCACTGATGTGGTAAGGCACCTCCTATTGACTACCGTCAGATTCCCGTGAGACGAATCTAAGCCTCTGTATCTCTGGCTCTAAAAGGTGTTTTATGCACCTTTATCTGAGGTAAACAGGATGAAGTTAAATAAGGACAAATACAAAATACTCCACTTAGGAAGGAACAATCAGTTTCACACATACAGAATGGGAAGCGACTGTTTAGGAAGGAGTACTGCTGAAGGGATGTAGGGGTCATAGCAGACGACAAGTTAAACATGAGTCAACAGTGTGATACTGTTGCAAAAAAAGCAAACCTGATTCTGGGATGCATTAACAGGAGTGTTGTGAGCAGGACACAAGAAGTCATTCTTCCGCTCTACTCTGCACTGATCAGTCTTCAATTGGAGTATTGCATCCAGTTCTGGGCCCCACATTTCAGGAAAGATGTGGCAAAAATGGAGAAGGTCCAGAGAAGAACAACAAGCATGATTAAAGGTCTAGAAAACATGACCTATGAAGAAAGACTGAAAGAACTTGGCTTGTTTAGTTTGGAAAAGAGAAGACTAAGAGGGGACATGATAGCGGTTTTCAAGTATCTAAAAGGGTGTTGTAAGGAGGAGGGAGAAAAATTGTTCTCATTGGCCTCTGAGGACAGGAAAAGAAGCAATGGGCTTAAACTGCAGCAAGGGAGGTTTAGGTTGGACATCAAGAAAAACTTCCTACCTGTCTGGGTGGTTAAACACTAGAATAAATTGCCTAGGGGGGTTGTGGAATCTCCATCACTGGACATTTTTAAGGGCAGGTTAGACAGACACCTGTCAGAGATGATCTAGAATGGTGCTTGGTCCTGCAGGGGACACGACTCGATGACCTCTCAAGGTCCCGTCCAGTGCTAATGTTCTATGGTTCTCTGCCTCCAGATCCTGAAGAAAGTCCAGCCACTGCCCCAATCTTGGGGTTCCTAGGCAAACTCTAGGGCAGCCGTGACCAACCTGCGGCTCGCAAGCCACATGCAGCTCTTGCCCCCCCAAAAGTGTGGCTCGCAAAGCCGCTCCTGCCCCCCCCATGGTCCCTGCCCCCTGCCAACTCCCCCCAGCCTCCGGCTTCCCTTTGCTTACCGGGTCGGAGCTGCAGGGTTTTAAAAATGGCGCCCAAGATGGCGGCCGTCTTAAAGGCAGTAAGACGTCTTTAAAAAAAAAAAGGCAGTTTATTCCATCACTACCACCATTTGTTATATTTTACCTGTTTTAACTTCTCAATAATGCATTCCTTTTCTTTAGCTAATAAGCCTATAATTAGTTTACTAGAGAATTTACTGCCAGCACTGTCTTTGGTGTAGGATCTAGAGTATCAGTTCATCTGGGGTAAGTGACTGGTCTCTTGGGACTGTGAGAAATCTGGTATGGTGTGATTTTTGGTTCGAGTGACCTTTTATCACAAAATTTTGTTTGTCTGGGTAGCAAGATAGATGGCAGAGTCTAAGGGGACATTGTGACTCCATAATAAGACTGGTATCATGACACATTAGTTACTGCCATAGTGAAATCTAACTGTAGAACACAGAATGAGTTTGAAGTGTCTGCCCTTATTTTCTGACAGTCTGTTCTGAGTTTGGCACCCTCAGCTGTGAGCTATTCTAAACAGTGTAATAGCCCTAACCCATGAGAAGCAACACATAGAGCAGAATTGGGAGACATAATGAAGGAGTTCCACACACACAGAGCACATCAGAGTCTGCTCTGTTGGAATTGAGGGGAAAGCCAGAATGCAGAGCATTCAGAGAGTCAAGGCAGATAATTAGCAAACAGTTTTGGGACTAGTTGTTCAATATCTTCATCAACAATTTAGATAATGACATAGAGAAAACACAAAGTTTGTGGATGATACCATACTGGGGGGAGGAGGGGAAAGAGGTTTCAAGTGCTTTGGAGGATAGGGTCATAATATAAAATGATCTGGATAAACTGGAGAAATGGTCTGAGGTAACTAGGATGAAGTTCAATAAAAGGATAAATGAGAAGTACTCCACTTAGGAAAGAACAATCAGGCTCACACCTAGGCTACGTCTAGACTGTAAGCCTCTTTTGAAAGAGGCTTTTTTGAAAGATACTTTCGAAAAAGCCTCTTTCAAAAAAGAGCATCTATACTACAACCAATACTTTCGAAAAAGCAAGACGCTTTTTTGAAAGAGAGCACCCAGGCAGTCTGGATGCTCTCTTTCGAAAAAGCACAGTTTGCATCACATAGCACCTTTTTTCGAAAGAGCACCTTTGAAAAAAGGCATTCTTCCTTGTAAAATGAGGTTTTCCGTGGTCGAAAAAACTGCCACGTTCTTTCGATTTACTGTTGACAGAATGCGGCAGCAGTCTAGACACAGGGGAAGTTTTTTTGGAAAAAGGCCACTTTTTAAAAAACAAAAACATCCTGTAGTCTAGACACACCCATACAGAATGGGAAGTGACTGTCCATAAAGAATACTGTAGAAAGGGTTCTAGGGCTCATAGTGGACCACAAGCTATATAGGAGTCAAAAGTGTGTGCAAAATAAGCAAACATGATTCTGGGATGCATTAACAGGAGCGTTGTGTGCGAGACACGAGGCGTAATTTTTCTGCTCTACTTTGTGCAGATTAGGCCTCAAATGAAGTAATGTGTCCAGTTCTGGGCCCCACATTTCAGGAAAGATGTGGAGAAGGTCCAGAGAAGAGTAACAAAAATGATTGATGGTCTAGAAAATATGTCATGAGAGAAGACTAAAATAATTGGGTTTGTTTAATTTGGAAAAGAGAAGACAGAGAGGGGATGTGATAACAGCTTTCAAGTACCTGAAAGGTTGTCACAAGGAGGAGGGAGAAAAAATTGTTCTCCTTAACCTCTGATGATAGGACAAACAGCAATGAGCTTAAATTGCAGCAGGAGAGGTTTAGGTTGGACATTAGGAAAAACTTCCTAACTGTCAGGGTTAAGCACTAGAATAAATTGCCTAGGGAGGTTGTAGAATCTCCATCATTGGAGCTATTTAAGGGCAGGTTAGACAAACATCTATCAGGGATGATGTAAATTGTGCTTGATGCTGCCGTGAGGGCAGAGGACTGGCCTTGATGGCCCCTCAAGGTCTCTTCCAGTTCTAGGATTCTATGACTGTATTGTGATTGTTATTGAAGCCCCTTATTCCCACAGCATATATGAAACAAACAAATGATACATCTCAATGATTTCCAGAGAACTCGGCCAAATTCACAAAATGTAGATTGTATCATGAACTTTTGTGGGCACAACCCACTTCTTCAGATGAAGTTTCATCTGAAGAAGTGGGTTGTGCCCACGAAAACTCATGATACTCTCTACATTTTTTGTTAGTCACTTAGGTGCTGTAGGACTATTTGCTGTTTAAGTTTTTTCAGTTACAGACCAACACAACTACCTCTCTGAAACTTTTCTAAATTCACAGTGGAGCTATGACAAATACATATAAATGAGCCTATGAGAAGAGTGGAACAAAAGGCCTACAGCTCACCTTCACATATAACCTTCATTTAACGTGCAAAGAGGAAGACAGTTATATGATCAAAAGTCTGAGAACTCCAATCTGACAGTAATATTTTTTACCATTTACCTCTCTCATTACAGCTTCTGTCAGTAGCATAGATTCATGTAGGGCCATTTTCCAGTCTCATTAGAAGTTCAGTCATGAGAATGAGTTGCAGAGTTACAAAGTCTTAATGCCTGATATTTAGAGAAAAGCAGCATAGTCTGCAGTACTATTTTGACCTTTTCAATATTCTGTAATTTGGTTGACCAGTCCTGTTCTCTCATGTTTACAGTTTCAGTAACCTGGGAAGAAGAGCTGCAGTGTAAAAAGATCAGACCAGTACAAGTGCAGTCTGACAGAATATGCTAGGTATTCAAAACCAGATATAATCAATGCACAAAAGAAAAATCAAACTCACTCATCCAGAAAATGGCATTATATATTCTCAATACACAAATATTGAGAAATAAACCAAACTAGTACACTTAGTGATGTATACAAGCAATTCAATTAGATATACAGAGAGCACACTTAATTATTCCTTTTCCAGAAATTATATAATACCAGTTTCCCCATTTTTAGTATAAGAAATGTGTCTCAAACAAGTAAACATCTCATGATAGAAGAAACGTGTAGTTTCTACTTTTATAATTCAGATAGATAGCTGGCTATAGAGTACATATTTACTGTGTGGCACCCAAAATTAACAGTTTTTTCTATTCCAAACAGGACTTCAGTCAGCAAAATACTTTAAGCAGTATGTTCAGTGAGACTACAAATTCTGAAAGTCAGACATATGTAAGATTCTTGCCGAATCAATTACCAAAAGTGCAGACAAGCCAAAGGCAACAACTCAGACATTCAGATTTAAAAGAACTGCGGTGCAGAATGCTTTGGCTGGGACCTCTCAGGGAAGAAATCAGAAGAGAACACCATCTACCAGAAGGCATGGGATGTGTAGTCCTAGGGATGGGGTTTACATGACCACCACCCGCAAAAGAAGAAGACTGGTGGTGGTGTTCGGGGACTGACTGAGTCATTCATCTGCCGTCCAGACCTGCAATCTCGAGAAGTGTGCTGCATACCAGGAGCTCGCATTCAGGATGTGACTAAGAGTCTTCCAAAAGTGATTAAATCTTCAGATCACTGCCCCTTCCTCCTTCTTCATGTAGGAACTAATGATACGGCCAAGAATGACCTTGAGTGGGTCATGGCAGATTATGTAGCGCTGGGAAGAAGGATCAAGGAATTTGAAGAGCAAGTGGTGTTCTCCTCCATCCTTCCAGTTCGAGGAAAAGGTCCAGGTAGGGATCGTCGAATTGAGGAAGTAAATGCATGGTTGCACAGGTGGTGTCAGAGAGAGGGCTTTGGTTTCTTTGACCATGGGACTCTGTTCCAGGCACAACGATTGTTAGGAAGAGATGGGATCCACCTAACCAAGAGAGGAAAGAGCATCTTCGCGGGCAGGCTTGCAAACCTAGTGAGGAGGGCTTTAAACTAGGTTCATTGGGGGACGGTGACCAAAGCCCTGAGGTAAGTGAGGAAGTCGGATACCGGGAAGAAACAAGGAGGAATGAGCAACAAAGGAGGACCCCTGACTCAAATGGAGAAGGTAGGGTGATCAACTGGCTATCTATGGTGTTTGTACACAAATGCGAGAAACCTGGGAAACAAACAGGAAGAATTAGAAGCCCTGTGTGACGGCGAGTCGGGGTTCCCCCTGATCCTGCAGCCCCGTAGCAGCAACAACAGATTCCGCCAGCCAGTAGAATAGAGAGGGTTTATTGCTTCTCTGGGATAAAGCACAGCATAGATGTGATGTGGTTTCAGGAGTCAGGGCCAGGATGCCTCAGATCCCTTGGGTTAGGGGGTCCATTGGCCCCCCTAGACCCTCAGCCCTCAGCTTAGGCTGTTTCCTTCATGTTTCCCAGCCAGCAACTGACCCTTCCCCCAAAACCTCCCTTCCTTTGTTCCATCCCTGCCCTCAACCAGTCGGACAGGTTGGGTCTTTGCCTACGTGATCTTAGGCAGTTGTCCTGCTGGGCAGTGTTACAGATACCGGCCAGTAGGGGTCACTCCCAGCCCAAACACAGCCACCAGTGGATGCCCAGAGTGTATGGCCTGCCCACTACATCACACCCTGGCCCAGTCAAAGAACTATGATTTGATAGAAATAATGGAGACATGGTGGGATGACTCGAGCACTATCATGGAAGGGTATAAACTGTTCAGGAAGAACAGGTGGGGGAGAAAAGGAGAAGGAGTTGCATAGTATGTAGGAGAGCAGTATGATTGCTCGGAGCTCCAGTATTTAGAGGGAGAAAAGACTGTTGAGAGTCTATGGGTTAAGTTTAGAGGTGGAAGCAACAGGGGTGATGTTGTGGTTGGTGTCTGCTATAAACCACTGGATCAGGTGCATGAGGTAAATGAGGTTTTCTTCGGACAACTTCCAGATCACAGGCCCTGGTTCTCATGGGGGACTTTAATCACCCTGACATCTGTTGGGAGACCAATACAGCACTACACAGACAATCCAGGAAGTTTTTCGAGAAAGTTGGGGATAACTTCTTGTTACAAGTGCTGAAGGAACCAATCAGGGGCCATGTGCAGTTTGACCTGCTGCTCACAAACAGGGAGGAACTAATAGGGGAAGTAGAGGTAGGTGACAACCTGGGAAGCAGTGATCATGAGATGGTAGATTTCAGGATCTTGACTAAAAGAAGAAAGGAGAATAGCAAAATACACACCCCGGACTTCAGAAAAGCAGACTTTGACTCCCTCAGAGAATTGATGGGCAGGATTCCCTGGGATGCTTACATGTAGGGGAAAGGAGTCCAGGAGAGCAGGCAGTATTTTAAAGAAGCCTTATCAAAGACACAGGAAGAAATCATCCTGATGCGCACAAGAAAAGCAAATATATTAGGCGACCAGACTGGCTTACTGGGGACATCCTTGGGGAGCTTAAACACAAAAAGGAAGCCTACAAGAAGTGTAAACTTGGACAGATGACTAGGGAGCAGTATAAATATATTGCTTGAGAATGCAGGGGAGTTATCAGGAAGGCGAAAGCGCAATTGGAATTGCAGCTAGCAAGGGATGTAAAGGGTAACAAGAAAGTTTCTACAGGCATGTTAGCAATAAGAGGGTGATCAGAGAGGGTGTGGGGCCCTTACTGGTTGAGGGAGGTAACCTAGTGACAGATGATGTGGGAAAAGCTGAAGTACTCAATGCTTTCTTTGCCTCTGTCTTCACGGACAAGGTCAGCTCCTAGACAAATGCACTAGGCAATGCAGTATGGGAAGGAGGTGGACAGCCCTTGGTGGGGAAAGAACAAGTTAGAAACTATTTAGAAAAGCTAAACATACACAAATCCATGGGCCTGGATTTAATGCATCCGAGGGTACAGAGGGAGTTGGCAAATGTCATTGCGGAGCCTTTGGCCATTATCTTTGAAAACTCGTGTAGATTGGGAGAGATCCTGGATGATTGGAAAAAGGCAAATGTAGTGCCCATCTTTAAAAAAGGGAAGAAGGACAATACAGGGAACTACAGACCAGTCAGCTTTACCTCAGTCCCTGGAAAAATCATGGAGGGGATCCTCAAGGAATCCATTTTGAAGCACTTGGAAGAGCGGAAAGTGATCAGGAATAGTCAAGATGGATTCATGAAGGGCAAGTCATGCCTGATCAATCTGATTAGCTTCTATGATGAGGTAACTGGCTCTATGGATATGGGAAAGTTAGTGGATGTGATATACCTTGACTTTAGCAAGGCTTTTGATACGGTCTCCCACAATATTCTTACCAGCAAGTAAAGGGAATATGGATTGGATAAATGGACTGTAAGATGGATAGAAAGCTGGCTACACTGTCGGGCCCAATGGGTAATAATCAACGGCTCGATGTCAGGTTGGCAGTCGGTTTCTAGCGGATTGCCCCAAGGATCTGTTCTAGGACTGGTTTTGTTCAACATCTTTATTAATGACCTGGATGAGGGGATGGATTGCACCCTCAGCAAGTTCACAGATGACACTAAGCTGGGGGAGAAGTAAATACGCTGAAGGGCAGGAATAGGGTCCAGAGTGACCTGGACAGATTAGAGGATTGGGCCAAAAGAAATCTGATGAGGTTCAACAAGGACAAGTGTTGAGTCCTGCACTTAGGATGGAAGAATCCCAAGCATTGTTACAGGCTGGGGACCGACTGGCTAAGTAGCAGTTCAGCAGAAAAGGACCTGGGAATTACAGTGGATGAGAAGCTGGATATGAGTCAACAGTGTGCCCTTGTAGCCAAGAAGGTGAATGGCATATTAGGGTGCATTAGGAGGAGCATTGCCAGCAGATTCAGAGAAGTGATTATTCCCCTTTATTCAGCTCTGATGAGGCTATATCTGGAGTATTGTGTCCAGTTTTGGGCCCCCCACTATAGAAAGGATGTGGACGCATTGGAGAGAGTCCAGCGGGGGGCGAAGAAAATGATTAGGGGGCTGGAGCATATGACTTATGAGGATAGGCTGAGGGATTTGGGTTTGTTTAGTCTGCAGAAGCGAAGAGTGAGGGGCGATTTGATAGCAGCCTTCAGCTTCCTGAAAGGAGGTTCTAAAGAGGACAGAGAAAGGCTGTTCACAGTAGTGACAGATGGCAGAACAAGGAGCAATGGTCTCAGGTTACAGTGGGAGAAGTCTAGTTTGGATATTAGAAAAAACTATTTCACTAGGAGGGTGGTGAAGCACTGGAATGGGTTACCTAGAGAAGTGGTGTAATCGAGGTTTTTAGGTCTCGGTTTAACAAAGCCCTGGCTGGGTTGATTTACTTGGGATTGGTCCTGCCTTGGGCAGGGGGCTGGACTTGATGACCTCCTGAGGTCTCTTCCAGCTGTATGATTCTAAAAAAATCAAGCCTTTAAGTAGCAAAATATTGGAACTCAGTCACGGGGGCAGCAAAATTAGAATTACTCTTAGTTACTGAAAATCCACAAAAAAGACCAAATTCTGTCCTCACTCTGGAATAAAACCATAGAAACTTAACTGAGGTCATTCACACTGATGTAACAGAAGAATTTGATTCTATGTTTGTGTATTATACCCAAGTAAATGGATAAATAATTGCAAAATTATTGCCATTATCCAGTTTCCTCTTTAAAATTGTTTTGCCTGTTAAAATATCAATTGTGATAATTCCTAGCAACTACTTTTAGTTCAGGAGGTACTTCAATGAAAGACATGGAATTTCAGAATTGCTATAATAAAATGCTTTCATGACTCCCAACTGAAAATAGCTCTGATGATGTAGAAAAAAATCTAATGTTTAAGGGTTTTATCTCAAACGGCCAATCTGTCCATCTTCAATCTACATATACTGTAGATTTACTGTAGGTAAAACTAAAACCTACATATATGTGCAGCTGAACACATCTCAAAACATAGGCTTCTTGTAGGGTTGTCCCCTTGCTTGTTACCTCCAAAGTCGTTTTCAGGCTGTTGTTTTTCTCAAAGGCACAAAGTCTGCTAACAGTTCCTCAGGCCACACTGTTTATCCCGACCCCACTCTCCCAGAAGAGGTGCTAAATAAGGACAGAACTGTGTTTAATTTGAACAAACAGAATTGTGCTAGTTAATCTGATCACCCAGTTCACATCTGTCTTCATGCTGAGACAAACACACACTAACAAGGAAACTTGTCATTTATGCAGTGTTCCCTTCTGAAGGGAAAACAAAAGTCAGAGAGTACGCTGCGTTCTTCATACTAAGAGATGATACCTTACCAAGAGCACTCTTGTCACTGGGGAACAAAGGAGATGTCATATTGAATATTGCAATGCAAAAAGCATTAAAAAAACTTATTTCCCATTTACATATCTTTGTGGACCACTACATTAACGCTGGACTTGAGTCTCCACACAGCCCCAGATCTCCATCACACAGTTGGAATTAGTGGTGAGAAACTGGTTTAGTGTAAATAAAAATACCCCAAAATTTCACCCAACCATAATACCTAAGTCTTAAGGTCTGGGGCACTGGGGCTTATTTGAACTCTTTAGCATTGGTCCCTGATTCTCTATGACTGGTCATGCTTTCTGAACTGTTCAGAAATGCTTTTCTTCCTTTGACAATGAATGCCAAAATAATGGCATAAATCTCAGGGAAGTTAAGCTTAATTTACCTCAGCTTAAGTGAATGGAATATTAAGCCCAAAGAATCTTGCTATAATGGAAGGCACAACGTTATGCCACAAAAATTGCTGCTATTTTCAAAATAGAGAGTAAAGTTTCCTCACTGTTAATGACCGAAGCAGTCAGGGAGTCAAATGGAAGTGCCTACATTATCAGGACTGGGGGCAGTTAGAGTGTATTAGTCTCTGTCTGGAGGGAGGGTAAGCTGCCTCACTACAGGGGCCTTCTTCAGGCCAGGTGACAGGGCAAAGGCCTGGCCCTTATTCTAGGTGGGGCGACAAAGAAATAGGTACGGGCTCAAGCCTGGCTGCAGGCTGAGCAGCAGTTAAGGTCCAAGCTCTCAGTCAGGGCAGGACAACACACTGGCATTATTAAAAAAAAGGTCCAGGGCTTCATTTGCACCCTTCATTGAAAAGTTCATTTGTAGAAAACAGCAGAAATAGTTGCCTACATAGCCTTATGTGACATTATATTATTTAAACATAATCAGATAGATCATTATTGCTACCACTCTTATATAAGTCCAACAAATGTTATACATAGTGTGTCAAGTAAGGTGTCAATAGAAAATTTATGTTATGCTGAATTTGATTATCCTATTTGTATGCCTGTTTCATTTTGGTATCTGGGTTTATGAATATTAACTATGGGCCTACATTTCAAATGATTACTCCTGTGATAACACCCACAAATTATTTAGCCAGAACATTATGAATGGATTATTCAAGTTGATGGCTCATCAATAATGGATCCTGGAAGAAGCCATGTGATACTAAACTTTATCTTGCTACTTCCATTGTTTCAAACAAAACCGTCCACACAGCTTGTGGACAAATGTGTTTCCTCCATATGGCAGAAGCTATAAAGGGGCCCATGAAACATCTCCATTTGGCCTCTTCCCTGCTCTGATCTCTAAACTATGGATTTATACTAATGGAAGCATTTTAACTAATAGACTAAGGACCTTCTAATCAACATTTTGGCACCTGAGGCAGGGAGCTCAAATGAGGCCCCCATACCCTCTCGCTTGGGCCAAAACTTTGAAAGGTCTCAATTCTGCCTTCTTCCTGTTCTACTCTACCACCATCCCTGTGCATCTAGAGCAGAGAGAATACATATGCACCAACAGCAGACACAATTATCTACACTCTGGGTCCAAGTGGCACCCCCTCCCCCCCACAGTCTGGCACCTGAGGCGGGCGCCTCAGTTCGCCTCATGGTAAGGCCAGACCTGCTTCTAATGAATTGGGAACAACCAAAGACTTAACCAGTTAGCTGTTTATCACATTACTGCTTTAAGCCTGATCTAAGAACTCCTTACAACACTAAAGCTCACTGTTTTACTATAAAATTGAACCTCAAAGCTATATTTATATCAGTATGTATAATGATCTTTTAATCAATACTCTTCTTGTTTAATACATTTTAGTTTAGATAATATGAATTAGCTGTAAGGATGTGTTTGGTAAGATCTAAACTATTTATTAACTTGGGAAGTAATGTCTCTGATCCTTTAAGGTTGGTAGAACATTGTTATATGATGAACAAGATTGTCAGTAATCTCTCATCATATTTGGGGTGGGTGTCTGGGTGGAAGTCAAGGTTGTGTTGCTTTTAAGGGAACATTGTTCTGGCTTCTGTTGAACCTGTAAAGTACTGTAAAAATAGCCCTGTTGCTACCTTAGTGGAACCAAGTGTTAGAAATAACCACCAGCTTTGGGGCTTGTCTGCTCAATTAGGGCAAACAGTAAAGAATCTGGCAATCGCAGCTTGACCCCTGGAGAACACAGTCACACCTTAGAAATCACACAGCCATTCAATGAATGGGTCTCCTAAAGTTTCATGAAGAGCAATCTCAATGCAAGATACAAGGTAATTCTTAGAAATTAATTCTACAAGACAGTTCTTGAATCCAAGGAAAAATGTGGCAGAACTTTTGAAAAAATTCGGTCCAGATTTCAAGGAGCATCAACTACATTTATACACAATGCTTCCTCAATAACTGCCATGCATAAATATAATAGTACTAAGGTCTATGTATCTGATATGTTAGTATGAAACGTTCTGATAGAAATGACTAAGCACAACTGTAGACATACATTTAGAAGCTAGCTGTAGACCATCATCTAATCTGATCTCAGTACTAGAAAATTCTGTTGGAATAATATTGAGCTGGCAGTGGAGTGGATGAGGACGATTAAAAAACCCCCACTACTCACCCATTTCCATGCAATGCTACTAGAAGGTCACAAACACTATGTTGCTTCTGTATGCTAAGCTCATTCCCCTTGCATTTCTCTATTCTTCTCCACAAGCACCTCACATGCCAGTCCCCCATTCCCTTATGCCCCAAATTTCATGCATTCCCTACAAAACCTTCATCCCCTCCCCTGGCAGGGGCTCCACCTTCCCATTTCCAGAGGTTGTGGGCACCTCATTTCCCTCTTTCCCCACATTCCTCCCCACATCCTTCTTCCTTCTTTCCCCACATCCCTCTCCTTACTGCTCCTCTTCAGTCAATGGAAATGCTCCTGGAGAAGGGATGCTTCAACAACAAAGAGAGAGCTATTTGGACAGTAGTCACTGCAGTAATTACTGCGCTAGCCATAAGTTGACCTATGTTCGGTCATCTAAGGGCTGTAGTGTAGATGTGTGCTGAATGTTCCCCCAAATCAACACAAATGGTTAAATTGAAGAGTTACTCAGTCTGCTCCTTTTCATGGGTATTTATTACCGCATATGTTGAAACATTGTTTCAAGGCATTCACAGTTTCCGTAGTGATACAGGACTGTGCTAGCTTAAAAGGAGCACCTTTTTGCTGCAGAGAAGAGTTAGTTTCAGTTCCTGCACAATTCCTTTCATTTTATCTTTGTCCCTGTTTCTGGTATGCTCTATGCAGTTGTTTTCTAATTCTGAGTTCAAACATGGTAAGGACTATTACAAAAGAAGCAACTTCTTGATGGGACTAAATTAAAGGACACGGAGGGTGCTTCTACACTGCACCGTTATTTTGAGATAACTAGCGTTATTTCAAAATAACAATGTGAGCGTCTACACAGCCATTCCATTATTTTGAAATAATTTGGAAATAACAGATGGCTTATTCTGAAATCTGTAAGCCTCATGCTACGAGGAATAACGCCTTTTCCAAAATAACTATTTTGAAATAAGGTGTGTGTAAACACTCCACTGCTGCTATTTCAAAATAACCCCTCACCAGAGCAATTCTAAAGCTATGTCTAGACTGCAAGCCTCTTTCGGAAGAGGCTTTTTTGAAAGATACTTTCGAAAAAGCCTCTTTCGAAAAAGAGCGTCTATACTACAACCAGTACTTTCAAAAAAGCAAGCCGCTTTTTCGAAAGAGAGCACCCAGACAGTCGGAAGCTCTCTTTTGAAAAAGCATAGTTTGCATTACATAGCGCCATTTTTTGAAAGAGCACTTTCGAAAAAAGGCGTTCTTCCTCATAAAACGAGGTTTTCCGCAAGCGAAAAAACTGCCGTGTTCTTTCGATTTACTTTCGAAAGAACACGGCAGCAGTCTAGATGCAGGGGAAGTTTTTTCGAAAAAAGGCCACTTTTAAAAAAAAAAACCTGTAGTCTAGACACACCCTCAGTTATTCCTCCTCAGTGTCTCCTGGGGCGCTAAATCAAAATAGCATGTCTACATTAGGGAAGCCTGCCTCAGACTAATTTTGGGGCTTCCCTGCGGGGTAGATGTGCTATTCTGAAATAAACTATTTCAGAATAACTATTCCAGAATAGCTTATTTAAAATAAGCGTGCAGTGTAGATGTACCCAGACAGTGTATCTATGAAGACAGATATTTAGTCTAGCATAAACAAATAACAGCATGAGTTATGATAGTTGAAAGAAAATACCATACAAATGCAAATTTGTCATATCAGATCAGTGACAAACCAAGTAAAGATGAGTCCAGTTAAAATAATAAAATCAGGAACCGTGCAATGCTGTTCATCTAGGCATCTCTACTTCATGGAGGACAAACTCTTTGTAGCAAAGGAGAATTGCCCGCAAAGCTTTTGAGACTAGTAGAACATGTTTTTAAATGAACAATTATTGCCAGGAAAGCAGTATTAGGAGTACACTATTGTTATATTTAGTTATTTTTAATTAGAGCTGGTCAAAAAAACAGTTCCTACAGTCTGCCTTATCAGGCCTTTACAAGAAAATGGGAGCAGGAGGTCTCCTTGTGGACAATTTTGGATGAATACAAAAATATTTTCATTTGAATATGCTGCCATAGGGACTCATGAAATATGTAGTTTTTGTGCCTCATGCTCCCAGTTTCTCGTATAGGGCTGGCACCCTGGTCAGACACATTGCCTCTGCCTCGACTTAACACACTCCTTCCCCCCGCCCCACATTCTTAGAGATGGGAGGCAGCGCATTACGCAGGACCCCAGGCATAATCAGTGGGCCCACCAATAGCAATCCCGGCTCCCAGAGTGGAACAATCAGTGGGCCATCTGCCCTCCCAATCTGCCAGAACCACAAGCCCCAACACTAGAGAAGCACCAAGTGTCATCCCTCCCCTGCCAAAAGAGCCCTGAACAAGCCCATCCCCATCTGCTCAGCTGAGCCCCAGGGCACTGCACCACGCCTCCCCTTCCTTCCCAGGATCCAACCTGCCTCCTGGGAAAAAGCTGCAGCAGCATCTCTTAATACAAGGACACATTTTATATGCCCTGTGCAGGTTCTCAGGCCCTGTAACCTCACACTGCAACTTGCATGCTGCATATTAAAAGCCTTTTTAAAATGAAGGATGCTTTTGCTTTCCCCAGAGCTACTACAACAGCACCCATGAACGCCATGCCCTTTTAAATTACCCGCCTGGGCATTTGCCTGATCTCTCTCCTCCCCCTGGCAGCAGACCATCAAAGAAGTTGTCTGGCAGGGAAGATTGGCCCACAGAAAAGAAGGTGGTATGTTGGAAAGAAAGGAAGCATTGTGACAATAAGAAAAATAAAAATTCTCCTCAGAAAAAAAAAATTATGAAAAAATTTATTTAACCTGAAAAACAATGTTCAGTCAATAACATGAAATATTTGGCCTGTCTAATTTTGATATACTGAAAGTTTGATAGCTAATCCCTGCCCTCCCAGAGCTTCCAGAGCTCTGCAAATAGCTGGTTACCATGTTCAAGCTCAGGGAAGGAAGGGAGAAACGGGGACAGGAGGCACTTGGAGTAAGTGGTTGCAGAGCCCCGGCCCAGGCACCAGAAGTGGAGCACACACATGCCCATCCCCACTCCATCAATGCTGGCCTTTCTGCTGCCACCAGATCAGAGCTTCACAGCTGGCTGCAAAACAGGGGTCCGCGTTGTCAGACCAGGAGAGGTTAAATTCCCTGTTTCAGGACTAACCAGGTCCCAAAGGTACTGGGCCAGGGAAGTACGACCTATATAATATATGGTATATAATTTATATTCCAGTTGTTTTGTTTAAACATTTTATGGTAAAAATGAGAAGTAACCAATTTTTCAGTAGTAGTGTGTTGTGATACTTTGTGTATATTTATGTCTGATTGTGTAAGCAAGCAGTTTATACCAGGTGAAATTTGGGGTATAACACACAAAAATCAGTCTTCTGAAAGTGGTACCATTATCTGGAAAGTTTGAGAGCCATTGATGTAGGCTGTCCACCTATGGTGATGATGAGGAGCATCCGAATCCACAAGCAATTCCTGGACAGTGTTCATGAGGAGACAGCTGAGGTAGCTGTCCCAGTACACAGGACTGCGGACACACCACTGGTGGAGGAGATGACGGCTCAGGGTGGACACTGGCAGCTGGTTACTTCTGGCAGCAGGCAGTGCTCCACCCCTGCTCCGAACCCTCCCGCTGTGGTACTAGGAAACTGTTATGCTCTTCTTGATACAGGAGATAAGGAATCACCCCCTACAACGGAAGAGGAGAAGCCTCATACCCCCAAGGCTGGGAGGTCTGCTGCCACCACTGCAAATAGGAAAAGTAGGGTAGTGGTGGTCGGAGACTCTCTTCTGAGGGGGACCGAGGCACCCATCTGTCACCCTGACATTTCATCTCGGGAGGTATGCTCTCTGCCGGGGGCCCGTATCCGAGATGTTACAGAGGCATTGTTGAGGATTATCCAGCCCTCTAACAATTACCCCATGCTACTCATCCATGTGGGCACAAATGATACTGCAAGGTGTGACACTGAGCAGATCAAGAGTGACTACAGGGTTCTGGAAGTACGTGTGAAGGAGTTTGGAGCGCAGGTGGTATTCTCTTCGATCCTTTCTGTCAAAGGTAGGGGCCCAGGCAGAGACAGGTGCATCCTGGAGGTGAATGCCTGGCTGCAAAGATGGTGTCGCCAGGAGGGCTTTGGCTTCCTCAACCTGCCTATTCCAGGAAGAACTAAATTGCAGAGATGGCGTTCACCTTTTGAGCAGGGGGAAGAACCTATTTGGACACAGACTGGCTAACCTAGTGAGGAGGGCTTTAAACTAGGTTCGATGGGGACAGGTGAGCAAAGCCCACGGATAAGTGGAGAACATGGAGACCTGGGAGATGGGTCGGAAATGGGAGGGAGCATGGGCTATAATGGCAGAGAGAAAGGAGGGTCAGGGCAAAACTGGGAGGCAAGATCAAATCAGTATCTTAGATGCCTATATACAAATGCGAGAAGTATGGGTAATAAGCAGGAAGAACTGGAAGTGCTAATAAATAAATACAACTATGACATTGTTGGCATCACAGAAACTTGGTGGGATAATATACATGATTGGAATGTTGGTATAGAAGGGTACAGCTTGCTCAGGAAGGATAGACAGGGGAAAAAGGGAGGAGGTATTGCCTTATATATTAAAAATGTACACTCTTGGATGGAGGTGGAGATGGACGTAGGAGATGGAAGTGTTGAGAGTCTCTGGGTTAGGCTAAAAGGGGTAAAAAAACCAAGGGTGATGTCATGCTAGGAGTCTACTTCAGGCCACCTACCCAGGTGGAAGAGGTGGATGAGGCTTTTTTTAAACAACTAACAAAAACATCCAAAGCCCAAGATTTGGTGGTGATGGGGGACTTCAACTATCCAGATATATGCTGGGAAAATAACACAGTGGGGCACAGACTATCCAATAAGTTCTTGGACTGCATTGGAGACAACTTTTTATTTCAGAAGGTTGAAAAAGATACCGGGGGGAAGCTGTTCTAGATTTGATCCTAACAAATAGGGAGGAACTGGTTGAGAATTTGAAAGTGGAAGGCAGCTTGGATGAAAATGATCATGAAATCATAGAGTTCACAATTCTAAGGAAGGCTAGAAGGGAGAACAGCAAAATAGAGACAATGGATTTCAGGAAGGCGGATTTTGGTAAGCTCAGAGAGCTGATAGGTAAGGTCCCATGGGAATCAAGACTGAGGGGAAAAACAACTGAGGAGAGTTGGCAGTTTTTCAAAGGGACATTATTAAGGGCCCAAAAGCAAGCTATTCCGCTGTGTAGGAAAGATTGAAAATATGGCAAAAGACTGCCTTGGCTTAACCATGAGATCTTGCATGATCTAAAAATAAAAAAGGAGTCATATAAAAAATGGAAACTAGGACAAATTACAAAGGATGAATATAGGCAAACAACACAGGAATGCAGGGGCAAGATTTGAAAGGCAAAGGCAAAAATGAGCTCAAACTAGCTACGGGAATAAAGAGAAACAAGAAGACTTTTTATAAATACATTAGAAGCAAGAGGAAGACCAAGGACAGGGTAGGCCCACAGCTCAGTGAGAAGGGAGAAACAGTAACAGGAAACTTGGAAATGGCAGAGATGCTTAATGACTTCTTTGTTTCGGTCTTCACCTAGAAGTCTGAAGGAATGTCTAATATAGTGAATGCTAGTGGGAAGGGGGTAGGTTTAGAAAATAAAATAAAAAAAAAAAGCAAGTTAAAAATCACCTAGAAAAGTTAGATTCCTGCAAGTCACCAGGGCCTGATGAAATGCATCCTAGAATACTCAAGGAGCTGATAGAGGAGGTATCTGAGCCTCTAGCTATCATCTTTGGAAAATTATGGGAGACCGGAGAGATTCCAGAAGACTGGAAAAGGGCAAATATAGTGCCCATCTATAAAAAGGGAAATAAGAACAACCCAGGAAACTATAGACCAGTTAGTTTAACTTCTGTGCCAGGGAGGATAATGGAGCAAGTAATTAAGGAAATCATCTGCAAACACTTAGGTAGTAAGGTGATAGGGAACAGCCAGCATGGATTTGTAAAGAACAAATCATGTCAAACCAATCTGATAGCTTTCTTTGATAGGATAACGAGTCTTGTGGATAAGGGAGAAGCGGTAGATGTGGACTTTAGTAAGGCGTTTGATACGGTCTCGCATGATATTCTTATCAATAAACTAGGCAAATACAACTTAGGTGGGGCTACTATAAGGTGGGTGCATAACTGGCTGGATAACCATTGTCAGAGTAGTTATTAATGGTTCTCAATCCTGCTGGAAAGGTATAACAAGTGGGGTTCCGCAGGGGTCTGTTTTGGGACCAGCTCTGTTCAATATCTTCATCAACAATTTGATATTGGCATAGAAAGTACGCTTATTAAGTTTGCAGATGATACCAAGCTGGGAGGGGTTGCGACTGCTTTGGAGGATAGGGTCATAATTCAAAATGATCTGGACAAATTGGAGGAATGGTCTGAGGTAAACAGGATGAAGTTTAATAAGGACAAATGCAAAGTGCTCCACTTAGGAAGGAACAATCAGTTCACACATTCAGAATGGGAAGCGACTGTCTAGGAAGGAGTACGGCAGAAAGGGATCTAGGGGTTATAGTGGACCACAAGCTAAATATGAGCCAACAGTGTGATGCTGTTGCAAAAAAAGCAAACATGATTCTGGGCTGCATTAACAGGTGTTTTGTGAGCAAGACACGAGAAGTCATTCTTCTGCTCTACTCTGCGCTGGTTAGGCCTCAGTTGGAGTATTGTGTCCAGTTCTGGGCACCGCATTTCAAGAAAGATGTGGAGAAATTGGAGAAGGTCCAGAGAAGACCAACAAGAATGATTAAAGGTCGAGAGAACATGACCTATGAAGGAAGGCTGAAAGAATTGGGTTTGTTTAGTTTGGAAAAGAGAAAATTGAGGGGGGACATGATAGCAGTTTTCAGGTATCTAAAAGGGTGTCAGGAGGAGGAGGGAGAAAACTTGTTCATCTTGGCCTCTGAGGATAGAACAAGAAGCAATGGGCTTAAACTGCAGCAAGGGAGGTTTAGGTTGGACATTAGGAAAAAGTTCCTAACTGTCAGGGTGGTCAAACACTGGAATAAATTGCCCAGGGAGGTTGTGGAACCTCCATCTCTGGAGATATTTAAGAGTAGGTTAGATAAATGTCTATCAGGGATGGTCTAGTCAGTACTTGGTCCTGCCATGAGGGCAGGTGACTAGACTCGATGACCTCTCGAGGTCCCTTCCAGTCCTAGTATTCTATGATTCTATGACTCATTGTGCTGGGACCAGGGCAACACATGCAGTGGTCTCTTATCCCATACCCAGCCGCTGGAATTATGGAGAATTTTGCACAGTCCATACACCTGTTGATAAGACTCCTTTACACCTTCTCCCTTTCTATGCACTGACATGAGTTCTAGCTGCAGTCTGCCACTTGATGAATCTCTGCATTCCTCCATGCCTGTCTGCAAATATGACTTTGTATGTGATAAACATGAGAAACACACACAAGAACAAAGGAACTGGCTTTTAAATATATTGGCTTTTAGAGATACAAAATGGCTTTATCAATAGTTTGAACAGTATTATTGATACAAATCAGAACTCCATCAGTTGTGTAAAAAATGACAGTCAGGTTAACTCACTGCTCCATCTACTCACACAGCCTCTGGAGTCAGCACTGCGTTTAGACATTAATGCCAATCTCTCCTGAAATTGCTTTCCACTTTAAAAGTTAACACTGTGCTTGAGTGAATTCAAAAATGAGTAGGATGTCATCTGTAAAAGCTAGGTGAAAGATTTATATTGCTCTATACACACATTCTTCAAAAATTTTGCAACCTATAAACAGAGAATGTTACCACAGGTAGTTATTTTGTATAATCTCAGTGAAAGGAAATAACCCAGGGATCATTTAAGAAACACTTGGAGTACAATAAAAAGAACACATGCATGGTTATAGAACATATGCAGTATATTAAAAGTATGCAAAAATATCCTCATATATAATCAAATAAAGTTTGGGCCTAAAAAAAAGGCTTGAATTGCCTGAAGTTTGGGGTTTTAAATTGCTGGAAATGATGGGGTGGTGAAAGCCAGTAATAGTTTTTAAGTTACTGTCAAGATAAACCTTCTCAAGTCCCCCTCTTACGTCCTTTACCATGTTATGAATTATTCATCTGGACTGAGCAGCATGGAAACAATAATAAAACTAATTCTGTATTTTTGTGACAAGTGTTGACAAACTGCCACTACACTAAAGAGAGAAAATATTAGCTTTGTATTGACAAGCCTTACACCTTTCTCCTCTGTACTAGAAGCATTTCACTCAATTTCACATTCTTTCCAATTTTCTAAGGTTCAGAGTGCATCATTACTCACATGTAGGTATGAGGCATTTTATCTTAAACTAAATGGTCAAACTGACCACTTAACTCATAAATTAGGATCTTCACAGCCAATATACCTCACATTATAGCGTATTATACAAACAATTATGAGAGTGCAAACCTCTGGTATACCAAGAAACTGGAACAAACTGACATGGATGCAATTGGCTCAGAGACAGCTCATTAAAATCAATGGTGTGAATAATATAACTGTTACAGATTCAGCTCTTTGAAAAGCATTGTCCACTTAACAGTGCACCAAAGCAACATAAATACAGGAATCTTATGGCTGCACATTACTGCAACATATGTTGAAAAATGAATATTAATCAAACTCACTGAAACACCTTCTAAAATTATCTGTATTTTTGGTGTTCATGATAAAATATTCTAAAGCACAGAGGAAAACTTATCAGACCTCATTTGAAAACCCATGAATTCCAGTTGATATTTACCAACTTTTCATGGGTAAAGCAGAACACAGAATACAAGGAGAGGTGCTAGTGTGGTTTAAATGATTTTAAGGAGTTGGAAGGATTAGCTGGGAAATGTGTTGCAAGTCATGGTACAAATTTAGTTTAAATTAGTACCAGAGATTAAAATCACTTTCTACTCCATAAAATTTCTGTTCTTGTAATTTAAAGCAATATTTCTTTTAGTTAGGTTCAGCGATGCATATCTTTAGAGATATTAAAATACTTAATATTTGTCTAGCATAGTGTCCAAAAATACCTTAGGTAAATTAATAATAGAAAGTGAAGATTGCCAAAACTTTCAAAGTGTCTCATGCCTTCCATTAAATGTCAGTAAGTTTTATTTAAAGAAAAGTTACATTGTTTAAATTTGCATAATAAAGTAAGAAACCAGCCTAAGACCGGCAGTGGTTAACAGAACCTCTGACGCTCTTAGAACAGGGGTGAGCAATCATTTTTATTGGGGAGTGGGGAAAAAAAATCACTCCATGATTTTGGTAAGTGGTTAGGTGCTGCACTTTTCTATGGTGGAGGTACAGGGTCTAAGATGGAGGTTGGGTGCAGAAGAGAGCTCAGGCTAGGGGAGGTGTGGGGTCTGAGAGGGAGTTTGGGTGAAGGAGGGGGTTGTCACCAGGGGCAGGAGATTGGGGTATAGAGTCCAGGAGGGGATAGGAGTGCAGGAGTGTGTTCTGACCTGAGGAGGTGGATAGGATTTTTTTTCAGTAGTGACAGATGGCAGAACAAGGAGCAATGGTCTCAAGTTGTGGTGGGAGAGGCCCAGGTTGGATATTAGGAAAAACTATTTCACTGGGAGGGTGGTGAAGCACTGGAATGGGTTACCTAGGGAAGTAGTGGAGTCTCCATCCCTAGAGGTGTTTAAGTCTCGGCTTGACAAAGCCCTGGCTGGGTTGATTTAGTTGGGATTGGTCCTGCCTAGAGCAGGGGGGCTGGACTTGATGACCTTCTGAGGTCTCTTCCAGTTCTATGGTTCTATGCTTCTATGAGGATGAGGTGTGAGGTCTGGGAGGGAGTTGCAACCTGATGCAGGGGTTCAGAGGATTTGGTTGAGGACTTAAGGCAAGGAGATGGATTGCAGAGAGGACGTGGGATACGAGGGGCAGACTCTGCCCAGGACGCACTTACCTTAGGTGGCTGCTAGACAGCAGTCCAAAGGAAACTCTCAGGCAGGCTCCGTGTTTGCAGTCCCAGGCTGCTCAAAACCACTGGCAGGGGTTCACAGTGCCTAGAGGAAGCCACCAGCCATTTTGAGCAGCCTCAGACTACAATAGGCAGAGAGAACATAAGAACAGCCATACCGGGTCAGACCAAAGGTCCATCTAGCCCAGTATCCTATCTGCTGACAGTGGCCAATGCTAGATGCCCCACAGGGAGGGATCACAACAAGTAATCCTCACATGATCCCTCCCCTGTCACCCATCTCCAGACAAACAGAGGCTAGGGACACCATTCCTACCAATCCTGGCTAACAGCCATTGATGGACCTAACCTCCATGAATCTATCTAGCTCATTTTTGAACTCTGATAAAGTTCTAGCCTTCACCACATCCTCTGGCAAGGAGTTCCACAGGTTGACTGTACACTGAGTGAAGAAAAACTTCCTTTTGTTTGTTTTAAAGCTGCTACCTATTAATTTCATTTGGTGATACCTAGTTCTTTTATTGCAGGCATGCACAACTCGGAAAGCGACAAGGGCCATATTACTCCAAAGAAAACAGCTGTGGGCCGCAAGTAGGGATGCTCTCCCAAAAAATACCAAACACATGGCTAAAAATTTTTGTTGAGCAAAAAAAAAAAAAACCCATGTGTCTCCACTTGGCCCCCTGGCATTTGTCTCATTTGTCTCTCCTTCACCCTGCCCCTTGGTGTCTTCCCCTTTCTCCTCACCTGCCCCCCTCCCCTCAGCACAAGCCCCTTCCCCTCCCCTACCTGGCTTCTGTCTTTTTGAATCCGGCATCTGCTGGCGTCCCGCCCTCTGGCTCGCGCCCCGCCTCCTCGCGCCGGAGCTGCACGCAGGCAGCCCAGTGGCGAGAATCGCCACACTTCCCCCTCCCCGACAGCGCTCCGCTCCTCTGCCCGGCCGGCGGATCGGATGGGGCCATACTGCCCGTAGTTGTCATGGGCTGCACAGTGAGCCCCTGCGGGCCACATGAGGCCCTCGGGCCATATGTTGTGCAGGCCTGTTATATTGGAATAAGTAAATAACGTTTCCTTTTTCCATACCAGTCATGATTTTAGCATATCCCCCCTTAGTCTGCTCTCTTCTAAACTGAAAAGTCTAAGTCTTTTTAATATCTCTTCATATGGGACCCATTCCAAACCCCTAATAATTTTTGTTGCCCTTTTCTGAACCTTTTCCAATACCAATATATCTCTTTTGAGATGAGGCGACCACATCTGTATGCAGTATTCAAGATGTGGGCAAACCATGGTTTTATATAGAGGCAATAAGATGTTTTCTGTCTTATTCTCTATGCATATGTTTACACTGCAAAGTTAATTTGAAATAACAGCAGTTATTTCGAATTAACTTCAATAGCTGTCTACACAGACAAACCGCTATTTCGAAATAAATTCGAAATAGCGGAGCCCTTATTTCGAATTAGGTAAACCTCATTCTATGAGGAATAACGCCTAATTCGAAATAGCTAATTCGAAATAAGTGCTTGTAGACACTTATTTCGAATTAGGGGGCCTCCAGACCTTCCCAGTTTCCCCTGGTGGTCACTCTGGGCCAAACCAGGAAAACTCCTCTCCTCTCCCCCAGACCCGGGGCCCTTAAAGGGGCAGACTCTGGCCACTGAGCACGTGCAAGAGCCAGGCCTGCCAGCAGCTGCAGACCCTCAGCCAGTGGCAGCCAGCTCTCCCCAACCCAGTCCCCCAGCACCCAGGGGCCAGCCAGGGGCCGTAGACGGCGTGTGCCCTCCTGGACTAGTGAGGAGATCATGGACCTCCTTGAGGTTTGGGGGGAGGTCCCCAACATCCATGATCTCCTCACTAGGTGGAGGAACGCGGCCGTCTATGGCCGTATAGCGGCCACCATGGCCAGGAAAGGTCACAGGCGCACCCAAGCGCAGATGCGCCTGAAGGGGAAAGAGCTGTGGCAGGCATACGCCAGGGCCACCAGGGACGCCGCCGCAGCAGGGGCTGACACCGCTCTCGACCGACTCCTGGGGGGTGGGGCGGTCCGCGCCAGCCCGGGAGGCAGCGAGCCGGGACCGGAGGGCCCTGACCTGGACACACCAGAGGGGCCACTGCCAGCTGTCCCAGCACCGGAGTCGGCAGGGGCATCCGGGGAGGCCATACCAGGTAAGTGCCAGCACTATACCCTACCCTGGGGGAGGCGGAGAGGGAGACCAGGGACCGCGCGTGTGGGCCATGCCTCCCACAGATCACGCAGCCACCTGTGCACGTGCGAGCACGTGCCATGCCACCCTTGGGCAGGTGGCTTCAGCTGCGTGACACCCAGGGGCCGTGGCCCAGTAGGCACATGCGTGTGTGAAGAGACCTGACACACTCCCGAACCTGGGGTGGGACCCAGCAGGAAGCTCTCCCTTCACATGCCCCCTCTACACAGAGGCAGGGGACATCTCCCCCCCGGCCCGGCCACACTATACACAGCACAGGGGCATGGGTGTGGTCTTGGGGCAGCTCCCAGTCCCGGGGAGAGCCAGACATCCTGACCATGGCCTCTGTGCAAGCACATCGGCTCTGACGGTGCAGGGCACGGTTGCCCTCATGTCGTGGGGGTGGGGGGCTGGGCATCATCCACTGTGTCCCCAGGGAGAACTGACCACTTCTCTTCTTTCTCTACAGCTGCACCAGCTGCTCGTGCAGGGCGCACCACCCTGCCTGGTATATGCTCCCGCACCCGCAGCCTGCTCCAGACCACCAGCACGCAGCAGGAGTACCGGGACCAGCACCTGGGGGCCCTGCGAGCCCTGCACCACACCATCCAGGCCTGGATGCTGGAGGACCTGCAGTTCTGCCGGGAGCAGCTTGCTGAGGACCGAGCGATGAACTGTAACCTGCAGGCCCTGCTGCAGAGCATGCTGCCCCGTTCCGGTCCTGCGCCTGCTGCCCTCCCAGCTACTGATCCTCCTCCCACTCCTGCCCCCCCCACCTCTTCCTCCTCAACCTCCACACCCTCCTCCTCAATGTCCACACCCCCCACCTCAACCTGCGCACCCTCCTCCCCAAACCCCGGGGGGCGCCAAGGCCCCCACCCCCGCCATGCTGGAAGGCGGTTGGCCCAGCGAGACCCCCAGCCCTGAGTGCTGAGCTTCCCCTCCCCCTTCTTCCCCTTGCTTCCCCCTTCCAGCTCCCTCCTCCCAGATTTCTCCCTCCCCTCTCCCACCCTCTCTTCTGCCCTCTCCCGCCTCCTTTCCCCCGTCTCCCCAGAGTTTCATTCCCCCTCCCCAGTTGTGTTAAATAAAGAGAGTTGTTATTTTTGAAAATACGTGTCTTTTATTTGACATCAGGAAGGGGGGGCTAGGGAAGGGTAAGTGGAAGGATGAGAGGGAGGAATGGGGCACAAGACCGGGGAGACAGTTAGTGCTCCTCAGGGTGGACGCTCTCCCGCAGGGCCCCCTGGATCCTGACAGCCCCTCGATGGTGCTCCCGGATGGCAGCCTGCAGACAGTGCAGCCAGGCTGCTGGCAACGTGTCCACGAGACGCAGCAGAGTCCCTGGGGGCAGGTCTGGTTCCATGTTGCAGAGTGCCGTGATGTCCCGAGCGAGGGCAAGCAGAGCACTCCGAGACACAAATGCTTTGCTGTCCCTCAGCGAGGTGGACCAGCAAGCAGAGAAACCTGAGAACTGTCTGTCCGGGATGGGGGCGTCAGGTCCCTTTAAGCACAGACCTCGGCTAGCCTGAGGCAGCAGCCCCACACACTAAGTCCAACCCTGATGCCCTTTTGGCACTGGTTCCGGCCAGCCTTACCTTCGATTCAGGGTCCACTCAGTGTGGACGTGCTATTTTGAATTAGAAAAACGCTATTTCGAATTAGTTTTTGTGTCTAGATGCGTTATTTTGATTTAGCTTATTTCGAATTAACTAATTCGAAATAAGTTAATTCGAAATAGCGCTGTAGTGTAGACATACCCTTAATTCGAATTAGCTGACCTCCAGCCCTTCCCAGTTTCCCCTGGTGGCCACTCTGGGCCAAACCAGGAAAACTCCTCTCCTCCCCCAGGCCCGGAGACCTTAAAGGGGTAGACTCTGGCCACACACCACGTGCCAGAGCCAGGCCTGCCAGCAGCTGCAGCCCCTCACCCGGTGGCCGCACAATGCCATCCACTGGCAGCCAGCCGTCCCCCCGCCCAGTACCCCAACACCCAGGGGCCAGCCTGGGGCCGTAGACGGCGCGCGCCCTCATGGACAAGTGCGGAGATCATGGGCCTCCTTGAGGTTTGGGGGGAGGGCCCCAATGTCCATGATCTCCGCACTAGGCGGAGGAACGCAGCCGTCTATGGCTGCATAGCGACCACCATGGCCAGAAAGGGCCACAGGCACACCCAAGAGCAGGTGCACCTCAAAGTTAAGGAGCTGCGGCAGGTGTACGCCAGGGCCACCAGGGGTGGCACCGCAGCAGGGGCTGACACCTTCCCCTACTTCCCCACCTGGGGAGTGGGATGGCCCGCGCCACCCCGGGGGGCAGCGAGCCAGGACTGGAGGGCCCTGACCTGGGCATGGCAGAGGAGCCATCGCTGAGAGTGCTACGCCGGCAGGACCCTTAAGCTGTCCCAGCAACGGAGTCAGCAGGGTCGTCCGGGGAGGCCACACCAGGTAAGTGCCATCACCGTCCCCTACCCAGGGGAGGTGGAGGTGGGGAGGGAGACCAGGGACCGCGCGCGTCGGCCTTGCCTACCACACACCACGCAGCAACCTGTGCACGTGCGAGCACGTGCCATGCCACCTTGGGCAGGTGGCTCCAGCTGTGTGACACCCAGGGGTTGTGGCTTGATAGGCACACGCATGTGTGAAGAGACCTGACACACTCCTGACCCCGGGGCGGGAGACAGCAGGACGCCCTCCCTTCACACACACCCTCTACACAGAGGCAGGGGACATCTCCCCCCACCTCAGCCACACTATACACGGCACAGGGGCATGGGTGCAGTCTCGGGGCACCTCCCACTCCCATGGATAGCTGGACATTCCAAACATGGCCTCTGTGCAAGCACAACACTCTGACAGTGCAGGGCACAGTCATCCTCCCCTCACAGAGGGGGGGCTGGGCTTCACCCACTGTGTCCCCAGGGAGAACTGACCACTTCTCTTCTTTCTCCACAGCTGCATGTGCAGGGCGCACCACCCCACCCGGGACATGCTCCCGCACCCAAATGTTCCGCAGGACCACCGCAACACTGCAGGGGTACCACGAGCAGCACCTGGGGGCCCTGCAAGCCCAGATCCGCATCATGGAGCAGCAGGCGCAGGAAGAACGGGAGTTCCAGCAGGAGCTGCTTGCCCAGGGTCGTGCCATCTGTGCCCATCTGCAGACCCTGGTGCAGAGTGTGCTGCCTCGTGCCGCTCCTGTGCCTGATGCCTCCCCAGCTCCCGCTCCTCCTCCCACTCCTTCTCCCCCTCCCCCCTCTCCCTCCTCAACCTTTACACCCTCCTCCTCAATCTCCACAACCCCCACCTCAACCTCCGCACTCTCCTCCCCATCCCCCTGGGGATGCCGAGGCCCCCGCACCAGCCATGCTGGGAGACATGTGGCCCGGCGAGACCTCCACCCCCCTTCTTCCCCTTGCTTCCCCCTTCCAGCTCCCTCTTCCCAGTTTTCCCCCTCCCCTCTCCCACCCTCTCTCCTGCCCTCTCCTGCCTCCTTTCCCCAGTCTCCCCAGAGGTACATCCCCCGTTGTGTTAAATAAGGAGAGTTTCTATTTTTGAAAATATGTGTATTTTATTTGACATTAGGAAGGGGGGCTAAGGAGGGGTAAGTGGAAGGACGTGAGCAAGGAACGGGGCAGACCATGGAGACTGTTAGTGCTCCTCAGGTCGGAAGCTCTCCCGCAGGGCCCCCTGGATACTGACAGCCCCCCAATGGACCTCCCAGATGGCAGCCTTCAGAAAGTGCAGCCAGGCTGATGGCAATGCGTCCACAAGACGCACCAGAGTGCCCAGGGGCAGCTCTGGCTCCATGTTGCAGAGTGGTAGGGTGTCCCGAGTGAGGGCAACCAGAGCACTCTGAGACACAAATGATTTGCTGTCCCTCATCGAGGGAGACAAGCAAGCAGAGACACCTGAGAACTGGCTGTCCGGGATGGGGTTAGGGTCCCTTTAAGCACGGACCTCAGATAGCCACAGGCTGCAGCCCCACACAGGAGGTCCTGACCTGGTGCCCTGCTGGAACTGGTTCTGGCCAGACTTAACTCCGATTCAGAGTCCACTCAGTGTGGACACGCTATTTCGAAATAGCAAAATGCTATTTCGAAATGCATTTTCTGTGTAGATGCGTTAATTTGAATTAGCTTATTTCGAATTAACTATTTCGAATTAAGTTAACTCGAATTAACGCTGTAGTGTAGACATACCCTATCCCTTTTTTAATGGCTCCTAACATTCTGTTTGCTTTTTTGGCTGCACACTGAGTGGATGTTTTCAGAGAACTAGCCACAATGACTCCAAGATCTTTCTCTTGAGTAGTTGTAGCCAAATTAGTCCCCATCATGTTGTATTTATTGCTGAGATTATTTTTTCCAACGCTCATTATTTTACATTTATCAACATTACATTTCATTTGCCATTTTGTTGCCCAATCAATTAGTTTGGTGAAATCTTTTTGAAGCTCTTCACAGTCTGCTTTGGTCTTAACTATCTTGAGCATTTTGGTATCATTTGCAAATTTTGCTACCTCACTGTTTACCCCTTTCTCTAGATCACTTATAAATAAGTTGAATTGGATGGGTCCCAGGACAGACCCTTGGGGGACCCCACTAGTTACCGCTCTCCACTCGGAAAACTTACCATTTATTCCTGCCTTTTGTTTCCTGTCTTTTAACCAGTTATCAATCCACGAAAGGACCTTCCCTCTTATCCTTCAGGGTCTCAGTGGGGTAGACAGCAGGCCAGATCTGGTGGCTTGATGGTCCAAATCTGGCCTGTGGTCCAAATCTTGCCTACCCTGTCTTAGGTGAAAAAATAGAATTTGTTTCCATTTGCTGCCAGCCTAATTTGAGGACACGGCTCTCTAGTTCCCCATAAGGGTCAAATGGAAGAACTATGAAACTTCTCATTGATCACCTGGTATATTTCTCATATATATGAAAGGAGGTCCATAGAGAATCCAGAGATACCCCCTTGTGTCTCATTCATGTAATATGTTAACTGTGTTATATAACAGGAGATATGTGAAAGGGAACACAAGTGTCACGATTCATGGATATGATTCAATGGGGCAAATATGCGTTGCCAAGCTGGAAGAGAGGAAGCAGAGATTATTTTTCCAGTGTCCTTTTAGTTTGGTGGAAAGATGATCCCAAGACAAGGTATAAAGGGTTGACCCTCTCTCGAGTGCCCCCTTCTGGCAGAGGATGTATGTCCACAAGCTCTTTGGGTGACTGGCTCTGAAAGTGGAGGGTATCCCAGATGCCCTTTCTTCTGGGTTGCCTAGGACCAGTTTTTTTCCTGCCCCCTTTAGTAACTACTGGGGGATTGAGGCATGAGAACCAAGCCCATACACTCCTCTAGGTACCAGCCCAGGTATCCTGTTAATTGCAGTTGTCTGACAAGTGTCAGTCCTTACTGTTCTACTGCTTCTTCCTCCCTGGGCCACTTCCTCAAGCATATTCTCTATCCTTGCCCTCTCTCAGGGCATTGTTTCCAAGTCCCAAAAGTGAGTGCCCTGTCCAGAAGTCTGCAGTTCTCCCTACCCACCACATCCAGTCTTCAACCAATTCTGCAATGCAACCTACATAGTGACCTGCCCAAGGTACTGTGGCCTTTCCAGTCCATCCGTCTGTCCATCCTTGTGTCTGCCTGGCTTGAGCTCCAAAGAGGAACTGACAGGCCCTGGGCCAGCAGCTTCTTTACTCCAGCTTGCTGGGCCTTGATTGGGGGCACAGAAGCAGCCACTCTAGTTTACCTGGAGGAATTCTCCTCTGCTCTTTTCTCTGGGGGCAGGGTATGGCAAAGTTACAAACTTCAGCAGGGGATTTTGGGACCTAGGCCTTGCTATCACACTACCACAGAAGGATGATGACATAATTTCAGTCTATTCATCTATAGGGAATACATTAAACAACAACTGTTAAGATAAGTTTTAAAAATCAGCAGGCCTATTTAATTTACAGCAGGGGATCCTAAAACAACTGCCAGACAGGGTCTCTGGCCTGCAGATGTCTATTTTTAATCAATTTTAGAATATCAGGAAAATGTTAGAAGACTAGAAGAATGCTAGTGTTGTGCAAATACTAAAAAAAAAAAAAAAAAAGGCAAATGGGATGACCTGAGGTAAGTATAAGGCCTGACAGTAATCCAAGGTAAAATCATAGAAAGGCTGATATGGGTTTCAATTAATGAAGAATGAAAAGAAAGGAATACAACTAATGGCAGTGAAGATAATTTTATGGGAAACAGGTTTTGTAGAACATAGATTTCACTCTGATGAGATTACAAGATTGGTTGATAGTATAACTATATAGATGTAAAAGGCTTAGGCTTTTATAAGAGTTTTGACTTAGTGCCACATGCCATTCCAATTAAAAAACTAGCACTACTCAATATCAAAGTACACACTGAATGGATTAAAGACTGGGTAACTGACAGGTGTCAAAAAATGATTGTCAATAGGGAATCATCATCACTGAATGTTGGCTTTTGTGGTAGGCTCTCCTACGTTTGGTTCTAGGCCCACAGCTACTCAGTAGCTAGCACTAATCTAGTGGGTTACTACCAGAATAACTATAATATGAAAGTGGGGATAGGGACATGCTGAACCTGGGCATATGAAGGTGGCAGCATGGAAGTGCTGTTCAACCCAGCCTGC
Source organism: Rafetus swinhoei (assembly GCA_019425775.1). Lineage (NCBI taxonomy): Eukaryota > Metazoa > Chordata > Testudines > Trionychidae > Rafetus > Rafetus swinhoei. Next base: position 134,572,161 of record CM033424.1, on the reverse strand, counting down.
TGATACCAGGGACATACAAAGGGTCAGCTTGTGAGCGCCGATTTAACTTGGTCTTCTTGGATGTGCTCTGTTAATATGTGTGCATGTTCATTTCATTCTAAGGAGTGGGAAAACCTAGCTCCTGCATAACAGCTCCATTAGGAGGGAACATGCAGAAGGGAATAGAGCTCTGTATGACACCTCAAGGGTATGTCTAGACTACATGGCTCCGTCGACTGAGCCATGTAGATGAGTTTACTAGACATAAGAAAATGAAGCGACGATTTAAATAATCGCCGCTTCATTTACATCAAAATAGCCACCACACTGTGCTGATCAGCTGTTTGGCAGCACAGCGCGGTAGTCTGGACGCGCTGCGGTCGACAAGGGAAGCCTTTGTCGACCGCTCCGGTAAACCTCGTTTCACGAGGCATAATGGAAGCGGTCGACAAGGGCTTCCCTTGTCGACCACGGCGTCAGACTACCGCGCTGTGCCATCAAACAGCTGATCAGCACAACGCTAACCATTTTGATGTAAATGAAGCGGCGTTATTTAAATCGCCGCTTCCTATGTCTAGTAAACTCATCTACATGGCTCCGTCGACTGAGCCATTTAGTCTAGACATACCCCAAGAGACAAGAAGCACATTGATAGAAAACTAACCCTAATAAATGAGCATATCCCAAAGTAACCAGTGAATCTGGTTTCAGAGGGGTAGCTGTGCTAACCTGTAACTGAAAAAACTTAAAATACAATGAATAATCCTGCAGTATCTTAGGGTATGTCTACACATCAAAGTTAATTCTAAATAACAGCCGTTATTTCGAATTAACTTTAATGGTGTCTACACAGGCAAACCGCTATTTTGAATTAAATTCGAAATAGCAGGGCACTTAATTTGAATTTGGTAAACCTCATTCTACGAGGAGTAACACCAAACTCGAATTAGCTAATTCGAAATAAATGCTGTATAGACACTTATTTCAAAATAGGGGGCCTCCAGCCTTCCTGGGGTGCCCTGGTGGCCACTCCAGCCTCAAGCAACAACACTACTCTCCCTCCTCCGCCCTCCCCGGAGCCCTTAAAGGGGTAGACTATGGCCACAGTGCCTGCCCTGACCCAGTGGCCCCAAAACATGAGCCAGCAAGCCATTGGCAGCCATCCCTCCACTGCTCCCCAGGAGCAGTCTGCCAGCTCTCAGGAGCCTGCCAGGGCCCGGAGAAGGCGGGCACCTTCCTGGTCCAGGGCGGAGATCAGGGTGGACCTTACTCAGGTTTGGGAGGGGATGCCCCCAACGTCCATGATCTCTGTACTAGATGGAGGAACGCAGCCGTCTATGGCAGGATAGCTGCCAGCCTGGCCACCAAAGGCCACATGCGATCCCAGGAGCAGGTTTGCATGAAAATCAAGTTGGTCCGGCGAGACCCCCAACCCTGAGCCCTGAGCTTCCCCTCCCCCTTCTTCCCCTTGCTTCCCCCTTCCAGCTCCCTCCCCCTCCTCCTTCCCTTTCCCACCCTCTCTCCTCTCCTCTCCCGCCTCCTTTCCCCAGTCTCACCAGAGTTTCATCCCCCCCCATTTTGTTAAATAAAGAGAGTTTGTGTTAATGAAAATACATGTATTTTATTTGACATCAGGAAGCGGGGTTGGGGGGAGGGGTAAGTGGAAGGACGTGAGGGAGGAATGAGGCACAAGCCCCCAGTGGGGCAGACCAGGGAGGCTCTCTTAGTGCTCCTCAGGGTGGAAGCTCTCCCGCAGGGCCTCCTGGATACTGACAGCCCCCCGATGGACCTCTCGGATGGCAGCCTGCAGAAAGTGCAGCCAGGCTCACAACAACATGTTCACGAGAAGCACCAGAGTGCCCAGGGGCAGCTTTGGCTCCATTTTGCAGAGTGCTATGGTGTCCCGAGTGAGGGCAACCACAGCACGCAGAGACAAAATGCTTTGCTGTCCCTCAGCAAGGCAGGCAAGCAAGCAGGGACACCTGGGAACCGGCTGCCCGTGTGTGTGTGTGTGTGTGTGTGTGTGTGTGTGTGTGTGTGTGTGTGTCCCTTTAAGCACAAGCCTCAGATAGCCTCAGGCAACAGCCACACAAAGACACTCCTGACCTGATGCCCTACCCCTGACCTGGTTCTGGCCAGCCTTAAATCCGAATCAGTGTCCGCTCAGTGTGGACGAGGTATTTCGAATTAGCAAAATGCAAATTCGAAATGCATTTTGTGTGTAGACACGTTAATTCAAATTATCTTAATTCGGATTAACTATTTTGAATTAAGATAACTCGAATTAACACTGTAGGGTAGACATACCCTTAGAGACTAACAAAAATGTAGATGGTATCATGAGCTTTCATGGGCAAAGACCAGTTCTTCAGATGAATGGAGCAAGGGGTCCAGAGTAGCAAATAAACAGCAGGAAAAAAAGAGGGGATGGGAAGGGGAAGGCAAGGCAAGGGAAAAAATGTCTATTAGTGTCAATTAGAGTGTCTGTGCTAAATGAGGCTAATAGAGAGAGCTATAAATGCCCAATACTTAATTTGTGATTACATCTAACAGGGATGGTGTAGACGGAGGTTGGCCCTGCCATGAGGACAGGGGACTGGACTCGATGACCTCTTGAGGTCCCTTCCAGTTCTGGTGTTCTATGGTTCTGTGATTAGGGTATTCAATGCAGCGGCCATACAAGTAAGGTCTGGGTTTCATTTAAAAGTTTGACACCTTGAACCAAGGTCTGAACAAAGTTCTCCATCTTCTCCCTCAAGCTGTTTTTTTAAATTGCTTTGTAATAATATTGTCACTTTAGATCCATTAGTGAGTGCCCAGGAAAGTTAAAATGTTCCCCAACATGTTTCTGTGTGTTGCCATTTCAAATATCTGATTTGTGTCCATTAATCCTTTGCAGTGGAGGTTGTCCAGTTTGGCCAATATATATGGCAGTGGGGCATTGCTGGCACCTATCATATTCATAATCTGGTAATACTCACTAATCTGCTTTTTTGCCCCTCAATCCAAATCAGAATTTCAAAATAGCAGCTTCCAATTGTTTTTTTACTACAGTAAGATTAAGTTTAAATCAAAAGTTTCCTGATCAACTCTATTGTGTCAAACTATTATTTCATCCAATACAAAAATATTCACAGCAATATCCCAGTTTCAAGGCAGCTTTCATCAGCAAAAGTTTCTCTGATCCAGGATGAAATTTCTGGTCAAAGCAACACTAAGACAGAGACCCAGAGTTGCCCAAGTAGTTTGGTGCACTCACCAGAGATAAGTGAGACTCAGATTCAAGTCCCTTCCTTGAATCAGGCAGTGCAGGGAGTTGAACTTAGTGTATACGGTTCAGCGCTCAGAGCCAAAGTCAAAAGCCAGGCAAGAGAGCCGGGCAGAAGCAAGGCTGGGGACAAGGGAGACACAGGAGTAATCATAGCTGTAGGTACATGCACCGCCACTAAGCTTAAATGCTAGCCAGCTGGTTCCTTCCAAATTGGGCAGGCTGATTCTGCTACAGTCCAGCTAGGCTCATTATCAGACATTAGCAAAGCTTTTGATATGGTCTCCCACAATATTCTTTTCAGCAAGTTAAGGAAGTACAGATTGGATAAATGGACTGTAAGGTAGACAGAAAGCTGGATAGACTGTCGGGCCCAATGGGTAGTCATCAACGGCTCAATGTCAGGTTGGTGGTCGGTTTCAAGAGGAGTGTCCCAAGGATCGGTTCTAGGGCCAGTTGTGCTCAAAATCTTTATTAATGACCTGGATGATGGGATGGATTGCACCCTCAGCAAGTTTGTAGATGACACTAAGGTAGGGAGAGAGGCAGATACGTTGGAAGGCAGAGATAGGGTCCAGAGTGACCTAGACAGATTAGAGGATTGGGCCAAAAGAAATCTGATGAGGTTCAACAAGGACAAGTGTAGAGTCCTGCACTTCGGATGGAAGAATCCCAAGCATTGTTACAGGCTGCGGACCGACTAGCTAAGTAGCAGTTCAGCAGATAAGGGCCCTGGGGATTACAGTGAATGAGAAGCTGGATATGAGTCAACAGTGTGCCCTTGTAGCCAAGAAGGCGAATGGCATATTAGGGTGCATTAGGAGGACCATTGTCAGCAGATCTAGAGAAGTGATTATTCCCCTTTATTCGGCTTTGGTGAGGCCACATCTGGAGTATTGCATCCAATTCTGGGCCCTCCACCAGAGAAAGGATGTGGATGCATTGGAGAGGGTCTAGCGGAGGGCAACCAAAATGATTAGGGGGCTGGAGCACATGACCTGCAAGGAGAGACTGAGGGATTTGGGCTTATTTAGTCCGCAGAAGAGAAGAGTGAGGGGGGATTTGATAGCAGCATTCAACTTCCTGAAGGGAGATTCCAAAGAGGATGGGAAAGAGGTTGTTCTCAGTAGTGACAGATGGCAGAACAAGGAGCAATGGTCTCAAGTTACAGTGGGGGAGGTCTAGGTTGGATATTAGGAAAAACTATTTCACTAGGAAGGTGGTGAAGCACTGGAATGGGTTACCTAGGGAGGTGGTGGAATCTCCATCCCTAGAGGTTTTTAAGTCTCGGCTTGACAAAGCTCTGGCTGGATTGTTTTAGTTGGGATTGGTCTTGCTTTGGGCAGGGGGCTGGACTCGATGACCTCCTGAGGTCTCTTCCAGTCCTAGGATTCTATGATTAACCTGCTGCAAAGCTGAGCCAACTATCCCCAGTCTTAATTCAGGGAACTAAACCCCAAGATTCCCGATAGAGTTGGTCCATTTCTCAAATTTTTCATAAAAAAGATTAAAAAAAAAATCTTGCTTTCAATCCTACATGGCATAGGAAAATAATCTCCCACACAGCTCTGTTTAAGCTACAGATGTAGTCTTTATAATGAATACCAGTGGTCAGGTAATATGTATATTACATTTCAGTTTTCCTTTTTTTGTTTTTCTATATTAACAGTTCCTCAGTCATTTAAGAGAATTGTTTTAATAAAGTCTATCACCTATTGGAATAACTAGGTGCCTTTATCAGTCATGGTACAATAATTAATAACAGTAACTGTTGAATGTTGGGAGATATGCTATTGACTTTATAGAGGAAACCAAGCAGATTACCCTCTGGAAATTAAACCATGTGCTAGAATGTCACTCCCACCATATATTTCTCTCGTAATTTTCCAGATATAAAATAAACATTTTGTTTATTGAAACAAAAAAGAGAGAGAAAGTAATGGTAGATGCATATCATTTTGAAAACTACTTCATTACATTAACTTGAAGGCAGATGATATAGTAGATGATAGAGGAGGTGCACGTAATACTGGCATTTACATTTGCAATATGAATAATACATACTTTTCCCCAAAATGAGAGCTCACTTTTAAAAAAAAAATTAGTTCTACACAGAACTTTTCATAGCAAGACTAAACATTCATCTAAGCTTTGTTGACCTACTGATCAGGCTCCACTTTTGAAGGGACTGAAAAGATTTTTCAAATATTCTGTAATCCTTGTAATTTTAGTGTATTAGTAAGTTATTTTCTATGTATACATAGTGATACGTTTATGCCCCAAAGGGGCTGAAACAGAAATTGTAAAATAATTTACTACAAATTAAATATTTATAAAATTCCTTCCGATAATATTTGGGAATTATGGTTGACTTTGTTTTGGGGGGGGGGAGGGTTGTTTGTTTGGTTTGCTATGTTAAAAAATATTAGGTCAATCCAAATAGCATTTGACCTTTTAGCCAAGTTCATTCCTGCTGTAACTTCAATATAGACACATAGGAGATTAAAGGGCCAAATTAAGTGTTAAATCTTCTGCAATAAAAATATTTCAAACGAAACTGTACCACACTCGATTGCCTGTCACATGAGGTTCATACTATAATTGGGCTAGACACTAGCAGTTCATAGTGAGTTTGCATGGCTTGGTCATTAGTTCCATATCCAGCTTGCCTGTCAGTTAAACTCTAGTCAGACTGTCAATTTTAACATCTTAGTAAGGCTGCAGCCCCAGCTGCAGCAAATAACCCAGTCACCATCACCTCCAACTAATGGCCTCTCAAGTAGCTTGTTAACTACAGCAGATTTGGAGCTACAATAAGGGTAAGTAAACTGATAGGTGGAGTTTCTTTTCCCCCCTCTCACACACTGCAAGAAAAGCAGTAAAATGGTGTATTTCCAGTTTTCCCTGTCAAAATGCTTGATAGTTCATTTTCAGGTTACAGCATTGCACTGTACTGTACACACTAGCTAATGCTTTAAAATACTGCTACGCATTTGTACATAATTGCACTAAACAGTACCTATGCTCATAAAATGTGTGAAAAGGTAAAAAACAAGCTTTTAAAAGCACCAGCACATTTGGTTTGCAGCCATTTCATGACCATCTTGGATCCCTTCTGTGAAGGTAAGGCGTCCAAGCTGCTGTATAAAAGCTTTATTTTTCTTTTAGATTTGCTTTAACAAAATGTGAGCCTTTGCTCCAGTAATAGAATATAATCTTTTCAAACATAAATGCCTGAAATCTGGCTCAGATTTTACTTTGCAGTGCCATACTGTGGAATATTACTGAAGCAGTTATAATGTCTTGTGGTATGTGAGATATCTCTCATGGTATAACCTGTACTGTGGAATTGCTATGCATCCTAAACTCTGTAGCTCAAGGAATCTCTGGCACAGGTCTGCTAGTGACAATCTAACCCTTCAGGCTTTGCTCTCACACAGCCACTAGCATGTGAAGGTACATCCAAAAGATACATGAAGGTTCTCACAGCCACTCATGAACTGAGTACAGGGAAATACCCATAGTTTCTCCCAGACCCAGTCTGGCACAGCAGAAATGTGTAACACTGCTCAAAATGCCCTTAAATCAGAGAAAGCTCATTAATTAGTTCATCATACCATGAAAAGGTACAACATATGCATCAGCCTTTGTGACCTGAGTAGATCTCCTCAGACTTAAACTCAAAAAACACACTGACTGAGACAGAATATTAAAATAAGTGTATTAACTATAGAAAGATAGGTTTAAGTGATTTATCAGTGATATAAGCATAGAAGTTCAGAATTGGTTACATAAAGAAATAAGAGAAAAATCTCTGCTTGATAAACTTTAGGAATTGAATTAAGTCAGAGTGTTCTTACCCAAACTCCTACTACAGTCTGTGCTAGCTGGAAAGCTTTTTGTGTTAGGAATGCTCCTCCCAGTTCAAATGTTTGTCCTCTAAATCATCTTGTTGCCTTCAGTGGAGGTTTGTGGGGGAGGAGGGGCAGAGGATTGAGTCAAAATGATGTAATTATCCCTTATTTTAGGATCTCTTCCAAGTGCTGGACAGATCTTTGCTGTGTCATTGGAGTTAGGCAGCCCCATTGTGTATGTTTTGGAAGAACTGTCTTTTATGAGAATTGAAAATCTCTTGTTTATAACTCCCCTGCTGGTGAAGGGCCAGTAATGGTCACTTACCACTTACCTGGCAGGTGTTGGTCACTCCTTTATAGCCACTGAAGAGTTAGTCTGGGGAATGACAACAGACTCACACCATGTTTCAGTAACAAATAGCAAGATTTTATAGCCTCACCTACAACGATGATACATATATTTTAGCAGGGTAGTGATGCTCAACAGATAATTTTTTTAATGATGATATTTCACAAAGCATAGTTTGTACAAACTATATCGTAATCAGTGCTTTTTTTGTGACGGTACGCCCCGGGACAGCATACCGACACCTATTTTCCCTTCATAACTTAAATGAATTGCATTCCCCTCGGGCGTACCGGCACCTCTTTTCCTGGGGCAGCTGGGCTCCCAACAGAAGCCTGCTTGGGACGTGCACCTCTTAAAGGGGCTGCAACGGCATTTCAGCCCTGGCGTGGTTGGGCTTTTGTTTTTGTTTTTTGTTTTTTTGCTGAACAACTTTCCTCCCCCCAGTTTCAGCACGGCTTTTTTTGCTCAACAACTTTCCCCCCAGAGTACTGGCACCTTTTTTCTTACAAAAAAAGCACTGATCATAATCACGTACAAGTGATGAATGTGGGGGCTTGGGGTGCTATTTTGTGATTCTGTTAAGTACCCTAGGTTTCATCATTATCATGAAAAATCCCAAAGGACCCTTTTGGCAAAGAGCCCCACCCAGATCAATCTCTGGAAAGCTGTTTAAGGTGGTATGATATTATATTCAATAAGTGTCATTGCTGCAAACCTTGTCTCACCACCAAAGCTCTTGGAGTCCACATGACTACCATATATGAGCACTTCTTGGACCATGATGCACATGTTAATTCACCAGTCTTCCATGTTCATACCAAAAAAAGACACTAAGACCAGACCAGTGGCAATGGAAATAGTTGCTGGGCTCAGCTTTGAATATCCTCATTTCTGATCTTGTCCTACCATTTAATATGGATCAGCAGATGGAGACTATTAGAATAAAAAATGTCAATTTTCAGGTTCCTCACCACTCATGCTTTGCTTCCATTCTACAGAGCTGATGTAGCTATGGGTCTGTAGATCTGCAGGGAGGCCCAGTAACCCCATTAGATCCCACAAACTTGCTCAATGCACTGAATCAAAGGCCTGAAGGAAGTCTACAAAAAGGTGCTGTGAGCTATTGATTAAATTCAAACACTGGTTGAAAAGCTCACAAGGTAACAATCTGGTTGACAGTGAAAAATAAAATCAGGTCTGCGGCTACACTGTGTGTTCCAGACTTTACCACAGAGTGCATTGTTAATTCAAGCGGATAGCCAGTGCAAACTTGTACACCCACGGTCATTAAGAAGGACATGATTAAACATAGTCCTAGCGAAGCCAGGTCTGCTTGTGAATCTCTAGGTGATGGACAGAAAGTCAGCAATCACCATGTCATTGACAGCAGTTGTTGCCCATTCCTGTTGTTCTGCCTAATAGCAAGATTTCCAGGTGTATGGCCCACATATCATCACCCTTTCTTACATGCACAATAAAGCTGCCTGGCATTACAATGACATCCCTTTCCCAAGTTTCATTATTGACTGTAGTTGGTGGTAAAAATTATCCATTAGCCTTGATGCTGGTGAAATCGTACATTACAATAGATGCCCAAAACCAGGACAAAATTGAGTGCAGATAGTTGCTCTTTAATCACTTGCCAGCCCTGCAAAACCTATTAGACACTGGGTGAAAGTACAACAGCCACCTCTTGTTGGAGCAAGACATTTCAGTGACCTGAAAATAAAAATGCACATTCCTCTATTTTCTTTTCACTGCTTCCTGGTCAGCATACTAACATAAAGCACATATCTCAATGTTCTAGCTTTTCAATTACTTGGCAAAGATGGTGTGAACTGTGTCAGACTATGTTTTAACATTCCAGGCAGCAATTTTACATTTGCCTCCAATTCACAGAGTATAGGAATGACCTTTTTGTAAGGTTTCATAGGTCATTTTCACCTCAGCAGCAAAGAAAGTTGTGGTCATTTCAGCTACAAAAGTAATTGACTAGATTATATGATGAAGCTGATGGCCTTTCACAAACACCTTTATGGTATAAGCCTACCTATCTAGTGAATGGGGGGGGGAATATATTTAGATAGATTATTTCATCCCAAGGGATCTCAGAACACATACCATTAATATAATCATCTAACCTGAGCCACTTTTAATTTGACATGGGTGCTCTATGCCTATCTACCAACTATTCCCAGGAGTTTTGGTTAGCTTATTCCTCAGTACATTATGGCATAAGGAGGAAGTGCAGGACAGAAGTTAGATTCTGCATCAGCAAGTGAACAGGACACTGACCCTTCCTTAGCGCCCTAGTTTTCATAGGCAACAGAAATGACATTTCCTTACCAAATCCAGTACAGAAACAAAAATGCACGGTGTACTCTCCTCCGTACATCTTACTAAGCTTTGTTTCTGATTTTAAAGTCATCCACTAAGAAAAAAGAACACCAGATTACTCATTAGTGGCCCACATGCTCTAGCTTTGTTGAAGAACAAAGATGAATACAAGAGTCCAAGTGCTAATTTCAACAGAACACACTGCAGTTAATGTGAGCATTAGAAACGATTATGGTAGACTTGACAGATCTTGTGATCATTAGTGGTTACAGGGTAAAAAGAGAGAAAAAGTAGTCTAATGAAGAGATTTCCTTTCTTGTACCAATGTGTATGGGCCAGTTACAATGGGGCTAGGAATCAGAGCCACGAAGAGCTAGTGCTAGCCTTTCCAAATGCAATAGAGGGGAGAGCGAGGTTCAGATGCTGTTCTTCCAAGTTATCCAGAAGGTCTGGTCTGGAGCAAGGGGCTACACTGCTGTGTTTCTCTTGTCATGACAGCTGCATTTCTGAAAAATGTTCTACCATTAGTACTCCAAGCCTCCTCCCTGTCACAGGAACATTAAACTTTTGACTCTTCTTCCTCTTATCAGAGAATAAAATAACTTGAGATATTCCTCACCCCAATTATGAGCCCCGTAAGTGGCATTGGCATTGCCATTATAAACACAACAGCAGGGCCATTAATACCTCATTTGAATTTAGCAGTGTCTCTGACTTTTGGGCTTAGAATCTACTGTTTTACTCTTTCCAATTCTTTAATGAGAAATTATTTGAAATGCTCAATAGTTTTTCCTCTTCTTTCTGCTGAACAATAGGTCTTCTTAGTCCTTTTCCTTCCACATCTTTCATGGGTTTTGTTTGTTAATTTCTAACTTTGGTTCCATCTGAGCATGTGAGACACAAAACTCTGCTGTAACTCAATTATGCAGTACCTAAAATAACATCCACATTACGAAGTTTTTATCCATAGCCTTTCTGTAAGCACCCAGCCTAAGATATTGTTATTTTGCTAGAAGATTTTAAGTTCCAATCTTCCCCAGAAACACTTCCAGAGAAGTGTGCAAGAATTATCTGCAATGAAAGAACTGCAAAAACAGCTTCCCATCAATCTCGGGCAATAGCACAAGAAGTGGTATGCACAAGCAACACCCAAAAGGCTGTATAGACCAGCATCTTGTGCTTATAAAGTCAGGAGAAAGAGCCCATAGCCATCACAGAAAGCACCAACACACCTGAGTGTGAAAGAGTGAGGGAAAAGTGTGATAACTGGAGCAGCTTCTGGTAAATAGTGTAACAGAACTTTTATGGAAACAAAATTGCCAGAATACTACATGGAGGAGGATGAATATATCAAGCAGGAGTAAAATTATGAAAGTGGCTAGATGCCATTAACATTCAGACCAGAGAGAGAAGGGCTCAGGAAACAACACGGGCCAGTTTTCAGTGACTAAAACTAAGAGTCCACTTTTTTTTTTATTTGTCATGTAGCCCCTGTCCTTTAGGCTGCAATGTGTGTTTGCCTGGCATTTCTATTGGACGCACTCTCTGGGTACGTCTAGACTACAAGCCTCTTTCAAAAGAGGCTTTTTTGAAAGAATCATTCGAAAAAGCGTCTTTCGAAAGAGAGCATCTAGACAGCAACCAGTATTTTCAACAAAGAGAGCCGCTTTTTCGAAAGAGAGCACCCAGGCAGTCTGGATGCTCTCTTTTGTAAAAGCACTGTTTGCGTTCAATAAGACCTTTTTTCGAAAAAGCACTTTCGAAAAAAGGCATTATTCCTCGCAAAATGAGGTTTTCCACGGTCGAAAAAACTGCAGTGTTCTTTCGACTGCAGATGAAGTTTGCGCAGATGAAGTTTTTTTGGAAAAAGGCCATTTAAAAAAAAAAAACCTGTAGTCTAGACACACTCTGTAAGTTGGAGCACCAAATACATGCATTTCAAGCTGCCTCTATCAGCTTAAATTCACATCTTTTTGCCTGTGGCATGTTTGTTATGGTTGCCTTAAACACAAGATTGGATTTATATGCTATTCCCATTCTCTACTACTTTTTCAATAGCCCCAGATCAATTTTGAATGTGTACCATAAATTAATGCATCTGCCCTAGAGGACCAGAAGGATGAACATGCTATTGTACCACTTCTTATATTTTGGATGGCAGCTGCTTTGATAACATGCTTCTCTAGAACAGCATGTCATATATATCATGGGACGATGAAGTTCCTTTTTTTTTTTAAATTGTCCGGCTTCAAGCGGCCAATTCTGATTTGCATACACACACTCCCCCACTTCCCCCCCCCCAACTGACTTTCTAGATGAACACAGAATATATAAACTGTGTGTTTTAATGTTATTTCTCTGTTCTTCCTGAGAATTCCCACACTTTTGAATGGACAACCATACTTTAGCGTTAAGAGAATTGTGAGGAGGTACATGCCAAAAAGATCATTTTCTTGGTGAGCAACCATTTTGAGAAACAAAAAGTCACTCACATCTGCTATTTCACGACACCGTACTACTAAAAAGTCATTAGAGAAATGAATGTGGTCAAAACTCCAAAGTCAACCTTCAGCTTGCACAGATTGTATTGACACCTGTAACTGAAAATATGAGCACTACAAGAGTAACAGTTTAGAGATCATGTAAACAGATGAGAGCGGCAACATGGATATTCATTTTAGTAAAAAGATGGGATTAATAAAATAACTATTGATATATTTACACTAGTGACCGTACATATGTCCATGAGCCTGGTTGAGCCATGAGCCCCTTATTGTCCACATCTTAACCCCAGAAGCATATGTTTAATAGCCAAGCAGTGGGGTGAATAAGCTAGAAACCTGTGTGACATGATCCTCTCCCACCAATCTACACTGTTTCCTGGATCCAGAAACAAAGCTAGCATTGTGTTAGAGATCCAAGAACCTGTCCTATCCTTCTTCCAGGTTCCCAGCATCCTCCTGTTCTTCCACTGTATCCTGAAGCCACCTCTGCAGAATAGCCTCCTGCTTCTGCACAATATTCTTCTACTCAGTGATGCAACCAACAAAGTCCAATGCTAAATTTGTCTAGCTATGAGTGCTGTAGTACACCCCACGCAGCCTGCGCATATTCATACTTGTCACCAAAATGACATGGAGCACCAGTAGGTCCTCTCCGCCTTACAGCCATTCAAAAGTGGCAGGAGCCAGTCCAAAAAGGAAGTAAGGGGCAGAGACAGAATAAAGACAGGACTTTTCTTTTTAAATATCCACAAGCTTGCCTGGTTTCCCACAATTCAGAACATATTAACCCCAGGATGCCTGCTGCTCAGCAGCTAAGCAAAAGATTATGAGGACACCCCCAGAGAATGTTCTGCCCTCAGTTTCCAGCAAATTCCTACACAGTGCAAACTGAAAATGGAGTAGGTGTACAATGTGCAGTCTATTGATGCAATCTACTGACTGCACATTGTCTGGTGCTCATCAAAAAGGACCCCTACACACCTACCCCACGGGTATCTATAAAGTGCTGGACTTCACCTTTTCAGTAAAAGTTAGCATTTTAAGTATGCAACTCAACAGAAGAAAAAAGTTTTCAATTCTACCCATATATTTGGTCACTAAAAAAACAGTAAAAATCCAGTTTATTTATATATTGGTAGTGATTCCTCTCCCATTTTATGGTCCTAAGTTTCTAAAGAATCTCATCTCTCTCAATTTATTATATATATATATATATATATATAAATAAAATAAATATCCTGCAGGACAACAGAGTGACATCATCATGTCACTCTGCATCCCGCCTGCCTCCTCCTTCCCTCCTCAGTGCTCAGGTGGAAGAGAGCCAGGCCTGGTGCACTGTGGTTTCAACCTGGCCCCACCCCAGTGGCCAGAGGGAGAGAGCTGGGGCTGGTGCAAAAGTTTCAAGAAAATTGGAAACAGCAAAAAAATAAGGCAGTGGATATCAGAAAATACAAAGTGACAAGGAAGAGAAGAGAAACACTGAAGAGGCAGCAAAAAGAATGATTACTAAGCATGGCACAGCAAGTGAAAATTGACTTAAAAAATCCATTATTTCAGATATGGACAAAAAGAGTCATGTCACCTAACAAGTCATGATATAGTGGGTGGATGAATAGGTGAATAGAACACATTCCGAAATTACTTAATAGAACCAGCCCTGAAATTGAAAGCATGGGGTTGAGTGACTGTAAGTGATAATAGAATCATCCAATAGATTTCAGGTCAAAAGTACACCTTTTATACCAAAGAGGGTTAGAGGGCACAGGAGTGGGTGGAATAACTGCAGGGTTCCCATACACAATATTGAACTGGAAACAATGTGTATGCTGTAGCTATGTTCCTTAGATAAAGTTAGGGGGGCAATTTGAAGAATGACCTTTGTTGGAATTGGGCTGAATTGCCTTAGATTAGAGGTTACTCATCATCTGCACTTCTTTTGTTTATCTAGGTTGTTCTTTTCTCCCCTTCCCCTCCCACACACACAAATAAATTTAAGAGATTGAAAAAAGGCTTCAGATCTGAATATTTTCTTCAATATATATAGTGTGTTAACATGTCAAAGAACAATCATGCCGGTAGTGTTAACAGGGCAACTCCTGAAATCCTTACTGAGATTTTCTTTATTCAGACCTCCCACTGAAATCACAAGGGAATATGAATGAATGAGCCACAAAATGCCGAGTTACAAGTTGTGCTATTGCAATAGTAACAGCACAACTCTTCTTCCTCTCCATTATGTGCAAAAGCGCCTTCGGGAAAAATTCCCCAGTTTACCTCCTTAATCTTAATTGGGCAGTTTGTCAGCACTTGGTCTGATGTAAATGAAGCAGGTCTGATTCCACTTAAAGGGGCAGCCAAAATGTGACAGCATCCCTGACATTTGATAGCTTTGAATCAGACCCCTGGATTTAAAGTAGTAATTAGGGATGACAACATGATGTTCCTGAACTTGATCTTATATTTAAAGGTGTTACATTTTCCTAAGTGCTAGATGGAGCATCAGCCTCCTTTTGGGGCATGAAAAATTATTTGAAATAGAACCCTTTTCCTTCAGAATGGTAGCGTTCCTGCACAGTACAAGGCACAGAAGTGAGAAGACCACTTGGAGTAACAGTTTCTTGAGACCTGGGTCCCTAAAGGGAGAGGTGCTTTGAAGGAGGTATAGTATGGCAATGGATAGAATATCCCATCGTACTTAGGTTCCATACCCATTAGTCTTAATTGATGGAGGTCCATATGTGCATGAAAAATAAAAGTCCATTTACAAAAGGAGAATGGTGGTTTTAGGTTATTGGGAGTGAGTTTGCATCTCATGTTTGCTCATGAAAACATGTTTCAATTCAGGGGTGGGTTGCATTGTAGCTCAGGTAGAGTACACTGCCTCTTCTAATGGAAGCATTGGCCTCTTTCTGGGGCAAGGCTTGATTTTTTTCATTAGCAGCAGTAACTAATAAACAGTTTAGAACTAGATAATGACCTGTGAATGACATCATGTACAGAGTATCATAATAATACACGCACGCAAAGTGGGGGTTTTAATTAAGGATATAAAGGTGTGCATAGTTGGGGCATTTTCCAGTTTAAATGTTTGACTTTATCAGCCTAATTCCCCCATTGCTCAGGTTGCTAAAGAGGGAAAACAGATACTGTGCAATAGTGTCACATTGAGAAAGGACTCAATTCTTATCTCACATTGGATTGAGATGGATAACCCTACTGAGTGCTACAGTTGCTTCTGATGTACACATCAATCGGGTCCAAGGTCATTATCTTTTCATCATCAAGCTTCACTTGGCTAAACAATATAATAAAGCAAAATAAAAGCAATGATTTTTCCATTAATTCATGGATGGCATTCCTAGAAGAGAGGGAACAGATTGCCACACATTATTGACCAGCCATTTGCTAACAGAAAGCAGGTCTCTGCTATTTTTATTAATTTGATTAATTTTTCCCCAATTAAGCTTCCATATAGTCTATGACTTGCTATCCAGCTTCCAAGTTTGAGGTGTGTTCTGCAGTCACACTTTAATTGCTACTGGTCCTATATTATGGTTTGTGTTCCCTCACTGGATGTCTTCCCTCCAAGGCCTGCCAACAGGAGGGGCAGGGCCTGGAGATTCCAAGGCGCCCAGAGACCCAGGCCCTTTAAAATCACCAGCAGAGCGCCACGCAGTGCACTGCAGGCAGCACTAAGGGCCTGCGGAGGGGGGCACCTCACTGTGGGTGGCGCTGAGAGCTGGCTGTCCTGGGCAGAAGGAGTGGGGCCAAGGTCCTTCCCTTTCTGGGAGCATGGAGCCACCCCGTCATGCCTTACCCAGAGGCCCAGCTAGGCTGGTGGCTCCCCTACTTAGCTCATGTAACCAGGTTTCTAGCGTGAATTCTCACAGAAACCAAGTTAGATTTCACTTTTTGCTAGTAAGTGGACACACAGCTTGACAACTGTTTCTGTGAACATTTGGGCAAATAAAATTTGATGATATGACAGTTCACAGAAAAACATAGCCAAGTCCTGTTTAAAAAATAAATTCTCTATTTGTGTCTATAAAAACATAGATGTGCCATTTAATACAAACTGAGCATCAAGCGAAGTCTACATTTCTTCTACCACTTCCTTTCAGGAATTTGCTAGAGGTGACATGATTATATAAGACTCTGTTATGCTATTTTCACCTGTATTTATTTAGTATTATACTGTAGAATAGCCTCACAGGAAGTGGAGGACCCCTATTACTTCAGGTGTTGGAAATTTGAGTAGATTAAGCCACTATAACAGAACAGATAATCACCAAAAGGTGCTAGCATGCACAGTCATACAATTTCTCTTTAAATGGATATGTAAGCACTCAGATATTGGACAAATGCTAGTTAGCTTTAGTTTTGCCAGCAATCTACTCACCTGCTAAAAGCAATTGCCCTACATGTTCAACTCTGGAATAATCTCCTAGGTAACAAGGCTGTCTACTGCTTAAACACAGATAAGCAAACACAATGTGTAGTCTCAAAGACATTACAGCAATTGCCAATCATTTTTTGGAAACCATAAGAGCTCATCTATACAAGTATATAGATCACTGCAGAGGTGAAGGTATGCTGGTACCGCATACCAGTAAGAAAGTGGCTGAAGTAGCTTTAAGGGTCTTCCATGGGAGCACTTGAACTTGACTGTGCAATTGCTCTCCCAGAACTGTAATAAAACCACCTCCATGAGGGGAATAGCGCCGAGTACTGTATACACTGCCAATTTACAGTGCTGAAACTCGCATCACTTGGGGGGGAGGAGGCGGTTCACACCCCTGAGCAAGGTGATTTTCAGCGCTGTAAGTGGCAGTCTAGACAAGCATGCTCTAGCAACGTCACACCAAGAGGTCCCTGAAGTTAAGTGTGTAGGAGTGGATGTGGGAATGAGGGTTGAGATACAACCATGCTGGTAAGAGATTTAAATTATTTTTGTAGGAGAAAGAAAGAAAGAGCCTGAAGCGCAGGCCTCATGCTTGAACCAAAGTAAACAAGAGTTATACTGACAGTCCATGAGTTATAGACAGACCTTGACAAAAGCAAATGTTTGCCTGCAAGCCTATAGTTCTCAGCACTAGAACTGCTAGCTAGAAGCACATGAAGTATGTAAATACATTCCACCAGGACAGTACAAGAACACTCAGCTGAGTGCATGATAAAACAGTTTAAAACAAGAGGGAAAGCATAACAACAGGTAGTGAATGCTTTGTAGCAAAGTACAAGTGGAGGTACCAAACGTGTCATTAATGCTCAAGATGATACATAAGATGTGTATCACGGATGGTTCATTTCTGTCTATAAATGTTGGGGTACCTTGACTTAACTCTTTGGCCAGCATAGGGGGCAATAGTGAAATCCATATTATTGATTGAGCGAAGTCCATTGCCACAGGTACAAACACATAAGGGCTTGGAAGCCATCTGGCTACTGATGACTATTAATATACTTCATCTGATAATAAACCTGATTTGGGGGCCTTCGTATCTTATCTGAGTCTGTGGTCTTTGGAGGCTCTCATGAAGTCTATTATGCTAGCTACCTGTGCAGAGCTGGCATGATTTATTGAGGGGAACATATGAAAACACAGACAGCCAAATATTTATCATCATAACAGAGCAGGAGACTTGTCAGGACATCACACCAGTGAATCCTGAATTTACTACATCACTGTCCTGAACTACTACAACTTTCACCCCTGGGTCACTGCAAGATTAGGTGTAAATCTACAAAAGCATCCTGTATCTCCTATATATCTAGTTCCATCTACTCAATTAATTCAATGAAACCAGAGTAGTTGGTTTGTAGTATGTGACATTTCAATTCATCTCCCTGAAGGAGTTATAATGTTGCTGATTGTGAATAATGGCACCATTACCAGGATGTAACCAGGAGGAGCAAACTCACAAAAATGATTTTATATACTTATTTATGCCCACTTTCGTAAGCACAATATTGAAAATCAAATCCTGTCATCAATTGCTGGGAACCAGTTTAATACAACTTTTACTGAATGCAAAAGCCTACGGAAGCTGTGCTAATAAGGGCTGGGATTTTCTAAGGATGTGTCTACATTGTGGTGGTGAACGAGCCTCCCAAGCCCAGGTAGACATACTAGGGTTGTTAGGCATCTGATTTTCAACTGGAATTCCCAGTTAAAAAGGGACACTGGCAGCTCCAGGCAGCACTGCCAACTGGGCCATTCAAAGTCCAGTCAGCAGTGCAGCAGGGGCCCTGTGCTAAGGCAGACTCTGTACTTGCCCTGGGTTTGCACCAGTGTTCCCTGTAAGCTGCATGCTTGTGCAGCCACTCAGAAGAGATCCAAATGTTGCCAAGCTGATTTGCAGCCAGTCCACAGCTAAGTTTCATTTCTACTGGTTGTGCACATTCACACCTGCCTCAGTGCACATACAATTATTCTTCACATGAATGGGAAAAAATCCACATGTGGTTGGAAAAGCGTGGTGGGAACACTGGTTTGCACTGCTCCCAGGGAGCAGCCACCAGTTCATTGCAGCCTCAAGGCACAGGTAGGCGCCACACGCTTCCCCCACCCAGAATACCAGCTCTGTAATTCCCATGGTCATGGCTCCGAGCCAAATGGGAGTTGCAGGGACAGTGCTTGTGCATATAGGAGCAGCATCCAAAGCCTCCCTGCACCTACAGGCCATAGGGCTGTGGTAAGTGCTGCTAGGACCCTACACCCAACCCCCTTCTTCAGCCCAGGATCCCCTCATACACCTAATCTGCCAGATGGAGTCCACAGCCTCTCATCCCAACCCTCTGTCACAGCCTGGAGTCCCCTCAGGTATCCCAAACTCTTCACGGCTGCCCTCCCAGAGTCTACAGCCCTCTCTTGCATCCAAATCCCGTGCCCCTGCCCAGAGTCCTTTCCTACAGTCCAAACCCCTTATCCCAGCTTGGAGTTCCATCCTGTACCTCAAACCCATCATCCCCAGCCCCTTCCTTCAGCCTATGCCTCCAGCCAGAGGACCTCACTTTATCGGTGCAACCAGCTGAGAAAATTTGGGTGGGTGGGCAGGAGAGATTGGGGCCACCTCACTCCACCCCTTCAGCTGGCCTTACGGGGGGTGATGGACACTCTGGCCAGCCCCCCAGAGGCCCAGGTGGCACTCAGAGCTCCAGAAGAGACACTGCTCTACACCAGCAATAGCTCCTGTCCTACTGTCCCTGCTCCCTGACTGGATGGTCTGGTGGAATGATGCAAGCCCTGGACCCCACTCACTGGCAGGAGCATCAGATGGATGGACAAAGCAAGACAAGTGTCGGGGCTGGAGCAGAGCTGGGGGTTATAGGGTGGGGCTGGATGCTACTATAGTGGGTCACAGCCCTCACAAGCCCACCTGTGGCTATACCCCTGCCTCAGCCCCCTCCTGTACCCCAAGCTCCTGCCCCATCCAGGTTACAGTGAGTGACGGGTAGGAAAGCAAATGACAGACAAAGAGGGATGAAGCAAGCAAGGGGGCGGGGCCTCAGAAGGGGAAGTGGGGCAAGGGTGTCTGTTTTGTGGGACTAAAAAGTTGGAAACCCCAAGACAAACTCATTAGCTCAGATCAACCTAGTGTGCTAAAAATAGCAACTCCAGCAGAAACTTGGGCTAAGCATCTCTGCTCAGACTCAGAGTGGGACCTGAGCTGCCAACTGAGCCGTAAGTCTGACTGACGATCTGGACTGGAAGAGACTCTCCCAGCTGCAATGTAGCTATCCCTAAGGGGAATGAAGGTGTTAGCTGCTAAAACCAAATTGCTCTGACAGCATAATATCACAAAACAAGCTGCTCTGGATTTCGAGAATTGCCAAACTACTTCTTAATAATTATATTTGATTCAGTTTCATAGTTACTACATTGGTGAAAGCTCCAATATGTGCAGTGGCCATCTGTGCCAAGGACAAGGAAGTTTAACAGAAAGCTTGAGGTGGTCATTTGTGTTCACAGAGACAGACAGGAGTGAAAGCAACATCTCATAGAAGGTTTTTCATAAAGAATATGACACCAAACTCAAAGCAAGCAGCAGTGAGGAACCTACATAGCTGTAATAATCAAGTGGAAAAACAAACAACTAAGAAATAGCCTGGTATTTATTTTGCCCCAACTCCCTGTAGTTAACATCTAGGAGAACAGAATTTAGCAACGGCAGAAGTAGACACACATTGGCAGTCTTTTGGTTTCAGTTGGTATTTTAACTCCAAATGGACATGATGCATTGTGCTACACTACATGGGTCAAAAGGCAGTAACATGGGATATAACAATACCTGGAAGAGCTATATAACCTCTTTGAAATCAACAGATGTGATCAGTCAGACCACTGACAGGTGGGGGTGGTGACTCTGTAGTATATGAAGCATCTCTTTCAAAAGAGAATGTAAAACAAACTAGGCAAGACACTGGCCCTTTCTCCCTACACCATGTGTGATGGTGTTTACATGATGCTTTGCCAACCCAAGTTGGCAGGAAAAAGATTCAGATTTGTAATATTTTATTAGCTAATCAACTAAGTTCCAGAGAAAGGCCCTCAGTGAGGGCGTTTGTGTTGTCCAAGGTTTTGGATGCTGAACAGATTGTAACAATGATAAAAGTCTGTTTGTACAGAGGCTAAGAACAAACTGTATTTAAACAGTTCACATCAGCCTATATTTTTAGCAGCCCAAGTAAAATTGCATCTCAAAGCACTCGAAGAATGGCCAATGGGTCATACTCTTATCTGGACAAGTATTCTTCTAGCACAGGAATTGGAAAGGAGTTGAGTGAATTTGTGCAGGAAAGCCCTTACATGGAACATGCCTTTCTGACAGGATACAATTGGAGAACACCAGAAAACAACAAAAACCACACAATAGTATCAAATCAGGCAGTTCCTAAAAAGGGTATCACTGTTGATAAGAAACTGTAAACATCTATTAAACCTGTGTTGCTTGCTTTCCTGTCACTTTTGTCCCTAAAGAGTGGAAATTTAAAAAGTGGCAGTCAACATTTCCAGATTACTGTAGCCCTTTCGTGTGTTTGACTTGCATTCTCACAAGTTTTACTTAATTTAAAAACTATCTGCTTAAAAAATAAACATAAAAATACAGAAGTGTCTCAGCATACAGTTACTGAAAAACTGCTTATTCTCTCATCTTCTTATAAAAATTATAAAAATTGATTGGAATATAAATATTCTACTTACATTTCAGTGTATAATATATAGATCAGTATAAACAAGTCATTGTATGCATGAAATTTAGTTTGTACTGACTTCACTAGTTAGTTTTGCAACAGGCTACATAAAAATAAGTGAATATGCATATGTGTTGATGTACCCCCTAGAAGATGTCTCCGTGTACCACTGGGTTACTTATACCACTGGTTGAGAAACTGAATTAGAAGACCAGATGCCTGCAGTTTATGTGGTTCTCAAAGGCAGCAGGTATAAGCAACCCTGGTCAGCTCAGGTGGTCAGCCAGGAAATCCTAGAGCTAGAAGCTGTGATCAGCACTCCAGTGTCCCACTCCAGTTGGTTTGGAAGCACATGGGACCCATTTAGGTCCACTTAGACTTGTGACCAAACCGGGAGTTACTGGACCAGGCTATAATAATGGCTACTGAAAAATGTCTGCAGTAAGTGCTTAATAAGGACCAGGTGAAAGTAGTGTAAGTTTGTTACCTGAGGTGCCTTTACAAGGTATTCAGTGAGGGTGCATCTACACAGCAGGGCTTAACTCAAAATAAGCTCAAATTGAGCTACATCAATTGCACAGCTTATTTCAAAATAGGGAGCGTGTACACAGCACTTATTTCGAAATAGGGCACTCTTCCACCGAATTCCCTTACTCCTCGTACAATGAGGGTTACAGGAGTCAGAGTAAGAAATCCTCTAGCTTGACAGTATTTCAACATTATTTTGAAATAATGTTGCTGTGTAGACACACCCTAAGAGGAACAAGGCTGTGTATTCTTTCAAAAAGGCATCCTACTGTGGTAAATCAAAGAATGCTACCAGTGCTACCAGGGAGCTCAGTATATCTTGCACTGAACACACACATTATAGGTGCTAAAGCTCTGATAACCTGCACATGCCTAGCTTTCCTTTCTATTAGGCAGTAGCAATGATGACCAGAAACTTAAATACGGAGTCAGACAACAGCTTTGAGGTTCAGGGAACCCAATTTTAACACTGCTGTACTGTGGCAGGGATTCTTTGTCAACCAGATATGTTAAGTCATCCTGAAAGGGAGAAAAAAGCAAAGCAAATAAAGAGACAGTTTTTCAAATAGCTTTCATAATTCTAATGGCATCAAACTCACTATCTGTTCTAAAGAACTGATACTAGCTAAATAGTCTCTTGAGGGACAAAAAATGACCTACACATGCATGAAGAACTATATGAGAGACATTACAACTTCGTGATAGAAAAAACTGACCCCAGCTGTCTGTGCTGTGACTGCTGGGAAAATGATAGTATTCATACTGTCTATGTATTGTGCAGCACACTCTCATTAATGAGCAGTACATGATACGAGTTCAAACAAACATGAGCCAGCATGTGACAAGGAGTCAGAATGGTTTTAGGAAAGCTAAAGCAATTCGACTATTACCTCAACACATTTATACAGTTGGTTGTTAAGCACTTCAAAAAGAGACAGCTGTAACTTTAAAAGTAATGCTTATTATATTAATTGATACTACATTAGTGCCTGCATATTTTGTAGTGTTTTCATTTCTAATCTACTAATAGAATAGCATTAAACTACAGAAAAAGCAATAGAGGGAAAATATTTAACTCTTGGGAAGAGCCATATAGTAAACTGATTGCCCTAATATATTTATGATGAAAGGTATTGGTAAAGCTATGATAAACTGCATACGCTTGTGTGGGCCAGGGAAGGCCAGAGACTAGGAAGAAGTGGAGGGAGTCAGTCTGCTCTCTGAGGCTACGTCTAGACTGCAAGCCTCGTTTGGAAGAGCCTTTTTCGAAAGTATGTGTCGAAAAAGCCTCTTTCGAAAAAAGCGTCTAGACTATAACCAGTACTTTCGAAAAAACAAGCCGCTTTTTCGAAAGAGAGCACCCAGGCAGTCTGGATGCTCTTTCGAAAAAGCACAGTTTGCATTACATAGCACCTTTTTTCAAAAGGGCACTTTCGAAAAAAAGGCATTATTCCTCGTAAAACAAGGTTTTCCGCAGTCGAAAAAACTGCCGCGTTCTTTCGATTTACTTTCAAAAGAACGCGGCTGCAGTCTAGACGCAGGTAAAGATTTTTTGGAAAAAGGCCACTTTTTTCGAAAAATCCCTGTAGTCTAGACACACCTTGAGGGTACAGCTACACTATGGGATAAGTTTGAATTAAGATACGCAACTTCAGCTACGTTCATTGCATAGCAGAAGTCAAAGTGCCTTAACTCGACTTTTAGTACAGTCCATACTGCGGGAAGTTGAAGAAAGAACACTCTCCCTTCATCTTCCCTTACTCCTTGGGGAAGCAGGGTTACTGGCATGGACCAGAGCACCCCTTTCTTCAAATTAGATGTCTTAACTAGACCTCCTTTGATCGTTCTTTGTCACGTAGACGTACCTGAAGGAACAAAGACACACGACTTGGACACAGCTTTGGCACCAGAGGGTTAGAGGAAGTTGACAAAACATGGGCCTTGGATTCTGTGGTACAGAGTTGAGGCAGAAGGCACTGATTGTGAGCTCTGTGGATAGGAGCAGCAGCAGCGTTCCAAGCCTACATCCAATTACACGCATATGTATTTTTGCTTAACAGGATGCCCAATGTCCTCCCGACCCATCTGCCCCTAGGTTAATACAGAAGTGAGGGTGGCCATACCATGACTCCCCCCATAAAATAACCTTGAGGCCCCCTCTAACTCCCTTTGGGATCAAGGCCCTAACAATGGCAGAATGAATTAAGCTTCAGAGGGGTAGCCAAGTTAGTCTGTACAGGTAAACTGAAAAAACAACAAATAGTCTGCTAGCACTTTATAGACTAACAAAACATGTACCATCTAGATGTTTCATCAGTCTTTAAGTGTTTCCTGACTCTTTGTTGTTTGCTAATTAATGGTTCTTCTCTGCCCCCTTTGACTAACTAGTCTTTAGGTGCTTATAGACTCAGCTTTCCCTTGATATATTTTT
Source organism: Rafetus swinhoei (assembly GCA_019425775.1). Classification (NCBI taxonomy): domain Eukaryota; kingdom Metazoa; phylum Chordata; order Testudines; family Trionychidae; genus Rafetus; species Rafetus swinhoei. The sequence goes on along the minus strand of CM033424.1, from coordinate 134,547,713 downwards.
TACCCACTGCCCTTTCTTGTTCCATCCCCCCCAATTTTCCCTTCTTCCACCCCCCTTCCCATCTCCCCTATTTATTTTGGTCCTAGACATCCAACACTCCAGTCATCTGAAGAAGTGGGCTGTGCCCACAAAAACTCATGATACCATCTATATGTTTTGTTAGTCTTTAAAGTGCTACCAGGCCATTTGTTGTTTTTTCAGTGACAGAATGGTCTGCCACCGGGTCAGCGGGAAAACCAGCCGCAACACATGGACTGTGTCTCTGACAACAGTTCAAGCAAACAAGTGTCGGCTGTCCCTGAGCCACAGCATAAATCTGCTTAGGGTGTACCAGAGTCTGTAGGGGGTCCTCTGGGTCATCAGAGTGGAAGCCCTGTGGCACTCCTGGCAACTCCTCTGTGGCTTAGTCACCAGGTGCCTCTAGCACCTCTGGCCGGTGCTCAGCTCCACAGGGATCACAGCAGTCTCCTGGCTTGGGAGCAGGCAGGAGGCGTGTGGCTCTTTCAGTGGTTGAAGCTGAACGCAACTCCAAGACCTGTCTTTTATATTTCCTGGCCCACTCACTGACATCTGGTAGGAGGGGTGAGCATGGATAGACTCAACCCACCAGGGCTCAATTGGTGATCGCCTCCCTCTCTGGTTTGTTTGGGGCCACCCCATCTCACAATAGGCTGGAACGAGCTGTCAAGGGATTAATTGTATGCAGTTTCCTAACTTCTCTTTTCATTTGGCCACTCAGTAACTCCTTGGTTTGTACCATGTTAGAAGTCAGATAGTGCTGCACGTCATATTAAAGATCAGATAACACCATTCTAATCTTCTGCAACAACATTGACAGAGTGAAAAAAAAGACTTAAAACAATGGGGAATACATTTACTACCATTGTGATATTTATAATGAGGTTTGTTTCAGACCCTTCCCACGGAGCACTGTTGGCAATCACTGTGGTGCTAATACTTCCAATAGCTTCACACTTTTCCTAAGTAGTGGACAGAAGATGTCATCTCACACATTGATTATTGCTACACCCTTCCCTGGCCTGAGCAAATGCAGCCTTGTCCCCATTCATACCCGTTCAGAAAGCTACTGCTAAACCATTTTCCAAGGCTAGTTGCCTGGCAAAGTGGTGGAATCTCCATCCTTAGAGGCTTTTAAAGGCCAGGCTTGACAAAGCTCTGACGAGGATGATTGACTTGGGGTTGGTCCTGCTTTGAGCAGGGAGCTGCACTAAGTGACTTCCAGAGGTCTCATCCAAGCCTCATCGTTTAGGATAGTAAGATTAATGCTTTGACCATATCACCTCTTCTTTAACTCCCTTCAAGGTCTCTCTCCTCTGTCACATCAAACATAAGCTGCTTATATTTAATTTCAAGGCCCTTCATGGCCTATCCAAATCCTACTTCTCTCTCAGTCACTATCAAGCTGTCAACACATACTCCTGATTAAGCTATGATGCCAGTTCCTGTTACTTTATTGTTATATTTTAAAACAAGCACCCTCATACCTCCTCCTAGGCTGCTCCTCATACTTGGGAGAGATCCTTGCAAAGCCACCTCATTATCCATCTTAAAACCCCTCTTTAATCCACTCCCTTTTACCATCATGCCTACAGAAAAGATTTAACTGCATTTAACCCATTGTGTGTGGAGCCCACAGCCTGTAATGCCAACCAATACTGTCCCATGGTTTCCTTGCATTATCCTGTCTGTCTCCATCTGTTGTCTTATACATTACAATGCAAGCTTTTTGACACAGGAAATTTTATTTTCCTGCATATGGCACACTAGGGTCTTGGTCCATAACTAAGGCATTATAATGGTACAAAGAACACCACACCAGTAGTTATCTGAACAGGGACACATCAACTGTAAATTAATTCAGTGCATAAACAGTATGGGCTATGACTTAGCTACTGACAAAGTGAAGTAGAGTTAGCAGAAGGGTAATGCTTATGTGTAGCTTGCTGCCTTAGCTATTAATATACATATGATCTCTCAGTTATTAATAGTGCAGCAAATCCTTAGGATCTCCTCACCAAATGACTCAGTCCTTACACAGACAGCACTCCCATACACAGTGCCTTATATATGGACATGAATAACATTGCAGAACTACTAACTGTGGTACATAACCTATCGCTTAGTTCAGGCTCTGTCCCGGCAGCTAACGTAACACTGATTTTTGAAGAGAGTACCAGAATCAAGTGTGGCAGTTACAGGAAGGTGAGCATCCTAACTTCTGTACCAGGTAAATTAGTAGAAATCGCAGTCAAGAAAAGAATTCTCAAACATGATTTGCTAAAGAGACAACACTACTTTTGTAAAGATAAGTCTTGCCTCATCAATCCATTAGAATTTCTTTGAGGGTTTCAACAAACATTTGGAAAAGGGTAACTCAGCGGATGTAGTGTATAAGGACTTTCAGAAAGCTTTTTCAAGGTCCCTCAACAAAGGCTCTTACACAAAATAAGCTGCCATGGGATAAGAGGGAAGGGGCTTTCCTACATCAGTAACTGGTTAAAAAAAAGGAAAACAAAGGGTAAGAACATATGGTCAGATTTCACAAAGAAGGGTAAATAGCAGGTTCAGCCAGGGACTTGTACTGGGGCCTGTGCTGAACACCACTCATAAATGAACTGGGGAAAGGACTGAATAGTTTAGTGTCAAAATTTGCAGATGATACAAAATTACTCACAGTAAAAGCTGATTGTACAGAATTACAGGAGGGATATCATAAAACTGGACAAGCAGCAGCAAATGAAATTTAATGTGGACACGTGCAAAATAATGCACATGGGAAAAATAATCCCAACTACACTTACAAAAAGATGGGATCTAAATTAACTACTACTACACAGGAATGATCTTGGAATCACCTGGGGTAGTTGTCTGAAAATTTCAGCTCAACTCACAGGAACTGTCAAAAGTAACAAATGTGAGAAACTATTAGGAAACCAAACAGAAAATATCACAATGCCATTATAAGTCCACTTCTTCTTTCCAGACGGTGGGAAAGTAAGTTTACACAATCCCATCTAATCCATATGTTAGAAGTGTCGAGAAATATTTCCAGTTCATTAGAATCTATATATAGCAGTTGTACATATGGCAATCAGTAATCATCTCTTAAAGATGTAAATTAAGTTGTTTTCCCAGTGCATACTTCAATATGTGAATAGTATAGTATGTGAATTCACATAGTGAATAGTAGTCTCATTTTCTTATCCATCTGTTCAATTGGAGCTAACATTTTCTTCTAGTTAAAAACACAAGTGGGACAAAGTTGTTCTCTAGACTTATTTATTCAGATTTTGTACATCAAAAAATAGAAATCAATGTCCACTTTACCAGGTATCATTCAGACTTTTTAAACTAGTGGACCAACACATATTAACTTAAATGTCCTGTGTTGTAAACTTAGCTATTGTGTGAAGAAAGAGGCATGTATGATACCATATTTATTTCCTCTTATGAATGATGTTAATTCTTAAGTAGCTGAATGCCAAAGTCACTTAAAAGAGTTTGCCATTTAACAATGGTGAGGCAAAGTTGGATCCATTGCACACTTTAGACCAGGGGCGGACTGGCCCGGCAGGACACTGGGAATTTCCCGGTGGGCCGGCCTCCGAAGGGCCAGCTGGAGGCTGCTGGAGAAGGAGAGGGATTGTGACGGGGCCCTGCAGCCCCGCACTTTAAATTCCCCGGCGCTGTGCGCCGACCATGTACAGAACACTGTGGGGCCAACGGAGCGCAGGTGCAGCGTGCTCAAACGCCGCACAACAGGAGAGAGGGGAGACGCCCAGGCATGGTGTGACGTCACGGCCTGGGACTTTAAACGCGCTCGGCCCAGAATTGCACCGCGTAGCCCAGCTCGAGGCCCGGCACGTGGTCTGGAGCCCCGGAAGCAGCTGGGGCCCAATCACAGACTCCAGTCCCGCAAACTGGAAGGCAGAAGGTAGGTGGGGGGAGGGGAGAAATAGGAGGAAAGGGTGGGAGAGGAAGGGGCTTGTGCTGAGAGGAAGGGGGCAGGTCAGGAGAAGAAAGGGGAAGGCACAAAGGGACAGGGTGGAGGAGAGACAAATGCCAGGGGGCCAAGTGCAGACAATGAGGAAAAGGGCAGGAGGGGAGGTGTCAGTGGGAGGGGGGACAGGGTGATGCTGGGTGAGGAGAGGGTAAGGGCATTGGGGGCTGGAGAGGAAGGTGCTGGGATAAGGCTTGAAAGAAGGGGTGGGCATGAGGAAGGCGGGGATGGAGCAAGTAATGTGTGCGGGCACAGGGGCATGAGGGGAACAGGGGCAGAGAGTGGTGAGGGGTGGGCATCAGGAAAAAGAGGGCAAAGGGGGTAGGGGCAGTGAGGGAAGGGGAGGCACCAGGACGGTGCAGGGGTAAGGGAAGGTGCAGGTGCCAGGGGATTCTGGGGGTGAAGCAGAAGGGCAGACACCTGCAGGGGAGGGACCAGATCCAGAGGAGAGAAGCAGGGCAGGTGTGTAGAGGAAGATGTTAGGAGAGGGGATGAGGAGGGGTAGCTCACATGATCAGAGTGGGGCTACTGGAGGAGTGGGCACAGGGGGGAGAGAAGGGCTGGTGGAGGAGGGCAGGTCTCAGGAGGGCTGAGGGCAGTGAGAAGGGCAGGAGTCTGAGTCAGGACAGCAGAGGAGGGTGAGGGGTTGGGGGCAGCAGGCACCAGGGGAACTGATGGAACAAGGGGAGGAGACATGGCAGCAGAGGGAAAAGGTAGAAGTTTATAAGATATTTATTAATAACTTGGGTGCCACAGTGGCACATCCAAACAAGCCACATGAACTCAGTACCAGTGCACAACACAAAATTCATTCTGCTCATGGGAGGGAACACTTCCCCCAGCCTCTCCACCCCCGAGTTAATGTCACACACATTGGGTTAATGCAATTGCAGGATAGTTGCATGAGGGGGGTTTGGTGGGGGCCAACTAATCCCTATTGGTAGGAGGATGGTGGGAAAAGTCCTTAGAGGGGTCACATGACACCTTTTACTTCTGGTCATGTGTCCTTCTTGCCCCGAGAGTGTTACCTCCAGAGGCCTGGCTAATGGAAGTCAGGGGGTGTGGCTAATGGGGGTCAGGGCATAGTTAACAGGGGTCAGGGGTGTGGCTAATGAGGGTCAAAGAGTACATTTTTTAAAAATTATTTGATGTGAAAAAGTGGGCTATTCTCAACCCATTTCCCGGGCCTATTTTGATTGCCAGTCCGCCCCTGCTTTAGACTGACCTTTTTATGGTTGCTTTTTGTATAGAGATTGCCAGGCAGACTCATGCCTAAGTGTGGCATCTGCTGGTGAATAATACTTAATAAATTATAAAGACTGTGCTAGCCAAGCTTAAGAACAGATGTACACACAGGGCCATAACAAGGGTCAGGCAAGCGAGATACTCGCCTCAGGCGCATCATAAATTGGGGCGCAAAGACGCAGTAAGTAAAAATAATAAGCTGCAAAAGTAAAAAGTGCAATGGGTGCTAACCTAAGGAGGGGGGGCGGATAATTAATATTTTGCCCCAGGCACAAAAATACCTCATTACAGCACTGTGTACACCGTTTGCTAATCTAAGGTAATTTATAATCACCACAACTACATGCAGTTCTTCAACTGATATTAGAACCTAACCATAGTTACATAAGCACTGAGATTTAATTTTGGAAGTATCACAATCAAATAATGCTAACAGAAACTGTAAGAACTAAAAGCATCACCTATCGAGAATACTTGTGTAACCTGCTTGTCATTACATAATTGCCTTCTGCCTTGGAAAGATTTCAGTTGAATGTTACCAAGAACTAACTGGCCTGTGAAATAGTTACAAGAATTCGCCTTATTTTCTTTAGAAACTTGCTTTCTTCCAGTGACCAAATAGGGATTTGCAGGGTGATGATGATAGGGACTAACATTGATACATGCTGTTTCTACTGGTAAGGGGTTCAAGATCTACCTATTTCAAGGGGTGACCAAACAAGGAATAAATATTTTAGCATTACTAGGAACAAAATTTGGAGCAAAGAGTATAAAAAGCAAAGAATTTGATAAACCTAGTCTTTCTACAGAGCAGGATGATTGATTTAAGTGTGGTGAAAAAAAGGGTGGAATTAGCATAAACCAAATTATAGTTAAGCACATTTGGGTATCTAACCTTTCCCTGACATTTTCTTATGTTCCTAATCACTTGATGCAAGATTTACATGTTCTGATATTAGTTTGCATGATGTTTAAATAGAGGACATATTCTGCAATGAGGTGAAATAGGCACAAGGGTTCTATTGGTATTTGCATAGAAATGTAGTTATTTCATAAAGTAAAAAATATATACCATTTCTAGTGGTCAGCCCTGGAGCATGAAAATGCAAACACTATTTGAAAGACATTCAAAAGACAAGAAAAGGAAAATGATAAGAACCACACAAATAAGAGATGAATACTAACAACTGCATATTAGCTAAGATAATAGACTTGCATATTAGTATCTCACAAGCTTGGCTTAGAGCAGGTAGGTCACATTTGGGCTGTGGCGGGCACCAGTAGTGCAGATAAAAATATGTTGAGAAATAAAGTCATTCTGATCTAAGCATGATGCCCCTAAGATCATTTTGGCAGAGGACATTCGTCCTTGATGTCTCCTGCACTCTAACATTAGATCATTAAAGTGACTGGCTGTATTTAAGCTGCAGAGATAGGAAAGGTTTGTGTTATCAACTGACAAACAAATAATGAATGAGGACAGGCAGAGAAATGATGTGCTGGTTTATACGGATTACTTCAGCATATTTACATTGTCTCAAACTGGGTGACTTGACTTTAGTCACAAAAGAGGGTGTCCTGTATGGGAATTTGGTAGAAACTCTTTTTGTGAAATATCACAAAGAAAATGCCTCAGCAAAGGACCTAGTTTCAATATAATGCTAAGTAACTTCCTGCATCCATGGTCTGCAGGCCAATGATATCTAAGCACCTTAGCTGTTGTACACTATATTTTCAGAGCCAATATAACACATTGGTGTACAACATTAGAGCCATTCAAAAGCCCTATTGCCTTTTGAGTTATTACCTGTTTGAAGCTGAAGATTAAATTGTCCCAGGTTGATTTAGTTATTTAAACACTCCTTTTCTTTCCAGTAGTTCATTTTTACCTATATTTTCCTCTAGCTGTTGTGCAATGTTAACAAGGTATTTATCATACAATAGTGACAGAGGGCTTGTGGCAGGAATTTATTGAGTGGCTAACAATACGCTGTGTATTGTAACAGAATGTTTACCAAAAAACATGATTTTTTCCTCAACTTCTTGGCCTCCTACTGTTCTTATGGCTTTAGCTGGCTTCTTTTAGGAAGGATTCACTAAATTACACTTTAAAAAATGAAGTCTAATACAGTGAGAAATTCAGCCAGAAACAGACACAAAGAAAGAAGGATTTTCATTCTAAAAGCTTTCTGTTGCAGAAGGCTAGTATGATTGCTTATTTACTACTTTCTCACTTAGCTGTTATTAAGTTGTTGTCAGAGTCTCCACTGGCATTCATGCTTAGAACCAAAATAATTTCAGGAATAGACAAATTAATGTCAGTCAGATTTAAGCCCAATGATACATTTACAGGATAGGACTATACTTTAATAGAAGCTGTGATAGAGAACCTGGAAGGAGAGACCTAGGAGAAACTTTGCTTCCCATATCACTAGGCATTCACAAAGGTATTATTGCTGGCATACAGCAGAGTCCAGGCTCCATGAGTGAAGATGGAGATGGGGCAGTGAAGTACAAAGATTCAAAGCCACTGCTCCCTCAGCAATAATCTTCTGGGAAGGTTGTAGATTTGCTAGTAGTCTTCAGTTAATATTTGAGGCTCAGACTGAGCACCCTAACCTTGTTGAGCAGACAAGGAAGTTGCCATACTGACTTCCCTAGCATAATTGATGTAGTAACATGCCATTCAGCATGAGTAGGAATTATATTACATTGTCCCTCTTCCTTGGGATCTTTGGAGTGATTTGAGAGGATTCTTAGACTTCAGTGCTCTTACATAGTTGCAAGGGAATGGAATGAAGCAGATAAATACACCACACTCAGTGTAAGTTATTAACTGCTTGACTACTGCTCAAGTTGGCTGACCCTGCAAAGGAAAAAAACTGTTCTGTGGAGTATTTGATATTGAAATATTACATGCAATTGGTACACTTCACATTATTGTAGTTTCTCTTCCATGAGCACAAAGTAACTTGGTTTCAAAGCTCCAGCAGCTGCTTCAAGCTCCACCTCCCAATTATCTGAAGAAGAGAAAATCACTTAGGGTGAGGTAGCAGAAAAGGAAATACATGTTTAATACGCTTTCCTTCCCAGGCCACATAGCTCCTGCTCAATGCATCACTTCTTTTTTTTTTTTTAAGGCTTTTGTAAATGTAGCTGTGTTAGGAATACCTAGATTCTTGTGTGTCCTGTTTAACTGCCTGGCTATGTCTACACTGGCGGGTTGTTGCGCCAGAAGTATGCAAATGAGGCTAAGCGTGGAATATCACCGAGCCTCATTTGCATACCTAATGAGCCACCATTTTTGCGGAAGAGGCTCTTGCGCTAGAAGGAGCTGTCTACACTGCCCCTTCTTGCGCAAGAAAAACCCTCTTGCACAATGCCGCTACACTGATTATTTTCAGGAATAACGGCATTGCACAAGAGGGTTTTTCTTGCGCAAGAAGGGGCAGTATAGACAGCTCCTTCTAGCGCAAGAGCCTCTTCCGCAAAAATGGTGGCTCATTAGGTATGCAAATGAGGATCGGCGATATTCCACGCTTAGCCTCATTTGCATACTTCTGGCGCAACAACCCGCCAGTGTAGACATAGCCCCTGTGTTTCCTGGCTATGTTAAGGGGGTTGGAGAAACCGTTACCCTTCTGTGTCAGAATGTATTCAGTATCATGAAACATATCTCTTCCCATTTACTGGTGCAGAAGGGTTAGGTGCTTTCCAACATCATTAATGCAAGTAAAACTGGGCTGCGCAAATACTCATTGGAAGTTGAACAAAAAATGACTCTTGAAGCAGTGTCATTTTCAAATTGAAATGAATCACTGGATCTGTGGATGCAAGAAATTTGTAAGCAATCTCCACAAAATAGTCTTGAGCATAATCTTCAAATTTTGGTAATGTTATTGGAGGATTTTATGATGCTTCCAGGAAAGGATAATATCTTGCTGTGGCAGCTTCTTAATGTTCTCTTTCATGGCGCTTTTAGCATTATCTGCCTCATGCAGAAGTAAAATACAAGTTGGTTTCCCTTTGTTGCTCCCTCTGTTTTTGTCTGGCCCAGGAAGAAGAGTGGGGAAGAGGAGGCGGAGGGAAGGACGAACAGGGGGAAATGGTCTTTGATGGAGATTTTTTACTTTTATAGTTTATGGCATCCTATGACACATTGGAATTCTTTCCTTTTCAGAGTTTTGTTTTGATCTTCCAAATCATTCAGACCCTTTTGACTATTAAATAATAACCTTACCTTTTATAGAGTGATGCTGTATAGAATCAACGTAGTTAGAATATGCAGTGACATTTGGAAGCCAACTGTGCCAAATGGTAATGAAGGGGCTCATTGCAGGAGTCATGATGCTCAAGTATCCCTGGAAAGTTGGCACATCAATATTTTAAACTAAATTGCTAATATTGCCTATACAATTCACCATGATGTCTTTTCCACTGTTTACAACATATATTCCTGTATCTCTCATGCCCAGGCCACATGGCAAAGGCACATTTTGCTTGTGCAATGGTCTAATATAGAACCTAAAAACATAAGAATAGCCATAATGGATCAGACCAAAGGTCTATGTAGCCCAGTATTCTGGCTTCTGACAGTGGCCAATGCCAGATGCTCCAGAGGGAATGAACAGAACAGGTAATTATCAAGTGATCTCCCCAGTTGTCCATTCCCAGAATCAGACAGACAAACAGAAGACAGGGACACCGTTCCTGCACATCCTGGCTAAAAGCCATTGATGGCCCTATCCTCCATGAACTAGATATTTTTGACCCTGTTAAAGTCTGGTCTTCACAACATCCTCTGGCAAGGAGTTCCACAGGTTGATTGTGCACTGCATGAAGAAAAAATTCCTTTGGTTTGTTTTAAACTTTCTACCTATTAATTTTATTGAGTGACCCCTAGTATCTTGAGCAGTTTAGTACCATTTGCAAATTTTTTCCACCTCATTGTTGACCCCATTCTTCAGTTCATTTATAAATATGTTGAATAGGACTGGTCCCAGTAGAGACACCCTGTGGGACATCACCAGTTCTCTCCCTCCATTCGGAAAACTGACCATTTATTCCTACCTTTGTTTCCTATCTTTTAACCACAATGATCCGTCCTGTGGCACTTTAGAGAGTAACACAAATATATGTAATATCATGAGCTTTCATGGGTAAACCCCACTTCAGATGATGAGCTGAAGTGGAAAAAACAGAACCAAGCTATTTATAACAGAGGAGTAGGGGAAATGTATCTGTCAATTGTAGGGCCGGTGCTAATTAAGTGGGCTGGAAGTGACCTGTTCTTAGCTTTTAATGTAGTTGTTAAAGGCAGAGAGACTGGCTTTATAATGCAACATCCGGTGAATGTCTTTGTTCAAGCCCAGGGAAACAGTGTCAAATTTGTAGATGAATACCAATTCCACACTCTCTATATATAACTGGCCAGTGAAATTTCTTTCTAGAAGAACGGCTACTTTTAAATCCACGATTAAGTGACCAGGAAGGTTAAAATGTTCCTCTAGAGTTTTGTGTGTGTTACCATTTCTGATCTCTGATTTGTGTCCTTTTATTCCTTGTCGTAAAGACTGTCCAGTTTGGCCAATATACATGTACTGCTATGTTCATAATTAGAGCACTGAATTACAATCCATAAAGATTTTATGAAACAGTTAGAATCAAATGAAGTAAAAATCTTAAGTGAATCAATGCTTTCTCTCACATATGCTACCATTCCCCCACCAGCATTACCTGTTCAATCCTTTGACAAAAGATCTATATACTTGTTTTTGTCAGAGAAACACAGTAGGAGGTGAAAGTGGAGCTCAGGTAGAGTGCTTTCCCCTGTTTAAGCATTTGGCAGCCAGCATGCACCACACACTACTTCTTAGAGTACATATGGGATGATGAGCAGAAGAGGCTACAGGGACTGTCTTCCATGCAAATTTGTTTTTCAGTCCTCTCAGTTCAGGGAAGTTGCTCAGGAAAACTGAAAGGAGAAGAGTAGCTGTGTATCAGTGTACAACACAAGTATTGCATCAACTGTTGTAGGTGTAGATAGATGAACTCCATAGTCTGCAGAACTATGATGCATAATAAAATATCTTGAATTTGTTGCCACTTGACAGATTGTGGCTCCTTGCACCATTTCATATCTACCAGTCCAAGGTGAAGAAGATAAACCTGACTCAATTTAAACAGTGATATACTTACATGCTAGTGCATTTTGCAGCAGTGGCATTTTGCAACAGTGGCAGAGAGAGAAGTTCCCCATGAGCCATCTAAACTTAAAACATGTCACCCCATACACTTATAGCATACAAATTGCCTCCAGCATTACTTAAGAGTCAAGAAAAACATGAATTCATGACAGATCATTAGAAAAGTGTCTCAGTATGATCTGCTCTTTCAGAGAGTGTCATATCTGATACTCAATTAGCTGATGACACTTATGTCCCTTAGATCAGACTAAGTCAGTGTTTCTCAAAGTGGTCCACAAAACCACTCTGAAAAACCTGCTAACTGGCTGCTTCAGTATGTTTATCTACCAGCTCCGTGGCCACAGAGCCGTGCAGCTCCCACTGGCTCTGATTTGCCATTTGCAGCCAAGGGGAGTGGCAGGAAGTGGCGCGATTGCATTGGGAGAAGTGTATTTGACAGAAGACTATCCACAGAAAGGTTATTTAAAAAGAGCAAGGTCTTGCGTATGGGAGAAGTGGCAATGAAAAACTGCATGCCTCTAGGTGGAGGACAACTGATATATTGGATTGAAATTTTCAGTTCCTTGCTTATCTTGGCATGTCAGCATTTCTAATTGCCTTACTGTAATGTTTAAGTATGAATGACCCAGTTTTGTTTTTAAAATATTATTAGGAGTAGTAGTACAGTTGCTGAACAAAGAGAAGGCTGTCAAACTGCACAAGAAGCTTTCTCCAGCGTAGGATAAAAGGAAACCTCATGACAGGTTTTAGTTTGACAGTAAAAGCTGCATGCAGCCAGCCCAAGTCAAGTGCTTGTGCACAAATCTAAGGTTTCAGTTATGTCTAGTAATTGCTAAAAGTGATCATAAATCTCTGTTTAAAGCAAAAAAACCAAAAACAAAACTAAAAAAAACAACAACCCAAACCCAGCCCTTTGCAACAGATCTGCTCAGGGTACATTTCTCCCTCCCTCATCCCCCTGAAATATCCATGGGGGAAAAAACGTTAAAATCAGGTATCTAGAAGCATACTGAAGCACCACAGAAACAAGATGCAATGAGGGATCAGGTTGTAACATGAAAAGAACTGTGGAAGGCCATGCAGCACAGAGGCACTAAGGCGGGTGAATTCTCTGCAGTCAAATAAATGCAGGCCTTGGTGAATAATTCAAAACATTTTGCTTCTTTAAGTGCATATCAAGACAGTAAAGAGAGCAATTTTCTCGTTTTCACCCATATTATGAGGTTTAGTTAGTGGTGATCTGAAGACAATGTGTGTGCTATTCAAGAATCTCCACCATTTCTAACACTTTCCTCATCTCCTAGTACATCCATCCACTTCAGCCTTCTCTCCTATACTTGAAGGGAGCTGAGAGTTGTTGCTCTGCTTTCTTTGCAGATGTTCTGCCTTTACCTTGGCTGGTGAACCAAGGATTCATAGATGGGACAACTTCAAGGGAAAGCAGCATTTTTCCCCACAGCAGACTATTGGTTTCTACACAACAACGGAAGTGCTTCCAGAGACACAAACAAAGGCTGCGTCTAGACTGGCAAGATTTTGCGCGCAAAAGTGGCTGCTTTTGTGCAAAATCTTGCCGCCTGTCTACACTGGCCGCGAGTATTTGCGCAAGAACACTGACCTTGTTCTGTACAAAATCAGTGCTTCTTGCGCAAATACTCTGATGCTCCCACTCAGGGATAAGCCCTCTTGCGCAAGTATTCTTGCGCAAGAGGGCCAGTGTAGACAGCCACGTTAATTTCTTGCGCAAGAAAGCCTGATAGCTAAAATGGCCATCGGAGCTTTCTTGCGCAAGAGAGCATCTACACTGGCACGGATGCTTTTGCGCAAAATATGTGCTTTTGCGCGCAAAAGCATCTGTGCCAGTGTAGACGCTCTCTTGCACAAATACTTTTAAAGGAAAAACTTTTCCGTTAAAAGTATTTGCGCAAAATCATGCCAGTCTAGATGCAGCCAAAGTGTCAAGTGCTTAATGTCAGAGTTGAGCACCCAAAATCCACCTCAGGAGCTACCCCATCTCCTTCAGAATTAGCTGGTTAGCAGAAGAGACACACACAATTTCTGCCACAGTACTCCTAGCATTCTGTGCATGTACTTAAGAGATAATTACACAACCTATGATTGCCATCTTATGAAGCCAAAAAAATTGTTAAAATATTTCTGTACAAGTTGAATAAATACAATTTAAGTGTCAGTAAATTAGAGCAACAGTATATGACTACATACCTCCAGTGGGTAAGAGGAATAGTTGGACAAACAAATCATTTTCCAAATTTTTGTTTCAGGTTACCACTAAATATAGCTCATTAATCTCCGACATTTACGAATAGAGCAAGAGCAATCTTATTTGTATTTTTTAAACTTTCCTTAGGGATGAGAATAAAAACACTTCACCTAAGAAGCAAGGAAGGATTCAGCCATTACTGCTGTGTTGTTTATTGATGATCAGAGATTTTAAGACTTTAGAGCTTTCCATTTAACATCTTCTAACCAAGCATTAGTTTACTTTTAAAAAGAAAAACAATAAATACATTTTCCAAACCTTCATTGAATTAATTACATAATACTTTTATGATGAGCTTTGTAAACTACAAATATATTGATGTCATATTGATAAGCACATACAACATTTCTATGTGTCCCTTTGTGACCCTTTGAAATTAAGTGTTTAGGAACAGTGAGCACTTTGCTACAAATTCATCTAATTACATGAATACTGACTTACTGTTTGTTATGTTAGCCATCACCAGATGGGATTTTCAGATGCAGTCTTATAGTTTCTCTTAAATGCAGACAAGATTTTAGGCTTGGAGGGGGGGAAATCTTTGGTTACTTTCTGATGTTGTTTCTTTGTGTCAGGTAGCTATCATAACTCTCACAAGTCAGTTATTAAGGCAGAACTAGAGATTCATATTTAATGGAAATTCCTGAAATTTGGGATAGCCTTTGTGATGTTGGCAACTGCCTCTGTTCCAGGACTGGTTTTACTTATGCACTCATTTACAATATACCCAGACCCTGATGTTACTTATTTCTCCTGTAGTAGGAAGCCACCTTCCATGGTCTTAACATCTGCTTGGCCAAGGTGCAACATTTACTTTCATTCATGAAACTATGCATAAATAAGAGTATTTCCTTCATTTTAGATGTAAACCTTCATAAAATAGCAGGAAAAAATTAGCAGTATTAATTCCAGTGTAACCCATTCTAAACAACAGTGGAGTTGTGTGTCCCCATCTTGTGGCTAGACTATCTATAGACATTCACAAATCTGCTACTGCCAGTGAGCTAATTAAGAAGGTCTTTTTAGCTCAACCATTCAAGGCTCTTGGATTTTGGGGGAGAGCGTTGTTTGTTTTTGTTTGTTTGTTTTTTGGGTTTTTTTGCTTTGAGGTCCCTGTACATAACACATGCAGCAGAATCATTACACAAAGCTCAGAATAATTTACCAGTAACATGTAATTTAACTGCCACCAGTGAAACTAACAGCAATAAAACCAAAAAACTCTAAACTATTGTTGTCTAGATACAGGTAGGCGTCTTACCCACAGATGAACATAAGCTGGGTACTTTCCCTCTGTTGTACACCTTAAAATTGTTGGGAACTTACTGGAAATGGGAAAATAGGTGCTCAGAATAATGTAACGAGCAAGACTTATTCCTTATTCTCTACTATACTGATGTAGGTCACCTCCCTTAGTTAGGGCACAACCACTTCAAGGCAGGAATTGTATTATTCACTCTGTCAAATGCCTAGCACCGTATGGTCTTGACTTTGATTGAGGCCTCCAGGCACTATTGTAATGCAAATATATACACCACAGATTTAAGCAGGAGGGACAGAATGACTAGGGAGAACAGAATTCACTGCTGTAGAGTAATACAATGTGCATCATGATCAAAAAAAGTCAGTCATATTAATATACCTTAGTTATTTTATTTTTGCTGACTGATTTTATTATAGCTATGATCAGACAAGTGACCTATAAATGGTGACCTCTTACCTAAAGTTTGTTTCCTGTGTACCAAAGCTACCCGGAAACCAACAGCCAAATACCCTTTATAACTCAAATGGTCAGAGATGCTGACAGGGCAGTCAAAGGGGGGCAGTTGCCCCGGGGACTGATAATTTAAAAGGGCCTGGGACTCCTGACATCCATCACAGCCCTGGGCCTTTTAAATCGCTACCAGAGCCCTGAATGGTGCACTCCAGATGCCCCTGAAAGGCTCGCTGGGGGAGGCTAGTCCCAGCTCCGCCCCCCCGCCCCCGCCCCGCCCTTCTTCCTGCCTTCTCCTTTTCTCTTCTGGCACCACACAGCTGGGGCCCCTTCCTCATTGCCCAGGGCCCAGAAGTGTCTCTGCAGCCCTGCAAATGGCATAAAGTCAGCGAATACTGTTCTGTGAAGTAGGGTTGCCAGGTGTCCAGTATTAGACCAGACAGCCCGGTATTTGAGCCTTCTGCCTGGTAAAAAAGACAGAAAATACAAGACATGTAAAATGTTTTTCTCCAATGCAAGGCCGCTTGGGACATTCTTCCCACGTCTGGTGGGGGCAGGAGGAGTATGGGACTGTGTGCGGATTTAAAGGGGCTGTGCTTTTTTTTTTTTTTTTGGTCAACAAGTTTTGGTTCTTTTGTTTTCGTGCTCAACAAATTTTTTTCCCGCCATGTTCGGTATTTTTTGTAAAACTATCTGGCAACCCTACTGTGAAGTTTCATGGCATGATTTAGTTTCAGGCAACTTTGATGTAAAAACTAGTGGTTTTGGTTCCGTAGAACAGCAAAACTTTAAGAAATGCAGTTTGCTCTGGAATTTTTCTTCAGAAAGTGTAAGGTGTATCACACAGATTCTGCAAGAAGTACCAACTATAATAATGTTACAACAAAGATGAATTTTCCTTGTGTCAAAGGCCAATGTCTTAGTCTATGGGAGTAAAGAATTCAAGAAACTACTAGCCTTTGATTGTCTTATTTAAAATCACCTATGAAAAATAAAAGATGACCGTTTCCAGGAGGCATGCCTGGCTAGAAGAATTATGCTTATTTTGACTCCCAGTTACTGGGGGGAAACCCATAACCAAGGCAATGTAAGCAAAGAAATTCCAAAAGAGAGACAGAAGATCTTTGTTAACATAGCAGCACATTTTACTGCAATTAGTAGAAATCCCATAAGACTTTAACCCTGGCACCAATTCTAGCAATTCCACTTAAACTCAAAATGGACTGTGTAAAAAATGCTGTGAAATTTCATGACTATAATACAGTGATGGTAGTAGGAAGAGGGAGAACTGTGCTCAATTTCAATAAAATTTGATTTTACTAGCTCCCATCCACAAATCAGAACTTTCCTTAGCAAAGCCATTTGAATTTAGCTTTTTGATTGCTAAAGAGTGAATAGAGAGGATACCCTGCTATGAACCCACTATAGCAATTACTCATCTCTTTTGCAACCCACACCTAGAGATCTAGAAGCTAATTTACTGATGCATATTTACTATAACTTTCTCTAGAGTCTATATTCTGCCACTACCAATGCCATGAAGGTGAAAATGCATCTAACAATTCAGTCTTCACTCCATATTCACATTACAGTAAAAAAAAAAAAAAAAAAAAAAAAAAGGAGTGAAGCATCAAAGAAAGCCTATTGTTTTACAACTTGTAACATTCTCCAAGACATGAAAATGTATAACAGCACAGACTTGAGTAGATCTTCTATAGTGTTGATTTTAATCAAGTTATTCATTCACATAGGAGGATAGAACAGTTCCCTTTAACTAGTTTTTTTCCCCCAGAATCAATTACCACAGTCATGATCTGAAATGTAGTAAACAAGTATGAAAATCTGATCACACAGAGGTATAATGAATAAGTAACATCCACTTGGCACTGAGCCTATGAGAGGATTGAGAGTAATTTTTATGCATCCAAATCCATAATAATCTGTTATTCCGACTCGCCTCTTCTTGCCCCACCTGGAAGCCAGCAATTAAAATAGATTCAAAGTTTTGTTGTAGGTTTTTTCCCCCCATTCTGAAATACTGATACCCGAGTTTCTTCACAGAACACTAAACTTCACTGGGTGGTTGTAGGTATAAAACACACTTACAGCCCTCTGATCTTTGAAATACAGTAGATTTCAATGCACACCTCAAAATAATTTTAAAATTTCCCAATGAGAGCATTAAGATTAGTGCCAATCATCCACAATTTCCATTTAATATATTAAAATGTCTATATCCACAGTGGTAATCGAGTTTTTCTCCCATTTCCCTTTAATATGAAACCCCTGGCAGAGGAAACTATTGTGATGGTGGCATACTGCCTTTCGATTTTAAGTACAGTTCTCAGTTACACTTCAAAAAGGGACCAGGAACAGGCTTTTAATTTAGCAGGGGATTTCCCAACCCCAAAGGACTCAGGCCTAGGGATGAAAGGAACTTAAATTTCTTGCAGGTACTGTCCTATTGCAAACTCGGGTCCCTACCAGCTCTTTAAACATCTCTCTGCTGGCTTCTGCTGCAGCTCAGCCAATTCGTACCAGAGCTGCGCACTCCCTCGCTTTCACCTCTGTTCAGGCCTGGGATTCACTCATCTAGTTAGTTCATGGTCAAAAAAAAATTTAATGTGACTACACACTTAAATAACTTTTACTCACACTTGCTGGGTAAAAGTATCAGCCAGCAAAAATAAAATAAACATGCATTCATGCAGCTGTGACAGTTTGTCACACTGCACATTGTTTAATTTCTGCAGCAGAGAATCTTTTGTTCTCCCTAGTCAGTCTCTCTGTCCTGCCAAAGCCTACAATTGCTTTATTTATCTGTGCTACAGGAGGGCATAGTGGCCCCATCTGAAGTCTGAGCCATATTGTGCTAGCACTCAGAGGGTATGTCTACACAACAAAGTTATTTTGAAATAACAGCCATTATTTCGAAATAACTTTACCAGCATCTACACAGCCAAACCGCTATTTTGAAATTAATTTGAAATAGCGGAGGACTTATTTCAAAATTGGTAAACCTGATTCCACGAGGAATAGTGCCAATTTTGAAATTTCTATTTCGAAATAAGCACTGTGTAGATGCTTATTTCAAAATAGAGGGCCTTCAGCCCTTCCCAGGGTGCGCTGGTGGCCACTCTGGGCACAACCAAAAAACTCCTCTCCCTCCCCCCATCCCTGGAGCCCTTAAAGGGGTAGACTCTGGCCACAGTGCCTGTGCCAGCTCCAAGCCTGCCAGCCCAGAGCCAGCAGTCGCTGCACCTGACCCAGTGGCCCCAGCATGAGCCAGGCAGCCAGTGCCAGCCAGCCCTCCCCAGGACCAGTCTGCCAGCTCCCAGGAGCCTGCCGGGGCTGGAAAAGGCAGGCGCCTCCCTGGTCCAGTGTGGAGATCATGGATTTAATTCAGGTTTGGGGGGATGCCTCCAACGTCCATGATCTCCACACTAAACAGAGGAACACAACCGTCTACAGCTGGATGGCTGCCAGCCTGGCCACCAAAGGTCACATGCGAATCCGGAGCAGGTTCGCATGAAAATAAAGGAGTTGTGGCAGATGTATGCCAGGGCCACAGGGGGCAGCTCCCAACCAGGGGCAGACCCAGATCCCTGCCCCTATTTTGATGCCATGGACTGCATCATGGGGGGCAGGACGGTCCGTGTCCCCCAGGTGGTCATCGACCCTGGGGCAGAGCTTGCTGCCTCCTGTTGCTCCAGCTCCTGCTGCCTCCCCAGCTCCCACTCCTCCTCCCACTCCTTCTCCCCCTTCCTCTTCTTCCTCCCAACACCTCTAGGGATGCCGAGGCCCCCGCACCCACGGTGCTGGGAGACAGTTGGGCTGGCAAGACCCCCCAACCCTGAGCCCTGAGTTTCTCCTCCCCCTTCCTCCCCTTGCTTCCCCCTGCCAGCTCCCTCCTCCCAGGTTTCCCCCTTCCTTCTCCCACCCTCCCTCCTCCCCTCTCCCACCTTCTTTACCCAGTCTCACCTCAGTTTCATTCCCCCCCACCCCAGTTTTGTTCAATGAAGAGGCTGTGTTGTAATGAACACACGTGTCTTTTATTGTACAGCAGGAAGGGGGGTTAGGGAGGGGTAAGTGGAAGGACGTGAGGGAGGAGTGAGGCACAAGCCCCCAGTGGGGCACACCAGGGAGACTGTTACTGCCTGCAGAACGTGCTGCCAGGCTCGCAGCAACACGTCCAGGAGAAGCACCAGAGTGCCCAGGGGTGGCTCCGGCTCCATGCTGCAGAGTGCTGTGGTGTCCTGAGTGAGGGCAACCAGAGCATGCAGAGAAAAAAATGCTTTGCTGTCCCTCAGAGAGGTAGGCAAGCAAGCAGGGAAACCTTAGAACCGTCTGTCCAGGGGGTTCCCTTTAAGCACAGGTCTCAGATAGTCTCAGGCAGCAGCCACACAAGGTAACTCCTGACCTGATGCCCTACCAGAACCAGTTCCGGCCAGCCTTAAATGTGATTCAGCATCCTATCAGTGTGGATGCGCTATTTCAAAATAGCAAAACGCTATTTCGAAATGCATTTTGTGTCTAGACACGTTATTTCAAAATAAACTATTTTGAAATAACTATTTTGAAATAACGCTGTAGTGTAGACATACCCAGAGAGAATAAGTCAGTTCCTTTCCTTGAAGAGGTTACTCCATCAGGCACAAGGTTGCAAATATCAGTTTTCTCTAAGGTAGTTGCCTCCATTTGCCTCTTGGGTGAACCTTTTCTTGGGAGAACTAAGGATCTGAAACAGAGAGCTATGCTTTCTTCATCCTGAACTCCTTCTGATAGGACTGCACAAGCTTTGTGCTACACATCACCTCTAGCATAAAGTTGACCATAAATTTAAGAGTTTTGATTGACATCATCACCCTCAGTAGAGCTCTTCCAGATTTACACTTTGCTACTATGGGCAGACATTGTCTTCACAGATTTTTCATCTGATTTCCTTACGCCTGTTTGATCAGTTTTTGATGAAAGTTATGTCATGGCCAACTGCAACAGTTAAAGTCAATACCACACCACTCTGGAACAGTTTAAAAATGGTTTCACTGATAATTTGTTAGGGCTTGCTACATCATTTCATCCATTCAAAAGGAGAGTATTAATGCTACTGTTGTTCAGAGGCTGTGTTCAGTTGGCCACGATTATAAATCCAAGTTCAGAAATATAAGTTGCTTAACAGACTCAATTCTGTTGCCGTTGAAATCAATGCAAATTGTGTCATTGACTTCAATGACAGCAGTATCAAAACACTAATGCCTTCAACTCCCTATTCGTTGATCCTTCTGGAATCTTCCCATGTAACTGTCTTATTTCTTTTTAATTTATTGAATAAATTACTGCAGTGTGTGGGAGTCCATTTGACAGAATATGTATCACAACAGCTAACAAATCTTATAGTTTATGATCAACTGAGGGATTATATTTAATATATTTCAAGGTTAAAAAAGACACAGAGATGGGTTTTTACATTTATTTTCATGAGCAGTCTTCAAATAAATTACTGCTATATCTCTGTAATGCAGATAGGGATTCTGGCTTGAAATAGGCCCTCAGAATGAATTTGCAGAAGCAATTTAATGACTCACTTTAAATATTTTTATTTCATAATGGAAATTTAAAAAAAAAAATAAAGTGAGGTTAAGTGCTATGAGTTAGCATTCTATTATTTGCTGCCCAAGTTATAGATTTCATTCATCATTAAAAACTTGAAATAATCACATTTCAGCCAACATGATAATTTTTGAATTTTTGAAATAAAATCTGTAACTCGTGGAATGAGGAGTAGCAGTTAATCCAAACTAAGGACTTAGTTCGGATTAACTTTAAACTGCCACGTGTAGCTGTGGGCAGTTAGTTCGGACTAAGGGGGATTTAAAAATGGCAGCCAGATGGGAACATGCAAATAAAGCCCGGGATATTTAAATCCCGGGCTTCATTTGCAACTCTGGTTGCCTGATTTGCCTACCTAGCTCGAATTAACGAGCTAGTGTAGACATACCCCCAGAGCTTAGTCTTCTGTGCTGGTTTTTTTTTAAAAAAACCCTAAGAGCAAGACTGCCGTGGGTACACAGATCGGAATAATTGTGGTTTGTCAGATTAGAAACAGGGTAATGTGTGAACTACTTTAGAAGTTCTGAAATCAGCACTAGAAACAATATTTTTCCATGTAGGAAAAACCTGGTCAGTAACTATTACAACTGTACAAGTTTAAAAAAAGCAGCTATAATAACAGGAGTTAAGTTTCATATTTGTAAATTGCGTATCGTCTTTGGCTCAAGATTTGCAGCTTTATTTCCATCCCTCAGTGAAGAGGATGATACAGTCAAACACAGTGTTTCTGGAGAACAGGTTGTTTGTATTATTACTCTCTCAGTAGTGCATTAGCAACCAAAGTAATGTTTGCAGCTGTGATCTGGTTCCAGTTTAGTGAGGCATATATCTGTGCATGCTATGGCCCAGACATAGGCATTACATTGCAGGATTTGAGTCATGAGTCATCCCCATTTACACCAAGCTTTGTTTAGTTCAACCAAGACCAGAGAGCTCCTAGGTGAGAGCAAGTGTGATGATCCAGTGGCACAAAGTTTGTGCAACCTTCACCAAAGCTAAAGGCTCCCAGATGGCCAGCTTAAAGCCAAAATGTAGGAGGTGCTGCCTAAAGGAAACAAAGCCAGAGATCCTGGGATTATATTCATTATGCAAATTCCCTGGGCAGTATAGCAAGCATGATTTCTATAGACCCATGGTTGTGGCCTTTACTAGGGCAGGGAAGCAGAATGATTATGTTTCAAAGATGTGGCACATTAGTGGAAGACAACTTGTCAGCAAGCTCCCGCTCTCCCTCTAAGGAAACCAACCAACCAAGTGGCAGCAAGTGCAGGTCATAGAGCACAAAATTTTTCCCAAACTGCTGCCACTTAACAAGCAGGTAGCTAAAATATGTGCCAGCTGCAGTTCTAGATGCTTTTCACATGAACCAGATGTACTGAACATTGCAGTAGTCTTGAGGGGCAGAGAGGCGTGAATGACTTTTGCAAAGCTTAATTACAGTAATTGTAGGTGCGATGTCAGAGATATGTAGAGTTGAAAGACACAGTTGCAATCCATAATTTTCCATACAGATTCACAAGTTCTAAAATACTATCCTCACATACATTTTGCAACAATTATGACAATATGAGGGCTCTTGGCAGAGACCTCACATGCCACCCTTTGGTAAACTTAACCTGCATACTTCTGACCCAGGGATACTCTATAAAACTATGCAACAAGAAGTTCCTGAATCACAACTTTGTAACCCATATTGTGTGATGACAGAGTGTTTTTTGTTGCTCTGGTGATCCTTGCCTTACCCATAAGGCCAGGCTACAACCAAATATCACCGTTAAGCTCCATCCATTTTCATGATCTTGTTCCCTTCTAAAAAGAGACTATTTTCATGTTTTCACTTAATTTTTCCTATATTATCCTTTCATGGAAAGAAATGAACACAACATTGTAGCAAACTGTTCATAAATATTGAAGGAAACATTGTTAATGATGGCTTAGAGAAATTCATGGGAAATTTCAGTATTTATTACTCTAAGGCATTAAAATTATAATTACTTTTCATAAGCCTTTTTATAGGAGTACTAAATCAACATCCAAGTGTGTTGGCTTTGCAGTTTTAAATGGAAACTAAAAGTTGGCTCTTTTAATCCAGTCTAACATTTTCCACTTGGTGCCAGTGGAACTGCAATATCATCCAGTGATTGGTCAGGATCCCCTTTTGCTATTGACAAGTATCAGAGGGGTAGCCGTGTTGGAGATTAATCAGACGAAGTGGGTCTTTGCCCACGAAAGCTTATGCTCCAATAAATCTGTTAGTCTATAAGGTGCCACAGGACTTCTCATTGTTTTTGCTATGGGGGTCACATTTTCCCAGCAGAAATTACTCCATTTGCTGCACTGAGCACCTTCCATGTAGTTACTGCCATTTGCTTTCCAACATCCTTGCTACCATTCTGAAGGAGGAAAAGGGCAGAGCTGCACAACAGGTCAATAGCAGAATCAGGAGTAGAATTTCTCTTTCCCAATTCCCAGTCAATACCCTTGGCTGCTGGATCATGCTGCCTGCTCACTAAGAATGTTGGCCGACAAGCTGATGTTCTATCTAGCAGAAGAGCAAAATGGCAAGAAAGCTTCCTTACCTAACTCAGCACTGCCTTCCTTGGACTCTCACCCGTGGGAAAAGACATTCAAGGTGCATGTTGAGAAGTTATGGGGCTTCCTTCCCCATGAATTCCTCTTTAGAACCAACCCAAAGGTGGAGGTGGTGCCTGTGACTCAGCAGAATTTATTACTGCTATTTGACTCTATATCTTCCTCCATCTCCATGGAGAAGAGCGTGAGATGAGACAAACTGCCACTCCCACTGCCCCCAAGTTTTGTGTACAGTGCCACTTCTGGACAATCAGTCCAAAGAGACTCTACTTCCTGGCTCCAGCTTTGCACAGCCAAGAGCTTATTGCTTGAATTAACTGATTTCCCCTGAAAGATCTCCACTAGCAGAAGTCACACTCCCCATGGTAATGGAAAAGGATGAACAGAAGAGAGTTTCCCCAAATCTGAAGAAAGCATGCTGTTTCTCAACATGGAGGAGGAGCGGCATTTGTCTTCCCCACACACAATAGCCCCACCACCTCATAAATTGAATGTAGGAGGATTCTGCAGTGACTGGGGGGAAAAGAATCCACCATGTTACATAGGGAATTGCAGCCCAGCCTGAATAAGAAGACTTCCCATATGAACAGACTTCCATAGAGCTTTAATTCTAGCTGAATCTCATGGTTACTATTAAGGATATGAATGATCTGGTCAGAGAGATGCAGGATTCTGTGACTTGAACTGATGTCCAGGACATCTTCATTTTCACTTCTGGGTTGCAGGGCCTGGGCTTTAAGCTTTGCAGGGCCCCCTGTGTCCTGGCCAACTGCCCTTTTTGCTACCTTCAAAGCCAGCTCTGGGTACATTTCCATGATTCATTACCTTATTGGTGGGCTCCTGTTGGTGGCTTTTAATAAAAAAAAATACACATGCCAAAATAATATTTAGTCTTGCTTTCAGAGCAGGACACTGAACTATACAATCACTCAAGAGCCTTTCCACTCCTACAATTCTATGAAAATGGTATCCTTAATCATTATGGTCAACAGCATCTAGATTACTCAAGGGCATCCAGAGACATCTTGTGGTTCAAGGATATATTACAGGTAAGTCTTATGCAGCCCACCTAGAGACACACTGAAAGCTGAGGTTAAAACAGCTATCACTATTGCTGAGCCTCTACATCTGTGGTGTCCAACATGCTAGCCACTAGCCACATGTGAATGTTTGGCTGGTTGACTGTGGCTAGTTCACGGTAGCAGTAGCCACTATAATGGCTACTGCTTCAGAACTGGTTGGATACCACAGCTCTACATTATATACACAACACATGGATCTAGCAGCCTATAAAGAGCCTGGCCTTCCTCAGACAACACAGTTGCAAAAGGATGCATTAGTGTTGCCAACTCCAAGCATTCGAACAATCATAATAGGCCCAAACATCCAATGAGATTCTAAACATATTTTAGCTGTTTGCATTTTGGCTTTTGAATTTTGGGAGTCCATGCTTTTTAAGCTTTTTTTCCATAGCCACAAAGTTAATAGTTTTGTTTGTTTTAAAGAAACTGGAAGACTGGAAACGTTCATGTCAACCTTTAATTCCAGAAGCCTGGGTTTTATAAAAGCTTTTCTTTTTAATTCCTGTGACATTGTGTTTTCCTGGAATCCCACATGGTTGCATGTTCCTACCCAAGGCAGAAAACTACACAATTGCATTGTAGTTTATTCCCTTTGTGGTGTTAAGAAGTGAGCAAATGTTCTTTGAAGGGGAAAAGGAGACAGATGCAGTATCTTCTGAATAAGAACAACCCAGCTTCCAGTTAATAGCAATATTTTTCTGGCTATGACTGCTGTCCCACTGCCTGTAGTGTTAATGGGGCTCGAATACTGGCAATGGCATGCTACCTAGTCTCATTTTTTGGATGATGATTGGCCCCAGCTGCAGGCTTATTTGTGCAGCCAGAGAATCGAGTGCTGAGGCATGTCTGTCCTATCTGGAGTTGGGCAGACATGCCTGCAGTCAATATTCAGCCCATCTCCTCCAGCCCCACAGATCTTCCCATACATAGGGACCTCACAGGAGATAAAGGGCTGTGGGATACAAGGGGAAGCTACAAGTAACATGGAGAGCAGCTAGACCCCACACATCGGAACTACCTAATAACTTCTCCCTTCGCCTTGCTGGGAGGCTGCACCACAATGAACTGACACCTGACCTCATGGGGATGCAGGGAGAGGCACAGTGCAGCCCTACAAAAGCCCACCCCCCACCATCCAGGCTGCATCCCTCCCGTCAATGCTACCCTGCTTGCAAGCTGGTTTGCAAGCCAGCAGCCTGGGAAGGCATATGCTAGCACTCCCTTCCCTGGCTACAGCCTCCAAGTCTGCCTTCTGCTTATTAGTAACTGCTAGATAATGACAACTTTGTGCTAGGAACAGAGGGGTTGCTACATATGGAATGTACTGTATTCACTTTGGGAGTTTTAAGTTAGCAGCACTGATGTTAAAACAGTACAATACCCATCTTGTTCATGACTGTCAATTCCAAAAACAAAAGTTGAAGGGTAGAGTTGTTAAAATCATAAGCAACACAAGAACTGCTTATTAGAGATGCAAAACCAATACATTCACACAAGATCATATCAGTTGTTTTCTCAGACCTCTCTCCCAGCAGATCACCAGAAAAAAGTTAACTCAATTACCCCCCAATATTATGGGCCCCTTACACCACTTAGTTTTACAGAGCTATTTATCAACTATCAACAAAAGTAACTCCATACCTGTCACCTGTTTTATGCACATTGAGTTCACATAAGTTAAAAAAAATACACCATCTTGGCTTTGCAGCCCAAACCTTGTAGCTGGCATGGGTTGGAACAGCAGTTTCTGCTGATACCTGCATAGGTCATTCGCACAAGCTATGACACAAGCCAGACTTCCCAAGTGATTTATTACGGCTGTAATGATGATATAGCTAGTGCATTAGTAATGCTCAGAAAGAGGCAGTAATTCTTCACTGAATTATGCCTGATCTTGTCTTGCTGGACACAAAGTGACATTGTATTCTGATGACAGACAATTAGGTTTTGAACTTGTACAGTGGATAACTTTTCACTGAGGCTTGATCTATACTGCTGTGTTAGCATAGTGTGGTATGTGGCACCTTACATTAACCTAATTATTTAAGCATTCACACTTAATATAATTCCCACCAACGAACTCACCCACTACACTGACTGGACTTCACTTCTGCCAGAGGCATAGTGCGTAATTTGATGGGCATAGGTCAACACAGGGTCAGTGCAAGCATTGCTTGTATCAGTTGTTGCTGCCTTTCAGAAGCTCTCCTAGAGTGTCCCACAGTGACAGTCACACTGGTGCAAGCGCTCCTGGGGAGGCTATTTAACACTAGTGCGGACATACAGACGCAATTTAATTACTGCAGTGGCTGTACATCAATCTAACTTGGGTATACTTGTTTGAGAGTCCTTACAGATGGAAGGCTGGCTGTGCTCATGGAAGCAAGTACCGATGACTATAGGATTTCTACTTAAAGCCTCAGATCTTTCCCAGGAAAGGGGCACTTCATACAGTAACTCTGCCTCAGTAACAGTTTCTAGCTCAATGGATCACACCAGAGGTTTTGTTCACTGTTTTCGCAGCATGACACTTGAGCTGCATCTTTCATCTAAACTAAAATAATGGTAACATTAGCCATAGGGATGCACTTCAGTGTCTTCTGGCTAAGATTTCCCTCCCGCTATTACTGTTTTTTAATATCTCAACAATAGACTTAAAACACTACCCTGCAAGGTTCTGTAATGGATCCATGCACTCTTTGACCTACCCATGCTAACACTGAACTACCCTTACCTCAAAGCAGACATTCTAGCCCTTCAAGCTAGCAACCCCAGGTGAAGGTTACACAGAAAGCATAGGAATTGCAACAAAAATGCTTTAAAGAAACACTACTTTGGAATAAAATGGCAATATTTTGACTCAATCACCCACTGTATCACTTGAGTGACTTTCATATCAATCTGTCTGTATTGCCCTTCTGTAAAAGGCCATCATGTGAGAATAATAGTTTGGTACCTTCTGATATACTTGAAAGAAAAGATAAAGATATGTAAAGGGATTAAGTGATAGATTTGTTAGTCTGTCCTTTTTGTGCATAGCCAGATGAATAGAAGACTCATTACAAAGCTCCACTTCAGGGAAGACTCATCAGTTATAATCAAGGCAAAAACTAAAGAGACTATACTAGCCAAGCAATTGGAAATCCATTCACCTGATGGCTGCCACTAATGTAAGAAGGGATGTGGAAAGCTGGAGGTACATAAAAACCAATCAAGTTGATCTCCCACCCACAGAACATGAGTCCCATTAGGTCCAAGTTCAGCTAAATAAAGTTAGCATTGCTACTATCGACACTCCCTATTCTACGAAGAAGATGACCAGTGAACAGAGCAGGGGTGGGCAATAATTTATGCAGGGGCGCCACTTCATGAATTTTGGTGATGGGCCAGCTACTCCCTCCTTACCACCAGGCAGAAGGTGCAGTTACCTCTAGGAGCCACATGCCCCTAGCAGGGAAGGGAGCCATCAGCCATAGTGAATGACTTCTTAACACACTTCTGCGCCCCCAAGTCTTGATTCGCCTGGAGGCGGGAGAGCAGCAGGGCTGGCTGCAGGCTGGATCTTGCCCACCCCGGTACAGAGATAATAATCCAGCACATTCTAACACTCAATTCATTCCCAAAATAATGTGTGGGCATGCATGTCCTAAAGCCCCCCTTCCCACCTCCCCACACACATGCATGCAGTGTGCCACTGTAGGCACTCCTTGTCTTAGGCTTTGTCTACACTTAAACATAGAAAGTGCAGCCACAGCAGGAGTGCTGGCAGAGTACTATGTAAACTACCTCCTTGAGGGGAGTAGCTAACGGTGCTGGGAGCATGACTCCCAGTGCTGTAGCCTGATTCACACTGGCGCGTTACAGCGCTGTCACTTGCTGCGCTTGGTGTGGGGGGGGGTTTTTTAGCGGGGGGAGGGGGGAAGTGTCACATCTCTGAGCCAGAAAGTTACAGTGCTGTACTGTGCCAGAGTAGACTTAGCCTTAGTTTCCCCACATCTAGGGCTTTTTTGTGTCTCTCCCATGCAGTCACATGACTCATCCCTCTTGGTGACGCAGCACTCTCAGAGTTCACTCCCCATTCGACACAATAATAGTCTAAACAAACCAAAATTACATTCTCCCTGCTTGGGCTCTTTTTC
Organism: Rafetus swinhoei; assembly: GCA_019425775.1. Taxonomy (NCBI): domain Eukaryota; kingdom Metazoa; phylum Chordata; order Testudines; family Trionychidae; genus Rafetus; species Rafetus swinhoei. The sequence goes on along the minus strand of CM033424.1, from coordinate 134,518,823 downwards.
AGCCCACCCTCTGGGCTCTGTTCTCAGCCCCTTCTCACTTACCTTTCAGTCTCCCTGGCCCTGCACTCCCGAGCTACTTCCCTCAAGCCCTGCACACCTTACTGCAAAGCCTTCACAGAGCCCAGCCTTCCTCTGGCAAGTTCCTCTCACAAACTGACACCTCTCCTTTTGTGAGGCCCAGGTGTTTCAGGCTGTCATCTGACCCCAGCCAGTCCATTCCCTTTTGGATGGGAGGCATTTCATTATGGCACAGGTGGGGCTGACTGAACAATGCTGGCTAACCCTAATGCTTCTGGCCCTTCAGACGCAGGCCAACCTGTTACAGAATTATAAAGCTGAGTGATACATTATCTAGCTCTGTGATCCAAGGAACTGATATGTACAAATTCTATTAGGATCCTACAGAGAAGTGTTCCCTCTAATTTTTTCCATCTGTGTGCAGAATTTTGCCATGTGCAGCTATGCACCACCAGTAGAAACTAGGACACATGGAATTGGCCACTGTCAGCAGACAGGGTACTGGGCTGGATGGACCTTTGGTCTGACCCAGTATGGCCATTCTTATGTTCTTAAGCACACACTGCCAGCTGTGCAGCATTTGAATCTCTCCTGGATACCGGCCAATCACACAGCTTACAAGGAACACTAATTAGGACATACTTGCTTTCAACCCTTTCCAATCCTTGAAGGAACTGCTTTTTGCTGGGAGGGAGGGTGGTTATGCTTAGGAAAACAGGCCATACTAGAAGATGTCTGTGACTGATACAAACTTCAAGCCTGATTTAGCTAAGCAGGTATCCATCCCTGACCAGGAGATGGCTGAAACAGGTACTGAACTTCAAGCATGCGCTTAAGTTATTTGCCATATAGGAAACTGACAATTATATTTTGATATCTTTTCAGCCTTGTTGAGCAAACTTGCTCCAATCAAGCCCCTCGATTCTGACTTGCAATAATGCAACTGTGAACAATGGGGGAAATGAGGTGTATTAATTCATTACTATTGCATGTGACCAAGTTATTAGGGTAGTTACTGTATCATTATATTTAATTATGGGAGTGTTTACTGTAGGTTTAGTTTAGTGGCAAGCAGGAAGGCAATACTGGAAGTTTAGTGGCAAATAGGAAGGCAATACTGGAGCTCTAGAAACGTGTAGACCTGTGGCACCTTACAGACTAACAAATGTATATACAAATGTATATAACATGAGCTTTCATGGGCAAAAACCTACTTCCTCAGATGAGATGAGCAAGAGTGGAGAAAAAAGGGGGACCCTCAGAATAAGAAGCGGGGTGGGTGGGGAAGTATCTGTCAATTGTAGTCCTGGTGCTAATGAGGCTAATTGAGAAGGCTGGAAGTGTCCCATACTTAGCTTTTGATGTCAATGGGGCATTAAATGTAATGAAAACTGGTTTTATAATATGTCATCCAGTTCAAGTCTTTGTTAAGCCCAAGGGAAATAGTGTCAACTTTGCATAGGAAGGTCAATTCCCCACTCTCTGTAGTTGGCTTGTGAAATTCCTTTGTAGAAAGATGGCTACTTTTAAATCCATCAGAGTGCCCAGGCAGATGAAAATACTCCTGTGTTACCATTTCTGATGTCTGACTTATGTCTATTAACCCTTTGTCATAGAGACTGGCCAGTCTGGCCAATATACATGGCAGAGGGGTGTTGCTGGCACTTGATGGCATATATCACATTAGAGGATGTGAAGTTGTATGAGCCTCTGATCTGGTGGTTTATGTGATTATGTCCTGTGATGGTGTCACTTGTGTAGATGTGTGGATAAAGTTGGCAACAGGTTTATTGCAAGGGTAGGTTCCTGGGTGAGTGTATCTGAGGTGGGATGTGTGGTTGTTGGAAAGTATTTGCTTCAGGTTAGGGGGATATCTGTAGGCGAGGACTGGCCAGTCTCCCAAGGCCTGTGAGAGTGATGGATCATTTTCCATGGTAGGTTGTAGATAGTCAGTGATGTTCTGGGTTTAAGCTGGGGGCTGTAGGTGATGACTAGTGATGTTCTGTTATTTTCCTTGTTGCACTTGTCTTGAAGAAACAGATTCCTGGGTACTCATTTGGCTCAGTCTATCTGTTTCTTCACTTCCCCAGGTGGTCATTTAAGTTTTAAGAACACCTGATACAGATCTTGTAGGTATTTGTCTCTGTCTGTGGAATTGGAGAAGATCTGGTTTTATCTTAGGGCCTGGTTGTAAGTTAGAGAGGCAGGATGGGTGAGAATTTCTCTTAATAGAGGAGATTCTGTTGGTGAAAGAGACAAGCTTTTCTGCTCTTCTTCAGCTCAGAACCTGTCAGGAGGGAAGCCTGAACACTGTGCAACCCAGTAGCAGATAGCTGGGGCTACAACAGCCTTCAGAAGACATGCATGGTGCTTTGGGTTTGTTATATGCAAGGTGATCATAGGTTTTGGCAATAAAGGGTCTTACTTCTCTTTTCCTTTCCCCATAAATAGACATTTAAGAGATATGACACTTACTTCTCAATGACGCAGCCCCTTAACAGTAACCAGTCCTGCCACAACCCTAACAGCTGTCATTGCATCCAAGAATAGCAATGAAATAGTTAACTGTCTTGAAAGCGCCCCATGACTGTCAGCCTTGGAGAAGAATTAGTTCACGTGGCTTTGTGAGCCTGCAAACACACTGAAATAGCTCAGACAAAACTGTATCAGTTGCATTCATTCAATATTTGGAATGTTACCCTTCCAACTGTAATGCCTAGAAATGGATGCCAACACTGAGTACCTAAGATTAGGATCTTAAATCTTTATGCACCTGTACATCTCCTCCAGGCTGGATTTTTAATTTTCAGACCACACAAGGATGCAAGAAACCCGGCCAGAATTCAGTTGCATATATCTGCTCACAGCCCTAATTACAGAGGATTCTCCCCACAGCCTGGCCCTTCAAAATCATAATGCCATTCTTAAGATGACTAAAAAGTCCAGCTGCTGAGTCTGTCTGCCAGCAGCTCCAAGTGCTGTCCAAGGCTCAATACAACCTCAGCTGGACAAACCCAGTACCTATAGTAATTAGAAATGAAGTGCTTGTCAGACCACATATAGCATCCCACCACCCTGTTTTCCTCTTTAAAAATGTTAACACACAGAAAGGGAGATGTAGGACCCAAGTCTCTTAAGTTCCAAGTATTTCCTGCAAATTTCTCTCAACATCTACTGAATAAACTGACTCTCAAAAGATTGTTCAGTGCCTTGCAGAAACTAAGACTTGAATGCTAAAAACATCAGTGAAAAGTAAACTTGCCATTTTTTGAAAGCACAAGAATCAGGAACTTAAAAGCTACTTATTTCTGCAGCACTTGAACTTCAGTCTCATTGTACACATAGCCCTGGTCTACACTAGGGATTTATTTCAAAATAACTCCCCTTATTTTGAAACAACAAGAGGAGCATCCACACTACCAAGCCTGTGATTTTGAAATAAGGGGCTGGTTATTCTGAAATAATAACTCCTGCTTTCCACGAGGAACACCACTTATTTTGAAATAACTACTCCCCAGTGTTTCCTGGGGCTCTAAGTCAAGGTAGCGCATCCATATTGACTGAGCCTACCTCAGACTAATTTCAAGGCCTCCCTGTAGTGTGAACATGCTATTTCAAAATAATTATTTTGAAATAACTCCCAAAATAATTATTTTGAAATAACTGCGCAAAAACTTGCCAGCTGTCTACACTGACTGCTTGAATTTGCGCAAGAACACTGACGATCTAATGTATGATTGTCAGTGTTCTTGCGCAAATACACTGACGCGCCTGCTTGGGAAAAAGCCCTCTTGAGCAAATGCTTTTGCGCAAGAGGGCCAGTGTAGACAGGTAAGAACTGTTTTGCGCAAAAAAGCCCCGATGGCAAAAATGGCCACCGGAGCTTTCTTGCGCAAAACCGCGTCTAGATTGGCACGGATGCTTTTGCGCCAAAGCGCTTTTTTGCCAATCTAGGCGCTCTTTTCCACAAATACTTTTAACGGAAAAACGTTTCCGTTAAAAGCATTTGCGGAAAATCATGCCAGTCTAGACTCAGCCTATGGCTTTTACACAGTGTATTTTCCTTGACATGTTTAGGGACTGGTTACAAGTGTGATTTCATTCTCTCAATTAACAGTTTAAAATTAAACCAATGACATCAGAGGTGCAATCCTCAATTTAATGTTAAATCATTAGACTCGAGAACTAGTCACTCAGCAAACATGTACTTTTCCAGAGTCCAAAGACAAATACTGTGGAAATTATATTAAAAATAGTATGTAACAATGGAATCTATTATGATTAATGGCAGCTATCAAACTCACTACATAACTGAATCTGACTGAAAGCCACATGATGAAATGCCTACCTTTCCTCCTTATGAGGGGACTAGGACAAAAGCAGTCTAACACCAGTGGAGTATAATCAGGAACTGTGCAACAAAATTGCCATAATTTTGAACTGCTCCATTGGAACATATTCCTGCACCCTGATGAAATATTCAATCAATATACTGCAGTGCATCAGATTACTCTTTTGGAACTCTATAGTAATTTGATTATATAGCTGTATGAGGACATCATGGACACTAGGGAGATCATCATGCTACTATATGTTGTCTTCTGATACTATTACAGAGGACCCAATAACAACTTCAGAACCAGAGAAAAACAGAGCATGTCCTGAAATTCCCCAATTCTCCACCATCATAAAGAGCCAGCTCCTTATTCCCCTCCTGCCACTCAGGTATATAATCCTCTCTTCCCTATCCAGAAGTCAAGAAGATACTGGAGACCATCATGAGGAGATTACAATGAAATATCATCCTGTCACCATGGCAGACAAGCCTGAGGGCATTCAGTGAAATGCCTGTCTGGCTCAGACACAATAGAAGGCTATAATTCTTCCTACAGTAGTCATCATTAGAGAGTCAGCATTTGCCCATGGTTATTATACAACTGTAGTTGGCATACTAAAGGCTTCCCCTGAGAGATTCACTTCCATATCCCATGAAACATCAGAGCTAAAAGTGAGAGCTTTATCCCATGGTAGAAAGACTGAGGATTCTTAGTTACTTCACTTATTTCCCATTTGTGGGTCACTTGTTAAGTAGTATTAGCTCCATTTGAAACCACTGTAGAGACAAACCCAATCACACTTTTGCAAAACCATCAAGGAAAAAATCCCACTCACTCTATATTTGTAGAGCCATAATAGAATCACCCTTATCATCTATACCAGTAATGTAATTGTCATATAAACAAAAACGTACAGGATTTAAATATTTTAACTTCTCCCCATATTTTGGGGAAAATAACTTTGTGTTTTGCAATTGTCAGATAATGGCAACTTACCTGTATAGCATGGCATTCCATCTGGTGCTTCAGCTTTGCCTCAGATGAGTCTCCCTGAAGCTGGTAAGTGATTTGTTGTTCTGGCAAGAAATCAAGAGGCTTCCGTTTGGACTCATTTGATTGCTTTGAAAGGGGAAATACTTGGTCCTTCAGCCTTCCTCAGAAGTTCTCTTTTTTGATAATTAAGCCAACACCCATTTTAAACCCTTTCAGGAAAACTCTGTTCCATTTCTAGGTGGGAGAAGATACCTCTCGATCAAGAAAAAAAAACAGGGTCCCAGAAAGAAAAGCCTTTATAAAGACAAGGTCACATCATTCTGCCTGTCTGAGGTCACACAGCCCAGGTACACAGTTTCAACCCTTTAACACAGTAACAGGGTTTTTTTCCCACCCTCAATATAGGGATTGGCTCCTTAGTCCAAGGACAGAGAAATTATCTTTTATCTCTGGAGTCTCTCACAGTTTGCTGAGGAACACAAACAAACAGCTCTTTGTCAGCTCACCCTTACAAATACAGGACCCTTCTTAGGCTACTATTAGGGTTGCCAGGTGTCTGGTATTCTACTGGGCAGTCCGGTATTTGAGCTCTTTGTCCGATAAAAAAAATCAGAGAATACCGGATATGTGCAATGTCCGGTATTCTCTGATTTTTCTGGCTGCGCACCGGACGGAAGCCTGGCGTGGGCGGGGGGAGCAGCTGGAAGGCGGGGCCACGATCGGCGCTAGGAGCCTGTGATTGCGCAGAAGCCTGGCAGGGGCGGGGGGAGTGGCTGGGACTCCCAGCCACTCCCCCCGCTCTCACAAGGCTTCTGAAGCGCCCAGAGCGCTACCAGGTGGGGAGTCCCAGCTGGGAGGCGGGGCCGCAGTCGCTGCTCTGGGTGCTTCAGAAGCCTAGCCAGGGTGGGCCAAGTGGCTGGGAGTCCCAGCCACTTGCCCCACCCCGGCTAGGCTTCTGAAGCACCCAGAGTGGTGATTGCGGCCGCGCCTCCCAGCTGGGACTCCCAGGCTGGGAGGCGGAGCGCCATTGGCGCTGGGAGCCTGTGATTGCGCAGAAGCTTGGCAGGGGCGGGGGGAGTGGCTGGGAGTCCGCCCCCACAAGGCTTCTGCACAATCACAGGTTCCCAGCGCCGATAGTGGCCCTGCCTCCCAGCTTGGGAGTCCCAGCTGGGAGGCGGGGTTGTGATCGCCGCTTATCCTGCGTTCCTTTTTTTTTTTTTTTTGGCTCAAAATACCGCGTGTCTGGTATTCTTTGGGAGATCATCTGGCAACCCTACTTATTTACCAACAAGAGAACCACATTGATAACTCCTGTTACTACTTTATAAGTTCCAGGATTTAGCTGATCACAAGACCTTCCCTCTGAGGAATTTCAACCCAGCCTGGAAAGAAAAAAAATCCTTCTGTCTGCCTGCCTTACCCATTAGAGTCACCTCAAGAAGCAAGCAGAGCTCTTGCCCTCTCAGAAGCTAATACCATTCTCACATGAGGGAAGGGAGAAGAAAGGGCCCAGTAGCTCAAGATGGCTTCACTTCTTCCTCTCCTCTGGATGGCTCCTCTGTTCCTCTCCCGTCCCAATACCAGGTGTGGGAAATGGCAGAGGGGAATGTGTGAAGAGCCTCTGGAGCCAAGGCCCAGCCCTAGCCTAGTAGGTAGAGCAGGAGACTCTGTTACACCATCCACCTTGTGTGGGAGAACAAAGTGAAGTACTGCAGGAGAAACAGCAATAAAGAGGCATGCAGCTAATGGGAGACCTGGGGAGACAAAATTTAGTTCTGGAGAAGGGATGATGTGAGAGTGAGCTCTCTGCAGCTGGGCCCAAAATCACCTGAGTAAATTTGGGAGCACTAGCAGCACCCATTCACTCACATGGTCTCCCAAGATGAGCAGGAGGGATTCAAAACCCAGAAGGCATACCAAAAGTAAGGTCAAGGCTTTTTTAAAAAAGATAAATAATAAAGAAGATCATAATGTTGGGAGTAATTTCACTACCGTAGAATCTTTGAGGTTGGCAGTGCTGGGGGGGTAGATCCTCACCACTAATGCGAGTTCCAAGCAACATGTTCATAATTCTGTTGTCAAATCTAGGGTCTACAGTTGCTATTGGGCCATCTTTAAAGGGCCAGAACTTGAAGCCAGGATATGGCAGCGTAACCATTTGGCTAACACATGTTATTTGCTCCACTGTGTTGATCCACAAGCAATGTTAGTTTATTAAAGCTAATACCTAGAGCGATTAACCTTTTAGCTCAATCTGTGGCAGCTCAGGCCTTTTGTTGTAGAAGATCCCAGTTCAGTTACCAGTAGATAAGAGCTGTAAGTTTCATATCCTCTGTGGATTGACATACAGAGGATTTTTTTTTTTTGCAACAGAAAAATAAAAAAGGCACTTTATCACACTATTATAGCTAGGCTGAGGTTGTAATAATAGCTCTGCCACTATTATCTGAGAGGGGAGGCAAAAAAGGAAACGTGTGTATCTTATACACAATGCAGATGGTGCACAGCAGTCATAAAGGTTTGGCTGGTGTGAATTTAGATGACTGCATTACTCACAAATGGCAAAGCAGTTAGTGAATTATGCAAACCATCTCAAATGAGCACCAATACAAATTTTGCATCATGCCATCATGTATTTAATGACATATATTTTACAGAAACTATTTTTAGAGATGTTTTAGATAGTAAGCAATTGTGTATCTTTAAAGAAAAAAAAAAGCCCTGCCTGTAAAACAAAGTTTCCTTAATACCTGGAGTCAAATTTTACATACTTCAGAGGAAGAGCAAAAATTAACACATTTTGGAAAATTCTGCCAAATAATTATTTTTCCCATACATAATGTCACAATTTTAAGGTCTAGCATCTTGTGTTAAAAGCTCGAAATAAGCATTCTGTTCCGCTAAAAGGGAGGAAATCATAGGTCTTGTCGAAGTTCTCTTTTGTAGCCTACTTGATTCATGAGCTATTTGGTCTTAAACCTGCCAGTGGTCTGGCATGAACTATTCCCCACTCTGCTCCCCAGACCAGTGTAACTTGGAAGGAAATCCCACATTTATTGCAGTTTATTATTGTTTGACAGACAGCTCTGCAGGTCTTCAAGATGGGAGCCACAGTCCTCCACCAGATATGAAGGATAGGCAGAGTACAGGTCAAGTACAATATATATGTTTTTATCATACAGTTCTGCTGTTTATCATAACCCATAACTTATAGGCATATACTATGAGAAAAAATGAATAGCTATTTTATTTTTTGTATAAACATTGTTCAAGGAAACAATGATTGCATTAAGTAGACGCATTTTATTATTTTGCTGCTGTTGAATTCTTGTCCCATATGCCACAGCATGAAACTCAGGCAGCCATGGAAAAAGCCATTGTAAACAGAGAGAGGATGTGGTTTCCTTAGCAACAGAAAACTCTTAGAAAAACTCATTCCTTCAGGTTGCAATTCAGTTTACGAACCTCCACATCTGCTTACATGGAGAATGAGACACCTGGGAATATGTTTCTAGAGCAATGAGCAAGAAATTAGAAAACAACAAACATTATGTTGCTAATTTTCTGTGTGCTGTGATGCAAATGAGCCCTGTGATGTTCACCGTGATTAACCACACAGAGAACATGATGTGACTAGGATTAAAACCCTGACCAAAACGTTTAGGCTCTCCTGTCAGTCTTGCTGAGTGTTGGAAGGAATGGGGTCACCAAAGAACATGGCTGCCCAATATCTATTAGTGAAGCTTAGTATCTGAATGGAGAAATATGAAACAAAAACCCTTTTACCTCGAGGACCCAACATAAACCAGAGGAAGGAGAGAACTGTACAGTCAAGATTATGCCAGGGAGAGAACAAGCAGGTGGTTCTGCTTGCTATCTCCAGGAACTATTGGTGTAGAAAATTATTTCCCTGTGTAATTTGAGATCAGTCTCTGCAGATTTGAAGTAATTTTTACTTTCATGGCTTGTACTGAGGGACCTTAAAGAGACAAGGCATTTTTATTTTCCAATAGGCTATTTGTAAATAAATTGCACCTCATTGGTGTTTCCCCTGTAGCTTCATTACATGGATTCCTTTGCCTACCTGCCACCACTGCAGCTGGCATATCACATTCAGCTTGACATTTTCAGGAAATCTGCAACAGCCAGACTTCACTTGGCACATCTGAGAAGCCAGTGAGCTCCCCAGTTGTTCAGCACCTGACTCTTACTCAACAGCCACTGAAAAGAAAGAAAAAAGCTAATTTCAAGGGATGGTTGTGCACTAGTCACATGATTCAGTGTTGTTCCAACAGTTAATGGCTGCAGTAGATATAAATGAGTGAATGAATATGTGGGAATGGTAACCTTTACCATGAAAGATCTTGGAGATGCTGTGGCTATCACATTCCAGGCAGACCAGAAAAAAGCCACTTTCAATATTTATAAAATGAGATTCTCAGTCTCATGAGAATTACCCTCACATAATCCTCTTCTATGAGTAGTTTAGGTGCGTGACTGACGGACCTCTGATAATTTTTGGTTCATGTACTGGACATTCTGTGGTATGGGAAGGAAGAGGACTATATACATGTTTTCTAAGAAGGAGTATATACTGAGTCAGTTTCCTTTCTGTTTACCACCTTGCAGATTGCAAACTATATTTCCATAGAACTTGATTTTGAGGAGTCAAAGCCAGTCCCCCACTTTTTTTCCATTCTTTTGGAACATGCACTACACTTGATCCATCAGACAAGAATAGGCATTCAAAAATGTAAATTATGTAATAATTTACTAGACTTTCCCAAAATGAAATTCTTCTCAGTTGCCCCCAACCTATTGTTGAGGACCATCAGCTCTCAAAATTAAGTTGGCTAATGTATATGTGAATGGACTTTACAAAAGCACATGACAAAATGAACATGTGCACAAATTCTATTGAAAATGAATGAGCTTGTGTTTCTATATTACTCAGAAAATGCAGAGTGGAATTTTCAAAACCATCTACTGTAGACTTCCGATAATCCAGAATCTTTTGGGTACCAGATTATCTGATATGCTGAACTATCAGGAGGTACTATAAGCTGGTTATATATATACAGTATACAGTATATACTGTATATAAACTGTTTTTAACCCTTTTTATTGTACATACTGTATACAGTATACTGTAATGTTTTAGGTTTTTTTACCCATTTTTACCCTTTTTGCTCAGTTCAGCTGCTGCCGATGCTGCCTTGAGACTCATTTTTTGCCAAAGCTCACTCACTAGGCTCTTGCCATTTTGATGCTGGACTATCGGGAGTGCTGTACAATTGGATGCCCAACTATTGGAGTTTTACTGTATTTTGAATCCAGGTCTTAAAACACTGGACACAAAACACACTTTCCGGAGTGTGTTTACATTACAAAAATAATGTATTCTTTTCTGGTAACTTTACAAATTTTCTTTAGGTTGTTTTGCATTTTATTTCAGTTAACAGAACAACGTAATAATTTACAGTCATTTATGCTTCATGAATTTTAATGTGGGTCTGATTGTAAAAACAGCAACAACAGCAGCAAAACTGAATAAGAACACAGGATGTGTGGCTGGTTCCAGTGAAAGTTTTTAAGAATTTTCAGAAATTTGGGGGGGAGAGGAGGTGTTTGGCAGCTAATATTAATGATAATGGTCCACTGTTAAGGTTTTACCTAAGATGGCAGCTTCATTTTTTCTTCCTACTACCCTGATTGGCTGGGTTGGATGATGATGAAAGCAGAAAGAGAAAACTGTATTTCTTTTAGTCAAGCCAAGGTTTAGTATTCTTCATGTTGCTTCAGCCTATGTCCTTTCAAAAGAAGCACAGAGTGGAGCACATCTACACAGCAGCGTTATTTCAGAATAACTGACGTTATTTCAAAATAATAACAAAGTGTACATCTACGCAGAAAGCCATTATTTCGATATAATGTCGAGCTGGAGGACCTCTGTAGGATGAAAATTTCTGAGGCAGGCTATGATATTTTGTTAAGAACATCTATTCTAAATTGGAGTCTGGGACTAGCACACACACAAAGTACTTAATGGCACACACACTAGCCCAGGGTGGAAGACAGGGCATGATACATGCAATGGTGCTAGGAAACTGTTAAGTACTCCTAAAGTCTCTGCTTTAATCCCTAGATGGACCACATCCTGCAGAGATACCTTCTTGAAGCTGATGTCTGCTTTGTTTAAATACTTGTCTTACTGGAAACACTGATGTCTGCTTTGTTTAAATGGAAACACTACTCTTATTAGCACCTATCCAGGGGTCCAGGATCTTACTCCCCCAATCACTTTGATCTGCCCATTGAGCATCCTATATAATTAGTTGTAACCTATTGTTTGGCAGTGTTCACTGAGCTCAAGCAAGTGATGTGACACTCCAACCAGCGCTGTGTGTAATAAACTTCTGCTTGCTTCACATACGATGTCCAGATTCTATTCCTTCACTTCTTACTCTGACTTCTGTAACCCTCATTTCACAAGGAGTAAGGGAAGTTGAAGGAAGAGTGTTCTTCCTTCTACTTCCTGCTCTGTAGACAGTGCCAAAGGCCAAATTAAGCTATTTTGACTCTAGCTATGCAATTGACGTAGCTGAAATTGCGCAGCTTAGTTCAACTTTTGCCCTGCAGTGTAGACATGCCCCTTTAGGTGATTATCTATTTCTCATAGCTGGCTTAATACTGAAGAAATAAACAGGGAAGTGAATTAGGAAGAAAGGAAACCCTGAAGTGCAACTTGATCCATCTCTTCATTAAAAACATTACTGCAGTTTTGTGTCCACCAGCACTTTTGTAATGCAATGTTTAAAAACACTGCTCCTGTTTATTGCCATGACTTACCTCGTCAGTGTATTGGAGGGTGGGAGAAGAACCAAGTCCAAGTCATCATTCTCCCACCACAGGACTTCCTTAATGAGCTGTGAAAAATGGAACTCTCCTCCTGAGAAAAATTTCACTTCATAGAACTAATTTTCATTTTGAACAAAGAACGTGACACTGAGCCAGTGAAGTTTAAGCAAACCAGCAGGCTGGGTGATCTGGGAGTATAATGGGTTCAACTCACCACCACAGTAACTCCTGCTGGTACATCTGAGAATTAGCTCTTTCCCACTCTGGAGCATCCTTCTCTGCCAGTGTCTCATCTGCCGTAGTCTTACCCTTTTTTCTCCACCACTCAGCAGGAGCCACATCCCACCTGGACCGCAGTACCCCTTCCTTCAGGGTACTTCTTTCCTGACAGTGCCACATACTTGGGTTCTCCTCTCCCCAGGGAGCCCCATTATCCCCAAATCCATCTTGTCTCAGTGACCTACTGCCATTCGTCATCTAGCCCCTTCCTGAGGAGGCTCATTGAAGTCTGAATTGGCCACTCATCATTGGCAAGGGGAAGTGGACCTGCTGCCATTCTTTCCCAGCTGCTCCTCATCAACCCTAGGACCTCCTCGGGCCATTGCAGTAAGGCCTCAGCCCGGGAGTTCACTAGGTTGGAGCTCCCCAGAACTGCTATATCCAAGGTACCCTTCCCTAAGTCAATCTCCCTCTAAAGCTGGAAGAGATTGACTTCCCCCCTTTTGATGCAATTTTGTTTATTTACAAAGAGGCTGTGTCTACACTGGGCCACTTATTCCGGAAAATCAGCCGCTTTTCCGGAATAAGCTGCGAGCTGTCTACACTGGCCCCTTGAATTTCCGGAAAAGCACTGACGATCTACAGTAAGAAATCAGCTGCTTTTCCGGAAAAACTATGCTGCTCCCGCTCGCAAAGTCCTTTTCCGGAAAACTGTTCCGGAAAAGGGCCAGTGTAGACAGCCCAGTAGTCTTTTCATAAAAAGCCCGATCGCGAAAATGGCGATCGGGCTTTTTCGAGCAGCGTCTACATTGGCCATGGGCGCTTTCGGAAAAGGGCTTTTCCGGAAAAGCATCCTGCCAATGTAGACGCTCTTTTTCCGGAAATACTTATAACGGAAAACTGTTCCGTTTTAAGCATTTCCGGAAAATCATGCCAGTGTAGACGTAGCCAGAATGTTTAAATTCCTGTTTCCCTGGCCACACAGGAGGAACTAAAGTCATCAACGCAGAGATGCATTCTTGCTCATGGCATCAAAAACTGTTTTGGCCAGAACTCAACCATAAGCGCTCTCACACGCTCTCTCTCTCTCTCGGCTGTTTCCAAGCTCATGCTACCACCTGGTTGTTCATGGGAGATAGATGGGGTGAGGGGAAGAGGGTGAACAAGATGAAAGACGGAGAGGCACACACACATAACCATGTATCTAACTACCATACCTACAGCTAAGCGTCAACAAAAAGCCTCCCATGAAGGTCCTTAGGCCCACACAAGGCCAGATAGGAACTCTGTTTGTTTCTCTTATATACAATGTGAATGGAAGGCAGCTGCTGCGCTACTCAGTTAATCATAGAATCATAGAATACTAGGACTGGAAGGAACCTCAAGAGGTCATTGAGTCCAGTCCCCTGCCCTCATGGCAGGACCAAATACTGTCTAGACCATCCCTGATAGACATTTATCTAACCTACTCTTAAATATCTCCAGAGATGGGGATTCCACAACCTCCCTATGCAATTTATTCCAGTGTTTGACTTCCCTGACAGTTAGGAAGTTTTTCCCAATGTCCAACCTAAACCTCCCTTGCTGCAGTTTAAGCCCATTGCTTCTTGTTCTATTCTCAGAGGCCAAGATGAACAAGTTTTCTCCCTCCTCCTTATGACACCCTTTTAGATACCTGAAAACAGCTATCATGTCCCCCCTCAGTTTTCTCTTTTCTAAACTAAACAAACCCAATTCTTTCAGCCTTCCTTCATAGGTCATGTTCTCTGGACCTTTAATCATTCGTGTTGCTCTTCTCTGGACCCTCTCCAATTTCTCCACATCTGTCTTGAAATGCGGTGCCCAGAACTGGACACAATACTCCAACTGAGCCTAACCAGCGCAGAGTAGAGTGGAAGAATGACTTCTCGTGTCTTGCTCACAACACACCTGTTAATGCATCCTAGAATCATGTTTGCTTTTTTTGCAACAGCATCACACTGCAGACTCATATTCAGCTTTGTGGTCCACTATAACCCATAGATCCCTTTCTGCCGTACTCCTTCCTAGACAGTCGCTTCCCATTCTGTATGTGTGAAACTGATTGTTCCTTCCTAAGTGGAGCACTTTACATTTGTCTTTATTAAACTTCATCCTGTTTACGTCAGACCATTTCTCCAATTTGTCCAGATCATTTTGAATTATGACCCTATCCTCCAGAGCAGTCGCAACCCCTCCCAGCTTGCTATCATCTGCATACTTAATAAGCGTACTTTCTATGCTAATATCTAAATTGTTGATGAAGATATTGAAGAGGGCCGGTCCCAAAACAGACCCCTGCGGAACCCCACTAGTTATACCTTTCCAGCAGTATTGTGAACCATTAATAACTAATAACTACTCTCTGAGTATGGTTATCCAGCCAGTTATGCACCCACCTTATAGTAGCCCCATCTAAGTTGTATTTGCCTAGTTTATTGAAGAGGTTTTAACCCTGCCTGTAACACTATTTACCCTACTATATTTTCAAGATCTTTATGTGGCTTCTTCTTCTTCAAGCAAGTCTCTGGTTCCATGTATCTTCTGCTTTCTATGAGAACAGATTTTACCAAAATTATCTTTAAAAGCATACATTATTTTCATGGATCAAAAAGGTTCCCTTTTAATCACATTTTGCATTCAAGGGATTGGATTTGTTCAACATTCCTGGACATCTGTTTCCAGGCCCTGTATCACTCTGGTTTGTTTTACTGCACCCTATGCACCAAAAGAGCTGTATTAGTTTGACTCATTTTGTGTGCTCACTTTTCTGTAGTTTTGTTTCATTTCTGCATAATTTGTGCACTAAAATGCACAATTTGCTGCCAACTCATTTTGGTAATGATTTTTTTGCCTTAGTTGTTTACCTCAGCATTTTTATTGCTCTCTTAGTACTACCTCCTACTGCCCAGCTAGGTAGGGGGGCAGGGAATGGGAGTAGTTTTTTCTTTTAAAAAATTCAGAATTCATTATTCTGAAAATTTTTCTTTTAAATGTTCTGAGTACTCAACAGCTTTGGATATTCACATCCTCCCTTTGATTCCTGAGTGGATATTTATACAGACAGTGTCCCATATTATTTTACCCCCTCATACCTGGCTTTTTAAAGTCAGAGCTACTATCTATAAAGGCTATAAATTAGGAGGAGTATAATCAGTGAATGTGTTGAAATATTTCTGAAAAGCTCACTTTGAATAGAGCGCACATCTAAGATAAAATGAGTTTGACAACTCAACATCTGTTGACATTTTTTTCCTATATTACTAAAAGCATCTATTCTTTTCATGGCAAGTATATCAAGATGGCCCCCTTATAAATAAAGAGAGGATAAGTGGCACCAACCAGATCAGGGGCCAAATCTTATCCATGGTCCTAATTCCCACACTACATCTACTCCACTAGCGCCTTTGCTTCCAAAGGAGGTCACTTAACCCTTGTGTTACTTGCCAGTTTTATGGGACTGTGTATCTTAATCACTTTATCTTTGCATATCACTAGTCAGTATACCTAAGCTTTACAACTTTTAGCAAAGACTCCCACTCTTTTCCTCAAATGGTGCATTGTAAAGGTGTCATTAGTTTTTCATCCCTAAACCAAGTCTGTTGTTCATGGAAGACCTGATAGCTCAGGTAAGAGGATAGGTAAGTGGATATGGAGAATATGATGTGTAGGGCACCAGTTGCATAGCATCATCGACGATTATGATTGGAAGAGACCTCAGGGTCAACTGATCCAATTCCCTGCCAAAAGCAGGACCAATCCCAACTAAAGCATCCCAGGCCGGGCTTCATCAAGCCTGATCTTAAAAAGTCTAAGGATGGAGATTCTACCACCTTCCTAGGTAACCCATTCCACCACCCTTCTAAGGTACGTCTACATCGCAGCTGTATTTCAGAATAAGCTATTTTGGAATAAAAACTGTGAAATAGCTTATTTCGAAATGGTGCATCCACACTGCAAATGCCCATCAAAATAGTGCTGAGCTATTTCAAAATAGAGTGTCCATGCTGATTGGAGCCACAATTGCATTTAAGCCCCCACTTCCCACAAACACTTTGGGCAGGGCAACAGGACAGTAGTCACTTCCTGTAGCTGCTGCCTGAGGCTATCTGAGGCTTGGACTTGAAGGGATCCCCTTGTACAGTCAAGTATCAGAGGGGTAGCCGTGTTAGTCTGAATCTGCAAAAGTGGCAAGGAGTCCTGTGGCACCTTATAGACTAACTGAAGTGTAGGAGCATAAGCTTTCGTGGGCAAAGACCCACTTCGTCAGATGCATGTAGTGGAAATTTCCAGAGGCAGGTATAAATATGCAGGCCAGAATCAGGCTGGAGATGACGAGGTGGAGCCAATCAGGAGGATGAGGCCCACTTCTAGTAGCTGATCTGGAGGTGTGAATTCCAAGAGAGGAGAAGCTGCTTTTGTAGTTAGCTAGCCATTCACAGTCTTTGTTTAATCCTGAGTTAATTGTGTCAAACTTGAAGATGAACTGTAGCTCAGCAGTTTCTCTTTGAAGTCTGGTCCTGAAGTTTTTTTGCTGCAGGATGGCTACCTTTAGATCTGCAATTGTGTGTCCAGGGAGATTGAAGTGTTCCCCTACAGGTTTTTGTATGTTGCCATTCCTAATATCTGATTTGTGTCCATTGATTCTTTTCCCTACAAAAGCAGCTTCTCCTCTCTTGGAATTCATACCTCCAGATCAGCTACTAGAAATGGGCCTCATCCTCCCTGATTGGCTCCACCTCGTCATCTCCAGCCTGATTCTGGCCTGCATATTTATACCTGCCTCTGGAAATTTCCACTACATGCATCTGACGAAGTGGGTCTTTGCCCACGAAAGCTTATGCTCCTACACTTCAGTTAGTCTATAAGGTGCCACAGGACTCCTCGCCGCCCTTGTACAGTCGTTTCTCAGGCTCCTCTCCTTTTCCTACCTCCTTGAGGGACAGGGATGCAATGGAGCTGGTCAAAATAAGGGCAGGTCTGGATTGCTGCTCCTGAGCAGGAGCTGCACTTCCTGGCTTTGGTATAGGCCTGCCGGAGCTTCTTTATTTTCATGTGTACCTGCTCCTGGGTGCGCATGTGTCCGCTCTGGCCCAGGCTGTTGGCATTCCTGCACCTGATGCAGAGATCCTGGCAGTTTGCCTCATCTCCCCAGATCTCAGTGACGGGCCTTCGGCTTCGGGCCCCGCTTTGTGGGCTTTCTCCAGGTGCTGTACGCTTCCGCGGAGTGTTTGGTCAAGCTCAACTGGACCCTGACCGCACCGGTCAGCTTCGGGCGGGGAGTACGTCAAGGCTGCCCGCTGTCGGGCCAGCTGTATACTCTGGCCATCGAGCCCTTCCTCCGTCTTCTTCGCAAGAGGTTGACGGGGTTGGTGCTCCGTGAGCCGGAGATGCGGCTGGTCCTGTCGGCGTACGCCAACGACGTGCTCCTCGTGGTCCAGGACCCGGGAGACCTGGAGCGGGTGGAGGCCTGCCAAGCTGTCTACTCGGCGGCCTCCTCCGCCCGGGTCAACTGGGTCAAGAGCTCTGGCCTGGTGGTAGGGGCCGGGTGGCAGGCGAGCTCCCTCCCGCCCGCGCTTCAGGCCATCAGGTGGAGCGCGGGTCCGCTGCTCTATCTCGGCGTTTTTCTCTCTGCCACGCATCCCTCTTCGCCAGAGAACTGGCAAGGTTTAGAGTCCAGGGTGGCTGAGCGATTGCGGAGATGGACCAGACTGCTCCGGTGCCTCTCCCTGCGTGGGAGGGTACTGGTGCTTAACCAACTAGTCCTGTCCATGCTCTGGCACCGTCTCAGCACCCTGGTCCCGCCCCCGGGTTTCCTGGATCAGATCCAGCAGCTGCTACTGCGGTTCTTCTGGCCAGGACTGCATTGGGTCTCTGCAGGGTTCTCCATCTTCCCCTGGAGGAGGGAGGCAGGGCCTGGACGTGTTTGCGCCGCAGCGGGTTCGTGTCCTCCGCCTCCAGGCCCTGCAGAGGCTCCTATTTGATGCAGGTAGTCCGGCGTGGAGCACGCTGGCGCACACTTTCCTTCGCCGCTTCGAGGGCTCCGATATGACCGGCAGCTCCTTTATTTGAGAGGTCTTCGCGAGACCTCTCCGAGCTGCCGGCCTTCTACCAGGACCTCCTCCGGGCCTGGAAGCTGCTAGAGTGACCAGGCCCTTGGGAGCCACCGTGGGGCAGACCTCCTCGCGGAGCCCCTGCTACACAATCCCCATCTACGTGCAGGCGGCGGAGTCCCCTCGTGCGCCAGAGGCTGGTCCTGGCAGAAGTCACAAGGATCGGAGATCTCCTGGACTACGACCGGGGAGACTGGGTGGATCGCGGCGCTCGCCCAGCGCATGGGGCTCTCCACCCTCGTGCTCCCGGCGCGTGCTTCAGGAGGTGAAGGGCGCTTTGCCGCCCACCGCTCGGGTTTACCTCGACAAGGTCCTGCGAGAGGTGAACCCGCCCGCCCCTCACCCCTGGCCCGCCCGATCTATCCGTCGGCCCTAAGCCCCGCGTACCTCCCGACCGCCTCCCCTCGTCACCGGGCGGCTGCAGCGTTGCAGCCGGTCCCCTTCGAACGCGCCAAAGAGTCACCTGTACACGCTCGTGCTTCACACGCTCCACTTCCCCACCCTTGTGTCCCGCCCAGATACCAAGTGGCAGGACCTCCTACCACCAATGGAGGGTGGGGAGCCCCGGTGGGCCAGCCTCTATTCGACCTTGGTTCCACGGCCCACCGGGGACATCTGCTGGAGAATCCTGCACGGAGCTGTGAGCACGGGCGTGTACTTGGCGCGGTTCACCCCACCCCGACACGTGCCTCTTCTGTGGCGTGAGGGACCCTGGCGCACATCTACATTGAGTGCGCCAGGTTACAACCCCTCTTTCGGCTCCTCCAGAATCTTCTGTTAAGGTTCTGGCTGCACTTTTCCCCCCACTTGTTAATTTATGCACACCCCATCCGAGGCCCCACAAAGTCGGGACCTCCTGGTCAACCTCCTCCTGGCTATCGCCAAGATGGTAATTTATAAGACCAGGAGCAGAGGTTGGCCGGGGGAGGGGCCTGCGACTGTGGGGCCTATTTCCGTTCCTGCATCCGCTCACGTATCCGGGCAGAGTTCCACTGGGCGGCGTCCACTGGCTCTCTCGAGACCTTCGAGAGGCAGTGGGCGCTGTCCGGGGTTCTCTGCTCGGTGTCCCCATCCGGTTCCCTTGTTTTAGCCCTTTGACCCTCACACCTGTCCTTGTTTTTCCTTTTATTTGTCCCAAGTAATTACTTGGTTTCCTGGGCTCAGTGGACCCTCCCCATAGGCTGGGGGGAGGTCCTTTAGATGTGGACGGGCTAACGCCCGCCCACCTCCCCGGACTCCAATAGGCCAGATCTCAGTGAGCTCCAGGATCTCCACACCAGTCCAGGATGTGGCCCACCTCCTCCACCCCCAGCCAGGGGCTTGGGAGCTGCCTGCAGCTGTGCTGGCAGCCATGGTGGCATGCTGGGGTCTGCCATGGCAGCAGGGAAGTCAGAACTGGGCGCTGTGTGTGGCCCACTGTGTGTGGCACAGTGCTAGAAGGGCCTGCTGTGTGCCATACACTGTTTCCCCTGAGGATGCAGCTTTAAGGGCTGCAGGGGAAGGGTAACTATAGAGTTCTGATGAGTGTGGACAGAGTGGTCAGCAGGGCAGCTGTGAGAAGCCCTAGAGGCCACTTATTTTGAAATCACCTCAGCTGTACTGTCTACATACACCCTATTTCAAAATAACTATTTGAGAATAGGTGTTATTCCTCATGAAATGAGGGTTACAGAATTCAGAATAAGATGCCCATTATTTTGAAACTAGCCAATTAGCCCATCATAAAACTGATTTTCAGGTCTCTCCTCCACGTCCTATTCCCTTTCTATCTCGGTCTTCTCTCCTGAGCATCCGGTCTCTCGCTCCATCTCTCTCTCTCTCCTCCTACTACTGCCTCCCCCTCTCTCTCTCTCAGCTCTCCTCCATCTCCTGCCTCTCTCTCCATCTCTCTTTCTCTTCTCCTCCCCCTCCTGCCTCTCACTCTCTCTTTCTCTTCTCCTCCTCCTCCTGCATGGGGAGCGCGGAGCCCAAATGGCTGTTTGCGCCACTTGCTCCCATGCGGCAGCCCAGCTGAGCAGCTGCCTATGAGCTCCAGCTGCCCCCCTGCACCGTTTCCCTTCACCCCAGCACTGATCCTGCAGCCTCCCAGTTGTCCTTCACCTCCCCCTCCCCCTTGTTCCCCCACCCTCCCCCCGGCCAGGGTCTGTTCACGGACAGGGGGCGGGGCCTGGAGCCGCTGTCACGCCACACCCCCGTGCTGCATGGGGAGCACGGAACCCAAATGGCCGCTTGCGCCGCTTGCTCCCACGTGGCAGCCCAGCTGAGCGGCCCAGAAGTCAGCCAAGTGCCACGGCAGGAGGCAACAGCGCCGCCCAGAGGGAACAGCCAGCATTTCAGCGTTACAGAATCACAGACATTGGGTTACTATATGTATATGATAATGGGCTTGCTGTGTAGACATTCTCCTAGTTATTTTGAAATAACGTGAATTATTTTGAAATAATGCGGCTGTGTAAATGTGCCCCTAGTGAAATAGTTTTTCCTAATATCCAACCTAGACCTCCGCACTGCAACTTCAGACCATTGCTCCTTGTTCTTTTACCTGCTACTACTAACAATAGCCTGGCTCCATCCTCTTTGGAACCTTCCTGCACGTAGTTGAAGGAGGCTATCAATTCCCCCCTTACTCTTCTCTTCTGCAGACTAAATAAGCCCAGTTCCCTCAGCCTCTCCTCATAAGTCATGTGCCCCAGCCCCTAATAATTTCATTGCCCTCCACTGGACTCTCTCCAATTTCTCCACATCCTTTTTGTAGTGGGAGACCCAAAACTGGATGTGGACTAGCCAAGGCTGAATAGAAGAGTATAATCACTTCCCTCAATCTGCTGGCAATGCTCCTACTAATGCACCCCAATATGCTGTTAGCAACAAGGGCACGGTGTTGACTTATATCCAGCCTCTCACATGCTATAATTCCCAAGGTCCTTTTCTGTAGAACTGCTGCTTAGCCAGTAAGTCCCCAGCCTGTAGAAGTGTTTGGTATCCTTACATCCCAAGTGCAGGACTCTGCACGTATCCTTGTTGAACCTCATCAGATTTCTTCTGGCCCAATCGTCAAATTATCTAAATCACTCTGGACACTATCCCTGCCCTCCTGAGATTCTACCTCTCACTTTAGCTTAGTGTCAGCCACAAACTTGATGAGGGTGCAGTCCATCTCTTTAAGATTAACCAACTTCTGTAAGGAATGAAAACTTTTTGCCATCTGAAGGCTGACTGTTAAATTAATCAGTGATTCTAGTGTAACTATATTAAATACAGGTCATATCTTCATGATACAAAGTGATGAATTATCCTCATATCTCTAGAGATCATCTCTGCAGGTCAGTATTGGAGCATATTAGTATGGCAGTGTGTATAATTGCAATGCTGCTCTACAAACAAATTTAAAAATTGAGCCTCAAAGGCTTTTCAGCACAACCCATGACAATCTGAGATCTCAGGTGAGGGTTAAGGCTCCAACTGGCTTTAGGCATGCTTGTCCCTTTGTGATGTATGTGATGTTACCCAGGCAAATGCATGCTTCTTAAAAACAAAGAGGCTGTGTCTACATTGGCACCCTTTTCCGGAAAAGGGATGCTAATGAGACAAGTCGGAATTGCAAATGCCACGGGGATTTAAATTTTCCCCGCGGCATTTGCATGATGGCTGCTGCTTTTTTCCGTCTCGGGGCTTTGCCAGAAAAAAGCGCCAGTCTAGACAGGGATCTTGCGGAAAATAAAGCCTTTTCCGCAAGATCCCTTATTCCTCTTAAAATCAGGAATAAGGGATCTTCGGAAAAGGCTTTATTTTCCGCAAGATCCTGTCTGAACTGGCGCTTTTTCCGCAAAGCCCGAGACAAGCGCAGATGTTCATGCAAATGCCGCGGGGAAAATTAAATCCCGTGGCATTTACAATTGTCTCATTAGCATCCCTTTTCCGAAAAAATGTAGATACAACCAGACTATTAAAGAGGGAAAATCAGAACGTAATTAAAAAACGTTTTACAGAGAATACCTGCTAGAACACTTTGCTGAGTCCAGTGAGGTTGGCTTCCCCTTGTATAATTACAGAAAAAAGAAACATCTTCTATCTGTTGAAATCATTCTCCTTGACTCACTTTTTTCACAGTTGCAGGACTAGATGCACATCTGTTCCTTTTCTGGTCTTTCATTCCCTTGGGTGGAAAAGAGCCTTTACTTCTTCTGGGATAGTGTTTAAAAAAGATCTCCTGTTTTAGATCAGGCCCTGGGGTACAGTATCCTGGCTATCAATAGTTCTTAGTCTGCAGGTCCAATTGAGTTGGGCACCTCTGCTGCTTTTCCTCAGGGTCTGTGACCAGTGGTTCACAATGATCAAACAGCTTTTTTAAAACTAGTGTGTTGTTAATTTTAGCCATTGGTATAAAGCATTTAGAGACAAGAATTTATACCAAGCAGTTGAAATGGTTTAAATGCATGTCTGTCTTACCCAAGACCTACATCTGAGGCACCTTTCCCCTCCTGTATCTCAGAAAACTCCGTCAGTCTCTTAGGACCAGACTTTTCATACCTTTAGGTCCCTGTCAAGTTCTTTGATGCTGAAGGGGTCTCCAGATTTCTTTCTAGTCTCAGACAGGTCCCTGCCCATGTTAGTCACCTGTTCCCTCAATAGTTCTTTGAAGATCAATACACACAGTAGGTGTCCATAATGATTTGCATTCCCCCCATGCTCAGGTAGGTTGGCTACAGAGAACATAGTGTGTTGGCAATCCTGAATAACTTCCTTTTCAAATACTTACCTTCTTGACTCAACAAATAAGCCTTACTCAGTAATGTGAAATCAATGCCATAATTTATCTGCATTTGCAAAGGTCCAATTTTACTCAGGTCCAAATTTCATTTGCTTCACTAACCCTTCCCTATGTGTCTGAGTATATAGACACACAATAGAAAGCACAGGCACAAAACATAGGCTTCACTATCTCTGTGAAGCAGGGAAGCATTATCCCAATTTTACACATTGGCAGCACAAAAAGATGAAGCAACTCGCTGAAATTCTCGCATGTAGCCTGGTGCACAGCTGGGGCTGAAACTGAGATCTCGTGATTCAGTTTCATGGGAATATAACTATATGACCAGTCTTTCCCTTCTAACTAATGCTAAATAAACAGTACTCACCTCCCCCCCCCCCAGGAATATTAAATCTAGTTACCCTCTGCTCCGCTCTATTGTCTCTAGCGTAATGTGCAGAAAGACCTGCAAAGGGTGGGGTTCAGCATTGTTAATACAATCTGTGTACCAATAAATGTGTGGTTGGGTAGGAGGAAGGGGTGGCAGACAGTGATAAGAACTTGTACTGCTAAAAAATGCTATTTTTACAGATCTGTCCTTGTGTTCCTGGGAAAGATTCCAGGACTGAGATTAGTGAGAAAGGAAACAACAGAGGTAAAGGAGAGAGAGGCTACAGACAAGAAAGCTGGAAGTGACAAGGAGCAGCAGAAAAATGTGAACAGAAATATAGATATACAATCACTTTATATAATAAAAGTAGTGACCTCCACACCCACACTAGCTCTGAAAGACGTTGCAAGAGTGGAGAACAGATGGAAAGAAATAACAGAGAGATGCCACTAAACCAAAAGCAAAAAGTTAATGAAGCAATTGAGGCAATCTCATCATCTTCAGAACTCTGTAGCCTTGACCCTGGAAAAAATTACCTGCCCTCTTCCTAATATTCCTGATGATCTTTTCCCTGAATTGAGAAACAGCAAAATTGACCTTTTCTTCTAAGACCTTTAAAAGCAGAAACATCTCCAGCTTTGGGGGTCTTTTTAGTCCAGCATCAGTTTTCAGCATGTTTTTATTGTTTTAACCTCTCTTGTTAGAAGTTAACAAGACAAAAACTGCAATAAAAAGTTTCAGGAATAAAAGATATTCATAAAGGCTATCTGAGACATTACCCAGGCTACAATCTGAACTGTTCAACAGCTTTGTCCCCTCAATTCTCTGGCATGGGGAACCTTTTATCCTGCTTTGCTACAGGCATGTCTACACTGGGGAGTTATTTCAAAATAACTACCTTTATTTTGAAATAACAAGATTAGCATCCACACTTATCAACCCTGTTATTTCAAAATAATGGGCTTCTTATTTTGAAATAAAAATCATAGAATACTAGAACTGGAAGGGACCTTGAGAGATCTTCAAGTCCAGTCCCCTGCCCTTATAACAGGACCAAGCACTGTCTATATCATCCCTGATAGATGTCTGTCTAACCTGCTCTTAAATATCTCCAGTGATGGAGATTCCACAACCTCCCTAGGCAACTTATTCCAGTGTTTAACTACCCTGACAATTAGGAAGTTTTTCCTAATGTCCAACCTAAACCTCTTTGCTGCAGTTTAAGCCCATTGCTTCTTGTCCTATCCTCAGAGGCCAATTTTTCTCCCTACTCCCTGTGACACCTTTTTAGGATGCGTCTACACTGCAAGCTTGTTTTGGAATAAGCTATTCCAGAAGATGTCTTCCGGAAAAGCTTATTTCAAAAGAGAGCGTCCACACAGCAAAAGCGCAATGAAATAGTGATGTGCTATTTCGAAATATAGCGTCTACGTGGATTGGATGTTATCTCGCATTTAAAGCCACCCAGAACAGTTCAGGCAGGGTATTAGGTCAGCACTTGCTTCCGGATGCAGTTGCCCAAGGCTATCTGAGACAGACGCTTAAAGGGAGCCCCCTGGACAGCTGTTTCTCTGCTTCTGCTGCGTGCTTGCCTACCTCTCCAAGGGACAGCAAAGCTTTAGCAGTGCATGCTCTGGTTGCCCAGCTTTTGGACGCCACAGCATTCTTCTTGCCATGGAGATGGAGCTGCCTCTGGGCATGTGATGGCCTCACACTGCCATGCTGCAGTTTCTGCAGGGCTGGGAGTGGTGGGGGTATGGCTGGAAGTGCCGCCTCAGGTCTGGGGACCTTGGCAACCTCAGGGGTGGATGAGGCCTGGGACAGCAGGGGGGAAGGTGGGGGGGGGCTGGAGCAGGGTCAGGCATGGCAGCGGGAGGGGGCATAGGCATGGCAGGGGGAGCAGGGACAGGGAGAGGAGCCGGGTGTGCCATCATTTCACAGATGGTGGCACACATGTTTTGGCCCTGCTGCACCAGCTGAGCCCTCATTTGGGTCCTCCACTGTGCATCTTCCCGGACCTTCTGGACCAGGGTCTGTTGCATGTCCTGGAGGATGGTCATGTGCTGTCTCATCAGGTCCTCGAGGACCCTTGTGCGCTTGCAGCTCCACCAGGGTCGGGCAGCTGGCTCGGCTGGTGGTGATCACCCTTCAGTGATGGCTGGTCTGGCTATGGAGAATAAAAAGGGAGAGGCGGTTGGTCATCCAAGCAGACACTATCCCTGAGGCCGTGCCCACCTCTGTGAGCTGCGAGTAACTGTCCTTGGGCCAGAGGTTGGGGATGTCCCAGGAGCAAGGCCATGTGTGGCCTGGACAGCAGGTCCTGCCTCACAGGGGCCCCAAGGTGCCCAGGGAACCATGCTTTCTGCTTCCCCCGCTCCCTGGTCCCACGGACAAGCAGGCAAGGGAAGTGTCCAGACACACTGGGATTCCATGGACAGGAGAGGGGCCTGGAGCAGCCTGACCTTCCATGGGGGCAGCACACACACCTACACCTGACAGCACTGTCCTCAGGAGCAGGTGGTGCCTTGAGCGTGCAGGCATGCCCATGTGCCATGGGCAGCACTCCTCAGTCTGTGTGTGGCTGTGGGTGTGTGCCCTTGTCCCCAGTCTGCTTCCAGCAGTGCTGGTGATGGGAGGGCATCCCCCAGGGGTCAGTCGTGTGTGTGGCCTCCCCAGAGCCTGTGAGCAGAGCCCGGGGGTGCTCTGGGGCTGCCTCCTGTGGCTGAGTGGTACAGACTGGTGCTGCACAGGCTTTCACGTGCACGGAGCGCAGCATGATGTCCAGGCAGAGAAGGCCGAGTGACAATCGCACCCCATCCCCTCTGCGCCCGCCTCCCCCGCCCTGTGTGTGTGTAAAACTGAGAGCACTCACCTGACAATCCCTCCCTGCCCTCGGAGGATGCCTGTGAGACATCCAGGCCCTGGTGTACCAGTTCAAGGGTGAGGGTGACCGTGCTGGCCATCTCCTCCTCCTCCTCCTCCTGGCCTGGGAGCCCCAGGCGGGCGACGACGGGCATCTCCAGCCCCGAGTCCATGAACAGCGGTGGGGAAGGTGCTGAATTGCCCCCCAGAGTGCAGTGGAGTTTGACATAGATGGGGCAGGAGTGGGGTCCTGCCTCAGAGTGAGAGCTGTGTTCCCTTGCCCTGGCAGAGCTCCTTCACTTTACTCCTCACTTGTTCTAGGCTCTGGGTGTGGTGACCTCTCACGGCCAGAGCCTCGGCCATCCAGCCGTATATGTCAGTAATTATTTTATTAATAGAAAATAATATGCACACATCCTGTTGTCCCAAGTGGAGTTTCCCAAACACTTCAATCTGAGCACACAGGTTTAGATAAAATAAGAAAACAAGTTTATTGACTACAGAAAGATTTTAAGTGATTACAGACTAAGGAGACCTAAAAGTCAGAGGGTATGTCTACACTAGCCCTCTAGTTCGAACTAGGGAGGCTAATGTAGGCATTCGAAGTTGCAAATGAAGCCCGGGATTTAAATATCCGGGCTTCATTCCCATCTTCAGCGCCGCCATTTTTAAATCCCCTTAGTCCGAACTCCGTGCCGCGGCTACCGCAGCGCGGAGTAGGCAGTTCAATTAGGATCTCTGGTGAACTGCCGTTACTCCTCGTGGAACAAGGTGTGCGGTAGTTGAATTGAGATCTAATTGTCTACTCGTGCGGCGTGTAACGCGAGCAGTTGAACTAAGATTTAAAATGGCGGCGCCTGAAGATGCAAATGAAGCCGGGATATTTAAATCCCGGGCTTCATTGCAACCAGCCTACATTAACCTCCCTAGTTCGAACTAGAAAACTGTATACAGAATAAAGGTAAAATGCAACTGACAACTAAGTTAACAAGCTGAATAATTTCAAAGCACACATTTTAGTCATCTTACTGGCTGAATTCTGTTTTGCCAGGACCCCTCCCCAGTCCAAGAATGCTTTCTTTGATCTTCTATATTGTTGTCATACGCTGAGATGAAGGGAGAGATGCTTTGGAGTGTTTGTTCTTCTTCTATTTTTCCTATTCTTTGATGATCACCTTCAGCTGAGTTTCAAGAGACAGAAAATCCATGTGTATGGAAATTCCCTAGCAGTTTCTTTTTCAAAATGAAAATATTCATCTGTTTGCTTTCTTCCTGCCCAAGACTGGCCACTTAACCAGGTGCTGGGTCATTTGATTTCATTGACACTGGCTGAGGCATCAGGTTGCCTTTTGTCTCTGAGGAATTGGTTAGTGGTGGCTTTTCTAAGCTTGGAACTTGTCTCAGAAAGGTTATATAATAGAATTTTATAACTTTATGTACAATGCTGCCACACATATTTTACCAGGATAATAATGATCAGCAAATCATGAGTTTTCAAACATCTTTCAGGGAATAGTATGCAGAAAATATAACATAGTCTTGAAAAAGCGGCAGATATAGGAATACAAATTGTCACAATACCCAATTGTATTACCGTGTCTATTTACATAGTCAACCAGTTTTCAGTATCAGTTAGGCAAAATATTCATATTAATTGTTGAAAACACTATTTGCTTTTTTGTTGCTGTTGTTCATCAACATTGTATATTTTTGCTTTTTCACAGTTGTTTGAATGTTTTGTGTCAGGATGGAAAATAAGCAGCCCATAAGCCAGACAAGGTTTGCCAAGGGTAGCCCCTGGCAGGCCACCAGATATTTTATTTACCTGAGCATAACTCTGGTGAACTCCATCTGACCTGCAGGACACTTAAACCCACCCCTGCTTTACATGAATGAAAATTAATCCCAGAGACTGTTCATGAATTGTGTATTTGATATACACATTACCACTTCATGGTTTCAGACATTTTAGAGTTCTTTCATTCTAGGCCACACAAGATAGATCCTTCCTTAGATAGTTCTGCAAAACTTGTTAATATTATTAGTGGTTAGATTTAAAATTAACACTCACTCATCACATTCATATCTCCAAGCATGTTTCATATGTCTGGAGGATCCCAGCCATAAAGGGTGGGGCTAAATTTAATTAGAAATACTTCATTGCCTCTCTTTCACAATTATGACTTTGGGTTTCTGTAATCCCAACTATAAAAGGCATAGCCCATACCTATGTTCATTTTGGAACTGTATTCCCTGTTGTGTTAAGAACTATATTCCATTCCATATTCAGCAATGTTTACATTTATTTGCCAACTACATTTAATAAATTTACTGGTCTCTAATTTCTGGACATTATTTCCACCCATTCTCCACAGTTGTTTTCACATGGCCACGGCAGCGGCATCTCCAGCCTCAGACCACATGGGCCACAGCCTCGGGGCCTCTGGGGCCAGACCCAGACCACAGTGGTAGCAGTTCCTCTGGGGCAGCCTCAGACTGTGTCAATAGTAGCAGTGGGGCCTCCAGGGCCGACCCCAGACCACATGGGCCCCAGCAGCAGGGCCTCCCCTCTGGGGCGGCTGGGACAGCATGGCTGCAGCCATTGCTGCAAGGGGGCATGAAGCCAGGTAAGGTCCCCCCTCATGCCCAGAACCCCCCACCTCAATCCCCACACTTCCCTCCCCCCTAAGACCCAGCATCCCCAGCTTGCTCCAACACTCTCCCTTGTTCCTGCACCCTCTGTCCTGGCCAGACACCCCACCCTGCTCCTTCATCCACATTGCTCCTGCACCCTCTCTCCTGGCCACACACTGCACCCTCCCCTTGCTCCTGCTCCCTCCACCCAGCCAGACACCCTACTCCCAGACTGCTTCTGCACCCAACCTCTCTCCCAGACCATGCACCCCATCCCTAACTTACTTGCTGGCAGCCCTGTCTCTCACACTGTACCCTTCATTTTTGTCCCTACCCCAGAGCCTAAGAAGGTCCATAAAATCCACTAACTCCAGAACCCCAGAAAAGTAAATCTGGTCCATGGGAAGCCCTGAATCTCTTCCCCCCACCTTCCCTCCCCCTCACCCCGTGAGGCTGGGGCACCAGAGGAGTGAGGTGTCTCAGTTGGGGCCACATCAGTGAATGTAGAGGGTTTTTGGAGGAGTTTTTTTGCTTCTCACTTGTGTGGTTCCCACCTGATTTTTCTGTGAGTCAGTGACCCCTGACCCACCCCTGCCATAAATAAAACATTGAAACCTTTTGTGTTGGACATAATATTTTACTTTATTTAAAATGAAGTTTGATGAACTAACATGAGAAAGTTAAAATGCTTAATCTGTTTCATAATTTAAATAAATCTGTTCTCACTAGCTGCAGCTGGTTCAGAAAATAAGTTCACCGTACCCAGCCTGCCCTTGCCTCCCCTCCTTGCCCCGGCACACAGATCAGTGAATAAGTTAAATCTCAGTACACCACTTCTGAAAGGTTGCCGACCCCTGCACTAAATGGTAAAATCTGCATCTTAATTTATTTATTAATGAAGCTGCTGTAAGTAGGACTATTATTGACTTTAAAGAGTATCACCAGCACTCAGACCTGCACATATAGGTGAATACGTCAGATCTTGGCGCTCCACCTCTGAAAGGTTGCTGACCCCTGCCCTACCACGTTGCCTGGGAGCTGGAGATGCACGAGCCCTTTCAATTGCTTCTACTTACAAGGGCTTGGATTTCCTGGGCGGCTGCGTTGCCTGGCAGCCACCCAGCAGGCGCAAGCCCTTTAAACAGAAGCAATTGAAATGGCTCGCAACTCTCGGTCCCACTGGCCCATTGCCTGGGAGCTGCCCGGGAGGTGTGAGCCCTTTCAACTGCCAGGCAACAGGTTAGCAGTGGGGCCAGGAGCTGCCAGTCATGTTATATGAAATCTAAGCCTCTACCCCAGACAACTCTGAGAGGAGGCTAGCCCCTGGCACCCTCCCATCTGCTCCAGGTCCCTTCCATTGGCCAGAAGTCAGGGGGTAGGGACCCCCAGCCAAGCAAAGCTCCTGACAGGGTAGTTCTCAACCCTGCCTCTTCCCCCCGAAGCCCCACCCCTTCCCAGTCAGACCATGGCCACTTCCAAAATTTGTGTAGTGGTCCCCTTCAAAAATTAGTGCCCACCCCTGATCTAGGGGTGCTTAGTCCTGCTGATCTCTCGAGGTCCCTTCCAGTTCTAGTGTTCTGTGATTCTATGATTCTATGAACATCTGTAGGAAAAAGAGGGGAGAATGGATTGTGCCCAGACTGAAACACTTGACAAGTCCCAGATGTACAGGAAAGCTGAGATCAGATATGGGGAGTGTGTGTCCAAGGTCTACTGGTTTTCCCATATGAAAAAAACATATAAATATTGAGAACTTTATGGGTAACATCTCTGCATTTAAGAAATTCCTTTGCTAAGACTGTTTCTTGCTTTTCTGACACATTGTCCTTGAAAAGGTTAATCTAGGCGGCTAGAGAGACCACAGCCCAGTTAGAATATGTGTAAGCAAGTGGTGGTGGCGCAAGTGTTATTCTTCCTGTTCCCGACAAGCATGAACTGTTTTTAACTCTGGAGTTCATCCCTTCACAGGACCAGTTGGCAGTGGAGTGTAATGCCGGGGATGGCACCTCTTGGTGAGGGCACATTTCCAGTACAACTGTAGGTTTAACATAGTGTTTTTAATATTTAATCTGAACAAAAAAGTAAGTGTAGGTGGGTATCAGTGGCCACTCCAGTTATACAGAGAGTGCTCTCCAAAAAAGTGGGGCAGGGGAGGGAGGTGGCCTGGAAATCCTCCATGGCCATTTCTAAGAAGCTTTAATAGAAGTCCTCTGCAATCCTTAACAGAAGGTTCCAGGAGAGGTCTGCCTTATTTCACCATAGTGGGACACTCTCCTGCACCATTCCAGTATTAACTCTACTGGCATCATTGCAGCATAAGAACATGGTCTGTATCCAGACACTTAGAGCATCTGTTCCCTTGCAGCCTCAGGATATTGCATAGGCTCATCTAGGAGAAATGGGGTAAGTTTTCAATGCTTGTTCCTAAACAACAAAAATTCAAAAAGTAATTCACCCCCTGTTCAGTGAAGTATGAGTCACACAACCATGCATTTCCAAATGTGCTATGCTTGTGGTTGGAAAGGATCACTGTGTATTGTAAGCAGCATTGGAAAAAAGGGGTGGTGGCTTCACGTTTCTCTCCCTTCCCTCCTCCTCCCCCAACCTGGTGCTGATTTTGTAATCCACTCTTTGTGGGGCTTTATGCTGTTGCCTGTCCTCAAGCACCCAGGTTGCTAGAGAAAGAGGGGGGCATTTTCTAGTTCCAACCTGTGGTCCAAAGGATGTCTTCACAAAAGCAGCAGCACAAGACCTCTTGCCCATGCCTTGTTGTCTTACTGTGGGTGGAGCAGTAAACCAACTCTTGCAATAGCCAGTGGTTGTGATTATGTTGGGGTTGCAGTGAAGTGTATTGGGGGTGGTTTTCCAATATGAAATATTAATTTTGCAACAGAAACAATGTATGCACTATCAATGCTACCATTATGCTTTGCATTCCTTTCAAACCTTCTCCACTGGCATATCCTCCACACCAGGACAGAGACTTTCCCAGATTAGAAGATGGAAAAAGACAACTCAGGAGGACATGTTTAACTGCAAATTGCTCCGCTCTATGTCTTCTAGCAGTGCCGACTGAGTGGCATCACATTGTTACTCATGTATCAGCTGTGTAAATACTGCAGGATAAAGTGCAAGGTGTAAGTAATGCTCACAACAATAGTGTACAGCTGGGCAGGGTCCGTGCTTATCATGCTACAAACCCCAGATGGCTCATCCGCTTACAAACAAAAGTATGAAAAGGGCTTGGGTTTTTTTGCCATTGATTTTGGGAAGGGATGGAAGGAGGTAAATGTGTTATGGGAGGCTAATGCTATGTTCCCTTAACCACATGCACCAATGTGTTGGTTCTATAAGGCATTGCTAGGCAACCCAAAATTTCACTCAGCTACTTGCAGCAGCTGCAGTGTACAAAACAATACAATGAACAAGCTTACGTCTAAAAGAAAGCATGAAGATGGTTTCTGTTACTACCAGACACAGTGTATAATTATAGAAGCCCATTTTGTACTGATGATATTTTATTTAGATAAAGAGGCTGAGTGTGGTTCTTACTAGGCATAAGTGGCTTGGGATGAGATAACCCTCTACCACACACAGTTGGTAGCTTCCCAGATCTGAGAACAGCAAGTATTTCATACTGTAGAAAAAAATATTGTTGGGAGGTGTCCAAATTTGCCCAACTGAGTAGCTACATTTGAAAAAGAAATTACTGAAGAAAGGGGAATGATCAGGCTAAGGGAGCAAATTCTACTCTAATTTACACAGGGGAAAATTCAGTATCTGCAGTTAAATCAGTGGAATTACAGTGCAATTGATTAGTGTTTGACTCTCTTCTGTGCAGTGGAACTGTTTTCAAAACAATGAACCCTTTCTTTTTTTTAACTTCAGGAACTTGAAGTGACTAGAAAATAGCCACATTTTAAATGAAATAATACCAGTTTTGTGTTTTCTTGAAAAAGTTATTTCTAGAATCTTTGGTGCCATTTTCCTTATGATGTACATTTCCAAGAGATGTCACCTCAGAACAACATTCGTAAAATACAATTGTGCAGAAGTTTCTATTTTTCTGTTTGAAAGTGTGAGCATCAAATTTCTTCCATTAGATTAGCCTCAGATTCTTATTGGAAAATACAATTTTCAATGCCCATGAAGGTTTTTTTAGCCAGTTGTGACTTAATAGTTTATATACACCATTGCCCTCTAGGAGGCAGGACCTCAAAAGCATTCTACATTGTTGATAGCTTTGCAGTCAGCAGAGCATTTCCCCCTGGGCTTTTAAGGCTTTACCCTTACAACCCTCCCTCTCATTTTAATACAAATATTTTAAACTGGAGTAAAGGGATGGCCCTAGGCAAAAGCTGTGCATCTTTGCAAGATAATTTTATGAGTGAACTTGACTGGAAAATCCAGCAGCTTGTGGTACAAAACGTAGGTCAGTATCTTTGTTCCCTAGATGGGATCTAACATTACAGGAAAGATTTCAAGCTGTTCATATTTTAGTGAACCATTATTGATTCTAATACCCAATGTTAATTCACAAGCCCAACAAGCAGCAAGCAACTTGCATGAAGATGCCATGAGGGATGTTTCCAGACTATGGGTATCTCTGTTGATAAAATTATCAGACAGACAACAAAAACGACAAAGACATCAAATATTACAAATATTAAGGAACTCTTTTGTTGGACCAAGTGCCATGAGCCATATTGTTCATATTTGATGAGTACTCACTAGCCTCAAAACAAATCCCAATAACAAATGAGCCAACAATAAAAGATGTAAGTGTAGGAATGTTCACTAGCTTATCTCTAACTAGCATACTTACCAGACATTGCCTGGGTCCTTCAGAGCAGGCAGCTGGCAGTGTGGGGGATGCAGGATTTAAGGCAGGGCTTTTGGGATGTGGGGAAGGAGTGCAGGAGGCTGGGGAAGGGGCGGGGGTATGAATGTGAGGGTTGGGGGAAGAAGAGGGGCTCAGGGCCCATCTGGCATGGGCTTTTACTCCCCCCACAGCTCCCCTCCCCTAGCCTCCAGGGGTCTTTTTTCTCCCCCCAGCTTCTCCCCAGCCACTTGGGGCTGGCACTGTGGGAAAAACACGCACACAGCCAAACATCTATGAACATTGGACATCTGACACTGGTAACAACTATCACCCCAGTCTTTAAGTAGAAAAGTAAGTATTCTCAAGACTAAAGTGCAAAGTTCTGCGTATTCCACAATTTAGATTTAAACAAATCTAAGGCATTTGTGAAAAGTACTATGGCATTTGTTATCCTGAGACATAGATTCATATTACTATTACCTTTTCTGAAGATCCCTAATTACACTTGGGAAATAAACATGCCACAAAACAAACTACAATTTGCATAAACTTAAATAATATTATTGGCAAAATTAAACAATTGTAATGCAATCAACTGTTTTGCTAATATCGCACCCATTTAAATATAATTGCCACAATTTACAAGAGCCATTACCATTAATTTGATAATTTTGTAACAATGTAAGACTATAAATGTACTTAACGGCTTTCATTAAATCTTCAATTGGAAAGGCAAGCCCATAAGACCTCTGAAAGTCAGGCCTTTACATTCAAACTAACCTTATGCATTTGAGTCGGTATTTAAAAAAATTTAGACTGGATACTCTTCCTCACATCTCTCCTTCCTACTTCTCACCCCAATTCCTTTCCCCACACATACCTACCAAACAGGGAAAACACAATAAATGGGAGAAAAGTCTGCACGTTTCTCCGCATAGAGCTTCTGCGGAATCTTCCCTATGGATAGCAGCGGGCTATGGCCCTGCGGAGAAGATAGAGTTAATGGACTGCAAACTCTGAACCTATGTGGGACCAGATAGGGAGTTTTTGTAGCCCTTAAACTCACTGGTCTCTTCCCCACCTCCTTCCCAAGCTATTATACCTGCAAAAGTAATTCTAGCATTTGTGCTCTTCCTGTAGCTATGCACTACTTCCTTTTCTGAACAATGTTCAATAGCACCTATTGCAATGTTAGACTACTTACAGGGTTTACAGAGGAAAACCACTATATCAGGAAGTGGGATGTGTTGCTCCTCACACCTGAGAACACTACAATCCGCAGAGCCTGTCTAAAGAGTTACACACATGATTTCCAAGGAGGGAGATCATACTATAGTCATGCTCTTCATCCTTTTTTATACTTCTTCCCTAGGTGCACCCAAGTTGTCAAGGAGCATGGCCCTTTTGGGTACTTTTTGCTCCAAAAAGAAAACAGATACAAAAAGCTGTACATTATATAGTTTGCACTACAACCCTAAGCCAAATTCTGTCATGTTCTATGAATGATGTAAATTGATCTTAAGAGGGCAATCAAAAATTCATGTAAGATTAAAACTTCCCATTTATAAAATATGATAGGCTGTATGTGCTCCCAAACAAATTTCCAGATCCCGGTTTCCCCAAAACTAGAGGAAATCTCCTTGAATATATGAACTTGGAGGCTTAAAAATTATTTAGAAACCACTGTACAAATTCAGAATTCTCACCATGTGGCTTCATTAACTTTAGGAAGGTAGGTGGTATAATTTAATCATCTTCCTTGAATGAGTCCCATTTAAATGACTAGCCATTTTAACATAACTGTTTTGTGAATATCACACACAGCTGACCTACTCCTTTGTCTGACTGTTCAACCCAACAAGATCTTAATGTATAACTTTGTACATTGGTTTGTAAAAGTCAGCCGAAGCTATATTAGTTTCTTTTGTTGATCCTCAGTGACTAGAACCAACGCAGGAGATTTAATAGCAAAACATGAATGGACAGAAAAATGGACCAGTAATTTTCTGGAAATTTGCTCCAAATAAAATGAATCATCATCAGGTCTGGAGAACTAGCTCAGGAGTATGCTTGACAAATTGCACATCTACCACGCACACAGTGATAATACAAATTAACTTCTAAGGGTGCGTGTACACAGCAGGACTTAACTCAAAATAAGCTATGCAAATTGAGCTACATCAATTGCGTAGCTTATTTCAAAATAGCTTATTTCAAAATTGTGAGTGTCCACACAGCACTTATTTCAAAATAGAGCACTATTCCTCCAACTTCCCTTACTCCTTGTACAATGAGGGTTACAAGAGTTGGAGTAAGAAGTCCTCCGGTTTGACAGTATTTCAAGATTATTTCGAAATAACAGCCTGATGTATAGATGCATACTAAGTTATTTTAAAATAATGTTGCTGTGTAGACATACCCTAATAAATTATTTCAGGAGACCACAAGCTATCATCCTGGTATCCACTGTATCAAATCCTGTTGACACATTATTATTCCTTGTAATATCAAAGTGGCATAATAGTTATATCACTGAACCAGAGCAGAAGCTAAAAAATTATCTAACAAGAATAAATTGTAAGTCATCTTTTCAATTTTTCATAGGTGTTTTAATTACCAAACATGGGTTTTAATCAAGACAATAATGAACAGTTAACATCTTTATACCTTGTTACAGTGAAACCTTTTGGAAAGTAAGTGCTTGTGGGCCACTACATAAATACATGAAGCTGAAAATTACATGTTTTTCTTACCTTAGATTTCAGGAAGTGAACAGGTGACTCTTTTGTTCCACCTGACAAACCAGCAAGTCCAGCTATTTAGAAATATTAGTAATGCTTAACAGGCAGTATGATGGGTATACCAGGCCCTGTGAAGTCCGCTACTAAAGGCCTTGTAGTCCTATCACATTCTGCAACAGAAAAAGATACACCCTGGAGAATTATGCAGTGATGAATGGGGGAGTAACTTCCTTTTCTGGACATTCCAGCCATTCAGTTAACTAAAGTATTTTCTCAGTAGTTAATGCTTGAGACCTAACCCTAACGGTCTTGCCTGTAAGGGTTAAAATCCTAGACTAGTGGTGGACAATAACTGGCCTGGGGGCAGGACTGGCTCCAGGCATGTTGTTGGCACTTTATGTACGAATGGGCCAAATTTTCTTTATGGCTGGGCTTTTAAAATCCTGCTAACTATTTAGAGAACCAAAAATTGTAATGTAGACATTAGAGGTAACTGTACTAATTCATGAGAACACTGAACTAGGTGTCAGACCCTGCCTGAGTTTCAACGATGGTTCTGACACAGAATTCTTCCTGTTTGACCTTATGCAGCGCATTTTACATTTGTGTCTTAGGATGGTATTTTTACTTTAAAGCTAGAAAAACAGATGCATGTTTTGATGCCAGTATGGCCCTTGTCAGAAGTGAAGCACTTTGCTCTTGGGAGAAAGAATTTTATAGAAGTACTTTTATGTTCCTATGCTGAGATGAAGATGACACTCATGTGACTTTGCAATACAATGTATATTTATCTACAGAAAATAAGTGAAGCAATTTTATATAGATTTCCCAGGTGCAAGTCTGCCAGTTTTTCATATTTGTATCTGTATATTTGTCAGAGATCAAGAGTTTCAAGGAATGTTAGAAATGCATCCCCTCCCGCTCTGTTTAAGAAATTATACAGGGGAAATAAGAGAGCCTGTTTTTTTTTAACTCTGTGTGGATGAGTAGATGAACTTTATGCCTGTGTTGATTAGAGTATGAATTCTGATATACAAGCTGTGCTGTCGTTTTCACTCTCGTAGAGGAGCTTTGATAGATGTGCCGTGGACAACTGTATTTCTGAAAATCATAATTATACCTCTACATATTCCCTCATTTAAGAAAGGGTGATTGTGCTACATATATCTTTAATTAAATTTACTGTAAAATGCCTATGGCCCTTCTTGAGAATAGGGCTTTACTCTACTCAACTGAAGATACCACTCCCAAATACGCTATTTCAAAGTGTACTTAGTGTAAGTTTGTCTTCAACAGAGCTGGTAAAACTACTTATAATAAACATTAAATACATTTCGCCCTTTCTTTTCACAAAGTATCTCCAAACTGTCTTACCACTTCCCAATTGTTTCACCAATCTTCTGTGTACCTACTTGATATGTGAGAGCTACTTCTTTGAATGTATCCTTGTATTGTAGACTGGGCACTTGAATGAGAAGATATCATTTCTACTCTCTGACTGTCTGAGTGATTTCTATTCTCCTATCTTTAAAAGTTGTAAAAACTTAGTGTGGTGAATGATTTGAAACATTTGCAGAAATGCCTTTGTTTGATTTTTTTAATATTTTTGACACTTGCGTTCTGTGAGATTTGTGTGAATGGAACCCCGGGAATATTCACAAAAAAACATCAAAAACACTTGCTTTATTCAAATGAATGTTTGAATAATTTTTAAAAATATGTATTTGTTTGTATCTGATGTTACGTGCTATATGTTCTTGGCATATTTACCCAACTCTTAGGGTACGTCTACACTGCGGAGCTATTTCAGGATACCAGAAGTATCCAAAATAGCTATTCCACGTCTATTGAAGCAGCCCAATAGATTTTGAAATAACGGGCGACTTAGGACTAAGGGGAATTTTGGAATAGTGAGTTATTTCAAAATTTGGTGCGGTGTAGACATCACCAAATTACAAAATAAATGATTTCAAAATAGCATTCAAATAAGTAAATTACATAGCTTATTTCAAGCTAAGGGTGCTGTATAAACACGCCCTTAGTTTCCTATCATTTTAAGACTTTGGGAACTTAATAGTACTTTATATAATCTTGGCAAGATTCAATTTTTGTTTATTTTATATATAATTTCAACAGATAATTTCAAACCTAACTATAGAACTTGTAAAACAGCAGATTATACTCAAAGGTGGATAACCTACAACACTAGGGCTGTATACCTGCTTAATGTGGCAAAGTTATTCTTCCCATCCTTTGTTCAGGCCACATTAGATATATCTACACAGAAACTAGACATCTGCGGCTGGTCCATGACAAGCGACTCATGCTCAGTCTGTGAGCCATTTCACTGATGTATAGATGTTTGTGCATGGGCTAAAACCATGGCTGTAGGACTTCCAGCATGACCTTGGAAGTTCTACACAGCAATGACACAGCCAGAGCCCCAGTCAGCTAACACAAGTTAGGGTGGCTATTTCTTTGCTCGTAGACAGGGCTGGCTTTAGGAAGTGCGGGGCCCGATTTCCAGGGGGCGGGGCCACGCATGCGCCGTGCGCCCAGGAGCGGGGCCTCTTAGGCGCGGGGCCCAATTCGGGGGAATCAGGGAAATTGGCCTAAAGCCGGCCCTGCTCGTAGATATACCCACCATGGCCAAATGACCAAATACACCATCCATATGGAAATGTTCCATTTAAATGACTTGCGGGTATTATTCTATAACATATGTCCTTTATATTTATACTAGCAGACTTACTCGGCATTGCCCAGGTCCTTCAGTTGCTTTAAGTTAGGAGAAGAGGAAGCTGCATACCAAATTTGGTGGCCCTAGCTCTTACCATTTAGGAGGAAAGCTTCAGAGGGGTAGTTGAGTTAGTCTGTAACTGGAAAAATTTAAAAAAAAACTAATAGTTTAGTAGCACCTTAAAGACTAACAAAATATGTAGATGGTATCATGAGCTTTCATGGGCACAACCCACTTCTTCAGATGAATGGAGTATTAACAGTACAGTTCCAAAAATAAGTAGGGGATGGGGGGGAAGATGGAAGGGAAAAAATAGTGAATTAGTTAAAAAAGTTAAAAAAGCTGATAGAGAAGGTGCAAATTGTTCTTAAGTAGCCATTGTTTAGTTGGTTCCACAATCATTAGATTGTGGAAGGTAGTGTGCTAGCCAGGTAATGTGTTTATTCATACCTTTTTGATGGCTCCCAAACTTGTAAATGAAGCTTAGTTCCAACCCTTCACTGTGTATTTGACTTGTGGAATTGGCCTGAAACAACTTAGTGACTTTGAGATCCATTAATGAGTGCTCGGGCAGGTTAAAATGTTCTCCAACAGGTTTCTGTGTGTTGTCTTTTCGGATATCTGATTTGTGTCCACTAATTCTTTTCCTTAGAGACTATCCAACAGAAATAGGTTGACTCTCTGCTGTGTGAAGAAAAAAAATCCTTTTGTTTGTTTTAAACCTGCTACCTATTAATTTAATTTGGTGACCCCTAGTTCTTATGTTATGGGAATAAGTAAATACCTTTTCCTTATTCATTTTCTCCACACCAATCATGAGTTTATAGATCTCTATTATATCCCCTCTTAGTCTCCTCTTTTCTAAACTGAAACGTCCAGTCTATTTAATCTCAAATCCCTAATCATTTTTGTTGCCCTTTTTTGAACCTTTTCCAATGCCAATATCTCTTTTTTGAGATGAGGTGACCACATCTGTATGCAATATTCAAGATGTGGGCATACCGTGGTTTTATATAGAGGCAATAAGATATTCTCTGTCTTATTCTCTATCCATTTTTAAATGATTCCTAACATTCTGCTTGCTTTTTTGACTGCCGCTGCATGCTAAGTGGATGTTTTCAGAGAACTAATCACAATGAGGCCAAGATCTTTCTCTTGAGTAGTTGTAGCTAAATTAGTCCCCATCATAATGTATGTATTGTATATAAAATAAATCCTTCAATATATATGTAACCCCCCTTTTCCCTCCCCGGGTTACTGGGGAGCAGGTCACACTCACAGGTGTGCCTGGGCG
The DNA here is from genome assembly GCA_019425775.1 of Rafetus swinhoei. Taxonomy (NCBI): domain Eukaryota; kingdom Metazoa; phylum Chordata; order Testudines; family Trionychidae; genus Rafetus; species Rafetus swinhoei. The sequence goes on along the minus strand of CM033424.1, from coordinate 134,478,033 downwards.
CCTGATGTTTTAACCCAAAAGAGATCCTGAGCACCCCAGTGGTGATGGTGTTTAGTTGGGGAAAGCCATATCCACCTCCTTGCTGCAGTCCCTTGCTGGTAATGAATGTAAAGTGGCGGTGCCTCCACCTGGCTGGCCCTGTACACACTCACTGGTGTGCCTTGAGAGCCTCCAGGAACATACTCATTCCAACATAAACCTGGATCTAATTCCAGAACAACTACAAATCATATACATCTAATAGAATACTTTAAAATAAACAATCTTTACTTAACTTAAATAAACAGGGATTAACAGATTTAGCAATGAATAGCATTACAAAACACATAACAATAATTGAAGCTTATATAGCTAACATTTGTACTACCAGTGACCCCACCCCAGAGTGTGCACACCCCTGGACTCACAATCCCAGACGCTTGCGTTGGCGCGCTGATGTTGCAGCTGTAATGGAGGTTTGGTCCAGGCTAGACAGCAGCTCTGTCCCAGGCAGCACTTTTTCAACAAGGCCCAAAACTTACTGCCTCATGCTGTGCCTATTGGAAGCAGCCTGCTAAATCCCAGTTCCAACAGGCATCTAGTCCCGGTCTGTAGCTGCCCTCCAACAGCCCCTGGACTGGATCAATGTCCTTGGCAGCAGCCTGGCTCCCCCTTCGGTTCCAAACCCCAAGGCAGAGTCCCAGACTGCTAGACCTCTTTTCTTCAAGCACATGGAGAGAGAGCAGTCCTCTCTCACACAAGAGTCCTTCCTTCCTGTTTTTCCCACGGGCTCATGGGAATTGTAGTCTGGATTGCAGCACACAGGGTCTTTTCAGAATAAAACAGAGGCCCCTTTAGTAAGGGGACTACATATAATATAAAATAAATCCTTATATAGTGTTTAAAAAATTAACATGCTACAAAGTAGATCAGACTCTCAGGACAGAGAAAACTCTATATCCCTTTAAAATTTTTGAATTAATGTACCTTTTGACATTTAATCCATTGTGCAGCCTATAAGTGCAGCCATATACTTTATATTGTTGAAGATGATGCCTTGGTACCAAGCATTATATGGGGAAATGATGTACTACCCTTAATTCAATTCAAAATGCCCCATCATGGAAACATTTAATAGTACTGTTCCATTAAAATAAATATTTGCTGGGCTTTACATTGATAAAGCAGAGTTCACCTGAGGAGTTCAGAGCTCTTTAAAAATATTTATAAGCCATCCTTACCTCACCATGGGGAGATAAGTGCATTACAAAGACAGGAAAATTCAAGCAAGGAAGAGACCAAAGTCTCAATTTTCAAGAGTGTCCACTAATTTTCAATTCCCTTTGTTTGGTGTGCCCAGCCTGATATACTTTTGAGCATGTGTGTATGTATTAGAATATAAATTACACACCACACTTAGCAGTCAGTTAAGAGTAGGTACTCAGAACCTCAGAGCCTCTAGATATGTTAAATTGGACTCCCCAACCCCAAAGCACCCAAAATTAACAGACAATGTTGAAAACTTTCACAAAATCAAGCAGTTCATCAGCAGCAGTGTCAATAATTCCACACAAAACATGTGGCAGCCAGTTCCCTTTCTCCAGAATTTGTATTTTGCAGAGTCATTGCACAGAAACAAATCAATCTCAGACCTCTACGGAATGTTACAGCTAAGGGTGCTGTGTAAAACCAGTAAACAGTTTGTGAATAGCATGACCCATGCTGGCTTTATTCTAATTAAAGGATTTACTTAATACAACTTCTCTATAAAGCCCTCCTTCATTGACTCAGACTAGACATTTTGTCTTCAGCATGCTAATTTGAGGCTCCAATCAGATGTAGTTCTTCAGCTAGGTTTGACACTTGGGAGATCTTTATTGATTTTCTGATAAAGAGAGCAGTTCGTTCTGCCTATTTCAATTGCAATTAGCACCAGATCCCCATATGCATTGTCCGTTGTCCACATCAGTAGTAAAATCACTGTCAGAAAGCAGTAACAGCTTAAATAGAAAGAGCCCCCTGATTCTCTTGCGGGGCCCAGTGCTGCACAACTAGAAATCACTGCAATTAAAAGAAAATTACATTTGAAGGAATTACTGAAGAACCACAGAATAACATCTGAAGGACTAATAAGTTTTCATAGCAAGCATAAAACCTTATTGACATGCTCACCTAGCCCCTCTTCTCATTCTGTCATAAATTGGTAATACTTTTTTATGGTATTCTAATAGCATAGTGGTGGCATAACTTAATTCATCACCATGTAATATCCTTGTAAGTCACTGTGTGGTTATTTTCATTTCCAATAAAGTTAACACATTATTACAGAGATATACAGGGCAATATTTTTGAAAGCGCAAACACAATTGTTAGATTAATGGCTGTTATTACTGAGACATAGCAATCCCAGCTGAGTCGAAATGAAGACCATCCCAAACCATTCCTAATGCCGGGAGCTGACATTTTTCACCACTTTTTTAAATCTAACTTCTTTTCATAGATTCATAGGGTTGGAAGAAATCTTAGGAAGTCTTTGAGTCCAACCCCCTACCCAAAGCAGGATCAACCCCACCTAAATCATCCCACCCAGGGCTTTGTCAAGCCGCGACTTAAAAACCTCTAAGGATGGAGATTTCACCACCTCCCTAGGTAACGCATTCCAGTGCTTCACCACCCTCCTAGTGAAATAGTTTTTCCTAATATCCAACCTAGACCTCCCCCACTGCAACTTCAGACCATTGCTCCTTTCTTTTAATCAACCAGAATATATATTTGTAAACCACAGACCAGCATATATTACATGTCCCTTTCTGTGTCCAGTCCACAGAGGATACATGTCTATTGCAGCTCTCAGCAATACATCCTGGCTCCTTCATTCAAGCTAAAGAGACTCATACTTTTAGCTTTGGAATTGCTCAGTTCAGGCAACAGTGTGTTGGCCAGATGACATCATCATATTATCATACTGTGACATTTAACAAAACTAACCAGAAGGGAAAAACTCTAATATTTAGCACAACCCTTCTTATCGGTCACAAGCCTGCTGTTTCTTTATGCTCTGCAACAGTAATATTTGAAACCAAAACAACACTAATCCTAACTGCAACCAGCTAACTCTCCCCAGTTACCTGGATTTAAGTCCGAACAAGTTAGGCAGCTCACAAGGCCCCAGCAATCCCTGAGTAACGTCTGCAGGCTGTGTAGCTCCCATCAAACAGTTTAACAAGTCCTATCTGCCACAGAGCTTAGTTCTGCCAAATCCCTGCTAGTGCTGCATAAGCTTTAGTAATTTAGAAATTGAGGCAGTTATAGTGGAGTTAAATCCTGGTCACTAGATTTAGGGAATAGGAAAGTATGCATTACCTATAATGAAGGGTAAGGAAACACCTCTGCATAGTACAGGGACAGAGTTATAGTACTCAGGCATTCTGAGGTATAGAAAAGTCAAGTCATTTGTCAAAAGACTCTACAGCTAGCTAGTGGAAAAATGACTGATTGTACCCCAGTCTCTGATTGCCAGTTTCTTTCTCCAACCACTACATCAAGGTGACATTAAAATAGCTTCCACAGTACAATACACATTTTACAGGCCCATAGTTTTCACCACACACTGAAAAAGATGGCACGGTAGCATAGCACCAAATCTTATTCTCCACTATATGGACACAAAACTCCCATTCACAGGAATTATCCCAAGACAGAATTTGACTCCTCCATTTTACATCTGGGAAATGGATGTAAAACATAGACTAAAGTATTATTACATCAATCTCAAATATATATTACACATGTCTAGCTGGTAGATTGTTTCAAGCTAACATGGAACTAGATTCTCCTGGCAAGTAGTTTATTCCATGAATAAATTATGTTGTTAGTAGAAGCATGTTGCTAATCATTGAGTACATCTGGGTGAAATTTTTCACCTAGTTTTTTGGAGAAAAAACAAGTAGATTCAGCAACAACATTGAAGTTTTGCAAATTTATGTTCATTTTAATTAATTATTTCATTAAAAAACCCTGAAATATTACCAAAAAATCTAAAATTTTTATTTAGTTTTGGAAATATTGGAACATTTTGATTCTTTGGTTAGAAACAAGTTTCAAAGTGTCCTTTAATTTTTAAAAAACCCAAAAACATTTTAAAATGTTCACAATCAAAATGAAATGTTTCATTTCACATCAAACAATACATTTTGCTTAACCCAAAACGTTATTTGGGGTTTTTTTATTGCCGAAAACCTACTACTTCAAACAGTGAGTTAGAGAATCTGGTCTTATGGTAATGTTTATTTATAACGAACTGACTGCTGTACCAGAAGACTATGCAGACACTTGGCACCCACTCTGTCATCAAAAATATCTGCCATATGGTTTAGCAACGAAGAATTATTTTACACAGATGGCACTCAAAGAGACACTTGAGAACAAATTCATTGCTGCTGTATAAAAGTTCTAAAATAAAGGTTATACTCCATGTAAGAGGCCATCTGAATGAAATCAGTTGGGAAATAATGATAGAGAAAGTGGTACATTTCTCATGTTGATGTCTGTACTCACGTGGAAACGTTTATTTTTCAGGAAGACCTAAATAATCATAGGATCTTATGCTAATTATTGGAGCATGGAAAAAATATGCTATGTACAAGAGTCTTTTAGGCCGATCCCTCACTTCACTCAACCTCCCGATGCTGAGAGGAGTTTGCATTATTAGATCCTGGCTTCAGTGGTCCTGAATGAGGAAGGATGCATGAATGGCCTCTATTTTTGCAGAGTATTCCCAACTCATACTGATGTCAGTGGCAGCTGTTCAATGCTCAGCACCTATGAAAAAAATCAGGCCTCTTAACTAAGTACTTCAAGTTTGAAAGGGTTGGTCTTCATTTTACTGGTATAAAAAGCACATGCAGAACTGACAATTCATTTTGTGCAACTCTCAAACAATAAAGCAAAATAGAGTGACTAGCTAAGAATATTTTGAGCAAATCAAGTGATTTTTAAAGAAATTAATATTAAGGCTAGATCTTTTCGGATGGTAGCAATGCTCCATTTCAAGTAAAATTTCTTTAAAATTTTTTTACAACAGATGGGAGCTGGTTTATTGGTTTAGTGACTGATCTCAGGTTGTGTATGAAGGCAAAATTTGAGTCAACTTACCTTACCTGACCTAAGCATTTGCAAGTAGCCTCTACACAGGCACTGGTCAGTTCTGAGGAAGGAACTGCCCAACTTGATTCAAAACCAACCCTTGTGTCTAGTTAATAGTCAACAATCTCCAGGGAAGTGTATGTCCAGGTTTCCTGTGCCAGGCGTCTGGTATTTAGGCCAGAAAGTGATGGCACACTAATATCATTAGAGATTCCTGACACAACACAATCTTGTATTCAGTTTAATACATTAAGTCACGGTAAAACTGGAATTTTGTTCATGTATAATTCTACTTAAGGTGTGAAAGGGCATCAGCTACAGGGATTCCCTATAGCAGTGGTCACCAACCAGTAGATCGGGGTCTACTGGTAGATCTTGGAGCCTCTGACAGGTGATCCTGACTGGTTTGGCCAAGAGGCTATCAAGTGCGGGCACTTCAGCTGCCCCTCCCCCCACTGCTGCGCATCTCCTGCCCTTTGTCTTGGAGCTGCCTCCTCCAACCCCCAGTAGCCTCCTGCTTGCTGGGCAGGGGAGGGGAGGGAGAAGAGGGGCACTGATGTCAAGGTGCTCCCCCTTCCCACCCGATATCCTATCTCCACAGAGTAGAGTGAGGGGCACAAAAGGACTTGGGATGGAGTTTGCTGGCTGCCTTTGAGAGTGGTGCAGGGTTAGGGCAGGGATAAGCCTGCCTTAACCCAGTGCACCACTAACCAGGAGCCACGGGAGGAAAGCAGTGCCCAGCTGGAGCCCACATCCTGAAACCCTGCCCCAGTCATGAACCCTGTCCTGCACCCCAAGTCCCAGCCCTAGCCTCAAGCACCCCTGCATCCAAACACCCTCCCAGAGCCTGCACCTAGAAATCCTTCTAGCTCCCCAACTGCCTGCCCCAGGCTCAGCTCAGAGCCCCTCACACTCCAAACCCCTTAATCCAAGACCAGAGCCTGCACCCCAACTCGCTGCCCCTGCCTGATGAAAGTGAGGGAGGATGTGGGAGGGAGAGAGGATGGAGTGAGCAGGGGGCCGGGCCTCAGAGAAAGGACACAAAGGAGACGGGGCCAGGGTGTTTGGGTTTGAGGTAGTTCTTGGCTTGCACTTAAATTCAAAAAGTGATCTTGTGCTTAAAAAGGTTGAAGACCCCTGCGCTACAGGGATTCCCTCAATACACCAGATACTTCATGCTATACCATGGATTTTAGTCAAACTTTAGATCATCAGTGGAATGCTGCTACACATTGCCAAGACACATAGTAGAGGACCAGCAAGTAAACAATCATGATCCCTTTCCTCAACTTCTTGCTCAGTTAATTAAATGGCAATCAACTGCAGGTGTCAGATCACCTTGGTCAGTCAGTCCCTCAGCCCCTCAGAGAGAGAGGTACTATTCACAATGTGTCATTCACGTTGTTCTAGCCAGTCCTTCAGCCACTTGCTGATGAGGCTACAAGTAGCACCAGACACCTGATCAGCCCAGAACCCCCTCAGCAATCCGCCTGCCTCAGCCTTCCAAGTAGCTGGGATTACAGGCACACACTACCACACACAGGAGACATCAGATACCAATTTAAAATATGTAGCAGGTGTACACTTCTGTTTCTAAAAAATTGTCTGTTGGGGCACTCCCAGGGCACTCAGTAATGTGCTATCTACTACAGTTCTGGTCATCATAGTAAAAATTAAATAAACCAACTGACCTAAGAACTAACAGTCTAAAGTAAAAATGATGTAAGAAAGTACTAGGATCATACAAACGTTTGCTTAATTACATGGTTTAGATAGCAAATACTTATTCCTCATTTTTTTTAAAAAGAGCAAGTGGTGATGAGGGGGATAAAGCTCTCAAACTTCAGGCCATGCCACCTTCTTGTGAACATCCATTAAGCATGCTGGTCCGGATAAGAGAATAAAAAAATCTGGATAATCAAGTTGTTACATAAAGGCCTGAAGTCTAGCAGCCTGCTAAAAGCACCATCAAGTAAGAGTTACACAGGACTTTGTGAGTCACGCTAAGTTCTTGTCTACACTAGCGGCAGGATGTGTACGTTGCACATAGCCAAACACTGCAGTTAAAAGCGGTCAGTGTCCACACTGCAGCACGTACTTACATACTCTGGTGAAACGTTCTGGCTGCCACCCCCTGCAAGAGGCTTCTCCACAGTGGGGAAAGGCTCCGGCAGCTCCCTATGGTGGAATACTGCACTGCTAGAAATTGTTTTAATAATTTAAACAAAATAGATAGTTGCTTCAATGATTTAAACCAGTCGCTTCCTTTTGGTGTATAATTTTTGCAGAGTAACTTATTGCACATATAGAGGAGTTACAGCATTCCTTTAAAATGAGCTTCTATGAATGAAATATTCTGGTATTTATATATAACACAATTCAACATTACAATTATACACAAAATATCCAATACCAAAACTTAAAGAGCTCCTCAAAAAGAAGACTACAAGTTTAAATAGTGGCCTATCAGACACAATTGCTGAATTGTTGACAAAAGCTCAATAATAGAGTTCAAAGTTTTCTGCATCTACATAGAACTGGTCCAGTGAATTATGTCAAAAACAATATAATGCAATTAAATTAATCCAAAATTGCCACTTGGGAATAGACTTGAGTGATAAATAGAAGTGTGATTATGGAATATAAAACAAAGCACACATCAACTGTATTCATCTATTCAGCCAAGCTGTTGGTAGTCAGTTATTTCAACCTTCCAGGTCCAAAATAAATCATACTTAAAAAACAGCATTATAGTACCAGATAGAATGATATAATGTACCTTTCTTTGACATCATTTCTTTAATCATAGTGCAGGGCCAGACAAATAAAAATTCTTGACAAATTTAAATTTGTGTACCCTTGCAATCGGATGGAAACCAATGGTTTAATTTAAATGTTTTCCTCCAGACCCCACATTTTTTAAAAGAATTTGAAATCTTCATCACATTTAAATGTGCACACACCTTTTAATGCCATAACATGTTCCACATGTGAGGCCTTTAGATTAGAGACCTAATTTTAGAGGTATATCATATGTTTCTAGTAAAAGGAATAAGCAAGAGTCAAGTCAAATCTGTTTCACCATAGCATTTTTTGAAAAAGAAATTTGTGAATATGAAAATTAGGAAAATTGTAAAAGAAGAAACTAATCAAATGGTCCTAAAAACAAATCAGAGGAAAAATAAATATTCAGACTTTTATGGAGTACAAAACTAGAGTCAGTGAGCTGAGTCAAAAAAATGTAACTAAACTTCATAAATAAAGGAGAGAAAGTAAACAGCAGTTAAGCCTCCAAGCCTTAAGAGGGACAGCAAACAATGTGCTAGACTGAATATCCAAGAATAAGGATTTACACATTTAAGATGGAGATGAATGAGAAAAGCTAACTGATAGTCATTTTACATCCTAAAGGATACAGCTAAACATATCAAAGTATAAAGCCAGTGAGTGAAAAAATGGTTGAAAGAATTTGGGCAACAATACCATAGAACCTGAAGGCTAGAAATGACAAAGCGTATCCTGTCTGCTATAGCAGCCGTTTCTGAAAAACAGTTTCCTTTTTAAGTGACAGTACATTCTTTAAATGCTGTGAAATACAAAAATGGAAAACTGTCTTGCAATTCAGTTAGCTTGTGTGATTTTCCACCTGTATCTGCTTGCTGTAAATGTAAGCATCCCATTCCTAGCATAGGGAGCATGGATTTTAATTGCAAGTTATGCTCTGAGTTCATTATATTGTAGCTTCTTGCGAGAGCATGTGTTAGTTCCTTTTCCACTGAATAGATGATTGTAAATGTCTTTGACTATATGACAGAACTGACTTGTAGCACTTGACAGCACCATCTTCTATCCTATTCTTATCCCAGAGTTTTTACTGCTGCAATCTACAATTATTTTAAAAGTTTTGGTAGGTTTTTGCATTGAAGTTTTGACTCAGACAAAAACCCATGGCTGTGTCTAGACTGGCCAATTTTTCCGGAAAATCAGCCGCTTTTCCGGAAAAACTGGCCAGCTGTCTACACTGGCCACTTGAATTTCATAAAGCACTGACTTCCTACTGTAAGAAATCAGTGCTTTTTGAAATACTATGCTGCTCCCGTTTGGGCAAAAGTCCCTTTTGCGCAAAACTTTTGCAAAAGGGCCAGTGTAGACAGCTGAGATTTGTTTTCTGCAAAAAGCCCGATTGCGAAAATGGCGATCGGGCTTTTTATGAAAGCGCATCTAGATTGGCCACGGACGCTTTTCCGCAAAAGTGCTTTTAAGCGTCCGTGCCAATCTAGACGCTCTTTCATAAATGCTTTTAACGGAAAACTTTTCCGTTAAAAGCATTTGCAGAAAATCATGCCAGTCTAGACGTACCCCATTAGTTTTTAAGGATGTATCCACCTCACTGTTACTCAGTTTTAAATTTATCTACTAATGAAGTTGCCAAAAATCCACCAACAAAAAATTTGCAAATAAATTTTTTTATTTATTTATGTGTAATTCTAGCGATAAACATGGTATAAATTTGCTAGACTGCGTTAGTGGAGATAACTTTCACAATCTTTTTTGGAGTTTCCAGGATTTGGCAAAGGAGCTTTCTACATTGCCCTTCATGATGTACATTAATCAGATTCTTTCCATAAAGGGGGAAAAAACCAAGACATAAACCACTCAAATTTACTTAATGTTATGTACCAAGCACTGTTGTTCCTTGTAAATCTAACACCCATTAATGGTGATAGAAATTTTGCCCAAGGACATGATCATATTCACACTGAATTCAATAGGAATTTTGATCTTGACATCAGTGGAAGCAAAATGAAACCTTAAATCAGGACTCAGAATTTGGTGATATATTTTTCCATCTATATACTCCTAAGACGATAGTGGCAACATGATGATGCCATAATTATGCCAACATAATCCTATAGTGTAGAGGCAACCTACTGTGACATAAGGGAATTTTCTTTTTTACACCATTGACTAACTTACCTTTGTCAATATAAAATTTAAGTGTAAACCAGGCTTTTTAAATTTTAGAGGATGGAGTATAACAATGCAAATTATCCGTTATAATTCTGGTTCAATATGCCAATCCCCAAGCATTCCAAAACCCTAACAGCGGCATTGGTCCTTTACTAGTTGGAAATGGTATAATTATCCATAATGGTGCAGAAAATGCAGAAATGTTCAACAAATATTATTGCTTGGTATTTAGGGAAAAAATAGATGATATAGTATCATTGGTTGGCAGTGAAAACTCTTTCCGTTCTACTAATATCACTGGATAATTTTAAACCACAGCCTTTAAATTTAGACATTTTTAAAATATCGGTCCCAGATAATTTGCATCCTTGAGTTTTAAAGGAGCTAGTTGGAACTGCTAATTTTAAAATGTCTAATTTTAGTATTTGTTTAAAATCTTCCAGCAATACTAGTAGAACGGAAACAGTTATTGCCACCATCTGTATATCATATTTTATTATTCCCCCCCCTCCCCCTCCCCACACACACACAATACTGAACAGAAATACTGGTTGGCTACTTCAGCCTTTTCTGCATTATTACTCATAATTCTACCATTTCCATATTTTAACAGTCAAATGCATTGTCTTCTACTTCCCATTATATTTTAAAAAATTCCTTATTGGCCTTAACTCTGTTGGCCATATATTTCTCATTGCTTCCCTTATCAATTTTCTGCAATTCCTAGTGTCTGATTTATATTAATCACTATCAACTTCCATTTTCTTCCAACTTATTGCAATTTTTTACAGCTGCCTTCACTTCCTGCTATACTACGTTGTTGTTGTTTTAAACCAGCAAAGCCTTATTTATACCTCAGCTGAGAGATTTTTTAGGTATCTTGCTAGGTTTCTTACATGAGTCCAAATTAGTTTTTTCCTTCTGGCTCATTTGGCATATAATTGTTTTCAGCTTTGTGAAACTGGTCATATTAAAGCACCACCAAGCATATTTATATTACCAATCTGGACTTCATTCTGCTTGCCCATTATAGAATCATAGAACTGGAAGGAACCTCAAGAGGTCATCCAGTAGGATCAAGAAATAAATGTGATGACATCATGATCACACATACCTACATTACCATTAATTTTTAGTTCTCTGAACAGGTTCCTCTGAATCCATCAGGACAATGTGTAATATAGAAGTCCCTATTTTTCAATTAGGAAATTGTCCTCCATAATGTTTAGAAATTCCAAAGACATTTGTACTGGCAGAATGAGACCTCCAGCACATGTCATTCAAACTGAAGTGTCCCCATAATCACACAATTTCCCCCCTAGACATTATATATAGGTGTGTAAGGAGGTGGTCATCCTGTTCTCTAGTGTGAGTTAGTGGTCTGTAGCAAACAGCAGTAAACACTCCATCCTGTGCTTTATTTGCTAGTGCATTGATTCATAAGTATTCAAGATCATTTTCTTTCATGTCATCAGTGACTCAAAAACAGGTAATGCCATTTTTATGTGAATCAATGGAACTGAGAGCATAATCAAGACAGGATTTTAGTAGTCTGTCTATTTCATATTCCCACAAAGTCTGCATTCCTCACTGACCAAAAGCTTGCTCAGTGGTGTCCATCACTTTGTAATTCATTAGTATGATGTTGCCAGGTACCCTTCCAATATGTATCAGCAAAAGCATATTGCAATAATGTTGCTTTAATTCAAAAAATGTGTTCTTCATGGAACTGACATTAAATTCATGTAGAAAAAAGTTTGACTGATAGCTCAGCTGTTACATTAAGAGGGTGCCATCTATGCATAGTAGGGTCTTTGACTTAAAGCTGAATAAGAGCATAAAATCCATACACAACATAGTATAAATTGCTGCATTTCATCACACGGTTATTATAGAATGACATGCTTTTTATCATGATGCAAGTGAAAATGAAAATGTGGGGTGATTGAAAAACTGTTAGCATACTCAGTAAAGCAGGCTTACGTGCATGGAATTTGGGCTTTGCATCACTACAGAAAGAGACAGACAGAGTCCTACAACAATGTCTTCCACCCCACGCTCACAGAGAACTTTGGCACATGCAGGCTTTCATGTAACATCAACAAGTATGAAAGTTCTCTCTTTCAAGAATATAGTCCAAAAAAGTGTTCCACTGGTCAAAACAAATCTTATATTTGCGTTCATAGAAACTATTTCCTGAGGTTCCCTGGCCTTAAAAAATTCTCACCAATGTTTCACTGTAAACCCTCATCATTTCAGACCTGTGTTCTGGACACCATTTGAGCAGGAGAACAGAATAAAAATTCCATCAGTATGACTCCTCAATGACCAGAGATATTACTACTTGAGTACAGTAATAAAAAGCAAATATTCCCTTCAGGACTGAACACAGTCTCTTTGGAGAAATCCCAGCCCACGACAGTGAGATATTACTAGGGTGATGGGGTCATGTAATGGAATGCTAAACTACTTTGTACTGTTCAGTCACTAGGTGGTGCTGTGGGTATCATATGTTGTTTAATCTCATAATGGCCATTTCTAACAGTGTATCAAATAATTCTGAAGGAATTCTGTGCCAAATATATATATTCTGCACGCAATATTTTAAGATTCAGCAACATACTACATCTTTGTAAAAAAAACCAATATATTTGCATAATTTTCAATTATTTGCTGAAAAATATTTTGAAATAAAGTACCAAAATAATGGAAGATGTTGTGATTATATTGTCAGGTTTGTGTTATTTTGACAATTCAAATACACAAAACTTTGCAGCAGTTACATTTTAAAAAATTTTCAACACACAATTCCTTCAAGACTGCCCGGGCTCTCGGTGGTGCAATGTGGGTGTGGGCAGCTTGGTGGAGAGTCTGGATGCAGTGGGGGAGAACTGGTGCACAGGGACTTGGTGCGGGATTCTGGGTGCAGGAGGAATGGGTCTCTGCAATGAGGGTGAATTGAAGATGGTTAGGACTTAGTGGGGGGCGAGAGTAGGGCTTGGTGGGATGGTAGGGTCACTGTGCAGCTCTGTGGGGCTCAGTGGAGTGGAGGTCCAGGTATGGGGTGCTCTTGATGCAGGGGGTGAGACTGTGTGGGGGACTGTGTAGTGGATTCCTAATACGGAGGGGGCTTGGTATGGGAGTTACAATGGTACGGCGGGGGGGGGGGGGGGGAGGAGTAATTGTACAGTAGATGTGCTCCTGTGTGCTCTGTGCATTTGGACACACACACACACACACACACACACACACACACACACGGAAAACCCCCTATCTCCCCTGCCAACCTCAGCCCCTTTCCTTAGTACGGAGCTTCCTGCAGACATGGAAAGTTTCTGGGGATTGATATGACCCACCCTGGCTGCTCCCTGCAGGGAAGAGGGAGGGAAAACTCCATCTTTGTCCTCCTCTCCCTGACTCTGCTGGGAATAACATCCCTTGGTGGCCAGGCATCCCCAGACCCTTCCCCTCTCCTCAGTGATTTACCTCTGTCGGGCTACCTGAAAAGATGTTATGCTTATAAGCACCACACAGGATCTTTTCAAATGATGTTTTTTTCTTTGTAGAAATATCCAGGATCTTTGGGGCTCCCAGATTTTCTGCCTGATCCTTGAAGGCAACTAGCCTATGCAAGCTAATCACAGGTAAAGCACAATGAACTCTCCCCTCCCCTCCTTCCCATGCTTAGCCCAGTAACTCCTCTGCACTAAGAAGGCTGCGTTATGATGCAGCTGTTTCTAATATGCACCTGCTGGTGATTCCCCATGACAGGATAATCCCTCAGTAAAGAGTTGCGGCTGGTCCCCTTCCCACTACAAATTAAGAAAGCAGCACAACCCCTCCCCTTCCAATGATCTCCAGGCACTATTTCTCCTCAGTGTCCCACTCCCCTCTCCTATGACATATCCCATAGGGGCTGCTAAGGGAAAGCAGAGCATGCACACAGTCATAACTGATCTGGACTGCCAGAAAGGGGCAATGCCAGATCCTTATGCACCAAAAAGTACACAAGTTAGCAAGTCATTTGACAAATCCAACAGCCTACACAAAACTTCCAACCCTAGAGAGTGCTAGAAGTTGTAACTGCACGCGCAACCTTTAACAACATTTATTTTTTCAGCACCATCTATTTGGTGTCAGCTTTTTGGTACAAGGACTTCATTTTGTAACTTGTATAACACTGAGCATTACTTATGGCACATAAACCATGACACACCAATGCAGAGAATGAAGATTGGCCATAGTTCCAAGGAGTTATAGCTTAAATCAGACTGTAAGAATGAGAGGGTTTATAAAATCATGGTTATAGTTTTGGAAATGTATAGCACTATGCAAGTGTGATTAGTGACTACAACTTTTTTTGAAAAAATTTCAGATTTGTTGACTCAGACATTTGATGAATGTGTCATATCCTCAATTGTTTGTCTGTTTTAATTTTGTCAAAAACAGTTTTAAGTTCAATTCAGAACTGCTTTTTGGTTGAAATTTCCTTCAATTTTATTTTAAAATATTGAAAAGTTTAAGTAGCTCAATATCAACATGTAAAATTTCATTTTGAATAGAATCAATCATTTTTGGACCCTAACCAGAGTTTTTTCTACATTTTGTTTTGCCAAAAGCTTGAAAAAAATCATTTTCAGGTCAACCTGACTGAAATTTGATTTTTAATTGCCAGCAAACCAAAATCTTATTGTTATTCATAGTGCTCTTTTAAGGACAGGAAATAACTACTCCCTTGTTTATTTTAGCAACACCATAACTGGTTATTCCATTGTATTCTAACAAAGATTTCCATTTTCAGGCTTTCCAAGATTTTTAAGTGTACCTTGTAAAGCATTGTAAAGCATATCTGTACTGAGTATTCATTCTCATTACTGAATGGAAGGGGAAGCTACTAGAAAGCAGACTTCAGAATCTTGAGTTAAAAGAATTAATTCTATATGCTCTCTTGCTCTGATTTCTGCACTGGCATTTCTATCACTGGCATGAATAGATAATGGTGCTATTTTCTGTTCTCGTAACTATCTTAAAATTGTCCTTAAAATGGCTTCATTGGGGACTATTCATTGTTCTCATCAGAGCCACATAGATAAGAATGGAAGAGTTGGCTGCAGAATTTCAGTGCCTTTTTTGGTTCTCATTCTCTCTTAGAAAAACAAAAAAATAACAGAAATGCAGGGACAGTATTCATACTTGTTACAGTCTCACATCCGTCCTCTCTTTGTATGTCTGTTTTCCTCCACAAAGCCATCTAATTATTTAGGTACCTGAGTTAAGAAGACAAATATTTCCCCTTCATCATCATACTGTACAGAGAGTCCAGCACATGCAGACAGTCTCATACTCCTTTTGATTAGTGACAAAGCACAAAGATTAGTTTCCTGGGCTATTCCAGGGGTTCAATCCAATCTCTCCTCATTTTATTTCATAGCCAGGAGTCATACAGGTTTTATTCATGCTGACATGAAAAGAAAGCCTTTTCAATAGGATCCTCTCTGTTCCATATGACAATAGGTATTTACCAGTCTTTTATATTTCTCCATGTATTTGTGTGTTTGCGTGCGTATATATTTATATAATTATTTGCAGTGATCACTATAAATTTCTATTATTAGCTATTAGCATGACAGACCCCCTAAAAGGAAGCCAGTTCTCATGTGGAGGAATAAAAATACAAGTATGTATATATGTGTGTCGGTAAACACCCACATCTCTACACAATTTGCTATTTGCATAGCACAGCTGTTTCCATGCAGAGTAATGAATAATTTTTCTGGAGAAAGATTGACAAGGCTAACTGCATTAACTTGGAACCATCATTTCCTTAGGTTGTAAATTCCTGCAACCTTCTGACATGTGAAACAGTTTGGAAGGGAAGAGCAGGAAAGATAAACAGAAAAGGACTTTAAGCTACACTGACAGAGAGAGTAATTCTCTCTCCTGATAATAATGCTGGGCCAAGAGCATAGGCAGAAATCCAAACTTACTCTAACCAGCTGCATTTGAGTCTTTCCAGGCTCCAAACAGCACTGTTGTCAGTTCCTTAGGTTATGTCTACACTACCAGGTTATTTCAAAATAAGTTATTTCAAAATAACAACTCCTGAAATAACTATTCAAAATAAGCTTATTCCTCTTCACAAGCAGGAGTTATTATTTCAAAATAACAGGCTCAGTAGTGTGGATGTTCACCCTGTTTCGAAATAACTCCCCAGTGTAGAAATGCCCATATAGTGTACATATCAGGGCATTGTAACCTTAACGCAGAAGAGCCTTATATTTTGAGATTGTACCTGGGAGCCAAGTGAGGAGAGAAGTGAGTGGCTACAGCAAAACCCTAGCAATTGAAGCTTCCATTCTTGCCACTCACAGCCTGTTGCTCTGCCTCAAAATGCTTCTGTCAGTTCTGTGGCATGCTGAATATCTCTGTTTTAAACAAAAGGGTGATGAACATTAGGTTCTTAGATCCTGATATAAGCATTTGAAAAATTAGCTTGATTTACAATAATGCTAATAAGCACCCAAAATAATTTGACTGAAATGTGTGCTCCGGGGTGGAGCTTAGTCTGAGAGCTTCAGTTTCAGGAAGGGAGGGAGTTAGGGCTAGGGCAGGAGGGGTTTACCTCAGATGCCTCCCAGTTAGCCGTGCAGCAGGGTGCTAAGACAGGCTTCCTGCCTGTCCTGGCACCGCAGGCCGTGTTGTGCCCCATAAGCATCTAGCAGCAGGTTCTAGCCAATGGGAGTGCAGAACTAGTGCTCAGGGCAGTGGCAGTGTGCGGGGCCCTGTGCACTCTTCTGCTTCCTGCCCTCACCTAGGAGCTGGGCCTGCTGCCTGCCACTTCCGGGGCACAGCACAGCATGCGGTGCCAGGGCAGGCAGGAAGCTGCCTTAGCACCCCCACTGATCACCCTGCAGCAATGAAACCTAGTGCCTGATATTCCATGACACAGTACTGGGTCATGACCCCTACTTTGAAAACCACTGCTCTAGTGAATCTACCACAACATGAAGTATTGCTGTTAGAGGGAGCAGAAGGCAATTGAAGCTCCTCCCTGCTCTATACATATGGTCACCTCTGTGTGTGCTCCTCAAATTTATGTTGAAGCTACTAAATGGGGTATAATAATCCTTTCTGAAATATGCTGCTATTTTGAAGGCCTGTTTTAAATATGTGTTACAGCCTGGGACAGTGGGGCACATGCCCCTGTATAGACCTTTAAAATAGAAACATAAAGCCATTTTGTTTCTCATGACTGGGATCAAATTCAATTTTTTCATCATCAATGCCAAGAAGTATGAACCAGCTGTACTGTGTAATCATGCAACTCTTTAAAGCAGTGGGGAGGGAAGTGATATGAGAATATATTAACATAAAATAGCTCATGTACCATCCTGCAAGGATTTGCTTTGAATTCATCAATTGATATTTTTTTTCTCACTTAGACTGAAGGATGGAAGATTTCCTTGTTCTCCCTTTAATGCTTCTGTCATGGCATTGCTTGCTAGTGAACACCCCCAGCATACTTCCTGAAAGCAAATTCAGGAACTGACAATAAACTGATTTCACTGTATCCCCGAATCTGGGCTGGTTTCATGGAGGCTACGCTTGCAGGTGCAAAGTTGTCGACGCAGAATCTTTTAGTACCAACTAAATAGCAACTTGTACACAATCAGGGAAAGCAGAAAATAAAGTCATTGTACAGGTCAGAACATTCTGAAAGCAATGCCACTGTAGAAGAACCTGAATTTGGAGGCAAGGGGGTTAAAAACCTACCTTTTGGTGTAATTTGGTGCTTTCCAAAGGCAAAAAAAAATGCTTTCCAGCATTAATATGCAAAACATGGCACAATATGCCACAATATGCCAACATCTTTATGGCTGACCTTGAACAACGTTTCCTCAGCTCTCGCCCCCTAAGACCCCTACTTTACTTACACTACATCGATGACATCTTCATCATATGGACCCACGGTAAAAAGACTCTTGAAGAATTCCACAAGGATTTCAACAACTTCCACCCTGCTATCAACCTCAGCCTGGACCAGTCCACAAGGGAAATCCACTTCCTGGACACTACTGTACAGTTAAATAATGGACAAATTCCCACCACCCTATATCGGAAACCTACCGACTGCTACACTTACATTCATTCTTCCAGCTTCCATCCCAGATTCATTTTTCAGTCGATTGTATACAGCCAAGCCCTACGATACAACCGGATTTGCTCCGACCCCACAGAGAGAGACAGTCACCTACAGAATTTTTACAGAGCATTCCTAAAACTGAAATACCCACCTGGGGAAGTGAAAAAACAAATTGACAGAGCCAAAAAAATACCCAGACATGAACTACTTCAAGACAGACCCAAAATAGAAAATAACAGAACTCCTCTTGTTGTTACCTGAAATGTATTCTTTCTGATAACCATGCCACACAACTATATCATAAACCTCCAGGAACCCAGCCTTGCAACCAAAAAAGTCTCTGCCCACATATCTATACTGGCAAATTCATCACTGGAGCAAACAACATAAGCCACAAAATCAAAGGGTCATTTGACTGCCCATCCAGTAATTTGATCTATGCCTTCAAATATCAGCAGTGCCCCACTGCTATATATATTGGACAAACTGGACGGTCTCTGCGGGAAAGAATCAATGGACACGAATTGGATACGTAAAGGGAATATACAGAAGCCTGTTGGTGAGCATTTCAGCTTGCCTAACCACAGTCTGACAGACCTGCAAGTAGCTGTCTTGTCACAAACCAGCTCTACAAGCCAAATACACAGAGAAGCCCTGGAATTCCAGTTCATCCACAAATTAAATTCACATGCTAATGGATTCAATCGTGATATGGGCTGGTGGGGACTCTACCTACTTAATAACCACTGAAGGTGCTAACAGCTCCCTGAGTGGTATCCTTCCTGTTTTAGGAATCTATCTATTGACTTTGATTTTTATCTGCTTAGGTTTAAGTACCCATTCCCCAGATACTTAATGATGCTCTGTCTCCCTTCCCCCTCCCTTTTCCTTTCTCATCCCCCTTCCCCTTCCCCTCTCCTATTTATTTTGAGTTTTCATATCCCCAACTCATAACTCCGGTCATCTGAAGAAGTGGGCTGTGCACACGAAAGCTCATGATGCCATCTACATGTTTTGTTAGTCTATAAAGTGCTACCAGACCATTTGTTGGTTTTTTACAGAAATAAGTTAGTCCTCTGATTCTCTCTCCCAAAAATGTGTTTTAGCCACCCAACTACAAAATTTGGTACAATGATTTCCCCAAGAATTCCAGAAGCCACTCAATAACTACGCTTGTTTACCCCCTCACCCCCACCCCCCAGAAAAATTATCTTGCTCCTCACCCACTAGATTACATTTTTTGTTCCTTGACTCTCTGGGTATGGGAATGGGATGAACAGAAATGTAGGCTGGCTGAAGATTTAGGAACAACTGCTGGGTTGCAACTGCTAGAGGGAGAAATGTTAACAGTTCCCCTTATACAATAGCATAGCCAAGAGCCTATTCTGTTGAAAAAGATGTAGGGACATTTACAGACATATAAACATGTAGCTCAAATTACAGATCTTATTTCGAGCTACGGTGCAGTGTAGATGCACCCTTAGGGTATGTCTACACTACAAAGTTAATTCAAAATAACAGCAGTTATTTCAAATTAACTTGAATAGCGTCTATACAGGCAAACCGCTATTTCAAAATAAATTCGAAATAGTGGAGCCCTTATTTTGAATTTGATAAACCTCATTCTGTGAGGAGTAACACCAAATTCAAAATAGCTATTTTGAATTAAGTGCTGTGTAGACACTTAATTCGAAATAGGGGGCCTCCAGCCCTTCCCAGGGAGCCCTGGTGGCCACTCTGGTCACAACCAGGAAAACTTACTCTCCTCTCCCCCAGCCCTGGAGCCATTAAAGGGGTAGACCCTGGCCACAGTTCCTGTGCCAGCTCCAAGCCTGCCAGCCCAGAGCCAGCAGTGGCCACCGGGGCCCCTGGCCCAGTGGCCCGAAAACATGAGCCAGCAAGCCACTGGCAGCCAGCCCTCCACCGCTCCCCAGGAGCAGTCTGCCAGCTCCCAGGAGCCTGACAGTGGCTGGAGAAGGCGGGCACCTTCCTGGTCCAGGGTGGAGATCATGGACCTTATTCAGGTTTGGGGGGGATGCCCCCAACGTCCATGATCTCCGCACTAGACAGAGGAATGCGGCCATCTATGGCAGGATAACTGCCAGCCTGGCCACCAAAGGCCACATGTGAGGCCACATGCGAGGAGCAGGTTAGCGTGAAAGTCAAGTTGGTCTGGCGAGACCACCAACCCTGAGCCCTGAGCTTCCCCTCCCCCTTCTTCCCCTTGCTTCCCCCTTCCAGCTCCCTCCTCCCAGGTTTCCCCCTCCCCTCTTCCACCCTCTCTCTTCCCCTCTCCCACCTCCTTTTCCCAGTCTCCCCAGAGGTTCATCCCCCCCCCCCAGTTTTGTTCAATAAACCCAGTTTATTTGACATCAGGAAGGGGGGCTAGGGAGGGGTAAGTGGAAGGATGTGAGGGGAGGAATGGGGCACGAGCCCATGGTGGGGAGGACCAGGGAGGCTCTGAGGGCTCCTCGGGGTGGACGCTCTCCCTCAGGGCCTCCTGGATCCTGACAGCCCCCGATGGACCCCCCGGATGGCAGTCTGCAGCAAGTGCAGCCGGGCTGATGGCAACGACCCCACGAGACACACTGTGCCCAGGGGCAGCTCTGGCTCCATGTGGCCGAGTGCTGTGGTGTCCTGAGTTCAGGTACTCAGGGCACTCCAAAAAAGGACTGCTTTGCTGTACCTCATCGAGGTAGACAAGCAAGCGGGGAGACCTGAGAACTGTCTGTCCAGGGTGGGGATAGGGTCCCTTTAAGCACCGAGCTCAGTTAGCCTCAGGCAGCAGCCCCTCACACTAAGTCCTAATCTGTTGCCCTGCCGGCACTGGTTCCGGCCAGCCTTAACTTTGGTTCAGGGTCCACTCAGTGTGGACATGCTACTTCGAAACAGCAAAACGCTATTTTGAAATAGTTTTTGTGTATAGATGCATTATTTCGAATTCGCTTAATTCGAATTAACTATTTCGAATTAAGTTAATTTGAAATAGTGCTGTAGTGTAGACATACCCTTAGGGTATGTCTACACTACAAAGTTAATTCGAACTAACAGCCGATAGTTCGAATTAACTTTAATAGGGGCTACACATGCAAACCGCTAGCTCGAATTTAAATCGAACTAGCGGAACGCTTAATTCGAACTAGGTAAACCTCATACTATGAGAAGTAACGCCTAGTTCGAATTAAGTAGTTCGAATTAAGGGCTGTGTAGCCACTTAATTCGAACTAGTTGGAGGCTAGCCCTTCCCAGGTTGCCCTGGTGGCCACTCTGGGCCAAACCAGGGAAACTCTTCTGCCCCCCTCCCGGCCCCGGAGCCTTTAAAGGGGCACGGTCTGGCTACAGTGCTTTTGCCAGTTGCAAGCCTGCCAGCACCCAGCCAGCAGACCCTGCACCTGGCACAGAATGAACCAGCCACCCGCTGCCACCCAGCCCTCCTCCCCCTTCCAGGACCAGGCTGGCGGCTCCCAGGAGCCTGCCCGGGGCCGCAAGAGGCGGGCACCCGCCTGGTCTAGTGCAGAGATCGTGGACCTCATCGAGGTTTGGGGGGATGCCTCCAACGTCCACGATCTCCGCACTAGCCACAGGAACGCGGCTGTCTACAGCCGCATGGCTGCCAGCCTGGCCACCAGAGGCCACATGCGGACCCGGGAGCAGGTCCACTGCAAAATCAAGGACCTGCGGCAGGCCTACTCCAAGGCTTTCCAGCCAGTTGCCGACCCGGAGACATGCCCTCATTATGAGGCCCTGGACCACATCCTGGGGGCTCATGCAGTCCATGCCCCCCACAGTGGTGATCGACCCCGAGGCAGAGGGCCCCGTCCCTGACACGGAGGAGGAGGAGGAGGATGCCGAGAGCCAGGAGCCTGCAGGGAGCCTGCCCAGGACCCCCAAGGCAGCCCACGGAGCACATCGGCTGTGTCGTCCGAGGCCGGGGAGGTTCCCCAATGGGTTCCCCAATGGGTTCCCAATGGGAACCACTGACACAGGCAGGCGGAGAGGAAAACACTTTGCTGTCCCTCGGCGAGGTAGGCAAGCAAGCGAAAAAGCTGAGAACCGGCTGTCCAGGAGGGTCCCTTTAAGCATGAGCCTCAGATAGCCTCAGACAGCAGACAGCAGCTCTGGGCACTCTGGTGTTTCTTTTGGATCTTTTGCTGCAAGCCTGGCAGCAAGTGCTGGAGACTGCCTGGCACCATCTGCAGCAGCCCAACCCCCAGGTCCTCTTCCGGACCCCCCTTGGGGCCGTGGAGGAGCAGCGGCTGGACACCAGTGTGCCCCGCCGCATCTGGCACCTGGACACCAGCAGCAACTGGTGGGACCACATCATCCTGGAGCGCTGGGGAGAACAACAGTGGACCCAAAACTTCAGAATGAAGAAGGACACCTTCCTGGAGCTCTGCAAGTGGCTCGCCCCTGCTCTAGGGTGTCGGGACACGCACATGAGGCCTGCCATTCCCCTCCAGAAGCATGTGGCCATCGCCCTAAGGAAGCTCTCCACGCCGGATAGCTACCGATCCCTCGGCAACCACTTCGGCGTGGGGAAATCCACCGTCGGAGCAGTGCTCATGCAGGTATGACAGTCTCCGGCCATTGTGCCAGGGCAGGACGGGGGGCAAGGAGTGGATGGGCTGCCCCAGGGAAAAGAGGGGGAGGGGTGCAAGTCCCCTTCATGGGAGGGTTTGTTCTGTCCCACCCGCACTTCGGACTGCCCACGGTGGCCAGGAATGCGGGGGGTGGGAGGGTTGCTTCTGGGAAGTGGGGTCGCAGCTCAGTGGTGGGGAAGGAACACTCTCGGCCACCCTGGCACCCCAGTGACTCTCGGTTTTGTGTGTCCCTCTGCAGGTGGTCAAGGCCATCAACAGAGTGCTGCTCCGCAGAGTTGTCTGCCTCACGGATTTGGATGCAGTCATCGAGGGGTTTGGCATCCTGGGAGAGGGCAATCGACAGGACATACATCCCCATCCGTGCCCCGGAACACCAGGCCTCCCTCAACATTAACCGGAAGTGGTACTTCTCGGCCATCCTGCAGGCTGTGTCTGACCACCGGGGCCGCTTCCTTTGCGGTACACCCGCAAAGCACATGACACGCGGGTGTACCGCAACTCCTCCATCTGCCAGAGGCTGCACACCGGGACCTTCTTCCCCGACCGCCACATCAGGGTCGGGGACGTGGACATGCCTGTCTGCCTGGTGGGGGATGTGGCCCACCCACTACAACCCTGGCTCATGAAGCCCTACACGGGACACCTCAACCCCTCCCGGCAGGCCTTTAATGCCAGGCTCAGCAGGGCCCGCATTGTGGTGGAAGGGGGCCTTCGGCTGGTTGAAGGCCCAATTTCAATGCCTCCTCACCCACTTCGACCTCTCCGAGAGGAATATTCTGCACGTGGTGGCAGCGTGCTATGTGCTGCATAATTTGTGTGAGCGGAAGGGGGAGGCTTTCCTGCCAGCCTGGGTGGCAGAGGCCAACCACTTGGCTGGCCTGTACACGCAGCCCCGCATGGCTGCCAGCCTAGATGCCCATCGGGGGGCTACCAGTATCCGGGAGGCCCTGCGGGAAAGCTTCCAGACAGAGGAGTGAAGTCTCCCTGGCGTGCCCCACTGGGGCCTCGTGCCTTTTTCCACCCTCACGTCCTTCCACTTTCCCCTCCCTAACCCCCCTTCCTGATGTAAAATAAAAACACATGTGTTACCAAAAACAAACTCTCTTTATTGACCATAACTGGGGTGAGGGGGGAATGAGGGCGGGAGAGGGGAGGGGGAAACCTGGGAGGGGGGAGCTGGAAGGGGCAGGCAAGGGGAGAAAGAGGGAGGAGAAATTCAGGGTTGGGGGTCTTGCTGGCCCACCTGTCTCCCACCACTGCAGGTGCAGGGGCCTTGGCGTCCCCGGGAGGGAGCGGGTATGGAGGGTAGGGCAGGTGGGGAGGAGGGGAGGAAGAAGCGGGAGGGGGAGCAGGAGTGGGAGGAGGAATGATAGCTGGGGCGGCAGCAGGCAGCAATCTCTGTGCCACGGTCTGCAGGTGGTCACAGATGGCATGGCCCCGGTCACGCAGCTCCTGCAAGCTCTCCCACCGCAGCTGGAGGTCTTCCTGCACCCAGTGCTCCTGGCTGTGGACCTGCCTTTGCAGTAACCCCAGGTGCTGCCGCTGGTATCCCTCCTGGTTCCGGGTGCACCTGCTGGCCCGGGTGCGGGAGGATGTCCCGGGCGGGGTGGTGCGCCCTGCACTCGCAGCTGGTGCAGCTGTGAAGAAACCAGACAGGTAGTCAGTTCTCTCTGGGGACACAGTGGGTGAAGCCCAGCCGCCCTCTGCAAGGTGAGGAGAGCAGGTCTTTGCACCACCATGTGGCCTGCCTCTGCGTAGAAGGGGCTTGTGGAGGGAGAGCATCGTTCAGTGTCCCTCCCCGGGGTACGGAGCTTGTCATGTGCCTTCATACATACATGTGTGTGGGTAACGGGCCAGGGCCCCTGTATGGCAGCCAGCTAGGGCCACATGCCCCAGCTGGCATGGCACATGCATAGTTGCTGCGTGATCTGTGGTCAGCAAAGCCCACACGCGCGGTCCCTGGGCTCTCTCTCCCCCCCCCCACCCCGTTCTGCCCCACATAAGGGGACAGTGATGGCACTCACATGTCCAGGGCTCCCCGGCCCCGGAAGACAGTGGTGAAATTGCTGCTGGTTTGCCTCGGGGGTCCAGAGTGAGTGCCATGCTCCCTCCAGGCTCCTGCGACTCCTGGCCATCGTCCTCCTCCTCCTCCTCCTGCTCCGTGCCCTAGTCAGGGCCCTCTGCCCCAGGGTTGATGACCACCTGGGGGGCACGTCTCCCCAAGATGTGGTCCAGGGCCTCAAAGTAGGGCATGGGGTCTGGGTCTGCCTCTGGTTGGGAGCTGCCCCCTGTGGTCCTGGCATAGGCCTGCCTCAGCTCTTTTATCTTCAGGCGCACCTGCTTCTAGGTGCGCATGTGGCCTTTGGTGGCCAGGCTGTCAGCCATCCGTCGGTAGATAGCCGCGTTCCTGCGTCTAGTGCAGAGATCATGGACGTTGGAGGATTCCCCCCAAACGTGAATGAGGTCCATGATCTCCGCACTGGACCAGGAAGGCGCCAGCCTTTTCCGGCCCCTGGCAGACTCCTGGGAGCTGCCAGACTCTTCCTGGTGGAGGGCTGGCTGGCACTGGCTGGCTTGCTCATGCTGGCAACTGGGTCAGGGGCAGTGCCGGCGGGCTCTGTGCTGGCAGACCTGAAGCTGGCACAGGCCCTGTGGCCAAACACACTCTACCCCTTTAAGGGCTCCGGGGCTGGGGGCGGGAGGAGCAGAAGAGTTTTCCTGGTTTGGCCCAGAGTGGCCACCAGGGCACCCTGGGAAGGGCGGGAGGCCCCCTATTTCAAAATAAGCTTCTACACAGCGCTTATTTTGAAATAGCTATTTTGAATTTGGCGTTATTCCTCATAGAATGAGGTTTAACTAATTCGAATGAAGCGCCCCGCTATTTCGATTTTATTTCAAAACAGCGGTTTGCCTGTACAGATGCTATTAAAGTTAATTCGAAATAACGGCTGTTATTTTGAATTAACTTTGATGTGTAGTCATACCCTAAGTGGTTAAGCCATTTCCTAGAACAAGGCCAGGGAAAACTTTGGCAGGCTGGGAAAACCATTTCCCACTCAGCTCTCTCTGTTTGTGTGTGCACGTGCATGTGTGCATGTGTATGTAAATAAGCTGCATTAAGAATATACCCACTAATGTCTCCTGTAACATCAAACCAACCTATAAACCTTCTCATGTGTGAAGCTTGGTAGAGAAAAAAAAACAATTTTCAAGCACCCTTGTTAGATGAGATATTTGCTTCATTGTCAACTTCCCATTTTGTCCACAAAGTCCAATTCTGAACTTGCTTTCATCAGTGTAACTACTAGTTTGCACTAGTGATGAGAAGGAAAAATGACATCAATCTGATCAAATTATGGATTTAATCCTGCAACCCTTATGCTGAAAAGTATTTTTTCTCATGAACAGTCACAGTGAATTCAAGGATACTACCTGAAACTAAGTAGTATCCAATAGAAATATGAATTTTCAATTTGGGCTTTGTTTTTTGCAAGGTTCTGACTACTGATAGCATAGGGTTTCTTATTATTGAAATGTTTTGGTTTGTTTGGGGTTTTTAAAGTATGGATCAAAACAAAGTAGCACTTAGACAAGGAGCAATATCTCAGCAAAAATCTAGATAGACACATCTTCAGATGATGTCTTATGTGGATAGATTGTATACAGGTTCAAGATTATGTGCACAGAATTGGAAGACTGCAGAAAACCTCACTGTCATACAATAACTGAAAGCTGCATATCTTTGGAAAAGAGACCCCAGTCAAACATAAAAATGTCCATGTAGGATTTTCCTATGACAGTTTACTTAATATTAGCTCAGAGTTGGGTCTGCCATTCATAAGTCTGTTTCTATTTTTGAATCTTTATAGAATGGCTAAAAATAAGCAATTAGTTATCAGATATCTGCATTCAGAAAGACCGTACCTCAGGCTGCCTGGTTTTTTTGATCAGTGGAATTACTTTTTTGTGCATTTTTTCTCTTTAAGATTTCTTCTTGTCTTGGGGGAAAACCTTAATAAAATCTTGTAGCTCTGCTGGAGATTAAAAAGCAAACTGTAGACATCTATGCTTCCTGGGCATCTTACAGCAAAATAGCTGCAATTGATTCAGAAAGAAACAACTAAAATATAACATGTCTTGATCTATAATCAAGAGAAAATGACTGAATAATAAAGGCTCCCTACCCTCTCAATCACTGCAGGCTGAGTCATTAATAATCACTAATAAATCCTCTCTGCCTCTTCTTCCTCCCAGTCTTAAAAATCTTCATTTCCCTCCTTTTTTGAAAAGCAAATACCCATTTTTATTCACAGTCTGCAATACATTTAATGACACCATCCTTGGGAGTCTGAGGTTTAACACGTAGTTAAAATAATCTCAGAATCTCAAATCCTGTTAGGAACAATAACCTTTGCTGGGACAATAACACATTCCTTCTGTGCCCAGACAGATTTTTATAAACAAGGAGTGATGTCCTTAAATGCTTTTTAAGAAAATCACTGTGTTCGAACACATAGATGGAATCCAATTAACTATGATCATAGTTCTCTGTAGGCTGCACGCTTGCGCTGCCACACAGGAAGAATTTAAGACCCGCCCATCTCATTAGCAGAGCCGTGTAGCAGTGTGCCTGCAGCCCTGCATTAATGAGGTAGTTCTTCCAGAGTGCTCCTGACACTGTATCTGGAAATGGAAAAAGGTAAGCGGGTGGGCTTGGCGGGGGGAATAGAAGTGGAGGAGAGTGGAAGCTGCTTTAAAAAAAAGCCTCGGCAGCTAGTAGCTCTATGTCCCCTACCCCTTCCCTCTCTCTGGCAGCAGACCCATGTTTTGTTGGGCTGCTTTAACTACACTAACATGTAGGTGGCAACTTTATTAATTTTCAACACACCGGCAGAGAGACAAACAAAATGGCCATTTTCTTGCCATCGTCCATCAGCTAAACTTATCCACCTCCAAACATCACTGCTATTCTATGGTTCAGGAGCTGTATACCAAAGGAACATGCATGTGATATGGATCA
Source organism: Rafetus swinhoei (assembly GCA_019425775.1). NCBI lineage: Eukaryota > Metazoa > Chordata > Testudines > Trionychidae > Rafetus > Rafetus swinhoei. Next base: position 134,450,174 of record CM033424.1, on the reverse strand, counting down.
TCTCTCATAGAAGTGCAGCTCAATGTTTAAACAAGATCAAGCTAGGAATAGGAGCTCACTAGTTTTAGTGTCTGTCCCAGGTGTGTATCGACATGGTATCAGTTTATGGTGATGGATGCAAGAGAAGTGACAAAGGAAGAAATTTATCTGAAAGAACTCAGACCCAAATAGTAGGGCTATTGCCAAAAAAAATAATGAGTGAGAGTGGGGGAGGGGATAGCTCTAGCAAGGGGGGTAGGTCTAATAGTTAGGTTTGACACATGTTTTAACATGGCAACCATTCACAAAGAGTAGGAGCTTCAGGGGGTAGCCGAGTTAGTCTGTTACAGAAAAAAAGAACAAATGGTCTGGTAGCACTTTATAGACTAACAAAACTTGTAGATGGGATCATGAGCTTTCGTGGGCACAGCCCACTTCTTCAGATGACCGGAGTTATGAGTTGGGGATATGAAAACTCAAAATAAATAGGAGAGGGGAAGGGGAGGGGAGTGAGAAAGAAAAAGGGAGGGGGGAGGGAGACAGAGCATCATTAAGTATCTAGAGAATGGGTACTTAAACCTAAGCAGATAAAAATCAAAGTCAATAGATAGATTGCTAAGACAGGAAGGATACCACTCAGGGGAGCTGTTAGCACCTTCAGTGGTTATTAAGTAGGTAGTGTCCTAGCCAGCCCATATCACAATTGAGTCCATTAGCATGTGAATTGAATTTGTGGATGAACTGGGATTCCAGGGCCTCCCCGTGTATTTGGCTTGTAGAGCTGGTTTGTGACAAGACAGCTACTTGCAGGTCTGTCAGACTGTGGTTAGGCAAGCTGAAATTCTCACCAACAGGCTTCTGAATATTCCCTTTACATATATCCAATTCGTGTCCATTGATTCCTTCCCGCAGAGACCGTCCAGTTTGTCCAATATATATAGCAGTGGGGCACTGCTAGCATTTGATGGCATAGATCAAATTACTGGATGTGCAGTCAAATGACCTTTTGATTTTGTGGCTTATGTTGTTTGCTCCAGTGATGAATTTTCCAGTGTAGATATGTGGGCAGAGTTGGCATCTTTTTTGGTTGCAGGGCTGGGTTCCTGGAGGCAGGAGTGGCCCTAGACGAGTTGCCGGCAACTGGCGCCCTAGGCGAAACGCGCGATCGGTGTACAATCGGCGCGCGATCGGCGTGCGATCGGCACTCCCGCCTCCAAAGCTCTCAATAGCCGTTTATCTTGGCGCCCTAGGTGACCGCCTAGTTCACCTGTATTGACGGGCCGCCACTACCTGGAGGCTTATGATGTGGTTGTGTGGCATGGTTATCAGAAAGAATACGTTTCAGGTTAGGGGGTTGTCTGTAAGAAAGAATAGGTTTTTCTCCTAAGGCCTCTGAGAGTGAGGGATCATTTTCCAAGATGGGTTGTAGATTGTGTATAATGTGTTGGAGGGGTCTGAGTTGTGGACTGTAGGTAACAACAAGAGGAGTTCTATTATTTTCTCTTTTGCGTCTGTCTTGAAGTCGTTCATGTCTGGGAATTTTTTTGGCTCTGTCAATTTGTTTTTTCACTTCCCCAGGTGGGTATTTCAGTTTTAGGAATGCTCTCTAAAGATCTTGTAGGTGATTGTCTCTCTCTGTGGGGTCGGAGCAAATCCGGTTGTATTGTAGGGCTTGGCTGTATACAATCGACTGAAAAATGTGTCTGGGATGGAAGCTGGAAGCATGAAGGGAAGTGTAGCAGTCATTGGGTTTCCGATATAGGGTGGTGGGAATTTGTCCATTATTTAACTGTACAGTAGTGTCCAGGAAGTGGATTTCCCTTGCGGGCTGGTCCAAGCTGAGGTTGATAGTAGGGTGGAAGTTGTTGAAATCCTTGTGGAATTCTTCAAGAGTCTCTTTTCCATGGATCCATATGATGAAGATGTCATTGATGTAGCGTAAGTAAAGTAGGGGTGTTAGGGGGCGAGCGCTGAGGAAACGTTGTTCGAGGTAGGCCATAAAGATGTTGGTATATTGTGATGGGAGTAGGAGCAGCCCTATCCTGCTTGCTGGCCAGGATGGGAAATGTTTTCAGTGAACACACACACAGTCCTGACTCTGAGCAGTGGAGCCGAAAGAAAAATAAAACAAAATCAAACAGGAAACCGACAGCCAGCCATTCAGTGAAAAACAAAACAAAACAAAAAAGTCAACCAAGCAAAAAATGAAATACCAAAGTGAGCTGAAGTTGGCACCCAATGTAATTACTCTGTTCATCTGCCCATAGAACTGTCCCTGACAATGAGTACTATTGGATAGTCTTGTGTCAATTGCTAAACTAGATCACATATCAGGAGCAGAGGGTTCAATTTAAGGTGGTGTTACATATAAATATAAAATAATTGTAAAGATAATGGGGAAAAGAAATCCAAAGCATCACATTTTCAGTACTGAGTAGCTATGATATGATACTCTGCAAAGGACACCAAGAACCACAAGCACAATATGACAGCTCTGTCTCAACAAGGCACCTCCCTGCCACACCCATCTGTTCACATCCCCAGCACACTCCTTGAGAATCTTCCAGTCTCAAATTTGCCATGCATGTATCAGAGAATCCCAGATCCTGAGTTCCTTAGAGATGCCTCTCTTCAATGCCCAGGCCCTCTCAATAGATACTCATGGAAATTGCTAAATTCACTGTCTCCAGACAGAGAGTGTATATACCAGCCTGCTAGGTTAGCTGAGGTGTCCCTCTCTACTCGAATAGAACAGTATTGCAATGGTTATAGTAAAACTAAGTATACTAATAATGAACATCGAATTAAGTGATGCTAACCAAGGGTATGTCTACACAGCAAAGTTATTTCGAAATAACAGTCGTTATTACAAAATAACTTTACTAGCGTCTACACAGCCAAACCGCTATTTTGAAATTAATTCAAAATAGCAGAGAGCTTATTTCAAATTTGGTAAACCTCATTCCACGAGGAATAACGCCAAATTCGAAATAGCTATTTCGAAATAAGTGCTGTGTAGACACTTATATTGAAATAGGGGGCCTCCAGCCTTCCTAGGGTGCCCTGGTGGCCACTCCAGCCTCAACCAAGAACACTCCTCTCCCTCCCCGCTCCCCGGAGCCCTTAAAGGGGTTGACTCTGACCACAGTACCTGTGCCAGCTCCAAGCCTGCCAGCCCAGAGCCAGCAGTCACTGCCCCTGACCCAGTGGTCCCAAAACATGAGCCAGCAAGCCACTGGCAGCCAGCCCTCCACCACTCCCCAGGAGCAGTCTGCCAGCTCCCAGGCACCTGCCAGGCCCGGAGAAGGTGGGCACCTTCCTGGTCCAGGGTGGAGATCATGGACCTTATTCAGGTTGGGGGGGGGGATCATCTCTGCACTAGATGGAGGAACGCGGCCGTCTATGGCAGCATAGCTGCCAGCCTGGCCACCAAAGGCCACATGCGAATCCAGGAGCAGGTTTGCATGACAATCAAGTTGGTCTGGAGAGACCCCCAGCCCTGAGCTTCCCTTCCCCCTTCTTCCCCTTGCTTCCCCTTTCCAGCTCCCTCCTCCCAGGTTTTTCCCTCCCCCTCCCACCCTCTCTTCTCCCCTCTCCTGCCTCCTTTCCCCGGAGTTTCATTCCCCACCCCCAGTGTTGTTAAATAAAGAGAGTTTGTGTTCATGAAAATACGTGAATTTGATTTGACATCAGGAAGGGGGGTTAGGGAGGGGTAAGTGGAAGGACATGAGGGAGGAATGAGGCACAAGCTCCCAGTGGGGCAGACCAGGGAGGCTCTGAGTGCTCCTCAGGGTGGAAGCTCTCCCGCAGGGCCTCCTGGATACTGACACTCCTCCCCGATGGACCTCCCGGATGGCAGCCTGCAGAAAGTGCAGCCAGGCTCACAGCAACATGTCCACGAGAAGCACCAGAGTTCCCAGGGGCAGCTCTGGCTCCATGGTGCAGAGTGCTGTGGTGTCCCAAGTGAGGGCAACCATAGCACGCAGAGACAAAATGCTTTGCTGTCTGTCATCGAGGTAGGCAAGCAAGCAGGGAAACCTGAGAACCGGCTGTCTGGGGTGGGGGGGGGGTTCCCTTTAAGCACAGGCCTCACATAGCCTCAGGCAGCAGCCACAGAAAGTAACTCCTGACCTGTTCCCCTGCCGGACCTGGTTCTGGCCGGCCTTAAATGCACTTCAGCGTCCACTCAGTGTGGATGCGCTATTTTGAAATAGCAAAACGCTATTTCGAAATGCATTTTGTGTGGAGACGCGTTATTTCGAAATAACTTATTTTGAATTAACTATTTCGAAATAAGATATTTTGAAATAACGCTGTAGTGTAGACATACCCCAAGAAAACAAGAGACAGATTCAGATATGGTTACAACCAAATCAAAGTATTCCTGTTACTGAATAAAACTTAATTTTAGCAAGGTACACTCTTCACTTACACAATTTTCTCACACTGTTATCAGCCACTTTAAGGGTACGTCTACACTTGCACCCTAGTTCTAACTAGGGATAAAAATGTAGATGACCGAAATTGCGAATGAAGCGGGGATTTAAATTTTCCGCGCTTCATTAGCATGATCTTGCCGGCATGTAACTACGCTCAACAGCTGTTTTGAAAGTGAAAGTGCGTGCTGGGAAGCATTATTTCGAACCAAACCCCTTGGTTCGAACTAACGTAAAAATGAGGAGTAACGTTAGTTCGAACCAAGGGGTTTGGTTTGAACTAACGCGTCCCGACGCGCACTTTCACTTTCAAAACAGCTATTGAGCGGAGTAACATGCCAGCAAGATCATGCTAATGAAGCGTGGGATATTTAACTCCCCACTTCATTAGCAATTTCGGTCGTCTACATTTGCATCCCTAGTTCGAACTAGGGTGCAAGTGTAGATGTAATCTAACTCTCCAGGCCAGATAATCCAGTTTTCACAGAATGAGACATGTTTCCTCCTAAGTCATGGATAACTAAAATGCCTTTTTGCTCTCCAAAATCAATTTTTTTTGTCTCAAGAGCCAGGAAGACTTTCTGGGGGTGCACACATTGTCCCCTACTGTGCTCACTAAGCTATTTCCTCTGCTGCTTGTTAGCTTGATTGTTTTGTTTACCTTATATGTAAATATGCTTTCATTGTCCTCTTCCTGTAAGCCAGCCAGTCAGACAAGTACATCTGCACTACTTTATCTAGGAAAGGCTGGATTTATACACTGCCTCCCAGACATATATTTTAGGAACATATTTCCAGCACAATGCATAATTCTTTATACATAACTGGTGAGATACCAGTCAGGAATATTATTGTGTGATGTATATATAGTGCCCTGTGGATACATATCATGACCAGAGTGAGTTGTGGGTTGTGATGGATGGGAGGAGTGCTGGCCAGCGTTCGGTGACTAAAGGGTTAAACTTAGGTAGTTAGGAGGTGTTGGCAGGGAGCCAGAAGAACCAATGGGATACAGTGCTGAAATTTTAATTGTAAAGATATACCCGCCTACCGTTTTTCCTTTGTGTAAGTTTAAGCCAGGAGCTGGGGAAGAAGGATGTTTTAAATCCATGCAGAACTACCATGCCTCCAAGGAATACTGGGCATGGAAATAGCCTGGACCTTGAAGTGGATCATGAATAATAGGGAAGAATGTATATTTAGTTGCAATCAGGTTATTTTCTTTATTTTGTTGCTTGGTTAACTTCCCTGTGCTAATCCATGCGCACTCCCCTTCCCCATTCATTGTATCAAAGCTGCAGCCCAGAGAGATTATGTTTCTCTGTGTTTGAATTTGTTTTTCTTAGTTGCTCTGTAACACCTAGCAACTAACTATGCTTTATTAGTATATCATAGAATCCTAGGGCTGGAAGAGACCTCAGGAGGTCATCGAATCCAGCCCCCTACACAAAGCAGGACCAACCCCAACTAAATCAACCCAGCCAGGACTTTGTCAAGCCTGGACTTAAAAACCTCTAGGGATGGAGATTCCACCACCTCCCTAGGTAACCCATTCCAGTGCTTCACCACCCTCCTAGTGAAATAGATTTTCATAATATCCAACCTAAACCTCCCCCACTGTATCTTGAGACCTTGTTCAAGATCTGTCACTACTGAGACCAGCCTCTCTCCATCCTCTTTGGAGTCTCCCTTCAGGAAATTGAATGCTGCTATCAAATCCCCCCTCACTCTTCTCTTTTGCCCAAATCCCTCAGCCTCTCCTCATAGGTCATGTGCTCCAGCCCCTTATCCATTCTGGTTGCCATCCACTGGACCCTCTCCAATGCGTCCACATCCTTTTTATAGTGGGGGGCCCAGAACTGGACACAATACTCCAGATGTGGTCTCCCCAATGCCAAATAAAGGGAAATAATCACTTCTCTAGATCTGCTGGCAATGCTCCTCCTAATGCACCCTAATATGCCATTAGACTTATTGGCTACAAGGGCACACTGTTGACTCATATCCAGCTTCTCAGCCACTGTTTTTGTTTTGTTAATAAAATCACTTGTTTTGAAGGTGATGATTTGATTCTTGTGCCCTGGGAAGTAGCAAGAGGTCTGTGTTTGCATGCCTAGATTGAGAGGTCACTATCAGAGATTGCAGTTTGTTTTTCTTTTCAAGCTCTCTTTTAGTAAAAGAGCTTGGGGTACTCCTTTGGAAGAAGTTCAAGTGATTATTCCTTGGCTCCAGAAGATTTTACACTTGATAGAGGCAGCCTATCACCCAGAGACAGAGAATCTGTGACCCTGGGGAGTCTTTGTAAACAGAAGCCTATAGAGGCAAGGTATTTTTAAGGTCTCTTGCAGCCTTCTCCCCCCACCCCCCACCTTCTGCCACTCAAAGTGCCAGAGTAAAGTCTGTGTCAGGCCTGATATGAATTTCAGTGTTGTGGGCCCTCTGCCAGCAGGTGTGGAACATTTCTTAGTGTAACAAAAGCAAAATCTGTTTTCAGAACAACAGACCAAGTAGGAATTAACTAAATAAAAGTAGTTTGGCTTCAAGTAAAGCAAGTAATCAAAACTGAGGTAACACTGGACAAAGCAATAACATTTTTGCCCACAGGCTTCCCTACTGCATTTACTCTTACCAGAACATATGCCCCTAGAATGGCATGGTCCAGTAGATAAAGGTATTAAAGTGAGATCAGGAGACCAGATCCTGCTCTAGGGTAACTCACTTGCACTGTGTTAGTATACTCCTTTGTAAAATGAGAAGGAGATACTTTAGAAATGAACCAATATAACCTGAGTGGTACAATCAATCTTTTAGGCCAACACTCAGTCAGAGAAGCTTTCTCCACTATCATCCAATCTCCAGTCTTCCATTCCTAAGAAAAATAATCTATAAACCTACAATCACCAGGTTTCACCAATCTGCGCTATCTACTACATCTTCAACACTTCAGTATCTGGCTTAAAACTGTACTATAGCGCAGATAACTGGTAGCACTAACTATGACTTCCTCATGACATCTAACAGCACAAAACAGTGCTCATAACACACAGCCCCTGTGCAGCCTCTGATATCAGCTTGTATGACACAACTGGAATGGATTTCACAGCATTGGAATGGTTCCAGTCCCTTCCCTCAAGGCCTAGAGAGCAGTGGGGGCTCATCCCCCAAAACTCCACACAGGACAATATGGAGCTATAACCTGTCCTCCTCCTCTTCATTATTTCATCTGTTAATGTGAAGCTGATGACCCCCAGCTGTTCCTCATTTTTCACAGATGCAAGCAACTCCATCTCAAAAATGACAAAATGCCTACAGGAGACCAATACCTGGATTCACAACATTTGACTCTAATTCAACCCAGACAAGACTAACATAATGCTGGTTGGAAAGGTTATATTTTGAAGGACTAATCAAGATAATTCCATCATGAGTCTGCCACTTATCCATCCAATTGGTGCAAAGCCTCAAGATCTTGCTATTATAATACATTATTTATAATGTGGTAGAGCACCTACAGTATGGCAATTACTGTACAAATGCATTGCAGGAGACAGTAACTGTCTCCAAGACCTTTCAATATAAATGGAGAAGGCAGATCAAGGATAAGAGAAAGTATAAGTATTTTTGCTATTTTAAAGATGGAGAATCAAGCCAAGGAAAGATTAAGAGACTTTCCCAAAGGTGTGAGGATGTCCTTCAGGATAGGCAATGAGAAGGGTGTGAGGATGTCCGTTGGCGCAGGCAGATTTCATTCTCTTCCTTCCCGTTGTTCCAGGATGTGTGCATATGTGGCATCCCAGATTCCCTTTGCTCACTGAGAACCAGGACTAGTGTGCATGTGGATGGGATCCAACTGTCTATAAAAGCTTTGCAAACCAGTACTGTCCTGGATCCACACTCTACTAAAGTACTCCCTTGTGCCCGCTCTAACATGGTAAGGGGCATGTGTCAAAGGTGTTCCCCACTCTGGAATGACAAATGCAGAAGTGAGGGCCTGCAAGAGCATCCCAAAACCTTGTGTTTATAGGCTTTGGTACAAAAACTTCCCCCCAAAATCCTAATACCCAGATTTTGGGAAATCCACTGCCCCCACCCAAGTCATTCAAAAAAAAAACCAGGGAAGAGATCACTTGGGAAACCTTCTCCCTAAGGTAAAACTCTCCCCTGCCCCAACCTCATTTTACTTGGAGTTGGGAAAACCGGGGGGGGATTCACAGACAACAATGGACTCTGCCCTTGCAGTTAGGCACTGGGTCCAAGGATACACCAATCAACCAATTCCAGTTAATTAGGAAAAAGAAACAACTTTTATTATCAAAGCAAAACTACAATTGCAAGCATAGTAAAATGGCTAGATGGAAAGAGTCACTAATTGATAAAAATCCTCAGGGAACCCCCGGCTTAAAACTTAGTTATAAAGAAAGACCAAACACTTAACCAGCTCAGATATTAGTTCCAAATTCCAAACCAGGAAAACAAATCCTGACTGACTAGCTAAACTTTTCTCTACTTACACCTTGTCAGAAGTCCATCCTTGGAAAGAGAAGTGTCTTCCATGTCCCTTAATACCTGGAAGAAACTGCTCTGCTTTTCAGGCAAAGGAGGGAGAGATAAATACTCCTTTGTTCCAGTCTGAAATTCCTACCTGTATTGTTACTGGCTGACCAGATACCTGGCTAGGGACAGAGTTAACCCCTTAGTCACCAGGTGCTGGTCAGCACTCCTGGTTATGACAGCATGTCAGGCCATGATGATCCTACAGTGTTGGTCACTTGGGATCCAGATACATCCAACAGCATCACCAGTGAGCCTTCATCTGCCAAAGGTGCAATCCATGATCATCCCTGCACTTACTCATTTTATAGCTAGATTCTTTTTTTCCTGGATCATTAACATCAGGGTATAGTTTCATCAGCCAAAATAGATGTATGCAGGGTCTCCCAAAATAAAATACAACCCCAATCTCCTGAGCACTCTGGTGCCATGAATCTTTCCTCTATTTCTAGTGTTTGTATTCAGGAACCTACCTCCCTGGTCCAGAAAGGCTTACAAAATGAGTATGTAAATGTTTTCAGTTCACATACTCAGCATTTTTGGCAGCTAGATTATTGAGATGGCCCCTGCCCAAACCCATACTGTGAAATTCAGCTATCGTGTCTAGTACTTGACTTATGATAACCACCTGTGCATAGAGCTATAGCTCCACAATCTGACAGTGGACTGCCACATTTCTAACTGATCTGAAATTCTCCAAGACCTGCCTGCTGCTGCCAGCTTCCAGAGGTCAATAGCCATTCACTGGTATGGGTTCCAAAACTGAGTGTTCTGGCACTGATGGAATGGTGAAAGCTCCTTGCACAGCTCCAGGAAGGTCTGTTTTCACTGGCCATTATCGCAGGCTTCTAAGATAATGTGATTTTATCACATTATGCAGGTTCTCCTGCACCAGAAGCAGCAGTCCTCAATTGGCCATACTATGACAATTCTGGCAGTCACTATATCTGTACCAAGGAAATGTAATGGGTTCTCACCCTCTCAATCAACTGTCTTTGGCATGTCAAAGTTCTGGCCTAATTCCATCTAATATCTGGCTGACTGAGTACTACACAACAGGAACATTTGTTCCACAAGAAGGGGCAGAACCATATCATCAGATGCTTGCTCCATGTCTTCCACTCACTCTGGCAGAAGGGAGGGCTGAGCAAGAACTGTCATCAAAGATGTGTCATGATGGCAGACAATACAAGCAACATTGTAGCATGTTGTTCCAAGAGTGTTTCCTGTAATGCACAGCACCCTGGCTTACCACCCCTAAAATGGCTGCATAATAAACAGAGGCATGTGGATGTGTCCAGCACAACATACATGAACACTTGGTCAGAACATGGCAAGCCCTGAGAACATGCACTAATACATATAATCATAGTATGTGCACTAATATAGTCAATTCAGTTCACAATGGGCATGCTCCACCCTGGGGCCAAATTAAGGCTGCAAAGGCAACCTTAATTCTGGAATTTCCGAAATTCTGATTGACTTTGCAATCTCAGTAATCACATAGTCTTATGTGCACAATTTGTATATAAGATCAATTTTATGTTAATTATATGCAATTGTTCAAAAGGCTGTTTGATTTTGATTTCGGTTGGGGAAAAATTGTGTATTAGATCTATCTTACCCTTTCTCTTTAAAATTTCTCTCACTGCTAAGCTTTCTCCATTTGGTCAGCAATCGCATTGTTCCAGTGCAATTTCACTGTCATGGTCACTGAAAGAAACAAGTAAGTTAAAACACAGATGAAGATAGTATTTTTGCCAAAATGCTGAAGAAGCTGCCAGCCTTAATAAGATATTGCATAACAGGAGCACATATTAGAAGACTGATCAGAGCAGCTATAGCATCTAGTTCATTCCAGCAACATTCAATTTATCAGAATCCCTATGGGTGAGAAAACTCTGCAACCACTTTCATTTATTAATACTTTTATTGTGAAGACACTATAGCTTGATTTGAAGAATAATTCCAGGTGGAAAAAAACACTAGCTTCTATGAAAGACAATCAAGTGGAAGGAAATATGTAGTTGGAAATATATAGTGACATTATTGTTCTTGAAATTGCAAGTGATTTCTAGACAAACTAGAGGCTCATACAACTGCACATCCTCTAATGTGATATATGCCATCAAGTGCCAGCAATGCCCCTCTGCTATGTATATTGATCAAAGTGGACAGTCTCCACAACAAAGGATTAATGGACACAAAATAGATATTAGAAATAGTAACACACAGAAACCTGTCTGGAATCATTAACCTGCCTGGGCACTCATTAATGGACTTAAAAGTAGCCAATCTTCTACAAAGGAATTTCACAAGCCAACTACAGAGAGAGTGTGGAATTGACCTTCATATGCAAATTTGACACTGTCTTCTTTGGCCTGAACAAAGACTTGAACTAGTTAACATATTACAAAACGAGCTTTCATTACATTCAACACCCTACTGATATCAAAAGCTAAGTCTGGGACACTTACAACCCACTCAGTTAGCCTCAGTAGCACCGGGATTACATTGACACGTACTTTTTCCCCCTCCCTCTCCTTCCTTATTCTGAAGGTCCCCCTTTCTTCTCCACTCAAGATCATCTCATCTAAAGAAGTAAGTTTTGCCCACAAAAGCCAGTGCTTTTTTTGTGATGGTACTTCCCGGTACACAGTACCGGCACCTCCAGTCAGAGCTCAACAACTTTTCACCTGGAGTACCGGCACCTTTTTTTTTTTTTAACAAAAAAAGCACTGAAAAAGCTAATGATAGATAAATAGATAGATGTTAGTCTCACAGGGTATGTCTACACTATAGCATTATTTCGAAATATCTTATTTCAAAATAGTTAATTCGAAATAAGATATTTCGAAATAACGCGTCTACACACAAAATACATTTTGAAATAGCATTTTGCTATTTCGAAATAGCGCGTCCACACTGATTGGACGCTGAATCACATTTAAGGCCAGCTGAAACCGGTTCCAGCAGGGCATCAGGTCAGTAGTTGCTTTGTATGGCTGCTGTCTGAGGCTATCTGAGGCTTGTGCTTAAAGGGACCCCCCTGGACAGCCGGTTCTCAGCTTTCCCTGCTTGCTTGTCTACCTTGCTGAGGGACAGCAAAGCATTTTTGTCTCTGCCTGCTTTTGTTGCCCTGACTCGGAACACCACAACACTCGGCACCATGGAGCCAGAGCTGCCCCTGGGCACTCTGGGGCTCATTTTGGATGTCTTGCTGCAAGCCAGGCTGCAATTGCTGGAGACTGCCTGGCAGCATCTACTGCAGCCCAACCCTGAGGCCCTCTTCCGGACCCCCCTGGGGGTCATGGAGGAGCAGCAGCAGCACCCGGATGCCAGCGTGTCCCACCACATCTGACGTCTGGACACCAGCAGTGACTGGTGGGACCACATCATCCTGGAGCGCTGAGGAGACCAACAATGGACCCAGAACTTCAGGATGAAGAAGGACACCTTCCTCGAGCTCTGTGAGTGGCTCGCCCCACTCTGCGGCAACGGGACACGTACATGAGGCCCGTCATTCCCCTCCACAAGCGTGTGGCCATCACCCTTTGGAAGATCTCCACATCGGATAGCTACCGATCCATGGTGAACCAGTTCAGCGTGGGGAGATCCACTGTCGGAGCAGTGCTCATGCAGGTATGGCAGTCTCCAGCCACTGTGCCGGGGGGGAAGGGGTGAAAGGAGGGGCTGGGCTGCCCTAGGGAAAAGGCGGGGAGATGGTGTAAGTCCCCTCCCCGGGATGGTTTGTTCTCTCCCAGCCACACTACGGACTACCCGCGGTGGCCCGGATTGCGGGGGGGGGTTGCTTCTGGGGAGTGGGGGCACGGAGCAGTGGTGGGGAAGGAGCACTCTCAGCCACCCTGGCACCCCAGAGACTCTCAGTTTTGTGCGTCCCTCTGCAGGTGGTCAAGGCCATCAATAGAGTGCTGCTCTGCAGAGTCATCTGCCTCATCGATGTGGACGCAGTCATCGAGGGGTTTGACGCCTTGGGCTTCCCCAACTGCGGGGGGGCAATCGACGGGACGCACATCCCTATCCATGCCCTGGAACACCAGGCCTCCCTGTACATCAACCAGAAGGAATACTTCTCGGTCATCCTGCAGGCTGTGTCTGACCACCGGGGCCAGTTTGTGGACATTAAAGTGGGCTGGTCCAGCAAAGCACATGATGCACAGGTTTACCGCAACTCCTCCATGTGCCAAAGGCTGCACGCCAGGACTTTCTTCCCCGACCACCACATCAGGGTCGGGGACGTGGACATGCCTGTGTGCCTGGTGGGGGATGCGGCCTATCCCCTACAACCGTGGCTGATGAAACCCTACATGGGACACCTCAACCCCTCCTGACAGGCCTTTAATGCCAGGCTCAGCAGGGCCTGCATTGTCATGGAGGGGGCGTTCAGCCAGTTGAAGGCCCGTTTTAGATGCCTCCTCACCTGCCTGGACCTATCCGAGTGGAATATTCCGCACGTGGTGGCAGAGTGTTGTGTGCTGCATAATTTGTGCGAGAGGAAGGGGGAGGCTTTCCTGCCAGCCTGGATGGCAGAGGCCAACCACTTGGCTGGCCTCTACGTGCAGCCCCGCATGTTTGCCAGACAGGAGGCCCATCGGGGGAGCCTGTCCGTATCCGGGAGGCCCTGCTGGAGAGCTTCCACCCGGAGGAGGAGTGACGTCTCCCTGGCATGCCCCACTGGGGCCTCGTGCCTTATTCCACCCTCACGTCCTTCCACTTTCCCCTCCCTAACCCCCCTTCCTGATGTAAAATAAAAACACATGTGTTACCAAAAACAAACTCTCTTTATTGACCATAACTGGGGTGAGGGGGGAATGAGGGCGGGAGAGGGGAGGGGGAAACCTGGGAGGGGGGAGCTGGAAGGGGCAGGCAAGGGGAGAAAGAGGGAGGAGAAACTCAGGGTTGGGGGTCTTGCCAGCCCACCTGTCTCCCAGAACTGCAGGTGCAGGGGCCTCGGCGTCCCCGGGAGGGAGCGGGTATGGAGGGTAGGGCGGGTGGGGAGGGCGGGAGGAAGAAGCGGGAGGGGGGAGCAGGAGTGGGAGGAGGAGTGAGAGCTGGGGCGGCCGCAGGGGCTGGAGCGGCAGCAGGCAGCAGTCTCTGCACCAGGGTCTGCAGGTGGTCGTGGATGGCATGGCCCTGGTCAAGCAGCTCGCGCAAGCTCTCCTGCCACAGCTGCAGGTCTTCATGCACCCAGTGCTCCTGGCTGTGGACCTGCCCTCGCAGTAACCCCAGGTGTTGCCGCTGGTACTCCTCCTGGTTCCAGGTGAGCCTGCTGGCCCAGGTGCGGGAGGATGTCCTGGGCAGGGTGGTGTGCCTTGCACTTGCAGCTGGTGTGGCTGTGGAGAAACAAGAGAAGTGGTCAGTTATCCCTGGGGACACAATGGGTGAAGCCCAGCCCCCCTCTTCAAGGCGAGGACGGCAGGTCTCCGCACCATAATGTCCTGCTATACCTGGGAGTGTGAGCTGGCCCCTGTGCTGTATATAGTGTGAGTGTGGTGGGGGGGAAGGAGAGATGTGCCCTGCCTCTGCGAAGAGGAGGCTTCTGGAGGGAAGGCATAGTGCAGTGTCCCTCCCCGGGGTCAGGAGCATGTCATGTGCCTTCATACATACATGCGTGTGGGTAACAGGCCAGGGCCCCTGCGTGGCAGCCAGTCGCGGCCACATGCCCCGGCTGGCATGGCACATACACAGGTTGCTGCATGATTAGTGATCAGCAAGGCCCACACGCGTGGTCCCTGGGATCCCTCTCCTCCCCCCCCCCCCGTTCTGCCCCGCATAAGGGGACAGTGATGGCACTCACATGGTGAGGCCTCCCTGGCCTCGGAAGACAGCGGTGACACGGCTGCTGTGACGGCTCAGGGGTCCTTGGTGAGTGCCATGCTCCCTCCAGGCTCCTGCGACTCCTGGTCGTCGTCGTCCTCCTCCTCCTCCTCCATGGTCAGGGCCCTCTGCCCCAGAGTCAATGACCACCTGGGGGGGGGGGGAACGGACCATCCAGCCCCCCAGGATGTGGTCCAGGAAGTCAAAATAGGGGCAAGAGTCTGGGTCTGCCCCTGATTGGGAGCTGCCCCCCTATGGCCCTGGCATAGGCCTGCCTCAGCTCCTTTATTTTCATGTGCACCTGCTCCTGGGTGCGCATGTGGCCTTTGGTGGCCAGGCTGTCAGCCATCTGTCTGTAGATGGCCACGTTCCTCCATCTAGTGCGGAGATCATGGATGTTGGAGGAGTCCCCCCAAACGTGAATGAGGTCCATGATCTCCGCACTGGACCAGGAAGGCGCCCGCCTTTTCCGGCCCCTGGCAGGCTCCTGGGAGCTGCCAGGCTGCTCCTGGGGAGTGGTGGAGGGCTGTCTGGCACTGGCTGGCTCGCTCATGCTGGCAACTGGATCGGGGCAGCGCCTGTGGCCTCTGGGCTGGCAGACCTGGAGCTGGCACAGGCCCTGTGGCCAAACTGACTCTACCCCTTTAAGGGCTCCAGGGCTGGGTGCGGAGGAGAGGAGTTTTCCTGGTTTGGCCCAGAGTGGCCACCAAGGCACCCTGGGAAGGGCTGGAGGGCCCCTATTTCAAAATAAGCATCTACACAGCGCTTATTTCGATTTAGCTGTTTTGAATTTGGCTTCATTCCTTGTAGAATGAGGTTTACCAAATTAGAAATAAGCGCTCCACTATTTCGAATTAATTTCAAAATAGCGGTTTGGCTGTATAGACGCTAGGAAAGTTATTTCGAAATAACGGCCGTTATTTCGAAATATCTTTGCTGTGTAGACATACTCTAAGGGTATGTCTAGACTACATTGTTTTTTAGAAAAAACTGCCCTTTTTCCCAAAAAACTTCACCTGCATCCACACTGCAATCGCATTCTTTCGAAATTCAATCGAAAGAATTCAGGGGTTTTTTTGACATCAGTAAACCTCAAATTACAAGGAAGAACACCTTTTTCAAAAGAGCTTTTTTGAAAAAATGCGTGTGTGGATGCAGAACAGGGACATTTTTTGAAAGAAGAGTTAATCGAAAAAAGCATAGGTGCCCTGGTGGCCTTTCTGTGAATAGCAATCAGGGCTTTCTTTCAAGAGCGCATCCATGCAGTCTGGATGCTCTCTGTCGAGGAAGTAGATCGCTTTTTCGATCCAGTTTTGAGGTGTGGATGCTCTCTTTCAAAAGAAGCTTGTTCGAAAGAGCTCTTTCGAAAAAGCTTCTTTCAAAAGAAGCTTGCAGTCTAGACGTACCCTAAGGTGCCACAGGAGTATTCATTTTCTGTAAGTTGTACATTCTTCTTTGTGACTAAAAGATATTTCCTCACCCACTTTGTCTTTCTAACAAAAATCCTGAAACACCGATCAAGAACACTATGATGAATTTGATGGAACAGGATTTATGAACAGAACATATAAAAAAAGCTCACAAATAAAAGGACTCTCATTTTCTAAAGTTATGTAAATGTTAAATACTATTCTCCTGCAGACGTGAGTCATAAAATAATCAGGTGGAGGACTTGCTATATGATTTTTTGCAGCAGCTATTTAGTTACCTCCAAAATCTAATACTGTCTCCACTGCCATGGAAAAGAAACTGCTTTTGTGTATTTGTTTATTTGGTTTAGGCTTGCTTTTTTTGATTAATGCAAAGCCTGATAATACAGCGAAAGCTCACTGTATAACTTCTTTTCTTGTTCAGATATAACAAAACTAGTACTGCATCAAGCTTACCGATCTTCTCTCATCTCATAATGTGGAGCTAAGGAGAGGCACAATGATGAAAAGACTATTTAACCCTTTTGCTGCTACTTCACCACATCTGCCATGATGCCATCCATCACTGGGATTGGTTGAACAAGGACAAAGCTAGCACATTCAGTAGCACAGATGGTATTTTCTGCATGGATTTCCATGGACTGTTTAGTAGCAAAGGGTGACTACCAACATTTAGAAACATGGGTTCCAAAAGCTAGGCAGTTGCTTATAATTTAACATCTAAGGAACCTAACATCTAAGACACTTGCTTATAATTTAACATCTGTAGGCATACAGCTCTTCTGAAAATTAGCCCACTCTTTTAGGTACCTAGACTTAGAAAATGTTGGTCTAAGTTTCTTACCTTCCATTATCTTATTTATATTTATTTATTTAAATATTTTACCCCGCCTTTCTATTTAAAATATTCAAGGCGGCTTACAAAAACAAACAAAAAAAATACAAATATATATAAAAATTTAAAATATGAGAATTTAAAATATGAGACCCCAGAGGGACATAACCAGCTAAAAACATACAGAGAGGAGGAACACACACATACAGACTCAAACATTAATAAAAGCACGAGTAAAAAGGGTGGCTTTAGCCTGACGCCGAAACAACGCTAGCGCTGGCGCCATGTGAATATCCCGAGGAAGAGAATTCCACAGCCTGGGAGCAAAAGCTGAGAATGCCCTGTTCCGCATAGATGTTAATCTTATCTCCACAAGTGGGGGAACATGGAGCAAAGCCTCTCCAGCTGACCTCAATTCCCGGGCAGGTTCATATGGGAGAAGACGGTCCTTCAGATACCCAGGACCCAACTCATTTAAGGCTTTATAGATCATAACTAAAACCTTAAATTGTGCCCGGAAACATACCAGAAGCCAATGCAGCTGCCGAAGCACTGGCATAATGTGCTCCGAATAACTAGTGTTAGTTAAAACTCGAGCAGCCTCATTCTGGACCAGTTGAAGTTTCCGAAGGCTCTTTAGAGGCAGCCCCACATAAAGTGCATTACAGTAATCCAGTCGGGATGTAACAAGAGCATGGATCACTGTGGCCAAGTCATGCTTGTTCAGTAAGGGTCGCAGCTGGTGGATCAAACAAAGTTGTCCAAAGGCACTCCTGGCCACCGAAGAAATCTTATTTTCAAATGTTAAAAAAGGGTCCAGGAGGACCCTTGCTGTATTTCTCCATTGATATCTTATGGCTCTTCCAGTAACTATTTGTAGAATGTTTGGTTACAAAATAGCCAACTTTAGTCTCACCTGCTTTATTCACACTAAGCCCATGCAAACTGTTTGGTCCTTTTGCCAACATCTTTGTTAAATGAAGCTAATAGTGACTTCAAAATTAATGCATAAACTATCACTACCACCCTTTTTCCCATATGACCACTAAATACACTCATAAGAGTGCAAGTGTTCTGTTCAACATGATGGCATGTGTAAACCTCATCAAGTAACAGGCAGGGTGAGAGTTAACACTCCTTGTCAACCTCTAGATTTTGTAATTACCTGCTTTTTCAGAGTAAGTGCACAGGGACTGTTTGCACATCTGCTCTGTTCCCTCATTGTTACCAAAATCTGGCATCATTAGTGGGACCAGAATTGTTTTAGGTGCAAACTGTAGCATCTTTTATTTCAGGAGGCAAACTTTTACAGTTGACCAACTTGAGACGTCTCTGCAAAGGGAAAGACTGTTCAGTTGCTAGAAACCCTCTTGGTCTTACTACTTTTGCTGAATATCCTGCTTGTATCAAGGCCTACAGTAGTCAAAACTTTTGTATTGCTTCTACTTCACCTGGCAGGATACTGGGCTAGATGGTCCTTTGGTCTGACCCAGTATAGTCATTCTTATGTTCTTATGTAAGTATTTTGGAAGTATTTTTGTGTTTTCATGATCACCAGTTTTACCTTGGCAAAATGTGCCTACCAGTTACTAATTCATAATTGAGCAGAATGAACACAAGAGTTTCAACACATTTTTGTTCTTTAGTTAAAAACCATGGCTCCCATCTAGGGATAATTCAAATGGCAGCAGGTGTGGACACCTTTGTAAGCCCATGTGCCAAGCCCTTGCTTGGCTAAAAAGGGCAAAATTGTGAACATGCAGAGTAAGGGCCCTTTCCTAAAGAGGGGGTGGCTTCTTAGTTTTTCCCCTTCATACACCTTGCTCACGGTTTTCCTCAACTAGTTGGGAACAGGCACTCAGGTGAGGGAAACAGGGGTGCTGTCTGCCCCTTCCTTTCTTCCAACATCTGCTTTTGTTGGGAGAGGGTTATCCTTACCTAACCATGCCCAAAGTCCACTCCCAGGTAAGGAAATTAATATATTGAGACTCTAAGCTGCAAGCTTCCATCAATGGGAAGCAGAACTGCTCCTCAGAATCTGTTATGGCACACTATCATTGGTCTGTATTTTGTAAAGGAACTCCAGCTAAAACACTGATATCCAAATCTATATTTTAATGTGAGGGTTCAGATCCAAGGCTGGTCTAACTATCTGTTTATGTTCTTATATGATACTTATTCTTGTATCTTTTTCACCACTTGTTTCCAATATTACTTATGTTCTGAGCGCCATACAAAGGAAGACCATATCCATGTCACCCACTCCCTGACCCCAACCAAATAATAACTCCTAAGTCTTTAAGCTTCCTCCTGTTTTCACTTGTGATAGCCCCATGAAATACACCTTAGAAAGATTCCTTCTCCCCCCTGTCCATGTGCCGTCTAACTTGGACTATTGGTGCGTAGGTTAGGATCTAGAACTACCCACCCTTCACCACTATGCTTGAAAGCACCGCTGTATTCATATAATATGCTATTTCTGTAGGCCTCTTCCTCCTGGGCCTTTTTTTAATCTCTACCCCTATCTCAGGACCAAAGTCCGTAGGTTCTTTTCCCTCTGCAAGCCCAGTTCAGCCAATGATAAACTCCTGTCTACGTATCAAGCTACTCTGGCCAGAGCAAAGCATCCTTCTTCACTCCTCAGTTCCCAGCCACAAACTGCCCTGCTCAGGGCCTGCACCTCCTTTTCTGGGCATGCTGGGCTCTGACTGGCATTTAGTAGCCCTTGAGGGAGCAAGTGTCACTGGCTTCCAAGATGGCTGCTCCCATGAGGCTTCCTTAGGCAGGTCTAGAGGACTCATTTTGTTGCTCTTTTTCTCTCACCTCACTGCTTCTTAAAACAGGGTGTAACAGAGGCCTCCAGCAGGGGGCCACCAAGGCCTGGTGCTCCTCATTACAGTGCCTTAGAAAAATTCCCTCTTAGTAGAGTAGGATAGTTAGGGGACATCAACTCCAACTGACAAGCTTAAATGTATGCTTACTGTTCTTAACTAACTGAGAAGAGTGAAGAGAGTGAGCCTTCCTTTGTCTAGTAATTTACCTTAGTATTTGGGACATTACCATTATTGCTTTACAATTAAAACATTTCCTCCGTCTCCAAAATTCAAATGTGTACCTTCGAGCTGAAAATTATGTTGTGTTCATCTAGCTCACAGTAACTAGAAGACATTCCTCTGAATTCAGTTCAGGCATCTGTCCAACTGTTACAATGGCTGTATCCACTTCACACACAAAAAAATGCTTCCTAATTCTGATCTGAAGTACCCACACATGCATAAAGACTTAAAATGTGTGCTGTTTTGATAAGGCAAGTTGGAAACCTGCTGAGAGAAAGCCTAACTTCATTTCACAACTGTCACATCATATTTATATAGAACATAATTTGAACTGGAAAAAACAACTGCACCTAGGAGAAGTGGAGTGTAGAACCTTCTGACCCAGAAAGCAAAGCAGACAATGAGATTTCACTAGAGATTGCTTCTATTTTAGTAAAACTTTTTGAACATCTATTTTTGGAAATGAATACAGTCTGAAGAGGCTTTCTTGCATGAATTTTGCAATTTGTGTCATGCCCTGGCTGCTGCTAAGGCAACTGTACTTAAGATATGGTTCATGTTACTTTCCATATCTGCTCCTCAGGTAGCTACCAAGTCATGTTTGTGTTGTTTATTGACACCAACAATCCATTGCTACTGCCAGGTCTGCAGAGCTAATACAGCTACTGAAGAGCAAGCTGGAATCTATTCCACTGCATGTATCCTCAACAAATTGTTATTAGTGGCTAAAAACTAATTTCGGAATATTTTATTATAGTACTTTTAGATTCATAACTAAAAATATACATTGTGCCAGAGTGCTAAGAATTTTTCTCCAAAATTCTGCTCCAGATCTTTTACCAGTTCACTGCTGGTTATTTCATTCCTCTAATATCGCCATTCTCCAAAAATTATGCTGAAAAAGCAATTGTTCATCTCAAAACATGCAACCAAGGTAAAAAGTTATTTTAAATTATTCTATTGTAAAAATAGCATATAGAAAGGGAAAAGGAGGTGTTACCAACTAATCTTTCAATTTGGGTAGAGGGATGGGGGAAACACAGATTTGTAAGGAAGAAAAGAGAATGAAAAGTCAGAAAAATGTTACTATGAGTGTTGTGATTTACTCTGAGGCTTCTCTAATGTGCACCAACCCTGATATCTGAGAGCTTAGGAGGCATAAATGTAGTCTAAAGCCATCTTCTTCTCACAATCCCCAAGGACTGCACCAATGGCTGATCAGCCAGAACTGAGGATCTAGCCTATGTGGGCTTTGTAAAATATTTAAATGGGTAGCCGAGTTAGTCTATAACAGGAAAAACTTGAAAAACAATAAATAGTCTAGAAGCAACTTAAAGATGAAATAGTTACAAGAGGCTGATAAGAACCATTAGTTTGCACTTGGAAAGGAAGATGACCAACATCAGATTCTACACAGATATGAAGTACCATTAGCACCTTCATTGTTTGGTTGTTCCCACCAAACAATGTGGAAGATAAAATGTGGAACATAATGTGCAAGTCATCTGATATCCTGGTTCATGCCATTTGCATAAGAATTAAACTTGTGAATGAAGTGTATTTGGCTTGTGGAATTGGTCAGAAACAAAATGGTGACTTGGAGATCCATTAATGAGTGTCCAGAAAGATTCAAGTGTTCTCCAACAGGTTTTTGTGTGTTGCCTTTTCGGATATCTGATTTGTGTCCATTAATTCTTTCCCATAGAGACTGTCCAGTTTGGCCAATATACATTGCAGTGGGGCATTGCTGGCATTTGATGACATAGATCCCATTAGTGGATGTGCAGTTAATGAGCCTCTGATTTGATGGCTGATGTGTTTGGGTCCAGTGATGAAATCACTTGTGTAGATGTGTGGGCAGAGTTGAAACCGGGGCTGATTGCAGGGGTGGGTTCCTGGATGATTATGATGGAGGTGTGTTGCGTGGTTACTGGAAAGAATTTGTTTGAGGTTAGGGGGTTGTCTGTAGGCGAGAATTAGCCTTTCCCCTCAAGACCTGTGAGAGTGAGGGGTCATTTTCCAGGTTAGGCTATAGATGGACTGTAGGTGATGACAAGTGGAATTCTGTTGTTTTCTCTTTTGGGCCTGTCTTGAAGTAGTTCATGTCTGGGTACTTTTTTGGCTCTGTCGATCTGTTTTTTCACTTCTCTGGGTTGGTATTTCAGATTGAAGAATATTCTGTATAGATCCTGTACAGAGGATTTATAGGTGTTTGTTTCTGTCCGTGGGATTGGAGCAAATCCGGTTGTATCTTAGGGCTTGGCTACTAACAATAGATTGAGAAATGTGTCTGGGTTGGAAGCTAGAGGCATGAAGGTAAGTGTAGCAGTCGGTAGGTTTCCAGTATAGGGTGGTGGAAATTTGTCCATCATTTAATTGTACTGTAGTGTCAAGGAAGTGGATTTCTTGTTTGGACTGATCCAGGCTGAGGTTGATGGTGGGGTGGAAGTTGTTGAAATCCCTGTGAAATTCTTCAAGGGTCTCTTTCCCTTGGGTCCATATGATGAAGATGTCATCGATATAGCATAAGTAGAATAAGAGTGTTAGGGGGCGAGAGCCAAGGAAAAGTTGTTCAAGGTCAGTGTGACAGGCTGCTGATGGCCTGCACACCGGCCGCCCAGAAGAGGGGCACGGTGGGTCGCGCAAGGGGCGGCGAGCCCGAGGGGTCGGACGCTGCCGCCATGCCAAGGCACAGCGAAGACACTTCACCCAGCCAGGGCAGCGCCAACACCGTGAGCCCTGTCCCCGGCGTACTGCCAGGCTGAGCGGAGGCGGCTGCCCAGAAGTGACGGGGGGAAGCCTCGCGTCACAGAGTGGGCGGGGCCACCGATCAGCTTCGCGTCCAGTGGGCCGATTCAAAAGGGCCTGCCGGCGCTGGAGAACAGGCACGGCTGGGAGTCCGTGGAAGGTGGGCGGTGAATCCCAGACAGGGGACGCCGCCTTCCAGCGAGGCCCCAGGAGAGGCACCAGAGGCCAGACTGAGGAACCGGCACCAGGAACCACAGTAGGCACTGGGGAGCTGGAGGCTGCCACCCAGGACCCAGTGTGGGGGAAGGAAGCAGCCCGGGGCAGGGTCCTTGTGGTGCCCGTGGGCTGACGCGTTTCAGGAACACACCCTGTCAGCCGTGCAGGGAAGTGTCGACCCTGCACTTAGGGCTCCGGGCTGGGACCCGGTGGAGAGGGAGGGCCTGGGTCCTCCTTCACCCCCATCCCCGTGAGGAGTGGACAAGGCGAAACCCGGGAGGGAGTATGAGGGTCCCGGGCAACCAGGGTACGGAACCCCAAAACGGACTGCCGTAAGGGGGATGAGAGACAGTGGGCAGTTGGGCTCGCAGGGCCCCCGTCCCGGACCCCGGCGGAGTGCTCACGCCCAAGGGACTGTCACAGTCAGCCATAAAGATATTGGCATATTATGGTGCCATGCAGGTGTCCGTGAGAGTGCCTTTGACTTGAAGATACAAATTGTCTCCGATTCAGAAGTAGTTGTGGGTGAGGACAAAGTCACAGAGCTCTGTAATCATGTGTGCAGTGCTGTCATTGGAGTTGGTGTTCCTGACAGCCTGTGATCCATCTTCATGTGGAATGTCGGTGTAGAGTTTCTACGTCCATGGTGGCCAGGATGATGTTTTCAGGTAGATTACTGGTGTTTTGTAGTTTCCTCAGGAAGTCAGTGGTGTCACAAAGGTAGCTAGGAGTGCTGGTAACACAGGGTCTGAGGAGAGAGTAAATATAGCCAGATAATCTTGTTGTAAGTGTGCCAGTGCTTGAGATGATGGGTCGTCCGGGATTTCCAGGTTTGTGTATCTTGGGTAGCAGATAGAAAACTCTTTGGTCAGGGATTAGGGGGAGTGTTAGTGTAAATTTGGTCCTGAGCAGCATCATGGAGCTTCATGAGTAGTTGTTTCAGGGTTTGGGGTTTTTGGGGGTTTTTTTTGGTTGGTTGGTTGGTTGGTTTGGGGGTTTTTTTGGTATTCTTTACTGGGATCACAGGAGAGAGGCTTGTAGAATCTGGTATTGGTGAGTTGTCTGGTCACCTTCTGTTCATAATCTATTCTGCTCATGATGACTAAAGCACCCCCTTTGTCAGCCTCTTTGATTATGACGTTAGAATTGTTTTTGAGACTGTGTATAGCATTGCATTCTGCATGACTGAGGTTGTATGTTATATGTTGTTTGCTGACAATGTCAGCTCGAGCACATTTGTGGAAGCAGTCGATGTAAAAATCAAGACTCTCATTATGGCTGTTAGTAGAGGTCCACATAGAAGCCTTCCTCTTATGGGATTGGTGGGGGGAGCAGTAAGGTCAGTGTGTTGTACATCAGTGTGTTGGAAACATTCCTTTTGGCAGAGGTGGCGAATGAATGTTTTGTTATTCTTTAAGGTGCTACTAGACTATTTGTTGTGTTTTAAGTTTTTCATTGTAAAATATGTTAGTCAAGTATTTTGTGCACTTATTTTCTCTATTAACAGAGAAATAACTCACTCCATGAGAATAAAGGCAGCTCTGGAAATGAAACAATGTCCAAAAGAAATTTTCTAATTGAAAATTCAGCTACTAAAAAAAGTGTGTTAGTTCATACAGTAACTTCCTCCAATTTGTGTAACAAATCTCCTCCAAACAACATGTAAGACTTTGCTTATATCCAAAATACACACATTCCTCACACCACTCAGAAGTAGAAACTTTTTCTTTATAGACACTAGTGACTACTTATCACTTGGAATATTTTTACAATGTTTAGTTCAATTTTTACATTTTGACTCCTCTTCACGCATGACTAAAGTTATGAACTTATAAAATAAAGTACCATGATAGTAAGCCAAAAAGCTTTCATATTTTATTCAATAACATTTCAACTTCCTCTCATTATCTTTAAGGGACTGTATTAGATTTTACACAGTGGGCCTAGTTTTGCTCTCACTTGCACTGGTATGTAGCAATGATATAACAATGTAGCTTGATTGGCATCAGCAGAATCACTCCTACTTGAAATGGGTGCAAGCTGCAGCAGAATCAGGCCCCTTCTGCCTTTATAACAGAACTATATGATGTAGATAACCCTTCAGATGCTTGAGTCATTGTACAAGGATGTAATGCTCAGAGTAATCAGATTTGTCAACTTTGACATATGAATATGCACATATGTTCCCAGCACAGATATTAAATTAAAAACTTAATGCTTTAGGGAATTTCATTGATTTTATTGAATTTCTTGACTGCATCTACGTAAGCATCGAGGAGAATAAATCTGAAACCTAGCTCAAAATGACTCCGTGGATATTATTGTGACTGTTCACAACCTACAACCAATTGCTGCCACATGCTGAATTGGTAGCATGTTATCTTATCGTTATGCTTTATTACTTCTTCATAAAGACATCCCCCTTCACAGCCATTGCTATCATTATAGGATAACATTCATTCCCTGTAGACTTAAAGTTGTCTACAGCTTTACTGAACATTTGCTTTCCAATTGTAAATTACTATGGGCTTTACTCACCTGGAATGATACATGGCTCTGAGAGCCACATAAGCCCGCAATCTTGGTTCTAGTTCATCAGAAATTCAGCCAATCCCAGACAAATCTTTATTTTTGTTTAACAGTTCAGACAGCAGATCTCTGATCAGGGGTTGAGAGTCCATACCAATAACCTCTCCAGATTCCAATCAGTTCTTTGCTATATTTATTAGTGTGAAGCTAATTGTTAGCAAGGTGCTTGTCCCACTCACTAACAGCACAGTATGAAGTATTCAACAATTTTGTAAATATAAAGACTTTCACCTACATGAGTTTATGGTCTCCACTGTTCTATGGTGCAGAAGGGAGCAGGCCTGCAAATAAACCACAAACCTCAGCATAATCCCTCTCCCTTCCTCAGTGAGAACTCAGCCATCTGCAGGAATAAAAGGCACAGAAGAGACCAATAACTATTTAATGCAGTATATTCCCCTTCTGGGGATGCATAAATTGCAGTTCAATCTACATTATAGATTACCACTTATGTGTGTCAAAGTGGTAAAGGGAAAGTTAATCCAGTATATTACAGAGAAGTTCTACTAGTATGGCAGATGAGGGACCCAGCCTACAGCAGAAAACAGATCTATGCTATCATTCTTCTATGGAGCCTTGACAACAGGCAAGGGGAAATGGATGAGCTCAGATCTTCCATAACTATTGCCCGCAGGCATCTCTGCTTTCCACCAGAATTGATGTGTGTTCTCTGCTGAGCATTCCAGCCTCTGTCCTGGACAGAGCAGCAGCATACAAGGTACCAGGCATCTGCTGTAATAAGTTCGGCTCTGCCATATACTTGCAGATGCTAAGAGGGAAGAGGACATTGTCACCAAGGAGTTAGCAACTTGAGTTTCAGGAAAGGTAGCACATTGTCATGTATGCACACACACACTCTGCCTCTTCCCCCGAGTGCACTCCTCCCCGCCTGTGCCCGTTCGGTTAATGCACTCTGCTGCCAACCATCTGTGGGGCTGCACTTGGATGGCAGCAGATGCCATTGACCAAGCTGGGAGTGGAGCGGCTCGAGGGAAGAGGCAGGGTGGATGCAGAGCACAGCCCCACAGGAGCACAACAAGTCCCACAGCAGCACTCCCAGCCCACCACCACCAGCAGGGCTGCACTCCTGGCTGCCAGCTGTAGGGCTCTGTAGCCACCCTGCCTCTTTTCTCCAGCAGCCTCATCCCTGCTTCTCTACCTTCCTTCCTCTCTGACATGTAAGAGACTTGAGCTCTCTCCAGCTCCCCTGAGTCTGCCCAGCACTGCTCCCTCCAGGTGCTTCTACTTCTTTCCTGGCCAGAGCAAGAATGAGCTCTTCTCAGCCCTGCTGCCTTTATATGGCCCAGCCTGGCCCAGATTGGCCTATTGCTCCTCACGCTGATTGGCCAAGGTTGCGCAAGCCTCTTCTAACTAGTTTGTAACCCTCTCCCTGCTGGAGTGGGCTACAGAACTACTGCAGATAGTTAAATGAAAAATCAATTTGAGGAAGTCTATTTTCTTTGTTTAACTATCTACAGCTCCCTCATAAACACCACATAAACCTTAATCCAGGTTCCAACAAAGCCTAATTTAGGAATTCTCTAATTTCTATTGTACTGAGTTTTCACCTCCTTGGTCCTAGGACACCACTTGAGCTTGTGCTCTCTCACACCAGTCTAGTCCTAAAAGGGGGCCATGACAACAAATTCACTGCTGCCTAAGGCAACAGCCCAGGAAGGCATCAGACAACAACCCATTGGATTTAGCACTAATCATAGGCCACTGTTCCCCAATTTTTTTACATCCCAATCTCCTTCCTCATTTGTTTCTTTGTAGTGCTCACTAAACTGCCACTAGCAGAAAAACACCACCATCTATCTGTTCCTCTATTGTGTAGACTGAAACAACGCTACTGATGGACACTGTCCCATCCCAGCACTTATTTGTCTGAATAGAAGTCCCTAAAACTAAAATCTTGTGTTTGGGCACACATTCTTGAAGCGTTTAGTGGGATGGGCCTTGGTCCATTGTCATTTCATTTAGCTATCTACAGATGTAAAATGAATAGTATTTCCCCTTCACTTCTCACTTATCAGTATTTCTATAAAGTTATTAATTAGTTTTGCATTATAACTTAGTACAGTGAAACCTTTGTTATCCGGCACTCTATTAATCAGAAAACTTTGTTAACCGGCATTGCCCTCAGCCCCAATACGGTCACATTTTCAGGCGCACAGGCCTGGCTTGGTTTACCATGATTGGCTTAACAATTTTTTATTTAAGAAGTACTAATCATCTTTAACTCAAACTAGACATATGAGACCAACTGCCTCACACTACAAAACTACCAATATTAAAAACTTGAGTTTTACTATTATTGTCCATTGGTTTTTCCTAGGTTGATGGGACCTTCAGATAACCGGAATTTTTAGATAACCGGAATGCCCTAATCCCCGAGCATGCTGGATAACACAGGTTTTACTGTAATAGCTTCACAGCAATTCACATCCAAAAATTGTGTTATGTTAATTTCAGCAATGTGCATGAGTTCAGTCACTTTATTAATAAACAGGATTTTTCTCCAGTGACCACTAGCTGGCCCCTTCCATGAAAAAGGACAGTTTTATGAATAAGGCAATGGACTGGAATTCTAGCAATCTGCTTTCTTTTCCCAACTGTCCTGCATGTTTCTTATATGACTGCAAATCTAGCCTCTGTTTCCCCGTCTGTATAAATTTAATTTCTTCTTTGATTTAAACTAAAAAGCCTGATCCACAGGCTCAGAAAGCCCCGTCAAAACCAAAATGTGCAAGTTCTGTCAGTTCATCTCTTCTGCTAAGAGCATCTCTATTTGTGGGCCTATGTTTCTGTGTCCATACCTCACATTGAAAAGCCAAGTGAAATAAATAGTCCCTGCAGCATGCAGTGAAAGTTGATGAATACAAGCCGGCTCAAACCAAGATGGGAACATTGTGGAATCCTAAGCCTTTAAGGTAAGGCCAGCCACCCCGGCTCCCCTATCTGAGACGAGACCTTTGCTGATTGCAATTATGGCAGTGTGTTACTAGAGGAGCCCTCAGACACTGGGATAATGCTATTTTTCTTAACACAAAGAGAGGTTAGGATTATAAACTCTTTATTTGTGAAGCATTCTGTTACTATGATACTAGCAACTCTATATAAAAATAATTAAAAGTACCCATTTTAATAAACATATTAATCCACTAACCTTACATTTAAAAATCACTTAAATTGAAAAAACTCAAACAACATGCCCAAAGCAAAACAAACCCTAAATAATCTTATCAATAATGATCTTAAAATAACAATTTGCTGTGCTTGAATAAAAGATGTGTTTAAAGCTTTAATTATATTACAGGGAATAATAGTTTTAATTGTATTACTTATGTCGTACCTCGGTGTTTTCGTACCTCGGTACCTTCAGTGGTCTGGACTGTCAGTGTCAGCGTCATCTGGTCAGGGTCATCCTGGCACGCTCCTGAGAGGACCTCTACTCCGTCAGTGATAATAAACTTTCGGCTGCGTGCGTAACAATCGGTACTCCCTTTATCTAGAGTGTTAGACCCCGTGCACTTGGGTCAACACAGGAGATCTCTGAGAGGCCCCAAAAACGACAGATGCAGGCAAGGTTTGAAATCAGTCGAGCAGGTTTATTGTCAAATGCGAAGCTCTACCAGTTGGTAACAGAGATCAGTACAATGTTACACCACTGGGCACTATGGCCGCGTGACAAGGTACCAACACCGGCAGGCCTATTGCCATATAACAGATATTAACAGCAGTTAGTCAAAGTTAAGCTACTGTGCATTCTGTAAGTTCAGGCAATGACACCTGCCATTCAGGCGCCCAGTGCGCCCCCCCCAAGGTCGGCCGGAGAGCACCTTTTGCGGTGTCCTTTTATAGACAGGTACAAACAACTTACATCATTTCTTTACGTACCAGGTTACCACCCTCTGTTGCTTAGATACCACCCCTCACCTTATGGAAGGGGGGCTTACTTACTATCCTTCATGCTGTCAATTCCGACCTGGTCCTGAACCTAGGTCGGTATGTGCATTAGTTTTTAGGGAGTTTTTGTACCAAGACATTTCTTATTAAGATGTTCCATTACTCCCCTTTGGCTTACAGTTTGTACCCAGTGCCTCCCTGTGTCCTTCCATGCTCGACCTAACTTACACAATCACAGAGTTATCAGTACAGCCTCTTTCTTGGCTCCTGTTACTAAACCAAAGTCTTGCTCACTAGATTGCAGGCCTGTTGCTGTTTTCATGTTACAGGCCTTGGGCCTGCTGACTCCATGTTACTGACTCTCAACTTACTACAACTTATAGTTTGTCATTTACAGTTTGTTGGAACAGTATAATTCTCGCATACATTCTCTTACCTCTGCTACATGTATCAAGTTGGCAAAGGTGCCTTCCTTATTTAAAAGAAATCATGACTTCAGGTAAGGGACTGTTGGCCAATGTTATACATAGGGCATATCCTATTAATATTGTACATATCCAGCCAGTGGGCAATGATGTTCATCCTGCTTGCCTACATCAAGAAATACGTATCTAACAATATTATGAAAAGCTAAATTTGACATTTAGCATGAGTGAATGTGATACCTATCAAATATAAAAGTTGCTTGTTCTACACCCTAGTAAAGTGACTCTCAACCTTTCCAGATTACTGTACCCCATTCAGGACTCTGATTTATACTGTGTACCTTCCCCAAGTTTCGACTCACTTAAAAACGACTTGCTTACAAAATCAGACATAAAAATACAAAAGTGTCACAGCACACAATTACTGAAAAATTGCTTACTATTTCATTGTTACCATATAATTATAAAATTAATCAAGTGGAATACAAATATTGCACTTACATTTTAGCATATAATACACAGCACAGTATTAACAAATGTTTATTACCTCAGTGTTTCTCTGAGTGGTCACTCTGAGCAAGCTGCTACCAGGCTGCTCTGGTTTGTTCACTTACCAGCTCTGTAGCCACGGAGCCTCGCGTCTCCCATTGTCTGCAGTTCGCCATTTGCAGTCAAGGGAACTGTATGAAATTTTATTTTGTACTGACTTTTATGTAACCTGTTGTAAAACTAGGCAATATCTAGATGAGTTGATATACTCCTGAAAGACCTCAACATACCCCAAGGGTTATACATATTTCTGGTTGAGAACCACTGCCCTTGTACAGATTGGAAGACACCTTCACAGGCAACTGATCTGCAATGCAGTATCCAAAACAAAAATAAGGAAAGCTACAAGATAAAAAGGTGACAGGTAAATTTTAATCTTAAATGATGTATACAGTGCTTTCTTAACTTGTAAAGGAATCTGGTATAAAGAGTGATAATTTGGGAGGATTTGCTTTTGAAGTACACATTCTGGATAGCATGAACATGCTGCAAGATAAGAATTGCTTCCCAAAAGCTGGGGTATGTATATCTCCTTTTCATACTGTACTGTTTTGTCTTTAGACAGTACATTGACTAAGCTTGGTTATTTGGTCTCAAACATTTTTAATATTGAACCACAATTGCTACATATTCTAGCAATAACAGATAGATGAGCTCACTTCTGTATTTAATGTTTACATATATTACAGTGAAAACTACTCATATAAGACTGTTACCAAAAGCTTCCTAATATTACAATATAAGTCTAGAAGAAAATTAAGCTAAAACACCTTCGTGTTGTGTAGTGAGATTTTGAAGATTGGTATGAGTTAGTCCTGGGGTCAGAGAACTGCCTTTTGCTGTGCCCAAGAATTTCTGTATAGATTTGGCCAAGTTATATAAACTTGTGTTCTGTGTATGCTCAGTAGTCTTAGCTAGACACTTTCTGCTATAATCACTCATTCAATCCGCGTGTAGTACAATACAAGTGTTTCATTGCCGCATGCCTCAACACACTGAATTTCAAAATAGGACACAGACAAAATGGATCCTTTGTTTCCTCTGCATAGGGGGATATGCACTGGGCTGGGGTTCAGAAAACCCTGATGAACCTCAGCTTTTATTCTGATTGGAGTTCATTATTTGCCCTTCATAAACCTTATTACTGAGCCAGGTCAACCTCACTGATAGGTAACCCATTCTGGGAACAAGTAGAGCACAGATTTCTAGTATAACAGATCCAACTCTTATCCCCACTTTGCTACAGAGTGCCTCAGAATATCACTGCTCAGTCTGTGTGCTGGGCTATGGAATATGAATGACTAGGTTGTACAAATGCAATCAAATTCCAGGCCTTGTCCTCCATTAGTGCATGTTGTACAATGAATAACCAGTTTCACATGGTGGGGCTGTAGGGGAGGGAAGTGTACTATTTCAATCTTTCTAATTGCTTTTCTGTGAATTTGCTATTCACTATAGGGAACAGTAGAGACAGGATTGCCACAGAAGTCATGGATTCTGTGACTCTCAGGGACCACAGTGACATTTTCCACTCTAGCCCGGGGGTGACAGAACCAGAGCGTTCAGCCAGTGGGGGCATCCAAAGCTCCCCCAGCCACTGCAGGCAGCAGATGGGGTACCCTGAGCTCCTAGACACCTCCAGCAGTGAGATTGGAGTGGGGAAGGAATCCAGAGCTTTGCAGTGACATACCGGGGGATCTCATGCCATAGGGAACTGGCATGCTCTTAGAGTCACAATCACATCCAGGTGTGATAAAATGATGTTATCCTCATTATACAGATGAAATGCACACATATTAAGGCCAAATTGTCACACATGTCCACTAAATTCAGATGCCCATTTTGAAATGCATTGGATTTGATTTTTCTTAGCATTATATTGCATTTCATATGTTCAAAGTACAGCTTCCATTGACTTCAGTTTGAAGGTATAAACATTCAGCACTTCAGCAAATAAGATTTCATGTGTCTCTCGTTTCGTATCCATAAAACACACTTAATGGCCAACAGTGAAAAGTTTCAAGTACCTTATCTAGCACCACACAGGAACTCTGTGGCAGAGACCATTGTTTTAGATATTAAGCTTCCACAGATGTGATCCTTTGCTCATAAACCAAAGTGATTTGTACTTACAATTCTAGCTTTCTCAATCTAGGATTGTAGAGATCCTGAAGTTAGGAATGTGTGTAATATCTTACTCTGACCCAATTAGTCATAGAAAATAGATACAAATGTCCAAAGAGGAACCCTGTTGTGATTGATTGAGGATCTGTATTATTATTGCAAATGTGTTCTGTGATTGAAGAAATAATGAATCATTGAGATATGTTTTCAGTTCTTTAGGAGTTGTTTGATGCTACAGGTCATTTCTGTAAAAACCTGTGTACCAGTGGCTTTAGTTTATCAAGAAAGCTTCAAAGAAATTCCAAGGTAAATCAGCTGTGGTAAAAGAATTCTTTGTCCTAGACACACTATATAAAGAGGAATGATTCTGAGAGTTAGCTGAAAAATCATACTTCTCCAGATCAGTTGGATAATGTATAACTTTTCTTTCTATGTTCTGTATTGTGCTGTATTAACCTTTGACTAATAATCATTGATTAATATATTCTAATTGTGCCCCGTTATGTGAAGTCTTATCGGTAATTTAAATAGAACCCTAAAACAGTGAGGCTACGTCTACACTGCAGACTTTTTGCGCAAGAACAGCTGTTCTTGTGCAAAAACTTGCAGAGTGTCTACACTGCACGCGTGTTCTTGCACAAGTAAATTTACAGCACAGCGTCGGAAAACAGGGCTTCTTCCAGAAGAGTTATTCCTCTCCCCACAAGGAATAAGCCCTCTTGCGCAAGAGCTCTTCCACAAGAAGGCAGTGTAGACAGGCAACATGAATTTCTTGCGCAAGAAACCCCTATGGTTAAAATGGCCATCAGAGCTTTCTTGCACAACAGAGCGTCCACACTGCCCTGGACACTCTTGCGCAAAAGCACATCTCTTGCGCAAAAGCACATGGCAGGGGGACATGCTCTTTTGGAAGACCTTTTCCACAAGAACTCTTGCGCAAAACAGTTTTTGTGCAAGAAGCCTGCAGTGTAGACAGCCTGATGGAATCTAATTCTCCAAGGCAGCATTCCGTTACTTCAACTATGAGACCCTACTTTGTCTTCCTGTCATCCCTTGCTTCGTGCAGTATATACCTTTCAACTTCTGCAACACATGAAGCAAGGAATTTACAACACGAGCCTCATTTTCAACATAGCCTTCATGCACGCTCTGAACACCACCCATCCTCGTGCCCTACCTGAGGCAGGCGTTGCGGAAAAAGTGTGATCCAGTAATATAGGACTGCACCTATGCATATGCAGAAGGACAGCAAACTGAGGTAGCAACAGTAACATTTCCTGACATTCTGACATTTCCTGACCTGAAACTTTTCTCCTTTTTTAAAAAGCAGCATTTCTATGTATATTTTGTACGTATACAACTGAACAAAGCATTCTTACAATCTGTAATGTTACTGACCCTGTAAGGTGGTGCTACATGGGGAATAAGAGTTCAGAACCTGAGCTTGCTCCATGAAACCCCAATTTGACAAGTGCTAGATATGCTGGGCAGGCAGCATACTTACTCCTCAAGGCCAGAAGCAACTCATGACACTCACTTATCTTTCTTCCCGAACTCTCAAAGTACATCATTCATAGTCTTCATAAAGCCAACACCCAACAATCCTTGGCAGGAAGTATTGTTTTTCATCATGTCAGTTCTATGGGGACAAACTGTTGAAAGTGAAGTGCAGAGATCCTTGGAATGCAGAACATCTTCCTAGAGAAAACCACATGCATGTGTCAGTGCTAGTCTGAAAAATGGAAAACTATTCTGAGAATTTTTTTATTTCTCTAGCAGCTGTGGCCTCTCCATAGTGTTCTTGTAGTCTAAGCATTCAATTTATTCCAGGTTCCTGTTATCATGGATATTTGATAGATTAAGAATAATTTACTACAAAAATTCCCTGCTTCCAGGATCATTCAAAACTTAAGATATCCCTGACCTTAACTAGAACAATTCTCTGTACTCCTTAATGAAAGCTCACTTGAAAATCCAAAATGTAGTCATTATGCAGTTTCTTCATTGAAATAAATCCTTTAGTCCTTATTCAAGTAAATTCCAGCTGACATAACTGGCTATTTCACCTCAGTAATCAGTGAATAAAAATAGAACAAGATGATATCAGGAGATTTAAGAGGAAAAAAACCAGAGAAGCCACCCATTAGTTGCCAGTCATAGACATCTTGAATAAAGTTTATTTTTCCTGAAAAAAAACCTTTTTGTTTCAAACTTTTAGTTATTCAGTTTACATAAATCCAGAGAGGGGAAAAGTTTAACACTCACAGTTTTATGCCTGTGTTTTCTGGAAGTATGCATATGTGCACCCACGAGAGTAGATCTATACCTATAAACATGTTTACACACACACATTGCAAGTAGCAGTTAGTGACCTAGAATTACATGTGTGCAAATGGTGTTTGCATGCACAAATCAAGATGTCAAGGCCAAATTATGTGCTTATATGCTTCAGTACTTTAAAATAATGAGCACAAATTTAGTGGTTCATTAAAGCTGCGGTGCAATATTTTTGAGATGCACAATTTGAGGAAACGTACCCAAAATGACATTTTTATGTTTAATGGACAGGAAAGAAAAGGAAAGATGGCAAAGTCAGTTGGTGTGTCTATGACAGTTCGGTGGTTTGCAAACTGACTTCTCTAATGACATTCTTATTAAAAGTTCTTGCTACCAAATGCTATTTTCTTTTGTCTTCAGAACTGTTTGCATTAATGAATAACTGCATTTGGAAGTCATTTACATGACATAATTGTTCTTATGTCACTGACACAGACAGTAGCTCAGTACTAGATATGAGAAAGATAGGGAGAGAACAGGTGCACATGCACTTTGCATATAAATATGGGACAGCTCCATCCAGGCTAGCCTATCTTGGGCTAATTCTTCAGTGAAGACATAGCCTTAGAGGATACGGAAAACCTAACCACCTCAACTTAAACAGCTTATTAAAATCCAGGACTAGCTCCCTTAAAGCCAAAAGAATAATTGGCTTGTCAGTTTTTGTTTTCTTACACAAAGCAATACCTGAAATTTTAAAGTGAAATTTTCCATCACTTTGAAAATTAAATTTGTATCCCACACTATGGCAGAAGACAATAATTACACCATTCTCAACATGATGTACCTGATTTGTTTACATATTTAAATATAATTGTAACTCTCTTCTAATAGTGTCTGCTTCAATTTCTCAAGATCTTCCAATTCCTACTTCTCTCCTCATATTTCAAAGCACCACATGTACCCTAACATACGCTGTCTCATTTTAATTTAAAAGGTTGCATACACCAACAATTGTCATGATGGATTTTGTTCTATTAGAGACAGTAAATCTTCCTACTTCTTCACAAAGTATTCATAGTAATCTTGTAATTCAAGTAATCTTGAAAACATGTGCAATGTCACACACATATCCAGGAATTCATTTACATTTTGCAAGATACCCAGTCAATTGTGTGTGTGTGTGTGTGTGTGTGTGTGTGTGTGTGCGCGCGCGCGCGTGCGCGCGCGTCTTGTAAGACAAGGTCAATTTCCACATACAAGACTTTACAAGCAACGTTTCACATTTTTATAGATTTGTTTTGCCTATTTAAATTAAATCAGTAAAATGACCCAATTCCTACTACAATTCCTGTTTTAAGCTCTGTGGGCCAAATACTGTACCCAATAGAGTCCATACCACACTCCCAATGACTTCACCCAGACCTGATTTGGTCTTGCATAACAGACTTTTTGTTGAGCTCTTTTTTCAATGAAAGAAAATATAGAATGGTGGGGCAGAGACCAATATTGTTTCAGTTTTTATTTAGACTTGTAAGGAAGATCACCATTATATAACTGGAGACATGTACACTATTTAAAAGCACCATCCCAGAAACATCTAAACTAAGTAATGCAATTCAGCTAAAAATCTCTAACCAAAAACACAACTGAAAAGAGATGGAGGGTGTCCTTAGATTAGAAAACAAACAATCTAAACTTTGTCTGACCCACTGGGAAACTAATTCCCAAGACTGGGACTCCATACTATGTATCCAGCCTCCAATTCATATGTGGTTAAACCTGGAAACCCTTCTCCAAAGTTTCCAAGCCAATCCCCACTGATAATGTCTGGGGAGTGGAATCCTCATGAGCATCTGATCTGCCTGCAGTGCTTCTAAGGCTTTAATGTGTGGTCAGCCTGTGAGGCAAGTGAGGAACCCAGGGAGAAAGGGGTGTGTGTGTTGGAGACACATTTTCTTCCCTTTCTGAGCCCGAGCCCCTTTTCCTGGCAGAATGAGGATCCTCAGGCTAAAGGCCAGGCAGGCTCATTTTCCATTAGGTTACACAGCCTGAGGCAGGGCTGTGCAGGAGGAATAGACTTCTCTGCAAGCTCAGAGGAGTGCTGAGCATGAGACAAAGCCCTGAGAGACACCTATAGAAAAAAAATCCAGCAAGCAATCCCTTAGAGGGAGAAGGCAAATGAGAAGGGTTTTCACTTCACTTGTTTATTAGCAGTACTATTCACTGCCTCACAATGGACACACTTGCTTTTGCTATTTTGGGATTTAGGGTCTCTTGGATTTGGTGGACTTACCCCCATAGTATCATGGCAATCAACTAATTCATGGTGTGAGGAAAGGGAGGAGCATAGGAACTCCATGTTTCATTCCCCAGAAGCTGGGCGTGTGGAGCTCTAGAATCTCTGCCCCCCCCCCCTCAGCCCGTGTAGGCTGTGGAACTTGTGCTCTGAGCTGGACAGACAGTTTCCTCTTCATCCTTAGACTCCCCAAAAGCTCAAAGCACCTGAACTGGCTTTTCTGTATTGGAGCTGCAGCTCTTTTGGGGCAGAATAGGAACTTGACATGCCAGCCTCACTCAGCCACATGTCCTCGCAGTGCAAGAATCAGCTGACTGTCTGGACTCTAAGCCTAGCAGTGCAAGAGCTAGCTGGCTGGCAACAACTAGAGTCACTTAGCTTTAAGCCAGGTGTTTGCTAGACAGCTCTGTCACATCTGAGTGGGAGCAAAGGAGTATAGCGGGCGGTGCTGATTGAAACTACCATACTTCAGTCACAACTACACAGAGCAAACAAAAATAAAGGTTGCAAAATAAACTAGTCATAAGAAACTGAACTGCCAACTTGTTCCACTGCCACAGGCCTGAACACTGCACACTGCTGGAACCTATAGCAGCAAAACCGGAACTCCGCCACATTCCACCAATGAATTCATAGAGAAGCAGCACAACAGAAGAAAACATGCTCTGAGAGAAGGGCCTAAAAGAGGTTTGTGGGGGTGGGAGGTGAGTTTTCCTAGATCAGTGAGGGAACCGATAAGACTACAATGTTCTTTGGAGCCATGATGTGTAACCCTTCTTGCCAGGCATCAATAGAAGCAACAAGGGTAGGATTCTAAACATCTGGTGGGCCTTTCTGGCAATTGACTAAAAAATAGCTAGTGCTCTCACCGAGATTATTATTTTATTTCAGCTGTGAGGGGGAGAAAAAAATTAAAAATTCTGCCTTGTCAGCCTGAGCAGGTGGTTCTTTCCCATTCACAAACACTCCTCAGTCTATTTTGGAATAGAAAAATGAAGAAGTATCTTATTGGGAGAAAAGGAACCACAGAACAGTATCATGACTAACTAGATGCAAATTAAACTTGCTGGAGTAGCTTTCCCCTCCTCACCAGAAGGGCAGTGTTCCATCCCTTGAAGTCCTCTGATCACAAAGCTCACAGACATAATATACTCCATATTCATGACCCATCTTAATAGAGGAAGCCTACATTTTGTACTGTATGAATGTTCAGAATTGTCTTTAAGTTGTCCAAAGGAAAGACAAATGAGTCTAGTGTGAAGATAACAGACACAGAATTCACTACATTTATATTCCAGAAGAGTCTTCACAACCTCTTTAGTCTGATATGTATGAGAAAAGAAAGGCATGTTTACAGCTTCTCCCTGAGAAGCTAGGAGCCATCAAGAATTCAATGACCAATCTGATAAATACATCCCAATAAATAAACACAGGTGTTCTTTACTCAGTGGGTGGACATATTCATCCCAGCCTCTTATTTGGCAGGCATTAGGAAAGCAAACACACACAAAAATTAGGTCTGATTAAATACAAATGTTAATATGTACTGTGCAACCCAAAGTATATCTCCATAGTATTTTATATCTCCAGAGATGTATGCTGAACAGAGGGGAAAGAAGAGAATAAAAAGTAAAGCTCTGAACTTCCACATGAATCTCTGTATGCAGATGAGCAATTTCCCAATGCTACTCTCCGAGATCTGCCTTAGAATAGACACAAACACGTTTCTATTCCAGCCAATATCTTTAGATAAGTCAACACTATCAGGATCAATAGTAGTACACATCACCAAGAGATCAAAAAAAAAAGTCAGGATGGGCTCCTGGGCTTTGGCTGAGGGATACTGTACATTTCTCTACTAAGAGGGTACAGCTAGACTACACGTTTCTTTCGAAAGAGAGCACCCAGGCAATCTGGATGCTCTCTTTCGAAAAAGCCCTGTTTGCAGTCAAGAACGCCTTTTTTTTTGAAAGAGCTCTTTCGAAAAAAAGGCGTTCTTCCTTGTAAAATGAGGTTTACCCGCTGTTGAAAAAACTGCCGCGTTCTTTCAATTTAATTTTGAAAGAACACAGCGGCAGTCTAGACGCAGGTGACGTTTTTTCCAAAAAAAGGCCACTTTTTTCGAAAAAAAATCCTGTAGTCTAGACATAGCCTAAGCAGAAAGAGAACTCCCCCTCCTGTCCCTGTCTTGACTCCCACAGATCTCCTTTCACCTGTGCATTGAAATTGTTCATGTTTCAGTCCACATTAATCTCTCTACCTATGCTCATTGCTAGTAAATCACTGAGAAAGTCAGTGCAATCTATCATATCTAGGTCTTAAGCAGGATTGACTGTCACTGAAAACGGAGATCTCTGGATAAGTCTGGAACTGCTTTGTCATACCCTTTTAACCATTTCCCAAAAGAAGGTTACAGACAAGGCAGGAATTCATTGTCAGCATTAAGAGACAGTTTCCTTGGGAGAGGGTCAAACCACTGTTATTTTCTGCTTTCCCATTGAGAATCTCTGCTAACCATACTACTTACTTTTGGAGAAATTCTAGTTGTAGTTTAGATCCGCAGACCTGGTGGCTACTTAGACAATAATTATTAAGATGATTAGTGAGATACAAAGAGATTTTGAGTTTTATTAATATCGTGTTGAATATACACAAAGTCACAGAACCAAAAAAAACCAAGCTACATATAACAGCAGACTCTTCATCATGTGTACTAGAGACTGGACTATGACAAGTTTTGTTAATGGACCAATGTATTGCCAGTGATTTGGAGTGAAAATTACATCACCAGTTGCCTGAGCTGGTGAGTTCCCAGGTTGTGTCATTTGAGTAACTTGTTTCAGACCAGTTAACACAAGTTAACTCCTTGAATAATTTCTAATTTAGAATTATGCTAGTATTCAAAAATGTTGTCAGCGCCATTACTAATGGCCTTAAGCTTCAATGTTCAGTTCAGTATAAAGAACATCTGTGAAAGTTTTCCAAGGCTTACTTAATCATTTACATTGGGATTAAAGGTGTGTGTGTGTGTGTGTGTGTGTGTGTTTGTGTGTGTGTGTGTGTCCATCTGAAGAGAATTAATAACTTTTTCTATATAAAATAAGTATACTAAATAGCACTAAAATATACATACTAAAATTGTTTAACTTAATGTAAAAGTTAGTGGTAACTTCCAACTCTATATAACAAGAGCTAAAGGGATGAGCCAAACAATGGGACCATATATTTCATCTTGAAAGGTTACTTAGTCATAAAAGTGACACTTCAAAATGGGTAAATTGTTGAATAAGCTATTCCCGCAGAGCAAGCATAAGTTTGTGTATGTTCTTTAATACTAGTTCTCACCTACACAACTCGGTCAAGTCAACAGAGTGCAAGTAGGACTCTACAACACCTGACTTACATTTAGAACTGTTCTGCTTGACCTTATATGAGAAATTTAATATTATGTGCCTTAGTTTTCCTATATATAAAATAGGGAAAGTATACCTATCTTGTAAAAAGGTTTTGATCTATAGATGAAAAGTAATATTGAAATGCTAAGAATTGGTATAATGTTTTATTCAGCCACCAGTGGTTTCTGGAATAGCAACTGATTGCTGTAATTAGCTAAATGGAAGGTAGGCAATAAAAATATGTTGAACTCTGAATTTTTTTTATTTTAGTGGATTGCCTACTTAAATATTTTAGACAATTTATTTAATGACACCTCTAGAGACTGAAAAGTGCTCACATGATGAGAATGATGCTTATTCTGCAGAGGGGATGAATAAAAGGGGATGAGACTTAGGCATACAAATTAATGAATGGATAAATTGAGCACTTCTATTGATCCTCCCACATAATACAAGAAAAATGTTATTTCAATGAAAGGCAATAAATTTAAAAGGAATAAAAGCAAATGTTTTATGCCAAATTAGCCTAGAAAACTTCCCACGCTCAGATAACACTGACGCAAAGAGCAACAGGACTCAGAAAAAAGAATTAGACAAGAGTATAGATAGCCAGAATATCCAGAGTGGTAGATATTTTTAAGTTTGACTAGGATGTGAATTCTTATGCTTCAGGACACACACACACACACACATATTTTATATATATTTATAATGGAGGCATTGGTTACTGCTGTTGTGTTCTTTTGTACCTTCTTCTGAAGCATCTGTGGTGGCTACTGCCAGATGCAAGATAGTGAACTGGATGGATCACAGGTGGCTGTTCAATGTGGATCAATGTGGCTGTTCCTAGTTGAAGTTGCCCAATCATCTCCACTCCAAGTCATCATTTTAAAGGCCTTATAATTTTGTCAGTGATATCTTTGGGGCTGAAGTTTGGTAGGTGTGTTCCCAGTACATGCAAAAATGATTTATGAAAGTTTTGAGTAAACATGGATCATCCTCCTCTTTCCAACTCCTCAGAAACTCTCAGAGAAAATATATTATGGTCTCCTTGTCATTAAATTGCACTTATTCCACTTTTCTGGTTGTTTTTCACTACCTATTGAGACAGCAAGACGTGGTTGTGTTCAACTGATGTTACATTGAAAGAAAATGCAGCATTACATTGTGCTTCTATTGTCTATTGCTTTATTGGGCATAATAATGGTATCCTGACAGTGATCCCTTGATATTAATGAAAATTATCATCCTGTACCTACTTATATATTGCTGCAGTGTGCCTGAGGGATGAGTGACTGCAGGCTCTGCTGGAGGGGTTAGTCATTGTAGATATGGGTATGTCTACACTAGCCCCTAGTTCGAACTAGGGAGGCTACTGTAGGCATTCAAAGTAGCAAATGAAGCCCGGGATTTAAATATCCCGGGCTTTATTTGCATGTTCCCATCCAGTCGCCATTTTTAAATTCCACTAGTCCGAAGTAACTGCCCGCGGCTACACGCGGCAGTGAAACGGGCTTTATTTGCATGTTCCCAACCGAATTCCTTAGCTCAAATTACTGTTTCACTGCTGCGTGTAGCCATGGGCAGTTACTTCAGACTAGTGGAATTTAAAAATGGCGACCGGACGGGAACATGCAAATAAAGCCCGGGATATTTAAATCCCGGGCTTCATTTGCAACTTCGAATGCCTACATTAGCCTCCCTAGTTCGAACTAGGGGGCTAGTGTAGACATACCCTATGTGAGCATCCCTAATCCAGCTGTTGGCTTGCCTCACAGAAGATAGAGGAGAGTCACCATGTTAATTAAGATGTACATTTCATTTTATTAGGTCAAATGGGCCCCTCCTACATGAAGGTTTTGTTCCTGCAAATCCTTGCACAGTGAAGAGCAGCATGTGCAAGGCTTGTTGGAGTGCAGCACAGCTGTGAGATCATACATAATGCCTGCACAAAGGAAAGGTACAGCTGATGGTTTGATGTTCGGTTGGTATGGAACATCCTGATGTCCCTCTATTACCTGGTATACTTGGCAGCTCTTGCTTGATGTTCTGAGTAAGTTGAGCACTGGTGAAGTGGTAAACAACTAAACACAAAAGTTTGTTGTAAAACCTTTCCTTCCTCCTACACACATACAAGAAATTTAAGGGTAAAGAGGCTGAAGATCAATATGGGAGGGTGAAGGAGTACATCTGCTGTAGTGGTACTTTTTAGCTCCAGTATCACTGTTATGGAAAGACATCAGTCTGTTTATGAATGTTCTTATTTATTTATATAAAATATCACAGTGCAACAAAGAATTTTCAAGTATATTATGCTCCCCTTCCTGTGCTTCAGCTTAACTCACTGAAAAAAACCCAAAGAAACAGAACTCTGGCTTATGCGTAGGCAGAAAAGTGATTCATAGAGTCAAAGCCAGATTAGGAAATGTTAATAAGATCGAAAGTGAGACTTCACGTACAGTGGCCCTGGGTTTAGTCTGTACCATTAACACTTCTGAGAATCCTCTGGATAGGCAGAGCTCAGCTTGTGCTTCAGCAGAGTTAAGATGAAGCACAAGAAAATGAACACAGTAGAAATTCTCCATAAT
This sequence comes from Rafetus swinhoei, assembly GCA_019425775.1. Classification (NCBI taxonomy): domain Eukaryota; kingdom Metazoa; phylum Chordata; order Testudines; family Trionychidae; genus Rafetus; species Rafetus swinhoei. Next base: position 134,406,930 of record CM033424.1, on the reverse strand, counting down.
TTGTCCTAGCATCCCTGGTTGTGCAATTTAGTATGTGTGGTCCGTGACCACTAGATGGATTTTCTTCTCAAAAGAAACACAGTCCACTGAAAAATCCTGGCGAACAGGTGAGTGCTAACAGGGAGTTTAGAGAGGGAGTTCTCCAGGTAAAGGAGAAGCAGATACAGGACTCTTGAGGGAAGTGTGTGTTGTTATTGGGGCTTTCTTACTGTGTGCTGAGCTTGTGTTTGTTGATGTGTGGTGGTGGTGTGGGTTTTTTTTTTCTTCCCTCCCCTTCTCTGTTTTTGAGTGAGGCTTTAGAGAGGGAGTTCTCCAGGTAGAGGAGAAGCAAATACAGGACTCTTGAGGGAAGTGTGTGTTGTGTCTGGGGCTTTCTTGCTGTGTGCTGAGCTTGTGTTTGTGAGTGAGGGTTGGTGTGTGTTCTTTTTTTTTTTTTTTTTTCACTTCCCCTTTGCCCTCCCCCTTCCCTTGATGGAGTTTGTGCTGTGATTGGCTATGATTGGTAGGTGCTGTGATTGGCTGTGATTGGCAGGTAGAAACTGTTGGCTTCTAATTAAAGTTTTAATTCTAGAAGCCTCTGCTGATTGGCTGAGCCTTGGTAGCGGAAGGGACTTTCAGGCACTCCAGGGCTTTATAAGGCAGTGGGCAAGCAATCAAAGAGCTTGCTAACAGGTGAGTGCTAACAGGGAGTTTAGAGAGGGAGTTGGGAAGGGTGTGAGGTTCTCTTGCCTTTCTTTTTAAATCCCTTCTCCAGGACAGCAGCGATGGATGGTGATGGGTCTGCTGCTGTTACCTGCACAGCGTGTGCCATGTGTGTCTTCCTCCCGGAAGAAAGAACGGATTTCATCTGCACGAAGTGCAAGCTGGTCGCCATTTTGGAAGAAAAAATTAGAGGACTGGAGGCCCAAGTGTCGACCCTACGCTCGATCAGAGAGGATGAAGACTTCCTTGATAGAAGGCAGTGTATAATCCTTCAAGCACGGCAGGAAGAGGAGCCACAGAGGGCAGTACGTGACCAAGAAGAGAACTGGCAGCATGTAACTTCTTCTAGAAGGGGAAAAAGGCCAGCATGGGAACCCTCCAATGCTATAGAGGTAAGTAATCGCTTTCAGGCTCTCTCCACAGGCTCTGCAGTGCTGAAAGCTTTGGAAGGGATCTCACAAGGAAGAAACCAGAAGGGAACACCATCTACTGGAAGGCATGGGATGCGTAGTCCTAGGGATGGGGGTTCCACAGCCACAGCCCCCAAAAGAAAACGATGGGTGGTGGTGGTCGGGGGACTCCCTCCTAAGAGGGACTGAGCCATTCCTCTGCCGTCCGGACCTGGAATCTCGAGAGGTGTGCTGCTTACCGGGAGCTCGCATTCAGGATGTGACTGAGAGGCTTACCAAGCTGATCAAACCTTCGGATCGCTACCCCTTCCTGCTTCTCCACGTGGGAACTAACGACACGCCAAGAATGACCTTGAGCGGGTTACTGCGGATTATGTAGCGCTGGGAAGAAGGATCCAAGAATTCGGAGCGCAAGTGGTGTTCTCGTCCATCCTCCCTGTTGAAGGGAAAGGACTGGGCAGGGATCGTCGAATTGAGGACGTAAATGCGTGGTTGCGCAGGTGGTGTCGCAGAGAGGGCTTTGGTTTCTTCGACCATGGGACTCTGTTCCGGGCACGAGGATTGTTAGGAAGAGATGGGATCCACCTAACCAAGAGAGAAAGAAGCATCTTCACGGGCAGGCTTGCAAACCTAGTGAGGAGGGCTTTAAACTAGGTTCGTCGGGGGACGGTGACCAAAACCCTGAGGGGAATGGGAAAGTCGGATACCGGGAAGAAATGCAGAGAGGAAGGAGCAAGAAAGGAGGACCCCTGTTTAGAATGGAGAAGATAGGGCGATCAACTGGTTACCTGAAGTGTTTGTACACTAATGCGAGAAGCCTTGGCAACAAACAGGAAGAACTGGAGGCCCTGGCCCAGTCCAAGAAATATGCTTTAATTGGGATAACAGAGACTTGGTGGGATGACTCGCATGACTGCAGCGCTGTCATGGAAGGGTATAGACTGTTCAGGAAGAACAGGCAGGGGAGAAAAGGAGGAGGAGTTGCACTATATGTAAGAGAGCACTATGATTGCTCTGAACTCCAGTATAAAGAGGGAGAAAACCTGTTGAGAGTCTATGGGTTAAGTTTAAAGGAGCAAACAACAGCAGTGTTGTGGTTGGTGTCTGCTACAGGCCACCGAATCAGGTGGATGAGGTAGATGAGGCTTTCTTCAGACAACTGAGCGAAGCTTCCAGATCGCAGGCCCTGGTTCTCGTGGGGGACTTTAATCACCCTGACATCTGTTGGGAAACCAATACGGCAGTACACAGGCAATCCAGGAAGTTTTTGGAGAATGTTGGGGATAACTTGACACAAGTGCTGAAGGATCCGACCAGGGGCCGTGGCGCAGCTTGACCTTCTGCTCACAAACAGGAGGAACTAATAGGGGAAGTGGAGGTGGGTGACAACCTGGGAAGCAGTGATCATGAGATGGTAGATTTCAGGATCCTGACCAAAGGACGAAAAGAGAGTGAAGGATAACAAGAAAGGTTTCTACAGGCATGTTAACAAGAAGAAGGTGATCAGAGAGGGTGTGCGGCCCCTAATGGATGAAGGAGGTAACCTAGTGACAGATGATGTGGGGAAAGCTGAAGTACTCAATGCTTTCTTTGCCTCTGTATTCACAGACAAGGTCGCCTCCTGGACTTCTGCACTAAGTGACGCAAGATGGGATGAAGATGGACAGCCCGTGGTGGGTAAAGAACAGGTTAGGAACTATTTAGAAAAGCTAAACGTACACAAATCCATGGGTCCGGACTTAATGCATCCGAGGGTACTGAGGAGTTGGCAAAGAGGAGCCTTTGGCTATTATCTTTGAAAAGTCGTGGAGATCAGGAGAAATTCCGGATGATTGGAAAAAGGCAAATGTAGTGCCCATCTTCAAAAAAGGGAAGAAGGACGATCCAAGGAACTATAGGCCTGTCAGTCTTACCTCAGCTCCTGGAAAAATCATGGAAGGGAACCTTAAGGAATCCATTTTGAGGCACTTGGAAGAGAGGAAAGTGATTAGGAATAGTCAGCATGGATTCACAAAGGGAAAGTCATGCCTGACCAATCTGATTAGCTTCTATGATGAGGTAACTGGCTCTGTGGACGTGGGAAAGTCAGTGGATGTGATATACCTTGACTTTAGCAAGGCTTTTGATACTGTCTCCCACAATATTCTTGCCAGCAAGTTAAGGGAATGTGGATTGGATAAATGGACGGTAAGATGGATAGAAAGATGGCTAGAAGGCCGGGCCCAGCGGGTAGTGATCAACGGCTCAATGTCAGGATGGCGGTCGGTTTCTAGCGGAGTGCCCCAAGGTTCGGTTCTAGGACCGGTTTTTGTTCAATATCTTTATTAATGACCTGGATGAGGGGATGGATTGCACCCTCAGCAAGTTTGCGGATGACACTGAGCTAGGGGGGAGAGGTAGATATGCTTAAGGGCAGAGATAGGGTCCAGAGTGACTTAGACAAATTGGAGGATTGGGCCACAAGAAATCTGATGAGGTTCAACACGGACAAGTGCAGAGTCCTGCACTTGGGACGGAAGAATCCCAAGCATAGTTACAAGCTGGGGACCAACCAGCTAAGTAGTAGTTCTGCAGAAAAGGACCTGGGGGTTACAGTGAATGAGAAGCTGGCTATGAGTCAACAGTGTGCCCTTGTAGCCAAGAAGGCGAATGGCATATTAGGTTGCATTAAGAGGAGCATTGCCAGCAGATCCAGAGATGTCATTATTCCCCTTTATTCGGCTTTGGTGAGGCCACATCTGGAGTATTGTGTCCAGTTCTGGGCCCCCCACTACAAAAAGGATGTGGACGCATTGGAGAGGGTCCAGCGGAGGGCAACCAAAATGATTAGGGGGCTGGAGCATATGACTTATGAGGAGAGGCTGAGGACTTGGGTCTGTTTAGTCTGCAGAAGCGAAGAGTGAGGGGGGATGTGATAGCAGCCTTCAACTTCCTGAAGGGAGGTTCCAAAGAGGATGGAGAGAGGCTGTTCTCAGTAGTGACAGATGGCAGAACAGGAGCAATGGTCTCAAGTTGTGGGGGGAGAGGTCCAGGTTGGATATTAGGAAAAACTATTTTACTAGGAGGGTAGTGAAGCACTGGAATGGGTTACCTAGGGAAGTAGTGGAGTCTCCATCCCTAGAGGTGTTTAAGTCTCGGCTTGACAAAGCCCTGGCCAGGTTGATTTAGTTGGGATTGGTCCTGCCTAGAGCAGGGGGCTGGACTTGATGACCTTCTGAGGTCTCTTCCAGTTCTATGGTTCTATGATTCTATGATTCCTGTAAAAACTGATATACAAATATTTCCTCCCTTCCACATGCATCTTTGCCCCTTTTTATTCCTGTAAGAATAATTTACACTAGGGCTGCGTCTAGACTGGCAAGTTTTTCCGCAAAAGCAGCTACTTTTGTGGAAAAACTTGCCAGCTGTTTACACTGGCCGCTTGAATTTGCGCCAAGAACACTGACGATCTAATGTAAGATTGTCAGTGTTCTTGCATAAATCTGATGCTCCCGCTCAGGGATAAGCCCTCTTGCGCAAATGTATTTGCGCAAGAGGGCCAGTGTAGACAGGAGGACTGTTTTGTGCAAAAAGCCCGATGGCGAAAATGGCGATCGGGGCTTTCTTGCGCAAAACCGCGTCTGGATTGGCACGGATGCTTTTGCGCAAAAGCATCTGTACCAATCTAGACGCTCTTTTCCACAAATGCTTTTAACGGAAAAACTTTTCCGTTAAAAGCATTTGCAGAAAATCATGCCAGTCTAGACGCAGCCTATTAGTAATTCACAATAGGCACATATGCAAAACAAATGTACCCGTTGCTTACATTATGAAGTATGTAAGGTAACATGTTCTTCTGCCGCTGTCAGCTAATACCAAACAGTACTAGTACATCAGTGTGTTCTGCTGTCACTTCTGTGGCACCTCAATTGAACACAAGCATATTCTGCTACAGCACAACTGCTGGAGGTGATAACCAGCGGCAACAGGGATACAAGAAGAGAAAAATTTCCTGATTGAGTTTGGGCCACACTGTTACCTTTGACCCATGCCTGAGCTCGGTTGATTAAATAAATAATCATTTATATTTTAGAGGTAGGAAACTTGCTTACCTCGTGCTAATGAAACTAAAGCTAAAATACAAGTAAGGGTAAGCAAAGAAATGTGATCATTATTTTAAAAGGGGCTTTATAGTGGGTCTGAGGCCTAACATTTAGATCGAGGCGTAGTAGTGGTAATAGTTAGCATAATGCCATGTTCGGCCTAATTTAAGTTTAGTATAAGTAACATTGGGTCAGATGATTTAGCAATATAGAGCATGTGGTAGAAGCCAAAGAGCATGAGTGAAGAAAGGAGGAAAGCAGGCTGTGGCAATACCATGCAACCATGTCTGTCTAATATGAGTTGGCATCTGCAGATCCCTCATTGTTTTCCATTCGCACAATATGACACACTGAAACAAACATAATCTTATGTAGGTAACTAAAACAACAACAGGGTAACTGAAGATTCAAGGAGTCTGGTGACTTTAGCATCTGAATTCTGTAATGATCATCTGAACACCCTGCCCAGAAGAGGAGGCTGGCTATGTTTACTAGGGACCACCCTTGCTCAAGCAAGGGCTGATGTAGCTAGTATAAACCAACTAGCTCTCCTATGAAAACTCCTTACCTCCCTGTCACTGATTTCATCATCAATGGAAACAGACTTGCAAGACCCCTAAAAAGTTGCTGCCACTTGGCAACAGAGGAGATAATATATCTGATCTTAGAAAGGAAACTTTAACAGGAAGTCAAAACTGGAAAGTAATTGCCTCAACAAATAGAATGTTGAGCTAAGAGACTCTGCAAAACCAGAAAAAGTAGCATTGCAATAATTTAAAACCACATACCATAGTGTTACGAATATACACATTTATTATGCTCTTACTGATAAACAATTTTCATTTTCACACACATTCTCAGATATACCAAATGTCAGATAAGCTTTTCAATACCTCAGTCACACAGCAGCTTCCACACACTACAGTATCTCTATATCACTTGTAACATCTTTTGGGTTCTCTTTCAATATCATATCAGTTAGAAATCTCTCCCCATGTTTGCTCAAATCCCCCACATTTAGTTTGTGAAGGGTGAGTGTTTTTTACAAAGTTAACATGTCCTCCCAACGCCATGTACTTTTGTGCAAGTATATGACACTGGGCAATCAACTTTTTAAAAAGCTTGTCAATTTCAAATAATAACAGCACTCCTTTGCCCTACTATAAAACCTTCTAAGCATTTTAAATTCTTTAAAATATTTAATTAAGCAAGGCCAAGTGGTAAGGGAATAGTATCCTTATTTTGGATGGGTAAACTGTGGCAAAAAGTGGTTTGTGCAAGGACACAGAATCAGTGACAAAGCCTTGGGTAGATTCAAGCACCTGATTATCAGTCTTGTGTGCCAGTTACTTGACTCTTCTATTTCCCTTTAAAAATTGTTAGCATGCAAGCACTTTGAGGCAGTTAATAGTGATTATAATTTGCTTTCTATAACAAAATGCATGAAAATATGCCCATCTCCTTTTCAAGTACAGTACTTCTATGATATGTATTATAACATTAGTGATTGTCTATAACCATGAAGCATCAATACATATCCTAATTACAGAATCATAGAATACTAGAACTGGAAGGAAGCTTGAGAGGTCATCCAGTCCAGTCACCTGTACTCATGGCAAGACCATGTACCATCTAGACCAAAGGTGGGCAAGAGGCTGCCAGCGGGGCCAGATCTGGCCTGCCAAGCCACCGGATCCGGCCCGCGGCTGCCATGCCGTAACCCTTAGGCAGAGATCAGTTCACGTTTTAAAAAGCCAGCTGCTCTCCCATCTGGACAGCTGGGAAGGGAGGAGGGAGAATTCTCATGCTGTTCCCTCCTCCAGGAAAATCTCTTAACTCCCTTTGGCCAATCTCTCAGTTTCTGGCCAATAGGAGCAGAGAATTTTTGCTGGGAGCAGGGGCAGTGTAGGAAGCTTTTCTCCCTCCTCCTTCGTCCCTCCTCCCTCTCCCCCACCCTCCCCTGCCCAGAGCGGAGCCACGTGGAGCAGCAAGCAGCCTGCAGCAGACAATCTGCCTCAGGTTTCTGCTGGTAAGCGCCTCCCAGCCAGAACCTGCCTCTGAGCACCCCAGCCCCTCCCTTCCCCCTCTGCTCCCTCCACATACCCAAACCCTCTGCCCCCTCCTGCACCCATACCCCCCTCCCAGATCTGGCACCCCAATCTCCTGACCCAGATCACAGTCCCTTGTTATCCTAGGCCACATCCCAAAATCCTGCACTCCAGTCCCCTGCCCTAGGTCACAACAGCCTCCTTCACCCAAACTCCCTCCCAGAACCCATTCTCCCTCCTGCATCTCAATCCCTTACCCCAAACTCCCTTCTGCACCCAACCTCCATCCCATTCCTCAGAATTCCTTGATTAATATCCTAGAAGAGTGCAACCCTCAGTCACTTTCCAAAATCTTGGGTTGCCCACCCCTGAACTATACCACCTCTGACAGGTGTTTGTGTAACCTGCGCTTTAAAATCTCCGAAGTGCTTACATAATTATAAGCCAAGTATGTAAATCTATCTGTGGCAGGTAGACTAAAATGGAAAAGAGGCTCAGTTAGTGAAATGCAGCCAGTATTTGTGGGGTTCATATCAGTGACAACCAAATAAATCATGTCTTCTTCATCTGCTATAATGGGATAAAAGAATAGTCATTCTACGCACCTCTCATAGACATACAACACTTATCCCTTAGAAGAGATCATGCCATCCATACATTACTTTTCTAATGACTGAACTTTACTACATACAGATTAATTTGGAGTTGCATTATATTTGGATCTGCATGCCTTAACAGAACATCATTTCTGAGCAGGGACCATAAGAATTAGATGCAGTAAGTGGCAGAGGGAAGAGGAAGCACACAGATACTATAACAGAAATGAAACATTAAATGATTCACTATGTAAGAAAGTGATTTCACGTGTCAGAAGGTCCTAGAAGAGAAAAAAAATAGAAAATATAGGCAGATGGTAACACTTAAGATTCATTGACGTAGGCAAGGCTGGGAACAAAAAAAAAATCAAGTACAGGTTTCACTAAAAGCAATACTTTTATGTCAGTTGTAATCAAGTTGTAATCAAGTTGAATATCAAATGTCCTATGTAATCACTTGTCATTCTTACTTCCCCGTTTCCCTCCTAGGGTTTTAATACCACCTCACTGAATCATGTTTTAAATTAATTATAAGATCTTTTAAGCAAAGATTGAATCTTACAAACTGTTTGAACAATGGGGCCTGCTCCCACTGGCTGCCTTTGCACAGTGTAGTAATGTAGAAAGTAAGCCCCATTCTAAAACAAAAAACAACCCCACAAGAACTTAAAACTTTTAAGCAAAGCTGATCAAAAACGGGAGAAGTTTGTGAAAATCTGACAATTTTTTTTCAGCCAAAGATTGTTAAAAATTATTCAATTTCATCTTGACTTATGTGGAGGGAGGGAATGGACCAATCTGCTAGGAACTCATGTTTTCCCAGTTCCTCTCTACTGCTGTTAGCAGCATACAGCCTGCGTCATATGCATTTTAGCTAACCTGTAATCTAGGGTATTTATGGTCTATCAGTGATGTTAAAACTGAGTCTAAAGGTAAAGAAGTGGATCTTCATCTCGAGTTCACACAAAATGGATTTATGGAGAGAAGTACAAAGAGATTTAATATTTATCTTTTGTCAACCAGAGACTTCTTGGTGTCAACTAGCAGAGTGCACAGAGAATGCACAGAATCCTCCAGGTCAGATATCTGCATCAAAGGGTGTCACATGAGGTCTCTATTGGAGTAAATGTGAAATGAATCATTAATATGAGCTTATATATTTTATATTATATATTATGAAATATTTAAGGAACTATGTATTGACATTAAAAATTGTGTTCTAAGGTCTGTGAGTTAAGGGAGGAAGTAACAGCTGGATGCAAGGTCCCTCATGACTCCAGGTACTTCCAGGATGTGTTGCAGCTCTCACAATATTATTAAGAACAGCTGTATTAACTTCTCATTCTTGCAGAATGAAAATATATCAGCTGTTCCAGGGATTGAGAGAAGAAAACTAGTATTTATCTAAATGATTTTGGAAAAGGCACAGGTATGAATGAAAATCATGTTCAATTACCCACACATGTTCAAAAATGCATGCCCCTTTTCTATATCCTGTTACACTGTCACTTTAACTGTATCATGAATTCACAAGAATCCAAAATAGCAGTCATAGGGTGCAGGTACACAAATGAGCTACTGAGTCAATCATGCTGATGGCAGCGATGGCACCACATGCACCAGAAAAATCCTTGTACTTAATACTCCACATGAATATTTGGCTTGTTTCAGATTAAACTCATATTTTCCATTTCTCACATAAATTATTTAACATTGTCTCTCTACAGAAGAAAATAAAGGATATAGAATTCTTTAAACTCAGACTTATTTCATTTTTTTATATTTCTGTTGGAGGAAAAGCATTAAATATATTTTAGGAAAGAAATTAAACAGCTATTATATCCCATCCATTTATGGATGGTTAAACAATAGTGCACACTGAGATGTTTGAACAGGAGTACATCAATAATATCTGCATCCTTCACTTCAATGTATGAAGAATTTTGTAACCACAGAGTTCAGCTACTGTGATGTGTAGCCCTTCCCTTGAATGTATTACATCTGGAACCAGATGTTAACTTAATATTAATACACAAACCACTCAGCTTCCACACTGAGGCCATGTCTACACATACCAGGGACTGATGCTGCTGTGATCGATACAGCATGGTCTAGCAAAAGCCCACTATATTGACTGCAAAGCACTCCTTCATTGGAAAGTGAGAAATAAGGTAAATCAACAGGACAGTGTGTCTCATTGATGCAGTGTGGTGTAGATGCGACAATAAGTAGTACAATAAGCTATGTAGACTCCAGCTACATTATTCACTTAGCTGGAGTAAGAACATAACAACATCAGAATTGCCATACTGGGTCAGACCAAAGGTCCATGTAGCTCAGTATCCTGTCTACCGACAGTAGTCAATGCCAGATGCCCCAGAGGGAGTGAACACAACAGGGAATCTGCAAGCAGTCCTCCTCCTGTCATCCATTCCCAACCTCTGACAGAGGCTAGGGACACCATTCCTACCAGTCCTGGCTAATAGCCATTGATGGACCCAACTTCCATGAATTTATCTAGTTCTTTCTCAAACCTTGGTAAAGTCCTGGTTTTCACAACCTTCTGTAACTTAGGTCAATTTACCCCACTAGTGTAGAAAAGGGCTTTTACAACTTTTGTTTTTTTTTACAAATGATAATAATTTGACCCATGCAATGCCCCTAAGAGATATGTAAAGATTAATTTAGATCCCATGACTTCAAATCCTGTGCTTTAATCAGAAAACATCTTTCCTCTCCAGCACAGGTTCAACATTGGGTCATGTTCCCGCTAACAAAAAGGGGGCTTCACAAAGCTCCCCTATAGACCAGTGATGGGCAACCTGTGGCCCATCCGGGTAATCTGCCAGTGGGCGCAAGACATTTGGTTGCCATTGACTGTCTGCAAAAATGGCCTCCTGTAACTCCCATGCCAGCACCTTTCCACTTCCCACAGCTCTCATTGCTGGGAATGGTGAACTGCAGCCAGTGGGAGCTGCGGGGGCGGGGGGGGAGGTGCCTACAGATGGTCAATGTCATCAAATGTCTCTTGCCCACCAGCAGATTACCCTGATGGGCCACTAGATGCCACCACTGTTATAGACTATGTCAGTTCCTGGCTATGTGCTCATCAGATGGACTAATTAAGCAGCCACAAAAGATGGCAGACCTCCATAATCCCAACTACCTTTCAAAGGACTCTGTGAATGAGTGGGATGGGAGGAAAGGAGGTTTGTATTCCATGAGCTAAGGAAGGTGCCTCCCAGCGATCTGGGTCCTATGCCAATACCTCACACAGCCCACACTCTCTGCCATGTGTTGGAAACCAGAATCCAAATGCCAGGCTCCACATGCTGGAACCCTTAATTATTATAGGTTCTAAATAAAGCCAGATCTTCTGTGCTACAAGCTCATTTATTTCTGTTCTTTTCAAATGGTATTCCTGAGAGTCACTTTTATCCAAGTAGTATCTAGCTTTGGCAGTGGTTCCAGTTTCCCAGATTAAGCTATTTTATCTGAGAACCCCTCATAGTTAATGTGTGTATATTTCTTTTAACAGTGCATCCAACCAATCTGGTGGCAACATATGGTTAGTTTCTTTTTTTTTTTTAATTGGGCTTTTAGTTATGCTACAACTGCAAGGATTCTTTAACTTTATACTCAAATATTTGCCATACTCAGGCAAACTGTTTTGCTATGTCTGTGTTTATTGCACGCCAAATGACTGTAGCATGCTTTATGCTAGATTCTGGCAGAAGCTTTGCTAAATTCCTTCATGTGTTAACTCTCTTCCATATATATTTCCTTCTCATCTCTGACTGTTTCTAGGATTTCAGTTAAAATGAAGGATCATGAATCACATGGCAACAAATTACTTCTTAAACTATAACAATGTTACCGTTTGATTTTTAGCCAGAAATAAGAAAGTAGACATAGAAAACACAGATGCAATCAGTGGTGCAGGAACATGTTTAAAAGTGAGTGCCCAGAGTCCCTTACATCTGTCTACCTGTATCCCACAGTTGAGGCCGAGAGCAAAGCCTCAGCATGCCTGGCCAGTAGCCAGGACCCTGGATACTGGGTTCCCAGCTACCACCCTGTCTGCAACGGCTCTGCTTGCTTGCTTGCTTGCTTGCTTTCCATGAGGGCAGGGTACTGGATTCAATGACCTCTCGAGGTCCCTTCCAGTTCTAGTGTTCTATGATTTAACAACCTTTTTGTAATGGGACACCTGCTATAAGACAAAGCTTGACTGGACACATCCACTGTGTTAATGTATTTGATTTCCCTTCAGTTTACAGCTCCATCAGCAAGGCACTACCAGATTTTTTAAATTTTAATACAGTACTTCACAATTGGGTTACCCTGCAGATTTAGGATTACAGAGCCACGTGTAACCTTGCAGAGCCATTCTGTAAAATATTGAGTGACCAGTGTGCATTCTGGCTGGTACAAGCAGAGCCATGGGATCCCTGAACCTATGATGAGCAGATTAGCCACTTCTGCACATATTCCTACATAGTATGATGAAGTTGGCAGCAGAATGAGTTGACAATCCCAGTTAACACACTTAGGTGAAAGTGCCTTCTCTTCTAGACACACCTTCATGCATCTTCTACTGAGCTGAATGCTCTTCAGAGTCCATCTTCCTCCACCAGCATAAGAGCCAGCAGGAGAAAAGGTAGTCTCTTACAACATCTTATACAATGAAAGATGTTAGTTTTAAGCACAAATCTAAAGATCCTACAGGTTTGAGAACTCAGCAGTCTGTTGAGATGACATCTGGGCACAATATTAGCTCTCAGAATTCATCCTGTGGAAGCAGCAAAGCAGTCCTCCTGCTGCCAAGAATGAGTTGTCTCAAAAGACACAAATGAAGGGTAGAGCAAACAAGGTATGCACATTCATTTATGCACAAGCCACGTTGTTTGTTTTTCTGTGCCTTACATCTGTCAGAAGCAGCATATGTTCAGGGGCCATACTGTCTATAAATGTGCACTAAAGAAATGTCCCAAGAGCTAGTCACAGGTCTGTGTTCTTTTCATTCTCAACCTGAATCCTTTTTCATGTTCTCAGGATGAATACTTAGTGAGAATTTGGACACTGGAATTTTGTTATGTGTCATTCAGCTCAGAAAAGAACACTACTAAATTGTCTAGATGTACAACATATGATTAAAATTATTGACCAAAACAATATTATTGTAATGCTCTACACATTTCATATGAATACATACAAAAGTAAATTTCTAAAGCAAAATTTAATACAAAAACAATTCTATATGATATGTTGTTGTTTTTTCTTTTCCTTTTCTAGATTTAAACCACATTACCTCATTATAATTGACTTTGCCTTGTTTCGTTAATTACTCTTGATGAGGTCATAGACAGAGAGATGTTTTAACTTAGCAAGAAAGGTACTTCTGAAAACACTCCCAATCAAAAAATTGTCGCTACCCATAGTTTTCAACAGACAGCATAAGCATGTTGACCTAACCAGTCATGTTTTGGCAAACGCTCTCACAAAAATGAAATCCCCATAGCAACAGTGACTACTCCCTGGAAACTGCAGATATGGAATAAAAGAAATTAGAGAACTATTCTAAAATATATAAACAGATCTGCACACTTTTTTTTTGTTATTTCATTGTGTTTGATTTTATTTTGATTTTGCTTTGTCACAGATCTTAATACCGAAGAAAAATTAAGTTTGCTAAGTAAAACACTACAGAGTTAAGGGGAACAAAAACTAAGGTTGTCTGTATCTTTTTGCTACAGAGTTAAGGGGAACAAAAACTAAGGTTGTCTGTATCTTTAATTTGGCCTTCTTTTTCATATGCAGTATGACACAGTTTAGTTGGATGATTACACAATATTTTTTCCACAGGATTACTACCTAACTCAGTGTATAAGGTAAACAGTGTTCACTGTATAGGTAGCTTTTCAATATTTCTTTTTATCATCATAATTCTGTGGTGGCCACATGCATTCTTTTCTGCACTTCATATAAAATTTGCACAAACACATAAGTATTCATTTCTTCATCAGCTTTTCTACAATGTTCTCATCATGATATCTTAGTTCCTTACAAAGATCAATTTAACTTAACAAAACTCCTTTGAGGTGATGATATCCTCATTTTGACAATGGGAAGGGAGCCAAAGTTTCACTGATTCTGGATGCACTGTTTGAGAAGCCTATGACCTAATTTTTCAGAATGTGCAATTTAATACAATTTTATATGTTCAGCTAAGAGCTTCCAATTGCCTCAGTGGTGACGACTCAACACCTGTGCAAATCACACCTCATGTGCCTCAATTAAGGTACCTAGAAAATGAGGATCCTTCAGCCAGTGGCCAGCTGTGAAAACTTTGGTTTATGTGACTTGCCTACCATCACACAGGGGGTGTGTCTAGACTACAGGGATTTTTCAAAAAAAAGTGGCCTTTTTTCGCAAAAACTTCCCCTGTGTCTAGACTGCTCCGCATTCTTTCGGAAGTAAATCAAAAGAACGTGGCAGTTTTTTTGCCTGCGGAAAAACCTCGTTTTATGAGGAAGAACGCCTTTTTTCGAAAGTGCTCTTCCGAAAAAAGGCGCTATGTAATGCAAACTGTGCTTTTTCGAAAGAGAGATCCAGACTGCCTGGGTGCTCTCTTTCGAAAAAGCGGCTTGCTTTCTCTAAAGTACTGGCTGTAGTCTAGACGCTCTTTTTTGAAAGAGGCTTGCAGTCTAGACGTAGCCAGGAAGTCTGCAGCAGATAAAGGGACAGAATCCAGTTCTATGAGGCAACATTCAACTTCCGCAACTTGAGACTATCGTGTCTTTTCTTACCTTCCTCATTCACTATACCCCTTTAGACTTCTGCAACCCCTGGGGCACAGACCTTATAGTGAACAGTCTCCTTCACTGCACAGCCTGAACTCTTCCTTTCAGGAAATCCATTGAAGGAGGCAGGGGTTGTGTATAGACAGATTGTATGTGACCATATAAAGTCTGTATCGTAATGCATTCACACAAAGTAGACAAATTAAAGGGTTTTTTTTAACTTTTGGTGCTTGAATTTGTAACCTTTAGTTCTCTAATGTCACTGCCTAGGATTTTCAAGAAACATATTAAATGTAAGTAAAGTAAAAAACAAATTGCATCTGGTGACACTGCATTGACTGGGTCACTGGCAGGATTGGGACTTTATCATATATAGCACAGTCCTCTACTGCTTGAGATAATGAATAAACTGCCAGAAAAGAAGGCTGGATCCTTCATTACAAGGACATGAAGCACACACCGTCAGTAGGCTTCAGAGCCACTGCTGACAGCAAAGAGATCTTGAGACTCATGGAGGAATCATGGGTTCAGTTCGAGGCTCTGGAGGAGAATGCTCTCCAATGGTTACAAAGCCTTCTGCTCCTATTCCCCTTCTGCGATGGTTCCCTGGGCTACTACTCTGCCCCCTTAACTCTCCAGCCTGGGCTGTGTCTCCCAGTGCTTTGCCATTGACAAGCAACAAACCCCTCCAGGTGCTGTGATCACTCAGCCAGCAGCATGCAGAGGCACAACAAGCTAAGTTACATAAATGCTCTCCAAGCCACTCATGAAATATACACAGGACAACACGAGCAATTCTCCCAAGCCCCTGCCTTGCAATCTCAAAATGTACCATGCTACACTGCTTGAAACCTTCTCTTTAACAATGCAAGCTTATTAATTAGTTCGCCACTCCATGAAAGGAAAGTGGACAGACACCAGCTTATAACCTGAAGAGATTTCTAAGCACTTTAGACAAACTTACTCGTAAGGGTAAAACTTTAAATAGAAAAACAGAATGATTGATTTTAAGTGATTATAAGTTGTGGGCATGATACCAAAGAAAATTAAAATAAGCATGCAGGCAAAATCCTAAACCTTATTAGACTAAGCTATATTTGAATCAAGCAGTTTTTCTCAACCCACTGAATGTTGCAGGAAGGTTACAGTTCATAATACACAGGCTGATTTTCCTTGTCAGTCTCAGACCAGTCTCTTCAGAAGTCCTTGTCTTCCCAGCATTCTTCTTGCTTTTAGCATAGGTGGGGGAGGAGAGAGGTAATCATATGATGCCACTTTCCCTTATTTTATACTCTCAGTAAAGGAGCCTGAAAATACGGGCATAGACATATCCTGTGGGTAAGGTTGCCAACTCTCCCAGCCTTTGTAGCAATGGCATCCAGTACAGCCAGTCCAACCAACTTGGCAACCCTGCCAGTGGGCCTTGTTGAGTCCCAGAGTGGAGCAATCCTGCTAGTGTGGTCTTGTGCAACTGATGAGACTAAGACTAGGTCTTGTGACCTAAGGTCGCACCAGAGGAGATACAGGAGAGTGGCCAAAGGAAAGTAGATTAGCACTAGATTGAGTAAGTCTCTGTACCCAGAGTAAATTAACAAGGTCCAGAAGAAACCTGGAATCAGCCAGGATGGTTGAAGCATGTGGATACCATTGGCAGGTTTCCGGATTCAACTGGGTAGGACTAATCAGAGCATCTGGGGTCAATTAAGAACCAGTTGAAACTGGTTAAAAAGAGCTCCTCTGCAGTTAGTTGAGAGCAGGTGAGATTGGAGGAGAAAGCAGGGGGAAAACACACACACACGCACGCACGCACGCACGCACGCACGCACGCGATTTTCCAGCAGCTTTCCAGATTAAGGCTCAACTCCCAAGCTTGGAGGCACAAGACTTTTTGTTTTTAATACACATAGGTAGGACCATGTATTTTTCCCTCAACTCATTCCTGGAAACAGTTTTAGTGGCTTTGCTGAGATTAACAAAAAATTCAGCAAATACCTGGAATGGAAAATTACAGCAGACTGTAAGGGACTCCAAGAAGATCTCACTAAACTGAGTGATTGGGCAACAAAATGGCAAATGAAATTTAATGTGGATAAGTGTAAAGTAATGCACATCAGGAAAAATAACCCCAACTATACGTACAGTATGATGGGGGCTAATTTGGCTACGACAAATCAGGAAAGAGATCTTGGAGTTATCATGGACAGTTCTCTGAAAACTTCCACACAGTGTGCAGGTCAAAAGGCAAATAGGATGCTAGGAATTATTAAGAAAGGGATAGAAAATAAGACCCAGAATATCTTACTGCCCCTGTATAAAACTATGGTACGCCCACATCTTGAATACTGTGTACAGATGTGGTCTCCTCACCTCAAAAAGATATTTTGGCCTTGGAAAGGGTTCAGAAAAGGGCAACTAAAATGATTAGGGGTTTGGAACGGGTCCCATATGAGGAGAGGTTAAAGCGACTGGGACTTTTCAGTTTAGAAAAGAGGAGACTGAGGGGATATGATAGAGGTGTATAAAATCATGAGTGGTGTGGAGAGGGCCGATAAAGAAAAGTTATTTATTAGTTCCCTAAATAGAAGAACTAGAGGACACCAAATGAAATTAATGGGTAGCAGGTTTAAAACTAATAAAAGAAAGTTCTTCTTCACACAGCGTTTAGTCAGCATGTGGAACTCCTTGCCAGAGGAGGCTGTGAAGGCTAGGAATATAACAGAGTTTAAAGAGAAGCTAGATAATTTCATGGAGGTTAGGTCCATAAAGGCTATTAGCCAGGGGATAAAATGGTGTCCTTGGCCTCTGTTTGTCAGAGGCTGGAGAGGGATGGCAGGAGACAAATCGCTTGATCATTGTCTTCGGTCCACCCCCTCTGGGGCACCTGGTGCTGGCCACTGTCGGCAGACAGGATACTGGGCTAGATGGACCTTTGGTCTGACCCAGTACGGCCGTTCTTATGTTCTTATGTTAATGGTTAAAGTTTGGCCACCATCATCACAGATTGTTGCTCCAAGACCATAGCTAAGACTAGTGGTGTCATTTATTGCCAATAGTTCCCTGAAGTACAGCATGTTGAGAGGGGCACTTCATCAGGCAGTGTTCAAGTGTTTGCCTAGACTATCCACACTCACATTTGTGGTCATTACTCAGCATCCACTTGGTCATACTACCACCAGTCTTTGCCACCCCACCTGATTTAAAGTATACCACTGTTTTCATTCCAGATCAGTGCCTAGGGGCAGCTGTCCTGAAGCAACCAGGTTCCCAAGGTTCATCTGCATTTCCCATCATTTTGTTACGCTGTGGCTTCCAGAGTGGTATTGTGGGACAAAAGGATCTGACATAGCTGCCCAACGGGGCCCTCCCTTAGGGAAAGGAGGACCCAGCCAAAAGACAACCAGAGAGGGAAGTATTCTGGGAACCTTGTACATTGGTAACCCCCTCTTACTTATTTTGGTTTGGATTCCTCTCCCCCAAGGGAAAACCTTAAACTAAACTGATCCTGGGGGTGGAGAGTGGGAGGCAGGAGCATGGGATGAAGAGACCCAGGGAAGACAGCCTTAAGCAACCTTGGTAGCCCAAAGGGCAGTGGGGCAGTGACTGGTGATGTGGGAGAGCCCATGTTACCTTCCCCACAACCCTCTTGGTAGTCAGGGGTTGCTGAGTTATTCTTTGCGAACTTTGTTTCTAAGCACTGAGCGAATTTTGGCCAAAGTGCATGCAACTGAAACAGGATCTTATAATAGGAAATGTCAAACAACCTTAATTTTAGACAGCACTACCTGTGACTCCTCTAATATGACAACTTCAGTTTGAAAGGAAGCATGTCTGGTAGTACAAACATACCACTGGAAGTAAGGAGCTCTGGGTTTTATTGCTAGATTTGCTAAACACTTGCTGGTTAACATGTGATAGACTTCCATCTGTGTTTGCCTGTTCTTTTGTTATACTATAACACATCTTTACAACGTTATTGTACGGATGGGCAATAATTGTGATGGGGGAGGGTCCACTCCAAGATTTTGGAAAGTGGTTGAGGGCTGCACTCTTCCATGATATTAATGGAGGAGGTGCGGGGTCTGGGATGGAGGTTGGGTGCAGGAGAGAGCTTGAGGTAAGGGACTGACGTGCAAGAGGGCCTTGACATCTGGGAGAGAGTTTGGGTGAAGGAGGTGGTTGTGACCTGGGGCATGGGATTGGGTTATGACCTAGAACAGGAAGGGGTTGTGACCTGCTATAGAGGACTGGGGTGCAGGAGGGGAGTGCAGTCGTTTGGGTTGTGATGTAGGGCAGGAGGGGATTGTGATCTGGGGCCGGGGACTGGAGTGCCAGATCTGGGAGGGGGTATGGGCTCAGGAGGGGGCAGAAGGGTTGGCATATTTAGGGTAGGGGCTAGGAGTTGAGGGACAGATGTTGGGGGAGAGAGTGGCTGGGATGCCATAGGCAGGCTCTGGCCGGGAGACTTACCTGGGTGACTCCAGGCAAGCAGTGTAGCATGTTTCTCAGGCAGTTTCCCCTGCCTGCCACACCCTTGCACAGGCTGCAGGGGCCATATACGTCTATAAATAAGAGCCTGAGAGGAGGGAGAAGGGGTGTTTCAAGTGCTGCCTATTCTTCAAAGTCACAGTGCCCATTGGCAAAAAAACAGCCAGAGGGATTGTGCTGGGGGCAGAGGCAGCCTTTCCCCACTCCCCCTGGCTCACAGCTGAGAAACAAAAACAGACCTGCAGCCACTTTTTTGAGCAGTGTGCAGGGGCCAGAGCAAGCTGGGAATCTGCCTGAGGCTCCCTCCTGAATCTCTGAGCCAGATCCTGTGGCTTGGCGGGCTGTCTCTGGCCCATGCACCCTATTTTGCCTAGACCTTGTTATAGTATAATAGTTACAAATTACTCAAGGGAACATAATTTATTAATGTTTGTAGAGTGATTTTGAACCTCAGATAGACAAGTACCATCAACATTCAAAGCATTAGATTTTCTTCAGGAACATGCACTTTCTTTTTAAGTTAATTGTGGCTTCTAACATATAATTCCTGAGTTATTTTCTTGCTGTTGAAGAGAAAGGATTTCTCCTGTTTAGACTAATGTGCATGTTAATGATAACTGACCTAAGTAGTACGACAGTGATAATGTTGCATTGTTTTATCAACATTTTTTTTCATTAGTAATAGCTCACAAATAATTCTGTAATGTCAGGGTCAGGAGTGGCAAAGTAATAACTATTAGGTAATGTAGGCTCAAAGTATTAGTTAATACAGCATTTCCCTTGAACGTAAGCTGCAGCCAAACTATAGATTAAGTAGCTTAAGAGTTTTTCATCAGATTCTGCTGTCTTTTACCCATTGCAATATTTATATATGAACTTCTAGCCTTTTTCTATTGCAAAGAGAAACATTGTTACACCAATGCACTTTTGCTCTGTTTATCTAGCTTTACAGAACACGGTCTGTCATGCTAAGTAAAGAATAATAAACCTGTAGAGGTCTGAACTTTGTTCCTCCTTTACCTCAATAAAATTGTGATGTGCAGACATGGGCATGGAGCACAAGCAGAAAGAATCTATTCTAGCACTGCCACAAGCACACTGCCAGATGACTTCCTGAACTGTCCAATTTCCTTTCGCTGTTGTAGGCAAAGGCTAACAATGAAAGAAAGCAAACCCAGCACACGCTCAGCTGGCACTGAGCAGTTTACAAAAACAAGCCAAGAAATATTTAATATTCTCTTTGATCCCAGCTTATCCAGTACAGACTTTTCTTTATCTCATCTTTCCATCCCACCCTCTTCCAGCAGACTAGTCATGCCACACAGAGCAGCGAACACCAGAACAGTCCCTAGGTTTCCATTCTACATAAAGAAAGTGGGCAGAAAGGGAAAGTTACTCATCTAAAATACCAAAGACTTGTTTTGCATGTATAAGCAATGCTTCCATTAAATCCAGCTGGAATGAGAAAGGAATCCTGGGTGTGGTCATGTAAATACATTTCGCTCAGGCCTGCTTGATGTTCAACTGTTAGAAGGTGTTTTGTCCATTGTAACCAATTTGGCTGTTGTGGGGGGTCACAAACTGTGTTAAAACTAAATGCAGGAATTGTAAGATATGAAAGCCAGTGCTTGCAGTTATTGTGGGAATGCAGTGCAGAAAGCCAGACTGTGTTTAATTCAGTTAAAAGAAGCGATCCTGTCAGTGTTAATACACTTGGATGGACAGAGGCTTTCAGAGACCTATAGACTGAGCTGGGGAGGGAGGTGAGTCAGCAGACTGCATGCCGTCCAGGCATGAGTTATAAGATTGGTTAAACTTGTTTCTCCCCACTGTTTCAATGATAGGGTTAAGCAAAAACTCCATAAGGAGTCCCTTTTGTATGTAAATTTACTCCAGTGGATGCTGGAATCTCTTGTGGCTGGACTGTTCTTTGGGCCAAGAGCTGAAATCATTAGGTTTGACCCAGAGCCAAATCTACCACAAGCCAGCAGAAGCTGCGATGAGCAGCCGGCAGGGTAGTGATGGAGAGGCATGGGGAGTGACAAGGAGAGCGGTGGCAGCGGAGGGTAACGAATAGCCAGCAGGGAGGTGCTAGGGAGCAGTGAGCAGGTGAATGCCACGTGACCAGCAGAGTGGGTGAGATGACTCCTACTCCCCTTCCCCTCAGGAAGGGAGGTGGACTCTGCAGCTCACCACTGAACTCTGGTCTGCCCTGACCAACGGCCGTGACTGAGTGGAGAGAAGAGATGGGTTGGGCATGTGAAGGGGACACTTATATTGCTGGACTTGAGAGCTTGAGAGGAAAAGGACATTGCCCAACCTACTCAAGCTGGGACATTTACTCTGGTTGTGGTGTTTTCCAAAATTAATGCCACGTTACTTCTTTCCCCTTTTATTAAAGGTTTCTTTTCTACACTCAGACTCTGTGCCAGTGAGTGGGGAAGCATTGCCTCCTAGAGGAGCACAGGGGTGGTGTGTGAGTTTCCCAGGCTACTGGGTGGGGGCTCAAGCCAGTTCTGTGTTGGAGGGATGGAGAAGGGTTACACATGGGATGTTGCATCAAGTCATATATTTAGCAACCAAGGTATCAATGGCTACACAGAACAAGTAAGTTACATACCAAAATCTGCATGGAGCCTGAAGTATAAAATACCAGCATCTGAACACTCATGAAACTCTTGCTCTCCTCAGAATTATGACTAACTTATGCAGGTTCCTTTTACTATAGGAGCCTTTGACTTTCACTGGGGGAGGATCCTTTGTGCTGCAAGCTAGCCCTAGACACTACAATTCCTATGAGCCCTTGGGAAAAAGGAGGGAAAAACTGTTGCTCTGTTCCAGGCAGTGCAGGGAGAGAGTTAGGGGGGCTCCAATTTGGAGAGAAGAGCAAGATTGCTGGTATGGAGCCTTTTCCAGTCCAGGAGCTGCTGCTGGAAACTAGAGCCTGCTGGCATGTTGATCTAGCCAGCTGCTTTAGGGACTGTTGGTGATTGTCCCTGGAGAGGAGAGACCCTATCTCTGCCTGTTACTGCGATAAGCCTGTAATTGTGGCTATGAAGGAAAGTGCCGCCCAGGGAACCAGAGCTACTGGTCTGCCTTGCCTGAACTGGCTGCCTAGCTTGGAATGACACCCACACAACCTGCACAGTGCTCTCTCCATTTCAGCTGCAGATCTCCAAGAAGACCCATGCAAACGTCTGGGACTCTGAATCCAGAGGAGTGCACACTCTGGGGTGGGATAAATGGAGGCAGTGTAAATGCCAGTTGGACAAACTTCCTTTATGTCTGTGTACTTTGTTAATAGGTTTTATTCACTTTTAGTCTGTTAAACCCTGTTTCTTTAAGTGGTTAAGTAAAAGAATGTTAATTCTAATTTAATCAATTAGATGTATAGTATTTATAATTGTTGTTTTGGAGTTAGATCCAGATTATTCCTGGAATAAGTTTATTCCTGGAGGCTCCCAAGGCACATCATTATGTGTGTACCGGGCCAGCTAGATGGAGGCCCTGCCGTTGTATATTCCTTTAGGAGCAAGCGACTGCAGTAAGGGGGTGGATAGGGAATCCCCAACTAAACAACATCACCAGTGGGGTATCCACAATCTCCTTTTAATGTTAAAACCATCAGGCACACAGGTGAGTGTGACCTGCTCCCGAGAAACCCGAGGGGGGGGGAATGAGGGTTACACTTAGTATGCCTCAGACTTCTCCCACTGTCATAGCCAGCTCCAGCAACAAGTACTGTCATTGCCTCTCCCTGCTGTATGCACTACTGTTACGGCTCTGGCTCTTTATGGTAAGCTAATCATGCTCAGAACAATCATGTTGTCTAGCATACCTATAGCTCCTATCACTGGTCCTCATACTGAGTTAGTGTGCTGTTCCAACTTCTCACCCCTCCTGACATGCCAAACCCCAAAGCTTTGGGCTGTGTAACATTGCCTCGCAGCAGTAGTTGGCAGCTGCTCAATGGTTATTAGGCAACAGCTTTTCTACTCCGAGCACTCTCTCAGACTCCTCATTTCCATTGTCTAGATCTGTTCTGTGCTGCATAACACAGGGAACCATAGGGCCAAAAATATTTGGAGTTTTCCTTCCCTATCATTCTCCTAATCTTCGCATTTAGTTTACTGATATTCCTTCTCTTGCAGCATTTGCAACATGTCAGCTTCCTGTCTTCAGGCTAGAGCATGGGCTAGTAGTCTCTTGGGTAGCTACTGATGAAATTATGCTACATACATTTAACAAAGGGGTGCTGGATAGTGATAAAGCATGCTCCTTATATTTAAAAATACTGCATATATTTTTGTAATATCCAGCAGCTTCAAAGACAGGAATTGAACCCTCAAATCAATGGGAGCTGTAGATGTTTAGCTCCTCTGAAAAACAACTAATTTAGATAACTTATGAATTCAGGAGTCTAAATTTAAGTGCTGGAAAATAAATATAAATAAACTTACCTCACTAGCAGAGATATTAAGATTTAATGTTTATGAAGTTCTTAAAACAGGAAAACTTTGCTTAAATACCCAGAATTAATAATGAAAGTTAGAATCAGTTTTGTCCTGAGGAAAAAATTGGGATCCACTTATTTTCATATTGAATACTCTCATATTTGGATATTTCAGACTGGGAGGAAAACAATTTGTGTATTCCAGAGGAAAATGTTGTGGTTGTCCCACTCTTTGGGTTCTGTCCAAATTTCTCAGCAGAATTAAAATGTAATATTTTTGTCATTCATGATATGTAAAGGTATTTCTTTGCATTCTGTTTCCTCTCATTTGTTCCTTTCATGTTAAGATCACAAGAGCTGGACACTAATGTTTAATTTGACCCCACTTCAACATGAATTAAGATTAGAACTGAGACACTTATTTCAAATTATAGTGAAAAACATTCAGTATCGGTGGTATGAACAATACCCATGTGGCCTGAAAACTAGATCTGATCATGCAGGAAAGCACTAGTCTAGACCACGACTACAGCAGCTAGTGTTATTGAGAGTTCATTAAACATGTCTGTTAATAAATATTGTTACTGATGTCCCTCCCTTCAAGCTAGTGGAGAATAACCTAATGGGGCTAGAAAGCATGTACATGTGTATGATGAAAGGCTAAGGTCCTGGAACATGCTTTGTTGTATGTAAGTAGGAAGGGCTTGTTTTTATTAAAGTAATTGAGGAAAACCCATGAACATCACTGCAATGTTACAGAACATTGTATTAGTATTTTCACCAAAAGCAAATGTACCCTGAAAGTTGTGTCCTGGTAATGATAATTGTGTGTGACGGCTGCTGAATGATTATCTATTGTTTTGATTTGAGTGCATTTGAGTGCATTGAGTATACCACAGTTGTAGATGGCTGAGGTAGAGCTCTCCCCTCATCGCTAAACTACTCTGTGCAGTCAAACCATAAAATCAACTTAACAATTAGTCTGGTGAACCCAGCATCCATCGGTTCAGTAACAGCTAAAATCCTGCACCTTTTCCTCTGAAGTGTAAGCTATCTATACACTCTATTTTATTATCACAAAATGTAAGTTTTCATGCATAATGGCTTATTTCTAGCATAACTATTTCTTACTTTTGCAAAGGTTTGAAAATAAAACCGTCCTCTTGAAAAGGAAGTGTGCCCTCAGATATAACTGTTGTAATGCCCCAGGAGAGAAAGTGATCTCTCACTTGGGCTTCATTAGCCCTGACTCAGTTTCTGAAAAATATTCCAGAGGCAACAAGCAGCTCATAGAGTTTCATCATTAAGTTTGGTGCTCTTTTTTATGCAACACTCTGGCCTCATGGATACCTTTGAAATGGCTCAAAGGCAGCAAGGTCTTGATGTTGAAATGGCCTTGTAGGACTTGCATAGTAGAATTTTAAAGTGTCTTAAAAAATAAATTCAAAGCTTCAAAAATGTGGCTATCTAAGGGTCATAATAGCAAACACAAGACTGTGTTTCAAATGGAGCACATAATGATCAACTTGTCTCAGCTTGGCCTGAACACTCCTTCAATAGCCCATATTTAGTACAAACCCATAAATAGAGGCCAGTTTTCTCTGGAATTCTTCTCCCTGAATCCCCTAAGACTGTTATTTCCTTTGATGTACTTCAGCTTTATCAGATTCCAAGAAGTAGTTCAGTCAGAATATAAAGTTTCGAACCTATTACAAAATCTGATGTACATCCACATTTGATCAGATACAGACTAATCATCAGTTCCATGTAAGCAACCATAGCACTAAACCTCACTTTCTGTAAGCATTGTCAAGAAAAGTCCCAAAGCCACTCAGCAATTGCTTCCACAGTCTTTTACCTTATGGGAATGTAGCCAGTTTGATGCAAGACTAAGGGACTTTGGGAATTAATTCATTGCAGAGTATTTCAAAATCTTGAAAACAGATCATATTTATTGACATAGAAGCAGTGTTAAAAAGATGTCAAATATTTTGATCAACTCAGATTGAATTTTATAGAATGATGTCATAGTAATGGGAGTGTCTTGTGGACCAAGTAGTAATTTTCTAAAACTTTTTTGGATTAATATATATTGCACATAGATAACTTTTATATTTTAATGCAAAAAGAAAGGAGACAGTCCCTACTCATTTACTGTGCAGCAAGAGAGACAGATCTAGTTATACAGATCTAGCATGTATCAGTTGCTGTTCCAGTTTAAGTGGTTCCAGTTTAAGTGGTTAAGTGTTCCGGGATTTTCCTGACACTTATTTTTTGAAGGGGGGATGGATTTAAAGTAAACGGAGATTGTCTGGTGTTTGATCAGGAAGGCACTTCTGATATTAGTGGGTGTAATGGATGAAAGTGCAAAGATGAAAATGAGAGGAAAAAACAAATGGCAGAGTTAAGGGGGAGTAGTTACATTTGGAAGGAAATGAGGACCAGAGATGTAAAAAGTTGTGTGGGGCCATGGCCAGAGGGAAGCAGTGAAGAGAGGAGTGATATTCATATGGCAGAAATGGGCAATAACTGTATCCTCAAGTGAAGATACCATGTATGGTTATGGAAGCCTGCTGTGACTTTTAAGAGTTTGTTGTTATAATATTTAACAACCACAGTTTAATTTAGGTCTGGGGAAAGTATTCGAAGTATTACAGCAAAATATAAGATAGGACAACAGTTTACCCAAATTCAGCATCTTCCATTGTTGTTTGCACTGTGGTTGTAGCTATGTTGGTCACAGGACCTGAGGAACTCTGTGTGGCTCCAAACTTTACACTTTCACCAACAGAATTTGGCCCAACACAAGATATTACCTCACTTTCCTTGTCTCTTGGACAAAGGGAAAAAGCAGATGAGCTAGAAATAAAGCTGATATCAATGTAGGAATTCTGGTAGCACTGCCTTTTTTTACTCAGGCTAACCTGAGCCAAACAACCTGCTCTGCTGAAATATTTCCCTTATCTATCTGAAAGTGGCTCAATGGCACAACATTTCTAGATTACTTGGCTGCCACCAAGTGGGCTTTAATGTAATATTTCTAAACCACATTTTAGAGAGGCTGAAAAACGAGAGGCTGATATTGTTATTCATTTTACTTCCATTTCTAATGCACAGTTTTCAAAAGTAAGTGCTTGTGATTTTCAAAAGTCTGAATCATATTACCCACAGTGCACTTTTAGTGGCACCAAATTCCTTAATCATATTAAGTTTTGCTTTAAATTGAAAGTTTAAAATTAAATTAACAGTAGTTTTTTAATGTGATGGGTCTGTGAAGCTGGGGATTACATCTCACACGAGGCCCCTGCTCATTACATTTCCCTTTTCCCAGGCCATGTAAGAAGAAAGTCCTGAAGTAAGGAATGACTGGGCTCTGTTTGGGAGTGCTGGCCATGTGGCTAGGAGCCACATGGCAAGCAGGAAACTGGACAGGAGTTCCAGGGCCTGTATGCACAGTCTCATGCAAATCACAAGAACTGATGTTTTAAAACTGTGCATTAGAAATGGAAGTAAAAAGAATAACCCAATAACAGCCTCAACATTTCCAGTCTCTCTATAATGTGGTTTAAAAACTCTTATATTAAAGCCCACTTGATAGCAGCCAAGTGGCAGCTGGACATCACCACTGGATGCTACTGTGTGGGCTTATGGTGGGAGCAGCAGCTGGCGAGGAGGCCAGTGTCAAGTGCCTCAGACAGAGACATTACTTGAGCCTGGTTGGAAACCTGCAACCTCCTATTTGCTTGAATAAAGACTGGACTGGAGCAGACACCCCAAACTCTAGGTCTGAAGAGCCTTGCCTCTCAACTGGACAGCCCTGAGGGACTTAAACAGGAACCATTACACTCACTTTGAACTGTAACTGTTTACGTCTCTGACCTAAAGGTTCTATAATCTTTCCCTTTCCTGCCAGCTCCTATAAAATATCCTTTCACTTAGCCATGTATCGGAGTGGTTTTGACCCATCTGGACTAGGACTTAAAAGGTCAAGCAACTGAAGAACCTTCAGTGCTTACATCTGAACTGCAGTACATCACTGGCACAGTCGGGGGTCGGTGTACTGGCCAGCCATAATAATTACAGTAATACAGAGGTGTGCTAATGTCAACCTCCAGAGTGGAGTGACTACAGGAAAAAGATTAACGAGTGCAAGAGAGATGGAAGAAAGAATACTGAAAGTTAAGTTTTTGAAAATGTTTCACAAAATTCCCCTCCTCAAGGAAATCTACCACAGGCTCTGAGTTTCAGCTTTTTCATTTCATATTTCAAAAGCTTACCTGGGAGCACTTGGAGCTCATAAAACTTACAGTTAATGTTTTTAAATATACAGTGAAAGTTAAAAGAAGCCATTTGTTACTGTTCCACACTTTATTTTAATCCACTACTAGTGAAATATGATGTATTCTTGGTTTGCTTGGGGCCATGCCAATCCTCCTGTATGTTCTGGTCCAGATTTTCAGGTGCTATGAACTATAATAACACTGGCTAAGAACCAGGCCTTGTATCTTTTCAAGTGCTGAGGGTTTTCAGGTCTTGAGGACTTCTGTACACTACAATGGGTATGCAAATAAATATTCTAAGAACTCTCCCCCTCACTGCTGAAAATGGAAATTAAGGGCTTGAACCTGAGAGATGCTTGCTATCTGTGACATCTGCAGTGAGTAAGTTAGCCTTTCATTCCTTTAAAAATGGTTCCTGCATGGCAAGGCTATGCATGGTTGTACAATGGGTTAGGGAAACGTAGACTGCTCCCAGCTCTTATGCATCCCATATGTTAGTTGCCAGTTTGGTACTGTTCTAAAGCACTGAACATTCGTACATCTTTATACTTTTAAAATATATGGTCCTTAACTCAAATTTTGTTTTTCTTCCTTTAAATCATTGCTCTGGGGTGAAGCTGGGGATGAGAGAGGTTCAGAAAGCAGGCTGTCCTGGGGAAAGAGGACAACCCCAGCCCTCTCTCAGTGCAGCAGCTTGGGGCCAGATGGGAAGTGCCTGTCCATGGCTGGTGCATGTCCCTCGGCTGGGGAACAGACAGACACACAAACTCGCTCAAAGTATCAAATATAGTAGATACTTGTCCCCTTCTTTACCCCTGACCACTGCTGGCCCAATAGGACTACAGCTGTCCCGGTCCCCATCTCTGGCACCTTGCTGCCTCCCTGTGGTCATAGACTGCTACCAGGGCCTCCCCTTTCCATTTTATGATAAACAATCAAATTCCACGCACATAGTACAGTAGACTTCCGATAATCCGGAACCTATGGGACCTAGGTGGTGCCGGATTATCAGATATGCCGGACTATCAGGAGGTACTATAAACTGGTTATATATATACTGTATACATTATATACTGTATATAAAGTGTTCTTAACCCTTTTATTGTACATACTGTATACAGTATACTGTAATGTTTTAGTTTTTAAGCCTTTTTACCCTTTTTGCTCAGTTCAGCTGCTGCCGCTGTTACCTTATGACTCATTTTTTGCTGAAGCTCACTCACTAGGCTCTTGCCATTTTGATGCCGGACTATCAGGAGTGCCGGACTATTGGATGCCGGACTATTGGAGTTTTACTGTATTGTCTTGGCACAACCAATCCCTTACCTTGCTCTAAGTTAAGATAAGAGAAAGCGGCATGCCAAATTTGGTGATCGTAGCTCTTCCTGTTTAGGAAGAGTTCTTGAACAAACAGATACACAGACAGACAAATAAATACTAGATACATTCAATGTACAAATGTCTTGGTACAGCAACAACAAAGTTGAACAAAAGCAAAGCAAAGCAGAGTTTCTCTAAACTTTTGGGGTCAATTTTCAACTTAAGTCAATGGAGCCAAGTGTCATGAAGTCATTATTTAAGCAGGAAATAAAACACAGTAAAACATTAAGACTGTCTCCAATGTATATAGAGAGTATGAAAGGTAGGGAGCTATGTCAGCCAGTGGAAGAAAGCGACCCAAAACCCACTAGCGAAAGGTGAATCCTTTCACTGATTAAAGTACGCTGGAGACTTTATAAATCTGCTTTCCATTTTTTGGAATGCTGGCAACAGCACTGCACCTCTGGTCTCTGCTATGAGTTCTACTAGATTATGTACCTGCAATGTTTCAGTATGACATTTCTACCACCCTCCCACTCACTTTGTCTCTGCCTCTCAGGACTATAGCCTGGTTTCTTTGTTTGTCCACTATTTCATTCATTTAATTTAACTTATACCTGCCGCATCAAAAATAATAATACGAAATTAAATTTCTAGTGATGCAATGAGTGACCTTATATCAAGGTGTGAGCTGAATTGTTCTACATTCACATTTTAGCCAAAGCTTTGAACGCTAATTCTTCTTGCCCCATAGATAAGCACAATTCAATCCTTAGCCAGAGTTCAGGAAGCAGTGGGGAAGGGATTGGACTGAAAGAGGCTTAGACCTGAGATGAAGCATCTTACACTGACTGGTGATCTGTCAGAATAAGTTGTGGGTCAGGCCATGAGGACTTCAAGTATCCGATGATTGTGAGAGTATACCAAAAGTCATCTCAAGTCACCTCAAAAAAACAAACAAACCTCCAGCTGCAGAAAACTGTATTTTACTCAGAAATCTAAACATCAACACTCACATTCTTCTCCAGAAACCCTGTGACAAACAAGCTGGCCATATACAAAACACTTGTAATTGATTGGTTTTGCATGTAAGCTTGACAAGCACCATTGAGAAGTTAACTTGTTCAGCTGAAGTATGAGCTTCAACCATCATTTAACATTGCAATTGTATTAGAAACTAGTAGCTGAAAGCCCATCTTATTGGACAGGCATAATTCATAAAGTCATGTGTGTATAAAAGGCTCAAAATGGCTAAGAACTTAAAAATTGGATAGAAAGAGACTTCAAATTCCAGTGATGATTCAACCTGGTGATATGCTGAATATAAAGAGCTCTCAGCCTTTCTTGTAGCTCTTGCCATAACTTCAGAATGACTCAGACATTCTTGCTTCCGAGTGACACAGAGTGACAAACCCAGAAGCTTATTATGTAGATAACATGTTTAAGCTTTCAGACTCAGACCTATCTCAAAAGCAAAACATTTCAATAGCTTTCTGAAGGACAAGGTTATAATTCACATTTCCAGCTATGATGTGAATTGTTGCCCCAGTATACTTAGCTGTTACTTGCTGATCATTTCAAAATCATTATTTGGCTGTAACCTGATTTATTCTTTGTTTTAGTTACAATCCCTTCATTTGAGATAACTGGTTCCATTAAGTTTCTTTGAACTCCAATATATAATTCTTGTTCAATATTGTAACTGACTATCCCCTCCCCCCACCCCCCATGGACATTTGAGAGAATAATTTTCATTAAAAAACAGTCATCATATGTTTTCCCAGCCTCCCAAGTTTTCTTTGATTAGTGGCAAAAACCTCACTATAAGTGGTAAGGGGGTTATTTGAAATGTTGCATGGGAAATAAATTCATTTCTGTGACAGCTCTACTGAACATGCAGTATATCCATTATCCAGTATTGTAAAGGATTCTATGTATTAAAGACACACCTCTGATTTTTTCCTACTATTGTTCTGAATAGTAACTGAAAAAGACTCTCTCAAAAGCATTTCTCTGCCTTTTCAGTTGTATGCATTTGACTGTACTTTGGGTACAGTCAATTCATTTTTTTAATGTTTCACGTATAATCAGTCAGTTTCTCCTTTTGTTTTTGCAGATATTGCACTCAGCAACAAGCGAGAAAACAAACATTGGAAAATTAACAAAATGATATTGTATTGCAGGGGGACTCAATGGCATGTACAGTACCTGAAATATCTAACTAATTTTTAATTGATTACATTTCAGGTTGATGTGCCTTTAATAGTTAGACTTTTAAAATTAAATTGAGTATAGTAGTTGTATATATTAACTATAGCGTGTGTGAACATATGTACAAATACTGGTCATTACCCACTCAACACATAAAGAAAGCAGAATGAATCCAATCATCAAATTAATTGCAATTTACAATGTTGTGATTTCACCTGGAGCACAGGCCATGTGGAGCCTCTGGCATCTCCATTGCAGTGGGACTCACTGTTTGAGCAGCAGCAGTCATTTCTGGTATGCAGAGGAAGGCAGCTAAGGATTCTGGGGGCCTTCTCCCAAGGGCCGAGGGTTTGCCCTGATGGTGTGGGGACTCTGCCCCCCTGCAGGGTCATACCCCTCCCCTCTTCTAGGGAAGGATTCCATGATGGCTTCCTCTGCCCTCCCTTCTTGAGGAGGGGAAGCTGGGAGCAGATGGGAAGCTGGTGTGGCCAATGGGTCTCAGAAATGCCGCCTGGGCCAGGCCTGTGGCCATTGTTTTCCCTCCCCCAGCTCGGTGTGGGGGAAAGAGGCTGGGAGTCATGTGGTGCCATTAGTGTGATAAGGATGGTCCATGGTCCCTTAGCAGCCCTATTGGGTCTATTGTCATGTTCCCCCATTCCACCCCTGCTCACTGGGAGTCCATTGGGGTGCACTTCTTGTGTCTCGCTCCCCGCTTCCTTCTGCTTTGGAGGGGGAAGAGGAGAGGCATTCATGGGGCTTAGCCCAGGATGAGGCTGATGGGTGCCTACTCCTGGATCTGCTCTTGAAGGGGCAGGTGGACTGTTCAGTCCCTTCTTCCCCAGGGAGCTTTAATGCACCTAAACTTCATAAGGAGAGCAGGGATACCCAGCTGGTGCTCATGTGATGCTGCGCTCCACTGGAATGCAAGAACCTCACCACTTGATCAGCATGCCAAGGGAAATGACATAGGAAAGATTTCTGAATGAGTTCAGAAGCCTTTTCAATGTGGCAATCACACTAGCTGCTGAGGGCAGATAACAAGCCGATGGTAACAAGCAGGTAACAAGCTGATGGCTCAGGAGACTTAGGTTTTGGAGTTTACTTTCATTGTGAGGGTTGTGCTCAGATGTGGCCAGAAAGCTTGACCTGCCCTTATGTTATTTACCTGAGGGAGTATGGTCTCAGATCTGCATGGGAGTTTCTTTAAGGGACAGAACTCAGAGGGATGTTACCATAATTATTCAATCATGGCTAGAGATTTAGGTTAGCATGGTCAGAAATGTTTGCAAGGTAGATTTTATGGGGAGCCAAAGATCCAGCCCACATGGACAAGACTTGGAAGAATGTGAATTGGAAGGTTACCAGGATATTCCTGTAGACAGGGGGTTCAGTATTACCACAAAAGACATTTTGGCATTTGGCCGGACTTTCTTCAGTGATGATAGTGTACACTTGTCAAAGGGAGGGCTGGCTACAGGATGTGAGGGAATGAATGGGGAAGGACTTGTATTACTATGCAGTATGGTTGTGCCCCTTGTGGCTGGTCTCCAATGTGGTTAAAGGAATAAGGTGAACAACTCCCAGAGGTTAAAAAGACCTGGGATTTTGTTGATGGGCCTGGGCCAAATGGATAGGGGGAGACATGGGCCAAAACCCCAACCCTCCATACAACTCATTGGGTACTAGTGATACCAGGACTCAGAGTGAGCTCATCGCTGGTGGGTAGGCTGAGGAGAGTCTACCCGCAAATTACAGGTTAT
Organism: Rafetus swinhoei; assembly: GCA_019425775.1. Classification (NCBI taxonomy): domain Eukaryota; kingdom Metazoa; phylum Chordata; order Testudines; family Trionychidae; genus Rafetus; species Rafetus swinhoei. The sequence goes on along the minus strand of CM033424.1, from coordinate 134,373,780 downwards.
ATGGTAGGACCCTGTAACTACCAAACTAGAATTACTTAAAAGCCTAGTATATGAAAATATGAGTGATGGGCAAGTAGCAAGCCCTCTCCGTATTTAAGTTGTGTCCTGCTGTTTTGCCACCAACATAATCAACTTCCTCCACCTGTTTTGCTCAGGAATTTCTGAAAATAAGGTGCTTGCAAAGTGACTCAGAATTATATACCTAACAATTGAGGTATCCAAAGTCTCTAATCCAAGAGTGGGCAGTAAGCGGCCTGTGGGCTGAAGGCAATTCAATAGGGTTAGCCCCTGGTGAGCCACCGGTACTTTACTTATGTGTCCACAGGTAGGCCACTTGCAGCTCCCCTTGCCCGCGGATTGTCATTCTAGGCTGTAATGAGTCCAGGACAGCAAAATGACGGCCCACGGACCCAGAAAAGGAAGTGCCCGCTAAGCCCCCTTGGTGGGCGGGTCCAGCCTCCCTACCCACAGGAAGCCAGAGGGAGGGACTAGGACTATAAGAGCTGCAAGCTCAGTCATAGCCCAGCAGCCGACCAGAGCAGATGCATGGCTCCAGCTCCTGCAGCAAAGGGCTCAGCTGTGTTGCCCACAACTGGAGGACTGGGTTGGGCTACCAGGACCCCTGCCAACCCCCGATCTTTGACCTGGACTGCTGAGACCCTGGTCACCAGCTGAAGACACGCCAAGCCCTCCGGGACCTTCACTGGACCCAGATGACTGGTCTGGCCCTCCTGGGCCCCTACCTGAGCCAGAGCCCATGGACACCCCCAGGAGCAGCACCGGAGCCTGGTAGGCCCCCGGGGGAACTGGGAAGTGGCCCAGGGATAGCTGACCCCGCAGCAACTGAAGAGATGGAGGTCGGGTGGGCAGCGCATTGCGGCCTGGATCCCCGCTGACCCTTGACCTAGTTAGCATGTAACAGCCCAGATCCCCGCCAACCCAGTGGCTGCAACGCTGCCACTATCAGGACCCTGGACTGGGACGCAGTGGGGTGGGTGGGCCTGTGTCCCCCCTGCTACTCCTACTCTTGGGTGGCAGGTTCTCCCTGTGAGGTAAAAACCCCTGCGCTTGTCAGCTCTCCTGGGGTGAGGAGACCTGACCCCTGCCTGGCTGGGACCTGGCCGGAGCTTTAACCGCTGAACAACTTGTAATAGATACTTGTCACCCTAACCCAGGGCTGTGCCTTAAACTGTGAACTATTGAACCATTTGTGTTAACCCCTTGTCTGTCCGGCTGCCCTGATCCAGGGCTGGGCCTCATAAACTGTTGCTCGGCCAACAGCTAGGCCAAGGCATGCTGCACAAACTTGTGGGCACTCTAGGGAGTCAGCGTGGCCTCCCGCTGACAGTGGACCTGTACACAGGCCAACAGGAACTGCAATCCATGGCCAATAGGAGCTACAAGCAGCTGAACCTCCATATGTGCAAGTAAATGAAGCACTGGCGGCTCGCTAGGGACTAACCCTGGCAAACCACCTGTCACTTATTGCCCACCCCTGCTCTAACCACTACTGAAAATCTGGGCTGTAATCTAAAACCTTTTCTCAGGGCATTAACATAGTTTCTGTTAATATTAATGGGGACTCTGTGTGTTTGTAGAATCTCTCTACAGGAGCAAGTATAGGGGCACAGGAGAAATGGATGTATTTTATCAGAGTAGTGTGATAAAGGAGTTTCTTTTGAATTAAAAATCTTCCACTGCCTAGGTTCAACACTGTTTAGATAAGCGACTGATAAAATGGGTGCTGAAAAACAGTGTATTAATTGCATTGATTCCTCTCCACATCTATCTTATCTCAACTTAATTCAGATAGCAATTTCCTTACAAGAATAAGCACAAAAGATGGTTTTTATTGATTGCCCAATTGCTACAGCTTGTCTTGTAAAATAGTCCAGATAAAAGATAATACAATAATATGGACAAGGTGGGCTCTGAACTGTCCGATAGAGAAATTTGCACTATTTTAAGGTTTTTCATCTTCAAAGCTCTTAGCAAACACTAACCATTTAATCTTTGGAACATATCTTTGGGGTCAGTATTTCCACTGAACAGAAATTAAAGGGAAAAACCAAAACAGAGATGATATCTGTGACAGATATTGCAACTCCACAGTGTATCTTTGGGAGCCATTGTATTAAACTTATGAATGATTTATGGCTAGTTTGTTCTACTCCGAGGGGAAGAGTTACCATAATTCCTACACACATTAAAAACAGTGGGCAACAATGAAGGTGAGTCACAGACTAAGCCTTCGAAAGAGGGAATGCTCTCAGTGGTTTGCATATACAGGGTGAAGCTCTCGAGTCCAAAGCGCTCGGGACCTGACCAATTCTGAACGAGAGAATTTTCTGGACCATGCATGGGAGGTTAATATAGTCTAGCAGCATTATCAACACTCCCAGTTAGAGGCCATTTAGGGGTAATTTAGAGCTAAATAATAGCACAGAACACTGAGAGCCAGGACTGGTGGCTGTAAACAAACTTTATGGTGCCACAGGAAACTTGGCCACACCCATGAAAAGTGGACATCTAGCAACTAAAATCATTCTGGACGACAGACGTTTCTGGACGAGAGGGTTCTGGATTACAGAAGTTCAACCTCTACTAGTTCAATCTGGAAAAACTTAAAAAACAACGTAGTCTTGCAGCACCTTAGAGGCTAACAAAACATGTAGATGGTATCACGAGCTTTTGTGGGCATAGCCCACTTCTTCAGATGAAAGTTCAATCTGGGTTTTCCAGCAACTAGCAGGCAAAGAAATGGCTTTTGGTATAAAAGGATGAGCTTGATCTGCCACTTGCCGCCTTTCTGACCCAGCAAAACAGTATCTTCTGTCCAAAACAGGCCCAACCCACCCATGTGAATATGTTAGAAAAAAACTTTGTCCTACTAGGACCCCATAAGAGTGAAAGTGAATCTTGGCATGTTTAGTGTGTGTTTAAATCTGTTTGGTTTTTATTACTTTTACGTTTTACCCCCAGAATAAATGGGAAAAAGCTGTGTGGTGAGTTGTGGCTGCTGGTGATCCACTGTGCATAGCTCTTGTAGGAAAAAGCAAAGCACAAGTCCTGGCCTTTAGACAGACTTAGCTTGCTGGGGACATCACAATGTGAGGCAGGGAGCTATGCAGCTTTAACCCCCTTCCCTGAGAAACGAATGAGACAGTTTCTCTAAGTTTACTTCTGTGTATTGTGTCTCCATTGCCTTTTTAGAATTCTGTTTGTTTCCATTGTCTTTCTTATTGCTTACATTCTGCTTTCTTCTCCTTAGAGTTAGGTATCTCATTGGACAGGCACTAAAAGAAACAAATGGGCCCAACTCAAAACGCACTTTCCCTAAGATCAGTAACTATAAAGCACTTCAAGCTCTGAAGCAACACTAACCTGGCTCCATTTTGAAGGAGTCAAGTCCAGCCTTCCCTCAGTTGCAGGATAGGTATTTGGAGGGTAGAGAAGAAAAGGAAAAGGTTGTATGAGAAGGACTGCACACAATTAAAAATCAAGTGTTATATTTTTATACATTTCTATATATTGTAAAACAGCTTTTATGTGAAAAGGAAAATGATGAATACTCAACCGTGTCATTGTTTCTGTCATGTGAGTAAAATTTCATCTGAAAGACTCAAATGACAAGTTTATTTTCAGGTTTATTATTCTGTGCTGCAGTGAGCATATTACAAATGTAAGAGAAATGAAAAAGACAGTTAAATTTTGGGCTTGAACAACTACACACTGTCCTTTTAATATGCCCAATTTTTATGTTTTTACTGGAATGGATTCATTTGGGATTCTGATAACACTGATACAAAATGAGCAAAAATATTGAAATGAATAAGTATCAATATACATGAACAAACCATTTTCAAAACAAAGTAATGCTAAGTTGCTGCAAATGAAGACACAGATAGGAGTTGCTCAGAACATCTTTATTCAACAAAGGAATCATAGACCTGCCTCATTCATACATATACTGTTCTCTCGCAAGAACAGTGATTACAAATCATTCGTCAAGACAAACACATTGGTTAAGTCAGACTTCATATTTGCTATTGCAAAAATGTATTGATCAAGTCACCAGAAAAGCAATGCAATGTTCAGTAGAGCTCTTCACAATCTGAGTGCATTTTACAAAATGGCATGGAATATCACTGCTGAAACAAGTATATATCTGTGGAAAGTAGTATAGCTGCAAACTACTGAGAAACAGAGATGGGAGAGTATTGTGTTGCAAGAGAACAAAACCAGTTTATAGCAAGATATATTCCAATTTAAGTTTTCTATCCTGAAAAAAGTACATCTTTTGTCTCCAAGCTGTAAGTTGCTTTTTATATTTGGCAATGGTGTTTGTGGATAGATAATGATGAACTATTAATCTGTCAAAAGATTTTTATCTGGAGTTTGATTTAAAATTAACAATCACCAACTCATGTTTAATTTGATTTAACCAAGCTTTTACCAAAACTAGTCCTCTAACTTTTTTCTGTGCAAAAGCTTTTGTCCTTTAAAATGTTGCAATGATTTTTTTCAACTGCAGTCAAGTATCTGTTTATTTTCAATGCCCTTGCAAAAGCTGTATATATAGTACCTTCAGATGTTAAAAATAAAATTTGAGACATCTACTTCAGTTGAATGATCGCAACAGGCATAATATTATCATTGATAAATTAAGGTGTGAATGTCTGTTTCAAATAATAGCTGTAAATGGCAAAATATTACACATGCTTATGCTTATTGAGAGTCCTGCTGAGGGAAACAGCAGGAACTGAAGAGCTGCTTTGAAATTGACCCTCAAACGAACTCCAGTCTGAATGACTGAAACGAAACAGCAGGAAAATGCTTTTCTTTTAGACTAAAAACAAAAAAAGGGGGAGGAAAAAAGTGTTATATTTTCACTCTTTGTAAGACTTCTCTTCCCTTTGTCTCCCCTTCCCCTGCAAGAACATTTTCAGCAAGGAATGTACCTCTACACTGACAGATTGGTAGCATCCCTCAGCTGACAGAGTATATTTCAGGTTTAATTGTACTGCTTCTATTGTCCAGGAACCTGTACAGCCCTGCAGATAACCCAAGGTTCTTTCCCCTAGTTAACCACCCCATCCTTCAACTTCCATTCCAATGCCATGCTCCATGGCAAGTCTCTTTCTAATGGAGAGGGTCTCTTTCTAATGTAGTTCCCTTGAAGGCTCATCAGCTCTGCTTCTTCAGTGAGTGTTACAGATTGAGCTCCCCTGCACTCTGAGGTGTTAAGTGAGCTGCCTTCACAGCATGCTGCCTTTGTGCTGGCTGGGTGGCTTACATCCTAGACTCAGACTACTTGTTCAGACCAATTTTAATCTAAAGTATTCAGTATTAAACAATAAACTTGATTCTAACTATTACATCTCTAGAGAGTGAATGTGTCTGCATGGGAATTTTGGAATTCACAACACATGTTTAAAACTTACCCGTGTAAGGCAACAGCAATTACGTTTCATTATTTAATAAGTGGGGCTATGTCTACACTACAAGTTTTGCTGGAAGAGGCAATGCAAACAAAGCATGGATTAGCATTATCTCGCGCTTCATTTGCATACTCTCTTCCGATCCGTTTTTGTGCTAGAGATTTTTTGCACAAAAACAAGCAGTGTAGACATTTCCTTTTTGCGCATGCGCAAAAACCCCTAGCGCAAAAACAGATCGGAAGAGAGTATGCAAATGAAGTGAGAAATAATGCTAATCCACGCTTCATTTGCATTGCCTCTTCCAGTAAGACTCGTAGTGTAGACGTAGCCTCTGAATATCTGTCTTCATAAAGATGAATACTTTTAAAACTGAAGAGTTAATAAACCTTCATCCTAAATACAATGAAACATGCAAAACCTGATTTAACTAATTTATCTACTGTAAAGGGCTACAGTTGCCTAAATTATGTGTTTCTTTGCTAACATAATTGTTTATATTTTGCTAAAAATGCTTTATTTAAATGAAAGCTCAGACAGAGCTCAGACAGAGAAACTAAATGATAACTACTTGTATGTTGCTTGAATGTAAAGCACAAGATTTTTAACTTTAGCCTTTTTTAAAGTCACCAAAGCTCCAATTCAGGAAAGCACTGAAATTAACGACTTCCTTAACTGCTTTGCTTAATCAGAACCTAAGCCGTTGTATACACCCTACATTTTCAAATGTAAGTTATCAGCCTGATTCCCATTTCATATTGCTGGGAATGCACTATTTTGAGTAATCAGAATATGGTAATGTTTGGGGTTTTATTTTAGCTCTAGGACAAATCCTGATGTTCAGGTTTTAGTCAAAATATTTAAAGTAATTAATATGCCTTGAAACACAGTTTCTCCTTGTTTCAAAAATCTATAATACAATATTTCAAATCTAATAAGATTTAATTTGCTAAAATGTTTTCAGTAAGTGAAGAGAACTAAAAATGCAGTTATCTTGTTAATACATCTGCTCACAAACACTGAAAGAAAAGCAGGATGCATTAGCAAACTCAAATATCATAGTTAATTAGGTATCACATGCCCAATGACATTGCACTTCATTCCCTTTAACAATAAGTGGGGAATGGTTGTGACCACTCAACAGTGTAGTTAAGTGTTTGCCCTTGTCTTTAGGGCACACTCAGCAAGAGAGGACGTTTTAAGTGTGAGGAAAGCGCATTGTGACTGGGACAATTTAAATTATTCCAGTGTTTCAATTACTAGGCCAATCTGCCAGTGGCTACAACTTTAAAAACAAGTAGTCCTGTTGCACCTTAGAGACTCACAAAAATATATAGAATCATGAGCTATTGTGGGTAAAACCCATTTTGTACATTTGTATCCACGTACCCTCACTTCCCAACTCCAGCATAGGGAACATGTTAGGAATGTGGTTGAGGGAAGTGCTGTGGTGACCCCTGGCCAGAGTTGTTCAGCTTAGCCCTGAGGCCACTTTAAGTTGTGCCCCAGGATGAGCAAGTGAAAAGGTAGAATAAATCACACTGTTCTTAGGCTCCATGCTAGCAGTGTGCCAGACCACAGGATTGGAACAAATAATCGTGTCAAACCAATCTGATAGCTTTCTTTGATAGGATAACAAGTCTTGTGGATAAGGGAGAAGTGGTGGACGTGGTATACCTAGACTTTAGCAAGGTATTTGATATGATATTCCTATCAAAAAACTAGGCAAATACAACTTAGATGGGGCTACTATTAGGTGGGTGCATAACTCACTGGATAACTGTTCTCAGAGAGCAGTTATTAACGGTTCACAATCCTGCTGAAAGGGCATAACAAGTGGGTTTCTGCAGAGGTCTATTTTGGGACCAGTTCTGTTCAATATCTTCATAAACTATTTAGATATTGGCATAGAGAGTACGCTTATTAAGTTTGCAGATGATACGAAACTGGGAGGGGTTGCAACTGCTTTGGAGGATAGGGTCATAATTCAAAATGATCTGGACAAGCTGGAGAAATGGTCTGAGGTAAATAGAATGAAGTTTAATAAGGACAAATACAAAGTACTCCACTTAGGAAGGAACAATCAGTCTCACACATACAGAATGGGAAGCGACTGTCTAGGAAGGAGTACTGCAGAAAGGAATCTAGGGGTCATAGTGGATCACAAGCTAAATATGAGTCAATAGTGTGACGCTGTTGCAAAAAAGGCAAACATGATTCTAGGATGCATTAACAGAAGTGTTGTGAGCAAGACACGAGAAGTCATTCTTCCACTCTACTCTGCGCTGATTGGGCCTCAGTTGGAGTACTGTGTCCAGTTCTGGGTACCACATTTCAAGAAAGATGTGGAAAAATTTGAGAAGGTCCTGAGAAAAGCAACAAGAATGATTAAAGTCTAGAGAACATGATCTATGAAGGAAGATTGAAATAATTAGGCTTTTTTAGTTTGGAAAGGAGAAGACAGAGGGGACATGATAGCGGTTTTCAGGTATCTAAAAGGGTGTCACAAGAAGGAGGGAGAAAAATTGTTCTCCTTAGCCTCTGAGGATAGGACAAGAAGCAATGAGCTTAAACTGCTGCAAGGGAAGTTTAGATTGGACATTAGGAAAAACTTCCTAACTGTCAGGGTAGTTAAACACTGGAATAAGTTGCCTAGGGAGGTTGTGGAATCTCCATCTCTGGAGATATTTAAGAGCAGGTTAGATACACATCTATCAGGGATGGTCTAGACCAGTGTTTCTGAAAGTGTTCAGCAGAATCACTCTCAGAAACATATTAACTGGCTGCCTCAGTTTGTTTATTTACCGGTGCTGTGGCCACGGAGCCTCGCCATGCTGCTTCCCACGGCTCCCCTTGGCTGCAAAGGACGAAAGCCAAGCCCATGCTGCTTCCCACGGCTCCCCTTGGCTGCAAAGGATGAAACGGAGCTAATGGGAGCCACGAGGCTCCATGGCCGCAGTGCCAGTAAATAAAGAAACCGGGGTAGCCGTAGCCAGTTAATGTGTTTCTGAGAGTGATTCTGCGGAACACTTTCAGAAACACTGCTCTAGATGGTATTGGGTCCTGCCATGAGGGCAGGGGACTGGACTCGATGACCTCTCAAGGTCCCTTCCAGTTCTAGTGTTCTATGATTCTATGAATTTTGTCTCACAGGATACAAAACCTTCAGGTACATAGCTACTCAGAATAAGATTCAAAGCCTCTTTAGGTTTGAACCCTCCACTGCTGCTATTATTTCCCCTTTGTCAGCAAAAAAGAGGCGGTTACTTACCTGTAACTGGAGGGGCTTTGAGATGTGTGGTTGCTCTCTGTATTTCACCGATGGCTTATGCACAGGGGCCACGTTTAGACTGCATACTTTTCGGAAGAAGCTTTTCTAGAAGAGATCTTCCAAAAAAACTTCTTCCGAAAGAGAGCCTCCACACTGCCAAAGCGCATCGTAAAAGTGATCTGCTTTTTCAAAAGATAGCGTCCACATTGAATGGACGCTCTCTCACATGTAAGCTGTGATTACTATGGATGGAGTGGCCACCATGGCACCTGTGCTTTTTCCTTTTTCCTCTTCTTTCGAAAGAACTCCCTCTTCCCCGTCCACACATGACTTTTTCCAAAAGAGCTCTTTCAGAAAACGGCTTCTTCCTTGTAGAAAGAGGTTTACCAATGTCAGAAAACCCCCTCCGTTCTTTCGATTTATTTTTTTCGAAAGAACACGATTGCAGTGTGGATTGAAGTTTTTTTGGAAAAACGGCCATTTTTCAGAAAAAACTCTGTAGTGTAAACATAGACAGAGACATGTGCCTGGAAATGGAGAATTTGCAAGTAGTACCCATTGGTTTGTACATGTGTCCTAGTTTAACTCATGCTTTCCTCCAAAACAATAAAGGGCAGTTCCTTCTCTCCTGTGAATCAGGCAGGTCCACAGCAGAAAGGAAGGATGGCTGGGAGTGGAATAAAAATAGGGACCACACATCTCAAAGAACCTCCAATTACATGTATGTAATCTCTTCTTCCAGCAATTGTCCCTATTATATTCCACATATGGTGATTAACAAGCAGTACCTAACTCAGAGGAGGCTCCAAGGATGAAGACAGAATAGTAGTGTGGAGGACTACCATGCCAAAAGAGGAATCAGCCACTGAGTCATGTACAAAGGCATAGTGCACAGAACTGAGCATGGCCTCTCTATGTATGTCAGTGAGTGGCACATGGGAGGCAGAGATCAAAACCTGATGATCTGTGAAGTGAATCTACACGCCTGCAGGAGGAGGTAGGCCCAAGAGATGGCAGTAGAATGTAATACACTCCAAAATCCATTTAGAGCTTCCCTGGGTGGATATGACCTGTCCCTGAATTTTCTCTGCTATTGCAATAAATAGGCTAGGGGAACCTCCTGACAGGTTTTGTTCTCTGCAGGTAGATGGTCAGAGCTTGCTGAAGGTCAAGGGATTGGAAACAATGTTCCCCAGCAGATGTATGTGGTTTCAGATGTGAAAGTGGGAAATCACCTTTCATAAAAATTTACCTTGGAAAGGACCTAGGGGCAAGCAGACTGCATGGGGTGCGTTTGTGTGTGTCCTAGGACATTTGCATGATCACATTTCAAACAAAGTTTACATAGGTGTTAATGACTTAAGGTAAGAAAGAAACATTCTTTTAACAGATTTTTTTTTTTAGTATTGTAGATATCTAAAACTCTGATCTTAATGATGTTACTAATTAATACATGGTAAATTGTAATGCATTAAGGCCAGATCTTTGCTATCTGTTATAGTTGTATCTCTTATGAGTCAGAAGTAGCAAGTAATAGGTGTGATGCTAGTTGTTTTGTAGGCTGAAACCTTATTTGCTAGCTCTTTGAAACATGTATCTGTCTACAAACCCTGAAGTTATCTGTTAATTTGCTCTGGGGCTTCTACTCTTTGAGTTGGTGACACACACAAAGTGAAAATTTTAAACCAGGAAAACTTTTATCTGCTTTTACAGGTCTGTTTCACTTGTATTTATAAAGCGTGGATCCTAAACATTCCCCAGATAAACTGTATAAGCCTGAGTGAATGCCTTTTACTCTTCTTTCCAATGTCAGTAAATATTGTATTAATATTTGCAAGGAGAACATGACTATTTCTGGTTGACTCATAGCTTTGTTTAGCATCTTAAAGCTAAGCTATGTGTGTATAATATGCATTTTGGTGTGTTTACTAGCTTGAGTTAGAAAAGATAATAATAGAAAGGATGATAATACATATAATCCAAGGATAGTGTTAATTTTCCTTTAATTTGATTTCATATTAAACATAAATATTGCTCCTTTTTAATTATCTCATATTCATATATTTTCTTCCACACCTATGACTGTTTAAAATATATATTTATATCTAGATTTTTTGTTTCTACTGGTGGGTGCACATCCACACACTAACTCCATATTAGTGTTGCACATAAGAAATTTCAACCTGCCCAAAAGAAAATTCAACCCACCCAAGGATGGAAAATGTTAAGAGGGAACACTGGTCACAACCTGGATAATTAGGGAGGAGGGTGAGAAAAGAAAAACTCAGACCCCTTATCAGGAACATAATAACACTATTCAGCCCTTGAATGTGGTTGGGGTGTATCATAATGTTCTGGAGGGCTCTAGAAATGCTTTATTAATTGGGATTGCAACTCTGGCTGGTCATGAAGTGCGGAAGATATCAGGCAGCTTGTGTTTAGGGTCCTGGATTTCTTCAAAGTCTAGATTTATCCCAAGACTCTCCATAACAGTTCCTGAAATTGTCTAAAAAGGGGACGGGGATGCTTCAGTCACTACTTTGTCCGTAGACAGAGGAAAATTCCGTTGATTCTGGTGACTCCACTAGAACTAGCCCAGTGGTCTTCAACCTTTTTGAGCATGAGATCACTTTTTGAATTTAAGTGCAATCCAAGATCTACCTGAAATATAAATACCCTTGTCCCACCTCCTTCCTGACCCTTCTCCAAGGCTCCGCTCCTGCTCACTCCATCCTCCCTCTCTTGCCCATCCTCACTCACTTTCATCAGGCTGGGGCAGAGGGTTGGGGTGCAGGCTCTGATCTTGGATTAAGGGATCTGGAGTGTGAGAGGAGTTATGAGCTGAGCTTGGGGCAGGCAGCTGGGGTATTGGAGGGAGTTCTAGGTGCAGGCTCTGGGAGGGTGTTTGGATGCAGGGGTGCTTGGGGATAGGGCTGGCGTTTGGGATGTAGGAGGGGGTTCTTGACTGTGGTAGGAGTTTGGGATGCGGGCTCCACCTAGGCACCGCTTATCTCACGTGGCTCCTGGTTGGTGGTGCAGTGGGGCTAAGGCAGGCTCACCCCTGCCCAGGCCCTAGACTACTCCCTAAAGCAGCCAGCAAACTCCCTCCAAAGTCCACTTGTGCTCCCTCTCTGCTCTGTGGAGATAGGATACAGGGTGGGAGAGGAGGCACCTTAACATCAGCGCCCCCTTCCTCTCCCTACCCTGCCCTGCACAGCAAGAAGAAAGCTCTCCAGGGGAGGGGCAGCTCCAAGGCAAAGGGAGATGCGTAGCAGTGGGAGGAGTGGCAACTGAAGTGCCGGTATTTGATAGCCTCTTGGCCAAACCAGTCAGGATCATCTGTTAGAGGCTCCAAGACCTACCAGTAGATCCCGATCTACTGGTTGGTGACCACTGAATCAGACAGTGATTCCGCCACACCATCAGATCACATTACCTGCTAGAAGAACTCCTTAAGAATGGATTTTTCTTCTCTCAGTTCTGATTCACTGGAGAAGAAGGTGGACTCTGGTTCCAGGGGCAGAGCTGTTGGAGCTAGTGAAAGGGTGTAGCACACTGGTATAGATAGTGAAGAGTTGCATACCATAGGCATATCTTTTGATGGAGATATGATCTCTCAGGAAGTGGAAGGGTGATTCTGGGGCCAACAAAGTGGACATACCTGATCTGTCCAATGTAAGCAGCACATTGTTTTAGTACCAGTGCTGGTGGGGTCTTTCCACAAACAGGAGGATCCCACATTTTGTGGGGTGTTGGTGCTACCAATAGATTAGTGCTCAAAACTGCCAGATTCTACTGCTTGTGGGACTTTTTCTCATGCTGTGGGACTTACTGGATACTCTGTTCCCTTGGCTCAAATTTCTAGAAAGCGAGTTTGGAGGAAGAGTTAGGCTATATCTATACCACCACTTATGTCCATATACCTTATGTTGCACTCCTGTGAGCAACAGAAGCTACATCAATCTAAACACCAGTGTGGACAGTGCTATGTCAGCAGGTGAGGTTCTCCTGCTATCAGATCTGCCACTGTTCACTGGGGAAACTATCTCCCATCAGCTTAGAGCAGCTTCACTACAGAGTTTATAGTGGTGACGCTGCATCGGTGCAACTGTGTTGCTATAAGCTCTCTAGTGTGGCTATAGTTTTAGTCCAATGCTTATGAGAATGATTCCTCACCTCCTCACTAGGCCCCACAATGTGGTGTTTCTGCTGGCTCTGAATTCCAATGCGGCAGTGAGAGGTGTCCTTCTTGCTGGGTCAGGCTGACATACAGGAGGTCTTCCCAAACATGAGCCCAAGTGAGGTCTCATGGCAAGCTCCAGAAGGCAAAAAGCCCGGCCTTCTTGGGTGCATGAGGGCAGTGTTCATAGTCATCACTGATTGACAAGGAGCACAGGGAAGAGGTGCCAAGTTTGAAGCCCAGACGTCTGGATATAGCCCAGTATTTGAAAATGGGTATGCGGAGTGGAGGGGTGGTAAAATAACCAAACAAACCCAAAGCTAGACAGACAAGAACAGTGAAAGTTCTGATCCACACCATGCAATGGTGAAAAGGAATTGGAGCTATGCTCAGTCCTCTCCTCCCTTCATTGTCTTGAACAGAAGCACAACGCAAACTGTAAACCATCAGTGGAATGCAGCTGGGACCATCACTCAAAGAACAGGCTCTGCCACACACTTTCCCCACATCATGACTATTTGTTTAAATCCCCTGGAAGGATTCCTGGTAAATTCATTTCAACAAAACCATGCAAGTAGCAGTTTCAAGCTGTCCTCTATTCACAGCACCTTACTGTAGCCTTTCACTCTTAGAGCATTATCTTGTTCTGGAAATAATCTTCTGCTTCCAGTCGACATCCACTCCGCATGCACTAAAGGGGAGATTTAGTTTTATTTAAAGGACAGCACGGGGTACATAATTAAAGCTAACTGTTCAAATGGATTATAAACATGTGGCTAGTAGCCCGTATTGCTGTTCAATGCACATAGCTTACCACGATTCTGCGGCCAGCTCCATGGAATGCAAAGCTGGACACAGAAATTGGTTAAAAGCCGGAAACATCTCTTCTTCCCTTTCCCTTCTCTCTCCCTTCCTCTGCAGGTTTTTGAAGTGCTGATTAATACTATTTAGACTAATTTCCCAGTTTTTGGATAACTGAGTATTTACTCAGTTCATAAGGAAAGGCCATAAAAGTCATATATTACTTATTTGCATGCTTCATAAACCATATTCACCTCAACAACTTCAAATCATTTTAGAAAACACAGAAGATTTATTTTTCCTCTGCATGTGTACACTGTTGATGTTGAACACTAATTTAGCAGTCATTATAGATATGCACTGTATATGTATATGGTGTGCAGCAAATAAATGCACAGCAAAACCAAGCATTAATTAAGAGGTAGTGGAGGACAGCAAAAGAGTAAAGCAGAACAGGAAGGGAGCTAGAAGACAGATGGAAGGTGATAAAGAATGAGGAGAGGAGGGTATTGACTAGAAGGAGACAAAGTGCAAGGAGGTAGAGCTTGGAAAGAAGCAGCAAAGGTAACAGGAAAGAGGAAAAACACAATATTGAAAACTTAGACTCTACTAGTGGGGGTGGGGGGGAGAGTAACACCACGAGCCATCCCAAGCATTCCAGGACAGACCAGCTTCATGCTTCTTGTTTGCATCACTGTGAGTTCTTAAGTTTCATGATGCTTACAATGTTAAATAAAACAGCCAGAAGTTGCCAGGTTTGTAAGCATTTCCATGAAACTATGTTCTGGCCTGTACAAGTGTTTTAAAACAAATCGAACTTAGGGCGAGGGATTCAGAATCATACTTACATGTACTAATACTGCTGCAGTGCAATATTAATCCTTTTATCCTCCTATGGTTGAGGGTGTGGCAGATACACTCTACACACACAGCCATATTAATACACAGACAGCATTACTGAAGCATTATAGATCTCTAGCAGCCTGGTCTGTAGAGATTCCACATCATGAAATATTGCAAAAAATTAAATACATTCAGGTTCTTCCAAGTGATTATTGACTAACATTTAAGATACTAGTAAATTAATAATGTAAATTTCTGAAGTGAAACAGTATGGTTGTTTTATAGAAATGAAACATTACAACCATCCCTACCCATGAAGACACCAAATACAACCATTCTGAAATAGGTTTTTAATACTTGTTTTATAATACTGTGAAAGGTTGTCCTTAGATTATTGATGAGCAAGAGATGCAGTATTTTTTACAATTTTATGTAAGATAAAAAAATATTTCTGAAACAAAAATGGAATCAGAACTCCACAAAATGCTTCCTTGGGCTGAAATTAAAACTTGCTTTTTCCTCAAAGAATTTATGTAAGACAGATCCACTGTGCACCGTTGTCCCATACTGTTATGTATAAGAGCACTTGTCACTATTGAAGCAGTAGTCTGACACCTGTGACCTGGATATACTAGCAGACTACTATGAGACAGCCAACCAGCCTCAACAGCAAAGATCCAATAGCTCTGTGCTGAAAAACAAAGGCACTTTATACGTGAAGTCAGAGTGCAACTGACCAGTGTTGCCTACATTTCTCTCTGCAACCAGCTCCCAATGTGAAATGTTTCTATGGTAGATAAAAAGTCAAGAAAGCCTCAGTAAGACAAGCAGGGAAAAAAGGAAGGCAGGAAGGAAGATAGAAAAGGAGCAGACATAAAAGCAAAATACTGCAAAATGAGAGCAGTAGGTAACAGTGTTGGTCCTGCATAAAGGTTTCCCTCCAAATACTCACAGCTCACATTTCTCAAAATAGAGAAGACAACTTTTTTGGTAAACAGAATTTATAAATGAATTTTGTACATTAGTGAGCCAGAATGACAGCAAACACCTACATTAATTAAGGCACATCAGTATTCACAGGACTTGTATGCTTAACTCTATCATCTGGTTGCAGATAAGCTCTTCTGGAACAACAGCATAAGCCATGACCAGCTGACAATGCTAAAGGCAACTCATGGCTATGAAGTGTTTAACAAGGCATGTGTTCAAATGAAAACAAGCCCTGAGAGGTGAATTGGAGTGAATATAGTCACTATAAGCCAGCTAATTCCAAGAGACTTATATATTAGTACATTTGTTTGGCCCACTAGCTAACTTTAAATAGAAAAAGCAGGAGTGGAATAAAGAGGGAGCACAACTACCAAAAATAAAAATCTGTGATCCATCATCAAGCTTGTTCCTCATTATTGTCCATGTTAAAATTATGTGCAGAAAAAAATCTCTTATAATCCCGGTGAGAAATACTGGGGAGAAAAATGATTTCACATTACTTGACATCACACAGAAGCGCTACACCACGCAGTATCCAATGCTCTGGAGGTTGGATGGTCCTAAGGGCCACTGCCGCAACATAATTCAGGTCTGTTCGAAGTGGTTTTTTGTAGATTGGACATGAGTACAGACGAGGATCTTTTGAAGCTGGGAAAATGAAGGGAAAAAAACCACACATGAAAAGATGCCCTGTGAAACAAGGCTGAACAGACAGGATGTTAGGGTGTGTCTAAACTACATGACTCCGTCGACGGAGCCATGTAGATTAGTCAGGACAGCAAAGGGAAATGAAACCGTGATTTAAATAATCGCTGCTTCACTTAAATCAAAATGGCCGCTGCGCTGTGCCTATCAGCTGATTGTTGGCACAGCGTGGCAGTCTAGCCGGGGATCTGCCGACCCCAGAACCCTTCGGCGGCAGATCCTTTATGCCTCATGAAATGAGGCTTACAGGATCTGCTGACAAAGGATTCTGGGGTCAGCAGATCCCCAACTAGACTGCCGCGCTGAGCCGACAATCAGCTGATCGGCACAGTGCGGCAGCCATTCTGATTTAAATGAAGCCGCGATTATTTAAATCGCAGCTTCATTTCCCTTTTTTGTGTAAACTAATTTACATGGCTCCATCGACGGAGTAGTAGTTTAGACGTACCCTTAGAGTGCAGGTCACAAACTAAGCAGAAATATCTAGTCAAAGGTCAATAGCAGATAGCTCTTCTCAACAAAAGCGAAGAAAGTTTCAGTTAACAACGCACTGCTCACTTTTTTGCTCCCGTTTGCAAAACATACCACATACTGCATGCAAGCCCTTGTAGGTTTAGGACTTAGTATTAAACTATGGTACTCTGACAGAATAGGAAGTTTAAATGAATACCCTGCAGTGACTAGGATACTGGCAGTTCCACCCTTCCACTCAACTTTCCTGTTTTTGAATCTTTATGCTGACACATTAAGATGTGAAAACTGCTTTATTAAAATCTATTCATCTATTCTGAAATACCATAAGAGATTTTTTCAGTACAATTATTTATGTGCTGTAGAAGTTTGCATACTCAACTGGTACTCTCTAATGTAAAACTGGAACAAAATATTCCAGGTTTGATTAATACACAAGTGTTTACAATTCAGTGTCTCAGCTGGTTTCTAATTTGTTTTTTAATATAATAATGATTATTTTCAGTTTTCAGGATCAGAACCTTATTTGTCTATCAAATTTGTTTTTGTAAGTAATACATTTTATGATAATAAGACTTCCATTTATTTCTTTCCAGACATCTGTAGAGTTCAAACTGTGCTAAACAGATTCATTCAATTTGGTGTTAAATTGTTCCCAGGCTGCGATCTTGTGTGTCAATCAGTTTGAAGCAATTTTTATGGCTAGGTTGTAAACCCTTGCAAATAGTAATTTATACTGAAAATACTGATAGACTGCATATTATAGGCATCTAGAATGTTACCCTTGGTTAAGCAAATGACATACACCAAAAGAGCATGCCACATGCTGTCAGAGAAGATAAGCTGCAAACATGGAATTCTGATAGCAAAGCACAGGAAACATAGCCTGTAAGCAGACTGTCTCTAACAGCTAAAGGATTTTATATTTTTTCAGCGGGATTTGATTTCCTCCTGCCTTCTTTATTTGCAAATATTAAAAAATTCAATTCCACAAAGCAGAAGGGCCTGGGTTTCTGTTCTGCAGTTTGTTAGTCTGCATTCCATCCTGATCCATCTTTTCCTCTTTAGTGGCCCCAAACGCCATCTTTCACCTCTACCAGCTCCTTCCGTCCTTCCACTTGGCTTCTGTTTGCTCAAGCAAATCCGTTTCAGAGAACTTCATTATTACAGCATTATTACAGACAACTCCTATGTTCACCAAAATGTTGTTAAATCAATTCATTCCTGCAGACAATAGAGTTTTATAATGTTTTATGTAAGGTGCTCAATGGGTAGTATGATAATAAATATTAAGCAACTATAACTCTGCTGGCTGCCCTTCTCTGGTTAGCCGGAAAGAACAGTCTTCTAGGTTCTTAAAAAAGGTGCATCAGGCAGACTGCTTGTGTCTCTATCTGATGTCAAAGCAGAAAGAGATCAGAAGGATCCTTGTGATTCAACATGATAACACTAGTGCTCTTACGAGTAATTAGAATACAGATTGTGTTATAAAGAAAATATGATGAATGATTAAACGTTTGTACTAACAGAAGCTTTGTATTGGAAATATATTGATACCTTTTGTATGGGCAATTGTATACCTTTTCCCATGTGAAACAGTTGTGTAGTTTCTGAGGAGGGGGAGCGAATGAGTTTGGAATGTGAGTGTCTGGAGAAAGATAACAACTTGAAGGCTCAGCATTCTCAGAATCCAAATGGTCAAAGAAGCTGGAATACTCAGCAGCACCAAGGTACCATCAATTGGACCCAATATAAAAGACAGACATATAGATGGCCTTGGAGTTAAGAGCAAGCACCCCTTTACAGATGACAAAGAAGAACAACTTCCAGATAATCGGATGTTTAAAAGAACTAATGGTGATTGATTAAGAACTGACACAACAAAATGTATAGACCTGAATGGGAGAAAAGTTCTATAAAAGATGGGGCTCCTTGCATGAATCTCCGGGTCTCATCTTGTCAAGACTGGAGCATCAGTCTGGTCCAAGAGGAGCCCCTGCCCCTGCCCCCTCCTCCGCCTCGCATTTAACTCATCAGGCCAGTGAGTTAGGGTACGTCTAGACTACATCCCTCTTTCGACAGAGGGATGTAAATTAGACACTTCGGAATTGCAAATGAAGCCAGGATTTGAATTTCCCGTGCTTCATTTGCATATTCACATCATGGCGCTCTTTCAAAAAAGCGCTATTTCGAAAGTGAAACCAGTCTAGATGCGGTTCTTTTGAAAATAGAAGCCTTTTTCGAAAGATCCTGTAAACCTCAAAAAATGGGGTCTAGACTGCGGTTTCACTTTTGAAATGGCGCTCTTTCGAAAGAGCGCCATGACATGAATATGCAAATGAAGCACAGAAAAGGTATGCAATTCTGAAGTGTCTAATTTACATCCCTCTGTCGAAAGAGGGATGTAATCTAGACACACCCTTAGTATGAGCAACAGACTGGTAACTTGAAACAAAAAGACAGGGTCTGTGTGGGGGAGGGGAGGATGTCTGAATATGAATATAACAGAATACTGTTACATTGTCAATAAATGTGGCATTTTGACTTATCCCCCTGAAAAAGATTCTGTGAAATTCTTTCCAGTATATCATTCTTATAGAATTGATGTGCACAAACTGCATGAATATTAGCTTGTGTTTTCATACTAAACTACAATCCTCAAGGCCAATTTCAGAGGCAAATGCTATTTCTGTTGTTTGAAGTAAAATGTTTCAAGTATTCCAAAGGTGGGTTAATTTTTCACTAACCTTCTAGAATGTTCTGGACCTACATAGAATCTTGTGGAACCTTCTAGACATCCTGAAAACTACATTTTCCTTGAACTTCCCAGAATGTTGTCAGCCATACCCTCCCAGGACATAAGGGGTGGGGTTTTGCCACTCAGTCAGTGAGATATACAAGTATGAAGTAAAGTGAGAGCCCAGCTGCAATATTGTGGACTTTGTTTCATTATGTGACCGTGAAAGTGTACTTGTGTTTAAAGGACATATTTAATGAGATGCCAGAGATATCTGCCAAATCCCTATCTATGCAACAATATAAAGGAAATAATGTTACTTCTTTTTCCATGCTTACTGTAAAATGTTTGATGACTTTCTAACATTGAAAACATAGACTTTTGCTTTCCCTAATACAAGTTTCCAGTGTAGAAAATAAAAGATGCCGTGGAGGAAGGATTCAGTAGCTCAGTACAGAAACCAAAAAGCTCAGTTACAATCTAGTTTATAGCAAAGGGCAAATCTGAGGGGAAAATATCTGAAACAAAACAACATAGGCTGGCTAGTAGCCTATGGTAGTAGCAGCAATCATCCCAATGCAGAGGAAATGGAGGAGCAAAGCATAAATGATAGAAATCCTATTACTAAGAAATTAGCATATTTATTTGAAAAGAAGGAATGGAGATGTGAGGAAAGTGATGGAGAATCATCCAGTTTTCCTGGTGGCACAAAGGAGAATAATGATAAGGAAGAATGTAGCTCACTGAAAAAGAAAGTAATGGTGAAGAAAAAATATGGTTTACATGAAAGGAACTAAACAATAAAGAAGAATCAGCCTCTCGTGATGACAGAAACCCCAGAGAGAAAAATTGCACATCACAAACGGATACATTAGATCGTGCTTTATGGCTGGCAATCCTAAAGTGTGCCGATATATATCGCACAATTTTGAATGGGCTGAGCAAAACTAAGGATATAACATTTCTAATAAATGAGCAGAAGCAACACTTCTCAAAGTCACACTGCAAAAGAGTGCTTGAGAATGGTGAGAAACTGAATTGGTGTTAGCTAGTTTTCTCAAAATCAACTGACAAAGTATTCTGTTTTTGTTCACAATATCTCACAAGAATGCTAAGTTGTTGCTTATGCTTTTTGGGTACAATTTCTGGCATAACTTTAGTTGATGCTCTGAAGCAACTTGGAAAGTCATCTGGCCATTTTAAAGCCTATGGATAGAGTTTGAGTCCAGACTCAATTTGAATAAATGCTTAGCTGCAGAAAACCAGCATATTATTAATGAAGAACCCCATAGAATAATAAAGCTGGAAGAGACCTTAGAAGGCCATCAAGTCCAGCCCCCTGCCCAAGGCAGGACCAATTCCAATTAAATCAACCCAGACAGGGCTTTGTCAAGCCAAAACTAAAACACCTCTAGAGATGGAGACTCCACTACTTCCCTAGGTAACCCATTCCAGTGCTTCACCACCCTCCTAGTGAAATAGTTTTTCCTAATATCCAACCTGGACCTCTCCCACTGCAACTTGAGACCATTGTTCCTTCTTCTGCCATCCATCACTACTGTGAACAATCTTTCTCCAGCCTCTTTGGAACTTCCCTTCAGGAAGTTGAAGGCTGCTATCAAATCCCCCCTCACTCTTCTCTTCTGCAGACTAAATAGACCCAACTCCCTCAGCCTCTCCTCGTAGGTCATATGCTCCAGCCCCCTAATCATTTTGGTTGCCCTCCGCTGGACCCTCTCCAATGCATCCACATCCTTCCTGTAATTGGGGGCCCAGAACGGGACACAATCCTTCAGATGTGGCCTCACCAGAGCCGAGTAAAGAGGAATAATCACATCTCTGGATTGACTGGCAATGTTCCTCTTAATGCAACCTAGTATGCCATTAGCCTTCTTGGCTACAAGGGCACATGGTTGACCAGGGCCGGCCCGAGCCATTTTGGCGCCCCGGGCCCCAGGACGTGACGCCGCCCCCGGGGTGCACGGCCCTGCCTCCGGTCGCACGATGCATGCGCGGGCCTGCCCCCAGGACACGCAGCCCCGCCTCCGGGGGCATGATGCATGCACGGGCCCGCCCCCGGGGCGCATGGGAGGACGCACGGCGCATGCGCTGCCCAGTCGGCCTGGCCGCCACCGATGGTGCGCTGCCCGGGGCGGGCTGCGCCTGGCCGTGCAGGGCCCTGCGGCCGTGGGGGGGAAGGGCGCTGCTGGCCGGTGCCGCGGGGGTTAACACGGCCCCAGCCCCGGGCGGCCACTGCCCCCCTGTAGGTTGGCGCCCTGGGCAGCTGCCCGGCTAGTCCACCCTTTAGTCCGGCCCTGCTGTTGACTCATGTCCAGCTTCTCATCCACTGTAATCCCCAGGTCCTTTTCTACAGAACTGCTACTTAGCCAGTTGGTCCCCTGCCTGTAACAATGCTTGGGATTCTTCCGTCCCAAGTGCAGGACTCTACACTTGTCATCAGATCTCTTGTGGCCCAATCCTCCAATTTGTCTAAGTCACTCTAGAGTCTATCCCTGCCCTCCAGCATGTCTACCTCTTCCCCTAGCTTAGTGTCATCCGCAAACTTGCTGAGGGTGCAATCCATCCCCACATCCAGGTCATTAATAAAGATGTTAAACAAAACCGGTCCCAGAACTGATCCTTGGGGTACTCCGCTAGAAACTGACCGCCATCCTGACATGGAGCTGTTGATCACTACCTACTGGGCCCGACCTTCCAGCCAGCTTTCTATCCATCTTACCATCCATTTATCCAATCCACATTCCCTTAACTTGCTGGCAAGAATGTTGTGGGTGACTGTATCAAAAGCTTTGCTAACACTGGCACTGGGGGCTTTGGGAGGACCAGAAACAACTTAGTTGAATATTCATCAGCTGCTTAATGAATATGCAAATATGGAAATGACTGTTACAGGGCCTCCAAAAGCTCGTGAATGGATTTACTGGTCCCCGTGTCAAAAAGTTTGGGAACCCCTGATCTAAGCTTTGCTGTTATGAGGTGAAGACTGATGGCATGTGGCTTGGATTCAAGCTGGGGAACTAGTGATTTCCTGATGGCAAAGCCAGTTCCCACTTGTCCGGGAAACAAATTGAGAAAATACTGGACATATAAAATGTCTGGTATTTTCTAATTAGGTAAATTTTATTATTATTAGGTGTATCAGTCCTTAGCTGCGAACTGCCTGGCTGGTAGATGTGCTCAGGCTGCGTGAGTGTGTCTACCAGCCAGGCAGTTCTCAACTACTCGAGGGAGGGTATGTGGGGGGGGGAGGGGAAATGGAATCCCTGGGGCCGGACTCACTCGTGTGCCCAGGTCTGCATCTGCCCGGGTCAGTCCCGCTCCCCCCACCCTTCTCTTCCCGATCTCCCCAGTCCAGCCCTGCTACCCCTGTCCAGCCCTGCTTCCGGCGGCCGGTTCCCTCCCCCGCGCCCCACCGATCTCCCCTGGTCAGCCCCGCTCCCGATGACCCCCACCAGCCTCGCTGCCCCGTCCCAGCCCTGCTTCCGGCAGCTGTTTCCTCCATCCTCCTCCTCCCGATCTCCCCGTCCAGCCCCCTTCCTCCCTCCCCGCTCCGTCCCCTGGCCAGCCCGCTGCCCTCATCCAGCCCTGCTTCCAGAGGGTGGTTCTCCAGTCCTCCTCCTCCCGATCTCCCCCAGACAGCTCCCCTTCCCCCTGTTCAGCCCTGGTTCTGCCACCCGCCCTCTCCGATCTCTGCCGGACAGCCCTGCTGCCCCCAACCCTGCTTCCGCCGCCCGCCCGCTCGGATCTCCGCCGGACAGCCCCGCTACCCCTAACCCTGCTTCTGCTGCCTGCCTGCCTGTCCAGATCTCCGGCAGACAGCCCCGCTATCCCTAACTCTGCTTCCGCCGGCCGCCCGCTAGCCCCGATCTCCACGGGACAGCCGTGCTGCCCCCAACCCTGCTTCTGCCAGCCACCCACCCCCACCCCCATCTCCACGGAACAGCCCTGCTGCCCCCAACCCTGCTTTCCGGCGGCCGGTTTCCCCCCTACACACACACCTCCTCCCAACCCACCCCGCTCTGCTCCCCTCCCGGCAGCCACGCTGAGGCCCGGTACCGGGCCGCAGCCCATAGTTTGGGAAATGGTGACTTAGACTGATGCAAGGACAGTGCCTTGTACTTGTTAGTGTATATGCACCCACATTGCCTGATGCAGATAATGAAAAGGAGACTTCCTATGATAGCCTGAATTCAGTGATCTCTTCAGTACCTTTTAAATCCAAGCTATATATACTCGGTAATTTTAATGCTAGAGTTGGTCAGGACTGAACCAAATGGCCAAAGGTGCTTAGACATCATGGTATTGGAAGCGAGAACTCAAATGGCACACCCTTCTTTAAATTGGTGTGCTGCATGAGCTTGCTATTGCAAGCACGTTCTTCCAACAGGTGAACAAATACAAAGCAACATGGATGCATCCTCAGTCTTAGAACTGGCATAGGATTGACTACATCATTACAAAACAAAGAGATCTTTCTGATGTTAATGCATGGCACTGATTCCTGGTACCACAGTGTTGTCTCCTTGAGTCTTTGTCCAGCAAAGCGTCATAAATCTGCTGTATGCCGAAAAAAATGTATGTAGGTAAACTTGAAATGCCTGAGACAAAAGCATTGCTTCAATTAAGTCTTGACGCTTCCTTAATTATTAATAGTGAAGGTCCAGAACAGCTATCCACTACCAAGGAGGACTACATTAACATCAAAGAAACCACTTACAATCTTGTTGAAATACTAGGTTTCCAAACACTCAAACACAAGGACTGATTTGATGACAAGGACAAAGTTGCTCAATATCTTCTTAATAAAATGCATGTGACACACCTGGCCTGGATCAATGATAAAGAGAATGCCTCCATGAGATCAGCATACACTCAAGCTAAGCAGAAGGCACAAGTCAAATTACGAGAAATGAAAGAGCACTGGTGGAAATGTAAAGCTGACAAACTTAAAGACGCAGCCGATAGACATGATTTTAAAGTATTCTGTGATGGGCTGAGGGCAGTCTATGGAGCATGTGTTGCTGACTCTGCACTCTCCTGATGGCAGCACTATGATTACAGATGTGGCTAAAATCCTCGACCACTGGGCTGAACATTTTCACAATGTATTAAACCAGACATCAACTTTTGACAGGAGTATTCTTGAAGAGTTTCCTCAGTGGGCTAATGATTCACAGCTGGTTATACCACCAACTCTTGATGAGGTACAAAAAGCTGTCACTCAGATGAAATCTGGAAAGGCACCTGGCAGTGACACGATCCCATCAGGGATTTATAAAGCTGGTGGTGACCAGCTATGCCCTGTCTCACCCATTTATTTATCACCATTTGGGAGAAAGAGCAAAGTGCCCCAGGATTTTAAAGATACCCTGATTGTACACATTTTTAAAAGAAAAGGTGACCGTGCATGCTGTGATGACCACCGGGACATCTCACTGCTATCAAAAGCTAGTAAGATCCTAGCCCACATCTTCTACAACTGGCTGTCATTGCGTTGTGTTCCACGCTGGCTTTCAGGAATGATGCCATTTGTGATTTCATACTGTTCGAGGTCAGGCAAATACGAGAAAAATGTAGAGAGCAACATCAGGATCTCCACATGATTTTGATTGACCTGACCATGGCATTCAAAATGGTCAACAGAAACAGGCTTTGCAAGGTACTTGGGCAAATCAGCTGTCCTGAAAAATGTATCAATGTAGTTCAGTCTTTTCATGATGATATGTTAGGTCACATACTTAACAATGGAAATACATCAGCACCTTTTGAAGTATCAAATGGTACAAAGCAAGGATGTTTCCTTGTTCCTCTGCTGTTCAGCATCTACTTTTTGTTAGTTGCTTTCAGGGATTGCACGATCTGAGGACTGTGTATTTCTTCTGCTCACATTTTGGGACTCACTGTGAGCCTCAAGAAGACAGAGGTTATGTCTGTTCAGAAAGAGCCCAGTACACCAGCGTTCATGCTGCTGATACTGTCCTCAAGGTTGTTGATAAGGAAGCATACTGTCCTCCAGCATAAATGCTGATAATTATGCATCTATTTGACTAGCCAAAACCAGCACTGCCTTTGGAAGATTGATTGAACGCTGTATGGAATGATTATAATGTTAGACTAATATCTTCAAATAGTGTTCATCAGGCAGTTGTCCTGAATATCCTGCTGTATGGCTCAGAGTCATGGACCATATATCGTCACCATGTTTTGAAACTCGATCAGTTCCACAGGAAGACTGCCGATGTGAATTGGTGGGACAGAATTCCTAACATGGAGGTCCTTGAGCTGTTTGGCGTCATGGGCATGGAAACAATGTTTATGAACAGTTTCACTGGATTGGTCACATTATAAGGATGGATGATACACGGATACCAAACATGGTCTTCTAGACCCAGCTTGTTTATGGAAAGCCCTCTATTGGTGGTCAGTATAAGTGTTATAAAAAGATCTTAAAGACCAATGTGAAGTCATGCAGTGGCCTGGAAATCATAGTGCAGGACAGATTGTTCTGACCCCAAACTATTGTACAGACTCTCAAATGCTTCAAGAGTGAACTTATTTTGAGATTACAAGAAAAGCATAAGATTCAGAAAGAATGTACAACACCCACAGATGGTGGATTTTTATGTGACATCTGTAATCGAATTTGCTGATCTAAGATTGGCTTAGTCGCTCACCAACGGCATCATAGAAGATGAGATCTGTTGATTGATGACTCAGTCCATACCTAAATACATAATACTGTTCCACCCTAAAGTGATACATAGTTCAATTACATGATATTAGTACATTTGAGTTATTCTTAAAATTAATAAGTTTCTATAAGCTTAGAGGAAACATTTTTTTAAATTGCTTATCTATGGCATGAATAAATACAGATTTACAGATCCTAGCATAAAAATGTATTGTCCTATGCGACAGGGATAAATCATGCATGCAAATCATGCATCAAAGTAATAAAAAAGGAACACAAATGGCAATAAAAATAAGATTTTCAAATATTTTAAAATGGAAGGGGTGCCGTAGACACACCTCACCTGTGATGCATTTAGTCTTAGATCAGCCCTAATAGCCCTATTGCAGAGCTGAGAATTCATTCTGCAAAAAAAACTTGGTCTGGTAAAGAATTCCAAGTTATGCATGCAGCCCCACTCATATTTGGACTATCAGACAAATATTCAGTGAAAAAAAGGATTCCTACTTCATTTACAATGCACTTAATTTAGCTAGTCCAAAAACCTATAGGGAGGTGATACAATGGTTTCTGTTTCCACTGTTACTGTAACACTTCTGCTGGGGTAGACCAGAATTCTGAGTCTTAACCTTACATTTTGCTATATACTGAGAAATGCATAATATAATGGTTAAACATACTGGAAGTGGAAGGCAAAATGCTGGAGTCTTATAGAGGTAAAGATTGTCAGGAAGTTGTATGTAAATACATATATTCTAAAAATAGAGTAGTAATAGCTCTCAAGACAGGAATCATCTATTACTATTCATGAAGTATGACTCCAAATCCTGATTATATTCCAGTAGATCCTACAAAATAGAATGACATATGATATGCCCATATGGCATTATGGATAGCAGCATCTAACATCCCAATGCTCTGAAGACTCATTAACAACTGGTCAAGTATATGTAAAACAAATTAAAATTAAGATGCTCTCAATACGGTATAAGCTAAAGTTAGTCACTTACTGTTGTTTTCTGCATAAATCCGTATGACAGGCATCATTTCAAAGAGCACCTTTGGCTTAGCTTCAATGATTTTTAAATTTCTTCTGTCCCAACCAGCTCCTTCTAGATAGAGTCCATATACGTAGACACCCTCAGGAGGAGGAGTTGTGATGTCATCCTTCATCCACTTGGTGACTTCATT
The DNA here is from genome assembly GCA_019425775.1 of Rafetus swinhoei. Taxonomy (NCBI): domain Eukaryota; kingdom Metazoa; phylum Chordata; order Testudines; family Trionychidae; genus Rafetus; species Rafetus swinhoei. Next base: position 134,346,441 of record CM033424.1, on the reverse strand, counting down.
ACACAGTACTACACTGTCAAGTGCCCACCCTTTGTTGGCTCGAGTTATTTCCTATTCAAAGCAACAATGAAGACTATGGGTATTATTTTGAAGAGTGCCTATGTTTTATGACAATTTCAGTAAATAAATGGCTGTCCGTAAATTGAATTATCACACAAGTAATTATCTTTTTTTTTTTTTTTTGCAGTACTCTCTATGATTAAAGCAGCATTATTTGCAGTGATGGGCTAGTTAGGCTAGTAAGTGGGCCATCATAGTGGCCCACAAGATGGTCGTAACTAAGATGGTCTCCTGGGATTGTGTAGTTTTGCTAACTGTGCTTGCATACCTAGAATTTGTGAGGTGACTTTGGATGCAGAGGGAGCACACAGGTCTCACAGTCAATGTTCTGTGCAATCGGCTTGCACCTCTCTTCACGTGGCCAATTATCCAAATCCCAATCCCGCATTCCCAAAGGTGTGAATATTTGAATACGGCTAGCTACACCCAGTGGTTTTTAGGTTCCTAAAAACCAACGCTAGCTAAAAACTGGTTTAACTCCTAGGCAATCCTTTAGTCAGAAACAATAATCACCATGTTCACAGGTTGCATATATCTCTTCCATATAGATAATTTCACATTCTCCCCTGGGAGAAACTAGTTTGCTTTAACTGCTGACCTGCAGGCCTGAGAAAGAGGACTAACATCACTTCTTTTGAAAACTATCCAGCTGGGCTAAGCACTGAAGAGATCAGCAATCAGGAGCTAGACCCTGTGTGAGAGTGTGCAAAGGAAAGGGCGTAAGGATTTCCCACCCTTTGCGCACACACACACACACACACCCAAGAGGCTGCTCAGAATCCAACTGAAAAACATAGAATCTTCAATCCTTCCTAGAGACCTCCAAGGCAGCCCTTGGCATGAAGCTGGTTGGGTCCAGAGTAGTAAGTACACTGAACCATACTCAAGGGTAACATGGCAGATATAACTTCTAAGGCAGCAAAAATTTGTCCTGGAGATTTCAGCTGTCCCTTAGTTCCCCTTCTAACATGTTGGATGTAGCCAAAGGCAGAATCTAACCCTAAAATGGCAAAGAAGTTCAACACACAAACAAAAATATTCCGCCTCTCACACATACTCAGCCTTCCCATTCAAGCTACAATAAAGGGGGAATATTATTGAAAGGGCAATTCAAAAATAAACCTATTCACCTGTCTCATTGCAGTCAAAAATCCTTGAGGGTTAAAGAACCCTGTCATCCAGAAGCAGTTTGGTCGGCCCTCAGATATCCAGCAGTAAAACTGATGGTTTCTTTCCAGAAGTTCAGTAAACCAGAAACCTAAGGTGCTAGAAGCCCAGGATGCCTAAAAATAGGAATAAAAGAGGTACAAAAGGTGTTTTTAGGGGAGAAGGGTATTTAGAACTTTCAACAGTTTGTAATCATAGCAATGCCAAGTCATTTATCATATCAAGGAAAATATCCAAAAGTACCAGGGACATATTATTACAAGACCATTGAAATGTTAATTTTGGAATCATCAACCTCAGGGTGAAATTTTGGTCCTACTACAGACAATGATACCTCTTCAATTGACCTCAACAGTGCCAGAATTGCCCCTTATAAATATTATTGTAGATAGGATTAGTAGCACCAGCTGTAGCTATGGTTGTCCAACACTTTCCACAGCAAGATTCCATCTTCAATTGATTATAACTGTCAAACTAAGTGTTTCGGATGAAAGTTTCCATGATGGGTGTCTCAGGCTGAACCTTCTCTCTGAACTTCCAGTAAATATGGGTTGGCTGTTTCTGAGACCCAGCTGAGGTGATTTCTTATGTTATTTGTTACTCACATTACAAATTCTGTCACCTTTTTTGAATAATAACAATACCCCCATGCTTGGGAGCAAGGACTTAAAATGTGGCAGATGGGCGGCCCTCCTGTAGGGTATGTGCCTTCTGCACTCCCCAGTAAAGTGGGCCAAGTTTTACACACTTGAAGTAATGCAGTTCCCCTGACACCACTACAGAGAACAGGAGCACCTCCAACCCCCTGGGTGGGGGGGAAGCCTATCTCCATTTCCCCCCGCCATCCTCTGGTTCCAGAACATGGTGCCAGGAACCCAACCACCTTTCTGGGTAACAGCTCTCTCTTGTTGCTAATTAGTCCGGTATCTCAGAGTTTGTGCTGCAGTGATGAAATCTCACATTCCCAGCCCCGATGATGATGCATGATGGGAAGGTAGTTACAATTGCACATAAAATAATTGTTTTTCCTTTATCTTTTCAAGAAAAAGAAATTACATACAAACCAATAGTATTTAGATTACAAAGCAAACAATTCAAAAGTTATTACATGCCATCAATAAGGCTTCTCAATCAACTTCAATTGGACCCCCTTCCACATTTAATATAATACCTCACTCGTGCTTTTTATCCAGCCATGCCAAAGCATTGCATTTTTCTACAAATGAAAGCTTGTGTTTGTTTGTTTTTTTTAACTAAACTAACTTTGGAAAAAATAAGCCCGGGGGCTAAATTCTATTCTTAGTAGAGCAGTCTCATTAAAATCTAGGTATACAATAGAGAGAAGAATGTTTGTCAGTAAAATGTAGCTATTTAAAGAGACATTCTTCTAGTGATAATTTTTCAATATGCAGCAAAGGCTTGAAATTCGGTTGTCTAATGAGGCAATTCACTTGACTGTACATTTGAGCAGTGACCGGTTTCTCTCAACTAGTTTCAAATAAATATTGCTGCTGATGTCATGGTCTTAACAGCTTTGCTCTGCTTTTGGCTATTTCCTTCTACCCCTTTGGGACTAATAAACCATGATCTCATTCTTATTCTCTTGCTTTTAGTGTCTGATTATTACTTTTTGTTATGTTTTCTGTTGTCATAGTTTTGAAGTTACAACATCACTACCACCACTAGTCTGACACTGAGTCAGAACAGCAATTGCTATAATTTTTTGAAGTCAAATAAAAATCCTAATCTTTATGTATTATGGATAATGCCCATTTGGATTGAAATCTAGGTCTGATTAGCATTAGTTATGTCCAGCTTTTGAGAACTCACTGTGACTGTGTCCACAAGTAGTTTCGTTTCTTTGTCTCTCTGGGTACGTCTACACTAGCTCGTTAGTTCGAGCTAGGTAGGGTAACGAGGGCAAGCGGAGTTGCAAATGAAGCCCGGGATTTAAATATCCCGGGCTTCATTTGCATGTTCCGTGGCGCCGCCATTTTTAAATCCCCCTTAGTCCGAACTCTGTGCCCGCAGCTACACGCGGCACGGAGTAGGTAGTTTGAATTAAAGATCCTAATTCGAAGAAGAAGTTACTCACCTTCGTGCAGTAACGATGGTTCTTCGAGGTGTGTCCCCGTGGGTGCTCCACGTCTGGTGTCGGGCTCGCCCCGGTGCCACGAATCGGAGGCTTCCCAAAGCTGTGTTCAGCCGGACCGCGCGTGCGCGAGCGCTCAAGGCCATTCACGCCTTTCCTCTCCGAGCGCGGTCTGGCCCCCGCCTCAGTTCCTCTCACCGCCTCATCTGAAACGAGAGAAACAGACGAGATTCCGTAGCGGGGAGGAGGGCGGATCGTGGAGCACCCACGGGGACACACCTCGAAGAACCATCGTTACTGCACAAAGGTGAGTAACTTCTTCTTCTTCTTCGGGTAGTCCCCGTGGGTGCTCCACGTCTGGTGACTCCGGAGCAGTGGTCCGAGCTAAGGTTGCGCTACAGAATCCGTGTTATGGCAGCGTTGGAGTACTGCCGAGGCTACAGCGGAATCTGAGGTGGAGTGTTGCAGAATTGCGTCATGTTTCATGAAAGTGACGTTTGATGACCAGGTAGCTGCCCGGCAGATGTCACACATAGGGACTCCTTTCAGGAAGGCCATCGAGGTAGCCACTGCACGGGTGGAGTGTGCTCTAGGTTGTGATGGGAAGGACTTGTTACACAGATTATAACAGGTGGTAATGCAAGCGACAATCAACTTCCAAATGCGCTGCGCAGAGAGTGGACGACCTCTAAATTGATCTGCAACAGATATAAAAAGACGGTCTGTCTTTCGGATATCACGAGTTCTATCAATATAAAATGCGAGGGCTCGGCGAGCGTCCAGCGTATGCAAAAGAGCCTCTTGAGGAGAAGTGTGAGGTTTAGGACAGAAAGAAGGCAAGACAACGGGTTCGTTAATGTGGAAGTCCGAGCAGACTTTTGGCAGAAAGGTCGGGTGCGACCTCAGTATCACCGAGTTCTTATTAAAGATCGTATATGGGGGAGATGCCGTAAGGACTGCAATCTCACTCACCCTGCGTGCCGATGTTATAGCAATAAGAAAAACAACCTTGGTCGTAAGCAGTTGGAGAGATGTAGTCGCAAGCAGCTCAAATGGTGGCCGTGTCAACGCATCTAGCACGAGGTCGAGGTTCCACGCAGGAGGTGAAGGTCTACGTGGAGGGTTGAGATTAACGAGGCCCTTGAGAAACCTCTTCGTAATGGGGTGGGCGAAGACCAACCGGCCATCGATTGGGCGGTGGAATGCCGTAATCGCTGCTAGATGAACTTTAAGTGATGGTATGGAGATACCTGACGTGTGCAGGTGCAAAACATAGTCCAGGACAGCATGCAATGGTGAGGCGGAGGGGTTTAACCCTTTAATGTCACACCATCGCGTAAAGTGAGACCACTTCGCGAGGTATGTTTTTCTCGTGGAATCTCTTCTACTATTGAGCAGAACATGCCTCACTTGATCTGAACAAAGGGTCTCTGACGTGTTGAACCATCTAACATCCACGCAGTCAGGTGGAGGGTGAGTAATTTCGGATGGCGAAGGGACCCACTCTGCTGCGTTAAGAGGTCCGGGAGAAGAGGGAGCCGGTAAGGCGTTCGAATTGACAGCTGTAGGAGCGTGGAGTACCAGGCTTGCCGGGGCCAGGCCGGTGCTATTAGCAAGATTCGGGCTTTGTCGACGACAAATTTCTCCAGTACTCTTGGAATTAGAGCCACAGGGGGAAACGCATACAGTAGTACCGTGCCCCAATGCAAAAGGAACGCGTCCCCCAGGGAGTGGGTGCCAATCCCTGCTCTGAAACAATAAACCTTGCATTTCGCATTGGCAGAAGTAGCGAAGAGATCTATGGCGGGTCGACCCCAGCGGTGGAAGATAGATAGGAGTACTTCCGTGCGGATCTCCCATTCGTGGTCGTGTGGGAAGTATCTGCTCAGTGAGTCCGCGATGGAATTGCTCACTCCTGGCAGGTACGATGCTATGATAGTAATGTCGTTGCGGATGCACCAGGACCACAGGCGAACTGCCTCTGCACAGAGGGAGCGGGATCTGGCACCGCCCTGCCTGTTGACATAGTACATTGCAGCGATGTTGTCCGTAAGGATCCTGGTGACCGCACCTTGTATGTGAGGTTTGAAATGCCTGCAGGTGTGAAAAATTGCCCTGAGCTCCAGTAAGTTGATGTGGAGCATCATTTCTGTATCGGACCATCGACCCTGGATAGTATACATGCCCATGTGTGCACCCCAGCCGATAAGCGAGGCATCTGTCGTTATCTGCCTTGAAGGCTGAGGTTGGTGAAAGGGAATGCCCGCCAACATGTTGCTGGGCTCGGTCCACCATCGGAGGGGAATTCCGAACATGGATAGGCAACACCACACGCTTTTGGATGCTGTGCTTGGCAGGGTTGTACACCAAGGTCAGCCACTGCTGGAGACATCGGAAATGTAATCGTGCATGGCGGACCACCATCGTGGTGGCTGCCATATGACCCAACAACTGAAGGTGAGTACGTACGGGAAGTGTTGGAGAGAGCGATACTGTGTGAACTAGATCGCATATGACTTGGAAGAGGTCTGCAGGTAAGTAGACCCGAGCTGACCGTGAGTCGAGGCGAGCTCCTATAAACGTGAGAGTCTGGGTCGGCTCTAGGGCGTGATTTTTCCATGTTTACAATTAAGCCGAGGGAGCTGAAGAGATTCCTCGTTACTGTGAGCATGTTGAGAGCTTCCGACTGAGTACGGCCCTTGAGCAAGCAGTCGTCTAGGTAGGGGAAAATGGAGACCCCTATTTTGCAAAGATGTGCAGCAACTACCGCCAGGGTTTTGGAGAAAGCTCTGGGAGCCGAGACGAGGCCAAAGGGCAGCACTCTGTATTGGTAGTGCTCCTGCCCGACTACAAAACGGAGGAAGAGCCTGTGTGCTATGTGTATGGCGATATGAAAATACGCGTCCTGCAAATCGAGGACTCCGAACCAATCTTCCTTGCTCAGTGACAGTATAATTTTGCTTAGCGTGACCATTTTGAAACGCTGCTTCTTGATGTATCGGTTTAAGCGCCTCAGATCGAGAATAGGTCTCCACCCCCCGGATTTTTTGGGAATGAGGAAGTATCGGGAGTAAAACCCTCTGTCCCTGAATCTTGTGGAAACTACTTCTATGGCTCCTATAGCAAGAAGATGACGTACCTCTTGCTGGAGCTGAGTCTCGTGTGATGGGTCCCTGAAGAGGGGAGTGGAGTGGAGTAGTGGGAGGTATGGAGACGAAAGGTATCGTGAGACCTGAATTTATTACTTCCAAGACCCAGCGGTCCGAGGTGATGTCGCGCCACTGGTGATAATATGGCTTGAGGCGGTGGTGGAAGAGAAGGGTGGTGGTGGGTTCTTCTACCGTGAGCACTGAAGATGTATTTGTGTCCTCGACACATAAGTCAAATTTGCTGTTTGGCGTTCGCCCGGGCTGGCGCACGATTGGACTGCTGGCGCTTGCGCTGCGGACGCTGTCAGAATCGAGACTGGTCGGGAGCGCGCTGCTGATGTTTCTGGAATGGATAGTCATATCTCCTTTGAAATGGATAGTAGCGCCTACGCTTAAAGGGGGGGGTATACATCCCCAGCGTCCACAGAGTGGTGCGTGAGTCCTTACCGGAATGTAGGACATCATCAGTTGAAGCAGCAAACAATTTCTTACGATCAAATGAGAGATCTTTGACTTTGTTTTGGAGCTCCTTAGGTGCTCCTGCTGCCATTAACCAAGAGGCTCTGCGCATGGCGATACCGTTGCCATGGCCCGAGCTGCCGTATCCAGCGACATCGAGGGCAATTTGGGCGATGTCCTACATGCAGAATATCCCTCTTGGACAATTGCCTTCAGCAGCGGTCTCTTAGTATCGGGAAGGTGCTGCATCAGCTCAGGTAATTTGGCATAATTATCAAATTGTGGTTCGAGAGAAGGGCAGCATAATTTGCGATCCTGAGCATTAGTCGATGATGAATAAATCTTGCATCCAAACAAGTCAAGCTTTTTTGTGTCCTTATCTGGGAGTGAGGTTCTGAACTGAGAAGCCTTGCTCTTATGGTGGACTGCATCCACTATTAAGGAGTTGAGCTGAGGATGATTGAAGAGAAAATCCATGTCTTTAGATGGGACAAAATATCTCTTGTCTGCTCTTTTGCTAGTAGGCGAGATCGTTGTGAGAGTCTGCCAGATCTCGTGCGCCACATCCAAAATTGCCTCATCGATTGGGAGTGTGATCTTGCGTCGTTGCTGGGGATGCAGATTTTTCAGTAGCTTACGCTGCTTCACTTGTGCTTCAGACAGCTGAACCTCCTGGCTTTGTGCCACCCGCTTAAAAAGGTCCTGGAATTCGTTGAGGTCATCAGGTGGTGAGGTGTCACCTGGGGTCACAGCATCATCTGGTGCATGAGATGAAGAGCACACATTCGCAGGCATGTCTGTTTCTGCATCCGAAATCTGTCCCTCCTCAGGGTCCGAATGGTCCTGCTGCGGATCCGGACTTCTTGGAGGGGGTGGGGCATGATCTGGTGATTGTGACCTCGACTCATTATGATGAGAAGGTGGACTAACTGAGCGACAGGAGCACGGTGACCTCCGATGGAAGCGGGAGTGGCTGTGACGAGTTGACACATAGTAATAGGGTCTGTCATAATGTCTATAGTGACGGTCCAAGTACCCCGGGGATGAGTGTCGTGAAGAGATGACACTAGCATGCCTAACGTAATATGCATGGCATGGTGAGTGCATAGGAGAGCGCGGGCATCTCAAAGGAGACCGCGATCGAGAATCCCTTAGGTAGGCAACAGGTTCCCTGTGATGGTGATAATAAGGTGACAGACTTCTGCGGGCTCGAGTGCCTTGATCTCTGGTGGAGTGTGTAGGAGAAGGCAGAGGAGAAGACGCATGCCTGCAGGATTTTGACATTGCCTTCCTCGGTGCCGGAGCAGGCAGCTCTGAACGCACAGAGGCTGGTGCTGAAGGGACAGCAACCTGCAGAGCAGGGGGAGCTGCTGAGTCAGGCTGAAGATCTGCCGGTGCCGAAGTTGCGGACAGCTCCTGAGGTGGGAGGGGGGGAGCTGCAGCTGAGCGTGGTGAGGAGGACGGCGGTACAGCTGTCGGTGCCGGCAGGGCAGAGTCTTTCAAACGGTGCTCCGGTGCCGTGGCCAGTCGGGAGCGCGGTGAGGTGCCGGTCGGCTTCTTAGAGCCAGAGACCGGTGCAGAGCCGGTAGAGGAGCCGGACGTGCCCGGCTTGTCTCCTGCGCTTATCCGCTTCTGCGGAACAACAGGCAGGACCTGACCGGTGAAGGTTTCTCCCTCACAGGAGGGGTACCCTTAGGGAGAGCCCGCCTCCTCCTGCATCAGCAGTGGGATTAGTGGTGCCGGCGTCCTGAGGCGCGAGCGCCTTGTCAAAGAGTATCATTTTCAGGCATCTCTCGCGGTCCTTACGGGCTCTGGAGGTTAGTTTGGCACAGTGGGTGCACTGTTGTGGCAAGTGTGCCTCTCCCAGGCACCTAATACAGGAGGCATGGCCGTCGGAAACCAGCATAGCCTCATGACAGAGCGAGCACTTTTTAAAACCCGGAGAACCCGGCATTTTGCCGCTTGAGTGCTCTTGCCCGCACACCGCTCAGTTTGCGGTATATGTGCTCCTTTCTGTTCGTAGGTATCTTTATTTCTTGAATTGCCTTATTTTGCTTATCCTTTTCTCTTATTCTTTGTTTGGTTTCTTTCTTTTTTTTTTTTTTTTTTTTTTTTGAGAGAGAAAGGCGGCTATGCGCCAACTGAAAACAACAGGAACGATAGGGACCGAGATAATAACTATTAAAACGTCTATTTCTACTTTTTTTTTTTTTAACTTCAAAGGAGATAAGGAAAGGAAGGCAGATAAGACCAAAGAGTAAATTTAACTATTAACAGGATGCTGAGGTACTCTGAGGAGAGGAGAGGAGAGGAGAGAGCTCCGTCCGTGGCCAGAGGCGGCTGAGAGGAACTGAGGCAGGGGCCGGACCGCGCTCGGAGAGGAAAGGCGCGAATGGCCTCGAGCGCTCGCGCACGCGCGGTCCGGCTGAACACAGCTTTGGGAAGCCTCCGATTCGCGGCGCCGGGGCAAGCCCGACACCAGACGTGGAGCACCCACGGGGACTACCCGAAGAAGAACTACCATTACTCCTCATTCCACGAGGAGTAGCGTTACTCCTCATTCCACGAGGAGTAATGGTAGTTCGAATTAGGATCTTTTATTCGAACTACCTACTCCGTGCCGCGTGTAGCCGCGGGCACGGAGTTCGGACTAAGGGGGATTTAAAAATGGCGGCGCCCCGGAACATGCAAATGAAGCCCGGGATATTTAAATCCCGGGCTTCATTTGCAACTCCGCTTGCCCTTGTTACCCTACCTAGCTCGAACTAACGAGCTAGTGTAGACGTACCCTCTAAGCCACTAGACATGAGAGAACTAGAAATCATCTGCATTCATCCATATCTGCATCAGTTTAGATTAAGTTAACTCCTGCTCAGCTTTTATCAGTAAAGGACAATGGGTAACATTTATATCAAGAGCAATATGTTCAGAAAGGCAAGTGGGCTGGTGTTTATGTTTGAAAAAGTGTCATTTGCTGAAAATATGGTAGTATTTAATGTTAGAGGGAATTACTGATATAGGTCAGCATTCTTTCCCATCACAAAGGTGATTATGCTTATTATAAGGAAATACATGCCCCCAACTTTGAAGGATTATTCTGAATGAGATCAAGACAGGTAATTCAGGCTACCTCAGACCTTAAGTTTCAGCTATGTAACAGCTGAATTTTTTTATCGTTCCTGTTGATGCTGTGATGTGACTACAGGTTAAAACTCCATAATCTGGACTTCCTAGCAACACCCCTGGTCTGGCATTGTCAAGTGATCCCATGATATGGGATAAGCCCTCGGACTGGAACCAGGAGCGTTGCCAAACTAGAGGGAGGGGAATGGAGCTTCCTGTCACTGCAGGAGGGCAGCAGTACAGTTGCCAGAGGGGAGCACAGAGCCCCTTGGGCCACAGCGAGGATGCTGGAGAAGGAGCAAAGAACCACTGGGATGAGCATGGAGCCCCCCACGTGGCAGCAGAGCTGCTCGGTGGAGTGCAGTGCTCCCAGGTGGCAGCCACACTGCTATAGGAAGCGCAAAGCTCCAGGTGGCAGCAGGGTGCTGGAGGGAGCGTGGAGCCAGCAGGTGACAGCAGAGCTTCTGGGGAGAAAGCAGAACCTTGGCCACCAGCGGGATCACAGAGCCGCAGATGGCAGCTAAGCCACCAGGGAGTGAATGGAGCTCTAGACAGCAGTGGAATCCCTGAGCACTGTGGGGAGAGCAGAATCCCAGCAGGAGAATGGAGCACTGGGCAGCAGCTAAGCAGCAAGGAGAAAAGTAGAGGTCCCTCCCACCCAGCACTGTGGAGAGAGCAAAGCCCTGGGTGGCAGTGGAGCCTGATTGTGAAAAAGCAAAGCCCCTAGGTGGCCAGAGGGAAAGAAGACACACACACCCTGTATTGACCTCCCTGGTCTGGCAAATTCCCCAGTTCAGGATCAGTCAGGTCCCAAGAGTGCCGGACCTAGGAGGTACAACCGGTATCAACAAAATGCACACACAGTGAATAATTCCAAAATGCTTCAGCAGCCTCAAAAACATAAACAAGTAGCTGATATTGCTATCTTTTGCAGGATGGGGAGGGTAGTGGTGGAGGAGCTTAAAGATAATCCCTATCTTCAACAGACTGGAATCAGTTTGAATAATAAAGATACTGAAAATGATAAAGTTCTAGAACAGCAAGGCCAAGGATGCACAATGCAACAACTTCATTGTCATCTTGGTTTCATGCCATTATGCTTAAGGCTGGCTGAAACCTTATGGGAACTGGTAGTCATAACTGTCACCCTTCATCCAGGGTAAATACTGGAACACTATTCAGTTCCTTTCTGGTAAGAGAAAGCTGAAACCATAGCAGCCACCACCCAACACAACCCATATGCAAGGCTAATCAAGAATCTGAGTCATGTGGGTGGAGGGGTTTCACTAGGAGCTCTTGTATTGACTACTGGTTTGGTGGAGGCATGTGTGAGAGAGAGAAAAGCAGAAACAGCATGGAAAAATGCATGAAAGGCAGCAAGGAAACCCCAGAGACAGCTGAAGATGCATGACCCTGAGAAAACCTAAGAGCGCTTTTGGACAGAATGATGACTGGAACGAGAATGGAACAAAGAAACTGTCTCTTGTTTTGTTCCTAATTTTATGAAAGAAACGTGAGTATAATATCTACATTCTTTATAAACAAACAAATCTGCATCAATGAAATCCCTCATTCCAATATCCATTTCTGGTCCTAACTGAAACAACTCTCAAGACCCAAATATTAGCTAGCCACCTGGATCAAAATGCAATGCACTCTTCACATGTGGAGCAGGCAAATTATCAGATATATCATCTAATTTTAGGCAAGCTAACCAGCTATTTGCCCAGGTATTGTTTTACTTACCTTGAGATTCCAGACAATAAGATAAAAAAGACTTACACTGATTTTCTTAATGGACCTAGAATTTAAATTCAAATGGACAGACTTATAAATTCTCAGAAAATTAATTCTGTACCCAAAAAGTGCAATCATGATACACTGTATTTTTCATATATACGATGATTAATCTCTACTCTAAGTATAAAATGAAACTCAGTCTTATTTGGGATGGCATTAACAGCCCTTCTACAGCTTATTAATACTTCAGAAAAAATATTTCTTCTCCAGACAGCTAGTAATGATGAGGTTGAGACCAAAAAGGAGTTATTAAAGTGAATCAGAAAAAGAGCAAAGAAAGGGGGATTTATGATCAGATTCTAGCTTATTTTACACCCTGAACAACCCTATAACTATACTCTTCAGTTGGATGCTCGCGCTCTCTCAACTTTCAAAGTGCAGTCACAATCATAACTCACATTATCACTGAGACCTAGCATTTTGTTTGTTGAACAAAATACATTAATCCTTTTGAAATAAAAAATATTAAGTGTCTAAATATGTTGATTAATAATCAGAGTATATAATTTGATTTTTAGTCCTTAAAATGCCACATTGACAGAAGACTCTAAACAAACTTAAAAACAATAATGGTCTTGTAAAATCTTACATAGTAACCAAAAATATATAGAGATAATATCATGAGTTTTCATGGGCATAACCCACTTCTTCAGATGACAAATATCATCTGAAGACTCTAAATAGTTTATCACCTGCCTTTTCCCAACAGACAGGAATCCTTGCATCATACATGCAATCCAAAGCATCCCTTAGATTTTCATTCATGATGATGGTCCCATCAATAGCAAGTTTTAGATCAGTCAGAGTGCTTCGCACTAAGGTGATAACTCTCTGCATTCTGTTTATCTCCTGCCTCAAGAAGATGTTCATAGGCTGGAATGTTCCCATCTTCTGCAGCCTTTCCTTTACCTGTCAAGAGAAAGCCAAATAAAAGCAGATATTTAGTGATAAGAGAAAGTTCACTTTATGGCAGTCAGATAACAATAAATGGAAAGATTACATTGTTTTCATTAGATGGTTAAGAGTAAGGGTAACCAGGTAGGTAGGTAGGTATTATTATCCCTGACCCAAGCAGTAGCAGATCACAAGGCCTTTCTTGGTCAGCTCTCCATTGGAACAGATATCAGTGATATAAATACAGATACATTCCTGGTATAACTTATGTGCGCTCCACACACCAGCTCTGAAATAGAAGGCATCAAGGTAACATGTACACAATTCCCTCTTTCAGGGATTTCAACCAGAATATCAATGCCTGGTTCCCAGGGAGCAAGTCTGCACCAATATCTGACTCTAGTTTGAGAATTTAAGCAAGAAACCAAACTCTTGTGCCACTTTCCACAAGAACTGTACCCTTCTACCATAATGGCACTGTTGTGGATTGGTTTGAATCTTGTTAAGGATTGAACATAGCTTCTGACTTTCATTCTGAGTAAACATAAAGAAGTGGCTGAAACAGTAGCATGAAAACCGAAAATAGGCACAGATCAGACTCTGAAGCTGAAGGTGACTTATTCTTACAGTATTCTAAACTAAGTAGATGGCTCTTTGGGAGAATCGCTATGTTGGACAACTCTTTGGTTTCTTAGATTTTACTTCTTTGTGACTGCTTTGTTTTCCTGGGAAACAATGTATAGGTTAATACCTTCTAAATAATGAAAGGGCATTTTTAGACAGTTCTAACTGCCTATTATTTTTCCTTTTAACATATGTATATAAAAAAAGGCCCCCATTTGCTCTTCTCAAAGGGTAATGAAGTCTCATTCTATTTTACATGCATCTTTCTTTCTTTTCAGAAGTTAATAATCAACACTACTTCCTCAGGAAGCTGACTGCATATTTAGAGGAATGAGAATATTAGAGCATCCCCAGTACTTTTACAATGGGAGAACATTTGTGGAAAATATCATATGCCCTTGCAAGAATTACCTTTGCTAAAACCAAAGTTAAACCTCTTGTCATCCCCAAACAGGTGCTGACTGGTCAGCAGCAGTGCAGTCTCTCCATTTCAATGGCCAACAATATTGTCATGGAGGAACAATGCCTAGCCTCCATGTCAACCAAGGGTGCCATTTAGGGAGGGCAGAGAGGGCTAAAGCCCCTCATACTAGGACATTATTTGCTCTTCTTCCCCTCACTATCGCGGAGCAAGACAAAAGTACACAATTTGTATGCATTTTCTCACTCCTAGCTCATGAGGGGATGGGGCAGAGGAGTACATTATTTAAGCTGTTGTACTCTCTTGTTGCCCCTCGACAGTAAGGGGAAGGGGGAAAAGAGCAAGCAGCATCCTGGAATGAGGCACTTTACCCCTCACGCAGTCATCCCTACAGCATAGCCTTGATGCCAACACTTCTAGTCTGTCTTCTAATGAAGTAAAAAAGTACAGCAACTAATCCCACATGGGATGGCTGTCGGCACAACATGGGAAAGCACCTATTGCAACTATAACTGAAACCAAAACTCACCACAACTGAGCCACTAAGAATTGTTGTTGAGTCAGTAGTTACTTGCACTGATTCAGTTCCAGTCAAGATAAAAAGGCTCCATGAACACAATTTCAGTCACTCGCATTGACACACACACACACATACCCCACCAATCTGGCGAGCCAGTCATTTGACTGTAAAGAAACATATATATATGAAAACAAATTACTCCAATATCTGTGGTATCTATGATGAACTGCAAATTTAAAATTTAGAAATTTTAATTTACAAACACAGCACAAGCTCTCCTGTGCAATGTTACCTAGTTTAGTTGAGAAAACTGCTGGTCTCACTCAGTGTAAATGGCAAATCAGAAAGGGGTTTAATTTTTAGCAAAGCACTAATAAACTATCGGTACAATTTTAGCAACTTCATTACGAACAGTAATATCCCATTCAGGCTTCCTTATTATATATTTAAAGCATTTGTCAGTGTAAATGGTTTCACTAAAGGTTTTTAGAAAGATTATATGGGACTTTTCTATATTTTGGAGGGTTTTTTGCACATACAAGGCAAGAGAGTTGATGTCATTTATAACAGGATTTCATGAACTCACTTCAAAAGGTGCATAATCTGCAGGAAGCTTCTCCAACATATCATCAGCCAATCTTGTAACCACTGCCTCTCTGGTATCACCTCCTCCACTGGAACTGTCTTTAGGTTGGATACTGAGGATGGTATCCAACACATCCTTGGCAAGCTTGCTTTGGTAAGTAATATCAGCATTGGGATGCATCCCAAATACCTCAGGAGTGTCGTAAGCAGGCAGGCTCTAGATGACAAAAACCAAAAATTGTAATTGGAGGTAAAATTCACAAACACTAACTGTAAAAAAGCTAGTAGAATAAAAGCAGTTATTATACAATAAAATAAAAAAACCTTATTTTCCTAATCTTGTCATCCTTGTCATTAGTAGTCTTCAGTGATTAGAACCCAGTGCTTCCTAAAACTTAACACTGATGCACAAACACTGCTTTCTAATACCACTTTGTATGCAACTTCCCCTATTTTAGTAGTCTTTTTCCACTTCAGTAATATTTCCTATAAGGTAGTGCCAGGAGCCTGGATACCTATTCGCTATTTCCCCTTTGATAATCATCTCTCTAGATGATACTTCTCTCAAGAGAGTTAAAAAGAAAAATACTGGCACAGCATTATAACACCTTCACTAGCAGATGCTTAGGCAAGTATGGAGACAGAAGAAAGATCAGTTTAAAAGATTGAAGCTAAAACAAGATGCTGAAAGGTAGAAAGAACTTGGGTGAATGTTTATTAGTATTGTTTTCATTTGGTAAGAGCTTGGTAGTGTACAAACCTGTATGTACTGAAGGTACTGATCCACTGTGGTGCATTTGGGTATGCTGTACCCTTTGTAAAAGCAAAAGTCTTGACTGAACATGTTTTCACTGAACCAGACCTTAGCAAATGTGTTCAGCAGTCTTTTGTCATAGTCATCAGTCACTCGACCTCCATACTGGATCTCACCTACCATGTAGCGAACGGTATTCCAGGAGACACCCTAAAACAAAAAACAAATATTAATTATGGGTCAACCTCCCTGATACTCTCCTCACAGATGTACATAAACAGCTTGCCATCCAACCCATTCCCCAAAATTGGGGTGGGCATGGATCATGCTTTATGTGAAGAGCTGATTTAGAAAAAGTAAAAGCTAATTCCATTAAATCATACATAATTGAACTATATTATTAAAATATTTGTTATAAAACAGATCATTCTGAAATACAAAAACCAACTTTTAGCCATTTAACACTATTTCATAATAAAAAGAAACTCAACCTTCAAAAGAGACTCAAAAGAGATTTCAACCTGCTTAGTACTATGGCAAATAAACCATTAGAAATCTTTTAACTCTTTAAGTATGTAGAAAATAAGGAAAAAATAAGTTAAAGCATTGGCTATGTAAAGTATTAAATAAGGCTTTCACTTTAACAACATCCTTTGGTTTCTCTAACTACAGAAAGTTTTTAAAAGTTTTTATAAAAGTTTTTATAAAAATCTCTTTCTTTGATAGTCCTTTGGAAGGTATAAAAGATAGAAATAATTGTCCTGTTTGGGGGAAAGGGAAGTTACTTAAGATAGCCTGGATCTCTTATTGCTGCTGCTTCTGCTGTTAAAGTCTAATTTTTTTTCTTGAATACAAAACAAGAGAAACACATGCAAAAGGGAAGAAAAAAGGATAGCAAAATAATGGTAGCTTCTGCCTTTGGTTCTGACTCTCACTTTGAATCTCACTGCTGGAAAAGCATAGGCACGGCACTTGGTCTTATCAGCCATTCCAAGACCTGGCATCAGGTTGCTGTGGGCATTGTTTTTAGTTGCCCTTCTGGTCACAAGTTTGCAGCAATGTTGTAAAGTCTTGGTCAGCTAAGTCAGAGTCTGTTTACACAGAAGGCAAAAGGAGAGAAATAAGCAGAAGTAGTAGTAAGGTGGGCACACTGGGAGGCCATGAGAAACTTTCACATCCCCAGGGATGTCTCTGGGTCCTCCCGCCCAGTTTCTTTCTGGTCAGGACATCTCAGGATTGGGACAACAAAGGCCTAACAATGCCATGGTGGACTCTCAGGTTTCAAGAAATAAAGGGGATGAAGCCATAATGATAATGCTTGCTGTGATGTTTCACCCCCACATTTTTATGGAAATATGTTTTTAATATGAATATATATAACTCTAATATGCTTTATGTAAAACAAAGCAAGTAACCCTTCAAGAGCCTGTAATCCCCTGAATGTGTATATTCTATTTGTGTACATGTATCATTCTTGTAAGTGAAGTTAGAAATATAAAGTATAAACCTGTTTTATCAATTCTAGATCTTCTAGTGAAAGCCATCAGTGGTACTTAAGAAACTTAATGGTCCAGTACTCAAGACAATGAGCAGTAAATAGTTTTGGTTTTTCTATAAGCCTAAATGGCTCTATAAAGACGTGTGACCCTGCCACGTGGGGCTGGAATCCATCTTGAATTTTTTTTCCACCAGGGAGAGGAAGAAGAATGGAACAAAGGATAACAACCCTGGGGAAATTCTATTTAAGGTGTGGGAAGAAAAGAATGATTGGTCTTCAGCTGGTTTTTGAAACTGCTTCCCCACCCTAGGAGGATACATAAGAACACCCGGAAAAAAAAGAACTGTAACAAGAGGGGTGGATAAGCACTGTTGGGCCCAGGTCAATAAAAAAGGTCAGCTCTGGCTTGTGAAGAACTGTACCTGAAATAAGAACTAGGGTGAGAATTATGACCTGCAATCATCTCTTTTAGGGCATGCCTACACTAGGAAATTTCAAAATAACAACTCTCAGAAATAACTGTTTCAAAATAGTATGTCCATACTACAGGGAAGCTTCAAAATTAATCCCTTAGTGTGGATGTGCTACGTCGACTTAGGAGCCCTAGGAAGCACTCGTGAGTAATTCCTTTGAATCACTCTGGGAAGTGGTTATTGCGAAATAGCGGCGCTGGAGCGCCCACACTATCACTATTTTGAAATAGCTATTTGAAAGTAAGTGTTATTCCTTGTGGGAAGCAGGAGTTATTTCAAAAAAACCAGCCCGTTATTTTGAAATAACGGGCTTGGCAGTGTGGATGCCCAACTTGTTATTTTGTAATAAGGGGGGGTTATTTCAAAATAATACTCTAGTGTAGACCAGGGCTCAGTGTATTAGGCTTAGCTGATCTGTTTTGTTTATTTTTGTTTAGTAACTTTAATTGCTTTAATCTGTCTGTTTTCATACATAAATCCTACTTTTTAATACTTAATAAAACACTTGTTTATTATCAAACTCAGTGTAAATAATTGTCACTTAGTGGGTTTCAACAGCTGTGCATATTAAGGATGTTAAGTATCATGTAACTGACTAATCGAATAGCTGATGCAGTGTTTCAAAGCGGCAGCACCACATGGAGCCCGGGACTCCGGGCTTCGTGCAGTGCTGCCGCTTTTAAGTACTCCCATCTTCTGCCCCCCCTTGCTGCCTCTATCTGATAGAGACAGCAAGGGGGGAAAAGCGACTAGTTGACTATCCTGTCGTCTATCCAATAAGCATTTGTTTATCAGATAGTCAACTAGTCCTTAACATCCCTAGTGCATATCTCTCTTGCACGGATAAAGAGAGGGAACTCTATGAGTTTTTTCTGTGTGTAAAACTTTTATACAGAGTGTCAAGGCTGTTCCCCACTCTGGCATGATGAATGCAGACGTTGGGAGGCCTGCAAGAGCACTCCAAAACCTTGCCTCTACAAGCTCTGGTACAAAAACTTTCCCCCAAAATCCTAATACCCAGATTTTGGGGAATCTGCTGCCACCAACAAGTGCTTTTGAACCACAACCAGGGGTGGACACTCGAAACCAAGCCCAGGGATACCCCCAAGCTCTTTTTCCCTATAAGAGTTTGAAAAAGAAAAGAGAAAAACAAGCTGCAGTCTCTGGTAGCTGACCCCTCAGTCAGGCATGCAGATACACACAGACAGACCTACCAGGACACAAAGAGCGACCGATACCGGTTAATTAGGAAAAAGAAACAATAGTTTATTATTAAAACAAAACTAGAGTTGCAAGCATAGTAAATTGGCTAGATGAAAAGAGCCACCATTGATATAGATACTCAGGGAGAGTCCCTGGGCTGAAGACTTAGTAACAAAAGAGAAAAAAAAACACTTAGCAAGCTCAGACATTATTTCCACATCCCCAAACAAGGAAAACAACAAACCCTGGCGGACAATCTAAACTTTTCCCTACTTACACATTTTAAGAAGTCTGTGCTTGGAGAGAGAAGTGTCTCCCATCTCCCTCAACAGTTGAGAGAGAGAGAAAACCCCTCTTTTTTAGTTTGAAATTCCTACCTGCATTGTTATTGGCTGACCACCGATACCTTGCTAGGTACAGAGTTAACCCCTTAGTCACCAGGTGCTGGTCAGCACTCCTGATTATGACAGAGTAAAATGGATTTATTTGGGGGTTTGGTTCTATTTGGGGTTTGTTCCTGGATGCTGACAAGTCCCTGTAACTGAGCCCTCCCACAGCTGAGCTGTTATCACTGTCTGTGTTACTCCGTTGGGAGGGCTGTTTTTACAACTCTGTGCCTTTGTTGGGGGAGAACGGAGCATCTGACCCAGCAGGACAGAGTGGTGGGGTACCCCATAGAGCAGGTGGGTGGGATCAGTGGGTGGGATCAGTGGGTCAGACATTGGATGACGGTCTCAAGGGTATCTCTGTGATTCAACCCATCACATCTGCTCCTTCATGTTTGCCAGTCTTTCAGTTAGCCAGAGTCTGCCAATTTCCTGAAAAGTGTTTTGAGAACTCCAAAAGAAGAGTGACAGGTGGAATAGTCCTTCCCCTCATTATTTTGTCCACCAATTACACCTGTTTTGAGTTGCTGATTTCTCATCCCACACTTCCTTCATTAGCAAATATGATCTCAACACAATCCTTGGGTTATATCAGAAAGCCTTTTTGATTGGACTAATTCAGTCTGTTTCCCCTGTTTCCCCTATGCACTTATTGCCCTCTTCGCCCCCCCCCCATAAAATTTATTGTTATGGATTATTTTAACATTTTATGCATTGCTAGCCATTTTCCACAGCTTGCTCACTACTGGAATAAGGCTACTAGTCCCCAAATATTGTTGCAGTTTACAGCTTCTATTTTTTACCTAATTATATATTTTGGACTAATAAAAATACAACCCCCACAATCATAACTAGAAAACATAAGCATGGTTAAAAACCCGATTTAAAAAGATATCTCCACTAAGTAGTTGCATTTCTATTTCTATATACATAGATGTATTTTCACTGCTGGGGCAACTTATATCTAGAGTTAAATGAACAATTTTTTTTAAATGTAGCATTAATTCTTGCTTGTATTTTCAGTTGTTTGGAACAATCCATAATACCCCAGTTACCCAAATACTGAATATTCTTATGTATTTTCCATGAAACTCTATTAAGTACCTTCTTGATGTCCATGTCATCTAAATGATTCTGGATGAACTGCACAGTGGCATTGAAGTCAGCCTGATTAAACTCATAGGGGATGTTCCAACCTAGTGGTCCAAACTTGCGTCTTTCTTGAACCGTGGAGTGCAAGAAACCAACAGCGTATAACATTGGTTTCCATTGGACCATGTTACTGACATCCAGGAGATCCTGGTTCAAACCTGTTGGAAAAAAGTGGACACCACTAGTCATGAACTTTCAATACTTTACTTTCAATATGATCCATTACTAAAATACCACTCCTGGTGGTACTTAGCTTGGAATCTCTCCGGAAAAGCATTTATTACTTCCCAAAGCACTCCAGTCTGTGCAAGGGTGTTAATTATTAAATGTTATATTAAAAAGCATTTTTAACAAGGTACTGGAGACTATAATTTGTGGGGAAAACATTCCTGTGTTTATATCAGATGACTTCAGACATAACTTTCAGCAGCTCTCCAGTTTCTCTCAATTTTTTTTTAATCATCTAGCTTAATTTTATGGATATGTTGTGCCCTAGAATCCATATGCACAGCTCTTGTTATGAGCTTCAACAGATAACGTTTACAGGTAGTGTCCAAAATTTCATCCTGATTCTACCAATAACTGCAACGCGATCACATGATAACACAGTTGGGGTTCAAAGGAAAGCTGTATTTAATTGAGGACTGCTACAAATTATATTTTATTCCCTGTTGATTTTTTTCACTCACCAGCATAGGTTCTCTTCAGACCAGCTTTGAGCCCCTGTGGAGGTTCATTGGTGAATTTAATGGACATCTGAAGAAGGGTAATGGGGAACTGATGGTGAACCTCAGTAGTCATCCACAAGCGAAAGTTCTCATGGACAGTCTCAGTTTCTATAATAGTGTCCATCAGCTCATCCAAAAATTCAAGACCCAGGTGGCAATTCTGAAGAAGTGCCCATCCTCCCTAGTGCAATCAAAGAGAACAGGATATGATGTGCATTTGAGAGGTATTTAAATCTATTTGCAGATTGAAAACACTAACATTTTATTTATCATTAAAATTAGAAATATAATCAAAAAATTTTAATTTACAGCATGGTAATTAACTGTATCCAACAACTCTTATGCTGCAAGGTGAGAAGAGTTTAAGTAGTATATTCCTACACTTTCCAATTTTAAGCTTGCCAACTTTGCACCAAGTCCTAACCAACTCAAACTAGTGCCTTTCAGAACTTTATATTTTCCTATGTAAAACTGAATATCTAACAGCCAGTTCACATGCTAATTGTACAACTGACAAAGTACATTCTGTCTGTAAGAAAATACTAATGACAACCCAGACTGTATGACAAGAATGGTGAGTTTACCACTTGCAAAACAAGGGTACTTAATCCTCCATCCCGTATCCTTGATTCTCAGCTTTGATTATTATGATTTCTGACTTCTGATTTCTCAATGGATCCTTGGAACCTGAGGACCTCCTAAAAGTAGAGGTTTTGTTTCCCTTTCACTACAATGAATAGTTGGGCTAGAAGTGAGTTCAGAAATACATGCCATGACACGCTAAAGCCTCTTACATGGTAACCAGCACACATACCACACACACAGTGATAAACGTATCCTAGTGAACTAGTGACCTGATCAATCCAGCAAGCTGGGGACGCTAAGAAGGGATTAAAACAAAAGAAACTGAGTGTGACCATAGCTCCTCCCACACATACACCTTCTGGATTTGGAAGACCTATGTTTCTTCTTGTTCTGCTTGTAAAACATCTGCTAAATGAGGATTAATTACATGAGAAACTCAAGCAGGAGCAACAGGAGAACATACACCTGACTAAAAAGCTAATAGGGCTCAATACTGTCAGACCATTAGGTAGAGCAGCATCAGCACCAGATGGTTCAATTGTGTGAACACAGAGAACTCCCTATTTCTTTTCATCTACAGGAATTTTTATCCTCCACACTCCTCCAGTTTTTCTTCTTCTTCAGGGAAAATGGAACCTTTCACCCATTTTGGAACTGGAGAAAGGTTCAGTGAAGGGCAACAAAAGATGATCAAGGGTTCGGAATAGCTTCCATATGAGAAAGGATTAAAATAAATATGGCTGTTCATCTTAGCAAAGAAATGACTAAGGGGGGATATTGTAGAGATCTATAAAATCATAAATGGTGTAAGGAAAAGTGCATAGAAAAAGTGTTCCCACAATACAAAAACCAGGGGCTATCCAATAAAATTAACAGGCAACAGGCTTAACACAAGCCACTACTGTGACCCAGTACGGTAATTCTTATGTGTTTGTTTTTCCATAGAAAATCACAAATATAAAAAGTGCTCTTTGTAAGAGACATGACATTTGGAAGCTCTGTCAGGCTGTGTCTACACTGGCACCCTTCTGCGGAAAAGGGATGCTAATGAGACACAGCGCAATTGCAAATCCGCGGGGGATTTAAATATCCCCCGCGGCATTTTATGAACATATCTGCGCTTTTTCTGGCTCGGGGTTTTGCCAGAGAAAGCGCCAGTCTAGCAGCGATCTTGCGGAAAATAAACCCTTTTCCGCAAGATCTCTTATTCCTACTTGAATAAGGAAAGTAGGAATAAGAGATCTTGGAAAAGGGTTTATTTCCGCAAGATCGCGTCTAGACTGGCGCTTTCTCGGCAAAACCTCGAGCCAGAAAAAGTGGCAGCCATGTTCATAGAAATGCCGCGGGGATATTTAAATCCCAGCAATTTAATTGCGCTGTGTCTCATTAGCATCCCTTTTCCGCAAAAGGGTGCTAGTGTAGACACAGCCTCAATGTTTAAGCTCTGTCAATATTTGTCAAAAATATAGTAAAACAAATGTAAAAGCATTCTGTGAAATGCCACTATACTAGTAATGAGTAATCATTAAATCATATAATGATGTTAGCATGTCATAATCAGCTAATAAAGTCTCATTCATCACAAGCATTTCTGATTGATTGACTATTTGATGTGAAGGACCCTTTGATTTGGATTTTATCATAAACACTTTTGCCCTTAGTCTACCCTTATATGAGGCAGGCCTATTGTTTAGGAATTCAAATTACTTTTAAAAACAATTAGATATACATATGCCAATTGTCTATCAGAATGTTCTATTCAGGGTTATAACACATTACACATTGTAACCACATACTGGCAAGACAAAAATAATTTACGCTCGACCTTACATGTGCCATGGTCTGGTGTAAAAGTTTGCGAGCATGGACTTCTTGTCCCTGACCCATGGAAACATATCGTGTCTCTGTCTTCAATCTTTTCCCCAGAGCAATGATTGAGTCAGTAGGATCCGAACCCATGGAAAGAAAGCAGATGAGAGGTGTATGTGGATCTGACTCTTCCCATGTCTTCTCCAAGTCCAAGATGACTCCTTCTGCATATTTTTCACCCATGGTTTCTATGATATACTTCCTAGCCTATATTAAAAAGTACAACCACATCTATTAAATGAGGCTGCAAATTACACAAACTAATCACCAAATTTAACACTGCATTTAATCCTATAAACAGTATCCGTAATACAGTCACTATAAAACCATCATGTGCATGGTTGACAAGATGAGGTTTCAGCATCCTAGGATGCAATCTAGGGAAGGTACATTTTCAGTTTAGATTTAAAATCAGACTGCCATTGGGGGAGGACTGCCATAGGCACAGGACTCTCTGAAGATATTGTGCTTTTGTCCCGCCCCAACAATGAAGTAGCAATCAAAATAACTGGTATCATTTGAAAGATGAGTTAGAGGATCTACGTTATTTAGGACAAACTCCATTTCAGTTTTTGAAGATGTAAAGCAAATATCAAAATGATTTTAATGGAGAATAAATTAAGGATCTTTCACACTAGACTGCAGTGATCTCTGCTCTATTTCTTTTCTAGCAGTTGAGTTCTGGATTTACAGTAACTACCAGTTAAATATACAAGAAAAAGTACCAATAAGTAATGACTCAGTTCTCAGAGACAATGTTATTCAAGACTAGAATGGGCTAAACCTCAGTTTCACAAAAATATTCAATATTTTTAAAAATGGTCTTGTTCTGAATTGTAACAAAATCAATTTTTTCCACAATTTCTCAAACCAGAAATCTGTCTTTGGATTTAGAAACATTAACATATGAGCAAGGACAATGGCTAGCACTTTAGAGAAATCATAGACTTGGAAATCAAGAATTAGTGGTCATGGAAAGACAGGTGGCTAGTGCTGAAAGATCAACTGGTGGTCAGAAAGAGGTAACATGGAAAACTATTTCTTCATACCATATCAAAGAGCCAATAGAGAGGGAGGATGAGTCCGCTGAAGCATTTAAAAAATAGAGAGTCATGAATTAGATGATCCTTTATTTACTTTCCACAGTTGAAACCATATAGGGGGCTGAAGCCCTTAGGCTTTGCCTTTGGCCCCCTGGGCTTTGGCTCAGGTTTCAGTCCCCTCCCCCCCCCTTTTTGATAATGTCATGGTTTTTGTTGTCAGAAGGGAGTCACAGTGCAAACAAAATTGAAACCACAGCTATCTATTATATATTTTAGAGACTCTATCTATCTGTTTGCTCAAGAGCTCCTCCTAAACATTAAGAGCTAGAATCACCAAATTTGGTATGCAGCTTCCTCCTCAAAGAAATGTAAAGGTTTGGTTGTGCCAGGAAAATGGTATGTGCCTGTAATGGGATTGCTTCTCATAAAACCAAACAGAAGAGAGAGAGAATTATCAACACAACTACAGTTCTCAAAATTGACATAACTGGGCAAATGCTGAAAGACACTGAACCAAGATGAGACAGAAAAATAGGATAAACCTGGAATAGGATTCCTTCTCAATAAACCTTACATAAAACATATAAAATGGAGAAATTTGGAGTAGTGCTCTGTTTTGGGATAGCTAAATCAATGCATAAGGTTTGAAAACTGGAAGAAAATGCTATTGAAAACCAAACTGATTATCGCCCTTTTTTGTGAAAACATAGTGAATGGTAAAATCTTACCGTTAAGCTGAAGAAACAAAAATACACTTGATCGAATTCCTGAATTATGGACCCAAGTGACGCTGGGTAAAGGCGCTAGTATTGTATATTTCATACAATATATTTGAACTTAATTAAGTAGTTCCTACAGGAAGTTATTAAATCTGAAGGAGCAGACAAATTATGCTTGCATATTAAGGTACCTGAGCTATGGTTCTATCAGGACACCAGGATCTAATAAGGAGGAGACGTCTGAAGCAGTCCAAAGACTGATCATAGCCACTGGGAACAAGTTCTTCCTCTGGATTCTCCTTATCAAACCAGATTTTCCACTGTTTCTCTGCTCTTGAAATCTGTACACATAGGGAAGAGAACTGCATGTCACAATACAAAAGAAATCATATTGCAACAACCCACAAATTCCAAAACATCCAGTGAAGGTCAGACATCAGAGGCATACCCATGTTTTATTTATTAATCTTTGTTTTTATAGGGTGTGACAGACTCAGACAAGTTGGCTATAGTGGTCTGATAGAAGGCAGATATACTGGCTACTGACGGCACGTTTACACAGCAGGGCTAAAGCCAAAATAAACTACGCAACATGAGCTACATCAATTGTGTAGCTTAAGTCGAAATAGCTTATTTCGGCTTTTGGCACTGTCTACACAGCAGAAAGTCTGAGAAAGAGCGCACTTCTCCAACTTCCCTTATTCCTCATAAAATGAGAGTTACAGGAGTCAGAGTAAGAAGTCCTCCAGCTCGACATTATTTTGACATTATGTCAAAATAACTGCTTTTAGTGTAGACATGGACTATGTTATTTCAGAATAACTGATGTTTAGACATAGCCTGAGTGAAGAGTTTTTTGTTTCATGAGGGTCCATCTATGCTGCACCTGGAGCACAAAATAAGCTACGCAATTTGCGTAGCTTACTTTGAGTTAATTTTGAAATAACTTATATTGAAATTTGGCACTGTCTACACAGCACTTATTTTGAAATAAATTGCTATTTCAAAACATCCCTTACTCCTCATGGAATGAGGTTTACAGGGATGTCGGAATAGCGAGCCGTTATATTTCGAAATAAAGGGCACACTCAAAAGACGTGAAAAAGCGCTGTAGTGTAGATGTAGCCCAAGTGATCAGGGCAGAGGCTGCTGCAGCGCAACTGCACCTGGAGCCAATTAAGAGCATGCCTGGAACAAGAGAGAGAGAAAAGCTAATCCAAACACCTGCAGCCCTTTAGTGACCTTCTGCGGCTAGGTTAAAAGTCTTCCCTTCAGAGCAGGCAGGGGAGCTAAGGAATGGGAGTGAGAAGGTGGATTCTGGAAGAGGAGGAAGGACATAGTCAGGTACCAGGAAGAAGATATTGGGAGGGATTGTCTGGAAAAGTGGCCGAAGAAAAGGCTGCAATGCTGGTAGTAGAGGAAACACTGCCTGTTGCTACTGCCTTAGGGTCCCTGGGCTGGAGCCCAGAGTGGTGTGTGGACCCGGGTTTCTCCCCACCCTCTCCACACCACTGCAGAGGCTACCCCGAAGAGGGAAGATTGGGACAAAGGAGGGGTTTCACCCCAAAAACATTGACAGGCCTATGATAAGAAGGGCTCAGTAGGCTGCCACCCTTGCTTCTAGTAAAGGGTGAGAGGCTACGTGGAAGGCCACAGCAAGCTGCTGAGGCAAGCACAAGACACCCTTCCCCCCTCATGGCAAAGCCAGAGCTCTGCCACAAGGATTACTGTGGATATTAGCGGAAACAAATTTTTAGACTGAGTACAAAAGCAGGAGCATGCATTGATGCCCTCAACCAAACTACTACATCAAATACTCACTAGTAAGTGATGGGAACAGCAGTCAAAATCTAGGGATGCATCTAGGGATGCAGGAATGCTTGCATCCCTATGGGAACAGAGTTAATGTTGTATTAATGATGAGAGTTGGAAAAATGTTAAGCTGTCTATGTGTTTGTGGATGAAGGACAGAAGCTATATATTATTAAGTGGCCTTTCTTCATTTACTTGCTTTCCTGAGTTCTTTTATAGGTGTTTTTGTGTAATAGCCTTCACTGTTTGGACCCTAATTTTGTATATTAATTTAATTCCAATTTTCACAGATGATTATGGATATGATCAATGATCAAAAGTTGCCTCTTAATTTATAGAGTTCTTTGGAGATACTGTTACTTACCTGGTCCAGAACATCTGAGAATTGTCTAAGTTTACTGAGTTCTACCAGATTCAACCAAGTCATATCAAGAATCCATTTAGATGGTTTAGGAGGACAAGCTTTAAGGTCCAGAGAAGCACCACCTGTGAGGAGTAAAGCTATCATTAGAGCCTTTTCTAAAAATAACAATATTCCAAATAAGCAATATTTTGATAAATATAATCTAAATATTGAGACCATATTCCACATGTATTTCTATAATAGATGAAAACTCTGAAAATGTTTAAAAAATGTCTGTTCTCAATTCAATTTCCTCAGAAAACCTTTCAATTTGTATGAACAAATTTTGGGAATTCAAAACATGAGGCATTTCAACCAAATCTAGTTCTTGTTGTTTTTATACACACCCTTCTGAAAAAAGGATGTTTGAACATACAAGACCCCTGCCAAAATTGAAACCTTGCTTCACTGAAGTGCAAATCTTAATTTACACAAGTTTTTTTGTTTTTTTGTTTTTTTTTAAACCGCCCTTTTAATTTTTAATTTTTTCGTGTGCATAAAACTAATACTGAAAAAACTATATTATTCAAAGCTCAATTATCCAAACATCATTTGTCTCTCCTGAAGGTCACTTTCAAGCTAGATTAGGATGGAGGAAGAGGCTCTACATGTGTCACTGAAGAGAAATGGGCAATGAAAAGCTATGTTGTATTGTGTTCCCTCCCTATGGGGCATCTGGTATTGGTCACTATCGGGATACTGGGCTGGATGGACCGTTGGTCTGACCTAGTGTGACCGTTCTTATGTATATAAAAGATTTTGTACCAACTTCAGGTAGTCAGCATTGGAAAAGCCAAGTATCAATTATAGTCTTTCAATGAGTATGTTCGCCGCACATCTTGGACCACCTCATTTGTTCTCTGTTTACTAGTTTCTCTCCTGAAGATTTTTTCTAACACACCTGTGACCTAAGCAGCCTCAAACTGCCACTCCTTTAAGTCAAACTGTAAACCCCTCCAAAAGTTAGTTCTGCCTGGGGGGCAAGACTGAGCATAGGAACAGAGACACGTTTTTCTTTTAAACCATAAAATGTTGCATGTATTTTATTGCATTAGAAATAAGACCAGTATCTCCTTGGAAAGGGAACAGGGAATGATGCTTAGCTTCCCAGTGAGGCACACGGCACTTGCATAAAGATTACATCAGTAAAGTCAATATTGTTTTGTACAGGAAACATTTTTTCTTCAGAAAAGCTTTTTAAGTCACTAAGAATTGTTTTACATTATTTTTAATTTCACTTCCCCATGTACCCTCTGCATTTGCTGAGAAGCCAAGAGTCCTTTAGTGTCCACAACTTTTTTTTCCAAATGTTTTGACCCCAAAACACACACATACTGAATAGTAGATAGACTGCCTACTTCAAAGTCATCTGGAATCATGCTATAATGAGATTGCTTGTTCACATCTTATCACCTCTTTAATTCCCAACAACTACATACTCAAAGTTCAATATTATTTCCATAAGATATCAGTACAGTGTATTACTGTATCACTAAATGGGATGTATAGGGTGCATTCCTTAACTCTTCTGATTTTTCAGAAGCAGTAACACTTGACAGGCTGAAAAGCCGTACCTATACAAGAGTGGCTCATAGATATTGCATAACAATGTATTTGCACACTTTCTAATTATACAATTTTTCTGACCTTTAATAAGTGTCAGGAATTCTTCATGCTTCACTCTGTTTCTCTGCATGTCTATTTTCAAGGTAAGGAGTAAGGTGAACAGGAATTTGTGCTCCTCATAAAGTCCCCTGGCAGCATACTTATATATTTCATAGGTCATATGCTCAATTATATGAGTTATTCTTTTATTCATAATTGGGCTCTTGCTAGACCTGTTCAAAAGGAAAATCTGGTTCAGTACCTTTATTGTTTAAGTTTATTGGAAGGCTTTTCTGTTAAAAGAGCAGGACAAGTATGCAGCAAGTTCTAGATCATCATTCTGAACATCTCAAAAATGAACAGATCACAAAGACATATTGCCAGACAGCAGAATACTAAAACAGACTCTACAACTGAAGCAATTTATCAGAGTGCTTATCTCCAATTAGATCCATTTGCTTTGGAAAGACTTATTTTATAAAGAACTAAAAACCTGCTCATATCAGGGTCAACAAACAAAGCTTAGGAAGCACTAGTAAGCAATTACATTCTCTAGTTCTATGTTTCCATATGGGATGCATAATTAAATAGAAGTGGGAAAGCCCCATTTTCAAGGGATGCTGTGGTTTAACTTATTAGTCTTTTTCTCCTGGAAAAAAGTCAGCTGATCTTTCAGTAATGTTATTTACCTGACTAGAGAGAGGTCGAATAGTCCCAAAAACTGTCGAAGTGAAGTCTGATACATCACATTGACCATACTCATCTCAGTTATAAGGAAATATAAGATGCTCCCCCTTGTTGCAACTGAAAGATGAAGAGAAAAGCTGTGTTTAAAGCAGAAAATGCAGAACAAAAAATGCAGTTCTCTAAACTGGGTGCATCAAGTATAACACTGTTAATGATGATAACTAACACACTTTTAGTTGTATAATTCAAAAGTGGTTTAGCATGAATTCTAGTCTCATTTACAAGACAGTAAATAATTAAAAGTATGATTTCTGTAACTAATACACCTGATGCAAAACCCAGTTTCCCAATACAAGTACACTCAAAGGGTACCTAAAAGCTGCATTTGGATGCTCAGATCAGTACTTAAATGTACAAAATCTTGTTGGATGTGATTAAGCACCGAGTTTCCAAATGCACTTCTTAGATGTCATATTATTCTGGTCATGTGAGAATCTGGCCCACGACATTGGAACTCCTTTTCCTTTAACCAGCCAATCCGCAGTCAGGGCTTTCCAACTTTCTGAAGGAGTATTGTCATTTGGCAGGACTAGAATGTGGGCCATCTAAGCTAGGGGTCAGAGCAGGAGACAAATTGGACCAGATATAGGAGGTCTGAGTTCAAAACAGATGTATGGGTGAACTGAGAGTCAGGCATCGAGGGGCAAGGTGAGATCAGGTTACCAAGATACCAGAGATGGGTACCAGGTTATAGACAGCAATTTAGAACAAACCAGGCTGTGAAGCCATGTCTAGCATCTACTGCAAGCAGGGTCTGGAGGAGAAGCAGACAGGAGAAGAGACAACTCCTCTTCATGGCTTCCTAGGTTTTACACTGGTATTGGCCAGTCAGTAGTTTGTGAAGGAATGCCATTCAGGCCCTGCTTGGCAATACTTCCTGCCGTGCCTAATTTTGCAGAGTACTCCCTTGAATGCCAGCTTAAGCCTTCAGCAGCAATGAAGAGGTGCCAGAGACCCCAAACATCCAACCCTGGAGGTTCTCACATTGTCCCCCAACTGGGCATCCTTTCAGGATGGTGCCAGTCTAGAATTGTGAGTTTTGTGGAATTATCTCACACCAGGTCAAGGCCATAGACACAGGAACCCAAGTGCACTAATTGGGGCCATAGCTTTTCCAGTCCACCAGATAATACAGGCAGTTGCATCCCATCCTCTATGGAATTGTGTTTTGTATTCCTCATCACCTGGATTTTGACTGGTGGAAGTGTCAGGGAAGAAGTTCTCAGTGAAGGGCTTTCAAAAAGAAACATGGAAAACTGGATGTAATTTGAGAGATTGGGGATGTTTCAGCTTGACAGTGGATTAATCTGCTAGCACAAGGGAAAGGAACCCAGGAACCGGTAGTTCAATTTACAGAAGATGTTTGGGAGCTAGTCAGATCTTCTATCCTACTATGACCTCCAGAGCTTATCATCACCCATGGGCTGCATGACTCTTTGTCTCTTCTAGGTGGTTCCTGAGCTCTTCCTGAATAAGATGGATCTGCTGCACCTATTTGGTGGCAGTGAGGTTCAGGGAAGCTGCTGGGTAAAAATGGGGGTGGACCCATAATTGATGAAGAAATCATGTAAGCATGGTCAGAGCTGTTGTGTATGTGGCAGGAGTACCAGTTATCTTGAACCTCAAGTACTGCTCCAGTAATTGGCTCACTAGTTTGGTTTGTCCATCTATAGGATATGCAGTGGGGGTGCATAGGCCCGACATCCAGTAGCCTGAACGTGTTGCGCCAGAGAAGAGACATGAACTATAAGCCTCAGCTGGAAACTATGTGGTTTGGGAATCTACAGAGCAAACTATCTTGTGCAGCAGGAGTTGAGCAGCCGTCTTGCAGAAGGCAGGTGGTTGCAAGGGATGAAGTGAGTGATTTTGGTCAGGTTTTCCAGGATACATGCATGTAGCATCTCTGCCTCTGGTTCAGTCATGACATATATCCATCCCTAGGGCATCTTTGCCCTGGTCTGTAGGTCTACTGGACTGTCATATCTCTGTGTGGAAGGTGATAAGTACATATTTTTCTTTTCAAACACATCCAGGAAGTAATGGTACTTGTCAGGGAAGCTGGGATTCTTGCCTGGAGCCACTCCCCAAGGTATGGGTCACTTGGTGGTTGCTTGTTACAAATGGAGGTGTGCTTTGTGATTGCATTGCAAGGATAAGCTAATGCTTCTCCAACCACAAGGAGATGTGCAGGTCATGCTGCTCCAATGAAGGAATGTAAGAATTATCAGGAAAAAAAGAGTGTGGATCACAAGGGAGCACATTATTTCTCAATGCCCAAACACTATGGCTTATAAAAGCTGATCTGTTGAGACACTAGTCCCAATGATAGAAATGACACATCAAATCATATCTATGATTTGGTATGCTATGGATTTTGGCTGGAAGGAGATCTGAAAGGTTTTTGGTTCCCTCAACAACTATAACATTGCTAGCAGCCCCAGAGTCTATCGTTGCTAGCTGTGGGAGGATCCTGCTCCAAGATATGCAACCACAGAAGCAACTAGAAATGCAGGAAGACATCATGGTTACAGATTGGGTTATACTTGAGGGTGGGTGGTATTGATTCCAAAGCATTGATTCATTACTGGGCCTGGCCTGATACATTTTCTGATTTCTTCTAACATCAGCAGGAGGCAAGGGTGTGTCCTGGTCCCTCACAATGAACACAGAAGTTCAGCTGTTGTCAACATGCTCTTTCCTCCAGAGTCACACATCAGTGACACAGGATGTCCATCCAGCTCCTAGGCAGATGAGTGTTTCTGGGGACTCTGCCTGTTTTACCTGCCTATAGGTGCCACCTCTGCAGCTCCCATTGGCCATAACTCCAGACCAATGGGAGCTGAGGAGCCAGCACTCAGGGTGGGGTCAGCATTCAGAGTCCCCATGGCTGCCCTACACCTAGGTGTTAGAGGGACATGCCAGATGCTTCCTGGGAGCCACACAGAGCTGAGTAGAGAGTCTGCCAGCCCTGAGTCAAATTATCTTTAAACAACCTGGTCGGTGGTGCTGAACAGAGCTGCCAGGGTTCCTTTAGACTAGGGATTCCAGTCAAAGAATGGACACTTGGCAACACTAGTCAGGAGGCAGAATGGATCAAGTTACCAGGAGATCGGGGTCAGGTGCCACGTTACAGATAAACACTCAAACAGCAAAAAGTCAAGGATGAACCAGGGTCAGAAGCCAGAGTCTGCAGTCTATCATAAGCAGGCTCTGGAACAGGAGCAGGCAGGAGGGATGGGCCACACCTCAGGCTCTTCTGGGCAATGCTTCCTGCTTAACCTAATTTAACAGGGTCTTACCATAGATACCCAGCATAGAACCTTCGGTGGTGATATGGAAGCACCTGCAACCAAGAACCCCCCATATTCTACCTTGCATGTTCTTACACTATGTAACAAATGCCATTTCATGAATCCCTTAGGGTATGTCTACACTAGCTCGTTAATTCGAGCTAGGTAGGCAAATCAGGCAACCGGAGTTGCAAATGAAGCCCGGGATTTAAATATCCCGGGCTTTATTTGCATGTTCCTGTCCGGCCGCCATTTTTAAATCCCCCTTAGTCCGAACTAACTGCCCGCGGCTACATGAGGCAGTTTAAAGTTAATCCGAACTAAATCCTTAGTTCGGATTAACTGTTACTCCTCATTCCACGAGGAGTAACAGTTAATCCGAACTAAGGACTTAATTAATCCAACCTAAGTCTTTAGTTCGGATTAACTGTTACTCCTCATTCCACGAGGAGTAACAGTTAATCCGAACTAAGGATTTCGTTCGGATTAACTTTAAACTGCCACGTGTAGCCGCGGGCAGTTAGTTCGGACTAAAGGGGATTTAAAAATGGCAGCCGGACGGGAACATGCAAATAAAGCCCGGGATATTTAAATCCCGGGCTTCATTTGCAACTCCGGTTGCCTGATTTGCCTACCTAGCTCGAATTAACGAGCTAATGTAGACATACACTCAGATAGGTCCCAACACTACCTGGAACTTCTTATTCCAGAACTAACAAATTCAAAAGTAAATCATAGACTACAACATTTACAAAATATGTAAGGATCTAACCATTGTTCAAGAGGAAGTACCTTGATGTCAGTGATCAAACCCTAAAATTTCTAAGATTTATAATAAATTAATGCATTATTTTAAAGACATCACAGAGAACCTGTCATCTTGTTATTGCAGCCTTCTACATACGAATACAGGTGTCATCACATTTCATTTTAAATTATTGAGCTATTTTAGGGGCAAAGTATCAAGAATGCATGAAGCATTTACATGAGTGCCCAAATAAGTTCAACATATTAAGACTACAGATAAGTATATGCCCTTTGCACAAATATGATCAGGTTGGCTGTCTACAGAATACCAACATTTTCTGGGTTGGAAAGTAGAATAAAACTGGACTGTTTCTTCCCAGGTCAACTTTATGGATCTGTACTTCTTGTGTATATAGGCACAGAAGCAACCCTTATAAAAGATTTGTCACTGGTAACTGGCAAGAGTTCAGCATGTGATTCACACAACATAAATTAATATATTTGTCCAACATCAACCAATATGCTATTTGTCTTATCCATTTCATTTACAGGAAAAGTCAGTTCCCCTGTTAGGGTATGTCTACACAGCAAAGTTATTTTGAAATAACAGCCCTTATTTCTAAATAACTTTCCTAGAATCTACACAGCCAAACCGCTATTTCGAAATAAATTCGAAATAGCGGAGCACTTATTTTGAATTTGGTAAACCCCATTCTACGAGGAATAATGCCAAATTCAAAATAGCTATTTCGAAATAAGTGCTGTGTAGACACTTATTTCGAAATAGGGGGCCTCCAGCCTTCCCAGGGTGCCCTGGTGGCCACTCAACCAAGAAAATTTCTCTCCCTCCCCCACTCCCTGGAGCCCTTAAAGAGGTAGACTCTGGCCACAGTGCCTGTGCCAGCTCCAAGCCTGCCGGCCCAGAGCCAGCAGTCACTGCCCCTGACCCAGTGGCCCCAAAACATGAGCCAGCAAGCCACTGGCAGCCAGCCCTCCACCACTCCCCAGGAGCAGTCTGCCTGCTCCAAGGAGCCTGCCAGGGCCCAGAGAAGACGGGCGCCTTCCTGGTCCAGGGTGGAGATCATGGACCTTATTCAGGTTTGGGGGGGATGCCCCCAATGTCCATGATCTCCGCACTAGACAGAGGAATGCGGCCGTCTATGGCAAGATAGCTGCCAGCCTGGCCACCAAAGGCCACATGCGAACCCAGGAGCAGGCTTGCATGAAAATCAAGTTGGTCCGGCGAGACCCCCAACCCTGAGCCCTGAGCTTCCCCTCCCCCTTCTTCCCCTTGCTTCCCTTCCAGCTCCCTCCTCCCAGGTTTCCCCTTCCCCTCTCCCACCCTCTCTTCTCTCCTCTCCCGCCTCTTTTCCCCAGTCTCACCAGAGTTTCATTCCCTCCCCCCAGTTTTGTTAAATAAAGAGAGTTTGTGTTCATGAAAATACTTGTATTTTATTTGACATCAGGAAGGGGGGTTAGAGAGGAGTAAGTGGAAGGATGTGAGGGAGGAATGAGGCACAGGCCCCAGTGGGGCAGACCAGGGAGGCTCTTAGTGCTCCTCTGGGTGGAAGCTCTCCCGCAGGGCCTCCTGGATACTGACAGACCCCCAATGGACTTCCCAGATGGCAGCCTGCAGAAAGTACAGCCAGGCTCACAGCAACGCATCAAAGAGAAGCACCAGAGTGCCCAGGGGCAGTTCTGGCTCCATGTTGCAGAGTGATGTGGTGTCCCGAGTGAGGGCAACCAAAGCATGCAGAGACAAAATGCTTTGCTGTCCCTCAGCGAGGTAGACAAGCAAGCAGGAAAACCTGAGAACTGGCTGTCTGGGGCAGGCGGTCCCTTTAAGCACAGACCTCAGACAGCCCGAGGCAGCAGCCCCACACTGTAAGTCCTGACCTGGTGCCCTGCCGGAACTGTTTCTGGCCAGCCTTAAATGCGATTCAGAGTCCACTCAGTGTGGACGTGCTATTTCAAAATAGCAAAATGCTATTTTGAAATGCATTTTGTGTGTAGACGTGTTATTTCGAAATAAGCTATTTCAAAATAACTATTCTGAAATAAGATATTTCAAAATAACACTGTAGTGTATACATACCCTTATTTAGTATAATTCCTTTTTTCTTCATGCTCACAGCCTCATTTCTCCCACTCTAGCATTGCTCTTTTTTTCATTTGCTTGTCACATTTGTCTTTCATTATTAGAGATTCCAACTTACCAGGTCTGTACTCCTCACGGGCTGAGTTGATCTGTATTTCAGTCTCAGCAGAAATCTGCAGTTTCTGTGTCACTTCTTCAGCAGTCTTCTTGGTGTTACTCAATACAGTGATCAGACTTTCATCATCCACCAGAGAACACTGAGTGCTTGTCAGTCGATAGAGCAGGTTATCTTCTAGCTCTTTCATCCTTCTCTTGTTGGCAGTCACATCTTCCATGAGATCAGTTCTCTCTTGTTCTAGTTCCTGTTACAGCAGAAAACAATACCTGAGATTAGCAAATGTGCATCAAGAGTAAATGATTGTTCTAACTATCAATGATACTGCATATTCTCACTGAAACTAGTTTTAATCTGGAGTAATTTTACTGGTTTCACTGGAGTTGCTTCAGATTTATATTTAATCTCTCTGAGAACAGATCTCTCCCAATGTCTGTTCCAAACTCCTGTTTCTTTAAAAAGTGTGTTACCTAGCACTTTAAACAAGTTTATACAGTTAATGGAAATATGCATGAGATATACCATTCTGTAACCAGGAAGACTTCAGTTAGTCATATCCCAAGAATATTCAAGTTAAATCTACTTAAATCTACTCTTTTAATACAGTAGTAGGGGACAGTGGTAAAACTAGCTACCATAAATGCAGCATAAGTTGGATTGGGAGATGAACGTTTTGTGATGCATCTTCTTTGCTGGATGATGAAAATGCTTTTGTTTGAAAATTTGGAAACAGTCTCTATGCCAAGATCGTTTAATGCAAATTGCCTTTCACTTCTGCAGATGTGAGTTCAAGAGATTCTGTGTCACAGGTGAGATACAAAAGGTTGTAACTCTACACCCATCAGTCACACTCTACACAGGAAATTATGTAGCTGACAATCTAGCAGAATCTGTAACCTTTTCTCAGTGAAAACCTGGGAGTGGAATAGAATGGAGCATTGTAAATCAGGCCTGTGGTGCACTGGAAAAGCTAGGTAGAAAAGCTTACATAATAGAAAAGGGCATAATGCAGGCAGCTGCTAACCAATCATTCTCTCCCCTTCATCATGTAAAATTTCCCCTTTCTAAAAAAGGAGTATCTTCAATTAGCATTACTTCTTTGAGATATGGCAGCTGAAGCAGAAGATGCTCTGTTATTATCTTTGTCTGCCTCCATCTGTTCCCAAGATACATATGAAAGCATTTTAAGCATTTTTCCAAAACTCATTTATCTACTTCAAAGAAGTATCAACTTGCAGAAAAATTATTAGAAACAATACAAAATGTGATATTAAAGTTATGTTATCCAGCTTTCTTTACATTCACTTAGGCTTACAAAGAAACTTATACCACCTGACTACTCTCATGCAATTAGAATAATAATTACGACCCCAAGGCCAAATACACATTCATTCCTATACTGTTTCAGCAAGAAAGAACTAGAATAATTTCTTGTCTGTTTTTGGATTCTTCTTTCTCCCCATATTCTGATTAACCAGAAAATTGCAATCAGTCCTTCTTTCCAAGCATCAGGCCTAGCAGAAAGTGTTAGGTTTGTGGTTGCAAAATAATACAAACACCGCCTCATTAGCAAAAGGCAACCAAAGCACAGGAGCAGTCTCAGGAGAGGGCTTACTGGACAAGAGTCCACACAGAGAGAAGGGGATGGAGGGAGCTTGGCAATGCAAATCTC
Source organism: Rafetus swinhoei (assembly GCA_019425775.1). Taxonomy (NCBI): domain Eukaryota; kingdom Metazoa; phylum Chordata; order Testudines; family Trionychidae; genus Rafetus; species Rafetus swinhoei. Next base: position 134,308,648 of record CM033424.1, on the reverse strand, counting down.
TGTCACACTCACACACTGTATGTGTCTCTGTCATTCTCACAACCACACACTGTTCTTCACCCTCATCTCCCAACCCAACACATACATGGGGTGGAAGTGTTGTTACTTCTGTTACTGCTTGCAAAGTGGGTTATGTTTGGTTTTTGACTGGTATGTCAATTTTATAATTTTCATTTCATTTTGCTTAAATTTAATTATTTGAGTAGTGAGCTCTAAAATGCTTAACCTGTTGTGGCTGGAATCATTATCCCCATGGTAACTGCTGCTCCTGGATGTAGCTGGCATGTCCCTGCAACCCCGAGAAAGACAGAGCAGGGGGTCTCCACAGGCTGTCCTTGCCAGACACTGCTCCTGCAGCCCCCATTGGTCAGTAACAGAGAACCGTGGCCAGCAAAAACTGTGGGCTCAGTGCCTGTAGATATGGGGAAGCACATGGTGCCATGGAGCCATTGCTGTACAAGCCAGCCGCTTTCAGGAGTGGTGCAGGGCCAGGGCAGGAGTAAGCCTGCCTTAACTCCAATGTTCCACCCGGAAGCCATCTCAGTTAAATGGTGCCCAGCCAGAGCCTGCTTCCTGAAGCCCTGTCCCAGCCCTGAACCTCCTCCTGCATCCAACCTCCTGCCCCAGATGTGAGTTCTCCTGCACCCAGACTCCTTCCCAGAGCTTGCACCTTGAATCCCCTCCCCCCCCGGACTCCAATCCCCCACCCTGGGCTAAGCTCAGAGACCCTCCTACATGCCAAACCCCTTGGTCCAAGACCAGAGCCTGCACCTCAACCCCCTACCCCAGCCTGGTGAAAGTGAGTGAGGGTGGTGACGAAGAAGGATGGAGTGAGCAGGGTGAGGCCTCAGAGAAGGGGTGACACAGGGGGCAAGGCCTCAAAGAAGGGGCAGGAAGGAAGTGGGACCAGGGTATTTGGGTTTGAGGTAGATCTTACACTGCACTTAAATTGAAAAGCCCTACAAGAAGGGCTCCTGTACAGGAAGAGCTCAGTCTCACTCCTGCCTTGGAGCAAGAGGGACCTAGCTGTCTGCTAGTAGAGGGTACCTTGGACAGAGCAGCGCTGGGGAAAGGCAGGCAAGCCAAGGAAACTCAGGTCTGAAAAGAGCCCAGCCTGAGGCTCCATGACAAGGGTCTAGGAAGGTACTAGGACTGTAGAGAAGCAGCCAAGGCAGGAATAGGCAGCAGGTCCACTCCCCTGCCCCCCCACCACCACCACCGCCACCTTGCCAATGATGAAGTGGCCACTATAGTTTATCCCAGAGGGAAGGGCTAGATGATGAAGAGCAGTGGGTCACTGAGCCAAGTGGTGACTTCAGAGTAATGAGGTTCCCCGGGAGGGAAGGACCCCAGTGTGTGGCACTGCTGCAGTGTAGTACACAGAGAAAGGGACACCACAGTCTGGGAGGGACATGGGCCTGATATGACATGGTGGGGAACAAGGGAAAAGACAAGTAACAGCAGGACAGTCACCAGCTGGAAGAGGGCACCTTGGAATTGCAAGAGCTAATACCCAAGATTGGCCAGCAGGAGGCAGTGTGGCAGTGAGCAAACCTGTCACAGTGAGCATTAGCATTGTCTTGGGTGATTACTGGGAGAGGCACAATAGCCTCATTCGAGGAAGAGGAAGATGATGCAAGTACCACTGGTGGTACTGTCTCTGGGGCCTGATCCACCTGGGCCTCTTCTCCCAACTGTCTTATAGGGAAAGTTACTGGTACCAGGACATTAAACACCATTAGGCAGGAAGGTGCAGTTGACTGTCTCTCTGAGGCTATGGAGGTTAACTTAGGGCCTTGCACCGGCTGAATGAAGCCCCACAGAGTTCATGGGAAAATCAGTGGTGCCACATGAATGGCAGTTGCCACTGATGATGGACCTTGACCCACTTGTAAGTAACCTTTGTCCAATTCTGAGGCCCAAGACAGGGGGTCAAACTCCAGTGACTGGGAGTGTGCAAAGCCCGACCAGGAATCTCACCCCCAGCTATATTCACACCCTCACTCTTATAGGTGGTTGATGATCCAATGCACCATGATCCCAATGGCTGCATTCAGCTCCGTATGGAAGTAGTGATACCTTGGCGATCAACACTGAAAGCTTTCCCGAATGGTGCCAAAGAGTGGAGCAGGAGTGTGACAAGGCTGCAGAGTTGAGTGTCTGTGTCGGGACGGTGACCCGCACCTGTGGGACGGGGAGCAGTACTGGAATTCCAGGACCTCCTGATCACCAGCATAGTGGGGATCTTCCCACAGTACGGGGGGCTGCAAGACTGAGCATGCCTCTGTACGGCCATGTTATGCAGTTAGCAACCAGCATCTTGAACCCAGTAAGCAATGCCCAGAGTGTGGAAATTGTTGCCTGGGTCTCCGATTGGGCAGAAACTCTGAGTCCAGGGTACAGTGGCTATGGATGGGTGAGCAGAACCATACCAAAAGGGAACTTGGGAGAGACCTAGGGCAGCTTGTAAATTGACCTTGTAAATTGGAGTGATAGCAATAGGATGAAATTTAATAGTGAGAAGTGTAAGGTTATGCATTTAGGGATTAATAACAAGAATTTTAGATATAAGCTGGGGACACATCAGTTGGAAGTAACGGAGGAGGAGAAGGACCTCGGAGTCCTGGTTGATTATAGGATGACTATGAGCCGCCATTGTGACATGGCCGTGAAAAAGACTAATACGGTCTTGGGATGTATTAGGCAAGGTATTTCCAGTAGGGATAAGGAGGTGTTAGTGCCATTATACAAGACATTGGTGAGACCCCATTTGGAATACTGTGTGCAGTTCTGGTCTCCCATGTTTAAGAAGGATGAATTCAAATTGGAACAGGTACAAAGAAGGGCCACTAGGATGATCCGAGGAATGGAAAACCTGTCTTATGAAAGGAGACTCAAGGAGCTTGGCTTGTTTACCTTAACCAAAAGAAGGCTGAGGGGACATGATTGCACTCTTTAAATATATTAGAGGGATAAATACCAGGGAGGGAGAGGAATTATTTAAGCTTAATACCAATGTGGACACAAGGACAAATGGATATAAGCTGGCTAGTAGGAACTTTAAACTTGAGATTAGACGAAGGTTTCTAACCATTAGAGGAGTGAAGTTCTGGAACAGCCTTCCAAGGGAAGTAGTGGGGGAAAAAGATCTATCTGGCTTCAAGATTAAACTAGATGGGTTTATGAAGGGGATGGTTTGATGAGATAACATGATCTTGGTAACTAATTGACCTTTCACTATCAGTGGTAAATAGGTCAATGGAGGGATGATAGGAGTTACTACAGAGAACTTTCTGGGTGTCTTGCTGGTGAGTCTTGCCCACATGCTCAGGGTTTAGCTGATCGCCATATTTGGGGTCGGGAAGGAATTTTCCTCCAGGGTAGATTGGCAGAGGCCCTGGAGGTTTTCGCCTTCCTCTGAAGCATGGGGTACAGATCACAGCTGGAGGATTCTCTGCATCTTGGGGTCTTCAAAATATTTGAAGGCTTCAATATCTGAGATATAGGTGAGAGGATTATTCTAGCAGGGGGTGGGTGAGATTCTGTGGCCTTCATTGTGCAGGGGGTCAGACTAGATGATCATAATGGTCCCTTCTGACCTTAAATTCTATGAGTCTATGAGGTTTACCTGGAGACCTGAGGTCTGCTGGTGCGGGCAGCACCAGAAGAAAGAGAATATCCTGTGCTGCCCAAAGGCCTCCAGAGTCAATGGTGCTGGATCCCTGTCATGCCACTGTCCAAGGTAGTAGGCGCATCCCTGGGAGGGCTATCCCACTCAGTTAAAGCCCAACTCCCACAGGGAGGTGATGAGCCATCCTTCATGGGTCTAGGCTCACCTCCTGCCCTCTCCTTGCCCGTGCAAGCAAGAGAATGACCTCTCCCGGCTTTCTTTCTTGTCCTGATGGCGCTGGGGAGGTGGACTTCTGCCGCTCTGACAGCGGTGCCAGCTGAGCACCCTGCACCAAGGCTATGGTACTGTCAGCATCACTTCCATAAGGAGCACCTTTAACGTAATGTCCCTCTCCTTCTTCGTTTGCAGCTTGAAACTTTACAAATGCAACACCTTTCACTAATGTGAGTATGCCCCAGACAGCGGAGACAGCTACTATGGGGATCACTAGGCTTCTTATACCAGTCGCAGTCCTTGAACCCTGGGAAGAGGGGCATACCTCATCCCCAGGTTAAGTCCAATCATGGAAGCTAAAACTATAACTAATCAATAGCTAAGGGGATTGTAACCAGAGAATAACTATATACAACACAGTTCACAGGCAGCAACTGAGATTGCAATGCCGAATCAGGTAGTGTTCCATGCACTATCACTGGTGGTAAGAAGGAACTGAGGGTGGAGGGGGCCCACAGCGCCTCTTATAACGTGCCATATGGACACCACATCAGGGATTGCCAGAGCCAAGCCCCTACGGATACTGCTAAGGGGAAAAAAATCCAGCATCAATGTATATGGCGAGCACAAATGCCTAACTTGTAATGGACATGAGCAAGCACTCAAAGAAGAATCCTGCATTTCTCTATACAAAGTGTCACATAATCCTTCATCCATTCCAGCCATGTTCCATAGAGCAGGCAACAGCCTGGTAAGTATTAGTGCAGGCTCTAACCTAGCTTAGCAATGGGCAACCACCAAGTATGAGAGGGCCGCAGGAGTTACCCTCTGCCTCAGCGGGCCACAGCAGTCTGTGACCAATTGAGGTTCCACCTGCAGCCCCACAGCCCCTTTACCTGCCCTCCTCCCGTATGTGCCTCTCATGCATTCACTCTCCCTCCTCCCCCCGCCCTGCACTTTTAGAGGGCCATGTATTGCCTGATTTACGCTCCATCCCAACTCCTCCGCCTCCCTCCCAGAGCTGGAATGCTGCGAATCATACCTGTTTCTCTGTGAGAATGACTATCCCTAGGAGCTGATCTTCTAAACCTTTCACAGTCACAGTAAAGTCAATAATGGAGGTGCGAGCACTAATTTCAGGGGTATATGCTGGATTTGGGAGTTTGGTGGTGAGGTAAAGTCTGAAGCCATTCATGACATCTACTTCCTTATCACCAACTTTTACCTTATTGGAAAACACAATGAGATGTTAATGAAACAGACAGATGAGCTGAAAAGCACTGATAGGAATGGTCACAATCTTACTACATATTTCAGAATGTGCAAATTTAATTGTTCCGCTATTGCATTTTTGAAAGATCTAACTAAAAAGCCAATTCTATATTTAGAAAATGCAAAGATAATATCCAGGCAGTGCCTAAAACTACTCATTCATGAACTTGTATGATTCCATAATTTCTGGGGCGTGATGCATGCAATAATTAATTTACAATACAGCAAAAAGGGATTTTAAAGATTACTTTATTTTAATACTTATAATTCCACTTAAGAATAAAAGAGAAAAAAATGCAGGTTTTAAATATCTTGGCTATCCACAAATCCAAACATGAGGCTATCATAGCTGTATAGAATGGGCATTATTTTAATATTTGAATGGACTCTTCTATACTTATTTTTTCTTCTTTTACCTTATAGGAAGAACCAGTTTTGATGAAGTTTTTCTCCAAAACGTGATCCAATGCTGGATCAAGCTCTTCCCCAACATCTTCAATGAGCATTGGCCTTCCCAGAGAAAGACTGTCTTCTAAGTGGTTTCTGAAATACTTGTGATTCAGAGAAGTGATCTAGAAATACAACCACATAGCCAATATATTATGCTGCACTTCATTATGACAGCACTGGTAAAAACAAAATATTTGTATTATGTTTGTTATGGCAATGTCATTAAAAGAGACAAAAGCTAAAGATCCAGGGTAAGGAGAAAGGTGTGATTTCAGAAGTGCTCAGCATTAGTTGAACTACTCTCACTCTCCAAGAAGAACTGAATGGGAATTTTCCATTGAAAACTGCCGATTAATTGACTCTATGAAACAGGGTCAAATATGACACATTTTCCAAACTAAAAACAGTTGAGAAATTATTTATAGTACAAAACTCTGGCATTTTTTAAAACAAAAAAAATCAATCTTTTTAGCTTGAATGGCTTTTCATTTAGAAATGTAAGCTAATTAGACTAAAAAGAAAACAGGTCAAAATCAAAATTGACCAAACTTATCAGGACAAAAACCTTTCAAAATACCTGAAATGAAAATAAAAAAATCTGGGTTTTGATTTGTGAATATTCAATTTTGATTTTTCATTACAATTCATGAAAATATTTGTGGGGCAGAAAAACCATTTCCCACTCAATGCTAGTCATGTGTAAAACTTCTATTAACTTCAGTGGAAGCAAAATTAGGCCAACACTAAGCATTATTGAGTGTCTCGTCCCCCCTACCCTGCAATTGATAATCAAAAGTTCATGCGCTTGACTCAACACGATGGTACTTCAGTTTTGCATTGGTTTTATTCCCCTAGAATAAAAACTGAATATAGCATTCATTAACTCAATCCTAAATTTAATATTTTCCTACATAAAATGATTTACATAGTACAAATCCTATAACATTAACTTTACTGCCCCCATGGCAGGACCAAATACTATCTAGACCATCCCTGATAGACATTTATCTTACCTACTCTTAAATATCTCCAGAGATGGGGATTCCACAACCTCCCTGGGCAATTTATTCCAGTGTTTAACTACCCTGACAGTTAGGAACTTTTTCCTAATGTCCAACCTAAACCTCCCTTGCTGCAGTTTAAGCCCATTGCTTCTTGTTCTATCCTCAGAGGCCAAGATGAACAAGTTTTCTCCCTCCTCCTTATGACACCCTTTTAGATACCTGAAAACGGCTATCATGTCTCCCTCAGTCTTCTCTTTTCTAAACTAAACAAACCCAATTCTTTCAGCCTTCCTTCATAGGTCATGTTCTCTAGACCTTTAATCATTCTTGTTGCTCTTCTCTGGACCCTCTCCAATTTCTCCACATCTGTCTTGAAATGCGGTGCCCAGAACTGGACACAATACTCCAACTGAGGCCTAACCAGCGCAGAGTAGAGCGGAAGAATGTGCTCACAACACACCTGTTAATGCATCCCAGACTCATGTTTGCTTTTTTTGCAACAGCATCACACTGCTGACTCATATTCAGCTTGTGGTCCACTCTAACTCCTAGTTCCCTTTCTGCCGTACTCCTTCCTAGACAGTCGCTTCCCATTCTGTATGTGTGAAACTGATTGTTCCTTCCTAAGTGGAGCACTTTACATTTGTCTGTAGCCAATCTACAACTGCTAGTAGCAAATTTCTCCAAGGGCCAGTGACGGAACGAACATTACATGGGAAGGGCTCTGAGATACTACGGATAATTCCTTCTATGTGTCTGGCAGGTGGGTCTTGCTCACATTCTCAGGGTCTAGCTGATCACTATATTTGAGGTTGGGAAGAAACTTTCCCCAAAGTCAGATTGCTAGACATTCCAGGGTTGTGTGTGTGTGTGGGGGGGGGGGAGGTATTTGTTTGTTTGTTTGGTGGTTTTTTTTGCCTTCCTCTGCAGCATGGGGTAGGGTCAGTCACAGATTTAAATTAGTGTAAATAGTAGATACTCTGTAACCTTTAGTCTTTAAACCAGCTAGACTAGATGATCATGATGGTGTCTTCTGGCCTATCAGTCTATAAAAAGACATGTGCATTTTCATTTTCCTAGGGTTTATGGCATGTAACAAGTTAATTGTGGTCTTTATCAGGCCTTTCATCTACACACTAACAGGAAAATTCTTCACTGGATTATATTTCTAAGATGTCCATTGGAGTGAACATGTTTGCCTGGTTACAATGTAACAAAGGAGACAATTTGCTCTAGTGGTAAATGCTTAATCTACCTCAAGTGCACACTGACTGCAGGCAATACACACCTTACGTAGTGCAGTGTTAGCTATAATCTGGACCCTGACAATGAGCCAAGCATTTTGACAGCTAAGAAAGAGCTACTATAGGGTATGAAATTATTTGCATTCATATTACCTGAAGTTCATTCTTGGTTTCCTTATTTCTAATCCACATTTTGCCCTGAGTCTGTGGATCAATTAACAAAGGATAACGAGCTGCTTTTGTGGCAATAATTCCATTCTGTATTGATAGGTCATCATTTGGCAATCCTTGGAGGTTCCACTCACTGATGGTTGGAGCATCAATCAACATCTCTGTGAGGTTTAGGTTATTGCCAAAGGGAATCTTCCGGGTTTTCATTTCCTTTTGCCAGTCATTTAACAACAGATTGCGGAACTCTTGGTTAAAAGGACCAGAATAGGACAGAAAAGCTGTAGCCAGCAATACATCTCCTAAAAAAAAAAGCATGAGATAGTGAATCCCTGTGGCAGCTCTGTTAGGATAATACATATGCTCGCAGGAAACAAGAGAGATAGGCAAAGCTTCTATTGCAGAACTTAAAAATGCACATATGCTATATTTGCTTTACTATGTTATGTGCAAAATACTGATTTTTTTCCTTCAAGTTTTAATCTCATGGGATCATTTAAAACACTTAGTTTTTCCAAGATGTTCTGAAAATTCCCAGAGTTTCACACCAGGAAGGATCTGTTATTTTCGTTTGCGTCCCCCTAGTTTTTAATCTTTAGCCAGAGGTACGGGAAAGGTCTCGTGCTGATGGTCTCCATCAGCTTTGGGGATTTTCCCCTCTCCCTGCTCTGCAGTGAAAAGCAGGAGTGCAGAGAAAATAGCCATCTGAGGCAGAAAGAAGCAACAGCACAGTGTCTATTGTTGGCAGGAACTACAAAAGCAGAGTTTTCCCCCAGTCACATTGTTGCTCAGTGCAGAGAGCCCATCCTAGCTTGAGAAAACATGGGATGTGATGCAGAAAATACTGTATCCCCAGGAACATCTACGCTGCACACTCACTCTGGGCAGATTAGCAATGACATGCCAATGACATGGTATATATATATATATATATATATATATACACACACACACACACACACACACACGGCTTCTCTGCATACCCAAGCAGAGACTCCCTCATTTTGCTGCTATTTTTAGCAGTATTGATCTCTTCCCTGCCTCTACCCTTGCTGCTGGAGCATTTCCCCAATGTAGACTGCAGTGAAAAGTGGGGAGCTGCTGGGCATTTCTCCATTGCCATCCCCTGCCAGAGCCTTACACCAATGCAGATAGCTACATATCACAGCAGGGATGCAGCTGGCTTTTCACTTTGGCATGTAACTACTCATACCCCATGTGCCAGAGGTGTAACAGTGTAGACCTACTTCTTGTGTCCACTTCACTAAATGGGACAGAAAGCAAGGAATATCCTTGTTTTCAAATATTCCAGAAACCCATGATTTGATTCAATCTAATTCTACAGCAATTATCTAGATGGTATGCTAGTGTACTCATTAGCATCTGCGATCTCTCTTGGACAGGGTCTGAAGTGTTCAACCCACAAGTTTCATACAGCTAGAAGAGAAATTGTTTTTTTCAGCTCAAGAAGCAGGGGCTTGGGTTTTTGGCGCATAAGGACTTCCCATTAATTTCCCAATGGTCTTGGCACACATCATAGCCACTGTTACATTCTACAGGGCTATGGGTGTTACATGGTAAGAGAAGAAAAAATAACATCTGTGAAACTGGTACTTGAACAGTGGTTGTTATGTCCTTGCATTATGTCTGATAGACAAATCCAGCTCAAATGCCCAATAAGAATAATAAAATAGTTAACTTAAATAGTCATGTCCACCCAGCAGTGAAAACTACAGAAATCAAAAGTTTCAGGGAGGTAGCCAAGTTAGTCTATAACAGGCAAAATTTAAAAAACAACAAATAATCTGGTAGCACTTTAAAGACTAACAAAACATGTAGATGGTATCATGAGCTTTCGTGGGCATAGCCCACTTCTTCAGATGACCGGACTTCTTCAGAGGACCGGTCATCTGAAGAAGTGGGTTGTGCCCATGAAAGCTCATGATACCATCTACAAATTTTGTTACTCTATAAAGTGCTACCAGACTATTTGGGGTTTTTTTAAGTTTTTACAGAAATCAAGGCAATTAAAAAGTGAGTTCAACCTTTGTACAATACAGTATTTGTTCCTCGCACTGGTTCTCCACCATCAGGACATTCCCACAAACCAATACACTAATATCTTTCAACACTACCATATTAATTTAAAACCATGACAAGCTGGCAAAGAACAACTATTTTAAAATTCAAGTACAAATTCTGAAGGAACCCCTGCCACTGAAACATTACAGGGAGGCATTCATCCCTGAATGCTGAGTCTGTGGGAGAGAGGGACAAATGCTCTCACTGGTACTGCATCAAGCTTGGTGCTGATAAACTCCAGTCACTATTCTGGAGTTAGTGTGCCTCTACATTGAAGAGAATGTTGGAGAATATCCTGGGTGGAGCAATCTGAACTGCTAGCAAACCATAGGAAGTCTCCTATATGACAGTTGTATTGCGATATGGAAGTAAATATCTTGTAGGTTGAGGGCTGGAAATCCATCTCCTTGAGCTAGGGCTGGAATAATGGCTGCTAGTATAAGCATCTTGAATGTCTGCTCTGTCCTATATTTGTTTAATGCTCTTGAGTCTAGAATGGGTCTCTGACCTCCCTTCACCTTGGGGATCAGGAAAAAAACTTAGAATCTACTAAATACCCAGAAGAAGGGAGGAATGCCCCCAGACAGAGCAGGAATCAAACTAAATTCTTGTTCTTGTTTTCAGTCTTCCTTTTTTTTATCCCAACTGAGAAAAAATAGAAAAATTATAAAGAAGAACAAAAGAAACAAAAATGACTACTACTTATGCTAATGACACATATAAAGAAGGGACCACTGCTCACTCTGTTGGAGACCAAAGGTGGTTGAGACAGAAGTGAGGGCACAGAGGTGTACATACACCTAGAGTGGAGCGCCCATAGGGAGACTATTCAAGGAAGAACCAGGATTTTATTAGCAGGATCTGGAAAAGTTACTTACTGTAAATATAATTATAAGTCAAAATATGTATTGGAAAATTGTACAAAAGTTATTCGACCCTTGAAGAATAAGTGTGGGGAGGATACACTGTATTATTAATACAGAACAATTAATATGTATTTCAGGCACAAATCTTAACATCTTCAGTTATGCAAATTATGCTGCTTCTGTACTAGTCACCATTAACATATCACCTTCTATTGGCTGCACTCCCTAATATTACTATACAAGCATGAAAGTATCATGAGTTACCTCTAGTTTTATATGCTGTACAAGCTATTTTGTACCATACCATGTGCACCTTGCTTTTATGTAGTGTTTCTCACCCAAAGATGGGGAAAAAAAGTTCCTTAGAAAGAGAATTGGTCTTTAAACTCATTTTAGAACTAAAGACACTGAGGAAAGATTAAATGACATGTCCAAAGAAGTCATTTGCAGGGCAGGAATAGAACTCAAGTGACCTTAATTGCACTCTAGTGTATAGTCACAGAGTGAGTTCACAGTAAGCCTGAATAATGAAAAACTATTCTTACCCACAAGTCTCTTGGTTTGTGCAGCAAACTCTTTACTCTGTTCAGTCCATCTCTCTTTTTCACCTGCTAGACCACTTATAAGACTGGAGGCTGTTTGCATCTTGTGTCTGCAGCGTTCTGCATCCTCAAGCAGGGTCTACAGAACACACACACAAAACTGATTGGAAGTTGAAAGAAAAACTTAATCTTAAATAAAACGTTAATGGTATAAGCGTGACTCACAAATAATACTTTAACATTTACTGCATTACCATATACCAAATATCATGGTGCACAGCATACAGTATGTAACAGTAAAATGCTCCATCACTACTCATTAACTTCAATGCACGAATGCATATTTGGGCTTGCTCCATACAACAGTATGCATGGGACCAATGGCACAACAGGATCCAGCCATCGCCACAAACACTGCCACCCACAGACATTGTCAGGACTCAGGGTAGAGTGGGCAGCAGGCAATCTAGCCATACCCAGGGCTCAACCCCCTCTCTGCCCCCGAGCCATATCCCACAGGGGGAGAAAGAAAATGCATACACTCGCCCCGGTGATCTTTAGTCCCTTCCCTTAATGGACAACTCTGTGGCATAGGTGCTGTGTGCAGGATCATGTACTCCAGGTCCCACCGGTGGCTGCCCCAGTCTAAGATGGAGCTGCTGAGCAAGGCTGAACTATTAAGCTTTCTCCGTGGTTGCAAGACTGTCTGAATCTGCATTGCAGAGCAGCTGGAGAACTGCAGGCCACAGATCCATCATGGGAACTCCTGGGCTGGCACAGGTGGGAGAGTCCAGGGCTAAGAAGGACTTAAAGAGATGGCACCTAAAAGGGGAAGACCCCATTCCTCTGTGCAATGTAGGGAGCTTCTATCTGTGCTGCTAGAAATAAGGGAACCCCCTATATTTTATTGTGTGTGGTATGGGTGGGAACAAAGGGGACCCAGCCACTGCCCCAGAGACAGTGGGCCCAAAATCCATGTCTGAATGAATGTATCACGCAGATCTGACCGCTCCAGGAAGATTAACAAATTTACTTCCTCCTCCCCTGTATTATGTGCTTGCCCTCAAGGACCGAAACTAATACCCTTTGAGCCCCCTGATTAGGAAAACTCTAGTTGTGCCCCTTTGTGGGATGCTTTTAATTTGATTCCATTTTTTTCTCTATATGCATGCATGTTAAGTGCTGGTGAAAGGTGCATGACATCTGCTGGCTCGGGAGCTTCAATTCCAGAATTTCAAATGGCTGTGCACAGAACCATTCACATAGCAAATGCAGTGTTCAGTGCATGAAGCTTTGTGCTACACACACATTGGGTTTCAATGGAACAGAAAATTTATGAAAAGCAAAAAGAGGAGGCTTCAAATAAATTCAAATTTTGCTTCCTAAACATTCTCTTCCAAAGAACAATACGTGAGTTTGAGAAGAAGCCCTGTGTTTTGTAGCTGCATAAATAGTATCAAGGACTAAAAGAGTCAAAGAATATCTCAATGTAAAGAATACTGCACCTGTTTTTCCCTCATGGCTTTTTCATACTCTGCTTGTACAAAATCTAATTCAGCTTGCTTGTCATCCAACTCTGCTTGGGCTTTTTGCAGATCTAGCATGGCAGTGGCAAGGCGATTCTCCTGGACTGCCAAATTAGCCTACAAAGTATAGATATGCAAAGCAAATTCATACATCGAATATTTCAAAGAAGCACATCACAATTAGATCTTCACAGAATTATAATTAAAATCTAAACTGCTCTGTCTGATTGAGCTATCACTCAGAATCCTTTCAATTCAATTGTGTGACAGACTGAATTCTGCTGCAATTATGTGGTAAAAAACTTCACAGGTGGGGATAAAGTGCTTCATTCAGATGACTCTCAAAATTTTCTCAGACATGTGTACAAGGAACATGCTTTTGAATTCAAATATAAACATCATAGACCTATGGCTATTCCACGCTCAGTTCATGTTCTCATTCCTTCTTACTCAGTATCATTGTATTCTTTGAAAGGCCTCAAAATACAAAGGAGATAATGAACCCTCTATTCTAATAGACAGTACTAGCAAGTCAATGCTAAAGGTCATGTATTTCCCTAAGTTATGGTACAAGTCCCATGCTTATATTAAGAATTTTATGAATGTAGACAAAGGCTTATAGGTAGGCCAGGTAGTTTTCTTATGCTTTCCCCTGCCTAGTCAGCAGAAAACAACTGAAAAAAACCCCTCCCATGCATGGCGTAGCTAGGGATTCCTTTGATATAGAGGGTTATGAAGCTAAGAGAGACAACTCAACACCATTCACTCCTGGATCCCCTCAGTGTAGGAAAAGCACTGGCAGAAGGCAGCAACGTTTTGCAATCCTAGGGTGTGTCTAGACTACAGGGTTTTGTCGACAAAAGTGAGCTTTTGTCGACAAAACTATACCTGCGTCTACACTACCGCCGCGTTCTGTCGAAAAAGCAGCTTGCTTTGTCGACAGTACTAGTTGTAATCTAGACTCTCTTTTTCGACAGAGGCTTTGTTTACAGTATCTGTCGACAAAGCCTCTGTCGAAAAAGGCGTACAGTCTAGACGTACCCCTACAGTGTAACAATATGGTTTTTCTGTAGCCATATTGGAAGGCCTGTAGCCATATTGGTAGGCCTAAAGCCTTCCTCTGTAGCTAGCTTGAAGAGCAGCAGCTACTAGCTGTAAAGCCTGGATTCACATACTCACACTCTATCTAAATTGCATTAAAATAGTTTCACACCAGGCTGTTAAGAAGGAGATCCTGTCCTAATGGTACCCATTGTCACCAGATAAAGAAATAGATATCAAGATGGGTAGAGAAATCTGGTGAGAAACTGTTTATCAATAGTTGAGGTTGTGGAATCCGCATTCTATGATTATGGTCTTCACTTTCCTATTGTTTGTCTATGTGATCTCTGTCTGGTTTGTAACTGTTTCTGTCTGCTGTCTAATTAATTTGATTAGGTGTAAATCAGCTAAGGTGGTGGGGGTATGATTGGTTAGGTAATTCTGTTACAGAACATTATGATGGTTAGTAAAATTATACTAAAATAATTGGTTACGGTATAGCTAAGCAGGACTCAAATCTCACTATATAAACTGGGGTACAACAAGGAGACCAGCAGAAAAAAGGAAGAAGGAAAGGAAAGAGAAAAGGAAGAAAGGAACATCAAGAAGAAAGAGGGAAGACCTGGAAGAAAAACTCACCTCCAAGACACAGCCTAAGAGCAGAGCTGCCAGAACTCCTCTGCACGACTATGACGTACAGCAGCAAGGATCCCAAGAGACTGACTTTGCCTGGCCAGTGGGGAAGTCTGCCTGCTTTTATCAGGATTGGTGAGCGCAACACTGTATGCTTAACATGTGTATTCTGCTTACTTGGTAATGGTCAATAAATAGAGAATAAGAATATTACAGTGAAACTCCAATTGTCTGGCATCCAGTGGTCTGGCACTCCCAATAGTCCGGCACCAATTGGAACCTGGAAAAGCTCCAGTCAGCCGGACAATTGGAGCTGCTCTGCACCGCTTCCTCAAGTCCGCTGCTGCCGCTGCTGAAACTGACCAGCTGCAGATCTGGGGAAGCGGTGTGGAGCAGAGCAGCTGGGGTGCTGCCGGGTTGGTCCCGCAGCGGCGCCCCTCACCCCCCTGCTTGGCGCCCAGCAGCACCCCAGATGCTTTGCCCCACGGCTTCCCCAAGTCCGCCGCTGCTGAAACTGACCAGCGGCAGACTTGGGGAAGGGCGGGCAGAGCAGCTGGGGTGCTGCCCGGTTGGTCCCGCAGCGCCGCTCAGGTGAGGGGCGGCGCGCCGGGACCAACCCAGGAGCACCCCAGCTGCTCTGCCCCATGGTTTCCCCAAGTCTGCCGCTGCTGAAACTGACCAGCGGCGGACTTGGGGAAGCCGTGGGGCAAAGCAGCTGGGGTGCTGCCGGGTTGGTCCCGCAGCGCTGCCCCTCACCAGCACCTGGTTTGTCCCATGCCGCGCCATTCCCCACCCGACCCTCCCCCCCAGACCCATCACAGCCCCCCTGCCAGAGTACCTCCTGATACTCCGGCATATCCGATAATCCGGCACCCCCTGGGTCCCAAAGGTGCCCGATTATTGGAAGTCTGCTGTACTGTGTAAGGCTCTTTCAGTGGCAAAAGATCCTGCAGACCTACAGGAAATTATGCCCTGAGCCCTAGGAACTGGGTACGGGTGGGTGTCCCTAAAGTGTGGAAGAGATAGAGAAATTTGTGCAGGTAACAACAACAGTCAACTGGAATCATGGTTCTTAGGGGGCCATTCCTGCTGGCATTTGTATAGTTAGCTCACAAGCTGCTCCAGCTTACACTGGTATCCAAAGAAGCCGTAAGGAAAGGTCCCCAACACTGGTATTTTATTTTCCAAAATTCCAGTGTAATTAATTGTGGAGCCATTTGGTTAAGTCAGGATTTACTCAGTTTTGCAGGAAGTTTTTGTTTGGATCTATAAGGCTCATTACTAGACAACTAAATACTTAAACTATGAACATGAAAATGTAGATGTTACTTTTGAAAATTTTGCTCTCAGAACGTCTATCAGAATATAGAAATGGCATGGGCTAATGCCAAGAAAGCACTTCAACTCTGTAGAAACGGTAATGTGAAGTTTCATATGTATTGTGTAAGTGAATTTTAAATCTAATAGGCTTAGTTTATAAACAAAAAGGAGTACATATTTATAACTCCCTGTTCTGTAAACTAATCCTTGGATCTGTAAGTACCTGGTTCTTTCCCTCAGCTGCCTCAGCACCAGCCATAAAGGTTCTGCAGGCCTTCAGTGCTATTCCTTCAGTGCTACCTGCGTAGCTCCTTCATTAGTGGCTCTATGGATGCGTAGAAATGGATGCACAAGAAGTATCAGTAACCAGTTCCCTGTGCTATACCTGTTTCAGTACTTACAGGTATCAAATGTGGTCTGCACAACTTTTTTCTACCCAAGCAAATAGACATGGCTAAATATACACAGGAAGAGATTCTGTAATATAGGGCTGTTCTACTTTATAAAAAAAGCACTTTGGGAAAAATACCTCATAAGTCCCAGTTCCTCAAAATATTCATGCAGATGCTTAAAAGCTTCATTAAACCAGGATGGACTTAGGCATGTGCTTATTGTCACAACTCACTGGTGATCCCCTCTTATGGAATTTGAGCTTTTGTAGTGGTGAGCCCACTTAGGGTGTGTCTAGACTACAGGGTTTTGTCCACAAAAGTGGACTTTTGTCGACAAAACTATACCTGCGTCTACACTGCCGCCGAGTTCTGTCGACATAACGTCGACAAAACTCGGCAGTTTTGTCGACGGTGGTAAACCTCATTCTAACGAGGAATAACGCCTTTTCTTGACAGAGTTCTGTCGACAGAAGGCGTTATTGCATCTACGCTGTCCTTTGCGTCTACACTCTCATGTCGACAAAGTGGCTTGCTTTGTCGACAGAACTGGATGTAGTCTAGATGCTCTTTGTTGACAGATACTGGGTACTGTAGTCTAGACGTACCCTTCAACACATGCTGGAGTTAGTAGTTTGTCTCCATACAGGGCCAAATCCCACAGGCAAAGGTACCGCTGGCTTAGCAATACAGTCTTACCTTTAACGGTAACACTTCTTTGTTGATAGCAAAAAATGCAGCCATAGCTTTGGTCCATGAGCAGAGGCCAGACACATTCCCACATACTCGCTTTGCAGTCTCAATGTTATAGTCTACCATTTCAAAGTAAGGATTCAAAAGCTCCACGACTTCTTCATTGATTGTATCTTTTGGGAATTGCTGGAGACATCATGGAGAGAATAATTTAGCCACACTGTATTACTATACATCCATCAGCTTTTCCAAAGGTGTTTTTAGAAATACACACAATTCATTTGGCACATCCTAATTTATGAATGGCCTGTAATTTCAGCAAATACATAACATAATTATCCCCAATACCTTAAAAAATTATCTGACAGTGAACCTAATCCTAAAATCCTTTCTTAGGCAAAACCCAGATGGGACATCAATAGGCATTTCCTTTGAATGAGAACTGTACGATTATGCCCAGTATTTGTTCCTTCACAACGTGATGGTTTGAAAACCTGTAAGTTCTAAACTGAAATATATAACACTCACTTCTTACAACATTTGCTCTGCTACTACCATTAGACAGCTCATTTTTTCCTCTATGTTTTTGAAGTACCTGCAGGTTCTGTAAAAAGTTTCCTGCTGTCATCAATTTCAGTGATTCCTGCCACGATGGGATGGTGCAGCTTTTTTCCTGGTCCACTTTCACACTGTTCACTTTTCTCTGGAAGAGCAGTAATACGCAGTCCATAATGCGCATAATAAGATGAGGAGGTCGGCCCAGCGTGCGCACAGTGGCAATGTCTGCAGGTTTGATTGTCTATGAAATTGAGAGAAAGGAAAGAGATTATCACTGTTTTTGCTGTAGTAAACCATGTAGTCCATCTCCATGACAGACATCAAAAAAATGAAGGGCATTTACATTGAGTCCATCTTACAGGCATAGTATCTGTTTGGAAAAATTAATTCAACATACCTACCCATAATAAGTTTTAACTTGTTAAATCATCCTCAAGCAGAACCAAAACTAGAAAGATCCAATTCTGAAAGGTTTTATCTGCTGTCTCTTGTGAGCTACTAAGCAATTTTTGCTCAGTAGCACCAAGGAGGCACTCAGTAACTAACACAAGCAAACCTGTTCTGATGGACAAAAAAGAGAAAAAGCTCTTTAAAGAACTGAAGTTTTGACATAATGCTTTTGTTTGCACATATTACAAGCAATTATTAGTGTAACAGAAAGGATAAATGAACCATAGTTTGTGTTAAAGAATTTCACATTTTAAAAAATTAGTTATGTAAGACCACAACCTATCTTCTGCACTTCAGAGTAGTCTTGTGATTTAAAATTGACAAGTCTTGAAGTTAAAAAGAATGGGCACACTGACTAATTAAAAGTCACTTAGCAGCTAAGAAACCTGTAAAAATCAGTATTGCAGTACATATTTATCTGTGCTGCTAGCAAATTCCATTGAATTGTTAGTAGATAACTTAAAATTCTCAAGTCCATGTACATCATAATTTGCCAGATTACTATGAGAAAACCAATCTATACAACAATCACAACTGACTGAAAGGAAATTGTTGCCTGAAATAACGTTAAAATAATGTTACTTAAATGTTTATTCATATATTTGTTAGCTCCTGTTTGTGTGTCTTTTTTCCCAATTGAATCTGTCATGTGAGCAGTTGTAGTCCCAATGAAGCCAACACAGTTCTTTGCTAAGACTGAGAAAACAGTAATATTCTCATGGGAAATGGGTGTCTGTATTTTACAGAGTATAAGTGTCTATGTAGTGTATTTGACATCTGTACCCAAAGCAGTGTTCCCCCACAGCACAGCTTCACAGGTGATTAATCAACCCTGCCAAGTCAGTCAACTCCATGCAGGGAGCCCTGATCCTCTGACTGGGTGGGGCTGATTAATCACCTGTGAACCTGGTACATATTAAAGGGAACACTGACTGAGTGTGAAATTTTATTTGCATTATTTAAATTTTATATCTCAGATGATATTCAAGTTTAATTTACAAAAATTATATTGTCAATTAGTATTAGTAAAACCAGGGTAATTGCATTAAAAATAGCTGTCAAAGAATGAGCTTGTTTGGCAATTTATTTTTTGCCAATCACAGAAAAAACAAGGAAATGATATGGGATAGAAGAAAAATATACCATAGGTAACTGAATTACTGTACATTCATTCTACTGAGGCCTTCTGGTGATACCATAAACCTTGACAGGATAGTTTGAGCGGTTTATACTGTAACCACAACTCCTAGAAAGAATCCCTTGAACCATAATTGTGTTTTATTTTATGATACTTAATAGCTGAATCTTAGTTACAGACCCAAGACCTGTACATGCTACTTGTACATGTACATTCTTACTGTCTCAGGCACATACTACACTGCCGCCTTCATTAGGCAAGGGAGCTAATGTGGATCAAATTTGTTAATATTCAAAACCTTCACATATGCTAATGGAAACCAGGCCATTGGAAAGTTTCTAAATGTTTGATTACAGCTTAAATGGAGCACGAATCTTCTTGTAGAGGTAGTCAAGATAACTTGGAGCCCCATTCCATTCATCAGAGACTTTTTATTGGGAGGATTTTCTTCAGGGGCATCCCACTTATTTATATCTTTGAATGTGACCAGTGGCCTATTATTTCACGCAACTGCAGCATGATTCAGTCTCTGCAACCCCAGGTGTCTTGATCATTTCTGCTTTCAGAAGGCACCTTGCAGATTAAATCTCAAAATGCACTATAGCGTTCTGACATCTTAGGCTATGCCTACACTACACTCAGTTTCTAGCCACAAGATTGGTGGGACACAGCCTTGTCACTAAAAGCAGATGCATGTGAATACTGTTTGTAGGCACTTTTGCTGACAAAATGCTTCTATCCCTCATGAGCAGCTTTCACTTTGTCTGCAGGAGCACACTTCTGCTGACAAAAGCAGTGTTCACACTTGCCCTAGTTGTGGCAAAACTTTTGTTGTTTGGGTGGGAGGGGTTCAAGCACTCAGGAACGATAAAAGTTTTGTCAAACAACTACAAGTATAGCCAAAGCTTTGGTGTGCACAAAAGGCATTATAGGTTGAACCTCCCTTGTCCAGCACCCTCATGACCTGAGTGGTCCCAGACCACAGAGTTTGCTGGACAAGAGGAGGTTAAGGCTCCCTACCCAGGTGTAGGGCTCTGCTGCCTGCCGCCTGCCACTGCATCCAGCTCTCCACCTTGCCAGCCTTGGCCAGGGCTACGTCCCCCACTGTGCCAGCCCCAGACAGGGGCCGGTCCCACTGCCTCCTACCCTGACTGGGGCTGCACCCCACTATGGCGCCGGCTCCGTTGACTCCATGCCTAGCTGGGGCTGCGCTCTCCATTACCAGCCTAAGCCAGGACTGTGCTCCTGACTGCCGGCCCTGCTGCCTCCAGCCCTGGCTGGCGCCGTGCTTCCCCACTGTGCCAGCCCCAACCAAGGCTGTTTCACATCACACCAGCCCCAGATGGAGCTGTGCTCCCCATCTCATCATCCTCAGCTGGGCTGCATTCCAGGCCACTGGCCCCACTGCCTCGAGCCCCGGATGGGGCTGTGCTCCTTACCACCAGCACTGGCGAGGGCTGTGCTCCCCACTGTGCCAGTCCCGCTAGGCATGTGCTCCCCACCACCAGCCCAGCTTGGACTGCACTTCTGAAACTGGGCTGCCGGGGCTATCTGGTCCAACAATATCTGTGGTCCTGTTAGACTATCGATGTTGACTGACCAGAGAGTACTGCATTTTAGAGGTTCAACATTTACTAAAGCAATGAGGAATCCTGTGGCACCTTATAGACTAACAGATTTATTGGAGCATAAGCTTTCGTGGGCAAAGACGAAAGTGGGTCTTTGCCCACGAAAGCTTATGCTCCAATAAATCTGTTAGTCTATAAGGTGCCACAGGACTCCTCATTGCTTTTGCAGATCCAGACTAACATGGCAACCCCTCTGATACTTGACAACATATACTATTATGTGAAGAGAAGAGAAGGTCTCTCAATCACTTTTTCATGACAAAATCAATCCTGCAAGGCTAGTAAGGAGGACAGAGGAGGCTCTGTCTGGCTCTGTCTCCTCCCTACAAGGCAGGTAAGAGGAAGGCAGGGTGTATTTGGAGGAACAATGTGCCTGAGTGAGAAGGGTATTCAGGAGAAGGCTGCTCAAGGGTACAGGAAAGCAGCTGAAAGTCTGAATACTTCTCTGATATGTGCTTGCAGAACGAGGGGTGTTCCCATCACTAGTCCGTACCTCTCACTCATTGCTTTGCTCTTCTGAGGCTCTCATTTCCTAGCACACCAGCTCTCCACTATTGGAACAACAGGTTTCAGCAATGAGAATGGAAGTTATTCTCCACCAAAAATTCTTTGCTCAGTTATTTATCACTGTACATATCAGTGTAAATGCCCACTGCATTGCACAGTACAAAATCCAAACCAGTGATGCTCAGACTGAGACTTAAGTGTTTTTTTAATCTGTCTCCTGCAGCTCTTTGCAGCACATTATATTAAAAAACTACTGTGTCATTTAATTATTAACCAATATCAGTTATTGACCAATCAAGATAATTTTACTAGGTTATTAATCAATTGTAGAATACATGGTCAGTGATTTGCTATGAGCATAACAGTGAATGAATTCACACTACTGTGGCTCTCTTGGGTAATGTTGATCACTAATGAGGCTCCTGAACCACGCAGGTCTGAGTATCATGGATCTAAACTAAACTAAAATGGGACCTTCACTCCCAGTGATGCGCAATGTAAAGTCACAGGCAGAAACGGACATTGCCACTATCAAGGACATACAGAGTGGGCTACTCCATTACTATGTAAACACTTCACAACAAAGATGTCTTTTGCAGTAGTGTCTGAAGCTGGAGACAGAGGGGACATGGGAAAAACTAATGGGAATTGTGTTTCCAAGTACTGGAGATCTGACAGAAGTAATCATGTAGGAAACAAAAGCAGTAGGACAGCATATATAATACAAGAATAACTAAGAAAATTTAAGATAAGAGGGAAGAGGCCTATGTGACAATGGAATAAAGCAGCTTTCCACTCTAGTAGCTCTCCATTCATCAGTGTTTGAACAGAATATTAGTAATGGCATTAGCTGGTTAGCAATGTGATATCAAAACTAAGCAACCAAAGTCGCTTTGACTTATGTGAGCTGAAGTAAGTTTAACATGAAAATTCACACTCAGTATTTAAGTGCTGAAAACATTCTTCTTGTTTTAGGTTTAAATAATCCCTGAGCATATTGCATTTGACAATGTTTATGAGATAAAAGGGAAATGTCTGTCACCTGGCAGGATATGTGGCTCAACCCACAGGCCTATATTCTATGGAGCACATCCTCTGAAAATGGTAGTCCTACTTGGCTCTGTCTTATAATACTGACCTTTAAAGCTGCCTCTGCCTCTTCCAAAGCAGGCTTAGCAGCCTCCAGCTTTTCCTCAGCAATGGCTTTATCTGCTGAGATGCTGTCTACAATAGCCTGGGCTTTATCCTTCACCTTCTGTACCTCAGCTTTCACCTTCTCAGCAGCTTGTGCTTTCACAGTGACTTCTTTCAAAACCTAAAAAAAGGGAGAAAATCAAATATCAAAGGGTATGTCTACACTTGCACCCTCTTTCAAGAGAGGGATGCAAATGAAGACATTCGAAATTGCAAATGAAGCCGGGATTTAAATATCCCACGCTTCCTTTGCATATTCGCGTTACGGCACTATTTCGAAATAGCGCTATTTTGAAATAACAGATGCTGTTAAGACATGGTTATTTTGAGAGAAAACCCTTCTCTAGAAATAACTGGTAAACCTCATTTAAATCCTGGCTTCATTTGCAATTTTGAATGTCTTCATTTGCATCCCTCTCTCTCGAAAGAGGGTGCAAGTGTAGACATAGCCAAAGAGAATACATTGCTTAAAGAATGTGTTGCTGGGTATTAATTTTCCAGGTAAAAACCCATCTGTCTAATTTTATGTTCATAAACTAGCAGGATTTTCAAATAAGGATATTACATGTACTGTTGTCATACAATGTCACAGATCCCTTTTTAACTCCTATTTGACTCCTTCTTCCTACTTTATTCTTTGCCAATGAGAAAATTACAGAAAGTACAAGAAGTTAAAGAGTACGGAATGTGCAAAGCTGTGCCTACCATGTCAGCTTTTTCATTAGCAACCTGAAGCTCCTTTTCTTTAACCTCCAGCTCTTTGCTTAGAGCAGCCACTGATTCAGATGCCTCTTTCAATTTCTCTAATCCAGTATTCATTCTACAATTTAAAATACAAAACAAAGAGCATTACCATTTCCTCTGCTATTTTAATATTCCCCTTCTCATATTATTCTACTAACAAGATGAATAGGAAAGCTACTGCCAAAAATGTTTCATGTCAAGGAAATTGGTACAAAAATTGTCATCCAGCTTTTCCATTATGTAACTTTCCACTACTATCATATATGAGTGTTTCACTGGTTAAACAGAAATTTTCTGTTAAGAGCACTCAAATGGAGAAGAGCCCAATGGAACTCTTAATGCACACAATGACTAAAGATGATTGAATAGGATTCTTGGGCTCAAGACTAGAGAGTGAGTGACAGATAACCACCTAGCACGGTGTTTCTTAAACTTTTTAAGACCGAGCAACACCAAACAATAATTTTTTTTTTTTTATGGGGAACACCAAGGATTTTTTCTTGAGTAAAAAAAAAAAAAAAAAGTTCGGGGGGAAGTCGCCTGCCCCTTTAAGGGTAGCCATTTTGAATTCTGTTGTTCTCCGTGGCACACCTCCGACTGCCTCACGGCACACCAGTGTACCGTGGAACACAGTTTAAGAAACAATGACCTAGGGGAACACATGTCCTATGAAAAGGTGTTTTCCACACTTCTAACTAAAACCTTCTGTCTGAAGTAATTCTTGAAACTGTGAAATTAACAATTACTTCCAGGAAAATAAGTTAAATATAGTATTCAAATTTTGAAGTCATTTCTGATTTGCAGTTCACTCAAAGAAGTCTAATTTTTAGATGATGGGAAGCATTTTCTGATAATTAGGATCGTTAGAAATATATCATAATTAAAAAATTAGACATCCAATCACTGGACATTTTTTCTGGATAGATTTTCAAAAGTATCTTGACCCTGTAACTTGAACGATGTGATATTAAATGAATAAATACAAACATTAATTTCAAGACTGAAAAGCCTACCTGAACAAATATCGAAAGGTAATACCAAACCCAAGTGAGGCTGGGAAAATGCATAAACTTTAAGGACAGAAGGTACCAATAGGTCATCTAGTCTGATCTCCTGTATAGCATAGTCCATTACATTTCAGTAATGCCTGTGCTGAGTCCAATAATTTGGCTAATACACACTGTGGGTGCGTCTAGACTGGCAAGATTTTGCGCAAAAGCAGCTGCTTTTTGCGCAAAAACTTGCCAGCTGTCTACACTGGCCGCTTGAATTTGCACAAGAGCGCTGACTTTGTACTGTACAAAATCAGTGCTTCTTGCACAAATACTATGATGCTCCCGCTCAGGGATAAGCCCTCTTGCGCAAGAATACTTGCACAAGAGGGCCAGTGTAGACAGGGAAGGAATTTTTTGCGTAAGAAAGCCCCGATGCACAAAACAGCGATCGGGGCTTTCTTGCGCAAAATCGCATCTAGACTGGCCACGGATGCTTTTGCGCAAAAGCACTTTTTGCACAAAGGCACCCGTGCCAATCTAGACGCTCTTTTGCGGAAATACTTTTAACGGAAAAACTTTTCCGTTAAAAGCATTTCCGCAAAATCATGTCAGTCTAGACGCAGCCATTGTGTATACACGTTCCAATCATGATCTGAAGACATGAAAAATGGAGAATCCCCCCACTTCCCACCTTGGTTAATCACTGTCACTGTGTCTTATTTCCAAGTTGAGTTTGTCAGCCTTCAATTTCCACCCAATGGTTTTCGTTCTGCCCTCCTCCAGTGAATTAAAGAGATCTCTAGAACCTAGCATTTTCTTCCCCTGAAGGTCATTGTCAGCTTTTGAAAAACTAAACAGCGGGAGCTTATTATATGTTTCTGTAAGGCATTTTCTTCAGCTCTTGAATCACTTTTGTAACTTTTGGCTGCACTAATTCTTCAGCCTCCTTTTTAAAGCTGAACCACATTCAGTATGCCAGTACTCATTATCTATACCACATACAGCGCTAAAATCATCTCCCTACTCCTATTCACTACTTCCTTTCTATAGTCCCAAGAACCTTGCTAGCCCTTTAACAAGGAATTAGGTATTATAGAAGACAAACAACTGAACATGACCTCCCATTGCAATCCTGTGACCAAGTCACTGCTCTTCAGGAAAGCTGAAGTATTACATAGACAAGAAAATGTTAGGTTTCTTGCCTGCTAAGCAGAAAGATACCGGAATATTTAGGCAGCATGAATCACCAGGCACAGCAGCACAGAGCTGCCAGTGACAGAAACAAAGAACTTAGTTATTTAAGATATAAGAAAAGGAGAGGATGTGAAGAGTAGCAGAACAGAGCTGCCAGGCTGACTGCAGGCTAGGGAAGTAGATGATGACAAGCATTAAAGACAAGTCTTGGACAATGCACTGATCTGAGATGTGCTAGCTGGGAAGGCTACGGATTTTGTCTGGCCTTAAAAGACCATAGCCTTTACCAGAAAGGCAAGGTGGTAGATTCATTTGACAACCAAGCTACAGTATGCACTGTAGAAAAGTAAGCTATAGTCTGATTCCAAGCTGAAGGTGTCCAATACCGGTTGAAATCTTTTTTAATTGCAAAAGTAGCCTGGTGCTGCAGGAGCCATGGAGCTTAATTTGCACAACATACCTTGATGCACACACTATTTTAAACATACTTTAAAATGAACTGTGAAAACACTTGGTTTGATTTAAACAACATATTTGAAAATTATCTGGATCACATCAAACTACCTTGTTTAGTTTTCTAGAGTAGAAAGTTCCTCATCCTGAACCTGCAGAGAACCATGAAAGTGGAAAGCATGGATCAGAGGAATGAGATGATCCACAATTCACAGAAGGGTTAATGCCCATGTGTTTCTCATAAAAAGATGAGAATTTTAATAAGAAAGCACCCTTCTCATAAATTAGCTGTACTTTTGAGTGTAAAATCATATCACATGTACATGTGTTCCATTGCTCATGTGAAAAATACGGAAACAAGAGCTTACTTGTGCAATGTAATGTCACTGACAAATGAATTGCTCTGAAAAACAAACTAAGATTCACGTTTACTTCCCCGTTAAGTACCACTTACGTGATTTCATTTTTATAGATTTAAATACTCTAACTTGTAGGTGCAAAATGGTCTTAATAGTGGATCAAATTTTATTAATACCAACAGAATAAAAGACCTGAAAAGAAAATTCAAATCCAACATCAGTTTTTTCTTTATAAAGTGATCAGAATCAGCAATTGAGGTTACCACTGATTGCCATGAATTGTTCTGTATGCATTCAGGGAGGAAATGAAAGAAAAAAGGAACAAATAAATCATTTTACCTATTGGCCAATGTCCGCACTTCTGCATGCTTTTCTTTGTAGATAGCTTTATATCCCTGAATAAAGGACAGGTAGGATTTTGGAGTCACATGTGTAGAACGTCTATATCTCTGGAAGTAGTCAACACACTTCTCTGCTACCCCATCCTGGAAGGAGCCCATACACTGTACCACCTCCTTCTTGATTTCAATGGTGCAGTCAATTTCATATGATGACAGGAAGTGTTCAGATACTTTAGAGAAAGGAAAAAAATTGTGAATTGACCTATTGAAATTAGCTTCTTTCATGCAAATATTAAAGAAAACTTCTATGATGGCATGCTGCTTGTCAGCAATATAATGAAGAAGAGTTTTACCTAATTTATCTATCAGGTTTTGAAATGCCACTGAACTCAACATAATTTTCTGCAGTGTATGTGGGTCAAACAAGTGACAAGTATTTAAATAGCTTTTTATTTATGAGAGTCAATATGCAAACATGCATAGTCCTATCTGCATCAGAGTACTGAATAGATTCAGCAACACTTGTTGGCCAAAGACAACATCTGCAACTAGATTCTCCACATCAGGTTCTGAATATTTGGGACGGAATATTATTCTCTTCTGCACATCTGCCTGGAACTCTAGATATTAAGAGCCAACACATCTGTTTTAGAGAAGGCAGTGAAGGAAACTTGGAGGGTAATCAATTACAATTTAAAACTCGTTCTAGGTTCTAAAAATAAACTATTTATTATTCGCTTTTGATCTTATATTTGAATAACCAAAAAGCATCTTTAAGGATGAAAGATTTTTCCAGTATCATATTATAAATAGTTTTAAATAATAGATATCAGCCTTTAAAAAAGAGACACAAGAGAATCTTTTATGATCCTGGGAGTCACGCACTACACTATTAACATCAGCAAGAACAAAGAAAAGCTTAAATCCAATATTTTATAAGTTAAAGAAGCTTGTCATTCAAAGTGATTATAGAGCTTGATTTAATTAAATTTCCAGTTTCAGTATAGCAGGACTCCAGAGAAGCAATCAACACACACCTGCAATTAGTGCATCCTTAGGCCACCGGCTGAACCAGTCTGTAGTGCAACCTGAAATAAGGGCTGGGAACTTCAGGGCTCTGTTTCGGAATTTTTCACCTACTGGTGAAAAACAAAGTACTACATGTAGGTTCTGACGGACTCTGGCCATGAAATACTCATACAAATTTTCATTGGTTGGAGGTCGCCGTGGGTGCTCCTTTTTCATGACAGGTATGAGGTCACTAGTGATCTCATCAATTTCATCACGTGCAAACAGGTTGGAAACCTTAACAAAAAGAAGCAGTTTTTAAAAGCTGTTGGTGTGCCATGGTGATTGGAATAAAGTACTGTGGAATGAAGTACTGTAATGCTAAGTAGGTGAATACAATTCTGATACAAACACAATAGGCCCCTGAGTCTACACAACTTCATCAGTTTTATGTCATTGACTCTATCAAAATCAGTGGAGTCACACTGGCAACAAACTGGTCTAAGAAAGGAGAATCAGACCCACTATGACTAATTTTATTGCTGTTTGAATACATTCAAGTTAATTTCCCTCCTTTTAGTGTTAACTAATTAAAACATCTCTCTAGAGCAGAACCTGTCACCCTAAATATAAGGTATGTTAGTAATTTTAGATATAACTTTACCTCCATCCCACACAAGCCTATTTTACTTCTGAAAGTTACTAAAACTCTGAATGAAGCAAAAACTTCATACATGTTTAAGAAACAAAATTCATGTTGTTTCAAATCTCCTATTTCTATAACATAAAAGACCTGATTCACACATGTTCATTCTAAGGGATTTCATTCTTAGGGATTATTTCTGCATTAAATTTCTACAGCTTTGCCTCACCACGAAGAGAACCAATTTATATTAAAATTCCAGTGCAGCGTATCACTTGAGACGACATTTGTATGACAACATTTGTGAGACTACCTGTATACAACTGCTTCTATGACGTCTAAGTCTGGGTCTATACATAAATAACGTAGCTGGAGTCAACATACCTTAAACTGAGCTTGGTGCATCTTCACAGTGGGAAATTGACAGGAGCAAATGCTCCTGTTGGCTTCCCTTACTCCTTGCGACAGCGAGGAGTACCAGCGCTGACCGGGAGTGCCCTCAGCATTCAATTTAGTGGGTCTTTACGAGACCCACTAAATCAAATTCCAGAAGATCGATCTCTGGTGTGGCAAGCAGACACGTGGCTGAAGAGACTACTCACATGAATCAAGCTATCCATAATCAGACATTCTCTCTGCTCCCTGCTTACAAAACCAAAAAGGGCAGAGAAAAGGATTAAAGAAACAAATAAGCAAAAATTGCACCTCTCCAGATGATAAAACATTATTCAGGTATTCCAAGAAAGACTCATCTTTGATTTCATTATCTGTAAAAATAAAGCTGATTCCCTTTCCTTGTAGCCCTGCTATCTTGTACAAGAGCTTCAGGTCTTCCATCAGGTTTGAAGTGTTGTATGATCTAGAGAAAAATACAATTGTGTTGCCATTCAAACTTTCAAACTAGGATGTTGGTAAGCAAATGTTCCTGGCAAAAATATCTTTATATTTAATATACAAATTATGCACTTGTGCTCAAGAATATCCATTTAGAGTGCTTAAAGAGCCACAGGCCATTTCAAGTCTCAATTTAAATAAACATATTCAATTTGTAATTTTGTCATCATTTCTTTTTTACGAAGAGGATAACATTCCTCACATTTCTCTGTTACTGTTCAAACACTCCCACAAACACAAATGGGATTAATGATGCATAGCAAACAAACCAACCACCCAAAATACACTGTCAAATGCACAAGATAAGCTAAATTAAGAACATATTTTACTCCAGGCTTTTCATTATAGTAATCTTAGGAGTTAGCCTACTATTTTTTGCTTGTTTAAAAAAAGATAGACTGGGAGGACACATTACATGTCAGTATAGAAAATAAAGGCAAATATTTTTAAAAGGCTCTTAAGGATTCATACATTTTTATTCTGAACTGTGGTTGCTACTATGTGCTCTCCTTCTGGAGGCAATCCAAATCACAGAAATCAGAGTACATGTTTTTAAAATACATCTTCTTCAACAACTTACCTTGTTAAAGTGATCTGGAATGTAGCATAGTCAGCTATGAATGATGCCAGTTTGGTCAAGCTCTGCTTTCCTGAGCCACCAACTCCAACTAGGAGAGCATTTCCACGAGGGGTGCGAATCACACGAGAAATCTACAGATCAACATGGCAGTTTGTTGCTCACTATATGGAATGTTTTAACCTGAACAATTTAAGTTACCATAGAAATGGGAACCTTAGAATTAATAAGAAGAACCTTTGAATTATCACACTTTTGTTAATTACAAATCTTTTAATTTTGAAAAGCTCTTATTTGTATGAAAAACTGATCATGTGTGAACACAACATAGCACAGGAAGTAAGTACCCTTTTCACTTTACAGTGTTGTCATGTCAGAACATATTCCTACAGGATTTCCAGTAATGCCATATAAAGCTTATGATCTATGTCTCCCTTACACTTAACTGTAAAATTAACATTTTTATTTCACATATGTGTAAATCAAAAATAACTCATTAGTCATCAGAATTACTGGTGTTGTGTCAGAAAGAGAGTTATTAATGCAGCTGAAAAAGATTGGTAAAAAGGAGGATAGTTTAATTGATAAAACCCTGGTCTGAATGCAGGAAGCTTAGGTTCAGTTCCTTTGGACACCTCATTTAATTTGTTCTTTTGAGTTAATCTTCCATCCAGTCTTCAATGGGTATCATGAAGATAAAATCCATTAATAATTCTGAGGCACCCCAATACCATGGTCATGACACTCACTAAGAACTTAGTTAGATAATGT
Source organism: Rafetus swinhoei (assembly GCA_019425775.1). Lineage (NCBI taxonomy): Eukaryota > Metazoa > Chordata > Testudines > Trionychidae > Rafetus > Rafetus swinhoei. Next base: position 134,278,120 of record CM033424.1, on the reverse strand, counting down.
GACCTACTCCACAGTTTTAAGAAGCACAATCTTCTGTTTTCACAGTCACCTTCACTGTAGTAGTGCCATTTTTATTTATTACTGGGCTAGAAGAACATTTCACAGTGGAGCTCCTTTTCCTTCCCATCTCACTATTTTAACCAACAACAGTGGTCAGATCATGCCTCACATTTCCCTTCAGATCTAGCCCTGTCTTAAGGGCACATCTACACGTCGAGATGGAGGCATGATTTCCAACTTAAGACTTTTTCTTAGAATGCTAGTTTGATGAGAACTACACAGGTATGTCTCATGTCTTGGAAATTACATAAACTTTTTTGGGTAAAACTCACTTCATCAGATGCATGAAGTGGAAATCACAGATAGATAGATAGATAGATAGATAGATAGATAGATAGATAGATAGATAGATAGATAGATACTAGCATATCAAAAGAAGAGAGTTACTTATCAAGTGTATAGGTTCTGTAAGCAATCAACACCCTTCTTTTGATATGCTAGTACATTATATATATTCCCCTGTGTGATGGTGTGTACGAACCTCGCACTGAGGCTGCAGGGGTTAAGCCTGGTTACCTGGCCAAGAAGGCCCCACCCCCAGAGCCTTGTTGGCCATGCTATAGCTGGAGGACAGCTACAAAGGCCTGTGGAGCAGCTCAGTCTGGGCTGACCACCGATGAGGAAGGAGGTGCCACAGGAGGTCCGGAGGGAGACATGCAGATCCACCCAGACGCCATCACCAGGCAGCAGGGAACCACAGCAGAAGCCCCCAAGCTGGAAAAAGAGACGGAGCAGAGTACAAAAGAGAGACTTGATAGGAAGTAGCCCAGGGTGGGCAGTTGAATCCCACGTGCTCAGCGTGTTTCAGCTGGATTCCCTGCCGAGCTAGTGGTGGTCCTCTCCACCACTGACAGGGCACTGAGCTGGGACCTGTTACCTGCCCTTAGAATCAGCCAAGGAATAAGCCGTCTGAAAGGGTGAATTAGAGCAGCACCGAGGCTTGTTTATTTGTACAGATTCTTAATGGTACAGGAATACTCACACATGCATCACATTCATGAGGGTAGCTTGGAGGCAGACTGCAAGCACACCGAGAGTTAGCTTTGATTTCACAGGTGGCTGAGGCTGGCCAGGCGACAGATTCCTAGAGATGGGCCGCGAGGTGACAAGAGTCCCCCGAGTCTCTTCAGATCCACGGAAGGGCTCTACCGCTTCCTGTCCAGTCCCAAGTCTGGCGTGCTGTTACATCTTTTCCAAGAAGAGAACCCCCCCCAGCCACCCAACACATCAATTTATGCACTTTGCAGGATCCTTCCTCATGGCCAGAAAAGGTAACATATGCATTACTGTTTTATGATTGGTAGTTTTAGAGTTGTGGACCCTCAGGTGGCTGATAAGGTGGATCCTAGAACCACAAGTTCTATTACAATGAGGACAGATGTTTCCAGGTAGAGTAGGAGGCTGTTGACCATGACTAGAAGACAGCCTCCCTTTCACCCTGCACCTCTTCTCCTCCTCCGCTTGTCAGCAGGCAAATTCAAAATGCAGGGAGCCATTGCGTAGGAATTCTCTTCATTCTGAACAATGTTGGGCAAGTGCCTCCCAAGTGTCAATGTCAATATTGCACTTCTTTCAGTTTTCCTTTAGCAAGTCCTTATAACACTTCCATATAAGTCCTTCCACATTACGATATCCTTCTTTCAGCTGAGAAAAAAGGATCTGTTTTGGGAGGCACTGGTCTGGCATCCGAACAACATGACCAGTCCAGTGAAGCAGCTGATGGATGATCATTTCCTCAATACTGGTGGTCTTTACCTCTTCCAGAACACTATGGTTATTGCACTTGTCTTCTTATTTGATCTTTAAGATCTTGCAGAGGCAGCATTAGTGATACCTCTCAAGGACTTTCAAGTGATGTCCATAGATTGTCCAAGTTTCAGACCCATTGTGATGGATAGCAGTAGCACTGGACAGCACCTGGTGACTCGTGGTTAACACTCAGGTAGCTAGCAAGGGTGCTGGCAGGGGGCCAGAAGAACCAATGGGGATACAGTGCTGAAATTTGAATTGGATATAGATACCTAGTCTGCTCTTCCTTTATGGGGATTTCTAAGCAAAGGGCTGGAGAGAGCAGCTGCAGGGTTCAGAATTACCATCCCTGTAAGAAATATTGAACATGCGAGTGAATGGGATCTTGAAGTACAGATCAGCATGTATTGTGAGTAGAAGGAATAGTGTATCTAGTCACGACCAGGGTATTTTTATTTATTTTGGTTGTTTGGTATAAACGTCTTTGTGTGAATCCATGCATTCCCTCTCCCATTCACTATCTAAGAGTTGTTCCCAGAGATTTTTTTCTGTGTTTTAATTGGTTTTACGTAGTTGCTCTGTATACCTGGCAACCAAGCATGCTTTATCAAGTAGATCTTTTGTTAGTTAACAAAAATCACTTTTTTAAGTTGATGATTTGATTCTTGTGTCCTGGAAAGTAACAGGGGGTCCGTGTGTGTGTATTTGCCTGCCTAAGACTGGGAGATCAGCTACCAGAGACTGCAGCTTGTTTCTCTCTTTTCTTTATTCAAGCTCTTTTGAGGCAAAAGAGCTTGGGGTACCCCTAGAGATGGAATTCAAGTGTTCCCTCCTGTTTTTTTAGGGTGAAATCACTTGATGGTGGCAGCTTTGGGTTTTTTTTTCGGAGATCCAGTGTATCTGTGACTCTGAGGAGTTTTCTTTGTAAGCAGAGCCAATAGATGCAAGATATTTAAGGTCTTTGCAGGCCCTCACCTTCTGTATTCAGAGTGCCAGAATAGGGAACAGCCCTGACACATACAATAGTGTTGGGAAAATGATGGTTTGATAAACAAATAGTTTGGTGTCTGTTTGAATGTTGTGATCTTCAAAAACCCTGTGCTGTAAATGAGCAAAGGCTGCACTGGCACAGCTCAAATGATGTTGGATTTCTACATCAATATCTGCCTTGGGTGAAAGAACTTCCAAGGTAGAGAACATGATCAACATTTTCCAGTGTCTCTCCATTGATTTTAATACATGGGGTGCATTTGGAGAGGGCTGATGGAGCTCTTTGGTTTTCTTGATGTTGAGGGTGAGACCAAGACATGCATAAGCATCAGCAAAGACATTCAAGATCGTCTAAAGATCTCTCTCAGAATGGGCAAAAACTGTATTGTGGTCAGCATACTGAAGTGCCACGAGAGAGGTTGTGGAAATCTTACACTTAGTTTTCAGCCTGCCAACCCTAAACAGCTTTCCATCCATTCTGTAGATGATTTCAACACCAGCTAGGAGCTTCCCAGCAATTAGGTCGAAAATGACCGCAATGAAGTCTGCAAACATGGTTGGGGTGATCATACAGCCCTGTTTGATTCCTGTTTGTATACTTTGAAAGGTTCACTCTGGGAGACAGCACTATTCAGGATAATCACTTTCATGCTGTCATGAAGCAACTTTAGGACACTGATGTATTTATCAGGACATCCAATCTTCAAAAGCACAGTCCAAAAGGCATGGTGATTCACTGAGTCTAACATGGCTACATGCTGAGACTTAATCTATGTAGTTTATCCAATAGATGGCTAAGAGGTGACTTAATCATGGGTCTATTAGTGCATAATCAAACTATAGTCTATATAAGAGACATCTGACAGTAGACTTTTCTCTTTAACCTAGCAGAAAAATGCACAATGAAATTGCCATGCTCAACTAGGTAAATTCAGATTAGAAAAAAGGTTCACATTTTTAAGTGAAGGCAATTAGCCATTGGAACAATTTACTTAGGGTTTTGTGTGATTCTATATCAATAGAATTCTTTAAGTCAAGATAGGATCTCTTTCTGTCAGATATGAATATAGCTCAAACAGAAGATATGGGTTACTGGTTGAGGTTCAATGCCTATGAAACCAAGCAGGTAGTCACAGTGGTACCATTTTGCCTTAATCCATGCATGTATGCATTTACTAACATGTAATTCTATTGGATTAGGATTTGGATGAAAATGTATTCCAGCACAAGATCATCACCACTAGTTATCAGACAAAAACTTACTGGCAGAAACTCGCTAATTTACTCTTATTTTTTCAGATTACCCAATTTTTAATTCATTTTTCAATAAACACAAAAATGCAATTTTCAATAGTATATCGAAGTTGGGAGAGCTATTTTGACTAGTGGAATTTAGATATGTTTACTTACTACTTGCTAGAATTTTTACTACATTTTGTTCAATTAATGTTATTTAGTTCAAAGTAATCTAATATAGGACCTCACCTCAACTTTAATTAAAATAATGGTTGAGAAATAGGGCTAAGCCCACTGTGCAGTTAAGAAATACTGGGTTTGCCGTTTACAAGGGAAGACTTAGGGCAATATTACTTTTTAGTAAGCCCTTCAGAGTTCCATTATACTTTGAATTAATCATCTGTGTTCAGTAATTATAAATGAGTTTCATGTTCTGAGGTTTGATAAAACAAGAGAGCACACTGTGGAAATTTGGAGCTAGACTTTGTCCCCATTCTAAATGGTTATGTAGCTGAGTAAGGCTGGTCTTCCTCATCCTTAGAACTTTGGTCCTCCACCATCAGTGGTTTTGTCATGATGGGCAGAATGAGGGTGGGAGGAAACAACATTATTTTCTACAATCCAGTAAATATAAAAAGGCAAAGAAAAGCACTGTATGTAAAACCATGGTTTCACTTCCATTCAACTGAGGGAAACTCCAAGGAATTGTGTTTCCTTTGGATGCCTCATCAGTCTGTATTTGGAACTATTGTACGTCTAGCCTTTTATATTTATAGCCTTGTGTTATTTTACTTTAAAACAGAACCAAAATACAAGCTTGTACCCCACTTTATTGGAGAGAATAACTGAAATCCCACATGATTACAGAGATTAAAATCTTCTATAAAGTCAAACTTCTGGTAAGGAAGGAAAAGGTGTGCATCCTACCTTGACTAAATGAATCATTGCATCTTTGAAGAATACCATGTCGAGATGTGCACCCCGGATGCTTTCATTGTATGTTTGTAGAAACATATTTAAACGATCTCTTAAGTGAATAAAAGATTCAACTGGCTCATAGATTTTAGGCACATGAAAAATAGTTTCTTCTGGCTCTTCACCTGTTAGAAGAGGTGAGAGCAAATTATTAACAGTGGAAATTACTGAGGAGGGTTGAATATTTTCTACAATGAGGATTACAGGGATGGTGAAAGAACGTGTCCACTTTTTCGGAAACTGTTCCAAAAAAGCGGACACATTCCTTGGATGCAATATCCCAGAAAAGCTCTGCAGTCTAGACATAGCCTGCAACTTGAGACCATTGCTTCTTGCTTTGTCATCAGACACCATTGAGAACAGCTTAGCTCCATCCTCTTTGGAACCCCCCTTCAGGGTACTTGAAAGCTGCTATCAAATCCACCCTCACTCTTCTCTTCTGCAGACTAAAGAAGCCCAGGTCCCTCAGCCTCTCCTCGTAAGTCATACACCTTTGCCCTCTAATAATTTTTGTTGCCCTTCATGAGCACAAGGACCGATCTTAGCTGCCAACATTAGCTCAACAAAAGCATAAACAAGAGGTGGGGCATGGTTCTGTAAACTAACCAGAAGGCATTAAAGGGTGTTTATAATTCTGAAGTCTTTTTATATAAGCATTTACTGTATCTTTCCCTTCCAAGCTCCACTGGTAATTTATCACAGAACACCATTATCTCTTCTTGCATCAAGTTTCTGCAATTACCTGTTGCTTCAGGTGGATCCCTTAAGAAGTCAACGAAGTAAGCATCAGCTCCCGACTCCACTAAATCCTTTTTCGCTTCGCCAAACTCCTCCTCAACCAATTTTGCCAGAGCTGTATTGAACCAATCTACATCGGCTGGGGTTGTGAAACGATCAGCAATAACACACTTACATTCATGCTTCCACAACTTTATCAATACCTGTTCACAAACAAACATTTCAATTGATGGAGTTTGTAACAGATGCTGTTCCGTACAATATCACATTACGTCTCAACAATATAAAGTAATGCTTTACTCCTTATTAGGGAGGCTAAAATAGTATTCTTTGTCAGACTGATTCAGCTGCATCTCAGATTAAGTGTATGTCCAGTTTGCGCAAAGAGAGAGAGAGAGAGAGCACAAGCATACATACTCACATTCAGAACAAAGTCTAACCTCCCAAACTATGTAGTACATAATTATGTCCTCAATTATTGCATGTCCAAAAACAGACTTTATGAATGCCAAGCATATTTTTACAAGCAAATTCAACAGCCAACTACCCAACTTGCTAACAGATGTATTTCCCACTCAAATTTTTAGTGTTTATGCAAAAGCAGGAGTCCACACTTTTATATGCTACTGCTGGTAGTACCATCAGTTGTCAGTGCCAGAACAGGAAATGGTGGGATGATGAGAGGGACAGTCACTGCATTGACAATTCAACTTTGTATTTACATTAAAGAAAACTGGTTCCTCAGAAGGAAAATTAAAAATTTAAGAGGGAAATATTTATGTCAAGTTTCTTATTTTTCACAAGGAGTATGGATCATAATGAAATACAGGCAGACTTGTTACAATTCAAAGGGTTAATCCCTCTTCCCTTTGGGACACATCTGCAATCTGGGGCATGACTGCGGCATGGGTAGACATACCCATGTTAGTTGTACACACACTAACACAGCTAGAAGTAAAAAGAGTAGGTGTGCTAGCACAGCAGCCTTCGGGGGAGGGGAGGAAGGCTGCACAAGCATACTGAGTATCCCAGGTGTATGCACGCACTGCTAGTCCATGCAGAAGCTTGTGCTGCTGTGTCGCCACTGCTACTTTTGGCAGTGCCACTGCAGGTAAAGCTAGTATCGCTTTGTCTATCCATGCTGTAATTATGCCTCCGAATGAAGTACGGACATACCCTTATAAGCTTTAAGCAAAAAAATCAACTGTCTGCCCATCACATGGCTTGAAAACCTCATGGCATGCTATACCTTAAGAACAAAATGATCTGCCACTGAATAGCATGTAATGTATGTTTATAAAATGGAGTATTTTTAAAAGCTTGATTTTCTCCATAATTTTAAAAATGGATATAAGCTAACATGTATCAGTAAGTATAACAGAACCTAAAACTGATGCAGATATTGTAACCAGCTAGCTTCTGTTCTTTTGCTACAATATATGCCCATAACATGTTTCGGCATCTTAGCCATTTAGCCTTTTGGATTCACATTTTTGTTTAATCACAGATGCTTATTATTCATTATTTAAATTGAGAAAGCAGCTTGGAGTCCCTGACATCACTGTCCTATGCAGAGTCAAACACCAAACAAAACCATTGAGGATCTTATAATTTAATAAGAATAAGTGATAACACGCAGACACAGGGTCTTCCTAGTGTATACTGACCCACCAAAGAATCCGTTATAGTCTTCATTCTCTTGCTTCTTTATATGCCAACTCCATGAAAAAGAGTTGTACATCACTTACATTAGGTTCCCTGATTACTTCCGATGTAGTATTTAGCATCCCTTGCCAAATCCTCGAGAGATCTCGTAAATTGAAGACGTAATGGAACTTGGCTGGTGTGGGTAGCATTTTGATCTTGGTAATTTGCCATAACCTGCGTGTCAGTGGCACCAGTTTGGCTACTGATGTTCTGACCTCTTCTGAGAAGCCCCGCTGGCCACAATAATGCCCTACTCCAATCACACCTGGGGAATGCAAATTGATAGTTTAAAGGGCAGTTACGTCTTTTCTACACATTGCGCTATTCTGGAACAGCTATCCCCAAATAACTCTGAACATAGACAACCAGCACACATAAGACAGCAGAACTCTTTGCACCTTCACCTCATGTCCCCTGACATAAAAACAGAATCACAGAATCACAGAACACTAGAACTGGAAGGGACCTCAAGTGATCATCAAGTCCAGTCCCCTGCCCTCACAGCAGAAACATGCATCATCTACATCATCCCTGATAGATGTCTATCCACACATCTGGAGTACTGCGTCCAGTTCTGGGCCCCCCACTACAGAAAAGATATGGACACATTGGAGAGGGTCCAGTGGAGAGCAACCAAAATGATTAGGGGGCTGGAGCACATGACCTACAAGGAGAGGCTGAGGGATTTGGATTTATTTAGTCTGTTGAAGAGAAGAATGAGGGGAGATTTGATAGCAACCTGGAACTTCCTGAAGGGAGGTTCCAAAGAGGATGGAGAGAGGCTGTTCTCAGTAGTGACAGAGGGCAGAACAAGGAGCAATGGTCTCAGTTACAGTGGGGGAGGTCTAGGTTGAATATTAGGAAAAACTATTTCATTAGGAGGGTGGTGAAGCACTAGAATGGATTAACTAGGGAGGTGGTAGAATCTCCAACCCTAGAGGTTTTTAAGTGACAGCTTGACAAAGTCCTGGCTGGGATGATTTAGTTAGGGTTGGTCCTGCTTTGGGCAGGGGGGCTGGACTCGATGACTCCTGAGGTCTCTTCCAGCCCTAGGATTCTATGATTCTATCCAACCTGCTCTTAAATATCTCCAGTGATGGAGATTCCACAATCTCCCTAGGCAATTTATTCCATAGTTTAACCACCTGACCATTGGGAAGTTTTTTCTAATGTCCAACCTAAACTTCCCTTGTTGCAATTTAAGCCATTGCTTCATATCTTATCAGAGGCCAAGGAGAACAATTTTTCTCCCTCCTCCTTGTAACACTTGAAAACTGCTATCATGTCCCCTCTCAGTCTTCTCTTTTTTTAAACTAAACAAGCCCATTTATTTCAGTCTTCCCTCATAGTCATGTTTTCTAGACCTTTAATCTCCTGCAATCTAGCTAAGTTTTAAAATGCATGTTCTTGCATTGGGAGAATTATTATTTAATTGTTTATTATTAATTATTATTATTATTATTTAAAATCAAAGGCCAGAGTTATTTCTGCAATTTTTTAGAGGTGTGTGGTAGTGTTCACATGTAGCACTTGCACAATTGGAAAATGTGCACAGAAATCCTGTATTTTCATATATAACTGTTGAGTGTGCAGATTTTACAGGGACAATTTTGGTGCCATTCTCATAAGCTTGGATCTATATGTCCCATTGTAAGACTGTTTTCTTGAGTTTATAAGTCAACAGGTGATTTTCACCTGGAGTTGGAACATTGCAAGTCAAACCTGAGCAGAGATTTGATTTGGATTTTTCAACACAAGAAAAACAGTTTCCTCTGCAAATTGTAAGGGGCTAAATTATATAAACCTCTCTACTCTCTTGAGTTTTGTAAAAAATTATACTTGTCCATGGCCTTAGTTTTGGGGCAAATTTTACCTCAAAAAGTCGGTTTAAAAATTATCAAAATTTTGGATTTGTGTTAATGTTACCCAATTTACTCTTGGGGGAATTCTGTGCCACTGAGCAATGCAGAATTTTGCAGGAATTAATATTATGCATGCAGAATTTCTTTTCCCTCTCCCCCACAGAAATGGGCTGCAGAGATGTTGGCTGTCACTTGTAGCTACTGAATTTGGCAGAGCTCAGCTCACAAACAGAAGACAAGGCTGGTGGGGCAAGAGAGGGGGGGAACAGGAGGGTTCACAGCAGCTGCAGTTCCCAGAATAACCTGAAGGAAGGAGGTGGCATGCAAGGAACTCAGTGCAAGCCTGGGACCCAGCAGCAGGCAGCTTTTCCTTCTGGATCCCTGGCCTACAGGAGAGTATGGTCTATGTCTGGGCTGAGGAAGCCTGCAGTTTGGAACTGGCAGAGCCCAGCTGGGCCCAGGGGTCGGGGGTGAGGAGCAGTGAAGCAGTAACTGGGTTGTTGTAAGGACTGCTTTAACTCCCTGCTACTGAGGCAATTATTTTATGTGTCTGTATTGTTACAGACAAACTTGCTCACACAATGTTTTGAAATAAATTTCCAAACTAGTTGAAACTGGCATGATTGTATAGTGTTATTTTGACAAAATAACATTTGCAGAATTTTAAGATATTGTGTACCAAATTTTTAAATTTTTGGTGCAGAATTCCTCCAGGAATATATTTAGTATCTTCCTCTAAAGCGGGGCTTGGGGGTTGATTGGTTGGTTTGTTTTTTAGCTTCCAGGTCAGGAACAGGGCAAGAAAAAAAATCAGTCAAAATCCCACAGGCAATAGGACCCAGCAGGAACAAGGAGTGAGAGAAGCTTGCTTCTTTCTTCCTCCTGCTTCCCTGACCCAGGCCACCCCAACTCTTGATTTTGCTGCTTCCCTCCTTCTCACTGCTCCTTCCCATCTCCTCCTGCACCTCTCACTCCACTCTTGGCTCTTGTAAATTCCATTGAAGTTCGCTGTCTCCAGGAGGGAAGCATAATGCTGTCAGGTAAAAAATGAGCTCTGAACACTAACCAGCTCCTCCCAGCCTCAGCGCTCCCCACCAAATTCTCCACAACTATCACCAAAAGCTAATGATAGTAGTCCTTGGTAATGCCAAAGTAGTCTGGAATTTAACGGCATCTCAGTCACTAACAATGAGTAGAAAATTTGGGAGCCATAGTTCTAGGAAAACATGGGTACATACATTTAAACATACCCCTCCCATCCACAAAAAAATCAAGATTTTATTCTTAAGATTTCACTTTAAAGTACAGAGAAACAAACAAAAGTTGACACTCCCATTCTGTCTTAATCAACACTTTCCAAAGTGAGTCTTTATCTTACCAAAGATCTTATCAATGGAAGAATTGGAAGGCAGAGTACAGTTGAATATGGAAAAATGTCTCTTTAGTCTCTGTGGGATGTCATTTCGACCTCCACCAGGGTGGATCATAGCTGCCAAGAACTGGATATCAATGATGTTGGTAAACTCCCCTGGTTTCTCCAGGTTATAGAATCCACTCTGTTCCATCAGCTGTCGAACTATCTCATTGGTGACCTATAAAGTGTTCATTAGGATTAAAAGATTATTTCACTGGAAGAAAAAAAGCATGCATAATTATTTATGAGCACCTGAGAAACTTAACCACAAGACAGTTTTTCCTTGCTTTTAAAAACACTACATTTTCTCAGGCCATGAAGAAAACAACATTTATAAACTGTTAGAAATAGATGGGATTAGATTGTCCTTTCGTCTGATGATATCTAGAAGAGGGAGCTCAGAGGAAAATAATCACAAGCATTTCAAATACCTCAACCTCATCAGAGGGAGGAACCATGTCATCTGTTTCATAAGGCGACAGAAAAGCAACTGATCAGCATTAAGCCAAATTTCAATACTTTAAACAAACCTGATCTCCCCATTCATTGATTACAGGCATATTCACATCATCAATAAAGACCGTCATCTTCTTGCCTGCAGGAGGACCATATGTCGTGCCCATACGTTTGTCCACATAACTCTCTATTGTACGCTGTAAGAAAAACCCTTTGTTACTCAAAACTGCACAGTTCCTCGCCATCAAAGGACAGTTTATGATTTTTACATGCTCACATTTAGTAGCAATAATACTTCAACAGTGGAGAATACATGGATACTTCATAGTTTTTGATGTTTTACTTGAGGTTTTAATAAAAAATAATGACCACTTCAGCCAGTTAGTGTGAACTGGCATATTTCTAGACATCAAGAAACATTGAGAATTTGATGAGCATGAGACTAACCAAATAACCATAGGAATGACTGGAAGAGATGTGGTCCCTGAGAATTTGCTGAAACTGATGAACACTTTTAAAAAGACATATTGTGAGAGAAGAAAGTTACATCCCTGTAGAAAAGCTACTTTGACTGAAGCCTTTGGAGTAGGTTGATATTTTTGTTTATATGTATCTTTGTAATTTCAGAAAGTCTTCTTTTAATGGGACCTTGCTGGCAAATTCTCAGTGTACAAATAAAGCTACAAATCCAGTCATCATCTTATAACTAGGGCAGTTACAAGAAGTGGTGGTCCATGCCTTGTAGGTGGGCCATGGCTTGAGGCTCAGCACCCCTGTTCCCGCTGAGGCGGGGGGGGACCCTGAGCCTTACAGGCTGGATCTGGTTCACGGGAGAGCAAGCTGCCACTGCCGTTTCTCCTCCCCACAGCTGGGGAAATGGCAGCACAGGGAAGGGGACTTTTCCTGCTGCTTCCATTGGCTGGAATCGCAGTCAGTGAAAACAGTGAGAGGCAGTGCCTGGGAGTGGCAAGGTGGGAGGGGGCGTGGTGTCAGGTAAGCACCACCCCCATCCGCAGACCCTGCTCCCATTCCCCTCACACAGACACCCTGCCAAGACACAACATCCCCACCCTGCTCCTGCACCCTCTCTCCTGGCCAGGCCCCCCGCACCCTCAACCTGCTCCTGCACCCAGTGAAGCAGACAGTCACTGCTGGTCCTGGGGAAAGATGGGAGAGGGGGCAAACTCCACACTCCCAGAAGAGGCAAGGCTGAGGGCAGTCAGTCCTTAGTGCCACCAGGACCGTGGTGCTGTCCCGCCCCCAGCCCTCACAGCAGAGAGGAGTGGCACTCCAGTGCTCCCGAAAAAATTTAAATGACCTCCGGGCCCCTTAGAATGGCCAGGCCCCAGGGAAATTGCCCTCTTTACCTTCCAAGTCAACAGGCCTGCCTGTACACTAATTCTCACTCAGACCCTGCTCCATCACCCCCTCCTGCACCCATTTTATCGTCATGGGTGGTTGGCTGGTGGTCCGCAGAAAGGTTTGCAGTGAGCAGGGTGGGCCATGGGCCAAAAAGTTTGAGAACCACCGAATTAAAGTGATTACTATACCTGAAACATTAACGGGGTAGTTGCAGATGAGAAGTTCAGACTTTTGGACATATGGTTTTCAGGATTATATTTTGACATGAATCCTTTGATGATGACAGTTTTAGCTGTTCCTTGCTCACCAATTAGTAGCACAGCCTAGACAAGTAGAGAATTCAAATAAGCCCAAAGGTGCAAAAGCCAAGTGTATCAGCAAAGCCCCATCAACCTCTATATCTATCCTTGTCAGGAATGAAACAAAGAAATAAAAATTTAACTTTCTATGGGAAAAAAATTTAGCAAACTGGAAGCAGAGGGCTGCTTTAGCAGGGAATGAGTCAAGGTGTATTAACTCCAGAAATGTGTGTGTGAAAGGGGCTAGTAGTTTCTACCAAACAACAGGATCCCCTTACATTTCACACTGTCCTGCAGGGGAACCAACAGCCATGCTGGGTCCCTGGGCAAAGGTGGAGGGAGGGTGTCCAGCTCTGCACTTCCAGAGGGGGAAAAGGGGCAGGGCTGAGGGCCATCAGCTCTCAGTACCACTCGGATTGTGGCATATCCTCCGCTTCCCGCCCCCCACCCCGAGCGCTGCCTATAGCACAGTGCATGGCATCCCCACCTCCCCAGGCAGCCCTAAGAGCTACCCAGAGCACACTGCATAACACTCAGTGACTATTTAAAGGGCTCGAGGTTCTGGGTGCCTCCACTGCTGAAATAGCAGCCTCCTTTGCCTCCCCCCATCAGTGGGCCAGCTGTCCTGCTATGTTGGAATGAGGACAGCAGATAGGGATGTCTTAATTAAGCTGCAACCTTAAATATCTGGGAATATCCAACAGATACAGTGCGGGCAGTGAAAATGATAGCCAGTCAGGAGAAGAGGATGGCTGATGTCAGCTCTTCCCTTCTACCTATCCTGGTCCCTAGCCAACTCACTGCTGGGACCTTCCCCCTCAAACGAGGGCTAAGTGGTGCTATAAATGAAGGCTGGTTGGCTCTCTGCTATACCTGCTATAAGAGTCCCAAACCCCCATTTCTGCACTTTCAAAGAATACCTCCTTTCAATCTTTTGCTAATCCATTTTATCTGATCACTCTACCCCCTTCCTTGCAGAGTATCTGCACAGGACATCAGCCCCCTACTTACATAATCAGTTGCAACATCATAGACCAACCTATGATTGTCCCAACTAAGCCTTGCAATCCTCTGTCAGGAAGATGAAAAAAACACCACTACCATCTTGCATTGGCCAGTCTGGTGGTGAGGGAAAACATACTTTCCAGCCCCCCGAGAAAGGAGTAACTAGTATAGTGCCAACAACAAAACCTGGTATTATCTATTTCCTTGCATGGGAGGGAGGTGCTGCTTCACCTGGCCTAGGGAAAAAGAGGGTTTTTCCTGCCACACTTTGGAGCTAAATAGTTCCCCCTCTCTTCTGGTCACCTGATGTGGGAATAGAATACTGACCTGCTCAAGCTGCTGCAGCAAATTACTCTGACACTCTAGTCTCTTAAGGGCCCACACACCTTTTCCTGCAAGTCAAACAATGGCCCCCACTGCTTAATGTATGGTGAACTCATTTTACTTATGATTTAACTTCCCCACCACACATGTGAATCACATCATTCACATCCATAGCAAACAGAATGATACCTTGCCCTGCGCAGCAATTGTCTCAATAAGGCACTTTGTCCTCACATTGTCAACATTTGGCACCAAGATTGAACCATACTCTGGAATGCTGTTAGTGGGGTATACATACTCCTCAACACGAGTACTCCAGTGCATCCATTTTCCTAGTCAGAACAGAATCAATTAAATACTTTCAAGTTCCAAAAAATTTGCTTGTATCCCATTCTCCAACTAGCAGTACAAGTGGATTGTTACCTATGAAATTACCTTACCCTGTTTGAGCCAAAAGACCCCACAAACAAAGTCCATGCTCTGTGATGATCAGAAATCAATTTCATAAGGAGTAGTCTTAAAAACACATGGAAAGGGCCACATGTTACAGATGACATAATTAGAGAAACATCTTCCAGCTTGCTTACTTTCACTCATTTGACAGCACTTTGTGATGCAAACTACCTCTTGCCTTGTGTAGTCAGCTTCCCTTGTTTTGATATCTCTCACCAACAGTAAAGAGTGATTTTAAAATAAACAATGTCAGGGAACATGGGAAAGTATACAACCTGAAGTGCCTTTTCTATTAATTCCATGAAATATACTCTTTCAAGACCACATCTTTTCAAACATTATCTGGTAGATGCAGGATATTACTAACCATTAGTTGCCACATAATAATCAAACATGGTATCTTCACTTCCTTCTGAGATATGGGGAAGATCAAGCTTTATTTTTTTATGATTACGAAGCCAGTGTTCCATTTTGCATCTGTCTTCCAATTCCAGCAATGCTCCAACACTCCACATGAGGGAGAAGACATACAGCCTTTCCAGGTACTCTAGTGTTATTTCTCCTCCTTGCTCCTGAGAGGTGAAGCATTGTTTTAGGTATTTTCATGGCTTGCCCAAGAAATAATTCCTACAATAAACTTTGCTTTGTATGTTCAAGTTGAAAACCTTTAGCTTGAATTTAGAGAAGTCTCAGCAAGTGTCCTTACCTCTGCTCTGAGCAACCATTACACAAACAGAAGACTATAAAAACGGCCATACTGGGTTAAACCAAAAGTCCATCTAAACCAGTATCCTCTCCTCTGACAGTGGCCAATGCCAGGTGCTCCAGAGAGAATGAACAGAACAGGTAATCATTAACCAATCCATCATCTGTCGCTCATTCCCAGCTTCAAACAAACAGAGGCTAGGGACACCATCCTGGCCAATAGCCACTGATGGACCCATCCTCCATTAATTTATTTAGTTCTATTTTTGAACTCTGTTACAATCTTGGCCTTCACAAAATCATCTCACAAAGACTTCCACAGGTTGACTGTGCATTGTGTGAAGAAATACTTTTTATCTAAACCTGCCGCCTATTAATTTCATTTGGTGACCCCCTAGTTCTTCTGTTATGAGAAGGAGTAAACAGAACTTCCTTACCTACTTTCGCTGCAATCAGTTGTAATTTTATATGCCTCATTCATACCCCCTTTAATTGTCTCCTTCCCAAGCTGAAAAGTCCCATACTTATTACAGAAGATGTTCATACAGAAGATGTTCCACACCCCTAATTGTTTGCCCTTTTCTAAACGTTTTAAATTTATCTTTTGTTGCACGGGGATGACCACATCGGCGTGCAGTATTCAAGATGTGGATGTACCATGGCTTTATACAGAGGCAATATGGTATTTTCTGTCTTATTATCTATCCCTTTCTTAATGGTTCCCAACATTCTGTTCACGTTTTTGACTGCCACTGCACATTGAGTGGATGTTTTCAGGAAACTATCCACAATGATTCCAAGATCTCTCTTTTGAGTGCTAACAGCTAATTTAGACCCAATAATTTTATATGTACAGTTGGGATTATGTTTTCCAATATTGCATTACTTTGCAATTAACAACATGAATTTTTTATCTGTTATTTTGTTGCCCTGTCATCTAGTTTCAAGAGTCCCTTTTGAAGCTGTTCACAGTCTTCCTGGGATTTAACAGTTTTGTAACACCTGTAAATTTTGCCACCTCACTGTTTACCCCTTTCTCCAGATAATTTATGAATATGTTAAATTGGAGTAGTACCCTCGAGGAACACCACTATTTACATCTCTCCGCTCTGAAAATTGACCATTTTGTTTCCTATATTTAAACAGTTATTGTAGGGTAAACTGAGGCAACCATAAATGTGCTAGTAGGCCTCCTAACAGCATGACTCCATCCTGAACTTGGGCCTGGGAACACCACAGCCAGGATAAGAACTGCAGGCAGTGAAACGACCCTGGGCACCATAGCAACCACCTTCTAAGACACTCAAACAGAATTTTAGTTAAGTAATGTAACACATTTTGCTTAAGATAACATTCATAAATTTGCTCAACTGTCTTGCTTCGCTCCTAGATAATGAGCCTGAGAACCAAGCGCTGCACCAACTCAAGGCCGTACCATACCCTCCTGCTATAGAAACATCATCATCATCATTTATGCAGACTAAAATGTTATTACTATTTTGCTGACATACTTTGGCATTTGAACAGTAACTACCTGTATATTAATTAATGAGTTGTTACTTTGCAAGGGGCGGAGATATTATGTAATCTTTAGTAGTTCGATTGGTTTATGTGCTCATTTCGTCTTGCTGCTAGACCTATCAAATCATTTCCCCTCCGTCCACCTGCTGACTATATAACCTATTGTATTGTTTCAATTAACCAGTGTTCACCAGGGTTACCCCTGCGTGTCACTCCATCAGCTGGTGTATAATAAATCCTCCGCTTGTTTTCACCTGCATCCAGAGTGTCCTGGATTATTTCCAACAGTTATCAATCCATGAGAGGACCATCAGTAAAAGACTCTAGTAGAAGGACAGACTAGGGAAGCACTGTTTGGGCATGTACATAGCCATGTAGAGTATCGATTCTCAATTTATGACATGTCTTTAGTCACCTAAGAAGTGTCTTACTGTCTACACTGTTATTTCTTACTGTGCTGGGAGCATACAATGTATGTAAGCTACACACCAAACTGAAGTGAAGACACAGTCTAAATGAAAATCTGAACACAGAGAACTGAAGTCTTCTCATTAACCCTACAGCAGCATGGGCACCAGCTTTCCAAGGTTCCCCCAAAATGCCCTGATAATCCAAACTGCCTCAAACCTAGTCCCAAGAAATTACCACTATTGGGATGAAGATGTTCACCTTCCTTTTCAGTCTGCCAATAAGGTGATTGAAAAGTGCCACCTGCCAAGCTTTTGAACACATCCTCAAAGACACAGTCCAAGGGAAAACTTAATTCATATAAGTATCAAAAAATCTATCATAGAATCATAAAATTGGAAGGACCCTCAAGAGGTTTTCTAGACCTTTCATCATTTTTATTGCTCTTCTCTGGACCTTCTCCAATTTCGCCACATTTTTTTTTCAGATGTGATGCCCAGAACTGGACACAATTCCAGTTGAGGCCTAATCAGAGCAGAATAGAGCAGAAGAATGACTTCTCATGTCCTGCTTACAACTCTCCTGCTAATACATCCCAGAATGATGTTAGCTTTTTTTTTAACAGTGTCACACTGTTAACTTGTATTTAGCTCGTGGTCCACTAGACATACCCCTAGATCCCTTTCCACAGTACTCCTATCTAGGTAGTCATTTCTCATTTTGCATATGTGCAACTGATTGCTCCTTCCTAAGTGGAGACCTTTGCATTTGTCTTTATTGAATTCAGATAGCATTAATTTTGGATCACCACATTCAACATTTCATCTGCATTCAAGAAATTATAAATGAAATGGCTTGCAGTCCATTAACCATTCTGTGAGCCATGCAGTCACTCCTGCTATTAAAAAACCCGTTAGGGTAAATAGCTATCAGATGCCACATAACAATTCTTACAATTAGTATTGTAAAAATATCAGAAAAGCACTAAATAAACATTCTGAAATAAATACACACCAGCCAAAGTATCATTTTCGAGTAAAAATTAGGTAGTCACATGTAAGATATTTTAACCCCCACAACTTCAGAGGAATGTTTCTTCTCTAAAAATCCTGATGTGCTTTCTAATATTTACCTACACAGCATGAAACAACATCTGTTAAAATACTGACTCTCTTACCTTCGGAGGGATAAGTCCCTGTAACATGTTGATGCTTTGCATGATCACAAAGGCCTCCAGCATCTCCATCTTATATTCCAAGGCCTGGATGCTGAAGTGGTAGAGTTCTGGAAACGATGAATTGTACAACTCTCGCAGAATTTCAGCTTCTTGAGGAGAACGTTTGTTCAAAAAGCTCTATCATCAATGGGGAAGGGAAAGATCTTTTAAAATATTTTGAAGTCTTGATTTGAAATTAAACACTCTGAATATTTCAGTAAAACAGACTCAAGTGACACGCTGACTTCCTACGATTTAGTTTTCTTTTTTGGTGTAAATAGAAGGCCAAATTCTGCATTCACGTGTCTGTATAACTCCCAGGAGAAGTTCCATATACATAGTAAAAAGCAGAACTGGGCCAAAATCACAAAATTCATCACTGCTCATAAGACAAAATTCCTAACTTAATTCTAAATCAACCATTTCAAACGCAGTTCAACTCTGTGAAGTGGCTATATAAAAATGGAGTTAGAGATAGAACTCAGGTTTATTTAGCCTGAATACTATTTATGTTTGTGAGATGATACACCACAACACACCCAGATTTACCCTGAGAACCGAGTCTGAAATGTCAGAATAATTGAGCTGAGTACATCTGGAAATCACTCAGAGAACAATCATGGGACCTTCAAATGTTTTCCCCTCCCCACAAACAGTAAAAATGTACCCTATCCCTAATTGATTGCAACAGATGTACAGTACATCAATCAACTCCCTCCCTCTCACATTCCAACTAGCTCAAAATTCGAGAAAATTTAGCATCCACTTTTTTTCCAGGTCCCTACATGCTTTACAGAAATACTTCTACTTATCACTCCCTTTTAAATACTTACATAATAAAGGATAGCAAAGCTCTAAGTTGCACTACTATTTTTGTCTATAGTTTCAAAAGATAATATTGAGTATTTTATGTGTAGAATTAATTTTGGTGAAGAATTTCCTGTGCTTACTGCTATTTCTTCTTTTATTCTGTAAGTTCATTTTCCCTTCTGTGACAGTAATTGGTGCACCGGTATTGTTGGCCAAATTTCAATTTTTTCACCAAAACCACAGTTTTGGTGAAAAATCTGACTCATCTTCAACCTAATGTTTTTCCAGAGACTAATTCCTGTGTCCTTGATTTCCCCTCCTTGATGGTTGTAATTCAGAACAGTATTACAATAAATTAAGAAGCTAACTAGAACTCCTTCCTTTTTGGAATCAATTTATCAGCAATTCAGTACTCTGTCCCAATAGCTTTAGCAGATTTAAAAAAAAAATATGCCAAGCAATTTAGAATGGAAAACTATTCAAGGTCATTATTTCCTGAATATGTCAGTTTTGCTAATAATAAGCGAATAGCTATTCTTAAATCTAGCACATGCCATGCTTTTTTCCTTCATGGGTAAAGAAGGATTTGGGCATACAGAAAAGCTATGTCAATTCAGTTATGGAAAAAATAATCAAATCTGACAAGAAATGACTCAGGAACATGAAAAAGTAGCCTGTACTCTTTGAAGATATAGAAAGACTCATGATTGCTAGCAGCAGAGATATCTGACAGTTGTGATGATGTGACTGTAGCCAGGAATCATATCTTTAGGGAGAGACAAAATGCAGAAATAGATGTCGTTGGTTCAAATGGCTGATTCATGAGAGCTTGTAATATTGTGGTAAAGTCTCAGGATTAACTGTTTGTTTATATAGGATTGTTACCCTGAGAAACCACCCCAATCTGGTAATCTACCAGAAATTAAAACCTCATAATACCATATAACTCTGTGATGAAAGATACAATGGTGGACAATCTTATGGCCCAAAGTCCATCCATTAAGGAGTCAAGAGCTGCTGAAGGTCTCTGGGTTAATTTCCTTGTCCTGATTCAGCTGCCAGCAATCTCAGGGTTTCTTAATCTAGAGCCAGGGTATAGGATCAGGTAATCCTAAATGGGATAAAAGAGCCTTTCCAACTGAAATGATGGGTTAAGAGTTCCATTGTCTGAAGCTTGTTTCTCACAGGCATAAGTAATTTACTCCTATTTGAGCTTTTGATTCATTCTTCCTAGAAGCTGAAGGATGTACATACAAGGAATGTTTTCATTTGTGAGAGAAAGCAATTGCTCCCAGTGATACTTTTCTTTTTTTTTCTGGTGAAGAGCTCCCAAGTTTACATTTCAAATGAAATCGTGTATTTTCACCCGGAGACGGCCAAAATTCCTGATGATCAAATAAAAACTTCTTGATTAAGCACTACTTCATGAGTGTCTACAGATTATTTGTGAACAGACCAGCTAACTTCTTTTGTTATATTTATTATGAGCAGATTTACTTAGTACCACTTAACTTAATTTTTTTAAATTAAAAAATGTACATGTTTATTTGAAATTATTGTATTTTTCAAAATACAGTGTTTTTAATTATGTTAATTTTAGTAATTTTTAAACGGGAATTCCATCATGTATTTTTTCTTCATCCCTATAAACTCATCGTTTACTATGTTTTAACAAAAGAGGGATATAGTCAATCTGGTTTCCAATAATATTGTCTTCTAGTTTCAAACCTTATGCATTCAGTTAGCTGTGACAAAACAGAGCACTACTCCAAATTTCTCCATTTTATCTCTTTTCTGTAAGCTTTATTGAGAAGCAAACTTATTCCAGGTTCATGCTATTTTTCTGGCTCATCTTGGTTCAGTCTCTTTCAACATTCACTCAGTTATATCAGTTTTGAGAACTGTATGCGATTTGGTGATTCTATCTCTTTTCTTTTTGGTTTTATGGGAAGTAATCCCATTCCATGCACATCCCATTTTCCTGGCACAACCAAACTCTAACACTGCTTTAAAGTTATAATAAGAGGAAGCTATATAGTGAATTTGGTGGTCCTAGTTCTCACTGTTTAGGAGGAGTTCTTGATCAAACAGACGAACAGACAACCTCTCTAAAGTATATAGTAGATATGTACATTAAGTGCACAGGAGACAAAGTGAATTAGTTTATTATTTAGACTTGCTGTCAGGTGTCACTTTGCCAGTTTACAACGATCATCGTCTGACTGGATCAGGATATGCTACTTCATTAGGTGATCCTCAGACCAGAAAGCCAAGCTGGACTATCCTTATATGTAATAAATGAATGCTCCGAGCCCTCTGACTGCATCTTCCCTTAAAGGTTATCACCAATGGACAGGAGTTTGATGTCCAGAAAGAGAGATGAGGATCCAGAAATCACATGGGCTTCTTGTTTCCATAATCACTATGTTGTCTGCACTTCCCTCCACATTTCTTGTTGAGAATGATTCCAAGATATTAAAAGAAACCTCCGAAGCTCTCCTCTGCAATCTTGCCCAATAAGTCACCTCTCTGCATGGAGACTCACAGATCCAGGAATTGCTATTTAATTGAATAACTAATGTTCTGGGACACAGTAGAAATCAGAGTTTGGATCCTGTCAAGTTTTTCCTGTTAAGAAGACTGACTCTTCCTCTTTCAAACTGAGCTGACAAACCTCCGATGGGAATTAAAGTTTATTTTTAAGCTATGTGTGAAACACTGAGAAGGTGCTGTGAATCTTTTCCTGCAAATAAGGCTTTAAGTAAATCATTGAAGACTAAACAAAAATAAATTCCTGATCAATACCAAAATCTTCAGGGCCCCCTGAGGCCAAGTCTATACTGCATCAGGAAGGTCAGCTTAAGGTATGCAAACGCTCCTGACAACTTCCCTTACTCCTTGAGAATAGACTTGCTTAATAGACCCGCTAAATAAAACGCCAAAAGACCAGTTTCTGGTGCAATAAGTATAGACATGGCATTGCCTGTTTTGTCAATTAGCTAGTACAGGTACAAGGAATTTCTGTGGATAAATCAGACGAAATATTATAACCTAGTGTACTGTTTCCATTACCGTTAGCTCTAGGAAGGGTGAAAGGTCCTTTAGGTGTGCTGATGCAATACTTGTCTTGAAGTTGAAAGGAAACAGAAAGAGATGGAGAACATGGTACCACTGATCCATGATGCCCCCTCCTTAATCTTCACTTTATCTAAAGCAGAGACTCATTGCACTAAGAGCTATGGTGTACTTGGTATTTTTTTTAAATCCGACCCTTTATTCGAAAGACTGAATGGAGCTTTAGGAATGTGGCTTTTGGCTCCATATTCTTAAACACAGATTGAAATTCCACAAGAAAAAGTGGGAAATAAACCATCCAAGTTCTAAAGACACCAATCTTTTAGTATTGAGTACCACCATCCAGATCACTGCTATGGTAAATGATCATTTGGCAGTATGTCTAAGAGAGACGAAAGGTAATGCATTTACACAGTGTTTCACCTAAAGAAAAATATTGGACAAAATGAGTGTCCCTAAATTATATAATTAAATGGGATACTTGAAAATCATTGGTATTCAACTCATTAAATATACCTAAAAGATAAACTTCTACCAATATATTGAATTATCTAATTATAGTGAAGAGTACCTCAAGAACAGGGCTCCAGTTGAGAACTGATGAACTCATGAAAACCATGCCATTCCTTGACACAGTAGCAGGGGAAGCATTGTCAATATTATGAGGCTCAAACACTATTTTACAGTTTGGTGCCATAGGAATACGATCTCCATTAGCTAGTGTTAAGGTTTTATTATCATCCAGCACAGAATTCAGGTTCTCAATCCAAATAGCATCAACGGGACCATCAAGAACTATCCAGATGTGCTCACCTGCAATCCAAAGACCATGTCTATGAAGCAAATCATATCATCTCACATGCATTATCTAATTGCACTTTCTCATACAGAATATTGTACACTAAATCTATTTAAAGACCAATTCGAAATAAAGCATGTGACCTGTTGTTGCCCAAATCCAAATGCTTATCTGTTCCATAACACACAAAGATAATATTATCTGCCTAATATTTGCTAATGCTTGTAGCATTTTGATAAACAGCTTTATGGATTTTATCATCTCCCATCTTAAGAAGTTTAGCTCTTTATACTAACTCCCATTTAATTAAATAATCAAAACTCAGGGTAAAAAATGTGTACTTGTTTTAAAAAACTACAAATCTTCTGGTTGTGACCCAAGGAATGAAGCTCTAACACAAGAATCGTTAAACTAGTAGGAAATACTAGATAATACAAGCTGTCAGAAAATCATTAGGCATGATTTCATGCAGTTTTACACTAATTTTTATAGTTCTGATCCAACTTCCATTGAAGTTTATGGCCATTTTTCCATCTACTTTACTGGGATTTAGATTGGTCTTTGTTTCAACTTGTTTTTGTCCTGCAGAAGCACAATTATCTGTCTTAGATTCGAGCCATTGACAATATAGTGAAGTCTTTTTAGATTTGTTAATCCATGGGCAATACTACCAAATTTCAACTATAGTGATTTACCTTAAATAATATCTGATCATTATTTATAATTTTTATTCATTAGGAAATCTCTACTCAATAGTCAAATATTACCTGACTGTACTCACCAGTAACCTAGTATTTAAGCTAAAACATTGAGTAATCAAGTAAAGTAATATACAACATTTATAAAAAGGGGATACATACAAATCTCCTTTGAAATAAATGAATGTTTCTGCCTAACAATGGATGGCGTAAGTGGGCATGGTTTGTTTTCTATACTCACTGAAGTACCTAGCGACTGTCAACATGGGTGCACAAGCATACAAAGGAGCAGAGTGAGTTCTTCTCTACACATTTTTCAAAGCCATCCTTTTAAATGTCGAGCAGCAGGTACAAAATTAAACAAAGGGTTATCCCCACTTTAATTCTATGATCAATCCTTCAAATAAAGGATTGCGATAATTACTGGGATAGCATTTGCCATTTTGCAACCTGAAGATCACACATTCTGAGTAGTGATCATTATCTTTCTGTGCAAGAAGATCTCATGTTTGAAACCTTATTAGTTAAGGGCTTGGAAACAACCTTTTGATTATGCTTCTTTGGTTTGCTCAGTGGTTGGGGGGGAAGTATTTTTGTTTTGTGTTTGTTGTATGATTTACCTTTCTTGGCTCTTAAAGTTTTCCTCCACAGAGTGGAGAAAATCCCATCTGTCCAGTCATTGGTTGCTACATCAAGACGACCAAACATCTGAGGTGCTGTGATAGCTTTGGGATTCATTCTCATTTCACGGTGTGGCTGTCCACAATCTGTAAAGATTAAATCTATTTGTTAACCATTGGTATTTCAAGTCAAATGACATGGTATGGCATTATACTAACTTAGTACTCAAAATTATATGGCTGTTAGTGGTTTACTGCTGTCAGCACCTCAAGATTACTTTGAAATTCATTTCTTCTTGAATATGATATTAGGTGTAATTAGATACTTAAAGCTATCAGAAATTAAAAATAAAGTACTCTGTCCAAGCATGATATAAAACGGGAATCCTTGAATTGACAAATAAAGGAATAGCAACAACATAGTGACATGTATTCAAGGCCTTATTTAAGGTAGGGATTCTTTAATCTACATAGTTCCAAAGCCTTTGATTTTAAATGTACTTTTCTGTGTCTTGTGCTTGGAGTACCACATAGAAACTTTATCCTCCACATTCCCTCGTCTTTTGAGATATGTTCTTGCTCACCTTGGACTAACCCAATTAAATAGTTAGTTGTATTATTACAAAACTTCTCAAGCAGCCACAGGGAACACATTTATATCACCAGCATCTGACCTTTAAAATCTCTTTATTGATACAAGACTGTTTCATTTTCCAAAAGTGCCTAATGTTTAATCAGCAGAAAAGATATAACAAAATCTTAGTTCTACTAATTCTGAGTAAAGTGTAGAAAATGGACCTTTAAAAATATGTCTTGCATTGGAAAGAAAGATATTTTTCACTTTAAATGCTAGTAGTGCCCAGAAGTGTAAAATGTTAATGCGGTAAAAATAATTGTGCAGTTTTACAAATCATAAACTGACAATACTACTGCAGCGTAGTGCCATCTGTGGACATTATTCCCTCAGATATTCTGACTGACAGATGTGCAGCATCCTCTGTATCTTGGCAATACACAATAAAAAAATTCTGCAGACATGTACAAAAAACTCCGAGAAGATTCCATATTGCCTTTGTGTTCTGTTCCAAATGAGAGCATAAACTGAAAGATTAGATTATTTTGATCTTATGCTGGCTTTAACCGCATCAAGATATTGCATGGAATGGTGTTAGATAAATGTTGCAGAGTGTATTACAATACATCCTCTCTCTTCAAAACTATTCCTTTACTATTTTAACTATTCTTCACAGGCAACTTTGCAAGTGTAAGAGGAATCAAAATAAAACTAGTGCTGTGAAGTAGTCAGGTAATAAATATCCCCACAAAGTCATCTATAGCAACCATCAACTGGCACAGAAAAATAAGAAAGAAGATATTTAATTCCTGAATTAAACTAGTGTTAGGTTATGTTTGTTACACTGGGCATGCCATAGATAGTATTTTTGCACTATTACTAATTTTACACTATCTGCTATTAACTGTATGCTCATGCATAAAGTTCCCAGGCATTATCTACACTATTTACAAGTATAAAGGTTCACAAGATGCTTTTGTGAACTGAAGATATAGTTTGAACACGTGTTGGTCCTTGGGGGTCAGGTCTGAAATTTAGTGGCTTTAAAACATAAACATTGAGAGCTGGGCCCAAAGGGCTATTTACAATGCTCTCATTTATGCTATCAAAGACCCATTTGAAGTCTTGGCTGCAGACTGTTCCTTCTAGGGACAACAAATATGGAGAAAACTGCAGAAGCAACATGCTTAGTTTTGCAACAGGAAATGGGCAAATTTGCCTCAAAAAGATACCTTCCATTTTAAATAACAGAATCCAACACTCAATGGATTCTGATTAGAGAAGAGGAGGGCCAACACATAGAACCCTGAGAATATGAAATGGGTGGCAAGAAGGAAAAAATGGTTGTAATTTAGGACAAAGACAAAATAGTATGGACTTCTGAAGTCAAAGATGAACAATATCTATTGAAAATCCTTGCACTGTGCCTGTTTCACCATCTTCCATAATTATTTCTCCTTACGGGAATCCTCAACATTTTTTCAGCTCAGTTTCTTGAGACAATACACCCACCATCCCACCCTTCCAGCCTTTGTGTTCTTCATATGACACATCTTTTAAATGAAAATCTCTGGCACTCACATTGGTAAACTAAATGTAATGCAAGTACATTATGAAATCTTCTCCAAGAAGTCATCAGTTTTGCCTTCTCAATTTGTTTTAATGTTCTGCATAATAAAATTTGAAGCAGTAACTCTGCTTACTACTCAGTAATGAAGATTTGTGTACTAGGGCACCATACTTATTAGGGATGTTAGATATTGTATAATTGAGTAGTCATGTAACCACAAGAAATCTTAGTGGTTACACAACTATTCAATAGTCCCCAGGGGTGGGGCTGGTAGCCAGTGTGCTCCTGGCCTCGCTCCCAGGGAGACCCCTACCATCTTGTGTTGCTGCCCCTGTATCAGAGGCAGCAGCATGGAGTGGGAGGCGGGAGCCAATCTGAAAGGGGCACCAGTTTAAAAAACAGCTCCCCGTGCAAATCGGCCGCTTTGCCGCCCCACACTGTTGCCTCTTTTAAGCCGGCGCCCTCCACCACTGGCTCCTGCCTACCCGCCCCCTCCCTCCCCCCCCATTGCCTCTGTAGGAAGCAGCCAGGGGGGGTGGGCAGGCCCATGGAGCCAGCATGCGTGGAGAGTCTGCTTAAAAGCCAGCTCCCCGTGCATATTGGCTCCAGTCTACCCACGTCACCGTCTGCACGGCTGCCTCTCCAGCAGCAGCATGGGTGGCAGGGGAAGCGGATCTAGTGGTCGTGGGGAGCCGGCTTTTAAGCCAGCTCCTTACAGACACTGGTTCCCGCTCCCCTCCCCTCCCTGCCTTTAATATAGAGGAAGCAAGGGTTGGGGGAAAATATATGCCGACAACAATATTAACCGATAAGCCTAGGCTTATCAGTTAATTATGTAGTCATCTACACTATGACATCCCAAATGCTTACAATGATTTCTCTCGTCTGGTAAAAGTTAACATTGTAAATTCTTTGAAAGAATAACAGAATTGTAAATCTATTTTATAAAACACAAATAGTTCCATACCTGTCATGGATTTCATTAGAGTGTGGATACAAGTACTTTTACCTGCCCCACTAGGACCTAAGGCCATCATCCCATGCCTTACTTTCTGTGTTTCATACAGCTGGATAACTTTCAGTTTCCATGGTGGATGGCTAATTAAGCCAGTTTCTTCAACCTGTGGACATTGACATATATTCAAACTACTGATTTTTTTATGCATAAGAACAGTTTGCTAATCAGATTCAAGGTATATAAGCATTACAAGATCCTGATCATATTTAATTTTTAATGACTTTTAGTACTGTTAAAATAGCATTGGTTGAAGCATACTAAAACTCCGTCTTCCATTGTCTGGAACTTTTAAAGCCAGCCTCACCAAGCAGCTGAAAAAATCTGAATATCAATAGCTTCACTATCTAAGGAAGTGGTGAATATAGAGATGGGTATTATACTTTTTTGTTCTTAGGCTGCCCTGACAGGTTCCATCAGGAACTGGTGGCCACTATACATTCACCCCATGCCTGAGACATGTGGCAGTATTAGAAGGTGCTTAAGGAGACTTCTCAGCATCTGGTTACTTACTGGCTTTGGGTATCTTATCATCATCACAGTGCATAGTCCCACCCTGCCAAGACCAACAATGCAGCTGCACATACTTTTTACAAGCAGCTGCAGCCACTCCTTGATGAATGCTTATGCAACTCCTTACCAAACACAAAAAGAGAAAAAAAAACCTCTCCAAAGATTAAGAGAATACTTTCTTCGAAGACTCTTCAAGTTTAAAGACACTAAGTTTAAAAAGAATACCTTGAAATGTGAAAGACCTATGATTCTACGATACTAATGTATTACCATATTTATACTCTGCACACAACCAGGTTCTCCTACACCTTTTTCTCGTTCTAGGAAAATACTTTGCATCAAAAGATGCATTATTACCTGTTTGTTAATAGCAGCTTCTAGTTCTGGATAGTCTGCTTTGTCAAGCTGTATACTTGGAAAAAGGTCTTCAATCAGACTCAAGAACAAAGGTTCATCTTCATCAATCTAACAAAAATTCAAAAAACATGAGGAAAATAAGACAAATGCAATTTAGCATAACCACTGGTGCTTTAAGGTCAAACTGCATCATACCATGGGCCTAGAAATCCCTGAAAACACAGAAGTAATCCAATTAGATTTCCAGATGTCTGGATGATGCAGAGAGAAGAATACAGCTATAACAGAGAGGGAAAATGTGAAACTGCAAGTAGGTCTACTAGCCATAAATTACTGTTAACAGATCATCAAAACACATCCTAGGACGTCATATACAAAAGTACAGATTGTAGTGATGTTATAAGGGAACAAGTGACAAACTTTCACTAGAATCTGGATAGACAGAGGGAAGCAAACAATTAACACAAGGGTTCAAGTCTGTGGCATGGTAATTGTAATTGTTCTGTCAGTGACAGAGTAAGGAAGTGATGGAGAGGAATGAGAAGGAAATCTAAATTATTCAGTTTTGAGTATTTTCCTTTTGAAACAGTGGATGGACTCCAGATGGCACCAGACACAGCTTGACATAAGAAATTGATAGAAGACTACACGTAATTCAAGTATGAAGTAGCATAGCTGGGAATCACTTCTTATAAGCAGTAGCTGAAACTATGAGAATGAAGAGAAATACAAAGACAGAAATGCCAAGGCAAAACCCTGAATGATGCCAACAAGTGGTTGTAGCATTTCTGAACCACTGTTCACAAAGTTATCTGATCAAGCAGATGATCATAGAACCACATCCAATCTTAAAAAGGACATCTTGACTGCAAGCATACACATTGGCTTATCAAATAAGAAAGTAGATGTCTGACCTAAAGATAACTAAGATCTGCATGACTTACCAATTTAGAAAGGTTCATATCTCTCAGAACGCGCATGACAATAGTAGATTCTGTATCAGTGGGGTTTGCTCTTTTTGCTGCCCCCAGTGTGCGTAGCACTGACAATATATTCCTCAAACCAAAGTCATAATGCACCTAAGAGGCATGATAAGTTGGAAAAAATGAACAAGCCACCTTTCTTAACATATTGATTTACTTTCTCTATGCAGGAAAAAGATTCACAGCAAATGTAACAAAGCCAGGGGCATCTCTACTGTATAAAGCCACCTGCCATCCAATAAAGAGGTTGCCTTTTTTCTATGTGGCCTTGAAAAAGTTACCTCACTTCTATGTTGCAGTTTGCCCATTTGTTAAATAGGGATGATGATATTTAACAGGTTCTGTAAAGTACAGATCTATGAACGAGAAGCTCAATTTATAAGCTACATTTTATCATCAAATGAGGCTGTTTTTTTTCCTCTCTTAGAGGATGAGTACCATGTGGAAGGGTTAAGGCTCACGGCAGTAGCAAACTAAGTTTGACATCAATAGACACATGATCAGAACTTGAAATACTGTAGCAGTAAGAGGGGCCAACAGCCACTGCGGATCCCTTGGTGAGGTATAGGAGGGCCGGTTCCACATCCCCAGAAGGGGCCAAGAGTGAAAGGGCCGGGGTTAAGGGCAGTCAGCCTTTAGCACTGCTTGGACCACTAAGATAGGAAAATTATGTATTTACTTTGTCTTTTTCTTTTCCATAAAAGTACACTTTCACTTAATGATAATGAAGACCAAGATACTAGTATAGTTTGACCATTTTGAAATTAAGAGTAACAGTAGTTATATGGAGACCAGTACATTTAGGCACAAAAAAGTCTCTCTCCCATCACCTATATTTGATTTATGAGCATATACTAAAAGATATCCACCTCATGTACATATGCTAGTAAGCAAAAATCTAGTTTGTTCAGAATGTAAATCAGAGCAGAATTTGTCTCAGTATTTAAAAACTTGTTCATGGCAAAGATGTACAGTGGGAACCACAATAAGTAAATTAAGTGTTTTTTCTCAATGATTTAGGTGGTAGAAGATCCTCCATACCCTCTTTTGAGACCTGACGATGCCATGAAGTTTTTGGTCAAGGCCAACTGCCAAAGCCCTTCCAGTGTTCTGAG
The DNA here is from genome assembly GCA_019425775.1 of Rafetus swinhoei. Lineage (NCBI taxonomy): Eukaryota > Metazoa > Chordata > Testudines > Trionychidae > Rafetus > Rafetus swinhoei. The sequence goes on along the minus strand of CM033424.1, from coordinate 134,247,511 downwards.
AGGGAGGGAGACTATATAATTCACAGTTCACCCTTCACAGTTCATTTACAGAAGTACTTTAAGGTAGGACCCAGGAAACCTGAGGAACCTGAGAAAGGAGCCATACTTAACACATACTCCGTGGACAGGAGACCAGAGATTTCTGGCATACCCATGGAGTATTAAATTGTGCGGCTGCATTTAAAGAATAGAGGCAGATGTGCCTTGAATATTTTTGCAGGAGGTGCTTTTGTTTATTATGTGACCTTTTGGGGGAAGGCCTGAACTGACTGAGTTGACTTTTATTTTTAAAAGGCATTTTTCAATGGACATGATGACAGATGTCACTTCTTGAAAGAAGAATTCCTAAACATACAACATCGAACTAGGAAGCATAAAATAACCTAGATCTTTGAAGTATTGCTTTACAGAGGAAATATTTGTGAACATATCAATCCCAATTGGTCTCCATCAGCCTCTGCTCATTACAGCCACATTAGAATCATAAATGGGATATGGCTCAGTATCACCTCTTTGCACAGAAAGCGGTAAATCCAAATTAGAAGGTAAATCTAATGGAAAGCAGGTGACAACTCCTGTTTGGAAGTTGTGTTGATGAACACTGATTAGCCCCCATGTCTTTGAGCTGTAACTCTCCATTCTTAGAAAACTATCTTTCAAAAGTTTAATGTTTGACAGCTTCACCTGTTTAGATAGCTGCTCCTCACATAGTTTGTACAGAGTGAAGAACTTCCTCGCCAGAACAATATTATCTATGAATCCACAACTAGCCAGTTTGACACGAATTATGATCTGGCGATCAGGAACCATCATGGCAACTGAACGGAAGTTTATCTTCAAGTTTTCAGGCAACTCTTGTCGCCCAGCATATCCTGGGTTCTGATTATGAGTAAAGAGTTATAATTCACTTCACTGAATGTAACAAGATAAATAAGCAAATAGATTTCTACAGAAGTCAGACCAAAAGATTAATTATTATCATTAGACACACTTTGCACAGCTAACACAGATAAACAGGTAAGTGCTGAATTTTATTTCTTCTTATGCACCAGAATTATTTACCCAGTTTTAATCAGCTACACCTGTGCCAATCTGTTCAAGGCAATCTTATTGCACAGGTATCAGAGGAAACACACAGGCACAAGAATAAATATCAGTAGTTGACTTTCAGATCTGAAATTGAATTTACATGGGTAGTTACTAGTACAAATAGTTTAGCAGGGAATTGTACACATTTGCTATGGAACCATTGAGACTCAACCCTGCAAATCAACTTTGTAACAAAAATTACTTCTCAGACAGGAAATTAATTTTAGGAGACTAGTGATTTCAGCCCCAGGGGGTTAGTAAATACAGTAAATTTATCAAATTTTATGCAGTGACACTGTGGTATTATCACTGAAAACTCACCACCACCACCACCACCCCTCCCGCCTCCTGCCACCCTTCAGAGTACCTACCATAGTAAGAAACAGTCCAAATTCAGGATTCATTTCCACATTATCTCCATCAGTGAATATAAAGTTCTTTTTACGCTCCTTCTTACATGTCAATATAATTGCAATTTGCTGTGCAGCTACTGATAATACTGGTAAGTCGATACGGTTAAATTCATCAAAGCAGCCCCAGGAGCCAGACTGAGCAAGACCTTGAATAGAAAGAAACCTCTGCACAGTCCATTGGAGAGCTCATATCAGATGATTAAGAAACAGCAAATTTGTCTTTACTTGGAAAGAAGATGATCACCCCAAATTTGAGACTAGACCAGTTATTCAAAAATAGCCAAGAAGAAACTAGGTAAGGCACAGATACAAGAATACCTTTTACAAGAATAGCTTGTAAAAGGTATTTAGAGGTCTTAATTTGGTCACTATTTTGCACCTAAATTGCCCACTGGCACAACCAATTGCTGGTTCAAAAGAAATAACCTAGAACTTTCTCCCAACATTAATGAACTGTACGTGGTATTTGACAACATAAATGTTGCCTTTACAGAGCCTTTAGTACTTGATCGTCTTCTTTTAGATGATACTGCTTGTGAAGAATTTAAAGAAAAGATTTTATACTACATGGCAAGTCAGATTGCATTCTGTTTCCATACTAATTTCAAAATCAATTAAACAGCCTTTGACTTTAGTATTTATAAACAGTGCTTAACCTTAAAAACATTTTTTAAAGAGAGGCCAAGTTAGTATTAAAGGAATATGGCCATTTTATTTTATTTGGCATTTCTTCGCATATGTTATAAAATGGAATTACATTTCTTTTTTGAAAAATAGAAATGAAATTTCCTTTTTGAAAAGTCACCACAAAACATAGTCAAAAAGGTTTCTGTTGAGCCATATCCTTTTAATAGGAAAAAAGTACTGCTATTAATACAGGGAACTTTCTGTTTTCTTTTAAGCTGAACAACATAAGAAATATTGTTCTTATAGAATACCGAGATCACTAATGTAAACCGTAGACCATAACTGTTGAGTATGTACTACATCTTGTTTTACAAAGAGTTGTCTCAATTTGGGATTTCTAAGCATGGGAATTCTCACCTTTGAAGATTCTTCCTAGTCCTCTGAAATCCATCTGGTCTGAACAGTTGAAGACTACTACATATTTACCAAGGCATCTCCCCATATCTTTAGTAGTTTCCGTTTTGCCTGTCCCTGCAGGTCCAGCAGGTGCTCCACCCATGCTCATTCCCAGGGCCTGTGCCAAAGTGATGTAACATCTACACAGAAACAGACTGTTTTTAGGTATCTGTCTGCATTGTTCAGCTACCCTTGTTTGCTTAATGACTTAAATGAAAAATGAATCAGTGTGACTTGAAGCCCAGTTCCGGTACAAGGAAAGCTCTTAGTTAACAAATGTCCTTAGCATTTCTGCTGTGGGAGAAACATCCTCCAATTTATAGGAGGAGAAATGACCCACATCAACAGTCTTTAGAGCTTTTACTGGCCACTTCAGAGCCACTTTATCAGCTTAGTCTGTACACAGTAAGGGAGATAGTTGATGGGGATGCCAAATAGTAAGTGGAAGTTCATGAGGAAAAAACAGACAACAGCTCTAGAATACCAGCTTCAATCATTTTAACTTGTTTAATTGCTCAAATTAGTTTAACTAAAGTGGCTCACAAAGTAGTCAATATGTATAGTGAAGCAAAATCCTATATTCACCTCTCGGGCACTGAAAAGATATGTTCTTTTCCATCTTTCGCTCCTATGAATCTATGACGTGACCTTATGCAAATTCAATGCAATTGGCCCAGTAACAATGTCAAATAAAAAGCTTACAGATGTTTCAGGCAGCACAAATAGAGAAGTTCATTTTAGTTATTTTGAGTTCATCCAGGGTTCATCCTATCATTGCAGACCACAGTCTAAGGAGGTCCACTCTAAGAAGATCCACTCTGATTTCAGTGAGCTCAGCTCTCAGCCCACGTCTATATTTATGCAGAAATTCAAATTAAGATCTACAACACCAGCTACATTAATTGCTTAGCTGAAGTCAACATACTTTAATCTGAACTTTGGCACCTTCTCCACAGTGGGAGGTTGATGAGAGCAAATGCTTCCACTGACTTCCCTCACTTCTCGCAATTTGAGGAGCAACAGTGCCGATGGAGATGCCCTCAGCATTCGATTTAGCAGATCTTTACTAGACCCTCTAAATCAAACACCAGAAGATCTAACACCACAGCATTGATCTCTGTGTAAATATAGACATGGCCTCATATAGTACTGAACAATAGGAACTTAAATTTGTGGGTAATCTGTGCAGCATTCATGAACATTTTCATATGGAATTTAACTCAATTATTTATTCTATTTTTTTCTAAACTAGACTACTTATGTTACCTTTCCTCTAAATAGCGTAGATGTTTTAACTCACAAATAAGTCAACATAAAGATTAATGCAGTATATAAAAGTAAATATGATTTTCTAAAAGATATTACATATTGTAAAGGAAAAGAACAAAAGTTATGCTTTGATTCCCAAGTCATGCAAACTCACTGACGGTAAGACTGAATAGGACATAAATGAGAACAGAATTTGGCTCCAAATAAGTAAAATTTTGAGACAATCCTTGTCTTAAGAAGCCAAAAACTATGAACATTTGGGTAAGTAATCAAGCCTTGTTACCTGTCAGTGAGAGGAGTTATGACAAGCCTGTCAGTACAGCCTAAGAATTCATTCTGGTATGCAAAACCCACATCAGTGATGTTAATCATCATCTTGTCAGAGTCTTCATTGAAGTAAAATCTACATTGTTTCAACCACTCAAAGTCTGTGGGGGCTCTTGACATGCATATGGCACTAGGAAAGTAAAAAAAAAAAATCCGCAGTAGAGGGAACTGATTAAAACAAAGCATTTTTCATTTATACAACACATGATGTAAGCAAATTTTTTCATCAAAGTTTTTGGAGGGGCCCCATGGACTCTAGTGACCATATAAAGTCACAGGCGCTCAAACTTTATGATATATTCCGAAAGACCTAAACATAGCCAAACAGCATGGAATTTTATTCATCTGCCTTGGAAAGAGGGGAGGGCTCATTTAGTCCAGCTACCATTTGATGATATGATATTTAGGAATATAAGAACCTGCATTTTCTACTGCCTTCCACCATGGAGGCCTGTGCAAACAGCATGTAAAATGCCTCCAGATCAGAAAGAGGAAGGAAGTAGAGAAGAATTAAAAGAAATGAGAGAGGTCTTAGCACAAGAGCTTTTTTGCATGTAAGTGCTAAAGTGTTCAGATACAGTAAAAACGGACGGAGAAGTGGTTAAAAAAAGGAAAGCTGTCATGTAAAATGAGACATTGGAGGATTCTCTTCCAAACTATCCCTTATCTAAAATGTAGTTATTTTTATTCCTAAATAGGAAAGGTTGGTGGGACTAGAGAAAGGTGAGTCTTGACTGGCTAAAGAGGGGATGAAAGAGCAGCAAGAGTCTTCTTTCTTGAGATCCCCACAAGCAAGAGAATAATATATACCCTCATCGGTGTCTTTACACTTTGAAAATCTAAACAGGACTTGGGTGGTAACTAAGGATGTAAAAAGTCGGTTAAAAATCTTAGCCGTTACATGGTTACATGCGCTGCAGGCTCTGATGTGCAAAGCCCACAGCAAAGCGTTCCTGGGAGCGGGGCCACCAGACCCTGTCAGCCCCGCTTCTGGGGTGGCTTCACTGCCACAGAGTTTACCTGATGACATTAACCAATAAGCATCGTCTTAACAGTTAACTGGTTAAACTCTTAATATCCCTTGTGCTAACTTATGTACTGTTGGCAAGTTTTCTCATGACCTCCAGAAGGTTAGGAAAAATTCTCCAGGTTTCCTTTCAGAACAAACATTTTTATTTTCCTTTTACAATACTTGTCTAATTCCAGATTACCATGGATGCAATTTAATAATCTTACAACCAATATAACCCTATATTTCTACAAAACTATATATATGGATCTCTGTGTGTGTGCAGCACATCCACAGACAGCTTCTGAAGGGTATGCTTCCTCCATAAGAAGAAGCAACCCTGAAGGAAAGGTCAGAGGATGAGCTATTTCCTGCCTGTGAAAAAGTGGAAGGGCTTTTTGAGAACAAGCAATAGGGGAATTGCCTTTGTCCTTTAATCCAACAATAAATACATGTTCTGTTGTTACTTAGCTTGTGCCTAGATCATCATTCCACTGCCTTCTTGGGTTATGCCACCAAACAAGAAAGCACAACACCATGAAACAAGATTTGGCCTGCAAGCACCACATAAAAAATGCTTCATTTATTACTAAAGTCAATGGATATTTTTGGACTGAGTTGTAATTTATACAAGGCATTCCCCTCGATCTAATTCCATTAGGCTGCTCTGGCTGTGTGACATGACTACATGGATGTAAGTGTGTTAGTCTCTGGGTATGTCTACACTGCAAAGTTAATTCAAAATAACAGCCGTTATTTCGAATTAACTTCAATAGCATCTATACATGCAAACTGCTATTTTGAATTTAATAGCGGAGCGCTTAATTCAAATTTGGTAAACCTCATTCTACGAGGAGTAACTCCAAATTTGAAATAGCTAATTCGAAATAAGTGCTGTGTAGACACTTAATTCAAATTAGCTGGCCTCCAACCCTTCCCAGTTTCCCCTGGTGGCCACTCTGGGCCAAACCAGGAAAACTCCTCTCCTCTCCCCCAGCCCCAGAGCCCTTAGAGGGGTAGACTCTGGCGGGACGGCACGTGCCAGAGCCAGACCTGCCAGCAGTCTCTGCCCCTGACCCAGAGGCCCCATAATGAGCCAGGCAGCCAGTGCCAGCCAGCCGTCCCCCGCCCAGTCCCCCAGCACCCAGGGGCCAACCAGGGGCCGTAGACGGCACACGCCCGCCTGGACTGGTGCAGAGATCATGGACCTCATAGAGGTTTGGGGGGAGGCCCCCAATGTCCATGATCTCCGCACCAGGAGGAGGAACGCGGCCGTCTATTTCACACAAGCCATTCAACTGAAGCCATAGATATCAAGATTCAAGGCCAACTTTGCCTTGAGCAGACTGCCTCGCCAGGTGTTCACAGTCACAAACATGTATAAGACTTTTAGTTGAGAAAGCCATGTTAATCCCAAGTCTCTGCTATGACTGAGAGATGGAAAATCAGCAACAAAACGTGGGGTGATCTATCTCTTCAGTAATGCAACTCCTTTAGAATTGACGCTCTGAGCAACTTGCAAAATTTACATGGAATTTGGTAAAAAATTGTTCCAGAGTTGACCATTCACTGGAAACATCAGGGAGTTGTGTTTTGGTCTGATTCCCACAATGCAAATTGGCTGCGTTTAATCTTTTCCCAACTCTGAAATTGCTAACAGTGATCATGAATTCTTAAATCCTCGCTCACATCAGCAATTGTAAAAGCAAAGCCTATTTTTCTAACAAGACCAAGTAGTAGAAGTCACCTGTTGTCTGCCAATATTTTTTCTTCCAATCATGTAGTAGCCAGACGGAGTTCTTCTTTAGTTTCAAAATTATTTTACTGCTTGTGAAGTAACAAAACCCTTAAGTTATCCATGGATAGACTATAACCTGTGCTGTAGTAGTGAAAGCTTCCTCACAGTATCCCAACACCACACATCACAGGCATAAAATAGAGAATCGATCACTAGATATAGGTATGCATAATTTAATGTTTAAAAGGGATCATTCAGCAGCCATTGAGCCATGTTTAAATAGAACACCGTGACAGCACACAAAAGGCTATGCTGAATACTTACCAGATCATCAAAGATGTCCCTCTGATGCACATGGATAGTGATTAGTGTCTCGTATTTAATTCGCTCCACAGGACTGAGGTCTTTAGTTGTCATGTCTATGAGAGTGTTCAGCAGGTCCAAGAAAGATTGGTTTGTCTTCTGCATTATTTTTTTATCATACCTGGCATTAGTCAACGCTTCTTCTGAGTCTCTTGTCCAAATCATTTGGATCCCCAACAACCCAACCTTTTGAAAAAACAAACAGTATACTCCATGGAGTTTTTTCAATTCAAGTACATAAATATGCTTTTCTATTAATACTTAATAAATTACTTATTAAAATTAAATGCTTAAAATGTATTAAAAGGTGCAACTCATCCCTTTATCAGAGAAATAAAACTAATGAGAGTAAATATTTCATATCTCAAGTTCTATTTGATGTACACATGTGATGCCTTTTGAAAAATCAACTTGAGCTGCATACATTTGAGGACAATGCATTTTTTTAAATCAAGGTTCACTTACACATTTCCTCCTAATCTCTCTAAAATATCTGCACTGTTATAGTGCTACTTATCAGTATATGTTAAAATGTTTTACAATGCATTGTATTAGCTTTTGTTGGACAGGAAACAATAGTACATAGACGTTAAAAACTTTTTTCTGGAAATGACAACCATAAGTATTTTAATTAATTTCAACAGAAGTTTGAGAGCTTATACCCCTAAAAACCAGATTGTGTAAAGTTTTGGCCATGGTGTCACAGATTAATTTTTGCCCACAAACATATGCATGCTTCTTTGTTGTAGTGTTAAATTTTGAACATTTGGATTGCACAGGATTAAAAAACTAACAAGACCAAGTACTGAAAGATATTAAGTGACTTTCAGTTTTGCATTTCCACAGCTGGCTGCGAATTTCAACACAACCAAAGCTGAAGGGACCAAAAATGGCAAAAATTATCTGAGAGCAACTCCTCACCCTTTTTAATAAGCTTACCTGGGCTGGGAAAAAAGAAAGAAATTCAATCAGCTGGAATCCAGTTTCCTGGATATCCATGGCTGCTTGGCGAATGACAGTATGTAATGAGGACTGAGATTCCTTTAAGAGAGAATTGAGCCAGACCTCCACATTACCCTCAGCCATTACAGGTTTATCCAACTCAATTGTCTCACCCTCTCGAGAACAAATCGACAGAATTCGATCATATATCTAGTTGAAACAAAAAAACATGTATAACATACAGATTATTGCAATGAGCTTGTCATTTCTCTAATATCTCTACAACACAATTAACTATTTTTAATCCTGGTAATTTATTGAACAGGCCAGGTTGCACCCACCAAAAAAAAGGAGCTACAGTAACAAAATAATGACTAAATCCCGGTAAGGCTTACTCAGAACCAGGGTTTCCTTTAATAGTGTTTTAGCAATAACTGAAGTAAACTTTCAGTTTACTACATAAGTGAATAAAAGGCTGTAGGATAATCTCACTTGTTTAGTTTTACTGCTATTTTTATCATAGTTCCTCAATGAGATCTAGGCACTATAGAAACATACTCTAGGCACTATACAATGATCTAGGCACTATAGATCTAGGCACTATGATCTAGGCACTATACAAACATACTCTCTAACCTTGAAGTCTTAAACTAAAATACAGACCACGAGTGGGATGCTGAAGAACTGAGTGATTAAAGAACTTGCCCAAAGTCACACAGCCACTCACTTGCAGAGTCAGGAGCCAAATCAGTGCCTTAATTCCAAGATTATACTTATTCTATAAGAGAGATTTTTTTAAAGCTCCGGAAGGTCTTCAATACACAAAGCAATAGGATTTGTGCTCCTGAAATTTGCTGTCAGTTTTGTAAGTCTCCTCACCAGAAACCTAAAGGTTCAGTTTCCCACTGCGCCCATACCCCAATAGACTTGCTAAGAATGAAATCAGGTGGCAAAAAGACTTCTTACGTTGTACACCCCCGGTGGTGAACACATTTGCAATGTCAGTATTCTCATAACCACCAGGGCTGCTTTTGGAACATACCAATACTGGTACAAGCCACTTCAGAATGTGACTAATGAACTGGTAATACTATTTGCCTTGAGTGGAAAAGTGTGCTTTGTTTGGAAGAGGGAGAAAATAATACATAACCTAAAATCCAACTCAGATACTGAACTCTTGGTCTTTACAGGCCTGTCTTTTTTTAAAAAAAAATAGAAGATAGACATTCTTGTTTTGCCTACTTTCTAACTCAAACTCCTGGGCTTCAAAGGTTTGGTTGAAAGAGTTTGGTTTTAAGTTTTGCAAGTGATATAATGGAGGGGAGAACCTAGACAGGGGTAAAATTGTTTCTAACCAAAAAAATGTCATATGCACACAGAGCACATGCTTGTGAAAAGCTAGTTCTCTTTCGCTGGAAATGCAGGGGGAATATTATAGTAGAACATAACCATCTCTTTTCCATCACAGATGTATGTTTTCAAAAGTTTAATCTCCTGTGAAGAATGTGTCAGTGTTTAAAGCCAGTAACTTGATGTCATGTTCCTAAATCAAAATATAGGTGCAAATTTCTGAACTAGCATCCTCATTCTGAACACAATTAGTCTATCATGTGAACTAAGATTTGTAACCCAAGTCTTCACAAGAAAAAAAAAATCTAATCAGTACTAGGGTACTCAGGATCCCTAGTGGATCTGCCACATGAACCATTTACCCATATAACTTTGCATTTAACAAACATTCATCATTTGCCCCTTTTCAAGACAAGTGTGGCAAGATTAGAGCAGTGCCCACCTTTTCATGGAACCTGACAGTTTTAATGTTGTCAAAAACATTGAGCAGGTGAGCCTGTATAGTGTGAGAGTCTGATGCCTGGCCAAGTATCTCCAGGAGAGCAGGGTCTGACACAAAGAAGAACCGAGGAAAGGAAAGTCGTTTTTTCTCCAGGTACCTGAATTTAAAAGAAAAAAGGCTCATGGTGGTAATTTATTCAGCGCTGCCTTCATAAGGTGAGCTTCATCTGTTCTCTTTAGCGATGAGAGAAGTTTTCTCAACACAACACATTAACTTATTTCTCATTAGTGGTAAAAATGGCATCTCAGACCCATTGTGCCCCAATGGGTTAAGATTCTGCTTTGATGCTACTATTTAGTATTACAGATGATCTCACTGTGAAAGCCAGTGGAGGTTACAGATCACTCAGAAGAGTAATGAAAATTTGAGAGTGCAGTTCTAGCTTGCTGAAGTTGGATAATTTTGTTAAAATGAAGCTAATGAAATCTGTGCCAGGTTTCCTTTACTTCAAAATTATGCATTAACTTGCACCTTCTCCTTACATGCATGCAGGGGAAAATAAGCCTGCACTCCCAGCCCCAAGCAAGAGAATACTACTAAAATAATTATTCTATTGTCTAGTCCTGTGGTTGTACTAATTATCACTATTTTCTTGCGCTTGTACCTTACTAACAGTCTTACCCTGTAAGTGACTTTTGACAGATCTCAAGCTGTTCTAACAAGTGTGGCAACAACTGCCCCAGGGTTTCATCTCCAACACAGCACTGGACCACATTTGGCATCTCATGGGCCCGCATCAAGATCTTCACCCATGATTTATCTATGTTAGAGAAACGCTTGGCTTCCTATGGGGAAAGAGGGTAGAAAAGCAGGTCATTAACATAACTTACATCTTCAACTCAGCTAGAATGAATTCTAAATTCCTGAATGCTGCTAAACTAATGTTCAGACCACTCAGATTTTGTCAACTGTCCCCACAGAATATCAACTTTTGTTAGGTGTAAAACAGGCTAAGTATTCCCTGTCAAAGCTTTCACATTTTATTTTCAAGTCTCAGGCACTGAACCCAACATTTCCCTTCCCTACTCATCCTTCCTTGAGGTAGGAAGCAAGACTACTCAGTTGTTAGCATTTAGATCCATCACTATTAAATAGAGCACCCCAGATTTATATTACTTACCAAAAATAATGTTAATTTTAATATTAAATAAAGTAGGAGACATGTTAGATGAGTAAGACTCCCAGGAGAGCTATATCCTCTTAGTTGGAAAGATGAGTGGACACCTTTACCAAATATAAGTGACTAAGGTAACAGTCTAAACATAGAAAAGCTTACTGGGTCATCTAATGTAGTTTATCTCCCCACCAGTACAGTAATGTTCTCGACTGTACAGTCCATGTTATACTCAGTCTAGCTTTAGTTTGTACTCAATAATGAAACTTAGACTATTCCATAGGCAAATCTATCTCAGATAAGTTTTACTCACAAAATTCGCAGTAAGAAGCTTAGATGGTGCATGGACTCTTTATACAAAGTGATTTCACTTAAAGAATATACTTTTAAAATTATAGGGGATTTACAACATATTTCATACACACACACATTATGATGATTTGCTATTTTTTATGACTTCATGAATGGCTGCCTCATCTGCTATACTCAAGTTTACAAAGCAATTGCTAAAGGTACATTTGTTTTATATCAGGACAATGAAATTATTTAAGTGCAATTGCCTGTGTTCCTAATTATTGGATTTGTACTTGGAATTAACTTGAGTATGCCATAATATATGTGATACAAACTGTGCAAACAAAGGGTGAATTTGATACTTAGCATGATGCAAAAAAGTAAATGCTAAAACCTACAGGTCTAGAAAATGCTTCGGTCATTTTTCAAATTAATTCAGTTGTGCATGTAGCAAGAAGAGTTAAAAGAAAGTAGCTATTCAAAAACCTTTGGAAGCTGCTTTGCAATGTCTCCTCCCACAAAAACAGCTTCTAAATAAATCCACAAGTTCTGCACTGTCATCCAGTTCTCAATTATATCCGTTGAGTTGGAAAGGTAGTGTACCCATTTTTGGATCTGTGCCTTGAATGGGGTATTGTACCTAAAAAAACAACATAATGTTGCAGCAATAAAAAGAAAACTATGATTTTTAAAGCATATTTAGGCCTTATCAAGCACAAGACATATTAAGTGGGGAAAATACGTGCCTTATGAAAATTGGACAGCACTCACACCCCCACACACATATGTAATACACTACATTGATTTGATGTCTTCTATACACATCTACAATTAAAGTTTTTTCCTGAATCAAATCTTGCTCATCAATAATCCCTGGACTCCAATGAGAAAATTACAGTAAGGAGAGCAAGGCTTGATACACAATCTTTCAAAAGCCCTGCATACATAAATATAGGCAATGTGAACTATTCTAGGAATGTTGAAGGATCAATGATGTTTTTACTGATTTTTTTTCTGTACCAGCTTACATAATGAAAGTTAATACAACTGTCTGTAGTATAAGGAAGTGTGAGTGGTCCTTTCTGCAATCTGTAATTATATTACAGATTGAAAAGTGTCAGAAATCCCAAAATTGCCACCAATGTTCCCTTGAATAGTATCCATCCATGCATGAATAAATTGTGTTATATACACAAATGCATGCGTGGATGAACACCACCAGAAGAAACACACACTGCCAGCTATGGGCATTGTGAGCACTCTGCTAATCAGCTGAGTGGCATCTGAATCAGTCCTGGGTGGCCGCCCAAGCGCTGAGCTTACAGGGAACACTGATTGCCACCATTGTTTAGCCACATTCTCATTTAATTGTTATGTCCTTAGTGCCTGTCATCCAAGATTCCCCTGATTCTTACATCATTGTTACATTACATTGCTGAGTTGCCAAAAAATATGAAAATCCAGACTGGTTTGCAAGAGATCAATTTTTCCATCTAAAGAAAAATTCCTCTACAAGTGGATAACAGTCAAATCTCTTAAATTAATTCTTTAAGATTAATACACATCACTGGGTTCGTGTTTTATATGATAATTACACCTGAATTTAACATGGATTGTGTCCTGTGAACTGTCCAGATGCTTATACATGAGAAATTCTTAGAACCTTATATGGCCCTTGTAGTTCTTCAGGGAGGGCAGGTCAGGATTTACTGCCAAGGTGTCCTCACAGGTCTCTGGATCCATTGATGATAACCAGAAGGCTGCTTGCATGTGAGCTCAGTGGTGTGTGCCGTGTCGATTTGTGCACTTAATCTCCACAGCAGACCCCAAGAGAGCCCCCAAAGACCACAAACCAGAAAAGGAACGAAGGTGCCAGGCCAGGTTTATTGTAGAGCGAAGTACAGTCACAGTTGTCGGTAGACTCTACTCAACCACTACCCATATGTACTTGCCACAATGGAATGACTCAATCAGTGCAAGGTCCCACTGCCCCCTAGGTCATTCAAAGGCTGTCCCCCAAGACACCATCTTATATACAGGTACAACAAGTCACACCTCACTGCTGACATATCAGGTTGCCACCCTCTGACGTTGTCAGGTTACCACCCTCTGATGCTACTTAGATACCACCCATCACCCTGTACCTCGTGGTTTGATTAGATCATCTCTATCCATCATTCTGTCATTTTAGACCCTTTCTTGAACCTGAGTCTGTATCTGTGGGGAGTGGGTACCGAGGTCTTTTTGATCGAGCTAGTGATTTCATGCGCTTTTCACTTATGACCAATACCAATTATTGTTCTACAGTCAGTACCTAGCACCAGTTAGTGTTTTGTACTCTCAGCCCTGTTCATGCCAAGTTCTGTGAGCTGGGGCCTGTCTCTTGCTCACGGCTTAGCTTTGCTTTATGTTAGTCATGTTTTACCCGTTGTTAACTAGGCCTCAAACCAGGCCTGTGCTGCATGGGCTCATGTTTTAGGCCCTCATCTTACTACAGCCCACAGTCCATGCAATTAGGTCCCCAGAGGAGAGGGGTACAGGCACACATGAAAAGAATTCTTAAGCCTTTAGCTTCCAATCCTGTACCATGGGTATCTGTTTATATCTACATGCAGCCCCACTGAGATCAATATGACTCAGCAATGGCAAAACTGACCACCAGCCTAGGGCACTTTTCAGGATGGGGCATGTTTAGCACTAATATACTTGTGATATTTCTGTATTTATTTTCTAATTTTTCCTCTTATGTTGGAAGGGGCAACTTTACCTAAAAAGCCCAAGTGTTTTGCTAATAACGAATCCCCTCTCCTGTTACCTGTTGCTCAAGAGAGAGCCCAGAACCATCAAGCTATCCTCCATGCTAGCAATTGTTTCTGAAGTGCTGTCTCCTCTCAAGAGCAGCTCACCACGAGTTTTAAAATTGGCAAAGGTGAAAGTTTTGTTGTCCCACTCGGCAATAACCTGTTTCAACTTCTGCTCAATGTCTCTCTCCTTCACAGCGCTGATGCAAATATCCTAGTAAATAAACAGACAACTAATATGAGTAGCTCTTTCAGCTCAGCCTCAAGCATACCCATTCTACTACCCTCTCTCTCCCCATCAGCACTAGCTAAGCTCCACGGTTAGAATGAATTGGTAAGCGTGAAGACTGCCAACATACTTTTCATGTGTAGAAACAATGGAAACGTCTGTATTCATCTTAACATTAATACATCTGAAAAAGGCAGGAAGTTTGATACTGCTATCCCTTTACAGATGCGTTAAACGGGAAGGTAGAGAGCTACTCCACTCACCCACGGCAGCCACACCAGCTGTTTAACGCCAATTTAAGAATACAAAAAGCTGCGTGGCTATATACCTACCGTTTCTCCAGATCATCTTTCACCCTCTGTGAGTGTCAGGGATTGGATGACCAATTAAATAAATGTTCTCTCAAAGCCTCATTATTGCAAAGAAAGTCAGCTGTACAAATTGTAACTCCTGTGCTGGGTCCCATGGCAATTTTTAAGTCTTTACGGGATTGATGTCAGTTTTGAAGCACGCTCCATGTGAAAGCTTTGTTACTTCATAAATGAAATTTAAGGGAAACCGAAGGAATGGGTATTTGCAATGGATACCTTAGTGTGGTTTTGAGTATGTGAGAGTTGCTGCCAGGTTTATGGATTCCTTCTATTTAACTACAGGTTGGGCATCTCTTATCCAGCACCCTCAGGACCTGACTGATCCTGAACCAGGGAATTTGCTGGACTAGAAAAGGTTCCCTGCCACAGCCCCCAGCCCGCCACCTATGCCAGCTCCAGAAGGGAGGAGGGGAAGTGTGGAGACTACCTCCAGCCCCTGCCGGGCTGCCTGCTGGGTTGCTGGCCCCACTGCTGCAACCCGCACTGCCTCAGGCTGTCACAGGCTCCGGCCCCACGCTGCCGCGGGCTGCTAAAGACCACCTCTGGCCCTGGATGGGCTGCCAAGGGCTGCCGAGTCCTCGGGCTCTGGTCCCAGCCCCACAGCAGCCCGCAATCTCTGGCCCTGCTTCTGCAGACTGTCCAGGGCTACGGCCCAACACTTCCATGGGATACTGGGGCTGCCGCCAGCCCCGGTCCCACTGCCGTGGGCTGCTGAGAGAGGCTCCTGCCCCATGGCTGCCCATAGGCTCTGGCCCCAGCCCACGCTGCCATGGGCTGTCACCAGCCCAATCGTTTGCTGCCAGGGGCTACCCCAACCCAGTCCTAGTGCCGCGAGCTGCACTAGGCCTTCAGGCCTCCTGTCCTGTCCCACTGCTTCAGCCCGGCCCTTCCTGGATTGCCTCCTGCCACTAGGTTACTGGGGTTCTCTGATCCAGGAACATCTGTAGTCCTGCCAGACCACTGATGTTGCTGGACTAAAGAATTCTGGTTTGGGGAGGTGCAACCAGTACTATGAAAAATGTCACATTAAGAGTATTACAAGGCCTTCAGAAGTATTCATTTCTCATTTCTGTGCCATTCTAACGAATACCTCTATTTCCTCTTTATATTTCAGCAGAGGGGCTTCCATGATATTTCTCAATTTGAAGGTCTCGCTTTCCACCTCAAAACTGTGTTCAGTGAGATCTGTAATCCTCTTCCAGTGCCGAGCCATCATGGCCTTATTTGACATGAGCTCAAGCAAAGGGCAGCACTCACTGAAATCATCAATTGTCTTCTTTAGGTCCAAAAATGCCTGCCATTCCTTTAAAGCACGAGGAAGTTTGCGACACCTGCAATCAGTTAACTTTTTTAAAGCATTTCAGATGTTCCTTTATGTTACTGAATTAGCTAAGGTTACAGAGCAACAACAAGGATACAGCACATTTCTGAAGTTAAAGTAGAGTTTAGTTTAAGTTCCCTGAATTTAGTAATTGTGCACGTGCTTTAGGAGAACCTGTTTTCTATCTATATTATTTTTAAAAGTTTTTCCTGCAGGATGACAGAGTGACATCATCACATCACGCTGCATCCCACAGCCCCTCCCACCTCAGATGCCCTGCCTCCTACCTTACTCCGTCCTCCCCCGCTGCTAATCCAGCAGGGATCAGCAACCCATGGCTCCCAGACCCCAATAGGAGCAGTAGCACTGAAGGTGAACTGCTGCTGGTGGGCTTCTGGGAGGGAGGAGGAAAACTGTAGAGGGGCTGGCGGAGAGGTCCACTTTGGGGGGGTTAAAAAAGCTCCAGCGACAGGGAGGGGGCAGCGGCAAGGCCCGTAGAGAGGGGCAGGGGCCCACTGGAGAGGCCCGCTATGGAGGGGCACCAGACTGGGGGACACTCTGGCACCTGAACCAGGCTAGGAGGCACCCCGGTCCCCTGAGCTGGGGACAGGGTTGGATGTGCCTCTGGCAGCCACCACGTGGCAGGCTGCCGGGAGTTGCAATCTCTGGATGAGAGAGGAGCAAGTGGCAAGGCCCATGGCAGGGAGCAGGATGCAGGGGGGGTAGGGCCAGAATAGGGGTCACCCCGTCCCCTGAGCCAAGCACCCACTGACGTGGCTCAGGGGTGACCCCCAATCTGGCCCTCCCCTCCACCACAGGCCTTGCCACCAGCCTCCCCCAACTGTCCCTGACCCAGGGCTGGATGTCCCTCTGGCAGCCATGCAGCTCCTCCACCGTCTGGGGGGGAGGCACACAGAAGCTGCAAGGGCTTGGGTTGGGGGCGCAGATGGGGGACAGGGGGTGCATGAGAGCTGTGGGGGCTCGGGTTGGGGGGAGAGGGGCACACAGGAGCCACATGACCTCTCCAGAGCTCAAGTGGGGGGCGGAGGAGGCGCGCAGAAGCCGCAGAGCCTTACGAGGCCTCGGTTGGGGTGGGCATGCAGGACACGTGCGGCATCCCCCGGTGGCCTAGGGAGCGCGCAGGAGCCATGCAGTCTTGCCCCTCGCCAATAGGGGGCTGGAGCCACGTGGCTTCCCCCATCGCGGCCAGAGGAAGAGAGCCAGGTGCCGTGCTCCCTTCCCTCTCCCTGCCAAAGGGAGAGGGCCAGGCCAGCCTTGGCCTCAGTCTGGCCCAACCCCTACCCCGCCCACCAGAGCGGGCAGAGGGAAGGAGCCTGACCAGCCTAGGTCCACGCACCCACTGGAGGCCAGAGCAGGGAGAGCTAGGGCAGGCCAGGGCTGCCATGCCTCAGCCTGGCCCTCCCCCGGTGGCCGGGGAGAGCCGGGCCTGCCTACCCCTGAGAAGGGGGCTGATGAGTGTAGCGAGCAGGGGACATTGCCCCCCTAGTTTCTTTATACGCTTATTTCACTGGCTGCAAATCAGGGAAGACAACATACTTGTTCTAAGGAGTTCAGCTGAACAACCTTACAACAAGCATTTTGACTGTCTGCTACTCCATCTATTTTATAACAACTATTATCCCAGTAATATTTCTTCACCACAAACATCTCTGGAATTCCTTTAAAGTTATTTTTATATCCCAATGAACATTTGCTAAGTTTCAAAAATGATAAAGAGTTTAAATTTTCTCAAATATTCTCCTTCCCCCATCTTTTCAACAATACTTCTGGTTACAGGGTGCTCTATGGCAGTATTCTGACCAAACATGCAGGAAAATCAGGCTTGATTCTTCAGTTCGCTCAATTCCCTATTTGAGAAGCACTTCGGTTCTACATACCTAAGTCAGCCCCTGTTAGATAGGAAAAGTGTTGGATAACACAGCGGCAACCCAGTAGGCTACTGAAGTGGTCCTCTGTAGTGGCAAACTAAGTTACATTATTTCATTGTATTTTAGAAAACTAATTATCAATTCCAAATTTATCTTCTAAACAAAAGAAAATTATTTTTACTTGAAAAAAAATCCCAAGGAACAAGAATCCTTTAACTCTCAAATGATAAATTATACCCTGTTGGTGAAAACGATAAGAGAGAATACTAGAAATTTCCAACTAAATTTTAAGGAGCAAGAGCATGCTTATGCAAGTGTAGTGAATGAAAGGTAATCCCTATCATTTTTCAACAAGTAAAAACAAACAGCTTAACAATCTGTACACACTTCCTCACCTGTTCTGAAACTCCAGAAGTTCATTGTTTATTTTTGAAATGCTAACTTCTGACCAGAGGATATCGTAGTAGCCATTGACCGTGTCTATAACGTTATTGTACAGGCTGTAGAGCTTCTGTAGCAGAGTCAGCTGTTTCTTTATCTCAAGTAACTGAGGATACTGGGTAACAGGTAAGCCAAAAAGCTCTTCCCCATCAGTGTAGGTAATATATTTTCGGTACAGGCTGTCAAATCGATTCTAATAAAAATATATAGAGGCAAGTGCTAGCATTTTGTTCAGAGCTGTAAAAGAGAAAACCTAGGCCCTAGCTCCCAGGTAACTATAATCAATTAGGTTCCAAACAGGATACCTGCACTTAGTAATTACAGTTCATTAGACAAATTCTGTATGTAAAATCCATGTCACCCATTCTTGCTATTCAATGTATTATTCCTTATAACTAATATAGAAAACTTTGTTCCCAGTTGGCAAAATTAAGTAGGCTATAGCCATGATATAGATTTGTAGAATTTATTTAACTAACTCTTCTGCTAAATTATGACTGGCTTCTCCCCCACCCTCTTTCCCCCAAATAAATGACATTTTAGTTAAGTCTTTGGATTAGGAATAAATACCTGGAACATGATAAGCCTGTCCCTGGCTTCCTGAGGCTCAAGACCAACAGCCATTGGTCCGTTCTGGAAGAAAAAAGTTAAAGATGCTGTTCACCAACTTTAAAAACAAAGCATGTTGCACATATGAATTCAATGTCTGTTAAAGAGTTAACTTTAATAGTTTTTAGTACTGAGTTTGCTACCCTGATTTACACTAAATAGTACTTTCACAAGGATATAGTCCTAGAGAGATGAGCATGTCCACTCATAGGGAAAGGCATGTGAAAGTAATTAGGGTAGTAGAAGGGGATTCAAGTACTCTTCATACTTATTGAGTTGGGAAGGAACTATAAGAAGAACACATCTAATAATCCTTTTACTCATGAGAGAGCAGATATTTGTAAGCTAGTTCACTGGAGACTGACTCTGCCAGTCTTCTTTGCAACAGTGAAACGGGGAGGGTGCAAGCTTCCATCCTCCTAAATGCCAGACAAACCTTGCACTCACATGAGCACAAGCACTATTCAATAGGCTTGGTCTTGGTATTTAACAGGCTTCCTAAACATTGAACTATCATCCATAGTTGCCCCCAGCTCTCCTTCCTGAGCAATCAAAACCTCTACCACATCTCCAGAAAAAAAAAGTAACTGACACCCATGCTCCATGATCACAGCCATTCTGCAATGAAGTTGAACACCAGTGCATTTATATTGGTAACACAGAGAACTTGCATGCTATTTTTTTAAGTTTCTTGGAACATACTCCTTACCGTTTCATACTCTGTATAGTACTGATGGCAATCTTCAGTGAATGTCTTCACAGTGGTAATTAGTTCTCTTCTGAAATTGGGCTGCAAAGCTACTAGCTCATTCTGTACTTCATTTGCCCGGACCAGAAGCTTGTCCCAGATATACCGCAGGGTGTCCACCTTCTCCATTTCTTCCTTTGCCACCAGCAGCTCATATTTGTTTAATATTGTATAAGATTCCTGTCAGATCAATGACAGCATCTATATCCTATACATACAAAACATGCTACATTCTATGCAAATACATACATAAATCTGCAACATTTCAAATATGAGAGCCTAAAGGTAGTGCCAGATGGTTTTTCAGAGAAGCAGGAGGGCTACACTAATATAGTTGTGCATAAACAAATTCAGGAATCCGTGATCACACACAAATTAAAATTACTGTATTTCATCCTCAGTATTTATCTCCTTGGCTCTGATGGAATTTTCTTTGTGTTTCAACCTGTTGCTCTACAATTATTTTCTGGTTATAATAACAAGAGCCTATCTAATCTACACATTTATTTTCATTGTGATAAGGATAAGAAGAATACAAGTGATACCCACTATAATGATCATGTTCACCACTACTTCCAATAAAATGAAGAGGAGGAATAGAAAAACATTTTACAATAAAATAAGCAACACTCTTGAACAGGTCTTCTTTTACATATATGCATAAACCAGTATTTCTCAAAATGGTCCACGGACCCACTCTGAGAAAGCTGCTAACGGGGCTACTCTGGTTTGTTTACTTATTTGCTCCACAGCCACAGAACCTCACAGCTCCCATTGGCTGCGGTTTGCCATTTGCAGCCAAGGAGAGCCGTGGAAAGCAGCGTGACCCAGGTCGCTGCTTCCCGCAGTTCCCCTTGGCTGCAAACGGCGAACTGCAGCCAATGGGAGCCGTGAGGCTCTGTGGCTGCAGAGTCAGTAAGTAAACAAACCAAAGTAGCTAGGTAGCAGCTCTCTAAGGCTATGTCTATACTGCTTCCTCCTTGCACAAAAGCCTATGAAAATGAAGCACGGATTAGCATATTGCCATACTTCATTTGCGTAATTAATTAGGGGCCGTTTTTGCGCAAGAGGCTTTTACGCAAAAAAGAAACTGTGTAGACGGCTCCTTTTTGTGCAAAAAACCCCTCTTGCGCAAGAGCCTGAAAAAATGAGGAAGGAAAAACGGCTCTTGCGCAGGAGGGGGGTTTGCACAAAAAGGAGCTGTCTACACAGTTCCTTTTTGCGCAAAATCTTCTTGCGCAAAAACGGCCTCTAATTAATTATGCAAATGAAGTACGGCAATATGCTAATCCGCGCTTCCTTTGCATAGTATTTTGCGCGCAAGAAGGAAGCAGTATAGATGTAGCCTTAGAGTGGGTCTGTGGACCACTTTGAGAAACACTGGCTTAAACCCAACAACAGACATTTACTCCTAAGAACAGTGGTAATTTGCACAGCCAAGATTTACCAGAGCTCCTAAAATGTATGAATTGGCCATTAAGTATATTAGCTGCTTTAATTACCTGTTCCCACAACTCAGCCCCTCACAAAACTATAGATTATAATACTGTGGTCTCTGAGGACCTGGACTTTCATATGTACCACTAATGCTTTGTTTTCGTATGTTACATTGAGACACTTGGCTAAAGTAATTAGAAACCACTTAAACTGATCTAATATATTCTCATTCTAGAACTTGAAGAACTTTGAACAGCTGTTTCTTCCAAACAATAATGTGGGTTAAATAGGAACTAGAACTATAATATACTAATGACAGCAAAGTAAAACATTTAATTATATACCAAATAATGGACTAACAATCTTTATCTCAGCTTTGCTAAGGAAGATGTTGTATAGTAGTATACAAATACAAAGCCAGTCAAAAACTAGTGTGGCAATCAACAGATCTGTCTGTTATTTGTTCTTGTAACAAATGTCTAGCTCCACCTCGGCCTTCCTGTTGTATACCTTCTTTGGTAGAGGGCAGGTGGCAGTTCTGTGCTGATCTACCTGTCACCATCTCCTGTCTCTTGTGGTGGCTGCCACATCTTTTTTTTCTTTCCCCTACCTGTCAGGGGAAATGTCAATAGTTCAGCACAGAATGACAGGCTGCCCTCTCCCACATTTGAAACTGCACAGTCACCTGACCTGCCCTGCTCTAGCATCTATACAGAAGCCCAGGTCTTCTTGGGATCCTTTGTGCAATTGCCATTTAAGTCTGCATGGACTTGTTCAATCAGATGAATAGCCAGAGGTCTTTGAAGTCTAACAGTCACTTCTTTTGCTTCTGTAACAGGAAAAACTTAAAAAACAACAGATAGTCTAGTAGCACTTTAAAGACTAACAAAACATGTAGATGGTATCATGACCTTTCGTGGGCACAGCCCACTTCTTCAGATGACTGGAGTGTTGGAAGTCCAGAACCAAGAATAAATAAGGGAAGGAGAGAGGGAGGCACAGAGAAGGGGGAAAAAAAATGAAGGGGGGGAAGAAAAAAAAAGGACAGTGAGTAGATAAGCTTCAGAGGGATAGCCGAGTGAGTCTGTAACAGGAAAAACTTACAAAACAACAAATAGTTTAGTAGCACCTTAAAGACTAAATAATTACAAGAGGCAGATAAGAACCATTAGTTAGCACGTAGAAAGGAAGATGACCAACACCAGATTACATTTTGGCCTTTGCTGCACCTAAGGACAACAATCATCTTGTCAACTGCCTTAATAATTCTCATTTGAGAAGTCCACTTGACTGAGCCTCTCTTGTATATGGGAAGCTAATGCCCCACCTCTTGGCTCATTAAGTTTACATTTGCCCTAATGACAAGTCTCAGGGGATAGTCGTGTTAGTCTGTATCTGCAAAAACAATGAGGTGTCCTGTGGCACCTTAAAGACAGACTTATTTGGGCATAAGCTTTCATGGGTAAAAACCATTTCACCAATGCTCAAGAGTATAAGTGCACTCTCTGCTCTAGCCTCCAGGTACAAACATGCATGGGATGAGGGAAAAACCATGAATCTGATTAAATTGTTTTTATCCATGAAAACTTATGCCCAAATAAATCTGTTAGTCTTTAAAGTGTCACAAGACTCCATGTTGTATTTGCTCCAAAGGGAGTTCTGCACATGACGGACTGTCAGGACCAGACTAATTTTATAATTTAACTAATTAGCTCATGTTAGCACTACAATATATATATTTTCTCATCACATTTTCAAAATTTAGACTTCAATAGACAGTGTTCTGTACACACCCATAGTAAACACACACTTAACCCCTTTTAGATTACCTCAATAGGTCCCACTTGGAAGTCTACGGAGATTTGTTGCTCTCTAATTTCTTTTAATGCAGCCATAACTATTCTTATGTCATCCAAATCCTTAATTTGTCTATTCAGTTTCTTGCTGATTTCCTCTACAAATGTGAAAATATTTTCCATCTCTGTTCTGTATTTCTGGTTACAGTAACGCCCCAACTCAATCATCCAAGCCTTGGTTTCCGCAGTCAGTGCTAGCTTCAGCTCAGCTAGAAAACAGAGAACAAGTCATGTTAGATAATTTCCCCAAAAGCAGATTTTATACACATGGGCCCCTTGTTAATCTGTCAGTACTTTTCCAAATACAGACACTGGGATTTTTTTCAGATGACTGTTGCATATGTGTTTTATTCTCATGTTAGCTGGATTAAGGGATTTGACAAAAAGGAGAGTACATTTTTTTAGAATGAGCATTTCACTTTCACCTGAAGAAAATCTAATTGGTGAAAATCTGTTTTTGTCCCACAGCACCATAAGGATGCTGGACAAGTCATTCAGCTTCACTGGTTGGACTCTATATGCACATAAAAGACAGCTTATGTAATGTCTTCAGGGACGCTGGAAGGAGCATATTCAAGAGTGGCAATGACTTTACCTCTATATTTCAGGGCCCTATTTTCACAAGTGCTGTATCAATGCTCAAGCCCTCAGAAAGTGCACTCCCTCATTTCTCCAGTTAAAAGCATGCATTTGGTGAGGGAAAAACCATGCACAGGACCCATCTTTTTGGGGTACATAGTACTGTTCATAGTTCAAGCACCACCCCAACCAGTGTGCAGCTGAATTGTGATTGATTCCTGCACTGGAGTGCTTTGGATGGACCCTGCACTCTTCCCCTGCTATGAATTAACATAGAGGGAGTCATGATTTGGCTCTTTAATTACTTGCTATGTTACACAATTGTGAGTGTTCACACTGCACATGTTTTCTCTTGTTCATCAGTTTAGTTGTCCTCACTCCAAATGTATTCACTGAACTATTGGATTACATACAAACATGATGGGGCAGTTATTTAAATAATTTTAGAATAACTGGGGCAGGGATTAAGTGAAATCTCTAAAAAAACTAATGATACCAAAATTACTCATTTAACTTGTAGTAGCTTTGGCATTGGACAAGTTTACTACCACATGGGGGCAAATTAAGGCCTCAATGTTTATTTCTGCTATGCTGGTGTATATAAATCAAGGAGAAGCTCTGGCTTCCATGATGAAGATATATTAGTTACAATGTCTAGGATTAGTTTAAATTATCCCTATGAATATAGGGTTTGTATGCCCTTCTATTACTTGTGTAAAATGTGATGTTTATTATTTTGAAGTTATCTAAGGGCCCTGTTGTGATCAATCATGTGTACCTATGCAGGGTGCCTTCTTATTTCTATGAGCATGATTCCTGTTTTTTGGGTCACAGAACAAGTCTCCTCCCTTCCTTTGCAGGGCCACTAGTCCTCATGCTGCAGGGTGGGCAAGGAATGTGCAGGAAGGGGAAAGGTATGCCACCTGAGTGTTGGGTTCCTCCCATGTGCTATCTAATGTTATTACTTCACACACCCACACTCCAGTTTATCCCCTATAGCAGACACTATAGCAGAGTGTCTCCCTTTGGTAATGCAACTACACCCACACCTCTCCCACCATGCCACCAATGATTTCTGAGCATCCAACAGCTTTTTCCTCTGAGTTACTTTAAAACAATTGCATGAATTGACTACAATACAAGTACGTTTATTTGATTCCTTCCAAGCAGTAGTAACATTTTGACACAGATAATTCATGCTTCAGATCTGAGAATGAAGGACAAAAATAGATCTTATCACCCAAGCCTGTCTATAAACTTAAGACACTGTCGCTCCTCAGTATCTTTTTGTGGGAGTCAGAGGTATAATTCTGGGGAGAATATAAAAATGCATTTTAAGGCAATAGTCTCAATTGCTTCAATATGCATTAATGGTAAAAGCTGGAGTGAAACAATATAGAATTTGTTCTACAAAATACTTGAGTTGACTGTTGTACCTGTGTATAGTGCCATAGCTCCCACACAGATGTATTCAGGCTCTGAGTTTATCTCCAACTCCAAGTCTTTAAAATGGAGGATCTGAGACTCAAATTCAGAGAGTAAAGGGTTGCCTGTTATGAACTTATTAATAGTTTCCTCTTTCTCCCTTTGCCAGATATGGTCATAACATCTGAAACGCTCCAGAGCAGTAAGAACCTCCTGGAAAAATTACAAGGTCAAAGGGAGTTTCTCAGGGAAGAGTTGTGAACAAGTAATTTCTCAAATATTTCAGTTGCTGGTTCAGCTGAAAAAAAATAGTGGGGTAAGCTGCATTTCAACACCAAACAGGAGGACATGAAAATATTTAAGCTAAGCAAATCCTGCTAGAATGCAATAGCTATTCAGATATTAAAAACTTGATCATATTGCATATGACTGAGCAAATCACCATGTTCCTGCTAAATTATTTAGTACTAAGATCTCCCGTCAGTTACTGTCATGTAACCTTAACTACAAATCAGTGGAAATAATATGCCCCTTTGGGTTAAAAGGTGCAATGTCTTAGGTCTGGGGGTAAGAGTACAAGTTCAGGAGTATTTTTTTCTTATTTTTGGATTATCTTTTATTTAACATCGCCTCCTCCTCTCAAACCCACACTGAGTATGAGTGCACCAATATGTCCCCCATAATTGTCAAACTGACCTTAATACTTAAGTTTTATATACTGCATATTTACAGCTTTCTTCATCTCCCCACCTGACAGCCGTACACGATGCTGCAGCTTCGCATGCAGTAGGGTGGGGGGTGAGCTCCCACCACGGACCACGTGCGAGGTAGCTGCAGACCACTAGTGGTCCACAGACCGCACTTTGAGAACCACTGTTATAATATACAAGCTACACTCTTTCAGATGTATCTAGTATGGTCGTTCACACCTTGGGGACTTGTTACCAATTATCAGTTTTATACTAAACTTGAACTCCCATAAAGCTTTCAGAGTTGTGTGCTATTCAAAGTTACCCTTTCTAAACATGATGCCACTTTGCAACTACAAATGTTCTCTCTTCCATCACAGTTTCTATTAAACAATTTTATAAGATTTTCATCATCCTGTATGCATTAGCCCAGTGCTGTGTGCTCCTTACATTTCCTGGCATAAGGATAGTGCCCTAGATAGTAAGACTCAACCATATCCCTGCTCGCTTACCTTTTTGGTAGAACTGAGGACAGTACTGAGTACAGAGACCAATTTAATAATTTCTTTGTTCTCAGAAACACTCTTGTAGTAGTTTTTGTTTTGCACTGGAGCAGGCAAGTTTGCAGAGGTGATATCTAAAAGGACAGAGCCACTAACATTACTGTATTTGTAAAGACCTATTTAAATTTTTTTGATAATTCTCAGTTCAACAAAACTCCCAATTTGAAGACACATGGTACTCTTAATAAGCATTCTAAGGCTTAATATTTTAATCAATCAAAAGAGTATAGTCAAATTTAAGAGTGGCTGATACAAAGCCATTCTTTACCAAACAAGACACTCCTGGTCACCAAATAGCAACCTCTTCGCTTTAAGCTCCCCAACAGTACACTGTTTGGTCTCTCTCTTTCAAAGTGATGTACTAGGTACATCACTACAAGTGACTAAGCCAGAAGTTTGGTATTTGGAAGCAGCATCAACTAGCTCCAGAGGAAGATAAAGTAATATCTCAAGCAGAGAAAGATGGACCACAATTCAGACATATTAAAATTTAAGGAAAGGGGGAGTCCAAGAAAGGTATTCTCCCCATCCCATGTCCTAAAAAAATGAAGTATTAGCATTATGTGTAATTAAATATTATGTCAAGGATGGTCTAGTGATTCAGATGCTACCTTAGGACTTGGGAGATCTGGCTTCAGGTCCCTGCTCCCCCAAAGAATTTCTGTGACAACTCTGGGCTAGTCCCATAAACTTTGGGTCTCAGTTCACCATCTGCAAAATAGTAAGTACTTCCCTATCTTACCAGGGTGAACTGAGAATAAATACATTAGCAGGTCTGAGGCATTCAAATACTATACTCATAGAGACTATGAGAAATACATACACATGGGCTATGTCTACCCTACAAGGTTTTTGCACAAAAACTGGCGGAGCATCCACACCTCAAGTGCTTTTTTGCGCAAGACAATTGACAGAACAGAGGGCTTTTGCTGGTACTTATTCCTCTCCCACGAGGAATAACTCCTTTCTGCACTATAGGTCTTGTGCAAAAAGGCAAGTGTGGATGCTCCGCAGGGGTTTTTGCGCAAGAAACCCCCATCGGAAAAAGCACAGCTGCTCTGATGGCCATTTTGTGAATGGTCATCAGAGCTTTCTTGCGCAAGAGCATCCATGCAGTGTGGACGCTCTCTTGCACAAAAGCACATCGCTTTTGCAATGTGCTTTGAGGTATGGATGCGCTTTTGCGCAAGAAGTTTTTGTGCAAGAACGCTTCCGCAAAAGGCTTCTTGCACAAAAACCCTGCAGTGTGGACTAAGCCATGATGAATAGTCTTGCAGCACCTTAAAGACTAACAAAACACGTAGATGGTATCATGAACTTTCGTGGGGAGTTATTAAGAAAATAAGAATGGCCATACCGGGTCAGACCAAAGGTCCATTTAGCCTAGTATCCTGTCTGCTGACAGTGGCCAATGCCAGGTGCCCCAGAGGGAGGGATCACAACAGGTAATCCTCACGTGATCCCTCCTCTGTCTCCCACCTCCAGAGAAACAGAGGCTAGGGACACTATTCCTACCCATCCTGGCTAATAGCCATTGATGGACCTAACCTCCATGAATCTATCTAGCTCAGGGGTGGCCAATCCACGGCTCACGAGCCGCATGCGGCACTTCCCCCCAAAAATTGCGGCTCGCGAAGCCGCCACTGCACCCCCGGCCCCAAATGGCCCCCGGCTCCCCTGTGCTCACTAGCGCTTCTCCCCACCCCCAAGATGAACGCCGTGCTGATGCTACCTCCAGGGACAATGGAGGTAGCGCGGGCTTCCTGAGGGGTTGGGGGAGTTCTGCAGCTGCGTGCCAGGTCCCAGAAGTACGCAGGCTGCTCTCCCCCACCCACCCCCTAACAGCCGGTGCGGTACCTAAAATGCCGGTCCATCGCACGCTGTGGACTTTGTTCCCCTGCTGCCTTCCTGCGCGTGGGGGATGGGGTGAGGGTCCGGGACTGCGCCGGCTTCGGCTGCTCCGCTGGCGCACGCTGCCATGGGAGCGGAGGAGCAAGGTGCATGCTGCCCGAGCATTTGGGGCTGGCGCGGTCCAGGACTCTCTCTCCCTCGTGCGTGGGAAGGCAGCAGGGGAATGATGTCCCCAGCACACTGGCTCCAGCTGCTTGGTCAGCGCGTGCTGCCGTGGGGAGCAGAGGGGCAAGACATGCACTGCCCAAGCATTTGTTGCTGGCGCGGTCTTGGATTCCCTCTCCCCCCATGAAGGAAGGCATCAGGCGCGTGACAGACCAGAGTTTAAGGTACCGCACTGCTGTCTGGGGGACAGGGGGAGCAGCCCACGCACTTCCTGGGTCTTGGTGAGCAGCTGCAGGATCCCCAGGTACCGGTCCCTGTCCCCTCCCCCCTACCCAGACCCCCACAAGTACCCTGCCCCAGCACCCACTGGCACCCATTGGCACCTTGCCCCCTGCCTCAGCACCCATTGGCCCCCTGTCCCATCACCCATTGGACCCCTACCCCAGCACACTGTACCCTACACATTCTCTTCTCTACTTCCTCCTGCACCCAAATTCCCTCCCAGAGCTTGCACCTCTCACCCCTTCCCAGTGCTTTTTTTGTACACCAGACGGTGTACCGGTACCTATTTTCCCCCGGCGCGGCTTTTTTTTTTCTCAACAACTCTCTCCCGCCAACCCCCAACCCCACCCCAGTATGTGGCTCTTCGCACTCTATCCACCGCTATTTTGGCTCTTCGTCTCTAACGGGCACTCCTGATATAGCTCTTTTTTGAACCCTGTTAAAGTTCTAGCCTTCACCGCATCCTCTAGCAAGGAGTTCCACAGGTTGACTGTGTGCTGAGTGAAGAAAAACTTTGTTTTAAACCTGCTGCCTATTAATTTCATTTAGTGACCCCCTAGTTCTTATATTGTGGGAACTAAAGGTCCAGTTTCTAAAAAAATAGGGGGTGGGGCAAAGAGAGAAGGAAAAAGAAGGGGGGAAGCATGAGTATGGATACACTATTTCTTTCCCCTTTTTTTTCCTTCTGTTTCCCTCTTTCTTCACTCCCCCCATCCCCTATTTATTTAGAAATTGGACCTTTAATAACTCCCCACAAAAGCTCATGATACCACCTACATGTTTTGTTAGTCTTTAAGGTACTACAAGACAATTCTTTTTTTTTAAGTTTTTCCAGTTACAGACTAACTCGGCTACCCCGCTGAAGCTTTTATACATATGATGAATTTTGCTTAAATTCAAATTTAACCCAACACTACTATAAATCATTACCCAGGAAGCAGACACTCCTTAATACAGCTGGTCCCTGAGTTATGAACGCATCATCTTACTACCGTTCGTATTTACGACCAACCTCCTATACAGCCGGAACCCAAGTTACGAACGAAATCCGCACTTACAAACAGCGCAGCCGTACGTAAGTAAATGTAATCCGACTTACGAACAGATCGAGTTACGACCTAGTGTTTGGTATGTAACTCGTTCGTAAGTCGGGGACCGGCTGTATGTGTTTTTAATCATTTAGGTACAAAAATATAAGTGTCTGTATTGTGGTCACAAAATAAACTTTGTCTTTAAGAGTCCCTATCACAGTTTGTGGCTATGAAAACTTAGAGCACATTGGAGTTGTCATGGAAATAGTCTGCCATAGTGGTATCCCTGCATATATTTTGGCTACCTCAGCTAGAATTCCCATGAAAGTACTGGGAGGACTAAACATCACATAGCCAGAGCTGCAACACCTAGGGCAGGCTACAGATGGAAGTAGCAAAATGTTGCCCCCATCTATCACCATGGGAAGTCAAATATGACCTGTACACTCTTCTGGTCCTCATATAACAGGATAGCAAACACAGGGATTATGTCCAGTCCCATCGTATTTGCACACTGTATTTCCACTCATGTACCATAAATCTAGTCTCAAAAATGGCAAGATTAACGTATTCTTAGTGATATCTTCATATCCAAGTAGTTTTACATATCTGTGAACACACACAGTAGAAGAGACATTTATTTCTAAATCTAAGGCAGTGATACTCTAAAATTCATTACCCTGTGCATTTTTTACTCCAATCTCTCTCATTCCATCATCAGAATCACTGTCTCCGTTACTGCACCGCAAAGCAGCTATTTTTCTTTCTAGCATTTTTTTCTGTGTAGGAAGTAGAATGATCATATTTATTTTCTGTCATAAATTTTTCAGAAGCAGGGATTTTAAATATATATTAAAAGTAAGTGTACTGAAAACAAACCTTAGATATTCTCTCTTTACTCCACTGCCCAACACCTTTCATGACACTGACAATACTCTCCACAGCTTTATTAAGTGTTTGCTGTACCTCATCCAAAGCTGGCAGCATAACAATATTTGGGATAGACAGATTAATGCTAGTCTGAAAAATAGGTTGGGCACTCTGTTTTTGCTTAGAAGCCTGGCCATTGTCTAAACGAAGAACAAAATGGATTGTTATAAGTACAGTTTTAAAAACCTGTATTCTTTATTTTAATCTATATTTTATGAAACTAAACCAATTTACATTGATCTGCTTTTGCCATTAATAGCTTTTTAAAAATATAGCATATTGGAAGATATTGAACTTAGTACTCTTTAGGGGAACACTTATTCCAGCTTATTTTGTGTACTTTGTAATGACGGAAGCTGCCTTAGCCTTGTTCATCTTTATCCCAGTTGAACTGAAGTCAGTAGTAATACTGAAAAGCGCTAAACTCTGTGCCATTTATAGAGTTTTATGCACTTTCCCTTCTGCACCACTACAAAAGCTGGTTGTTGTATGAACATTTGAACAAAACTATCAGCAAGTATTCTGATTTATGCACTCAAATACAATTTTGCACATTAAATAAAATATGAATTTTGAATACTCAAATATTGTGGTGCACAAAATTGCAAATGCAACTTAGATGAAGGATGGAAGCCTCTAATTTTATTTATGTCTTTAAAGGTAGGCTGCCAAGAAAATAAATTGGATTTGTGTCTTCTCTCATTATATATGAGTAAGCCTTGAAAGGGTGCTATGTTTGTCTATGACAACTTATCAGCTAAGAAATAGAGGGACATCTGTTCTCCATACAGGTGCCAAAACCTCTATACAAACTTCAAGATCCAATAAGTAACAGTGCCCCAGCTTTTCAATTACAAAGTCTAGACACCGTATGCATGCCCAAGACTACACAGCCTTTCATACAACCAGCCCCAAAATTCTTACATTCAATTTTGTCAAAATGTACATAACCTATCTATAGATGGATATTCATCATATTGGGAAAATTCCCTTGAAAACATACAACACAGGCAACTGTGGCATAACAAGCCAGCCCACAAAATTACTTGTTCACCTGTTCCACCCTCCTTTGAAGATCTGGTTTAGCATGGTATTATGATACCATGTCTAATTGTTGTTTTCAGCATATTAATTAAAATGTAAAGTAGTAGAACCTTAGACTACCTAAGAAGTTGATCACAGAAGTGGCATGAATGTGCTTGCGCATGGTCTCCAGAGTGTTCCGAGTGACCTTCAAAAGGGCATCAATATTGCGGTGATAGAAATGGGTAAGCAGTTCATGGGCTTCTTCCTCTAACATTTCCATTTCCTTTCTCTTCTTCTTTGTTAAAGGTGGAGACATCCCAGCTATTATCTGACTTGCTGTATGAGAGGATGCCAGTTTCTCCTTTCTCCTTTCTTCCTCTGCTGTTAAAAGCAAATCAGTAAAATTATAGTAATTTAGAACATAATTTAATAAACTCTGGAGAGAACAAGAATGCAATTACATGTCTGGAAATTAACAATTTTAAATACTTTCTTCATAAAGGAGTGTAAGTTGGTAAATGCCCACAATGTCTTGTCCAGAGGTAAATCGCTTTGCAATTTAGTTACCTGAAGACTTAATTCTATACATAATCAAGACCTAGTAGATTTATCCCCAGAAATGTAAAGATATAATTTTCTGCCTATCCAGCCAAGATCTGTCCTCTGTCTATAAATTATGGTTGCCAAATAATGCCTATTGGTACTAGTTTCTATGTCATGGACATTTGGCTATGCAAGCTGGATTGATGTCACTGGCTTACTTCACATAAGGAAAGTAGCTGAAAGGTTTTGTATCACCTCTCAGTCACGCTTTGAATCAGATTCAAGCCTGTAATCCACAGACGTGAAAGCATCTAAGTATCAGATTAACTATGAAACATATTTTGTCTACATGTAAAGATAAATTATATGTGAAGCAAAGACAACTGTTTTTCAAGTATTATCTCTTACCTTCACTTTCATTCACTTCATTCATTTCAGCAGTGACTGGAAGTGGACTTGACTTTTCATCTTCTCCTTTAGAGTGCACCTCTGTGTCTAGTAACATGTTTATCAGCTCATTGGCTGCTTCTTCCACCAATGAGCTTTTCAAATGCAAAGTCTGTGCACCTTGAACACAGAGCTCCTATCAAGAAACACATCAAATATTGTTGAGTATGATTTCTTTTTTGGCTTTCCTGGCACAAACTACTTTAAATGGTACATTATCCTGTGAATAATCCCACATAAGGCTAGATACAAAACATGGTATCAAAGTAGATCAAGTATGTAGTGTTGTGAACTAAAGCAATGTCATTATTATTTTGATATTTCTTTTTCTTAGAGACCCAATTTCTGGAATCTGGTACTGCATGAGAATCTCAGCTTTGATTAAAATACTTTCTAGGTTTCATGAATTTAGAAGCTTAAGAAAATTAGAAGAACACAGAAAGCCAAAATTTACTTTTAAAATATCTTGATTTTTGGGAAGGGGCCTGATCCATGATTTTGAAAGATAGTGTTAGCGATATGAAGTCTGGCTCTCTCAAAAATAGTATTTTCCAAGGTCATTTTGTTTAGTTTAATGAATAACATGACTTTTGTCAGATTTTGCAGTACCAAACTGTTAAGTTTTTATAAGGAATGCTACAGAGAAAGGAAGAAGCTGACTAATCCAGCCTGTCACATTTATATCAGTAAATTTGTTTTGTTAAAAAAAAAAACACTCTCCAGTTTGAAATCAATTAGCGACTCAATTCCATTTTATGCTTTCACCAGGTCACAAAGGAATATTCTGGAATAAGGGGCCTCAGAATTCGAACTCTGTACTCCTGCTTTTTATGAGGAATAACGCTACTCCTGAACTTGTAAGTCTGAAATAACATTAGTGTGGATGCTCCAGTGCTGCTAAATCAAATTAATTGGCCTCCAGGAGGTCTCCTGCAGCTCCCCGGAGTGCTTCCTGAGGCTCTGAGTCCGAGACAGCGCATACATTAATGGAGCCTGTCTTGGACTACATTCGATTCTTCCCCGCAGTGAAGATACGCAACTTCAAATTTGTAAAATTGGGTACCCAGAAGTCCAATTTAGTAAATTCAAAATAATCTCCTAGTGTAGACATGGCCAAAGGAAATACTGGTAAGCCCTGCATTCATGGTTAAGATTGGCAGGAGAGAAACCAAAACCTTTTTACAGCAACAGTGATCTAAGTGAAATAGTTACCAGAGAGTCCAGGAAAGGGGAAAAATATAAACACAGAGTAATTACATGCATATTCTTATTATAATTAAATTAAGGCTGGGCCAAAGTGTTCAAAACAGAAAGCTTAATTTTAAATTGAAAAATATGGGGCATTTCCCACCTTTTCACTTCTATTAATTTCCTGTTGGAAAACAAGTGAAGAAGAGTCCCAAAACTTAAAATTGAAAAACTGAAAAAACCTTTTACAAGTTTAACTGATTGGCAAAAGGTTTTGACTTTTATTAAGAATTATATTCTTTTTACACTGTGAAATTATTTTAGAAAGTTTCAATTCAGCCTCTGATTTTGGACCTGAATGCAGCTTTGCAGAAGAACTGAAGCAGCACATGAGACAGACTGCTTCAATAATTTCTGACAAGATGTCTTCTATTGCCATTTTCTAATCACTAACCTGAGGTCTAAAGGATCGAGATATCTTCCAAGAAAGTTAGTCTTTTCTGCTACAGGTACCTGCGACTGACTGCACCTATGAAGAGCCTCCCCATTGTCAGCAGAGTGTCACAAATCAAAATCCATCTTAAAGAGGTCACCCTTAAAACTTTTGATACGTGTGTTATAACTATTTTAAGACACTCCCCACTACATAGTAAGGTCAATGTTTTCCTTTCTTGCCTGCACTGGAAGCCCATGGCTTCACCTCATATTCCACTGAGAAGTTTCACACACACAGGTGCTCTAATTCAATATAATCAATAACTGGAAAGATTTGGTACTTAGCACATTTTAGTTAATTTAGAAGTTCTAATACATGTAATATGCTATGCTGCCAGTGATCAAGATCACTTACAATTATGACTTAGGCTTGATCTACACACATTTTTGTAACTATTAAATTAAGGTGGTTACTTAACACAGTAAATTATGCCAGCACATCCCCTTGTGTGGATGCAATTACAGTATCAGGGCAAGGCTTATCCTTTTTTCCCTAATGGAAGTAGACTAGAATTACACTGTTCACCTTTATTCCGGTTGAACTGCATCTAGAACACAGTTATATCATTCACTAGACTGGTATAGTTAAGTGGTTCAACTTTTGAGTCCAAACAAGTCCTTACTTACTATGCCAGTTGCTCCTGTTTAGAAGTTATTCATTCACAACTGTTTTCACTACTACAAGCATATTTGCATCAATGTCCTATTGGAATCTTTATTTTTGAGGTTATAACAACACCAGTACAATTCTTTATTAAGCCCTCAACATTTTCTCTTCTGTTTTCCCAATTATTGCTAGCTAGCTAAAACCAAGCTATGGTTGTTTCCACAATATTTCAAATTTACAGATTGTGGGTGACCATTATTTTTGTATCACCGATCACTGCATGCATTGGGGTCTTTAAATTACCTTCCCCCTATAAATAAGTTACCTTCTAACTACATTGAAGGTATAGTATTCAGGTAAAATTACCGTGCTTCTCACAGGGACTTATACTGAAATTATATTATACAATTGCACAGGACATCACTGCAACTACTTATGGACATAAGAACTAGCTCAGTGAGGACAGTTAAACAATTTGGTTAGTTGTTTTTAAGAGAAACCCTGAAACTGAAACCCCATGGAATGTCAGTCAAAAATGAATTTGGTTTTTGTTTGTAATTTTAAATTCTACACATAATTCTAACATCTCATTCCAGAATTCACTGTGATTCATAGACTCATAGACTCATAGACTTTAAGGTCAGAAGGGACCATTATGATCATCTAGTCTGACCCCCTGCACCATGCAGGCCACAGAATCTCACCCACCCACTCCTGGAATAATCCTCTCACCTATATCTCAGATATTGAAGCCTTCAAATAGTTTAAAGACCCCAAGATACAGAGAATCCTCCAGCTGTGTTCTGTACCCTATGCTACAGAGGAAGGCAAAAAACCTCCAGGGCCTCTGCCAATCTACCCTGGAGGAAAATTCCTTCCCGACCCCAAATATGGCGATCAGCTGAACCGTGAGCATGTGGGCAAGACTCACCAGCCAGACACCCAGGAAAAGTTCTCTATAGTAACTC
The DNA here is from genome assembly GCA_019425775.1 of Rafetus swinhoei. NCBI lineage: Eukaryota > Metazoa > Chordata > Testudines > Trionychidae > Rafetus > Rafetus swinhoei. Next base: position 134,211,527 of record CM033424.1, on the reverse strand, counting down.
CTATCATCCCTCCATTGGTCTATTTACCACTGATAATGAAAGGTCAATTAGTTACCAAGATCATGTTATCTCATCAAACCATCCCCTTCATAAACCCATCTAGCTTAATCTTGAAGCCAGATAGGTCTTTTGCCCCCACTACTTCCCTTAGAAGGCTGTTCCAGAACTTCACTCCTCTAATAGTTAGAAACCTTCGTCTAATTTCAAGTCTAAACTTCCTACTAGACAGCTTATATCCATTTGTTCTTGTGTCCACATTGGTATTAAGCTTAAATAATTCCTCTCCCTTCCTGGTATTTATCCCTCTAATATATTTAAAGAGAGCAATCATGTCTCCCCTCAGTCTTCTTTTGGTTAAGGCAGTGTTTCCCAATTGGTGCTCTGGGGAACCCTGGGGTTCTGCGAAGCAAAACTAGGGGTTCCGTGAGGAGCCGGCACTCCCCCGCCCCCTCTGAGAGACAGAGAGAGCCGGCTAGCCAATAGAGGCATGGGCAGCGAGTTGTATGGGCTCGTGGTGCCCATGCTCCACCAATATTTGGAACTGGAGCGGGCCCCGGCCCCCCCGCGCGTCCTTCCACCCCGGCCCCAGAGCGTCTTTCCCCCAGTCCCGGCCCCGGCCCATCCCTGCCGTGCACAACCTTCACTGAGCTCCCCCTTGCCAGCTGCTGCTGCCCTGCACGGCGTGCTCGAACCGGTGGGCGGGGAGACGCCCGGGCACGACGTAACGTCACAGCCCGGGATTTTAAAACTGCTGGACGCTGCGTTGCGCTGCGCGGCTGAGTTGTGGGTTTGGAGTCCGGGGACGGAGCGCAGACTCCAGCCCTGCAAAGTGGAAGGCAGAAGGTAGGAGAAGGGGAAGGGCTGGGAGGGGAAGGGGCTTGTGCGGAGGGGGAGGGGAGAGGGGGAAAAGAGGGGAAGGCACCAAAAGGACAGGGTATAGGAGAGACAAATGCCAGGGGCCAAGTGCAGACAATGAAAAAGGCAGGAGGAGGTGTCAGTGAGGGGGACAAGGTGATGCTGGGAGGGGAGAGGGTAAGGGCATTGGGGGCTGGGGGTGGAGGTGCTGGGAGAAGGCTTGAAAGAAGGGGTGGGCATGAGGAGGTGGGGAGGTGTAGGGAACCAGCAGGGGTGGGCAGCTCAGTTGGGTTGCAGGGGATAGAGGTGCAAAGAAGCCTAGTGGGGAAACCAGGAGCCCTGAAATGACCTCCTGGTCCAAAATCCTCATCTGGGACCAGTCAGGTCCAGAGGGTACCATATCAGGAGGTCCAACTCCTACCCAAGTCCCTCCTTGCACCCTCCCTCGTAGCCAGACACCCTACCCCCAATCTGCTCCTGCTCCTCCCCTGGCCAGACACCCTACATCCAGCCTACTTCTGCACCCTACCTACCACCCAGACCTTGTTCCCTTCCGCCCCCCACCTCCCTCCCAGATCCTGCACCCCATCCCTATCTCACTCCTTGGCAGCCCTGCCATCCACCCTAGCACCTAGCACCACCCTGGCCCTGGCCCCAGCACCCTGCCTCACACCCCAGGACTCAGCACCACCCTGTTCCTTGTCCCAGCACCCTGCCAGTCACCCTAGTGCCCAGCAGGACCATGTCCCTGACCCCAGCACCCCGCCACCTGCCTGCCCCAGCACCTTGCCCCAGCATCCCGCCACCTGAGCCAGCATCCCTCTCCCCAGCCCCAGCACCCACTTTCACTCTGTCCCCTGCCCCCACCAGCACATTTGGGACCACATTAGTGAGGCTTGGGATTTTTTGGAGGATTGTTGTTGGTTTTTTTGCATCTCACTTGTGTGGCCCCAACTGACTTTTCTGTGGGTCAGTGACCCTTGACTCAAAACAGGTTCCTCACCCCTCTCATAAATAAAGACAATGCTAAAACCTTTTGAATTTGACATAATATTTTATTTAAAAATGAAGCCTGGCCAACAAGCCCCCAATTGGGGCCAAACCCCCATCTAACTGCAGCATTATAACACTCCTGCACCACCTGACCCCAAATCTGAGCCTATCATACACTGGAACCCCCTGTCCTGAGCCTCTTACATCCCCAAACTCCTGCATCCCCACATCCTTAGTCTTCTGCCACAACACTCCTGCACCATCCACACATAACAAGTCTGTGTCCTGAGCCCATCATACTCACAACCTTCTTGCCCTGAGTCCCTCACATATCCAGCCCAAACTCCTGCATCCTCACATCCACAAGCCCATGGCTTGCTCAGCACCCCAACCTTCCACCTGAGCCCCCTTCCCGAGCCAACATCCCCTTCTCCTGCATCCAAATTCCCTCCCAGAGCTTGTACTTCTCACCCCTTCTCACACCCAAATCCCTCATTCCCACCCCACACCTCCTGTTTCAACCTAGTGAGAGTGTATAAGGGCTGGGGATAGCAAGTGATGGAGAGGAGGGGAACAGAGCGGATGAGGCCTCAAGGAAGGGGGTGGGGGGGTCTTGGGGAAGGAATGTGATTTTCATGCATTGGTGGGGATTTTCATGAATTGGTGGGTCCCTCTTCCCCTCTCCCCCCCCCCTTTTTTTCTTTTTTCTTTTTTTTTTTTTTGCTTGACAAACCTAGGGGTTCCTTGAAATTCTGAAAAGGGTTCCTCGGCCAAATAAAATTGGGAAACACTGGGTTAAGGTAAACAAGCCAAGCTCCTTGAGTCTCCTTTCATAAGACAGGTTTTCCATTCCTCGGATCATCCTAGTGGCCCTTCTTTGTACCTGTTCCAGTTTGAATTCATCCTTCTTAAACATGGGAGACCAGAACTGCACACAGTATTCCAAATGAGCTCTCACCAATGCCTTGTATAACAGCACTAACACCTCCTTATCCCTACTGGAAATACCTCGCCTAATGCATCCCAAGACCGTATTAGCCTTTTTCACAGCCATGTCACAATGGTGGCTCATAGTCATCCTATAATCAACCAGGACTCCAAGGTCCTTCTCCTCCTCCGTTACTTCCAACTCATGTGAACCCAGCTTATAACTAAAATTCTTGTTATTAATCCCTAAATGCATAACCTTACACTTCTCACTATTAAATTTCATCCTATTGCTATCACTCCAATTTACAAGATCATCCAGATCTTCCTGTATGATATCCCGATCCTTTTCTGAATTGGCAATACCTCCCAACTTTGTGTCATCCATAAATTTTATCAGGACACTCCCACTTTTGGTGCCAAGGTCAGTAATAAAAAGATTAAATAAAATTGGCCCCAAAACATATCCATGAGGAACTCCGCTAGTAACCTTCCTCCAACCTGACAGTTCACCTTTCAGTATGACCCGCTGTAGTCTCCCCTTTAACCAGTTGCTTATACACCTCTCAATTTTCATATTGATCCCCATCTTTTCCAATTTAACCAATAATTCCCCATGTGGTACTATATCAAATGTCTTACTAAAATCGAGATAAATTAGATCCACTGCATTTCCTTTATCTAAAAAATCTGTTACTTTCTCAAAAAAGGAGATCAGGTTGGTTTGGCACGATCTACCTTTTGTAAAACCATGTTGTAATTTGTCCCAATTGCCATTAACCTCAATGTCCCTAACTACTTTCTCCTTCAAAATTTTTTCCAAGATCTTGCATACTACAGATGTCAAACTAACAGGCCTATAGTTACCCGGATCGCTTTTTTTCCCTTTCTTAAAAATAGGAACTATATTAGCAATTCTCCAGTCAAATGGTACAACCCCTGAGTTTAGAGATTTATTAAAAAATTTTGCTAATGGACTTGCAATTTCATGTGCCAGTTCCTTTAATATTCTTGGATGAAGATTATCTGGGCCCCCCGATTTACTCCCATTAAGCTGTTTAAATTTGGCTTTTATCTCAGATATGGTAATATCTACCTGCATATCCTTATTCCCATTTGTTATGTTACCCTTATCCCTAAGCTCTTCATTAGCCTCATTAAAGACTGAAGCTAAGTATTTGTTTAGATATTGGGCCATGCCTAGATTATCCTTAACCTCCACTCCATCCTCAGTAATTAGCGGTCCCACTTCTTCTTTTTTTGGTTTTTTCCTATTTATATGGCTATAAAACCTTTTACTATTGGTTTTCATTCCCTTTGCAAGGTCCAACTCTACATGACTTTTAGCCTTTCTCACTTTGTCCCTACATGCTCTAACCTCAATAAGGTAGCTTTCTTTGCTGGTCCCTCCCATCTTCCATTCCTTATATGCTTTCTGCTTTTTCTTAATCACCTCTCTGAGATGCTTGCTCATCCAGCTTGGTCTAAAACACCTGCCTATAAATTTTTTTCCCCTTTCTTGGGATACAGGCTTCTGATAGCTTCTGTAACTTTAACTTAAAATAATCCCAGGCCTCCTCTGCCTTTAGATCCATAAATTCTTTAGTCCAATCAACTTCCCTAACTAATTTCCTTAATTTATTAAAGTTAGCCCTTTTGAAATAAAAAAACCCTAGTCTCAGATTTATTTTTGTTTATCCATCCATTTAATCTGAACTGAATTAGCTCATGATCGCTCGAGCCAAGGTTGTCCCCTACAACCGTTTCATCTATGAGGTCCTCACTACTCACCAAAACCAAATCTAAAATGGCATCCCCCCTTGTTGATTCAGCAACTACTTGATGAAGGAATTCATCAGCTATCACATCTAGGAACATCTGAGCCCTATTATTATTACTAGCACTTGTTCTCCAGTCTATATCTGAAAAGTTGAAGTCTCCCATTATTACACAGTTTTCATGAGTATTTACTTCATTAAAAACATTAAAGAGGTCTCTATCCAACCAGCAATGCTTGTTTTCCCTTGCCTATTACATGTGAAAACTGAAGACCTGAATATTACTGAGTTAACTCATACCCCGCCGTGCTGCAGGAAGTCTTTCGAAGGACTTCCACAGTGCTACTCTTTTGCAGTGTCTCAGAGATAGAGTTTGCCTGTGCACTGGCCCACTCTACGCACACCAGCTCAGGAGGCCATGGGGATAAAAAGAAACCCTATGGATTCCCAACCATCTTCACAGTATTACTCTCCAGGGCAGATGACAGCTAACCACTCTGATCAGCACAAAGCACGTTCATATGTACCTCCAGCCTTCCTGCATCAAAGAAGATTCAAAGGTACCATGTCATGACAAATGGCAGATCTCTAAGACAGTAAGAGGAAAAAGGGGGAATGGAGCATCTTCAAATTAAGTTAATTTATATAAAACAGGAAAAGGACACCGGAAGCTCCACAAGCCACCTCACAACTGAAACATCTTACATATCCTAAATGTATGCCTTTTAAACACACACAGACAAAATTGGGACAATTTAGTTACTCATCAAATTACTTCATAATTTTAAATCATTAGTGGAGTGCTCATATCTAATGAAAAAGCATGTCATACTAACTCAGTAAGAATATACTTCAATGTAAAGTAACTAAAAACATTTTTAGAAGAATAAGTCTCATAACCTTAGTCATCTGGAGAAATTCCTCACAGGTAAGCTGTTCATCTTCTGGCAGTTCACAAAGTGGCACGCTGCTCATTTCTTGTAGAACAGCGTCAATGCGAAATTCTATGAGATTATTCACTCGATCCAGCAGCAGCTCCAGCTCAGCTTTCCAACAGAAGAAGACCAAATAAAAATAAAAATAATTTAAAAATAGAATAAAATAAAATAAAAATAAAAATAGAATGTCCAAAAGGAGGAGATGTTTTTTGTTAAAAAGCCCCATCTAATTCCTCTCTCATGTTTTTGTCCGCAACATGCAAATGCATCTGGACTGATTATGTTAGATTACATTAATTTTTTTTTTCATTTTAAGTGTTATAACTTCCAGAGTAAGGTTTATGAATTAATGAAATAAAGTTTTTCTAACTACCATTTTAGCACAGTATCAGAGAGGTAGCCGTGTTAGTCTGAATCTGCAAAAGCAGCGAGGAGTCCTGTGGCACCTTATAGACTAACCAAAGTGTTGGAGCATAAGCTTTCATGGGCAAAGACCCACTTCGACATGCATCTGACGAAGTGGGTCTTTGCCCACGAAAGCTTATGCTCCAACACTTCGGTTAGTCTATAAGGTGCCACAGGACTCCTTGCCGCTTTCATTTTAGCACAGACAATGTACTACAAAATCTGGGCCCCATTTCATCATACAATACCACTCCCTAATACTCAAAACCTCAGAATTTCCAATTAAGAAATTTGGCACTTATGAGCAGCAATAAGCAACCACTTTTATCCTTTGATCAGATTACTATAGCTAATCTAATATTAAACATTTTGACAAGGTATGCCACCCTACACTTAAATAACTTCTTTAGCTTCAAAGAAGGTCTCAACCATTATCAGCGCAGTATGCCTCTGTTTCTTTTAGATGTTTCAGTTGACAGAGATTATATGATTGCTTAAAGTTCGCACAGCTGGATCTGTCATGAATTAATGATGAAGTACAATGTGTGACAAATACTCACAATCAGAGCCCCAAGTCATTTATGGATAATAAGGATTTAAGAGTGTAGCAATTTAAATGGGTAATCAATAAGCATGAGGCTACTGGCTACCCAAACAGTTAAGTGCAGTAGTGGCAGCAGTGCAGGGTGGCAGACAGTTCCCCCAAGAGTCAGCGTGCACAGGGAGCCGGGCAAGTACCAATCCTGACTGCCTCCCCACTCTCAGGGAGCTGACTGCTGGCTGATACAGAGGCAGCAGCTAAGGCAGCAGCTAGTGCATACTGGGAGCCAGCTTAAAAGTCAGCTCCCAGGGCACACTGGCTCCTAGGGGAGCTGGCTGCCACCCCACATGTAACCATATAACCGCAGAAATGTTCAGCAGCTACATGGATACACGATTACATGCATTTTAACATCCCTAATGGATAGGTCACTTAATGTTGCAGGATTCACTTCATGAGTCATGTTAAGCTCCATTTCCTGTATTTTTTCCTGTAGTTATTAGGTGGGATATAGGTATCTTTGGCAGTAAATGAATCTGAAGTATCTGACCTGTTGACCTTTGGGACAGGTTACAAAACCTCTTCTCCCAAGCTGTTGCAGACAGTGTGCATACCATAAAATGCTATTTGTATTCTCTTTCCATTTGGTTATATTTTTAGTTTTGGGGGGCATGTGGAGTTTATTTTTGCTTGTACCAGTATGGCAGCATGTATTAAAAATGCAAAAGGCCTTGAAGCCCTGGATAGCAACTTTTGTATTAGTGGATTTGCAAGAGTTTTAGAAAAAAGCTAACTCAGCAAGCTAGAAAGTTGTTCAGTGACAACATAAGAGGCCCAGATAAGGTAGAAATTGATATATGGGAGCTATTGGGGAAGTGGAGGAGAATATCACAATAGTGAAATCTAATAGCGTTTGTCCCCTTTCACTCTTTTCTTCCAGTATTTGCATGCTGCAGTCAAGTACACATGAGAACAACATTGGTGAAAACAGTGAAGTCAGTGAATTGGAGGAAGCCCAGAATTTGGCTCCCATGGGGTGAATAAGCATTACAACATATTATGAGTGAGAACTGTGGAATTTTAATTTATGCACAGTATAACTTCTATAATCAGAATTAATGTTCTACTTAACATTGGACTGTATACCTGGATTGAAGCAAACAACTTGTAGTTTAGTGGAAGCAGCACTGCAAGTAAGGCAGTACACTCTGGTATGCTGTACCACCAAGCTGTTTTTAGCTGGTATGGCACAGAATGACACAGGAGGAGCCAGCTGCCCCACACCTCCTCTCTGGCATGGCTGTACAGCCCCCAACCCTGCCTCCTGCCCTTCCATGGAGCTGCAGCTGGAGGGGGCGGGGGGGAGGGCGGCTGGATGCACTACAGCAGCCAAAGGAGCTGACAGTGATCTTCTCCTTCCTCAGAGGAACTCTGAGAGTTCTTCTTTCCTGGCTGCCCCTCCCAGTGGGGAAAGAAGCAGAACTCCCAGCCCTACCCCCACACACCCTATACACAGAGACACTTCAGCTCTGACCCCTTCCATGGAGATGCTGCATTTCTGTGATCAGCAGGATGGTGCTGGGAGCGCCACGGCAACCAGAGGAGCAGCCAGAGTTCTCCTTTCCCTGCTGCCCCTCCCAATGGAGAAATGAGCAGAGCCCCCTGCCCTCTCCTGCTGACCACAGACAGAGGTGTAGCTCCGTGAAGGGCAGGGCTGAGGTTCTGCTCCTTTCCTCACTGAGGTTCCTAGGAGAGCCTGGAGCTGCAGGGCTCTGCTGGGAACCACTGCAGGGAAAGAAGCAGATCTGGTAGCTCCTCTCTGACACAGCTGCATGGAAGGGCAGGGGTGGTACAGCAGCCAGTCCAGAAGATCTGCCAGTATGGGGCTGTACAGCGACCCCATGTTCTTCTGCTTTCCTGTAATCTCTAGCTCAGCAGAAGTAGGACAGAGCACATACTTTCCACCCCCACCCCATCCCCAGTAAAGTGGGCTGAACCACTGGGAGGAGACAGGGAGGGTGCGGGGATCCTGAGCTGGGGGCCGGAGGAGTCACTTGGAGGGTTACATGCACCCTCCCTTAGTTGGTGCCCCACTCCATACTGGTAAGAAATGGATTTTAATTGCACCGAGTGGAAAAATGCAGATTGACTACAAGCATGCTTACCTAGTTTGACAAAAATATTATTTATGTATTTCTCAGTATTCAGGGAGGTCCAGTTGAGTGACATTAAACCAGGCTGAATAGCATCATCTACATTAGCTAAGTGAGGAACCATTAGTTGATCAATTGGTGGTTGTATTTTTGATTTAATTCTCTTATATTCTGCCAGAATCATCTGAAATAAATGGAGGGCAATAACACTAATTACCATGCACAACACAAATGAAAAGTCAGGTTCTTATTATTCTCTATTTTATAAAAAAAATTGAAACAATGAAACACCTGATTCTTTCCACATTGGCTTTAATTCTACATTTTAAATGACACTACTCATCCTTAAGAATCCTACAGAAATACCATGAACACTTGGTCACTAAAATGCAGTTACCACTGCACAACATATTTGATGCAAAGGGAAGGAAAGAATTAACTTAAATGAAGCTGTGAAGGCAGTTGAGTGTTGCCCTCTAATCAGAATTGGAATTTGGTTAGGAAAACAAAATTAACATCCTTGCTGAAAATAAAATTGTAATTCAAAAACATAGCTGTTAGTCTCTTACATTTAATCTAGTTGACAGCACTCCCAACAGTGCCACTTAGTACACTGACTGGATAGAAGTCCAGTTCTCAGAGCCTAGTATACCACCTAGGGACAAATTCTAAAAGGCACCTTTTAGCTTTGGTTACCCCCCATGACTTTCCTAAAGCTTTGTTTTTCCACATGTTAGTGATTATCTGCAAACTAACCTAAAGGAATTGTAATGGCAGCTGGATCCACACTTGTGCAATATTAGGACACAGATGACTCAAGCTGAGTACCCAAGATTTAAGGTTGCTTTATCTAGCTTTTAGTCTCTGAGATGCTGCAGCCAAGTGTTGTGCAGCATTCTAATGCAGAGTCACAGTTTAACATGAACATACCAATGGCTATATATTGGTCAGATCAGTGGTCCATCTAACCCATTATCCAGTCTTCCAGCAGTGGCCAGTGCCAGATGTTTCAGAGGGACTCAATAGAACAAGGCAATTTTGACATGCCATACAGAACAACTTCTGGCAGTCAGAAGTTTACGGATACCCAAAGTATGGGATTGCATTTCTGACCACAGGGCTAATATCAATTGATGGACCTATCCTCCATAAACATCTCTAATTATTTTTTGTCCAGCTATACTTTCAGCCGGTGTGTTTTGTTTATTTTAGATTAATAACTTGCTTTGATCTGTCTTTCCACTTGCAATCACATAAATCCTACTTTTCATACTTAATAAAAGAGTTTTGTTTATTATCAAACCCAGTGTAAATAATTGTTACCTGGAGGGAGCCACAGTTATGCATATCTCTCTTTCACTGATAATGTGAGCTAACCTTATGAGATTTCTCTGTGTAAAATTTTTACACAGAGTTAAAGACAGATTTCTTTGGGTTTTGGTCCCTTTTGGGCTGTGTTCCTGAGTCCCTATAACTGAGTCCCCAGCCAGCACTGAGCTGGTTCAGCATCTGTGTTTCTCTGCTGACAGACTGTTATCACGACTCTGTGCCTTTGCAGGGGACACCAAAGGATTTGGCACAATAAGACAGGGTGGTGGGGTGTGACGTAGTAGTGGGGGTATCTGGCTAGTTCCTATGCTGGCTCTGTGGTAATCCCCAATGGCTGCCATCGGTACCACAGCCCAGAAGGATGAGTCATTATGCTAAGAGGGTCTCTCAACCTGTCTGACCAGCTACCCCCCAGGGAGAGAAACAAAGGAAGGTGGATTGCTGCCCGGGCTGGGGGGCAGGGCTGGAAGAGAGTTTAGAGTCTGTCTGGGATCATGGAGGAACCAGCCTAAGCCAGGGGCTGGGATTTAGGGGCCCAGTCTCCCCCATCTCAAGGGGGGCTGAGGCATCCTAGACCTGCCCTGTAACCAGATTACATCGGTGCTGTGCTGTGCTGTGCTGTATCCTGGAGAAGGAATAAACTCCCTCCATTCTACGGGCTGGTGGAGTCTGTTCGTGCCATTACGGGGGTGCAGGAGTCAGGGGACCCCAACGCGTCGTCACATGGGGCACCCCAGAGGGCTGGTGGGCAGGCTCAGTGGCATGATCAGCACACTAGGTGACAGACCCAAGGGGGATCTCTGTGATCAAACCAACACACATAGTAGTCTGAATGTTTTCATTTTCAGTTTTTATATATAATAATATTTTTATCTCTCATGAAATTATTAGTGTTTTCTAAAGCTCTGTGCAGATATAAATGAATAAAATAAGTTTACCTGCAGTAGACTGAAATTCTTCTTGTATGAGTCTTGTTTTTGCTGTAGAGCAATTGCGAAGGGGGGGATTTCAAGGTGCATGTGAGCCATGCACTCTGTTTCCCGAATTAAAGTCAATATCTGAGGGTCAAAATTCACAAATAATTCTCCTGTCTCTGGAACCTTCACCAAAAGGGATGCCTGAAGCCCTGTTTTCGTTACTTCAATCTACAGGAAACAAGAAACGTCCTTGCCAAAAAATTGCATCTAATTGAACCAAGTCAATACTATACTCTGAATTTGCATACACCTATATACCTAGACTTGAATTACAAAAGTGCTAGTGGAAACTAAAATTAATAGTCAAATTTGATACAGTCAGAATTGTAATAATTGGGATTACAAGTTTACCCTAACAGTGATCTCTACAGTAAAAAGTGGGTAATGATGCATGAATTGTCACAATAACCTGTTATATAATTTTTGTTGCAAAAAAAGGTCAAGAAACCCAAAAAAACTAAATTATTTTAAACAAAATGGGCTTTACTATTACCATTCAAGGGCTGTTAAAATCATGCCTTGTGAACAAAAAAAGTTGAGGAGCAAACATTTATAAACAAAAACTGGTGTGTCAGAAATTAGGACTAATTGGTAACAAAATAGCAAGGAAACTGGCTATTCTACCCAACACTCCTTTTTATGGCCTTTTTGTATAAAGCTTTTGAAGGAAAAGTTGGCTACTGTTGGTAGATTCAGCATTATGGCTGCCAACCCCTTTATCCTCTCGCGCCCTAGTCTTATCAGCCTGAAACAAAGAAGGCTATGGCTATCTCTATACAGCAGCGTTATTTTGGAATAACATCAGTTATTCTGAAATAACATATTGAGCATCTACACAGCAAGCCCGTTATTTCGAAATACATTTAAAATAGCAGGCTTTTTAACTCTGACTCCTTTAACCCTTATTGTACGAGGAGTAAGGGAAGTTGGGAGAAGAGTGTGCTTTCACGAAATAATTGCTGTGTAGACAGCATCAAAAGTCGAAATAAGCTATTAGCATAGCTTATTTAATTAGCATAGCTCAAGTTGCGTAGCTTATTTCGAGTTTAGCCCTGCTGTGTAGACGTGCACAAAGTGTCCTGACCAATCTAGGCAAAACAAAAGGGAGGGAGCCCATGCTATTGTCAACTTCATTAGCTCCAGCTGAATCCCGACCATCATCTCCTTGTTTTTGCAGATACAGACTAACACGGCTACCCCTCTGGGACCTTCAATACATTATAAACCATATTATAATAATTTCAAGTAGACTACATTACCCTAGTTTAGGAGGCTGTCAGGTGTACCTGTGTCAAAAATCTTATTGAAATCAAGCTATAATCACATCTTCTGCTTGCCCTATATCCACTAGTAACTGTGTCAAAAAATCAGAGGGGTAGCTGTGTTAGTCTGGATCTGCAAAAGCGACAAGGAGTCCTGTGGCACCTTATAGACTAACAGATGTATTGGAGCATAAGCTTTCGTGGGCAAAGACCCACTTCGTCAGATGCACTTCGTCTTTGTCCACGAAAGCTTATGCTCCAATACATCTGTTAGTCTATAAGGTGCCACAGGACTCCTTGTCGCTTGTTTCAAAAAAGGAAATTAGGTTGGTTTGGCATGATTTATTCTTAAAAATCTATACTGGCTATGACTTATAACCCTACTAAGTGCAACCCATCTAAATGCTTACAAATTTAACATAATTTGATAAAATGACAAATCTGTATTCTTAGTTATTTGGGGGTAAGTAGTGCACGCATTCTTGCCTTGTACAGGAAATAATCCCAATTGAAACTACCTGCTGCTACTATGTCTCAGCCATAACTATGTTATTATAGATCCATTTTTCAGGATTATCACCCCCAGGATCATCATTATCAGTTCAAAAGCTGTAGGTAATGGCTGCCTAAGCAATACTTTGCCATGTGATTAATTCCATTTTGGGAACAGTATTTTACTTTCTGATCGAATATGTAGCAGAGCTTTTCACTATATTTCAAGGGCCAAAATACACTTGTACAGGCTGTTCAAATGGTGTCATGAATTCAATTCAATGATAAACTGAACACAACTGCAATAATTCATGCTCTCAGAAAGCTGTCATCTCATATCTTGCAAGTTCATTTACAATAATTCAGCTAATATGACTGTATATCAATCAAGATGTTATTGTTCCATAACATTCATTATGCAAATAAAGCAGCACAACTTTCCTACAAAGAAATTATGGAGTCTCCACATTCCTGTTAAGAGATTCATTATCCCATCCACCAGAGCTGAGATGGTGCAATCCTTTTCTCTTGCATTTATTACATGTTTATCACTCAGTTTTTAAAACACTTCTCTATGAAATATCCCTTTTCTTCTTCCCCTCCTGTACTAATATAAACACAAAAGCCCAGTATTGCTGCAAGCTTGCTTTTAACCTCCAAACTCTTCAATAACCAATGTGTGTTGAACAGAACTAGACAGCCACCAGAGGCGTAGCAAGGGTGTTATGCGCCCAGGGGCGAAGGCAAAATTGGCGCCCCCTCCCACCTCCATGCCAAATGGTGGGGCCCCAAACCTGGCACATAGCTGAGCTCGACCGTGGGAGGAGTGGGGGGAGCTTGAACCGCGTCTTACCCGACCCCCTCCAGTTTGGGACTGGGTCCCACACGCACTAACCCTTTGGCAGAGGTGGAGGGAGTCGGGCTGGGGGCAGAAAGTCAGGGAGAAGGTAGCTCCAGCCAGTGGTGGCAGGCAGAGGAGGAGCAGGTGAGCAGAGGGATGACAGGGGGAGTGTAGGGGGACTATACTGGCACCTCACTAGTGTGGCACCCAGTGGCCACTTCCCCTCCCCCCGCCCTCCTCACTACACCACTGTAAATAATCCACCTCTTAGGATATTTATTGTTTCATGAATTACTTATTTTACTAACTACAGACATATAAATTATAAAGTTTTGTGGTTTACATTCTATTAAATATTTTTTTCTCTTTAATTTGTTCATATCCCGTTCTCATTAGGTTTATGTCTTACATAAAAAATGTCAAATTCTTAAATATGTAAGTTTTATAAAACATGAGAGAAGTTAATGTTATACAACCTAAATATGAATTTCATCACTATATTTCATTCAAGCATTTAAAACCACTGCCATAGCAAATGAGTAACACATTGCTTTAATGAATAAAAGTAAAAAGGATTTTGGGCATATCAAATTTATTATAATAGAGAGGTAGCCATGCTAGTCGAATCTTGGTAAAACAAAAAGAAAAAAAGTTATGTAGCACTTTAAAGACTAACAAGATACCTAATAAATTTATTATAAGCAATCTGTAATGTTTCCTAACTGCCCATTTATTTACCTAGTTAACCTAATTGTTTTTCACATTATCACACAGCAAAAAACTACAGGAGAGTTATCAATTTAAGAAATTAACTTACCTGTTAAAATAACACTCAGAAAAACTTTTAAATAAAACTAACACACAACACACACCCTCGCTTTCTTGAAGGCACTTGAAGCAATAAGTAGCCTAAGGCTGAGGATAACCTGCAAGCGTGGCTTTCTGTCTGCCATGAGGACTTTTTCCTTTAGGCTGCCATGAGATTCTATCCTTAAGTAAAGGAGAGAGGTCTCTCTGAGCCGCTCTTCCAAATTTCACACAAGCCATTCAACTGAAGCCATAGATATCAAGATTCAAGGCGAACTTTGCCTTAAGCAGACTGCCTTTCCGGGTGTTCACAGTTACAACATCCGAACATGTATAAGACTTTTAGTTGAGAAGGCCACGTCAATCCCAAGTCTCTGTTATGACTGGGAGATGGAAAATTGGCAACAAAACGTGGGGTGATCTATCACTTCAGTAATGACAACTCCTTTAGAATTGAGGCTCTGAATATCCAGCACCAGCTGAAGTAGAGCGGGCACTGTGTGTACGTCTGATACATTTTTACCAAAACTCCTGCCTGCCCAACTCACCAAAGGAGAAAGGAAACAGGGAGGCAAAAAGGAATGGTATAGTATAGAACCTTTTTTTATAAGCTTCAGAGGGGTAGTTGAGTTAGTCTGTAACAGGAAAAACTTAAAAAACAACAAAACAGTCTAGTAGTACTTTAAAGACTAACAAAACATGTAGATCAGAGGTAGGCAAAAGGGTCTCCATGGGTCGGATCCGGTCTGCGGAGGCCCTGCAGCTCCCCCGGCCCCAGGCCAATTAGGGCTTGGGGCGGGAGAGCACGTGAAGCTTTCTCTGTTCTGCCCCCACACAGCGAGCAGCACATAGCACTTCCAAGCACCACGTACTCCTCGCAAGGCAGGAGGAGGCTTTCCGTGCTCCCCTGCCCTCAAGTCTTGATTGGCCTGGGGGTTGGGGAGCTCACGAAGCCTCCTCCTGCCCTACCAGAGACATGGGTGCCCAGTGGGAAGGAGGAGGCAAAGGGGACCAATCACGGTCTGGGTAGCCCCACCCCTTCCTGTTTAGTCCCCGCCCCTTCTGTGATGACCCAGGGCTACTTCAAAAATTTTTGAAGTGGTCCCCGGGCAAAAATTATTGCTCACCCTTTATGTAGATGATATCATGAGCTTTCATGGGTGGAAGTGGGTTGTGCCCACAAAAGCTCATGATACCATCTATATCAGGCATGTCAAACAGGCTTCTGGCGGGCTGCATGTGGCCCAATTGACATTTTTTGTGGCCTGCCACAACATTTTATAAAAGAATAAAGTGTGGCCCGCTGGCCGCTCGGAGCATGTGGCCAAGTGCAGATCATGGCTGGCTGGGCTGCTCTGCATAGGCATCAAGTGCCTGCTCACAGCTGGCTGCTGTGCTCACACCTCCCCAGCGCCTGAGGAAGAAATGTGTGGCGGCAGCAACACTGGTTCTGGGACCCAGGCATTAGGTATGAGGGGGGAGGGGTTGGGAGTGCCTGGGTCTGGGGGAGGGAGGAGGCATTGGGTTAGAGGGGGGTTCTCTGGGGGAGCAGAGGGGAACTGGGTTAGAACGGGGATGTGGGAGTGCCTGGCTCTGGGGCAGTGGAGGGGGATATTTTGTTAATGTTTTGGTTTTTATTTATTTATTTCCAAATAAAATCACAAAATATATATTAAATTTTATATCGAATATATGTCAATTTTTTTGCAATTGCACAAATAATTAGATGTTTATGCAAAATCTCAAATTTACAAAGTGTCTGAAATTTTCACAGAAGCCTGTTCTATTTGATTGACCATGGTCTATACTTGTTTTTATTTCAACAAAACAAGTTATGTATCATATACAAAATTTAAAAGTACCTTAAATTTATATTTAAATTAAAAATTATTTTATGAGTAAATAACAATTTTACACATCAAATTATTGTATTATATTAAAACAAGACCTGAAAAAATTATAAAATATACCTAAAACATAATCTATAATAATAAATAATTACAACTTTCCGATGGAAGTACATTTTCTTTGGTGTCCCTGAAAGCTATCAGTTTTCATTTATGGCCCTCAGTGGGCTTCAAGTTTGACATGCCTGATCTATATGTTTGTTAGTCTTTAAAATGTAACCAGATAATTATTTTTTTAAGTTTTTCCTTTTGTTATAAAGTATCTTTTATTTTAAAAAATTATAAGCAACCCCAATGCACCCACCTCTCCCCCCAGAGCTAGCCCCTCACCAGCATCCCCATCCCAATGCACTCATACCTCCCACAGAGCCAACCCCCAACACCCCATCCCAAAGCACTCACCCCTCCTCCTGAACGAGCCCCGCCCCCAGCGCCAGGAGCGCCCCCCATCAAATCCTCCTCCCCCCCCCAGAGCCAGGCACGGGAGGAACAGAACAGCTGGGTAAGGGATTCTAACCTTTAAAGTCGCCACTGCTGCCACCTGGCCCTGCTGCCTCAGCTCGCAGCATGTAGAGAGCCGGGAGCACTTAGCCAACTCCTGGTCTCTGTTCAAAAGCATCACGTGGGCCAGAGCAGCATGCGCTTCGCTCCCAGCCCAGCCCGGCGCCCCCCGGGTGTGGCGCCAGGGGGCAAATGCCCCCCCCCTTCGCTACGCCTCTGACTGTCACAATACAAGAGACCATGGAGGTACCTATCCTGCTGTAGAAAGAGGGAGGTGAACCAGGTAACTTTTTTTAGCAAAAATTTAAGACAGGAAAGATCTAGCTGGTGACTAACCTCTGGAATGACCGAAGGGGTTTATGCAAGGAGCTGCTAGTGGCACAGAGGAGGAACAGGGTTTCTGTTATGTTCCCAAGAAATACTGGACAGGTCATCTGGAGGCCAGGTGCAGAAACCAACTCTGGAGCTCTCGTGGTAGGAGGTAATGGTAGATACAAGTCACTCCAATATCACTACAGCTATGCAACACGTCAGCCAAGCCACATTTTACCATCAGCTTGAAACTCACTAAATCATCCTACAGTCATTGAAAAGCAATTAATATTTCTAAGGTTTTGTCTCCACTATGCTGAGGATTGACACTGCCGTGATCAGTCTACTGGCTGATGATTTATCGCGTCTGCTCCCAGTGATGCTGATACTCCACCAGGCTGAGAAGAGTAGCCAGCGTCAACGGGAAAGAAGCCTCTGCTAACGTTACTGCACACAAGATGTCGCAGTAAGTACGTCGACTTCAACCACACTATTTGCATAGCTGAGGTAATATAGATTAGATAGATGACAGGGGTTAGTATAGACAAGGCCTAAGTGTCCATCAAATCCTTATTTCGATAGAGGTACCTTGTTAAGTGGGTGTACTGAGAAGAGAGTGTGCAGGAAACTCTTATAATCAGTAGTGCTACAGAACCAAAGAAGGAACTCGGCCTTGCTCTCAAAACACTGAGATAGTAGTCTAGTCTATATCCAGCCATCTCTATAGGTATGTCTACCCTTGCACCCTCTTTCAAGAGAGGGATGCAAATGAAGACATTCGAAATTGCATATAAAGCCGGGATTTAAATATCCCACGCTTCATTTGCATATTCGCATTATGGCGCTATTTTGAAATAGCGCTATTTCGAAATAACAGACGCTGATAAGACGCGGTTATTTTGAAAGAAAACCCTTTACAATGGTAAACCTCATTGTATGAGGAACAAGGGTTATTTCGAGAGAAGGGTTTTCTCTCGAAATAACCGCGTCTTAACAGCATTTGTTATTTCGAAATAGCGCCATAATGCGAATATGCAAATGAAGCACAGGATATTTAAATCCCAGCTTCATTTACAATTTCGAATGTCTTCATTTGCATCCCTCTCTCGAAAGAGGGTACAAGTATAGACATACCCTATGGCTGTGTCTGCATTGGCACCCCTTTCCGAAAAAGGGATGCTAATGAGACACTTCGGAATTGCAAATCCGCAGGGGATTTAAATATCCCCCGCGGCATTTGCATTTACATGGCTGCCGCTTTTTTCCGGCTCGGGGTTTTGCCAGAGAAAAGCGCCAGTCTAGACGCGATCTTGCGGAAAATAAAGCCTTTTCGGAAGATCCTTATTCCTACTTGAAAGTAGGAATAAGGGATCTTCGGAAAAGGGCTTATTTTCGGAAAATCGCGTCTGAACTGGCGCTTTTCTCAGGCAAAACCCCGAGCCGGAAAAAGCGGCAGCCATGTAAATGCAATGCCGCGATATTTAAATCCCCCGCGGATTTGCAATTCCGAAGTGTCTCATTAGCATCCCTTTTCCGGAAAGGGGTGCCAATGTAGACACAGCCACAGGCTTCAAACAGGCATGACCTGTAAGCACAGTAATGCTTCTAGCTTCCTAATGCTGTTACAAACAGCTAGGATAGAATTTTCTTGTAGTACATAGTATATGCCTGAAATATGGACAAATTTCATTTTGATCTAGGGACATCAACATGAAAGTTGGCCAGATTCTCTTCAGAAAGCAATCTATGGGACACTGCAGGGTGTGAGGGCCTGCAAAGGAGCCTGTTACAGAACCTTGATGAAGGTTTTAAGTTCTATGCCAGCTCCATGCTATGACACTAAAGTAGTACAGGAAATGTTCTAAAGTTCGGCCACTGGTCATGACCCCCAAGGGACCATCAGCCAGTGGACATTGGCCAAAGCACAGGAACATTGTGGTCATTCCTTCTCCCACACAATTTTTACCCTTACGCTGGGAGCTGCAAGAGAAGGTACAGTAGCTAGCTATACCAATATTCTGCCAGTTGAGGACTTCTTATACCATGTCAATCCTCTTATCCAGGTCTATACAGCAGCTAACAGCATGGTTCCCTATGCTCTAAACCAGTAGCAAAAATAATCAACTTTCACAGTCACAGCAGCAAATGAGCAATTTTACCTGTTGAAGCCATCCCCTGTGATAAATAACCTCAAACTCCAAGAGGACTTTTGCCACTTTGTTGTAGTTGCGGACTATGCGCTTGGCTTCTCCTGCTTGCAGGACAGTGGGATGCTGTTGGAAGAGATCCATTGGTTCCTGGATCCTGTGGAAGAGCTGACGTGCCCACAAGATTTTACCAGCTATTGGAGGCAGATTACGAGCCAATGGAGGATCATTTTTCTGCTTAGTGTACAGCTTAGAGACCATCTCAATATCATGACCATAGTTCTGAAGGATTTTCTGGTATTTTTCATCAATGCCAAGATTGGGGATTTCTAATCTGATAACAAATACAAGGATGATCATTGGAAAAGTTACTGCAAGACTTCAATGATTAGGAGACTCCTCGTTTTGAGTTTGAATATACAATTATTTCTACACACTGTTGTATGTGTCGCAGGAGGACAAATGCATTCTCAGACTGATAGTCAGCAACACCTTCCAAAATACACTCTTACAACCAGAACCCAGGCTCATCTTAGACAGTGTAACAGAAAGTGATATACCTTAACCTAGAAATATCCCTCTATCACCATACAAAAGGAATCTCACTAATGCTAATTCCAAGTGTAAACTCACATGATTTTCAACAAGTAGTGACACTACCCACCAATGACATGAAACACAGGAAATCAGTTATACAGAACAGGGTAGAACTGTGATAGTACAGACTGAGCTTGCCCTTTATTCTGCCATTTTAATGATTGAAAGCAGTACCGCCAGCCCATCTTTAGCTACTGATACTACAGCTAGCCATGGCACTGGGATATTGAATATGCTGCATATTGACACACAATGATGAAAAATAGTTTTCAATATCCAAAAGAGAACCTTTAGCCCTCATATAGACAGTCATTATAAGGGAGCAGTTCCTTTGTTATACTTTAACCTTAAGGACAGACAAAATAAAAAACAAACTTTGGATACTGCATTAGGGATCAACAACAAAAATTGAGTGATTTTTCTTTCCAGTGTCCATAATCAATGTGCTGTGCGGAAAAAAGAGCTTCAACAATAAGGCATAAACTACTAATGTAGAATTTAAGATATTATTCAAGAACAATTATCCCTATATGAAGTTTACACTGTAATCTAAGGTCCGTAAGATCAGAAGATCTCACAAATGTGGTCGCCATTCAACTGCCCACAAACAAATTCTAACTCAGCGGTAGGCAATAACTGGCCCACGGGCCGGATGCAGTTCACCTGGATTAGCCCCAGCAGACAGCCACCACTATATTTACCTGCATCTCCATGGGTACTGCTCCCTCTGCTGTCATTCCCGGACAATGGGAGCTGTGGCAAGTGGTGTCAGGAGCTGCAAGTACCCATACCTGCAAAGGTGCAGGTAAATAAAGCGGTGGCAGCCCGCCAGGCACTAAGCCTGGTGAATCGCCTCCATTTTATTGCCTACCCCTCTTCTAACTTATGGAGACTTTCAGACATGTTAAGCTTTCCTTTTAAAGCAATCTTGGTAGACCCTTTCTTTTTATCGGATTTGGTGAAGAGACATACTTAAAATGATTACTCTAGTAAATCAATTTACATCCAACAAGAAAAAAAAGGCATTTTATAGACAATCTCTTCATTTTTTCTGTGTCAAAAGAGGTTATATTTGACCTAATGTGCAGAAAACTGGTACGCTGCTCTAAGGCACACACAGATACTATAAGTATCTCTTTACCTTTCGAATTTCTTCAGCATACTAAGAGCTCTTTCAGTGGTTGGAATTCTTTCAAAAGTGATGTCCATAAAAGTCTTTAACTGATTCTGGAGAAGGAAAAAAGGTCATACTGGGGAAAGCTCTATGGAGTGCTCATATTAAATATATAAAGTACTGCTTGTCAGTGTGTTTATCATACACGGTACATGACCACTTCCCTGATAACAGCTGCAGTTAGCCTACTTTGGATGTTGTACAAAAACAAAAAAGGAGAAAAACAATCTACCTCTCCAGTCCCTCTAGAGCTACAGAGAAAAAACAGAAGCTTTAATCTTTTCAGATGTTCATTTCTTGAGATTATAGTTGTTGCTGTGGCTGCTTTCCTTTTCCAAGGCAGCCAAATCAAGCTTTCACATGAATATTGGCTTAGTATAGCAACCTAATTCTCCCAACAGATTTACTTGGCACCAGTGTGTGCTGTTAGGTGTGCGCTTGTGCCAGCACTCAGGAGAGATGCAAAATGCTGCCCTGCTGATTAGCAGAGCACCCACACCTAGATTTTTTGTTTCCACTGGTGGTTCACATTCACATATGCCTCAGTGCACATAAAATTATTCTGCACATGGATTGAAAAGATTAAAGGAAACACTATCTGACACCAATGATTAAGGGACCTAAAATGAGTGCAGTTTGTCTGGATTATGCACTCCCCCTCCCCCGAAAGTCTGCATTTGGGGATTAGCAGTAGGAACTTCTCTTTCAGGGCAAATGAGAGGGGAGATGCTTAAATTCTATAAAAGTGAGCATCCTCCACTATTCCCTGCCCTGGTGTACTATGTGTGCGATGGCCTTTATGAACCAGACTGGTTTTACCAGTAGACAGTTAAATGCCAACGTGTAGCCCCTATAAACCGTCTCAAGGGTTAAACATTCCCAAAGGCTATATCAGTCTCAGGATGGATAAGAAGTACTAAACCACTAAGGCTCTGTGTGATATTAGAGTGGTATTAGATTTATCTTTCATTCTAAATGGCAAGCAAAAGCACTCCAAGTGCTCCAGCCATTAAATCAGAGCATGCACACACAAGTTGATATTGCCTCATATAGACACTTTCCCTTTTGGGGATTCTGATCAATTAATAGTAGCAAACCTAGACAAAAAAAATCACCAAGCACTTAATTATGCAACCTACATGCAGGTCACTTATCTGTTTGCAAAACTCTTCATAGTCCTGGTCAAAATCAGTCTTTCGTTGATCTAAGAAGTTATACTCCTTTTTTTTCATGGTAGCAACAATGCTCTAAACAATTTTTGGAAGAAAACAAAATATCACTTATCAAGCAACCTGTCACATTCTGTTACTTACATATGTCGGGTTTACAAGGTTGGGTTTTCTATTATAGATATTAAAATCTCCATTTTTCAGCTGCATAAACAAATAATGTGAGTGACAGATTAGGACAAAATTACAACACAGACCACTGGAGTTGCTCTTTAAAACACTCCCACCTATTGCAGCAGTTTTAATGTAGAAACTAATAGAAAAATTCAAAGTAGGGTTTTCTCATTTAAACATATTTATTACCCATAAATAATGTTCTCTCATGCAAGTGTGCAACACTTTTATACAGTACATTCTGGGGCAACATAGTTATATATCAGACAAAGGCAACACAAATACACAATTAATCACATTCTCCTTTGATCCATGTATTCTGGGAGGAAATGAGAACTTTTTAAAACCACACAGCACCACACAAACAGCCCTAGCGTTCATTACCTGCCCACTCTTCCAACATGGCTGCAGTTTGCACATGCAGAAGCATACGTTGATTGCTCCTTTAGCACCAGTAGCTGATAATACTGTTAAAAGTTGTGTTTGCTCTTGCTGATTAGCCACTACACAGCATGCTAGCGGCTTACCATGCTCAACTCACCCAAGTCCAGCCCCAGATTTTTCACTGGCATTGATGGATTCACCATTATGAAGACATTTAATCTAAACTTACTGATGTTTCACCCTTGTTATAATGATTTCTTTCGTGAACAGAGTAGATCTAAGGGTGTGTCTACGGGGTTTTGTCGACAAAAGTGGACTTTTGTTGACAAAACTATACCTGCGTCTACACTGCCGCTGAGTTCTGTTGACATAACATCGACAGAACTCAGCAGTTTTGTCGACGGCTGTAAACCTCATTCTACGAGGAATAACGCCTTTTGTCGACAGAGTTCTGTCGACAGAAGGCGTTATTGCATCTACACTGTCCTTTGCGTCTACACTGTCATGTTGACAGAGCGGCTTGCTTTGTTGACAGAACTGGATGTAGTCTAGATGCTCTTTGTTGACAGAAGCCTGTAGTCTAGACGTACCCTAAGATAGCAACTAAGTGACAAAAGAGTATGTGTGTTAACACTGTTACAACTGGTAAATGGACTCCAGAAGCCTTTACTTGTCAAGTGATTCACTCTATCACAAGACAGGGGATACCTATGACACTCCCACAAAGTTCAGTAATTTAAATAAGACTGCTACCATTCAATAGCAGCATTGCCTCATAATGACTTTCAGGCTTATATTTCATTGGCCTTTGGTTTTTACTATCAACAGCTTAACAGGGTATGTGTTATTTCAGAATGAAGTTTCTCCCTCTGAACAGAGGACCTGCATAAAACTCTTAACATAGGGCCTCCATGGTGCAGTGGCTCTTGCATGTGTCTGTGGAGTTTTACCCTAGGACCATTATCAAGACAATTCAGTACTGGCAAACTTATCTTAAGGCACCACTATAGCAGTGAAATATCAGCACCACACAACCTAAACAGGTAACCTCCCATGACAATGAATTTCACCATGAATTTCATTTTTATACTGATAGAATGATGACGCTATGCACTTCACTGTGAAACAATAGTGAGGAAAGGAAATAAGGAATCCCTGTATCTCTGCCTTAACCTCTTGCATTTATCCATATTTTGTGTATTTTGCCTATTTCATCCCAACCTTTCTTGCTTATCCTCTGCTTCCTTCTTTGCACATTTATCCCTCCCTCTAAAGTTTATCCTTTGATGGAAAATACTTATTTCACAGCAATTATATTGATTATAAAAGTCTCGTGCATTCAAGTAGATTCAACAATACACATCTGTGATAATGGACTAGGACCCAGTAAGATTAATATAGCCTAATTTTAATGTTTTACCATAGTCTTATCGACATTTGTTGCTTTAATTCCAACTCTGCATAATAACAAGAAAGGGTTTCATGTGTACCTGATATTTTGTTGCCATAATTTCCAATCCTTCAATCTTTGATTCTTGCAGAACTGAATAGGTTGTAATGATACTGAAGACATGTATAATTTTAACCAGACGTCGATGAAATGTTTCAAGTTTTCCAAAGATATACATTTCACTAAAATCAAACTGTCTTTCAGCTGGATTTTGTTCTAATTTTTCTTTTGTCTTATGAAAACAATTTTGATACTCCTTGGAAACAAAAAAATTGAACAAACATGACAGATCATAAACATTTCATTCTTATAATATAGAATAGAATTATCTAGACAGCCTATTAGCATCATCTCTAATCAACAGAGGTGGGACGTAAGTATGTAATCACCTGTCTACACTATAATGAGTCTTTAGTTCTCTGAAAAAACAGATTGAGAAATGGCATAATGGGACTCCACATTCATTATGTCTTAGTATTTGCATATTCAGTTACTTATAACATTCTTAGCTACATCGAAACAACCCTATTACTTTCAGTAGCACTGTACAAATGAATTGAAAAGTGAGAATTTAATTAATACACAGAAAAAAACAACTCCACTTTCCATTAGCGGGGCTGTAGTTAGAGCAAGGTTTATCACTGAGTACATCTAGACTACAAGTCTCTTTCGAAAGAGGCTTTTTCGAAAGAGAGTGTCTAGACTACAGCCAGTACTTTCGAAAAAGCGAGCCACTTTTTCGAAAGAGAGTCTAGATGCTCTCTTTCGAAAAAACACAGTTTGCATTCAATAGTGCCTTTTTTCGAAACAGTACTTTCGAAAAAAGGTGTTATTCCTCGTAAAATGAGGTTTACTGCGATTGAAAAAACTGCCGTGTTCTTTCGATTTACTTTTGAAAGAATGCGGCTGCAGTCTAGATGCAGCGGAAGTTTTTTCGGAAAAAGGACACTTTTTTCTAAAAAACCCCTGTAGTCTAGACACACCCTGAGAGCAGATATGACAGAGTATAAACCAAATAGTTCTGCTAAATAACAAAGTCTTCAATCTTCCTGTAGTGAGCAGGGGTGACCACTCACAGACCCAGAAGGGGAAGAATCCCTCTCTGGGCTCAGGTGGGCCAAGGGTAAGCCCTTCCCATTTACCTGCCCAGAAGTCAGAGGGCGGGACTACCTATATAAAAGCCCAGGCCAGGAGCTCAGTTATACCCCAGCCGCTGGAGGAAACAGAGGCCTGTCCTACACCCCCAACTTAAGAGGCTGCTGAGGACCTGTCAGGCGCTGGGGACTGGCCTGGACCACTGGGCCCTCAACCAGACAGGAAAACCTTACTAACCTTACCTGAGGGTTCAGACCCTGACAACCCCGAGGACCAGCCCTGGAGCCAAGTGTACCCCAAGGAGGAATGTGGAAGCGGCCCGGAAGAAGCTGATGAGAGTCAGGCTGACTTGATTGTACTACAGTGAGTCAGCGTGTTGCAGGCCAGATCCCTGATGACCCAAGTGGCAGTCAATTCTGCCACTGCCAGGGCCCTGGGCCAGGATGCAGTGGAGTAAGGAGGGCCTGCATCCCCCTTGCTATCCCAATCCTTGGGTGGCAGTCTGCCCCTTGCAATCACAAACTACTTTGACTGACTGCCCTGCCCTGCCCTGAGCTAGGGACTGGGCTCACCTAAACACTGCAGACTGAGTTTGTTTGCCTGCCCTGCCCTATACTAAGGGCCTGGGCATAAAGGGGGCCACGGAGTGGTTGTTTTATGTGTCTGTCCCAGCCCAGGGACGAGGTTTACACAGATTGGGAATGAGGTGGGTGCTGGCCCGAACATAGGTCTGAGCCCCAGGAGCTTACACTTCCCAAATAAGTGATGAGCCAGTTAGCTTACACTTCCCAAATAAGTTCCTATTGCAAAGCACTGCAACTGCATAAGTTAGGGTGCTGCTCTGTTGAAACAGTGACACTTATTCTGGCTTGTATGGACTGCACCAAACATTACAATCATTAGGTTAAAAAAACTGTGCTCTCAAGGGTCAGACTGTGAGCAATTTAATATCTTTGGTAAGTAGTTTCTCTCATGGATAGCCCCATTTAATTTGCATAACATTACTCTAGTCAGAAGGACTGACTACAAAAGAGCCAGGATTTTCACAAGTGCTTAGTGATTCTGGGTGTTTAACCCAGGCCTACCAACAGGAGGAGACAAAGAGGTCAATTGCCCTGGGGTCCAGCAATTCAAAGGAACCTGGAGCTCCTGGTCACTGCCACTGCTAAAGCAGCAGCAGCTCTAACTGGAGCTCTAACTGCGGCTTGCGTATGTGTGCACCCGTTGCAAGGAGCTCCTGACCCTCAGAGACCGAGTTCGGGCTTTGGAGGCCAGGGTGGCTGAACTGGAGGAGCTAAGGGAGGTAGAGAGATATGTGGATGAGACTTTCTGGGACACTGTAGTACTGTCCCACCTCCAGTCTGAGAGCCCCAGTACTCTTAAGGAGGATGAAAGTCTCAAGGGAACAGAGCATTCAATGGGAGCAGAGGGAAACCATCCCGTAGTTGGGACCCTCCTCCCAGAGGATGTTATGTATCCTCTCGCACTGAGGATACCTCTGAGGGGGAGGGAATGCCAGTTCGGAAGAGGCAGGTGTTAGTAGTGGGCGATTCGATCGTTAGAAACATAGATAGTTGGGTTTGTGATGACCGGGAGAACCGTATGGTCACTTGCCTGCCTGGTGCGAAGGTTGCGGATCTCTCGAGGCATCTAGATAGACTTATGTGTAGTGCTGGGGAGGAGCCGGTGGTCGTGGTACATGTAGGTACCAATGACGTAGGGAAGGGTAGGAGAGATGTCCTGGAGGCCAAATTTAGGCTGCTAGGAAAGAGACTGAAATCCAGGACCCCTATGGTGGCATTCTCGGAAGTGCTTCCAGTTCCACGCAGGGCCAGGTAGGCAGGCAGAGATTCAGAATCTCAATGCGTGGATGAGACGATGGTGTAGGGAAGAGGGGTTTGGATTTATTAGGAACTGGGGACACTTTTGGGAGAGGGGAGCCTATACAGGAAGGATGGGCTCCACCTAAACCAGGGTGGAACCAGACTGCTGGCACTAAACATTAAAAAGGCAGAGAGCAGTTTTTAAACTGAGAGATGGGGAAAGCCGATTGGTGTGGAGATGCACGTAAATCGGAGGGAGACTTCTCTTAGAGGAGAATCCATTGATAGAGATTCTCTAAGCTGTAGTCAGAAAGAGAGGAGGAGAGGGCAAACCATGGGCCAGAGCAGACAAAAAACCGCGTACAAAGGAATCCAATGCATCAGGAAGGGCAGACAAATAAGCAGTGGCAAATTTTTAAAGTGCTTCTACACAAATGCTAGGAGTCTGACTAATAAGATGGGTGAACTAGAGTACCTAGTATTAAATGAGGAGATTGACATAATAGGCATCACTGAAACCTGGTGGAACGAGGAAAATCTGTGGGACACAATCATACCGGGATATAAAATATATCGAAAGGATAGAGCAGGCCGGGTGGGTGGCGGAGTAGCACTGTATGTGAAAGATAATGTAGAATCAAATGAAATAAAAATATTAAATGAATCAACATGTTCAATAGAATCGCTATGGATAGTAATTCCATGCTCCAAAAATAAGAAATTAGCAGTAGGGATATATTACCGACCACCTGACCAGGACAGGGATACTGACATTGAAATGCTGAGGGAGATTAGAGAGGCTACCAAAACAAAGAACTCTATAATAATGGGGATTTTAATTACCCCCATATTGACTGGATACATGTCACCTCAGGAAGAGAAGCGAGATAAAATTTCTCAATGGCTTAAATGACTGCTTCTTGGAGCAGCTGGTGCAGGAACCCACAAGGAGAGGCAATTCTCGATTTAGTCCTGAGTGGAGCGCAGGATCAGGTCCAGGAAATAACCGTTACAGGACCGCTTGGGAATAGTGACCATAATATAATAACATTCAACATTCCTGTGGTGGGAAGAACACCTCAGCAGACCAGCACCCTGGCATTTAATTTCAAAAAGGAATTACACAAAAATGAGGAGGTTAGTTAAACAGAAATTAAAAGGCACAGTGACTAGAGCCAAATCCCTGCAAGCTGCATGGAAACTTTTAAAGACACCATAATAGAGGCCCAACTTAAATGTATACCCCAAATTAAAAACATAGCAAGAGACCTAAAAAGAGTCACCGTGGCTTAACCACCATGTAAAAGAAGCAGTGAGGGACAAAAGGTATCTTTTAAGAAGTGGAAGTCCGATCCTAGTGAGATAAATAGAAAGGAACATAAACACTGTCAAATCAAGTGTAAAAATGTAATAAGAAAAGCAAAAAGATTTTGAGGAACAGCTAGCCAAAAACTCAAAAAGAAATAACAAAATGTTTTTAAGTACATTAGAAGCAGGAAGCCTGCTAAAAACCTGTGGGTCCCCTAGACGATCGAACTATAAAAGGCGCAATCAAGGACGATAAAGCCATTATGGAGAAACTAAATGATTTCTTTGCTTCAGTTCACGGCTGAGGACGTTGGGAGATTCCCAAATCTGCACCGTCCTTTGTGGGTAATGAATCTGAGGAACTGTCCCGGATTGAAGTGTCATTAGAGGAGGTTTTGGAACAAATAGAAAAACTTAATGTTAACAAATCTCCGGGACCAGATGGCATTCATCCAAGGGTTCTAAAAGAACTCAAATGGGAAATTGCTGAACTATTATCTGTGGTTTGTAACCTATCCCTTAAATCGGCTTCCGTACCTAATGACTGGAAGGTAGCCAACGTGACACCAATATTTAAAAAGGGCTCTAGAGGCGATCCGGGCAATTACAGACCGGTAAGTCTAACTTCAGTACCGGGCAAATTAGTCGAAACAATAGTAAAGAATAAAATTGTGAAGCATGTAGAAGAACATAATTTGTTGGACAAAAGTCAACATGGGTTCTGTAAAGGAAATCCTGTCTTACCAATCTATTAGAGTTCTTTGAAGGGGTTAACAAACATGCGGACAAGGGGATCCAGTAGATATAGTATACTTAGATTTTCAGAAAGCCTTTGACAAGGTCCCTCACCAAAGGCTCTTGTGTAAATTACATGGCCATGGGATAAGAGGAAGGTCCTTTCTTGGATTGAGAACTGGTTAAAAGACAGGAAACAAAGGGTAGGAATAAATGGTAAATTTTCAGAATGGAGAGGGGTAACTAGTGGTGTCCCCAAGGGTCAGTCCTAGGACCAATCCTGTTCAACTTATTCATAAATGATCTGGAGAAAGGGGTAAGCAGTGAGGTGGTAAAGTTTGCGGATGATACCAAACTGTTTAGGATAGTCAAGACAGAAGCAGACTGTAAGGGACTCCAAGAAGATCTCACCAAACTGAGTGATTGGGCAACAAAATGGCAAATGAAATTTCATGTGGATAAGTGTAAAGTAATGCACATCGGGAAAAATAACCCCAACTATCACGTACAGTATGATGGGGCCTAATTTAGCTCGACAAATCAGGAAAGAGATCTTGGAGTTATCGTGGACAGTTCTCTGAAAACTTCCACACAGTGTGCAGCGGCAGTCAAAAGGCAAATAGGATGCTAGGTATTATTAAGAAAGGGATAGAAAATAGGACCCAGAATATCTTACTGCCCCTGTATAAAACTATAGTACGCCCACATCTTGAATACTGTGTACAGATGTGGTCTCCTCACCTCAAAAAGATATTTTGGCCTTGGAAAGGGGTTCAGAAAAGGGCAACTAAAATGATTAGGGGTTTGGAACGGGTCCCATATGAGGAGAGGTTAAAGCGACTGGGACTTTTCAGTCTAGAAAAGAGGAGACTGAGGGGATATGATAGAGGTGTATAAAATCATGAGTGGTGTGGAGAGGCGGATAAAGAAAAGTTATTTATTAGTTCCTAAATAGAAGAACTAGAGGACACCAAATGAAATTAATGGGTAGCAGGTTTAAAACTAACTAAAGAAAGTTCTTCTTCACACAGCGTGTAGTCAGCATGTGGAACTCCTTGCCAGAGGAGGCTGTGAAGGCTAGGAATATAACAGAGTTTAAAGAGAAGCTAGATAATTTCATGGAGGTTAGGTCCATAAAGGCTATTAGCCAGGGGATAAAATGGTGTCCTTGGCCTCTGTTTGTCAGAGGCTGGAGAGGAATGGCAGGAGACAAATCACTTGATCATTGTCTTCGGTCCACCCTCTCTGGGGCACCTGGTGCTGGCCACTGTCGGCAGACAGGATACTGGGCTAGATGGACCTTTGGTCTGACCCGGTACGGCCGTTCTTATGTTCTTATGTTCTTATGAGCTCTGGACTCCTTAAATAACCACAAGAGCATTGCGCATTTTGAGCATCTCTTTGGGCTGGGTGTAGACACCACATTCTGGGTTGCACAGATGGATGGCTGCCCCCAGCCCTGCCCTTCCACCCGAAGCCCCACGCCTTCCAGAAACACACAGCCAGGGCTCTCTTGTTTGTCCAGGGGCCCACACAAGCTGTCGGTTCACCTGTTTGAACCTGTAACACTTTAAATCAGGGGTGGGGGAACATTTTTTAGGTCAGGATCCACTGACCCAAAATAAAATCAGTTGGGGGCATACACAAAGTGAGAAGCAAAAGAAAAAAAACTCCAAACCCTCACTTGACATGGCCCCTGAGCCCCGCACATACCAGAGCCTAGGGGGACCCAGGCAAGTAGATTTTGTGTATTCCAGCCCCATGGCAGGACGGCGGAGGGGGGGGAGCTGGATTGAAAGCACATGCCTGCAAATAGGCTCTGAAGGCTAAGTGAACCTGCACTGGCCAATGGATGTATTTTATGAAGAGCATAGAGCAGAAGACTCTAGAAACAGAATAATGAGGCATTCTTTCATCTCTTCCATCCTTGGGAATCCCAATCCTCAGGCCACACATTCTTTGCACTTTCATTTATTATACACTGAGCTTTAAGGTTACCTGTTTAAGTCGGATAGCTGCTTGCAGTTTCTCCATAACTATCTCCTGAGGCTGGTCCCAGATGGTGGCAGTCTTGTTGTTAGTTATGTAAGCTTTACATGCTGTTATCATCTGGTTTGTTACCTAAGAATACAATAGGTCAGATTTAACTTGCAGGTAACCATGTTAGTCTGTTTCATCAAAAACAACGAGGAGTCCTGTGGCACCTTAAAGACAAATTGGACTTCAGCCCACGAAAGTTTATGCCCAAATAAGCTTAGTGTTACACTTTGTTTTCATTGCATTTTACAACCTCCATTTACTCACTAATGGCTGACTGCACATGAAGTGCCAGAGCTTCCCGCCAGGAGTGTAGATAAGTGGTTTCACTCCCCATTGGCTGAGCTCAATTCCATTCCCTAGCCAAAATGCTGCTAATCAAGTCACTACACAAGAGAAAGATTGTCTAGAACCTTAAGGATGCATCTACACAGGAGGGCTTAACTCAAAATAAGCTACGCAAACTGAGCTACGTCAATTGCGCAGCTTATTTCGAAATTGGGAGTGTCTACACAGCACTTACTTTAAAATAGAGCACTCTTCCTCCAACTTCCCTTACTCCTCGTACAATGAGGATTACAGGAGTGGAATAAGAAGCCCTCCAGCTTGCAAGTATTTCGACATTATTTCAAAATAATTGCCTGCTGCGATACAGATGACAAAACACCTTTGCACCTTGTGAATCGAGTACAACTAGTTATGTCCTAGATTGCTGCACTAAGAGGGAATAAGAGGCATTCTTAAATTGAACTCCCTATTTTCAGGCAGGAATGAAGTGTGAACATAAGAACAGCTACAATGGGTCAGTCCGAAGGTCCATCCATCCCAGTATCCTGTCTCCCAACAGTGGGCAGTGCCAGGAACCCCACAAGGAATGAACAGAACAGGTAAATATCAAGTGATCCATTGCCCATTGCTCATTTGTAGTGTCTAACAAACAGAGAGTAGGGACACCATCATTACCCATCCTGGCTAATAGCCACTGATGAACCTATCCTCCATTAATTTTAGGGGTTGTTTTTCTGTTTTGGGGGGGGGAGGTTGAACCCTGTTATAGTTTTGGCCTTCACAACATCCTCTGGATGTGTATGGAGTTCCACAGGTTGACAGTGTGTTGTGTGAAGAACTGTGCATTGTGTGAAGAGTTAGGAAATGAACTAAGTTAGCAAAATGGTTTATACAGAGTACAAAATCAAAACCGGCATAAACAGGTGTTACTTCCTGGAAGTCAAGACAATCACACCTGCTTATGCCAGAGTGAGGTTTGCCCAGATGGCCTTTCAATTTTTCCCCCCAGGGGCTCAGTGGGTTTTAAATCATTTGTCATGGTTATTTGCATAATTTAAAAGACTTCAGTCTAGGTTTTTGATCAGCATTCAATGTAGTTTAAATTCAAAGGAGAGTCAAAAACTTTACACATTGAGATAAAGGTGGTCACACTTCAGTTCCAAGATGCCTTTGTGTTAGTTTCCCCATGGAATTTTTTTAATTAAAAAAAATCAAGTAGATGCTTTGTACAGAAAATGATACTGATAGAAAGAAAATATGTTGTGTTCACCCACCTTCACAAACAGTGAGGTTATCTTCTCTGAGGTATTGTAATAACGTGAAATGCTATGAATCATTTTTATTGCATTTATGAGTCCTGGAATAGCATCTACCATGGACACCTAAAAAGAAACACCATAATGCTCTCAGTGAAATTCACCACTGCCTTATGCCTTCTGTGATTAAGAAATATGGAGAGAAGGTATAAAGCGTCACCTTTCTAGTTTGACAGTTTATTTTCTACCATGCGTTTCTTTTACTGTACTGGCTGACCTATCTGATAGCCCCACTACTTTGATTAATTTGTCTGATTCTTCTGAGAAAATCTTACAATTCTGGCTCAGACGACAGAGATGCAAAATGGTATCTAGAATGGGCAAATAACTAAGGCCTTGTCTACACATTCTTCCACTGATGTATCTATTATGCAGTGTTGCTGTAGCCATATTGGTCCTATATGAGAAAGACAAGGTAGGTGAGGTAATATATTTTATTCAGCCAGCTTCTCTTGATGAGAAGTAGGGATGTCACAGTGTAAATGAGTAAATGGTTAATGAATAAGCCTGGGCATGCAGCACGGGGAGAGGGGGGAAGGATGGAAAGGGGGCAGATGATTCCACTTAAAAGCCAACTCCCTGTGAGCACCAGCTCTTGCCTGCCCCCCTTCCAGGCGGCTGCCTCTGATAAAGAAGCAGCAGTGCAGGAGAAGAGGAGGTGGCTCCATGGGAGCCAGTGCTTAGAAGAAGCCAGCTTAAAAACCAGCTCTTCATGAACACAGGCTCCAGCAGAGCCGCCTTCCCCCTCCCATGTGTAAACATGTACCTGCTGAAATATTTATCAAAATAAACAAATGTTAACATCCTTAATGAGAAGACAATTGTTTGAGCTTACACATAGCTCTTTTTCAGGTCTTCTTGACACTTATAAGCCTAAATCCCACTGACTGTAATTGGAATTTTATCTCCCAAGTGCTAAATCCTGGACCATACTCTTTGTCTAGGTAAATTATTCTAAATAACAAAAAAAAAAATAAGTCTTCTCTGCCTCACTTCGGAACAGCTCTAAACTCCTAAAATTTATTCTGAAATTAATTTTAAAAAAGCATGTCAGCATTGCATGTCCTTGGTTGTCACAGAAATCAGAGCATTTGTTAGATCTGGCGTGATATCCCTGAAGAAGTAATACTAACTACCAAGTAAATTGGTTTTCGGTATGCTATAAACCTGTTTCCGAGCTTGGCACTAGATGAAGTGATTCTGAGGATGCAACGTAATGTTACATGACGTTGAAATTGTCCACAAAGTCTATGACATTTTTATTCAAGGTGTTCAAAGTTGTACTTACAGGGTCACAGTTGTATAGAGGATCACAGCATTTTTCCAGAGTGTATAGATACTTAACATTGTCTTTGGCTTCATTAGCTGCATCAGTGATGCGAGTATCCAGCTCTCGCCAGCTCTAAAATTAAGAAGTAAAAACCAAAAATAATGATTTAAGAAAACCTAAAATGTCAAAGATATTGTACCGGGTAACAATCCAGCCTTCTCTATAATATCAATAACTTCATTACAACCTACAGCAACAGAAGATAACTAAGTGCAATAAAATGTACTTAGTATCATACTGTGTATTTTCCATTAGATTCCTATGTATATAATACATTAAAATTATATTCATTGTGAATAGGCATGGCTTCTTCTATACTGTACAACACTTTCAGTAGCATGTAGTCCTGCATTGAGTGGAAAGTAAGCTAGGTCCACACTACTGTGTAACTAAATGTGTCAATGAAAGGCTCTAGTGCTGGGGAGGATGCAAAGATTATACTTCAGCAACTCCCTAATGTTGGAGCACTTCCCCCCTGCCACTTCCCATCAGAGCCTTTTCTTCCTGAAGGGAAAGGCTTCAGTGGTGAAACCTTACACTGCTAAAGATAGGAGTGTAGATGGGGAGACACTGCTTGGACACACAGAGAGCCATATAGGGTATATAGCTAGGTACATACCCAGTGGTGTCAGGTAGGGATGTAACAGAGTAGTTGACTAAACAATTAACCGATAAGTGGGTGCTAATTGGTTAACGCTATCAACTGCAGGCAGACACACACACACTCCCCGTGGCTCTGCTAGTCAATTTTTTAGCAGGTTGGCTCAGACGCTGGCTCAGTCCCGACTCATGCCGGGACCGGGTATCAGCCCCCACTGCGACTCTGCACAACCTGTGCTGCTGGCTCTTCACTCTGTTGTGCAGAGCCGCAGTGGGGGTTGGTGCCAGGTCCCAGCACAAGCCGGGACTGAGTGGTAGCAGTGCCTGATGCTAGGGAGCTGGCTCATAGCATATTTGAAATTCATAATCTGCCATCGACACCTGAACTGGCTACTGGAGCAGCACACTTAAATCAGCTGCTACCCACATAGGGAAGTACCAAATTGTAAAAGAAATCTTGTGTGCTGATCACAAGTACAAGTTGGAGAGCAGCATATGGGTGGTGAGCATAGGACAGGAGCACCCATGGGGAAAAATTAGTGGGTGCGTCTACCCACCCAAGTTCCCCCCCGTCCCAACCCTCCCTCCCGCACCTCTTGTGCACTGGTAGCCACATGCTTACCAACGCCTCACCTTCCTCCCAGCACTCTCACGAGTGCCCAAAGAGCTGATTCTTGGAGTTCATGCTCTGCGGGGAGGGAATGGAGATACGGCATGCTAAGGGGAGGAGGCAAGGAAGAAGCAGCGCAGGGATGTAGCAGAGGCAGGAAGAGGGGAGTAGAAGTCTGGGGGAAAGGGCAAGCTGGAGGTGGGGCCTGGAGTGGAGATGGGGGGGTCAAGCACCCGCTAGCCAGAACAGAGGTTGGCACCTATTTTAACAAGAAGGATAGACACTGGAACTGAATATTGTGTAGCTATCAGCAGAGGTGGATTAAGGTTTCCTGGGGCTCTGGAAGTCGGGTGGGCTCCCTATAGATGCCCCATACCCATCCCTTCTGACTGCGGTCCTGCCCCCATTGCAGCCCTGCAATCTGTTTACTTCTTTTTCCCCCTAACTCTGGCCCCAACCCATTGAAGTTCTGCCAGGGCTGCAGCAGGGAGTGAGAGGCTAGTCCCAGAGCCAAAGCCAGGATCTGAGTGCTGGGGCTTCCCCTGCTGCCCTGCACTTCTTCATAGGACCAAAGTTGGAATAGAAGAGTTTCTCCTACCCTACCCACCAGATGCTTCTGCTAGGGACCAGGGTCGGGGTACAGAGGCATCCCTCACCTAATTCTTCACCTGGGGAGTGGCCGGGGCATGGAGGCTTCCCCTGACACCACCCCACCCCCAGCCATCATTTCTGAGCTTCCCTCACCCTACCCTGCCTGGCACTTCTGCCATAGCTCTAGGCTTCCACCACCCCATGGTACATTTCTGAGGGGGGCCGGGCATCCATTTTTTCAGGGGCCCAAAGCATCAACCCATTGGATAATCCCCCAGGGTATGTCTACACT
The DNA here is from genome assembly GCA_019425775.1 of Rafetus swinhoei. Taxonomy (NCBI): domain Eukaryota; kingdom Metazoa; phylum Chordata; order Testudines; family Trionychidae; genus Rafetus; species Rafetus swinhoei. The sequence goes on along the minus strand of CM033424.1, from coordinate 134,175,389 downwards.
AGCCCCCTAGTTCGAACTAGGGAGGCTAATGTAGGCATTCGAAGTTGCAAATGAAGCCCGGGATTTAAATATCCCGGGCTTCATTTGCATCTTCCCGGGCGCCGCCATTTTTAAATCCCCCTTAGTCCGAACTCCGTGCCCGCGGCTACACGCGGCACAGAGTAGGTAGTTCGAATTAGGATCTCTAATTCGAACTACTGGTACACCTCGTCCCACTGGCCATCAGGAACTGGGCTGAGAGGAAGCAAAGTGATACATGATAAAATGGATGTTTTGGATAAGTGGTGAAAGGAAGAGCATCTGGGGAGAGTGACACTTGAGGATGCTCCCCTGCTTTAAATGATGCTTGAAGTGCATGACTATTAAGCCAATTCCTTTTCCTGATAGATTTCTGAAGTGATTAGCTACATTCATTTTATTTAGAGACACAGAAATGCCATCAAGAAGAATAAACTTAAAAAACAACAAATAGTCTGGTAGCACTTTAAAGACTAACAAAACATGTAGATGGTATCATGAGCTTTCATGGGCACAGCCCACGTCTTCAGATGACTGGAGTGTTGGATGTCCAGAACTAAAATAAATAGGGGAGAAGTGGGGAGTAGAAGGAAAAAATGTCAGAGGGAAAACAAGAAGAGGCAGTGGGTATAAAATATCAAGGGGAAAGCCCTGCAATCAGCCCCGATGCCAACTCTGACCACATATCTATACAAGAGAATCCATTACTGGAGCCAACCAGATAAGCCACCAAATCAGAGGTTCATTTAACTGCACATCCAGGAATGTGATCTATGGCATCAAATGCTAGCAATGCCCCACTGCAATATATATTGGCCAAACTGGACAGTCCCTATGGGAAAGAATTAATGGACACAAATCAGATATCCATAAAGGGAACATACAAAAACTTGTTAGGGAACACTTCAATCTGCCTGGGCATTCATTAACAGATCTTCAAGTGGCTGTTTTGTTACAGACCAATTCCACAAGCCAAATACACAGGGAAGGATTGGAACTACAGTTCATTCACAAGCTTGATACTCATACTAATGGTTTAAATAAAGATACTGGATGGCTAGGACATTATCAACCTACCAAACAATGAAGGTGCCAATGGTTCTTTGTATAGTATCTGGTGTTAGTACTCTTCCTCTCTAATTGCCTACTAATGGTTCTTATCTGCCTCTTTTACTATCCAGTCTTTAGGTGCTTGTTTTTCCTGTTACATTCCAACTCAGCTTTCCCCTTGATATTTTTATACCCACTGCTTCTTCTTGTTTCCCCCTCCCATTTTTTTCCTTCTTCCCCCTCCCCTTCTCCCCTATTTATTTTAGTTCTGGACATTCAACACTCTGGTCATCTGAAGAAGAGAGCTGTGCCCACGAAAGCTCATGATACCATCTACATGTTTTGTTAGTCTTTAAAATGCTTCCAGACTATTTGTTGTTTTTTAAGTTTACCCTGTACAGACTAACTTGAGTACCCCCTGAAGCTTTTGATCAAGAAGAATGTAAGGAATATTTTTGCTTGGCCACAAATATGGGGACTATCAATTTTATTTTCCTCAACTCCCTGCCTATTCATTCTAATCCACTTTATGTCATTATCAGTTTTCACTGAAAAGCTTTTACTGTTAAATATAGATTTGTGTTACTATCTGTAGATGCAGGCCAGTGCTTTATCTCCTAATAATAAATATTAAGATAAATCCCAGTCTTTCCTCAGTCCAAATTTAGTTTGTTGAACTACAAAAAATATAAGGGGTAATATAAAGAGTATATAACAACAGGATTTTTCCATTAAATATACTGCATATCCTCGGAAACGTTCTGTATGTAACCTTTAGTTCTGTCTTAAGTTAACAGACACCTTCAGAAGTTTGGATTTAGCAGTAGCAAGTACTCCCAGCACTGCTTTCACATCTGGGTTCTTCAGTTGGTCCAAAAGGTAGTTGAATTTAGACAAGCGTTTCTTCCAGTGATCCAGTTCTGCTCGTGGACCCAGGTCATCAGCTTCTTTCCTCAGCTGATCATTTTCAGCTAGGACCTTGAATCACACAGCAATATATCAGTGACTGACACAGAAATGCTGCTATTTATTTGAATGGATGACAGCAATATGAAGTCTCTTATTATTACTGACACTAACCTCCTGTTTGCAGTATGGCTGTAGATGCAGTTTGCCATGATGGTCACAGGTGCTAGAGAGATAAGGTGGGTGAGGTAATAACTTTTATTTGACCAACTTCTGTCAGGGAAAGAGCTGACAAAGAGCTCCGTGTAGTTCAAGCCCTTGTCTCTTTCAACAACAGAGGCTGGGCTGATAAAAGATATTACCACACCCACATTATCTGTCAAATTAACCTCCTTTGACTAGGAAGCTAGCCCCACCCTCCTCCTTAAAAAGCCAAACTGACTCCATTTTGCTTAATACTGTAGATTGGAGAAGACAAATGGGTTCAAAAACACAGCATAAAAATCAAATTAACATATTAGACTTGCACAGCTAGCAACAGTATAACCTTAAGACCACCCTAGGTCAAACATTTACCTTAACACACTAAGATCATTACTTCTACTTTGTTTCATCACTGATTATGACAAAGCTTCTACAAAGAGCATAATATTCTAATAAATCAAAGAGAATGATTTAAAAACCAAATCCATTTGGCACAAGACAGGAGAGGGAAGGAGGTTAATAACTTAAATTTCTGCAGAAGCCATTTCCACTCCTTTGCATTCCATAACTACGTTGCAAACTACTTCCGCCTCTATAGTCTTCATTGCAACAGCAGAACATCAAACTCCCAAAATGAAGTGATGCTATTAACAACATTAAACTGTTAACTTATATAAGTTAATGCTTTTTAGTATTAACTCCCTATGACCTATAATACGTCCCCAGAATAGTTCCCTTAGACCTCTCTCATCTACCTAGGTTTTTACATCACTCACCACAGTGGCATTTGAGTGCCTTAGGCTAAAACCTGCTTACTGTACAGTAGTAATAATTTTAATGACCACATTTTCCTTTTAGCAATGTCTGTGCAATATTAAAATGAAATTTTAAAATCCTGTGGCAAAGAAAGAATACCCTGAAATGTTGCCACTGCCCTCATTTTGCACCTACATCAAGACTCTTGCATTTGTCTCCTTTTTTTTTTTTTTTCCTGCCAGAAGTCAATGCTGGTTTCTTTGTGATTTTGTATTTTATCATTTAGAAGGTCTGAGATCCAAGAATTAGTTTTAAGAACAGGAAATCAATAAGACCAAACATAAGGCAAATTTTGTTTCTCATAATAAAAAAAAATGCATGCTGCTCTTTTCACCAGAGTCTTACTGCATATAGGTCCATTACAGACACCTATTTTCAATTGACTTATTTTATTTCACCCTAGACCAGTGTTTCTCAACCAGTGGTACGAGTACCCTCAGGGGTACTTGAATGAATTCTGGGGGGTACGTCAACACAACTGAAATTTGGAGAAAACAGAATTTTTGTTTTAAGTTTACAGCACTTTATTATTTTTGTACTTTTTACACCCAAAAATTTCATCGCCCACCTGGCTACAATTAAGTTATTTAAACAAATGTGTTGCAATGGTAGAAAAAAATATTGAGTGTCTGAAAACTGTAGGTACTGGGGGTACTTATAAATTTTTTAAAGGGGTACTTTATAAAAAAAAGGTTGAGAAACACTGCCCTAGACAATATACTTTGAGTTACAACAAAAAACATCAGAGTTTGGGAATAAATGTGTTTTTTAAATCACTTTGGAAATATGACTTAGTGCTTGTCTACACAAACAATTAGTTTGCAACAAACAGGGGTGTAAATCATCTCCACACTATTATACTATGCACTAAATATCTGGTATGGCAGCAGGTTCATTACAAAGTGCCCTAGGACAGTTTTGATCTATTCAGCTTTGAATCTGGAGTAGGCCAGTGTGTACTATTTTAGCATGCAGCAGCAGGAGCCCCCCATACACTGGTGCAAAGAAGGCTGGTGCAGGGAAGATTTACAACACAGTTAGCTGAAAACTAAGTATTCATGTAGACACAAGTCCTTATCCAAAGATACAGAATATAGTAATTAATACTCAGCAAAATAATATAGCTTTTAAAAACATACTTCCAAAACTATGTTTCAACATGAAATAGTCAACCTGCAATTCATAAAGGATTCACTAATTATGTTTGTACCAAAATCAGGTACAATAGATGTATCTCATAGGGCTGTTTTACAGTTGCTGTGCCTTATAAATAGGACCAAGCCCTCACTGACAGCAGGGAAGCTTAATTCTGAGTATCCTGGCTAGCATACACTGATCTGCATTTATTTATCAGTTTCAGATGGGTTGGAGCACTGTATAGCATATTATTAGAGTTACGTGTATATGTGTCCACATTAGTAAATACAGTTTCTTTCTACAAGTTATGGGCATAATGCCACTTGCATAAAGAGAACTAATCGAAGTTTCATACAATTTCATAAGAACAGCTAGCAATGTTTCAGATCTGTGCAGCGCATCACCTGTTCAATTTGTTTGATCCATACTTTCATGCAGGCCTCTATTCTTTCTAGAGCTTCTGTGCTGTTAGCAATAGCCACATAGTCTGAAGGTCCCTTTAGAGTTTTCAAGTCATATGTGTCACACTTTTTCAGATTCACCTAAAAAGAGAATTAAAAATCCAGTAAAAATGGTAACTCCTGGAGTATCCGTCTTCACTATTTCTTTTGAAAACATATTGCTTACCCTTCTTGAAGAAAAGCCTGCTTTACATGCCCACAGTTATTTTGAAGTTACAGCACTAGCTGTCCTGAACCCTAAACCCACAGGCCAAAAGTCAGTAAGTAACTGTCAACAATCTGCTGTCACGACTGCAATGTGGGCATTCAGCCTTAGTTGTCAGACTAAGAATCAGGCCAGGTCAGGTACTAGAAGGCCAGTAGTCCAACTAAGAGTCAGGAGACAACACAGTCAGAAACCAGGATATGGGGTCTGTAAAACACAGTGTCTAAGCAAGGACAGGAAGGCATTTTGTGTTGTTCCTCAGACAACTCCTTCTCACGGTTTCAAGGCTAAATACTGGTGCCAACCAATTAGTGGGGTGTGAAAAGCTGCCATTCAGTTCCTGCTGGGTGGTACTTCCTACAGAGCGCAGGCTCACAGGGAGCCCAGACCAAGTTTCCTGTGGTGATGTCATAACCATAAGCAGTGACATCAGCAGCACAGAATCCCCATGGTCCCAGATTCTAGCCTTGCAAGTTCTTACTCTGCAATACATGCTGTTGCCATTCAGTTTGTAGTTTAGAGAAAACCCTTGAAAGGAATTCTGAGGCAACGAGCATTACAAAAAGTAACAGGCCTCTCTCAGCAGCAATGTTAGGTTCATTATATAGCGTACATGATGATAATCTTACTTTTTCCATCAGACTCTGCTGAGCTCCTGATAAGACACTAACAAATCCTTCAAGGGAACCAACGAAGTCCTGCCGAATATTAGCTGCTTGCTGAGAATCACCAATCTCACTCCAACCTTGGTTCATGGTCGTGAGGACTGGAATGAAGATTTCTGACAGCAAATTCTGCACACTTTTTAGTAAGCCACCCTGAGCAGTATCCAGCATATTGAAATTCACTTCCTGAAAAAATAAATATGATGCATATCAAATTGGAGATACTGATGTTTGTTTTCATAGATCCTAACACAAATTTTCCCTTTTTGGTTCCTAGTTTTCAAAAATTGTTTTGTCTATAACACCATGCTTGAAGTTGGTGCCACTGACTGTCAGCAGCACAACAGTTTGTGATAAACTGCATTTCCTCAGTTACACGCTTTCTTCAGTGGAAAACGCAACCATATTCCCTTTTTTGAGCTCTACTCATTTAATTATAGCAAGAAGTTTCAAATTACAATCTGCTATGCTGCACCATAGAACTGAATTAAATGTAACTCTTATACTAACATCCAGCATTCACCTGTATCTTACCCGATGGATATTTTCTGCAGTGATGTCTTTGGAAGGACTAGATTTAATGAAGATTATACATATACCAGTTAGAGCAACATCTATCCCCTCTGTCACCAACACTTTAGGTTTCTTGTTGCTTGTTGAGTGAGGATTGGGTCCTATGCCTGGTGAGCCAAAATGTCCTGTAGTTTATATGAAAAAAATAGAGTTACCAGTAGCAATAGTAAGACATTCCTTCTGAAGGAAGGAAAGTACTAGTTTACCTTTTCCATAGCTAGCACACAAAGTGCTCCTAAACTGAACTGGGGACAAAAGTTTGCAAATAGGAGACTGTTCTCTACACCTGACTTTTTGTTTTAAGTTGTATACATTTTCACTAAAAATAGAAAAAATATATTTGAAATTTTAAGTCAATATAGAAAAATGTCTCAAATTTAACATGAATATTTTCACGTTGGCATAGTTTTTTGAAAAATTAGTTTTGCTTTTCATGGGACAGACACACAAGGATGTGAGGACACACACATTGAAGGGTAATGTCAAACAGAGAGGAAAATAGAGGGTGAATGGAAACCAAACTTACAGCTTTCCCATGCTCCCAAAAACACAGATGACAGTTGTTTGTTTCAAAACTCTCATGTTGGTTTTGAAATGAGCACAAAGGTAAAATATGACTGTTACATTCAACTAATATTTTTCATAGAAAAGTGGGAAAGAAGTGTGGCCAACTTCATTAAGTGATATTTTAAGGTGTGAGGGACAATATCATGATGAGGAAGAGAAGAGCAAAGTTATCAAGTGCTGAGAAACTCAGCTCTGCCTATGGAATCACGAGGGTATTAGTGGGCAACCTGGAGCTACACGCAACTGAAGAGAGTAATCTGATTGTGGGCCATGAGATATTTTGCTGACACTGACCATCTGCAGTACCCTCCCCCAGCTCCTAATGGCCCCAGTTCTCTGTTCCCGCCACTGGGAGATGTGAAGGTGGTGCCTGCAGGTGAAGGGGCCACAAGGTAACGCTGTTCATCACTTCCAAGAGCTCTCAATGGCCAGGAACAAAGAACTGCAGCCACTGGGAGCTGTGGGGCATGGAGCCTACGGTCAATGTCAGTAAAATGTCTCACGGCCCACAATCACGTTACCCTAATGGGTCCCATGTGGCCCGCAAGTTGCAGGTCACCAAGTATGCATTAGGAACATATATGTGCACAACTATGTAACCATTAATAGAGGCTGATCTCATTTGTTTATTTCTTATGCCATCAAAAGTCACCAAGTAATCAGTAGTATCTTCTATACTGGCAAGGTTTATTCAAATTAAGGGATTCAATATGGTGCCAGTAAAAGGATAAAAAGAAGTTTGAGGATTAAGTATTAGAAGTCAGAGTTAAGAACCAGGATAGATGGACAGTGAGGCCACCAAGGTGGCAGAGCAACCAGTCAGAGTACAGGGCAGTTAAGTTATTTTCTTTGGGGTGAAGACCTACGCTGTATAGTTACTCTTTAAAAATAGTGAATGTGAGGAATTGTTAGAAAGCTATTCCAATAAGATGGTGATTTCAGAGTGTTAATAATGAGCTAAAGTTTAAATGAGCATCTGAATAATAGGATCACAGTTCCACCTCAAAGTCTGACCAAGATCATAAAGCAACAACTTTGTGTTTATTAATGGAAACTGGAAGTACTGATACCAAGTGATTGGGATAGGAATGGAAGAATTATTATATTTTATAGTTTAACTTTAGAATATAAATTCACTTCATCTATCCCTTTTCCAAGTTCATTTGCAAAGTAAATGTCAAAAACCTAAGGGCCTCATTACAATACAAATTAAACCATGCAGTTAGGTTAGTAGTTATTTTTTTGCCCTCAAGATACTCAAAGCAAAACCTTTGCTTTGCCTTGTCACTCAAGAACTTAATGATCCTTGTTCAGCAAAATACCAACATCAGGTCAATAAGCCTGGGAAAAAGGAGGTCATTCATTCAGTATGCACGAGTAATTTCTTTCATCTCTAGACAGTGTAATGTGATCATATTTGTGAGCCACAAGAAAGAAAAAATAGTTACTAAAGGTTAGTAATGCCTTTATTTACTTGAGTAGATAAAAAATAATTTGTAAAGACATACGTGTGTGTGTATATATATATATATTTGCACATATTCAAAGCCAAATGGTATACTGTTGCTTTCAGGCTATACTGAAAGTAGTTAATTTTACCTAATTATAATAGTGCCTCAAGACACATTTAAAACAGAAAAGAGAACTTAACCTTTTAACCTTACTCCCACTCCCTGAGTTCATTTGCAAGATAGAGATTTTTCTTTCCATCTTCACTTAGTTCTTAATAGATACTTCCCATCTTCCAATTTCTAGGGATTTAGGTTTTTAAGTAACAAATGGTGTCAGATCTTCTCCTCATTTTCTGTTAGTCTTAAGTTTCAATGTCTCAGAGGGGTAGCCGTGTTACCCTGTAACTTTAAAAACAACTTTTAAAACTAGGGAGACTAATGAGGGCGACCGAAATTGCAAATGAAGCGCGGGATTTAAATATCCTGCACTTCATTAGCATGTTCCCGGGCAGTCGCCATTTTGGAAACTGACTAGCCCGGAATAACTGCCCGCATCTACACGCGGCAGTGAAATGGGAGTTCACAGCCTGTTTCACAGACTGTTTAGAGCACGTTTTTGAGACTCTTAGTGAGGAGACTCAACATTTTTCAATGCCCGAGGTGCTTGGTTCATCTCCCTCCATTCATGACGGGAGAGAGCAGGCTGGTGAGGGCTTTGTTTTTGAACGTGCTTTCTGTGGTGACAGGCTTGAGAGGTTCCCCTGGTTGGACATCACACCCGAGCCCTTATTGACCCCTTTATACAAATGGGGGCCTAGAGCTTTATCTATGGACAGCATGCATATTCTACGTTCTCTATCCTTGCAAGCTCTGGCTGACAGACTGTCACAATGAATGCATTTTTGTGAAACATGTGTCTCTCCCAAACAGCCTATACAGTCACTGTGGCCATCAGAGGCTGGCATGGAGTCCTGGCATTTCTTGCATCTTTTGAAGCCGGGAGAGGCCAGCATGTCATCTGATAGTGGACTAGGCCGCTTGCAGCTGCAAGTGTTATTTGTGAGTAAAACTGCCTTTCCCCCTCTGTGGCTTGCCGCTGTGTGGCAGTAAACTGTTGTGCTGACTAACTATTTACAAGCTGAAGTAAACAACTGTGGGTTTTAGGTGGGGGGGGGTTGTAACTATTAACTGTCTAACAGAAAAAGAAGGAGCAGGAACAGGTAAGCCTATACTATCTATCTAAAAACATTTTTTTTCCTTCAGAAGTGAGGTGAGGAGAGAGGATGGAGCTCTGTCCATAGTCAAGGACGGCGAAGAAGGAACTGAGGGGAGTCGAGCTGTGCACACTAGCTTCAAAGGTAGGGACACCGAGCACCTCTCGCGCATGCACAACCCAACTGGACACTGATGTAAAAATCTCCAATCTGTGGCACTGGGACGAGCCCGACACCAACAGGGGAGCACCCACGGGGACATCACTCAAGAAGAACTTTTTCTTCTAATATAAAGGTGTAACCTTTCCCACAGTTGGTGTTATAGGCAGTGACCGGGTAAAAAACCCAGTATAACTCCCCTATAGTAGCCAGGAGTATAGAGCAAGCTGCTGAGCTTCTTAGAGGTTATAACCACCAAATAGCATAGGTATGCACATTGGGTATCCTTCCCCTTTTTTTGTATTGCTCTTTGCTTGTAACTGTCACAGATTTTGAAGCTGACCTCTAATCTTCTCCTTCCTTCTCTCATTAACCATCAGATATTTTCACTTCCCTCCTTGCCATCTGTTAGTTTTTCCCTCTTTTCATCAACCTAACTCCATCCCTCAGTACTTCACCTCCATATCTAATCAATCCATTCCTCCCCTCTACAATATCCATTCTACTTCAAAATTTAATCATCCAAGTATTACACCAGGTTGTGATTCTAGCAGTCATTGGCATAGGGGCATAAGGCAATGTGACTGAAGCTTACAGTGACTTGTGTGTCACTTGAAGCTGTTGCCTTCACCATCATTCCTTGCAAATGCTTCACTTATGAGAGGAATTCTGTTTATTCACTCTGTTTAAGGTTACACAGACACACAGATGCCACACCATGAAGCATCATGGAGAATCGTTACGGTTAGTTTATCAAACATGTGCAATACATCGTTCGCATTTACAGGATTTACAGGAGGGAAATTAAAAGAATGTGATTTGATCCTCACTTTATTTAAATTGGAAAATTACTATGTTTACATATCACCTAGCACAATACAGGATGCAACATATTACAATAAAGCAAATTGTACTACTATACGCTACTTAACCAGTTTCAGGTGTCTCCACATCTTGATAGTAGAACATGATATGACGAAATCCTTCAGTGGCCAAGAACTTATTGATGCGCTCAATCTGTTGAAAGGTTAGGTTAGATCATTTACATACTTTTCCTAGATAATTTACTGGATAGCTTACCAGCATTCACAAAAATCATGCTTTAAGTACATGAATTTTAGCATCATTATTAAATAGCAAAGTTAAACACCATCATGTAAGGCCCAATTCTGGCACTTTTAATGCAGCTGACTTGCTGTTCTGACTAACTATATACATGCTGAAGTAATTAGCTCTACCAATTAATTGACTTAATTTCATGGGGTTAAGCCCTTATTTACTTCAGCCATTTACTGTATATTGTGTTCATAGTGTTAAAGTTGAGTTCACTGCATATGGCGTCAATAAAGACAAAAATGTACAGAAAGCTCTTACTCTGTTTTTTCATCACCACAAGTTTAAAGGACACTAGTGAACTACATTGACTGGCTAAAAATTAGTGAAATGTAGCAGCTGTTAATAAGCAGCACAGCAATAGCAATAGAACTCCACATTCCAACAACTTGTGGATGTTGCCATTTTCAAGCCCCAAAGGAATTTCCACATTAAAAACTACCAAGAATGCTCTGCTCCTCTAGCTTCTTTGAGCTATATCTTTAGGATGTTCAGTCTTAGGTTAATGTCCCATAGACCCTTCAGGGCTGTATAAAAGGTAATCAGTGGCTTATTTCCCAGCCATTAACTGGCAATCAGGGGATTCCACACAGGGTGAAGAAACTATGTTTAATATGCTTTTATAGTGTCTGTTCTGGACACGTAGGGGGGATTTCTTAGCACAGCCACAAGCAGCCCCTAAATAGTGTTACTCCTCCTAGATGATGACAGCTTATGTCGAAAGTGTCCTTTCCACCGAAAGTGTCCTTTCCACCGAAAGTGTCTTATCACTGAAGTGACAGCACAAGTGATACCCCAGTGATCACTGGCAATGGGTCATTGAAAATCTCCCACAGAACAAGTACTTCAGTTTTGTGAGAAGCTTCTTCTGCTAAACAGCAGAGGGAGTCTGCATTTAACCCTAGGTTGATCTTCCATTCTGTTGAGGCCCGATTGTGAAAATGGAAAATGAAGGATTCCATTAACATAAAAGGGGATTTACTTCCTTCCAAATAAAGTTAATCTGCCTTGTAAACTTTGAACATGCTCAGTTATGTATTTTAAACTTGGTATTCTGTAGCCTAACACGTGGGAAGTGCAATATAGCAGAACTTAAGTGCAAGATGAGTGGAAAGCAATTAGAGGAGTCTGGTGGCCCAGAGACATGCACAAGTTAATAGATAGCAACTATAAAAGTTAACATAGTAACTCTGAAGCCAGAAAATGTGCTTCAGATTCTACAAAGATAAAATTAAGCCTACCTGGTTACCCTCAAGAATAGCATCTTCCACTTCTGCTTTGTCCAGGTCCACACAGGAAGCAACAATATCCAATATATAATCATGCCTGCCATCCAGCTGAGCTCTTTTGGCCTCCTTTTCTTCCTTGAGCTTTTGCTGTAAGAAAACAATGAACATTGGGGAAAAAAGTTAAAACTGATCAAGAGACTTGTACAACTTTATATGGTCACTTTTCAAGTTACATCTCCTTCTATTTGGGTTTATTTACGGGTGACCTGTTTTAAACCCCAAATTCTACTTGTGAAAAGATATGAAATTTAAATCAGTACAACTAATTTATAGGGTTCAACCATCCTGTTTAGCCTATGACTTTGTAAATTAAGCATGTTATATAGCTGTGAGGGAGTGAAGTGAGGAGGGCCTGGCATTACAAGGGTTAAACAAAACCTTTTGGCCCAGCTAGCCCCACCCCACTTTACATGTAGCCAATGCCAGGCCTGGAGGGAGGACAAAAGGAAGGAGCCTGGCTCACTTAGGGGCTGATCAGCAAGGAAACAGGAGTGTGGTTCTGCAGTCTGCAGGACAGGAACTAAAGCCCATCCACTTAGCCAGCCACAAGAGCAAGTAAGCCTACAGTCCCACCCTCTGGGACAAAGTGGGGGAACCCGCTAGAACCCTAACTAAGGGGAAAATCTAGATTTTTGGGGCCACATCCCAAACTTAAGGAATATACTAATATAGTGGGCTGGAGATTGTAGACAGGGCATCAGCAGCAGGATTCTGCACCCCCTGCACTGCCAGCTAATTCCAGGACTTAACCACTAGCCAACCCTGCTACCAGGAAGACCTGCCACAAGTGGTGGAGATATGGGAACTGACCTAGCCCTGCTGGAGGGACTTATTAAAGAAAGAGACAGCAGTAGAACAAGCGAGTGTAAGCCCAGCCCTTTAAGGGAGATGGAGCTGCTGCGGATATGGATGGCAGAGCAAAATGCCAACCAGCAGCAGCAACAGCCGCAGCTATTACAACAGATGTCCCAGCAACAGCTAATCAGAGAATTAGCAGCCCAGCAACAGCAGCTGATGCAACAGGGGACTTCCCTGCTACAACCCATGACTCCAGCTGAGCTGCCTACACCTGCATCTGTTCTGGCCTCTATCAAGCTTGCCAAGGTGGAGCCAGATGATCCCGAGACGTTTCTGGAAACATTTGAGCCAGATGGCCGTGGTGGCCCAGTGGGCCTGGGCACAATGGGCAGCCATGCTGGCCCCATACCTGACTGCAGTAGCCCAGACTGCACACTAGAACCCTTTGCAGCTCAGAACTATGCCCAGGTCAAAGCAGCAGTCCTTGATGCCCTGGACATCTCAGAGGTGACATTCAGATAATGCTTCCAGGGAGAACAGTACCTGCCAGGAGCCTGACTCTGCCTCATTGCCCAGAAACTGTGTGATGCCTGCTGGAGATGGCTGAAGCCAGAGACAAAGACAGGAGTGCAAATCACCGAGCAGATCCTGCTCGAACAGTTTACCCAGATCGTACCTCTGTGGGAGGGAGGGAGTTGTACAGAACCACCCAGATAGCATGGCCACCGCCATCCAACTGATGGAGAACTATGTGGTGGCCAGATCCTTAGGGATGATGCCTTCTTTGGGTCCTAGAGCGATCAAGTGCACTACGACCCTGATGGACGGAACCATCCGAGGTCTGCAGGTCCGGGACAAACCTCGGCATCTTCAACCCCTCTCCAGGGCCAAAAGGGCTCACAGGTTCAGGGGTACCCACATACCCCAACTCCCGAGCTCAGGACCAGCCCCCCCAGCTCCCTTTTCGAGAGACCATGCATCCACCAGACATAAAACCAGGGCCCCTACTGAACCCTAGACTCAGGGAAACCTGCCAAGACTCGTCCCCCAGGGACCCAGAAGAGACGATCCTAAGGCCACCCCAGATTGGGACTCGTATTTTACATGTGGGGGCTTTGGACATTGCTCCAGGGACTGCCCGTGCATGAAATGTAGTTTCGGGAAGCTCTGGGCCACACAAATATGAGTATGCCATAAGGACCCCGCAAAGCTGACCATCCCACTGTGGATAAATGGGACAGAAGCAACTGGGCTGATTGACTCTGGTTGTGGTCATTCCCTGGTATGGCACACTCTGGTGCCTAACCATGGCCTTCCTCAAGGCGCCATTAGACTTCAGTGTGTCCATGGAGACGTGAAGGCCTACCCCCGCACCCAGGTGACCTGAAGGGTAGGGAGGTGCAAAGAGCCCTTGATGGTTGTCCTGGCCCCAACCCTTGCCTATCCAGTGATACTGGACAGTTAGTGGGGATATTTTGGGGAACTGCTGACTGAACTGGTGAAATCCCCTTCCATAGAGCCCTGACCCAGCCTTTAGACGCCGGTCAATCAGAAACCGCGACTCTTGCAGATATGGGGAAAGTTACAGATCCTGGACCTCCCAACTCCCAGCACCAGTCCAGGTGGACTAAGCCCCCGGCCAGCTGTAGAAGGAGCCAGGCCCATTGCCCGAAATCACGATCCTGATTCGCCTCTCAGACTTTGTGGGAAAGCAACAAGCCGATGACACCTTGAGCAGAACATATGATCAGGTGGCCAGAGTGGCCAGAGTGAATAGAGAGACCATACCTCCCCATCAAGTGGGACAGTTCCCCCATTTTGAGATTCAGAGAGACCTCCTATATTGGGTAGAGAAGGACCCGCAAACTGAAGAGGTGTGCAACCAGCTTTTGGTGCCTTGCTCTTACTGGAGGGAGGTCATGCAACTTGCTCATGCCATACCCACTGCAGGACATCTGGAGAAGGAAAAGATATTGTCCCAGATCTTGGCTTGCTTCTTTTGGCCTGGGGTTCACAGGGAGGTGGCAGACTTTTGTGCCTCCTGTCCATAACATCAGCTCACCACACCACAGCTAGTGGAGAAAGCCCTGCTAAAATCTCTCACTCATGAGTATACCCTTTGAAAGGATTTGACCTAGTCGCTCAAAGTTGACCTAGTCAGCCCTCTGGAGAAGAGCGCTGCCAGATACTGGTTCATCCTCGTTGTAGTAGACTACACGACCTGGTATCCCGAAGTGGTGCTGTTACACTCCACGAGTGCCAAGCGAGTACCAACCGAGCTCATGAACATCTTTGCCTGCATTGGTGTCCTCCAGGAAATTCTAATGGATCAGGGGACAAACTCTATGTCTCAGATGGTGTAGCAATTCTGCCAATTATTATAAATCAAAACGATCTGAAAGTATGTCTACCACCACCAACAGATGGCCTAGTAGAGTGTTTCAACAGGACCCTGAAGGCTATGCTCCATAAAGTTTGTCCTGACTGATGTGCGTCACTGGGACCAGCTCACATTTGTCATCTCACATTTGTCAATATTACCAGATAGTGCTCATTTTGTCCTTAAAACAAAACAAAAAAAAAAGGTTGTCAAAAGACTAGTACTTTATGTTCATTTGCCATGAAGATGGTTATCAAACTGACAGAGGATTAAGTTCCTATATGTGATAGGCTCCATCATGATTTTTCTGTCCCTCCCACTCTGACACCCCCCCCCCCACACCTAGGAAAAACCCATTCAATCCAGGGTACCCACAAGAATTAGTCCCTCAATGGCCAATAGCCAGTCAGCAGTCACCAGGCAAGTTTAAGAATACTTGCCTGCTTCAACCCAGGATGAGTATGATGGAGGTAAGACAAGAAAGGAACTCCTCAATCTAATACAGAAATGTGAGGCCCAGTTAGGGTCTTCGTTTCCCAGGGTTGCAAACAAGCAATTATATTTTTGATCACTAGTTTAAAGTTGTAAACAAATTGTATTTTTGTTTGTTGATTAACCTCTTAAAAACTGAGATCACGCTCCCTATCCAGAGATGTCCAGCTCCAAGCATGACATCACAACTTGGTGGCAATCATGGAATCGATTTCGCCCCTTTTCTGGGTAGGGAACCTGTGAGATCCCTTATGACTCCTGGACCATTTACCATTTATTCCTACCCTTTGTTTCCTGTCTTTTAACCAGTTCTCAATCCAAGAAAGGACCTTCCCTCTTATCCCATGGCCATGTAATTTACACAAGAGCCTTTGGTGAGGGACCTTGTCAAAGGCTTTCTGGAAATCTAAGTATACTATATCTACTGGATCCCCTTGTCCGCATGTTTGTTAACCCCTTCAAAGAACTCTAATAGATTAGTAAGACAGGATTTCTTTACAGAACCCATGTTGACTTTTGTCCAACAAATTATGTTCTTCTACATGCTTCACAATTTTATTCTTTATTATTGTTTCGACTAATTTGCCCGGTACTGAAGTTAGACTTACCGGTCTGTAATTGCCCGGATCGCCTCTAGAGCCCTTTTTAAATATTGGTGTCACGTTGGCTACCTTCCAGTCATTAGGTACGGAAGCCGATTTAAGGGATAGGTTACAAACCACAGATAATAGTTCAGCAATTTCCCATTTGAGTTCTTTTAGAACCCTTGGATGAATGCCATCCGGTCCCGGAGATTTGTTAACATTAAGTTTTTCTATTTGTTCCAAAACCTCCTCTAATGACACTTCAATCCGGGACAGTTCCTCAGATTCATTACCCACAAAGGACGGTGCAGATTTGGGAATCTCCCAACGTCCTCAGCCGTGAAGACTGAAGCAAAGAAATCATTTAGTTTCTCCGCAATGGCTTTATCGCCCTTGATTGCGCCTTTTATAGTTCGATCGCCTAGGGACCCACAGGTTTTTAGCAGGCTTCCTGCTTCTAATGTACTTAAAAACATTTTGTTATTTCTTTTGAGTTTTTGGCTAGCTGTTCCTCAAAATCTTTTTTGCTTTTCTTATTACATTTTTACACTTGATTTGACAGTGTTTATGTTCCTTTCTATTTATCTCACTAGGATTGGACTTCCACTTCTTAAAAGATGCCTTTTGTCCTCACTGCTTCTTTTACATGGTGGTTAAGCCACGGTGACTCTTTTTAGGTCTCTTGCTATGTTTTTTAATTTGGGGTATACATTTAAGTTGGGCCTCTATTATGGTGTCTTTAAAAGTTTCCATGCAGCTTGCAGGATTTGGCTCTAGTCACTGTGCCTTTTAATTTCTGTTTAACTAACCTCCTCATTTTTGTGTAATTCTTTTGAAATTAAATGCCAGGGTGCTGGTCTGCTGAGGTGTTCTTCCCACCACAGGAATGTTGAATGTTATTATATTATGGTCACTATTCCCAAGCGGTCCTGTAACGGTTATTTCCTGGACCTGATCCTGCGCTCCACTCAGGACTAAATCAAGAATTGCCTCTCCCCTTGTGGGTTCCTGCACCAGCTGCTCCAAGAAGCAGTCATTTAAGCCATTGAGAAATTTTATCTCCGCTTCTCTTCCTGAGGTGACATGTATCCAGTCAATATGGGGGTAATTAAAATCCCCATTATTATAGAGTTCTTTGTTTTGGTAGCCTCTCTAATCTCCCTCAGCATTTCAATGTCAGTATCCCTGTCCTGGTCAGGTGGTCGGTAATATATCCCTACTGCTAATTTCTTATTTTTGGAGCATGGAATTACTATCCATAGCGATTCTATTGAACATGTTGATTCATTTAATATTTTTATTTCATTTGATTCTACATTATCTTTCACATACAGTGCCACTCCGCCACCCACCCGGCCTGCTCTATCCTTTCGATATATTTTATATCCCGCATGATTGTGTCCTACAGATTTTCCTCATTCCACCAGGTTTCAGTGATGCCTATTATGTCAATCTCTCATTTAATACTAGGTACTCTAGTTCACCCATCTTATTAGTCAGACTCCTAGCATTTGTGTAGAAGCACTTTAAAAATTTGCCACTGCTTATTTGTCTGCCCTTCCCTGATGCATTGGATTCCTTTGTACGAGGTTGTTTGTCTGCTCTGGCCCATGGTTTGCCCTCCTCCCTCTCTTTCTGACTACAGCTTAGAGAATCTCTATCAATGGATTCTCCTCTAAGAGAAGTCTCCTCCGATTTACGTGCATCTCCACACCAATCGGCTTTCCCCATCTCTCAGTTTAAAAACTGCTCTACGGCCTTTTAATGTTTAGTGCCAGCAGTCTGGTTCCACCTGGTTTAGGTGGAGCCCATCCTTCCTGTATAGGCTCTCTCCCAAAAGTGTCCCCAGTTCCTAATAAATCCAAACCTCTTCCCTACACCATCGTCTCATCCACGCATTGAGATTCTGAATCTCTGCCTGCCTACCTGGCCCTGCGCGTGGAACTGGAAGCACTTTCCGAGAACGCCACCATAGAGGTCCTGGATTTCAGTCTCTTTCCTAGCAGCCTAAATTTGGCCTCCAGGACATCTCTCCTACCCTTCCCTACGTCATTGGTACCTACATGTACCACGACCACCGGCTCCTCCCCAGCACTACACATAAGTCTATCTAGATGCCTCGAGAGATCCGCAACCTTCGCACCAGGCAGGCAAGTGACCATACGGTTCTCCCGGTCATCACAAACCCAACTATCTATGTTTCTAACGATCGAATCACCCACTACTAACACCTGCCTCTTCCGAACTGGCATTCCTCCCCTCAGAGGTATCCTCAGTGCGAGAGGATACCGCAACATCCTCTGGGAGGAGGGTCCCAACCACGGGATGGTTTCCTCTGCTCCCATTGAATGCTCTGTTCCCTTGAGACTTTCATCCTCCTTAAGAGCACTGGGGCTCTCAGACTGGAGGTGTGGACAGTACTACAGTGTCCCAGAAAGTCTCATCCACAAATCTCTACCTCCCTTAGCTCCTCCAGTTCAGCCACCCTGGCCTCCAAAGCCCGAACTCGGTCTCTGAGGGTCAGGAGCTCCTTGCAACGGGTGCACACATACGCCACCCGCCCACAGGGCAGGTAATCATACATGTTACACTCGACGCAATAAACAGGATAGCCCCCACTCTGCTGCTGGGCTTCTGTCTCCATTTTTCTAATGAACAAGTTTAAGTATAAACTGGGATTCTTTTTAAACCTCTGGAATATAGATTATTTATAAGAGTTATGTTTTAAAGAAGGCCAGAAGTCACTAGTGCCCTCTAACCTCCCCCTCTAAACTCCCTCTCCAAACTCCCTGTTAGCAATTCCTGTTCGCAAGCTCCCTGGTCGCTGAGTCACAGGCTTATATAGCTCTGGTAGCCCCTCCCCCTGACTGAGGCTTAGCCAATTAACAGAGGCTTCTAGATTTCAAACCTTTTAGAAGCTCCTTCAAGCAAACAAACAATCAAACCAACCAACCAAACAGATAAACACAAGCTCAGCACACAGCAAATAACTCCCCCACACACAAACACACACTCCAGACAGCCACTTACCACAAGGGTCCTGTTTTTACTCCTCTTTCACCTGGAGAACTCCCTCTCCAAACTCCCTGTTAGCAATTCCTGTTTACTGATGTAAATTTTCAGAGTGGAGAGGGGTAACTAGTGGTGTCCCCCAAGGGTCAGTCCTAGGACCAATCCTGTTCAACTTATTCATAAATGATCTGGAGAAAGGGGTAAGCAGTGAGGTGGTAAAGTTTGCGGATGATACCAAACTGTTTAGGATAGTCAAGACAGAAGCAGACTGTAAGGGACTCCAAGAAGATCTCACCAAACTGAGTGATTGGGCAACAAAATGGCAAATGAAATTTAATGTGGATAAGTGTAAAGTAATGCACATTGGGAAAAATAACCCCAACTATACGTACAGTATGATGGGGGCTAATTTGGCTATGACAAATCAGGAAAGAGATCTTGGAGTTATCGTGGACAGTTCTCTGAAAACTTCCACACAGTGTGCAGCGGCGGTCAAAAAGGCAAATAGGATGCTAGGTATTATTAAGAAAGGGATAGAAAATAAGACCCGGAATATCTTACTGCCCCTGTATAAAACTATGGTACGCCCACATCTTGAATACTGTGTACAGATGTGGTCTCCTCACCTCAAAAAGATATTTTGGCCTTGGAAAGGGTTCAGAAAAGGGCAACTAAAATGATTAGGGGTTTGGAACGGGTCCCATATGAGGAGAGGTTAAAGCGACTGGGACTTTTCAGTTTAGAAAAGAGGAGGCTGAGGGGATATGATAGAGGTGTATAAAATCATGAGTGGTGTGGAGAGGGCCGATAAAGAAAAGTTATTTATTAGTTCCTAAATAGAAGAACTAGAGGACACCAAATGAAATTAATGGGTAGCAGGTTTAAAACTAATAAAAGAAAGTTCTTCTTCACACAGCGTGTAGTCAGCATGTGGAACTCCTTGCCAGAGGAGGCTGTGAAGGCTAGGACTATAACAGAGTTTAAAGAGAAGCTAGATAATTTCATGGAGGTTAGGTCCATAAAAGGCTATTAGCCAGGGGATAAAATGGTGTCCTTGGCCTCTGTTTGACAGAGGCTGGAGAGGGATGGCAGGAGACAAAGCGCTTGATCATTGTCTTCGGTCCACCCCCTCTGGGGCACCTGGTGCCACTGTCGGCAGACAGGATACTGGGCTAGATGGACCTTTGGTCTGACCCGGTACGGCCGTTCTTATGTTCTTCTTATGTTCTTAGGAGAATTGTGGCTCAAGGATGCTTTGGGGCAAGTGTTGACGCTAACAGGCTCAGGATGCTCCCCAACCTTAACATGGATGATCCTACTGGACCCTGAGAAGCTATGGGAGGATGACTGGTATTCATTACCTCCTCAAGCATCTACACAGCATATACAATGCTTCCCTGTTGCTTGCTGCTAGGTAACAATATGCTAGTGAATACAATGTTCTTGAAGGTTATGCTATTCTTACGGTTAGTCTATTGTTTCTTATGTGCTACTCAGAGTTGATATAGGCATGCCTGAAGGCTATAAAACATTAATAAAGTGTTTACATTTAAATACTGTTGGAACAAAAAACTGTTACTATAAACCTAATGAGCTCTCAAAAAAGAGGAATCTGTCTCAGCATAATGCTTTATACTTCCTGAATTTTCTACTGAAAATCTAGGTTGCAACAATTACAAAGCTACTTGCAAACTTAGCAACAGTTACTGACTTATTAAGTCAGCTGGTGTACTAAATTTAATATGCATGTTACACAAGTGCTCATAATAAAGTAAGTACTAAAGTTTGGTAGGCAAGGTTTCTAAGTGTGTATTTTTGTACAGATTGGTACTTTCCCGTAGGAAATCTGTTGAGCAGTCCATGAAATATTCAAACATTTGGAGATAAAAGCTGAAGTTATACCAGGGCTCAATTGGGCCAGCTGTTTTCTGACAAGGCTTTAAAATGGTTATCCACAACATATTTCTCTTTACAGTTTTCTGGTTTAAAAGACAGCATAAGGAAAGATCAACTAATGCACAAGGTAATCTCGTTAACTGATGCAAAAATCACCACAACCATGTAATATACCCAGTGCCAGATGACATGCTGAGTCCCTAAACTTGAGTTTAAAAGGCCTCATTGTATTCCCCCAAAAAATAAAATTTAGTAATTTTTTTGCATTTAGAGGCACGTCATAATATGAGGCCTTAAACTGTAGCTTATTTATCATAAATCTGGTGCTGAATATACCCCTCCAGCTGCTGGCTGGAGTGAGGTTCCTAGCGAGCCTTAATTGCAGATTTCCTTACCTTAAGGCTGAGTCTAGACTGGCATGATTTTCCGCAAATGCTTTTAACGGAAAAGTTTTTCCGTTAAAAGCATTTGCGGAAAAGAGCGTCTAGATTAGCACGGATGCTTTGCGCAAAAAGTGCTTTTGCGCAAAGCATCCATGGCCAATCTAGACGCGATTTTCAAGAAAGCCCCGATCGCCATTTTAGCCATTGGGGCTTTTTGCGCAAAACAGTTCTTTGCTGTCTACACTGGCCCTCTTGCGCCAAGTATTCTTGCGCAAGAGGGCTTTCCAGCGGGGCGTGAAAGTATTTGCGCAAGAAGCACTGATTTTGTACATTACAAAGTCAGTGCTCTTACTAAATTCAAGCGACCAGTGTAGACAGCTGGCAGTTTTTGCAAAAGCGGTTGCTTTTGCGCAAAAACTTGCCAGTCTAGACACAGCCTAAGGTTTTACACTGAAAAGAGGGGAAAAGCCTCAGGGGAAACATCCGTGCATGCTGCCATTCCCTCAGCTGGGAGGGAAAGGGAGCAGCAGTGTTAGACATGTTTCCTGCTCCGTAGAACACGTATTCCAACGTTCACAGTACAGAGGGGCAAAGGGAGTAATATCCATTGAGTACACACTACCAGTATAACTTTATACAGCATATATATTTCTAGCAGTTAGAAGGCTTGAATTGGTCTGTCTTTTTATCATCCCATTCACTTATGCTAAGAACTCCACAGTACTTTGCAAAGCTGCTGTCAGCTTTGGCATTAGAATGTTAGAAACTTATCAAAGGCAAATTCATTAACAGTCTGCCTCAGTACAAGCTGGGAAGGTACCTTCATGGACTAGTACCTAGAGTTCTGGTATCCAAAACAAAGATAAGGAAGAAACAGAACAACAAGTTAAGGAACTGGAACAAACTGATGTGTTGGAGTTTCATGATGTGTAATGAATTTTGTAACGTAAAGTCGTCCTATAAACACTCTTAGCTGGGGATATTTAAGAGCAGGTTAGACAGACATCTGTCAGGGATGATCTAGATGCTGCTTGGTCCTGCCATGAGGGCAGGGGACTGGACTTGATGATATCTCGAGGTCCTTTCCAGTTCTAGTATTCTATGATGAGCTGAGAGGTGTAATTTTGGCAGCACACCTTTTGTGTAAGATGACACAAAGCTACACAAGACAGCTTCCTGGAAACTGCTATCACATTAAACTTTTTTTCTGTACTATACTATTATTGATTTCTACAATAAACCTGACTGATATTGGTCATGTGGTCTCGTGAGTATATTTTGTAACAAACCAAACTGTGGTCAAGCAATTGACCATAACATTTATCAACAAAATATTCCCTACCAAAACTTCTTTTATAGTACGAATCAATTCCAAAGCTTTCAAGTATAGTAATGTGTCACATAAGCCAATTTTTATATACCCAGCCTGCCTGCTATAACAAAGCCCATGATTTAAGGAAATACTGCGTGTTCTACATTTTCTGCTCATCCTTTTTTATTAAGAATTTAATTTTGTGCACTACATAAAAATCACTGCAAGTATCTAAAGGCTGACTGTTTTCTTTAAAAGAATCCAGATCAGGAGTTAAGTTCAGCTCAATTTCATGTGTAGATCAATTAAAAACAATAGGGAGCAGCACATTCGGTCTCATATGCTGCTTATAACAGAATTCGCATTCGTAGCTAAAAGGTTTCGATTCTTAGACATTGTCATTTGAAACCACTGAGCGTTTTATATTGTGAATATTGAAATATTAGTTTAATACAGCATAGCAACAGTGATGCAAATTTCAAACTATTTGATTTGATTCTGCTAAATAAGTAAAGCCAAAATGTCAAGCTTTGTACATGGAAATAAAAGAGTACATTACTCTTTTGACTTCCTAGGCCAGTCCCACAATAATCCAACTAATTTAAAGAAGATCTGAAGACAGTATAAAAAAGAGACAACAGTTATAATTTCTGCTCCACCAGACCTTTGGAAATTCCAACTAGTTAAAAATATCTGTTCAGCAACATAAACTGCTGTGAGCACATTTACCCTTTCCTGTATACATAGATGGAAGTTCAATTCCACATCTGTGCTCTTATCTTTAAGGGATACAATGGTCTTTACAGTGGAATATCCTGAGCTCACGTCACCTGCAGCTCTCACATTAAGACTAGCCAAGAAATCCCCTCCTGATTCACAATGAGCTGCCCATAGTACAGGAAAACTCATCTGTGGGGGTAAAGGCTTCTCAGGGGCCAGTCCAAGGCAGTGGAATAAACACCAAAAGGATCTAAGGAGCACTTCAATCACCTTTTTGTTCAACACTGAGACCTTGCCTTCAGTGTCTAACAGGGCAGACAAAAATGAACTGTTTTGACAGAACATAAGAATGGCCATTCTGAGTCAGACCAGTGGTCCCTCTAGCCAAGAATTCTGTTTTACAACAGTGGTCAATGTCAGGTGCTTCAGAAGGGAATGAACAGAACAAGACAAGCAATCACCAAGTGATCCATTCTCTGCCATCCACTCCCAGCTTCTGAGCAGTGACACCCTGAGCATGGAGTTGCATACCTGACTACAGTGGCTCTTAGCCACTGTTGAACCTATTCTCCATGAACTTATCTGAATTCTTATTTGATCCCTATTACAGTTTTGGCCTTCACAAAATCCCCTGGCAACGAATTCCACAGGTCAATTGTATATTGTGTGAAGTCATACTTCCTTTTTAATTATGCCTATTCATTCCATTGGGTAAACCCTGGTTTTTCTGTTATGCATAGGAGTAAATATAAGATGACCTGATGTGCCATTTTTAAAGGGACAGGCTGGTATCTAAGTCCTCCTGCAGGTGTCCCTATTTAAAAAAAAAAAAAAAAAAGGAATTGACCTGTATTTTCTGTCTCTGCCCTCCCATCAGCACTGATGGGTCTTACTGCTGGCTGGATCCTTGCTCACCAGCTGCCCACCCACTCACAGTCAGTGTGGAGATCCAGTGACTGATGATGGGGGTGAGTGTGTAAGAATGGTCATCGGGCAAAGTTGCAATGTGCGGGGTTGGCCACTCTGCCTGCTGGTCCCTCAGTGCAGTGTGCTGTGTGCCAGCTCTTGGCCAGCAGGATCTCCCTCCTCTCCCCTCCCCATTTCCAGCCAGTACTGGCTGCTTGCTGCAGTGGCTGGTGAGTGTGGGCAGGTGGTGGCTGGTTATGTGTCACCTCAGCTACCCATCCATCAGTCCTAGACATGAAAACCCCAGGGAACACCCTGTGGCAGTGGGGCTGGCAGCGGCCAAGCAGTCCCCGCCGGGAACCCCAGGAGACCCTGGGGAAGGAGGCGGGCAGCAGGGTGGTGGGTGCCATGCCGGGCCAGTGTTAGGGGGGCCAGCAGCAGGGCAGGGAGTCCCATGGAGAGGAACCCGGGAGTGGGGCAGCCATCAGGGGAGCACTGACCTCCCCTGGTCCGGCAAACTCCCTGGTCCGGGACAGCTCAGGTCCCGAGGGTGCCGGACCAGGGAGGTCCAACCTGTAGTTGGACATGGGTGGTGGGAAAATAGTTAAAGAATAAAAGACACGGTTGTTGCACAGAACTGAAGTCTCTCTGGACTTACCTGAGAACACCTGGGCCCCGAGGAAGGGGAGCTAGCCATGCATCCCATTATGCTCCCCTTTGGCTGTCATTTAATAGACAAGTCACAACGAATAGTCTAGCAGCACCTTAAAGACTAACAAAACATGTAGATGGCATCATGAGCTTTCGTGGGTACAACCCACTTTGAAAGCTCATGATACCATCTACATGTTTTGTTAGTTGTTAAGGTGCTGCTAGACTATTCATTGTTTTTTAAGTTTTTCTAGGTACAACTACCCCTCTGAAGATTTAATAAACAAATAGCTATTAGCAGATGCACCACTTAGACTGTTTTCCCTCCACATCCCCAGATGATGCAGCAACTTCGACTCCCTCCTTGCACCTGGATGACTACTGACAATTCCAAGAACTGCTTTGTAGAGTGGCTGACACTCTCAACATATCACTGGGGAAAGTGCAAGATAACACTTGTTCTTGACATCTTGTATATCTTGGTACTGGCCAGAGTGGCCCAACCAATCGGTAACGCCATCCTCCATACAGCATGGACTGTCTGGCACACCCCAACCACCAGGAAACCCACCTGAAAGAAGCTGAAAAGAGGTACTTTGTGCTGCAGAAGGGGTCTAAGTTACTGTAAATTAGCATACATAACCTATGCACGTGTATTACCCTCACTCGTGCATAACTCGTGGTTTTTCCTGATTCTGTAAAAAAAAGTCTTAGATAACCCACACAGGTGTATAGCCCGCGGGAGATGAACCGCGGGTACTGTTAATGAACAGCACCTGTAATGAATGAGTCAGGAATCAAGCTGGGCCAGGGGTTCAAGTCCTGCTCCGCCGTGAACCTGCCGTGAGTGTGCCCAGTTGTACGATGGGGTAAGAGCCCTGGCCACCAGGGGCTGCGAGGAGAGATGGCACAAAGTTGTGTCAGAGCCAGCTGGGGGACGGGGAGTCCCAGGCTGTGGCTGTCACGGGGAACTGGAGTGGGACAACAGATGCGCTGGGCTCTCAATGGGCTGGGAACACCCCACTGTGACCATGCACCCAGCTCCTGCCCACCCCGGCCAGGCTGGCACACACACACGCCAGCCAGAAGCGGCCCCGCCGGATTTTCAGGCTCATTTCCTCACATGGGTATGGATGGAAGGAGCTGGCTCCAGGCTCCCAGTCCCTCAGCGAGGGAACCCTGTCTCGTCTTCCTGTAATTTCAGTAAAAAAAAAACTTGTATAACACGCAGACGAGTGTAGCCCGCTGGGGAAGGGGGAGGGGCAGGGATTGTAAAACCCTGCATAACCTGCGGGTTATATACGCTAAAAGACGGTTGTTTTCTTGCCTCCTCCCCAATTCTCTTGGCATTCATGCATCGACAGAACCAGTCATTCAACAACACCAACTTTCCACCCTGCCAGATAAAGAAGACAAATGCCTGGATCTCCTGGGTTGCAAGGATTTTTCCTTTGCAAGATTTCAGTTTTGTATTTCAAATTAGTTGGCTCTGTATGGAAATACAATTTTCTTATGTACAGCAAGTTAGACTTCACAGGCAAACTTCCCTAGAATGATCAAGCCTGATTTCAGCCTATCTTAGAGGAAGCAAAGCTGGTTGTGAGGAAAACACTTGTGCAATTGCACCAGTGGGCCAGGTACATCCCTTGTGGTTTTACCATCATGTCCTTTAACTGTACTCTGACAGGGTTAAATGACACAGTAGTTCAAAAACACCCAAATTCTATGTGCAGTGTAGCTTCTACAGGACAAGAAGCAATGGGCTTAAATTGCAGCAAGGGAGGTGTATGTTGGGCATTAGGAAAATCTTCCTAGCTGACAGGGTGATTAGACACTGGAATAAATTGCCTAGGGAGGCTGTGGAGTCTCCATCACTGGAGATATTTAAAAGCAGGTTAAATAGGCATCTATTTAGACGGTGCTTGTTCCTGCCGTGAGGGCAGGAAACTGGACTTGATGATCTCTCGAGGTCCCTTCAAGTTCTAGTGTTCTATGATTCTATGCCTCCCCTCTCACAGTCCTCTCTCTGCTGTGCCCATTGACCCTAAGCTCCTGCCCCACTGCTCCTCCATGCCCCCAGCAAGGTGCAGTCCACTCCTTACACTGTGTAGAGAACCAGCCGCTGATCAGAACATTCAGCTCGTCAACAGCCTAGCTGGCAGGCTCCTTCCTTTCTTCACTGCCTTTGCCTGAGCTGACACCCAGAGAAAGCTCAAGACTCTCTGGCCTGGTCAGCGCCAGCTATCTGGAGTGGTGGGCCTATCCGAGGGGCCCAGCCAACCATGGAGGGTAGAGCACACTGGGCAGGGAAGGCAGTCATCTGTATATGAGAGAGAAATGCAGAAATATGTGTGTGTCACCTCTCCCTATGCAAACCTTAAAGATAAGAAGGTAAATAAAAAGATTCCAGCTACACGCGGGCTCGGGCAACTTGATGTTAACTTGAATGTTTGTACTGCATAGTTCAGATAGACTGCCATTGCACTCACTTGAATACAATTAATTTTACCAGGTGTCCCCAATTCAACATAGGAAAATATGGTCATCCTAAGTAAATAACACTTCCTTTATCACTTACTCCACAGCATTCAGGATTTTGTAGTTTTCAGGAACTTTTTTTTTTTTAAATGATGTCACATTAGCCATCCTCCAACTGGTAAAAAGCTGATTTAAATGATAGGTTGCCTACCACAGGTAGTAGTTCTCCAATTTCATATTTGAGTTCCTTCAGGACACTTGAGTGAATACCATCTAGTCCTGGTAACATAATATTGTTTAATGTATCAATTTGTTCCCAAACTCCTCTATTGACACATCACTCTGGGAGTTTCTCAGGATTTGTTACCTAAAAAGAATGGCTGAGCTGTGGCAATCTTGAATGAATACAAAGAATTCATTTAGCTTCTCCACAATGGTCTTATCTTCCTTGAGTGCTTCTTTGGGACCTTGTCCAGTGGCAGTGTTCCCTATAAGAAGTATATTTGTGCAGCCTCTCAAGAAGGATTCGAATGCCATCCAATTGATTAGCCAAGCGCCCACAGTTAGCTTTCTGTTTCTACTGGTGGTTCACGTGTGCCTCAGTGCACATAAAAAAATTATTCTGCACATGGATGGAAAAAAACCATACACATGAATGGAAAAGATTAGAGGGAACATTGTCCAGTGACCCCACTGATTGTTTAACACACTTCCTGCATCTAATGTAATGACATTCGTTTTTGTTTCTTTTGTTAGTTACTCTTCAAATTCTTTTTGGCGAGCCTAATTATAGTTTTACACTGAACTTGCTAGAATTTATGCTCTTTTTTGTTTTCTCAGTAGGATTTAACTTCCAATTTTTAAATTACCCTTTTTTGCTTTTAACTTCCTTTTACCCAGTTGTTTATTCATTGTGGTACTGGGTTTTTTGGTCCTCTTCCTGCCTTTTTTTTTATTTGGGGCATACATTTAAATTGAGCTTCTATTACAATATTTGTTTTAAAAAAATCATTTTACTTGCATCCATTTCACCTTTGTCACTGTTCCTTTAACAGCTTTCTCATTTTTGTGTAGCTCCCCTTTTGGAAGTTAAATGTTACTTTGATGAATTTCTTTGCTATTTTGCTCCCTACAGGATGTTAAATGTAATAATGTTATGGTTGCTATGGCCAAGAAGTTCAGCTATATTCACCTCTTGGACCAGAGCAGAGTACCATTTAGGACTAAATCAAGAATTGCTTCTTTGTTTGTGGGCTCCAAGACTAGCTGCATCAAGAAGCATTCAATGATGTCTAGAAATTTTATCTCTGCACCTCCATTCTGAGGTGACATGTAGTCAGTCAGTGCGGGAATAGTTAAAATACCTCAATATTATTAGAGTTTTCAATTTTTGCAGCATCTCTAATATATAATATCTAATATATATTTAATCATTGTTATCATTTTGGTCAAGTAGGCAGAAGTATATTACTATGCTATGCTCCTATTATTCAAGAATTGCATTTTTAGAAACTACACTTGGCGATGTCTTTCCCTGCTGTTTTTTAAATAACTCTACATGTTCTCACCTGCTGCTCTATGAAAATCCATGAAGATTTTACTCATTTTTTCTGTGTAAATAGACTTCTTCAATGTTATAGACCAACTGTCCTTCTACTTGGTGCAAACTACTTCAAATACATGTACAAGTCTATTTTCAAATTAAACCTTTTAGTTCCATTAATCTAGCATTTGTGAATAATCATACCCCGTTAAACGCTGTTGCCTAATTCGGGATGGGTATGTTAAGGCTGTTTGAAGACATGTTCCATCAGGCATTGAGTTTTCACTGTCCTCTGTCCTGTTGAGTTCTGCTCCTGCTGTGCCACTTTGGACAAGTTACTTCATCTCTGAACTTTAAAATCTTGATATGCACGAAGGGGAAATTTTCTTCGAGCCTTTTTAGATCTACACATTACTGAAGACCTAAGTTTGGCTTAACCAATTATAACTGTGGTACATTTTGACAAGCAAGACCATTGTCCACTGCATACATGGAAGAGTGACATACCACTGGAGTGCCTCCTCATGGCTGGATATAGCATAGCAGCTTTCCCGCCTACATCTGCCCCCTGCCTACAGCTGCTCTGCTCCTCCAGTTGTCCACCTCTTGATGGGACTCAGCTCTACAGCCAAATCAAAATATAAGACCACACCATCCAAACTTGGGTATTTAAGTCCAAAACTGAAGGACAACTATGAATTCAAAAACAAACTCATCTGAGGAATTTTCAGCAGGACCTCTCATGGCCTCAGAGCTTTCCTGAGCCCTGTGTTCTCATCACTAGGAGACACATCCAAGCAGCAAGTGATCAGACTCTTGACTGAAACCAAGCTTCCCTTACTGAGAAATAAACAAAGCGCTGTTCTTTTTCCTGGTCAGCCTCAAAATGAGTTAGGTCTCCTTTTATCTCCCCTCTCCACACCTCACATCTGGTACAGGCATAGTTGTGAGGCGCCAAATGGGTTCCCAATCCCTCATTAACCTCCTCCTTGCCAGTGTGAGGCCTGTATGCCCCATGGCAGGAAGACCATGGCCTAAGTTTGCTAATGTCAAAAGTATGTCAACACCAGATTAGTTTCAAGATTTGACTGTTGAATCCTAACCATGGCCATTTGTAAACAAATGAGCAACTGTCAGATCCGCTTAGTACAATGAAGGATTGGAAGCTACTTTCTCAACTTCAGCAGCTCTTTCCCAATTATGGAAAACATACATGTAAGCTCTCCCTGACAGGAGAAATTTGCCCAAGTCATTTGGAGAAGGTATGATCTTTTAATTGTATTTTTCCCTGTGGTATTGAATCACTTGCAACAAATGTATGAGTAGAGAATGAGCCACATATACATTCAAGTAGTCTGTGAAGAGGCATGTCCTCACACAGGCACAGAGGAAACAAACAAGCTCCTCTGGGCTTGTTCAACACCAATGAGGCACACCTATAATGCGTTTTTTGCCTAGAGAGGGCAAGGTTAAAAGAGAAAACCTGCCATAGGAAGGTGAAAGGAACAGAAAGAAGGCTGCTCTGTCTCAGACAGCCATGACAAGCTGACCAAGAGGGAGACAGCAATAAGCCTCACTGATCCCAAAGCTGCAAGACCCAGACCCTGTTTTGCACTGAGCTCAAATGGCTGACTTAGGAAGATTGTCTGAAATCCAGGTCACCCTTTCTTCTCTTCATTTTCCTATTGACTCCCCTAGGCCTTAATGGAAGAAAGAGAGAAGACTTTTCTTTTGTTTGTTTGCTCTAAGAACCCCTTGGACATCCGCCAGGGTGAAGAGGAAGACAGTATAAGGGCCTGAAGCAAGATCTGGAGGGCACCTCTACCCCCTACAAATGGTAGAGAACACACTTGATACAAGGGTTTAAAAAAAACATCTTAGAGGAAACAGAAATTATCTGCCTCACACAACAGCTGTGGAGCTGTGCTCTGAGCCTTTAGTGGTTAGCAGAGATCCATCAGCTACAAGCCGCTCAAAAACAGCAGTTCCAACAGCAAAGATGTGGACAGTCACAGTGGCAGATGACTACCCAGAAGCAAGTTCAGAGCACACAATAACAGCATCAGAAGGAACTGAATTCCAAAAGGAAATGACTCAGCATACAGTGCCAACTCTATGTACCCAGGGAATCACAGCAGGTCATGTGTCTACCCTCCACCAGTACAGCTAACCAAGATGGGGCTGGATGATTACCCTGAGTTACATTTGATAAAGTGGCACCAGCAGACCAGTGGCCCACAGAACAATGGGCTTTGATTCCAGCCCCATACTTGATGGGTTCTGCTCAGGCATCCTATTATAGTCTAGAATTAGAGATGGCAAAAGACTACGATCAAGTAAAGCCTGCCATTTTGGACTATTTGGATATTTCTGAGGAGATCCAACTATTTAGAACCAAGAGCTACCCCAAAGGGATGCGATGCCAGATAACAGTGCAACAGCTGAAAGAACACTGTTGGAAATGGCACAATCCGGAGGAGCAATCAGGGACGCAGGTGGCTAAGGCTATCATGGCAAAACAATTCATAAAGATATTACCACAAAAGGCAAGAAATGGGGACACTGATACCATCCAGGAACATCATCAGAAACAGTAAAGCTAATGGAGGATTCTGTAGTAACTGCAGGATTGCTAAGGGCAGAATGACTCAAGCTCTCAACAGCATAGGGAATGGAGTGGGGTAAGAGACATGGGGAGAGAGTAAGCCAGAATCGCAAGGGCTCCCAGCACTGAATAGGGCCTCCTAGATGGTCAGATACTCCTGTGGACCAGTATTGCCACAGCTTTAGTGGAGCACCAAGGAACAGCCTCCAGATACCTGGTTGCATAGTGAACAATCATAAATACAGACTGATGCACCGAGGCAGTTTTCCCTGAGGGGCCCAATCATGTCCACACCAATTCCCTTGAAGGGTGTCTTGACCAAGAGCAAAGAGACATACTGCACACAGATGCCCTGAATATTGGTGTTGGCACTGTACTCTCACAAATCTTTGGAGGAGGAGAAAACCCAGTGCTATACCTGAATAGGAAGCTCTTCCCTACAGAAAAGGCTTACTCAACTATTGAAAAGGAGACATTTGCACTTAAAGGGGCTGTGGATTCCCTTGGGAACTATACGTTGTGTAGCCCCTTCTCCCTGGTTACAGGTCACTCTCCCCTATCCTGCCATGAAAGACGCAAACTCATGAGCTATAACCTACAGTTTCAGAGTACAGCACTGGATGGGAAAGGGACATGCTAATGCTAATTTGTTTTCACAGGAGATCAGGGAAATTCCCTATGGATTCCCTTCTCCCATATGGAAAGAAAGAGAGGAAAGGACTTTTCTTTTGTTTGTTTGCTCTAAGAACCTCCTTGGGCAGCATCTGCTGCAGAATGGAGAGGAAGGCAATCTAAGGACCTGAAGTGGGGACTTGAGGGAGTCCCTGCCCCTCACATAGTCCCAAAAACTATCCAAAAGTAGAATTTTTGTAGCCCATTTATATCCATTCAGTTGTCCAAACATAAGGTAAAGTCAAGTCTTTAATGTCAAGCCTATGTTTCTAATATGTGTATTAGATTTTGAGATTTAAGAAGTTTTAATATATACAAATTAGTTAACATTTGTTTCCTATTTATCTCCATACATAAAATATTATTAGAATTATCAGAAGTTTCTATGTAAAGTCTTTCTGCACAAGACAAGCCTAGACTTGACAATGCACACATTTAAGTTGGACTATTTCACCATGACAGCAAATGGAGCTCTTACTGACGGATTTCTTTGAAATACCAATAGTAATCCATCCCGCTACATAACTTTATTCCTGAGTTACTGCACACAGTACTATCAAAGAAGGGCAAATGTTCATGATGGCAATCTAAACAACTCAGCTTTTATCCACTTTAAGCCACACCTAGAATAGGGTGAGTAATCATTCTTTCACTCAGGCCACTGTAACATTTGCCAGCAAAGGTGTCATTCCTTAGGCATTACTCATTAAACCTCTTTTCACTTCCTACATACCATCAGGAAAGCCAATTTTAACTCTGTTGGTAATTATGTTTCCATGCATCCTTAAGGCAGTAGAACAGAAAACTACATTGTAATGGAGATCTCCCATGGTAACAGACCCAGAAGTCACTGTTGATAATGTGCAACGACTAATAACCTGAAGAGCCTATTACGGTTTTGTTGTTGCTGTTGTTGTTGTTGCAGGGCTTTTTTAATGATCTAGGCTAATAACTAACCTGATTTCTGGTACACAACTCTTTCCTGGGGAAGTCCTTGAGTTCACAACAACTAAGGTGATAAAAAGCATGGAACAGACAACTAGTCAATATCCATGGAAAAGCATAATAAATACAACAGCTGCCACAGAAGTAGAGTGGAAGTAGTGAGCGAATGACTGCAGACACAGCAATTAAGAAAAGGTATCCCTGTGTATCAAACCATAGTTTAGGTTAACAGAAGTCAAAGGATCCAAGAAAAGAGCAGGGTGCTCCAAACGCCATCAGTGATATTAATCACGGATAAATAGCCTCAACTAAAGTGCAAAACAGATTAATTGGTGGCAAGCCTACACCGGTAGCTGTAATTTGAATATATGCAAGGCGTACAGTTGAGCCAAGGCACAATCATATCTGAAAGCTTGCATGTGCAGACCTGCATAATATCCAAACTCTACCTAATGGACACTGAACAGTCCAGAGGGATCCAGAGTTATGTCATTTATCACAGGAGTCTGCAATATTCTCAGTAGCAATTATACACTCAGCAACCCAGATATTTCAGCATTAAGCTGTCTGAACACCACCAATGGGGATTCGGACTGCCTGGCATATCTCACCCCACAAGCCAAAGCACAAGACTATCACGGCCCAACACCAAAAAAATAGTTTCTCCCGTCAATACTTCAGAACCACCCTCACACCTCCTACCATCTTGCCATTTGCAGGCAAATTATTTCAAGTGTCATGAAACTTTGTTCCAGCAGCAGTTCTCTATTCTTGTTCAAAGGCTAATCAAAAGTTTTCCTGCTACTTTAAATAACCTCACTCCTTAAAGCATAATGGGACTACCATTTGAGAAGGTCCTGCTTTACAAGAACAAATTATTTAAGTACACAGAAGAGTTATTTGATTTGGACGCCTATATATTTTGCTATACTAGTAAATATATCGAGGGCTTCTCTACATGGTGAGTTAGTGTATGGCAAAACAGACTGTTAATCTATACCGCAGAATCAAGTAGACATTTAGAACATAAGAACATAAGAACGGCCGTAGCGGGTCAGACCAAAGGTCCATCTAGCCCAGTATCCTGTCTGCCGACAGTGGCCAGCACCAGGTGCCCCAGAGAGGGTGGACCGAAGACAATGATCAAGTGATTTGTCTCCTGCCATCCCTCTCCAGCCTCTGACAAACAGAGGCCAAGGACACCATTTTATCCCTGGCTAATAGCCTTTTATGGACCTAACCTCCATGAAATTATCTAGCTTCTCTTTAAACTCTATTATAGTCCTAGCCTTCACAGCCTCCTCTGGCAAGGAGTTCCACAGGCTGACTACACGCTGTGTGAAGAAGAACTTTCTTTTATTAGTTTTAAACCTGCTACCCATTAATTTCATTTGGTGTCCTCTAGTTCTTCTATTTAGGGAACTAATAAATAACTTTTCTTTATCCCTCTACATACCACTCATGATTTTATACCTCTATCATATCCCCTCAGTCTCCTCTTTTCTAAACTGAAAAGTCCCAGTCGCTTTAACCTCTCCTCATATGGGACCCGTTCCAAACCCCTAATCATTTTAGTTGCCCTTTTCTGAACCCTTTCCAAGGCCAAAATATCTTTTTGAGGTGAGAGACCACATCTGTACACAGTATTCAAGATGTGGGCGTACCATAGTTTTATACAGGGGCAGTAAGATATTCTGGGTCTTATTTTCTATCTCTTTCTTAATAATTCCTAGCATCCTATTTGCCTTTTTGACCGCCGCTGAACACTGTGTGGAAGTTTTCAGAGAACTGTCCACGATAACTCCAAGATCTCTTTCCTGATTTATCGTAGCCAAATTAGCCCCCATCATACTGTACGTATAGTTGGGGTTATTTTTCCCGATGTGCATTACTTTACACTTATCCACATTAAATTTCATTTGCCATTTTGTTGCCCAATCACTCAGTTTGGTGAGATCTTCTTGGAGTCCCTTACAGTCTGCTTCTGTCTTGACTATCCTAAACAGTTTGGTACCATCTGCAAACTTTACCACCTCACTGCTTACCCCTTTCTCCAGATCATTTATGAATAAGGTGAACAAGATTGGTCCTAGCACTGACCCTTGGGGGACACCACTAGTTACCCCTCTCCATTCTGAAAATTTACCATTTATTCCTACCCTTTGTTTCTTGTCTTTTAACCAGTTCTCAATCCAAGAAAGGACCTTCCCTCTTATCCCATGGCCATGTAATTTACACAAGAGCCTTTGGTGAGGACCTTGTCAAAAGGCTTTCTGGAAATCTAAGTATACTATATCTACTGGATCCCCCTTGTCCGCATGTTTGTTAACCCCTTCAAAGAACTCTAATAGATTAGTAAGACAGGATTTCCCTTTACAGAAACCATGTTGACTTTTGTCCAACAAATTATGTTCTTCTAAATGCTTCACAATTTTATTCTTTACTATTGTTTCGACTAATTTGCCCGGTACTGAAGTTAGACTTACTGGTCTGTAATTGCCCAGATCGCCTCTAGAGCCCTTTTTAAATATTGGTGTCACGTTGGCTACCTTCCAGTCATTAGGTACGGAAGCCGATTTAAGGGATAGGTTACATACCACAGATAATACGTCAGCAATTTCTCATTTGAGTTATTTTAGAACCCTTGGATGAATGCCATCCAGTCCCGGAGATTTGTTAACATTAAGTTTTTCTATTTGTTCCAAAACCTCCTCTAATGACACTTCAATCTGGGACAGTTCCTCAGATTCATCACCCACGAAGGACGGTGCAGATTTGGGATTCTCCCCAACGTCCTCAGCCGTGAAGACTGAAGCAAAGAAATCATTTAGTTTCTCCGCAATGGCTTTATCGTCCTTGATTGCACCTTTTA
Organism: Rafetus swinhoei; assembly: GCA_019425775.1. Lineage (NCBI taxonomy): Eukaryota > Metazoa > Chordata > Testudines > Trionychidae > Rafetus > Rafetus swinhoei. The sequence goes on along the minus strand of CM033424.1, from coordinate 134,139,312 downwards.
TAGTTCGATCGTCTAGGGGACCCACAGGTTTTTTAGCAGGCTTTCTGCTTCTAATGTACTTAAAAAACATTTTGTTATTTCTTTTTGAGTTTTTGGCTAGCTGTTCCTCAAAATCTTTTTTTGCTTTTCTTATTACATTTTTACACTTGATTTGACAGTGTTTATGTTCCTTTCTATTTATCTCACTAGGATTGGACTTCCACTTCTTAAAAGATGCCTTTTTGTCCCTCACTGCTTCTTTTACATGGTGGTTAAGCCACGGTGACGCTTTTTTAGGTCTCTTGCTATGTTTTTTAATTTAGGGTATACATTTAATTTGGGGTATACTATTTCATGAAAGGGTGCCTTGGAACTTGTACTGAGCCATAGCAAAGAGCATTAGAACACCAGGATGAACTTCTAAAATAATGCATTTTTAATTGAAATTATTTCAAATTACACCTCACATATGGTCCCTTACCTGAAAATCATCATCTTCAGAAGATGACAACCTGAAAATAATGTAGCTGGACAAGAAATCAAACTATTTTAGTTTACCAAGATCCTTACTACATGGAAGAAAAATATGTGGTTTGTGTATTTTAAAAATTCACTTCCAAACTCAAAGTCTCAAAGCAACTTGAGTATCATACATTAGATTTTTCTTTCTGGAGTCTCAGAGATCTTATTTAATATGCTTTTGAAAACATTAAACCAGATCTCTGAGAGTCCAGCAAGAATATGAAGCCTGCACGAAATAGCCTGCACTAAGTAGACCTTCTGACCACATATATATACAGTCACATCAAATTAATGCAAAAACTGTGTTAAAGTAAAAGATCTTTTAATTGAAGAGAAGTTAAGTATTTAATATAATTGACTGAATTTATTCTTCAACATACAGTAGACTTCCGATAATCCGGAACCTATGGGATTTAGGTGGTGCCGGATTATCAGATATGCCGGACTATCAGGAGGTATTATAAGCAGGTTATATATATACTGTATACATTATATACTGTATATAAAGTGTTCTTAACCCTTTTATTGTACATACTGTATACAGTATACTGTAATGTTTTAGTTTTTAAGCCTTTTTACCCTTTTGCTCAGTTCAGCTGCTGCGCTGTTACCTTGTGACTCATTTTTTTACGAAGCTCACTCACTAGGCTCTTGCCATTTTGATGCCGGACTATCAGGAGTGCTGGACTATTGGATGCCGGACTATTGGAGTTTTACTGTACAAGTTTAACCAAGTTATATTGCCATTTTACATATAAGCAATTTGATGCTCAAGTAAAGTGATTTCTCCAGCGTCACAACAAGCCAGTTCTAGTCCCAAATAAGTCCTATTATTCCTAAACTTTAAAAATAAATAAAATAAATAAATCTTTGACCATTTAAATCTTGCATCTAAATCACACATATAGATAAACCAGACCAACTTGTTACTGTTCTTAACAAATTATTTGTAATTGTTCCTTCCTTAGATTTTATTTGTTTGACAAATCTTCAAGATTATTAGATTTTTTTGATGCTAGTATAAACGTTGTCTTCCTTACCTTTAAAACTCTGGTGACACTTTGTTTCCAAAGTCGTTTTCTTCCAGTCCTAAACATTGCATTAAATCAATGTAGGACACTAAGAAAGAGTTGTCCGTTTTCAATCCACATGCCGTATAGGTTTCTTTGAGCTGTTACATTCCTCATGCAACAGTCTTTTTTTACTAACAGACCTCTTGGAGAGCCAGCAGCTGTCAGAGTTTAGATCTGTGTTTCTTGAATCAAGGACTGATGTATGCTTTTATTAATTACAGGCCAACCTGAACTGATTCAGAAATCACAGCCACTAACCACCATAATTTACTGTCTGGAGCATGAGCTTGGAAATACAGCTAACAACAGCCAATCCCTCTGTTGTTAAGGTAAAATTGTTTATGCACAACACTGTTTGGTATCAGAATAATTGTGCTCAATGGGTAACTATTTGTACAAGTCATTTTAAACATGCCTTATCTTGATTTTTGTTTACTCCTATTAACAAAGGCCTCAATTGAACAGAAATCTTTGCCTCTTTGTCAGCTATGACTCTTTGAGGAATACAGAAACACAGGAAAGAAGCTTCTTGCACAGATCTTTAATCAAGACCTTAGTCTTTGAACAACTGAAAAAGTACTATTAGGCAATTTTATGGCTGTTTTCTGTCAATCATAGTGTTCCTCTTTCCTCTTATTCCTGCTCAATTACACACTGAAATATTTGTTGAATAGTTAGCCTTTCCTCTTCGAGTATTTTCAGCAGTTAGGGTTACCAGATGGGTTTCAAAAAAATACCGGACACACGTGATCTCAGAACGGGACGGGTGGGGACCGGCCGGGAGGGGAGCGGGGCTGGCCGGGAGGGGGTTAGGGGGAGCGGGCTGGCCAGGGGGAAAGAGCGGGGGGAAACCCGCTGGCGGGAAGCGGGGCTGGCCTGGGCGCACACAGATCCCAGGGTACTGCCCGTTCCGCGCATGGTCCAAGCGGGGCGCACCGGCGAGTCTGGCCCCAGGGATTCCATCCCTCCCCAGCCCGCCCCCCTTCCCTCTACTGTGTAGTTGCATACTGCCTGGCTGGTAGACACGCTCGTGCAGTGTGAGCACGTCTACCAGACAGGCAGTTCGCAACTACCTACTGATACTCATGATAATAATAAAATTTACTTAATTAGAAAATACCAGACATTTATATGTCCGGTATTTTCTCAATTTGTTTCCTGGACAGAAAGCTCAAATACCAGACTGTCTGGTTCAAAACCGGACACCTGGCAACCATATCATTAGTAGTTTTCAGAAGTAGAAGATCTTTAGGGCCTCCAAAAAAATCAAGACTAAAGCCAAGTAACTTACACAGCTATTGTTAGGAACTTTGGTTCAGCATGTTAAGTACGTAAGGGCTTAACAAAATACTCAAAGTGAGAATTGTTAGGTATATAGTAATACTTTAGGATGCTTAAGAATATTGTTAGTTTTCCATTTTCCATCTCACCACGCAATGTAATGGAAATCTAGGTTCGTTTTACACACCCCAAAATGAAAGGTTAGACAAGTTCATATAAGGAATGTGATGGCCATTAAGACACTTGTGTTTTCCTCTGCATTTGTTCCTGGTCTTTCTCTTTGCCTACAAAACATCCAAAGGGTGAGCATGCTAACTCTTCGCTCTGAATTGTGTATCAGTTGACAGGTATTTCAGGGCACTTACCTAATGTTTAGTACACAAAAGGCACTTCTTCAAGTAAAATCATTACCAGTGTGTTCTCTTGTCTGAAAACACATATCTCTCCCTGGTCCAGTCTCCTCAGATATCACCACTCTTGGGCAGAGACATATATTTCCCCCACTTCTGACCAAGGTATTTCTAGGGTGCACAGATTTCTGCCTACACTGTGAATTCCCCAGAAAAGTACTGAGTGCCTAAGCGGGCCTGCTTTACTTCTCTTCCCCAGAGATCATAAACACTACAACTGCAATAGTTCCATTACCGTGACACCCTTTGTAAGCAAACTCATTTATTCTTAAGTTGGAAGCATTAGGGAGAAAACATATTAAAGAGCCTACATGTATGCTAACCTTAGAAATTACCCCCTCATGGCAACAAGGCACTGGCTGGTGATTAGTCCTTCAAATCCCACCCAGGGGTTTTTTCTGTGGTCACAAGTCCATCACAGCTGCAGAACCTCAATGGGTTCAGCAACCCAAAGTACTGCCAGCCCTTCGCTAAGAATTGAGTCCCCTGCCTTGTACCAACTTGGATGGGTCAGAAAGAAAGGCCTGAGTCTGTTTAAATTCTGGCTATTTAACCAAAAATCCTTTGTTGACCCCTGGAGAATCCAGTTTGAACCACTACTTCTGAGTCTCTCTCTAGATGGTGGTGGCTCTCCGGAAGCATTCAACCTGAGTCAACTTGCTGAATCACCCTAACTGTGCTTAGGTTCTGCAAGGTGTGGTCCAGTCTCTCTCTCTGGTGGACACAAATATAATCCTATTATACAATAAACTCCTAAAACACCTAGTCTTAATTCCATAAGATTGTCCAGGATAGTCTCATATTTGTGAAAGCAATTTGTTTGGCTATACTGCATCAAAAACAAAAACTCACCCCGTATCCCTACTGTTGTAATTCTTAAGCAAAATCACTGTTATTTCACTGAATGACACATTCATAAATGCTGCAAGATCATAGTGTACTCTTCACTATGTTTTAATACTGTAATACTGACACCTCCAAGGGTGCGTCTACACAGCAACCATACCTCGAAATAAGCTACGCAATTTGTGCTATACAAATTGAGTAGCTTATTTCAAGATAATTTCCAAATAGCTCATTTCAAAATTTGGCACTGTCTACACAGCTGACTTTTAAGCCGGCTCCCCCCCAGCACTGGCTCCTGCCTGCCTCCCCTTGCTGCCTCTGTAGGAGGCAGCAAGAGGGGGGCAGGCGGGTTCACGGAGCTGGCATGCGTGGGGAGCCTGCTTGAAAGCCATCAGAGGCAGAAGCACAGAGGTGGGGGGGGCAGGCAGATCTGGTGCTTGTGGGGAGCCCGCTTAAAGTCAGCTCCTCACCAGCACCAGCTCCCTCTTCCCTGCCCCTTGCTGCCTCTGATATAGAGGCAGCAAGGGCGGGAGAGTGCATGTAGTCGACAAGATATACCGCTAAGCCAAAGCTTATCGGTTAATTATGTAGTCTACTACACATTGACATCCCTATTGTCAGGACCCTAACTTGAAGAAAAGCATGGCAGCATACACTAGCACAAAGGATCCACAGTAGCTGAAAAAAGTTATTCAGAACAGCAAAACACAGCTCATTGAAATATACTGATTTTTAACTATAAACAGAAAAGGACACCCATCCTTCACTATAGTAGACCTCTTCTCTAAATAAGGCAACACTATTTTTATGGTTCTGGTTAACAGATTCAAGTGAAAATAACAAATAACCGATTATTTCTTTTTAGATAAATATCTATTAACATACAAAAAGCTTTAACTTGAACATGGATGTTGCTTTAAATCAAGCAAAGCAAAGTTACATGTTAAAGCTAAATGTCCTCCTGTTTGGAAACACTAGTTGATAATGTACTTCAGTTTTCATTAGGTGCTAAATATGGTGACTCACCAGCCAGCCAGTACACTACTTTGTGGCTGAATGAGGCGATGAACCGTTTTTCCTCTTCATTGCCTAACCAACCTTCTATTCATGTATACTGGTGATCCTTTCTGGCTTGGTCCTTTGTCACTGGTGTCTCATTGTAGTCTTCACGCCTTCCCAAGGAAGTCTGAGACCAGTCCACTAGCAGTCTGGCAGCTTTGTGCCCAGTCTAAGACCACTAGCCCCTATGACCCTTGTCTTTGGCATTCACTTACCCTTTCCTTGGTGGTCTATAGGGAAAACAAGTCAATCTCTGTGAAATGTGCTCCAGACCAGGACTATTGTAGCAATAGCAGGTGCTTAAGAGCTGCCTCTTCAGATCTCCTGATTCTTCCCAGAACTTCTCCCTGTGGGGGCCTCCCCTAGGTCTTCTTCCCCAACCCTTTTAAGGCCATGGAGGAAAGGCAACAAAGAAAAGACATGACAAGAATAGTCCAAATACGTTCGTGGCCCGGCCTACTTCCCTTCAGCAGATACTGTCCTCCATTAGGGATGTAAAATGTCGATTATTTGGTTAATCAAATAATTTTTTGATTAGTCAATAAGGGTGCTTCCACCCTGGGGCTGTTGCTACACTTCAAAGGTGAAAGCGCTGTGGGGAACATGGGGCCAGCAGGGTACTCAAGCAGTCCCCGCTGGCCCTGTGCTCCCGGCGGCATTTCAAAGTGGCAGTGCTGCATGGAGCCTGGGGTCAGTCCCCAGCTGACCCCGGGTTCCACACAGTGCTGCCACTTTGAAATGCCACATGCAGCCCGGGGCCAGCTGGGGACCCCAGGCTGCACATGGCATTTCAAAGTGGCAGATCCCAGGCTCCACGCGGTGCTGCCGCTTTGAAATCCCGCATGCTCCGCCAGCTGGCTCTGGGCTGCACGCAGCATTTCAAAGTGGCAGCACCGCGTGGAGCTCGGGGTCTGGCCCCAGGCTCCACATGGTGCTGCTGCTTTGAAGCATTCCATCCTCTTCCCTCCCTCTTGCTGCCTCTTTCTGATAGAGGCAGCAAGGGAGCAGGGTAAGCAACTAGTCGACTAGCTTGTTGATTGTCTGATAAGCATTTGCTTATCAGATAGTCAACTTGTCATTCACATTTGCTTATCAGATAGTTGACTTGTTGTTCACATCCCTATCCTCAATGCTATCATGCACCACTCACAGAAATGCTCAGATAGTTTCATCCTTTTGGGGTCTAATGAGGAGAGGCCTGCCCATCTCCCAGGGCTCAGCTACTTACTCCCTTTTCTAAGGCTACTTCTCCACAACTGTCCACTCTTGCAGGTGTGGTAAGGCAAGGCTGAATCCAAACACCCTTTTTCCTGATGCAAGGTTTGTATACCCCATCATTATATTTTTGAAGTGCTCATAGTTTAGCATTTGCTTATGCTAAAAATCTTTTTATCCTCATTGTGCAATTTCATCACTAGCATTAGTTATAGAATCATAGACTCCTAGGGCTGGAAGAAACCACAGGAGGTCATCAAGTCCAGCCCCCCTGCTCAAAGCAGGACCAATCCCAACTAAATCATCCCAGCCAGGGCTCTGTCAAGCCAGGACTTAAAAACCTCTAGGGATGGAGATTCCACCCCCTCTCTAGGGAACCCATTCCAGTGCTTCACCACCCTCCTAGTCAAATAGTTTTTCCTAATAAACAACCTAGACCTCCCCCACTGTAACTTGAGCCCATTGATCCTTGTTCTGCCATCTGTCACTACTGAGAACAGCCTCTCTCCATCCCCTTGGAACGTCCCTTCAGGAAGTTGAAGGCTGCTATCAAATCCCCCCCCTCATTCTTCGCTTCTACAGACTAAATAAGCCCAAATCCCTCAGCCTCTCCTCATAGGTCATGTACTCCAGCCCCCTAATCATTTTGGTTGCCCTCCACTGGACCCTCTCCAATGTGTCCACATCCTTTCTGTAATGGGGAGCCCAGAATTGGACACAATACTCCAGATGTGGCCTCACCAGTGCCAAATAAAGGGGGAATAATCACTTCTCAAGATCTGCTGGCCATGATCCTCCTAATGCAACCTAATATGCCATTCACCTTCTTGGCTACAAGGGCACACTGTTGATTCATATCCAGCTTCTCATCCACTATAATTCCCAGGTCAGATTTCTTTTGGCCCAATCCTCTAATTTGTCTAGGTCATTCTGGACCCTATCCCTGCCCTTCAATATATCTACCTCTCCCCTTAGCTTTGTATATATAGCTTTGTACTTATCTTTATAAGTACTTTGTATTATATAGCTTTGTACTTATGCACACAGCTACTATGTAGTAGTTGAGGACAGTGGTTGCATACAAAGTTGCATTTAAATATGTAAGGATTATAATGCAGATTCACAAGAAGAGAATTAAGGGGGGGGAAAGCTGGGGCCACTGTGGGGAGCTGGGGCTGCTTAGATGCTGTTTTGGGGGAAGCTGGGATGGCATGGCCACTGTTTGGGGGGGGGAAGCTGGGTTAGCCCGGTCGCTGTGGGAAGGGAGAGCTGGGGCCGCCTGCCTGCTGGGGTTTAGAGCAGCCATCCCCAAACTAAATATACCCAGTTCAAATGTGCAGTGAGGTGGCTCCAGAAAGTTTCCATTCACAACAGGAACTCTGTCTTTGGAACAGAGGAAAACAATGGGGAAGACCTAACTCAGTAACAGGATTAGCCAATGACTTTTCTTTCAGATGCTGGTCAATATCGCATACTGACCAGCAGCTGAAGGTGAAAGCAAGATTTGTTTAGGCTCTTTGTATATGAAAAACTAGCTTTTATCATTGCCATTTACATTTGGCAGTTTTAGGACAAACAGTACTTATCTAGGACTAAATCCTGAGAGGTAGGTAAGTATGGTACACTAACAGATACTTAACTATAAGCACACAAATAATACCATTGACTCCAATTCTACTACTCATATACCTGAATCAGTGCCTTGGTAGATTGGGCTTAGAGTCCTAACTACTTTGCCAAGTTGTGTCCCTGAATAGCAAGGTCAGTTTTGGGTTTTAATAACCTCAAGAAACCAGCTACATGATTAAAAAACATCCAGTTGAAAATATAAGTGTATTTATCATATCACCTTAATCAAAAGCTGATGCAATTTAAATAATGACAACTTTGTTGCATATGCAACCAAATGAATTTAGGAATTTTGGTTTCTTTTTTCTATACACTAGTTGGTTAAAGGCAGTGGTTAGCTGCCACCAAGTGGTAGATATTGAAAAATGTACAATATTTTGAGGGGGTTTTTTTAAGATACATTTGTCAGTTTCCATGCAAGCATCGCATGTGGTATGCACATTCATTGAACTTATACACAGATTGCCAGTTTCAAAATTACAGACAAAAAGCTGAGTTATTATCTATGGCCACCTGTCCCTGTGCTCTATTAATGATAGAAGTCACCTCAGTGAATGCATGTCTGAATCACTAATGCATGCTTTCTTTTGAGCTCTAAAGCGCATGGTCAGAAGCACTTAAGAAAAACTGACCCTTGGCCTAAGTCACTCTTTGACAGTCATAGCATTTTAAGTACTAATTAAAAAATCACAATGAAAGTGATTTCCCATGTAAGTGCTCTACTTGCTTCAAATACACCAACTAGAGTAAATTCTATTAGTAGTATAGGACATGATGTCATCATGGATATAGTTCTGTAAAAACATCTGCTCAGTATGTGGTGGCAGCCAAAAAATCTACTCCCCTAGCCCTACCTTCACCCGCCACCCATGTCATCTGATGTAAACAAGGCTGTTAGAGAGGTCTTGAAAACTTAGCCATGATCTTTTCATGCTTGAACAAACTTCCTTCCGTGAAATGCCAAAGTAAGAATCATTGAAGCAAAGGAGATTGATGCTGTAAAAGCACAGAGGATATGTCCACACACACAGCCTGTGGCATTGAGCCTCCCAGCCTGGATTGACGGACTCAGGCTTGCAGTCCCCATGCTAGCACTCTAAAAATAGCTGCACAGACAGTGCTTCAGAGCCGTAGGTCAGGCTCTCACTAATGTATGTAATTGGCTACTATACAGAGGGGAACTTGGGTAGGGCCTTCTGAATGCTTATGGCTTTGAGATTATTCAGTGGTTCCTCTAACCAGCACCCACATCTACCTGGAAAAGGAAACTAAGCACATAGGCTAACTATGAGCCCTGTAGTTGCAGTGTACATCCTGTACTTGTCCATACATGTAATCATAAGAATAATTAGGTTTTAGTACACTGAGACTAATTAAGTAACCTGTGAAAACATTTGCTTATTTGGGGAGCTTTTTTCTGTCACTTCATATGATTAATGTAGTCTTCAAAGACAGAGATGGTCTCCATAAGCACGAGCATGTCATTTCCAAGGTATCAATTTCACTGTCGAGTTTAAGGGATTTCTGCAACTTTACTCTGACCGCATTTAAGAGTTTACTGCCAACCCTTCAATGTGTAATTAATTTGCAAATGCACTGCTAAACTGAACCTAAACTGAAGGAAAGTGGTTGTATTTTTCCTTAGACCTCATTAAAGTGCTGTGGGATTAAATTAAGCACTGCTAAGATTTAAATTAACATTAGTTTAGTCAATAAGCATAAGATTGTCTTACTCCAGCAGATGGGGCTCAGGGTTCAAAATGTTTTCCTGACAAAGGAACTCGTAACACCATCATCTGCAACTGTACACAGACCAGATTGTGAGGCAAATTGTGAGCTGACTTATAATTGCACTTCAGTGTCGCCAAATTTTACTACCATAGTAAAGCCAATAAAGACTTGTTTTATACACCAAGACCTAAATGTTTCAATAAAAGCCTGCATTAAGTGAGTCTATGTGTAGACCGACTAGAAGGGACCTTGAAGGGTCTTCTAGTCCAGTTCCCTGCACTCAAGGCAGGACTGAACCATTCCTGACAGGTGTTTGTCAAACCCACTCTTAAAATATCCAATGACATAGATTCCACAACCTCCCTAGACAATTTATTCCAGTGTTTTACCACCCTGGCAGTTGGGAAGTTTTTTCTACTGTCCAACCTAAACCTCCCTTGCTGCAATTTAAGCCTACTGCTTTTTGTCTTCGCCCCAAAGTTTAAGGAGATCAATTTTTTTCCCTCTTCTTTGTAATGACTTTTTGTGTACATGTTGGACCTCTCTTATCCAGCATCCTTGGGACCTGACCAGTCCCCAATGAGGGAATGGGAGGTCCCCTGACACCAGCCCCTTAGCCTGCTGTTTCCACACACACCGCCCCCCCCGCTGCCAGATCCTTCAGCCTGGCCGGGCTGTCTGCAGGTCAGCCCCAGCCCTGGGTCCACTGCAAGCCAGGCAGCTCCAGCCCCACTGCCGAACGGCACATTGCCCAATCGGTCTGCTGTAGCCCTAACCCCACTGCTGGGCGGCACATGACCGCACTGATTCTGCTGGGCTGCTGCAGTCAGCTTTCCCTCTCAGGCTGCTGTGGCCACAGCCCCACCCCACTGCTGCATGGTAGGCAGCCCCAATCATGCTGCCACTGCTGCCACCGCTCTCCGCCACTTCCCAGGCTGACGCGGCCCAGCCAGGCTTCCCCTCTTGGGCTGCAGTGGTCCCAGCCCACTGCCAGGCATCAGACAGTCCCGACTGCACTCCTCCCAGACTACTGCAGCCCCAGTGCAGGCAGACTCATTGGGCTGCACCAGACTCCCAGCTGCTAGCCCTCCTGCCCTGCGGCTCTTTCATCCAGTAACATCTGTGGTCAAGCCGGACCACGGATGTTGCTGGATGAGAGAATCCCAGATTTGGGAGGTGCAACCTGTAGGGTTGCCAGGTGTCTGGTATTCACCCAGATAATCCGGTATTTGCGGGCTCCGTCCAGTAAAAAAAACATGAAATACCGGACATGTGAAATGTCCGGTATTTCCTGTTTCCCTCGGACGGAAGTCCAGCGGGGACAATTTTCCCCTGCCGCGTCCGGCGGGGGCGGGGGAGTGAGGAACCTGGAAGAGTCGTAGTGAAGGGGGGGAAGGAGGGGACACTTGCCACGTGCCACGCTAGGGGGGTGCCGGGTGGGGGTGGGAGTGGAGCGCACACTGCTCTGGCCCTCATGACCAGCAAAGACCCAGGAGCTTAACAACTTTGGTCTCCCCCCTTTTTTTTTTCTCCTCGACAGAATTTTTTCCCAGTTTTTTTTTTGGGGGGGGGGGGAGTGTTCGTTATTTTTTGTTAAACCATCTGGCAACCCTAGCAACCTGTACTTGAACACTGTTGTTCCCCCTCCTATCACCACACACACAGGCTTTGTCCACACAGGGTTTTTGCGCAAGAAGCTTTTTACAGAAGAGATCTTCCACAAAAACTTCTTGCGCGCAAAAGCGTGTCCACACCTCAAAAGCACATCGCAAAAGAGATGTGCTTTTGCACAAGAGAGTATCCACACTGCGTGGATGCTCTTGCGCAAGAAAGCTCTGATTCACAGAATGGCCATTCACCTGTGCTTTTTCTGAGAGGCTCTTTTTGTGCAAGAAACCTCTGTTGAGCATCCACACGCACCTTTTTGTGTAAGAACTCTTGCACAAAAAGGAGTTATTCCTCATAGAAAGCAGTATACCTATGTCACGTTACTGGATTTTAAAGGGAGAAGCCAGATCACTATTGCGCCCATGAGGGTATGTGTGCCCCAAAAGTCTGTACAAAGGGGGTCATGTGAGATGTCACATGAAAGTTTATGTTCTACTGATTCTGTATATGCTATTCATGTACTTGTATAATATCTGTATGTGGAGTTATAAATATGTACTCTGTGTTGATGCTGGAAAATTCTCTGTCTGAGGAAGAGCAATGTGCCAGGAATGTTCATTCAATGGCTATGCTAATTAGCAAGGCTCGAGAGACAATAGATCTCTAAGTGCCAGAGACACACCTGAGGAATGTCTGGATATCTGCAAGCCAGCCAGAATAATGGTTGCTGACTGGGGACACAAGGATAGGTCACTGGACCATGTGACCTGCAGAGACCTGCTCTGGCCAGGAAGATGCCAGGGGAGGTATATAAGTGCCATGTGGCACCCTCCATCTTGTCTTCAGTTTTGCTCCTGATCCCAGATGCAGCCTTGCAGGGAACAACGAGCCAGAAAGAACCGTGGACCCATCCTGACATAGGATGTACACCAGAGACTTTTAAGATAGCAGTTTATAACAGCTCTGCTAAGAGTCTGCATCGAGAACTGGGTGATTTGATGCATGTAATGTATTATCCTTTAACAACCATATTTTCGTACTTTTCTTTCTTTTAGTAATAAACCTTTACATTTTAGATTCTAAAGGATTGGCTCAGCGTGGTCTTGTGGGTAAGATCCAGAGTGTAAATTGATCGGGATCTGTGGCTGGTTTCTTGGGACCAGAAGAACCTGTTCAGGGTAGGTGAGATTGGGTTCTATATCCCCTCACCTGTGTGTTAGGCCCAGGGCTGATTGGAGCACAGGAAGAGCTGGAGTGTCCGAGGGGTTTTGCTCGTGAGGCTTCTGGCTCGCCAGATTGGAAGCTGAAGCGCTTGGTGTGACGGGTTTGTGGCCTATTTGGGAAGGTCACCAGTCTGGGGCTGTAAGGAGCCCCGAGTTTGAGCAATTTGCCCTAAGCGGATGCCCTCAGCCATGCCCAGACCCAGCCCAGTCCATCACAACCTACACCACAAAAAGCCCTCTGTTCTGCCGTTTTACTGTAAATTTTCTGGCACAAAAACACGCTTCAGGTGTGGATGCTCCACAGGTTTTTGTGCAAAAACAACTGGTTTTGCGCAAAAACCCTATAGTGCAGACATAGCCACACACTTTTATTTTCTCCAGACTAAACAAATGCAATTTTTTAATCTTCCTTCATAGGCCATGTTTTCTAGTCCTTTAAACACTTTTGTTGCTCATTCTGGACCTTCTCCAGTTTGTCCACCTTTCCTGAAATGTAACACCCAGGAACCGGACACAACACTCCAATTTAGGCCAAATCAGCATGGAGTAAAACAGAAAAATTACTTATGTTTTGCTAACAACACTCCTTCCAATACATCCCAGAACGACGTTTTCTTTTTTTGCAAGTGTTACACTGTTGACTCATATGTGATTCACAATGACCCCAGATTCTTTTATGCAGTACTCCTTCCTGCCACTCTTTTTCCATTTTGTATGTGTGCAATAAATTGTTCCTTCCTAAGTGGAGTACTTTGCATGTGTCCCTATTGAATTTCATCCTATTTAATTCAGACCATTTTTCAAACCATTTTGAATTTTAATTCTATCCTCCAAACCACTTACCACCCCTCTGAGCTTAGTGTCATGCACAAACTCTGTCTCCGTTACCTAAACTGATGATGATGATGATTGATGATGATAAACAGAACATGCACCAATTCCTTTGGGAACTCACTTGATATGTCCTTCCAGCTTGACTGTGAATCACTAATAACTACTTTAAGAACATTTCAGACATGTTTTTTGTTAGTCTCTAAGGTGCTGCAGGACAATTCATTGTTTTTTAAGGGTGTTTTCTTTTGTTGTTTTTTTAACTTTCTGAATGGTTATCTATCCAGTTATGCACCTACTTTATAGTAGTCCCATTGAGGTTGTATCTCCCTAGTTCGTTTATGAGAAGAAGATATTGTTAGACAGTACCAGAAGTCTTCCTGAAGTCAAGATATACATCTACCACTTCCCGCACCCCTAATACTCAAGCCTTATTGCCCTGTCAAAGAAAGCTATTCGGTTGGTTTCACATGATTTGTTCTTGGCAAATCCATGCTGCTACTTATTATCTTCGTATCTTCCAGGTGTTTGCAAACTGATTACTTAATTATTTGCTTCTTTATCTTGCCAGGTAGTAAAGTTAAACTGACTCGTCAATAATTCCCCCGGTTGTCCTTACTACACTTTTTTATAGATCAGCACTACATTTGCACTTTTCCAATCCTCTGGAATCTCTCCCATCTTCCATTACTTTTTTATAGATAATCACTAATGGCTGCGATATCTCCTCACTCAGTTCCTTGAGTATTCTAGGATGAATTTCATCAGGTCCTATTGACATGAAAACATCTAACTCGTCTAAGTAATTTTTAATTTGTTCTTTTCCTATTTTAGCCTCAGATTCTGCTTCATTTCCATGGATATTCACTATGTTAGATGTCTAATTGCTACTAAACTTTTTGGTGAAAACTGAAATAAAGTCATTTAGCACTTCTGCCATTTCCACATTTTCTTTTTTTGTTTTCCCACCCCCTTCGTTAGGCCTGGTCTTCACTAGACCAGAAAGCTCAGCTTAACACACACAAATCCAGCTATGCAAAATATGTAGCTGGAGTTCACTTGCCTTAAGCCAAGCCTTGGCAGCATCCACACTGTGGAGGCCGAAGGGAGCAAAGAGGAGTACCAGATGCTGTCAAGAACTGCCCTCAGCGTTCAATTTAGGTGTCTATACTAGATCCACTAAATCAAACACCAGAAGATCGACCTCTGGAGCATCGATCTTCCAGTAAGTATAGACATACTCTTTCATTCTTTTGGCAGGTTGATTAAATCCCTTTGCACCTCAGGAGAGCACACTAAAAAAAAAAAAAAAAAAAGGCAAAATTCCTTCTGCAGGTGGTCAGGGTGATCAACAGCACCCTGCTGCACAAAGTCATCCGCCTGGCAGATGTGGATGCCATCATCGAGGGGTTTGGCTTCCCCAATTGTGGGGGGGCTATCGACAGAACACACATCCCTATCCATGCCCCAGACCACCGGGCAGTAATGTACATTAACAGCAAGGGATACTTTTCAGTGATCCTGCAGGCTGTGACTGACCACCGGGCCAGTTTACAGACATAAATGTTGGGTGGTCAGGGAAAGCACACAACACACGTGTTCAGGAACTCTAGCATCTGCCAGAAGCTGCAAGCCGGGACTTTCTTCCCCAACCACCACATCAGGGTCGGGGATGTGGACATGCCCATGTGCCTGGTGGGGGATGCAGCCTATCCCTTGCAGCCATGGCTCATGAAGCCCTACACCGGCCACCTCAACCCTTCACGACAGGCATTTAATACCAGGCTGAGCAGGGCCCACATGGTGGTCGAGGGTACCTTTGGCTGCCTGAAGGCGCATTTTAGATGCCTCCTCACCCGCCTGGACCTCAAGGGATCACAACATCCCACACATAGTAGCTGCGTGTTATGTCCTGCACATGTGTGAGAGGAAGGGGGAGGCCTTCCTGCCAGGGTGGGAGGCAGAGGCGAACCACTTAGGAACTGCCTATGAGCAGCCACACATGGTTGCCATCCACAGGCCCACCAGAGAGCTGTGCGCATCCGGGAGGCCCTGAGGGAGAGCTTCTCCCCAGAGAAGCAGTGACTCTCTCCCCTGGTCCACCCCACTGGGGGATTCTGCTTCACTCCTCACTGCCGTCCTTCCACTTACCCCTCCCTTCCCATTCCTGATGAAAAAATAAATACACCTTTTTTTTTGGCAAAACTTAACTTTCTTTATTTTACAGAACTGGGGGGGTGGGGGTCAATGAAACTGGAGAGAGAGATGAAGAACCTAGGAGAGGGGAGGGCAGAGAGTGGAAGAAGGAGGTGTGGAGAATCTGAGAGGAGGGAACTGGAAGGGGGAGGCAGGGGGAAGAGAGGCTCAGGGCTCGGGCTGGGAGTGGCACCGACCTCTATGTATCCCACCGCCGTGGGGCCCTTGGCATTCACAGGGGAGCGTGGAGGGTGTGGAGGGAGAAGCAGGAGGGAGAGAGGGAGTGGGAGGAGGAGCGATAGCTGGAGAGGGAGCAGAGACTGGAGCTGGAGGAGGTAGCATGTTCTGCACCAGGGTGTGCACATCATTGCACAGGGAGTGGCCCTGCGCAAGCAGCTCTCGACAGCTCTCCTGCCGTAGCTGCAAGTCCTCCTCCACCCAGCGGTCGATGGTCCTGTGCAGGGCTCGCAGTGCCACCAAGTGCTGTCGCTGGTATTCGTCCATTGGATGTGCACCCCTGCAGAAGCCTCGGGTGCGGGAGGATGTCCTGGGTGGTGTGGACCGCCCTCCACTTGCAGCTGGTCCGGCTGTGGAGAACAAAGAAAGATGGTCAGTCATCCCAGGGGACACAGTGCCTGAAGCCCAGCCCCCATCTGCGAGCCAAGAGCAACAGTTCTCAGCTGTGTCGCATCCGATGTGATTGGAGCCAGGCCATGTGCACTATGGCCAGTGGCCCCTGATGTCCCCAGGACTGGGGGCTGCCCTGAGACTGTGGCCATGCCTCTGTACGGGAGTGCTGAGTGTCTGTTGGGGGAGGGGGTGTCCCCTGCCTCCTTCTTGAGGGGGCTTGTGGACAAAGGGTGTCCCACCCCAGGGTCAGAAGCCTTGCAGGCCTCTCCAGACACCCTGTGGCCAATAGCCCAAGGCTCCAATAGCCCAGGAGCGGCACGGCACATGCTCCCAAGTGCACAGGTGACTGCATGATCCGCAGCCAGCAAGGGCCAGGCGGAGTGCCTAGCTCCCCTTCCCCCACCCCATGCATGACAGGAAAGTGATGGCACTCACAGAACATTCCTTCCCCGGCCTTGGACGATGCTTGGGAGATGTCCGCAGGGAGGACTCAGGGCTCCTGGGTCAGGTCAGTGGTCAGGCTGGCCTCCTCCTGATGCTGGGCCTCCTCCTCCTCGTCGCCATTGTCTGGTCCCCCGGCAAGGACAACGACAAGCGTCTCCACCACAGAGTCTATAACTACTGGGGGGAAGGGACTGCTCCACCTCTCAGGATGCAATCCAGCTCTGTATAATATGGGCTGGTGTGAGGCTCTGCCCCAGATCAGGAGCTGCCCTCCTTGACCCTGACATAAGCCTGGCAGAGCTCCTTGACCTTCATCCACACCTGTTCTTGGGTGCAGATGTGGCCTTTGCTCCCCAGCTCTCTGCCATGAGGCCATAGATGTCCATGTTCCTATGTATGGTGTGGCGATCCTGGAGGTTTGTCTCGTCCCCCCCCGCACAAACTTCAATAAGATCCCGGACTTCTGCACAAGACCAGGAAGGCACACTTCACTTGCGGACCCTGGAATCTGGCTGAATGCTCCCGAGGAGCAGTGGAGGGCTGGCTGGCACCATCTGTCTGGCTCACCTTGGTCCGAAATCCAGTCAGCAGCAGCTGCAGGGTGGCTCAGGGCAGTCAGGCCTGCTGTGAGCCACAAACCCTGCCTGCAGAGTCTGCAGCTTTAAGGGCTCTAGGAGGGGGGCCGGGGATAGAGTTTTCCTGTGTGTGGCCAGAGCAGCCACCAGGGCACCCTGGGAAGGCCTGGAAGCCCCCTATTTTGATTCAGCCCCTATTCCCTGTCTACATAGCGCCTATTCTGAAATAGCTGTTTCGGAATAGGCGCTATTTCTCGTAGAATGAGATTTACAGAACTTGAAATAAGCCCTCCGCTATTTCAAAATTATTTCAAAGTTAGCAGTTTGCAAACTGTGTAGATGCTTGCAAAGTTATTTCAGAATAGCGGTCATTATTCCGAACGAATTTTGCTGTGTAGATATACCCAGACTGAGTTATTGAAAAGATTCCAAGATGGGATGATTAGTGTAGTTAATACTTCAGTCAGCAGATGGTGCTATATCCTGCTATTATTCTGTGCATAACAGTGAAATCCAACAAATGGTCTGGTAGCACTTTATAGACGAACAAAACATGTAGACGGTATCATGAGCTTTCATGGGCACAGCCCACTTCTTCAGATGACTTGAGTTTTGAGTTTAGGATGTGCAGACCCAAAATAAATAGGCGGGGGGGGGAGGGGGAGGGGAGACAGGGAGTTGTTGCTTAGTTCTTCAAGTGCTTGCTTATGTCCATTCCACCTAGGTGTGTGTGCGCTGCATGCATGAGTTCTGGAAGCTTTTTAACCTGAGCAGTATCCGTTGAGCCAGCCAGGGAGGCCCCTGGAGTGGCGTCACCATACCAGCCCATATATAGTCCTACTGGCCCTCCACCCCTTCAATTCCTTCTTACTGCCCATGTTTGTTGCTGGAATGCTTTGCTTGCTCTTTTGCAAGTGCACCTTTAGCCTTTTTTATCTTATCTCTTGTAAATAGTTCAGTAAATAGTTGTTGTTAGAAAGCTTCCGAGGGGTAGCCACGTTAGTCTGTACAGGATAGACTTAAAAAAACCCCAAATAGTCTGGTAACCCTTTAAAGACTAACAAAACATGTAGATGGTATCATGAGCTTTCGTGGGCACAGCCCACTTCTTCAGATGACCGGAGTGTTGGATTTTTGGTTCTACACATCCAACACTCCGGTCCTCTGAAGAAGTGGGCTGTGCCCACAAAAGCCCAGTTGTTGTTAGGGTAGTTGTTAGTTACTTTACATTACAATTGTTGTTTCACACCCCTGTTTTCCCCTTAGGGGAAATGCCAGGACTTCATGGCTTTAAGCCCTGTGTATGGTGCCAAAAGCCCATGCCCTGCAGAGACCCCAGCGAAGAGTGTCTTAAGTGCCTAGGTGAGGGTCATTTGACCGACTCGTGCAATACCTGCAGGTCGTTCAAACCCAGAGCCAAACGTGAGCGTGACTCTAGGCTAAAACTGTTGCTCATGGAGTCAGCGCTTCAACCTGTGGCATTGGGTCCCGCACCATCTGTGAGAAACACGCCGACATCAGTGCATGAGGTGGGTGCCACGCCAAGGCAAGCCATGAGGTCAGACCGCTCATCAGCGTCGTGGCACTGGTGCAGAAAGGGAGACCGCCGTCGAGATGGGAGCATGAGGTGCATCTGCAGGTGGGACACCTGAAGGCTCTGTCCTCGCTGAGGCACAACATTGCTCCTGTGCCGTGTAGGCAGAGGTTGAGTTCCACGTGGGTGAATAGCCCAGAGCTCCAGGACCTCTTGGTGGGAGAGGTCCTTGAGCCATCAACCCTGGATAGGTTTGCTGCAGCCCATGAGCTCATATCTTTGCAGGGCCCAGCACCGCGCGAGACAGACTCCTGCGCGCAACCCCACCATGAGCAGCTATCGTTGTTGAAGCCTCCAGCATGGAGGGCTTCACCGTCAGCACTGACCACTGGGGCCATGATGACCCAGGGCGCAGACCTGGCACCAAGCCCCAAAACAGACCCGCTTCTGCCAATGCAGGTGTCAGCGCTGTGCAGGATGTGAACCGCCTGGCACCGGCACCAGGACATACCAGCATGCCGCCACCAGCACAGAGAGTACCGCATCGGGGGAAACCTGCAGCAATGGCACGCCATAGCTGGCAGTGGGCTCCTCTGTCACCTGTGGCACCGCCATGGTCAGCGTTGGAGTACTTGTTGGAGTCAGAAGCAGAGTCCATGGTGCTGAGGGCTTCATCGCACCGGTCCTCTGGGTCCCGACAGTCCCGCTTCTTCACACCGGTCCCACTCATGGCACCGATCCCATTTGGATCATCATTCTAGGTATGCCAGCCCCCCTACTACCACAAATGTGGCCACCTCAGTGGCAACCACCAGCACAGTGGCTCTTTTGAACCCCCTGGGCATATCACCAGGCCCAGGGGCAGGGTGTTTCAATGTCGGCCTCAGCTTCTGTGTACTCGGGGCATAGGGGACCCCCATCGGCTACAATTTTTACCCGGGCACCGGCTTCAGAGTCCACGGTTAGCCCATCAGGGACTATAGGTGCTCCAGTACCTGTGCACCAGCCAGTCCCAGTGGGCCAACCTCAGCCTCGGTCACCTCAACAGTAGGTGAGGCCCCCTGAGGAGGTGGCATTGCCCAGGGATTCGTCATCCTCTTCCCCTGAGGAGGTATGGGCTTACTACTCAACTCCAATCATGCTGGCCATGGACATGCACACTCACCAGGAATTCCTTAGGAGGTTGGCTGTAAACCTGGGGGTGCAGGCGGAGGAGGTGGCAAAGGAGTCCGATCTCATGGTGGACATGCTGACAGCGGATGCCCCACCTAGAACTGCCCTGCCTCTTAATAAAAAGGTGGCCAAAATTACAAAGACCCTGTAGCAGACACCAGCATCCATTCCACCAACACAAAAGGGGGTAGAGAGGCAGTACTTTGTACCACAGTCAAGGCATGAACACTTGTTTGCCCAGCCACCCACCCCCAGCTCAGTTGTGGTGCAGGCTGCATGCCAGAGGGAGAGGCAGGGCCAGATTGGGCTTACCCCCAAAAGTAAGGAAACAAAAAAGCTAGATCTCTTGGGGAAGAAGGCATTTGGCATCACAGGCTTGCAGCTGAGGATTGCGAATCAACAGGCAATGCTCAGCAGATAAGCCTATAACTCCTGGGTGGCAGTCGAGAAGTTTAAGGACCAACTTCCCAAAGAGTCCCAACAGAAGTTCAGGGCTCTTATGGAAGAAGGCAGGGTGGTGTCTTGCACTGCCCTCCAGACTGCTTTGGACACTGCCGACTCGGCAGTGAGGTCAATGGCCACAGGCACTGTGTTGCATCGAAACTCGTAGCCACAGGTATTCCACCTGAAGTTCAATCGACCCTGCAGGACTCGCTCTTTAAGGGATTGGGGACCTTTTCAGAGCAAACAGACAGCAAACTTCATAGCCTGAAGGACTCAAGAGCTACCTTGAAGTCCTTAGGTATCCACACCCTGGCTCTACAAAGCCGCCCCCTTAACCGTAGGCTACGGAGGCCGTTCCAGGAGGGCCCCAGGCAGGAGAACAATAGGAGGCGGAACAGAGGCAACAACAACAGGGCCAGCCGTAGATGTTCTTGGTCGGCTTCCACTCAGAGGCCCTCTAATAAGACCAAGGGCCCAAGCTCAGGGTTTTGAAATTGCGCCCGAGGGCGGACTACCAGATCCACTCCCAGATCACCCCTTTATGAACAGACTGTTCCCCTTCCACTGTTCTTGGATCGCTGAGTGCTCAAGATGGTGGCAGGGGGATACTCTATCCCATTTCTGTCTTCTCCACCCTCCCACCCCCCTTCCTCATCCCTCTTCAGGGACCCCTCTCACAAGCACCTCCTTCATCCGGAGGTCCACTCACTCCTCACGCTGGGGGTGGTAGATGTGGTTCCATGCGAGTTTCAGGGGAAAGGGTTCTACTCCCTGTTCTTCCTCATCCCACAGTCCAAAGGGGGTCTTCGCCCCATCCTACACTTCAGAGGGCTGAATGCCTTCATAAAGAAATCAAGGTTCAGGATGGTGACCCTCACCTCCATCATTCCCTCCCTTGACCAAGGGGACTGGTACACTGCCCTTGACTTGAAAGATACATACTTTCACATTTCCATTATCCTTTCCCACAGAAGTTTCCTCCATTTTATAGTTGGCACGGACCACTACCAGTTCATGGTCATCCCATTTGGCCTGTCTACTGCGTCCAGAGTATTTACCAAATGGATGGCAGTGGTAGCCACCTTCCTAAGGAGGAAGGGAGTGCAAGTCTTCCCTTACCTGAACAACTGGCTCATCATGGGCCGTTCAGGAACCAGGTGTTGACTCACATAGGTGTGGTCCAAGAAACCTTTTCCCACCTAGGGCTCATGCTGAACGAGGAAAAGTCAATTCTCAACCCCACGCAAGTAATAGAGTTTGTAGGAGCAAGTCTGGACGCCACAACAAGTTTGTGGCCAAGCGCCAGGTTCGTGGCAATGAAGAACATCATTCTGAGGCTCCAGGACGCACCTCTGACCATGGCAAGAAACTGCATGAGACTTCTAGGCCATATGGCGGCCCGCATGTACGTAGTTCAGTACCCCAGGCTACGCCTGTGCCCATTACAGACCTGGCTAGCGAGGACCTTCAGGCTGGCCCACGATCACATCGCCATGTTGATGACCATCCCACCAAAGGTCCTGGCTATTCTGGACTGGTGGCTGCAGGAAAGGGAGGTGTGTGGAGGAGTGCCCTTTGTCCAGCAGCAGCCCTCGACACAGTTGGTGACAACATCTCCGACATGGGATGCAGATCCCATCTGGCCGACCTACGGATGCAAGGTATGTGGTCCCAAGCAGAGCAGTCACTGCACATTAACATCAGGGAGCAGAGGGAAATTTGTCTGGTGTGTCAGGCACTCCTACCTTGGCTGAGGGGCAATTGTGTCACAGTCCTGACAGACTACACAACAGCAATGTTTTATATCAATTGACAAGGTGGTGCTTGATCCTCTCCCCTCTGTCAGGAAGCCCTAGCCCTCTGGGACCTCTGCATCATGCAAGAGATCCACCTTCAGGCCTCCTACCTACCAGCGACTCAAAACACTCCGGTGGACAGACTCCGCAGAGCATTTTCTGCCCACGAGTGGTCCCTCAGGGAGGATGTGGCCCACCATCTTTTCCACAGGTGGGGAACTTCCCACCTAGACCTGTTTGCCTCAGATACCAACAGGAAGTGCACCCAATTCTGCTCTTACCTGAACCAATGCCCAGGATCAATGGGGGATGCCATATGAATGAGCTGGCCCCCTGGCCTCATGTACACGTTCCCACCCTTCCCACTCATACACAAAGTCTTCATGAGGGTGCGGAGGTACAAGTTGTCCGTGATTCTGCTGGCCCCGGCGTGGCTGAGGAAGCACTGGTATTTCACTCTGGTGTCACTGTCAATGGAGGACCCCATCTCCCTGCCGTTCTTGCCAAACTTATTGATGCAGGAGCTGGACCAGGGTCACCTGTGCCACCCAAACCTGCAATCCCTCCACCTCACAGCCTGGAAGATCCGTGGTTGAGGAGTGGGGAACTTTTATGTTTGGACCAGGTTAGGCGGGTACTGATGGAAAGTAGGAAGTCCTCAACTAAGGTACCTTATAGGGCCTAATGGAAGAGGTTCTCAGCCTGGGCAGCCCAGAAGGGAGTGCACCCCCTTCGGGCTCATATCCCTCTGATTCTGGACTACCTCCTCGAGCTTAGGCAGCAAGGGTTGCCCATCTTCTCAGTGAAGGTACACTTGGCTGCCATTACAGTGTTTCACCTTGGGAATGGGGGAGGGTCAATGTTCACCAATATGGTAGTGAAGCGTTTCCTGAAGGGTCTGGACAGGCTCTATCCCCAGATTAGACAGCCGGTCCCCCAGTGGGACCTAAATCTCATGCTCAAGGGGCTCATGCGCCTCCCATTTGAGCCAATAGCCACGTGTTCGCTTTCCCATCTTTTGTGGAAATTGGCTTTCCTTGTGGCAATCACATCAGCCAGGAGGGTTTCTGAGCTGAGGGCTCTCATGTCAGAGCCCCTGTACACCATGTTCTACAAGGACAAGGTGACACTGCGCCCGCACCCGGCTTTCCTACTCAAGGTGGTATCTCTATTCCATGTCTCAGGACATTTTCTTATCAGTCTTCTACCCCAAGCTCCATGCAGACTGGAAGGAACAGGTGCTACACTTGTTGGATGTAAGGAGAGCTCTTGCATTTTATTTAGACAGGAAAAAGCCATTTCGTAGGTCCACGCAGCTTTTCATCACCATAGCAGATAAAATGAAGGACCTCCCGGTGTCAGCCCAGTGCCTGTCCTCATGGATCACAGCATGTATTAAAGCGTGCTATGACCAAGCGAGGAAGCCAGCTCCTCTTATCACGGCCCATTCTACCAGGGCCCAGGCCTCCTCTATGGCCTTCCTAGCTCAGGTACCGATACTAGACATCATCGGTCCATGCTCTTACTAACCGCTATGTGATCACTCAGCAGGCTAGAGAGGATGCAGCCATTGGCAGAGCAGTGTTGCAGTCTATTTCCTACTAGGTTCTGACCCCTCCTCCATGGGTACAGCTTAGGAATCACCTGGGTGGAATGAACATAAGCAAACACTCGAAGAAAAAACGGTTACTTACCTTGTAATTGTTGTTCTTCAAGATGTGTTGCTCATGTCCATTCCAAGTGCCACCCCTTCCCTTTAGTCAGAAAGTTCAGCAAGAAGGAAGTGAGGGGGTGGAGGGCCAGCAGGATTATATATGGGCCGGTATAGTGACACCACTCTAGGGGGCTCCCTGGCTGGCCCAACGGATACTGCTAAGGGTAAAAAGCTTCCAGAACTCGTGCACGCATACCTAGGTGGAATGGACATGAGCAACACATCTAAAAGAACAACAGTTACAAGGTAAGTAACCATTTCTACCAAAAGATGAGCCTGGGAGCTTAAATTCATAACTCTGCAAGGCACTGAAAAGCATGAAATGAACAGAGGCACTAGATTTATAATTTATCAAATCAATATATAATCCACTACCCCCTCTGTGTCTTTAGACTGAAGAGGTGTTAAGGGGCCACTGTGCCTTGAACGGTGTGAGAGAGTTATCCCCTAGTTCAGCACCAGCAAATTTCTCTTTCTCTCAGGCAGATTGGTTACACAGTAACCAATGGTTTTGGGCACCCAGGAAAGCATCAAAAGTCCCACAATTACTGTAATATAGGCTCAGGTTATTTTGATTGTGGTAGATATAGCCAAAGTGTCCTCCAACATTCAACTCTACAACGCTGCCCAGTACACTACAGGAACATTAAGAAACTATTTTACTAATGGCTAATTTTTCAACTATTAATTGTTACAACACTGTTTAAAACCCAAATATACCATATGCTACAAATTGCTCTGTAATGAGGTGACACTAGCCCAGGAATTAAAAGAAGCCTTATAAGTTGTGTACCTTAAGTATAAGCTCAAATAATATGCTATAGCCCATCATAGTATTCCATCTCCAAACATATGCAAAAAGGGAACAGTTTTGTAAATGCTTCCAGTATACAACAGCCAGGGCCATCCTGAGGGGGATGTGGGGCCTGGGTCAGCACATCTAGCCCCCACCAACTAGCCCAGGCACACGGGACCTGGGGCAGCCTCCAGAGACCCCACCTCTGCTCCACTCCTGCTCCTCTACTCCCCTCCCCTGCTCTTCCCCTCTCCAGCTCTTCCACAAGCTCTGCCCCTGCTCTATCCCCTCTATGTCCCTTCCCTCTCATGCTCCACTCCCTCCTTCTTCCCCGAGCTGAGGGTTTACCAGGAACCAGGTGCAGGGCGACAGCAGGGGCTCCCCCCCCCCCGCCCACACTCATTGCAGCAGCAAGAGCAAAGTAGCCCAGTAGCCTACTCCACTCCACCACGCCCCACTGTACTGCCCTCCCAGTCCACTGCACCTTCCTTTTCTGTGGCAGCGGGAAGCGGAGCATCCAGGGGTGGTCTCCTTCCTGCTGCTGCAGAGGAGCAAGCTCAGCTGGCTGGGAGAGAGTGGGGGGGAAGGGGGGGAGCAGAGCAGGCTGTGGAGTTGCTCTGGCTCCCAGCGCCACAGCAAATGCAAGAGTAGAAACAACCCCTGCTGCCACCCCATGCCAGGCCTGCCCAGGATGGCTGAGGTGGCTGCCGCGGGGTCCCACAAAGCACAGGGCCAAGGGCAGCCACCCAAAACGTCCTATAGACAGGACAGCTGTAACAAAAGCTCCCACAAATATACAGTGTTATGGTCAACAAGGCTTGACTTAATATTTCAATGGTTGAAGTATGTTACCTATGAAAGGTTGTGTATCATCTTGCAATTTTCTAGTTTTAACAGAGGTACCCAAAATTCACACTGTTGTGATTTTTTCAAATGCTAGAATGCAGAGCTGGAGCTGGGGGCTATCTAGATATGGGAGCTCAAGTGTTTCAATACAAGCAAATGGAGACATCTCAAAATCGTTGCAATTCGCTTAAATCTGACACTAAATGTTTTCATTAACAAGACAGGGAAGTGGGGAGGTATGTTAAATATCAGTTAATTGAATAGTCAATTAACCTCATGAATTCTAATAGGTTAGTCGACTATTCTGTAGTCCCTGGGCAGCCCCCCATCCAGGGGGGAGGGAGTCTGAGCGCCCAGACCCAGCACGAGCTGGAACAGAGCCGGGCTGCCTGCCCGCCTGGCTCCTAATACACTTTAAATGCAGAGCCGCAGCGGGGGTAGGTTCAGGACCCAGTGCAAGCCAAGACTGAGCTGGGCTGCTGGCCAGCCTGCTAAAAAATTTCTGGCATGGGGTTAGGGGGAAAATACGTGTAGTCTATAGTATTAACCTATAAGCTTTTGCCTGTCGGTTAATCGGTTAATTGACTACACTATTACATCCCTAGAAGAGGACAGTTGCTTTTTTTAGGTGAGTTAACAGAAAATGTGGTTTTGGTTTTCTCAAGAGTTCATTTAGCCCAGGCCTCTGTATTAGTAGACACCTCAGCCATCCCTGACAAGTGCTTACCTAACTTATTCTTAAAGACACCCTATGACAGGGGGATTCTAAATCCACAACTTCTCTTGGAAGACTATTCCAGGGCATAACTATCCTTATAATTAGAACGTTTCTCTTAATCCGAAACTCCCTTGAAGCACATCAAGAATTATTGGGCTTATTCTACCTTCAGTTGACATGGAGAACAACTAATCACTCTTTTATAGCAGCCCTTAACATATTTGAAGATTTATCAGGATTGTCTTCAGTCTTTTCTTCTCAAGACTAAACATGCCCTTGTGTTGTTGTTTTTTAAACCTTTCCTGATAGGTCAGGTTTTCTAAACCTTTTATCAGTCCGGAGAAGAGCCAACAGAATATCTCCAGTTCATTCACATCTACATGTTTTGTTAGTCTTTAAGGTGCTACCAGTCTATTTGTTGTTTTTCAAATTATTTCTGTCTGTATTTGGCAGGATAGCTTTTGAAAATTGCATCCAATCAATCCTCAGGGGTCAGAGAATGTTCTAAATTTCAGAGAGAAGATCCTTACTGATTTTGTGGATTAGAAGTCTTTAAAAATCCATTTTTCACTAAAATTACTATTTGATCACTCAGGATACAGAAGTGGGCCACTGACTTCAGGGTGAGGGTGAATGACCTGAGGGTGAAGATTAGTGGGCTCCTCTGGCAGCTCTGTCCCTCTCCCACCAATCAATATCTTATGAATTTTGGTAAGAATTGAAAGAGTCTGATTCCTCCTAAAAATCAGGCACTTCTGGTTTTTAACCAAATCAATAGAGTTCAGACAGTAGGAGTCAGGGAAAGAGCAGCAAAGGCCCAACTATATGTACAGCTCCGCTTGTATAAGCCACAAAAGAATTCAACCCTTAAGATAAGTTAATTGTCACTCTGTGTACCATATTTAGCCCTTGCCAGGTTAAGTGAGTTACTGCTGGACAAAACACAAATACAGTTATGCTTTCTAGAAGAGAGACTTGTTAATAAGACTTGCCGTATTCTTCCCTGAAGCTTCAATTCCCCCTCCCCTTCCCTTACACTGTACTAATCAAAGCAGGTCCTGGCCTTCTAATGTTACCATAGCAATAGGAGGAACTGCTGAGAGACAGAATGATGCAAGACCCAGGATGCTGTCATGTTGATGTGGCAGAACTAGAAACATTGCACTAGCACCTCAGTTGGCTATATTTAATGCAGTCCTGATTTTGGATGTGTTATCAGCTCCCCAGGCAGACAAAGAAAGTGTTTAGTATATGACCATAATGCCAGAGCTATTGTCTTAGACACATGGAAACAGGAGAGTGTATGCCTGCAGTAACAGTATACGTTTTAGCACTAAGGCCCAATTATTTTCAAAGAGTCTGGTAGCACTTTAAAGACCAAAGAAACATGTAGATGGTATCGTGAGCTTTCGTGGGCACAGTCCACAACCCATGAAAGCTCATGATACTATCTACATGTTTTGTTTGTCTTTAAAGTGCTACCAGACTATTTGTTGTTTTTTTTAAGTTTTTCCTGTTACAGACTAACTCGGCTACCCCTCGGAAGCAATTATTTTCAGTAAGTGTGGTGGGTCCTTGGCTTTTTCTAGAAATCAGCTATTGGACTTGAAGTAATTTTAGCCCTATCTACATTTACAATGGTTCCCCTAACATTAGGAGTATTTTACACTTACTGTGAAATTTGTGTAAGACTTTAGAAACTTCTAATAGATTTGCTTAAACATCTTATGACACTCATCTTGCTAATCGTGACCTACAGATGATTGGGTAATGCTATCTGACTTCTAAGCTACAGAAGCAGTTTCTTTTTAGATTCATGATGAAGCTTGAAGTTCATCTATCAGACACTTATATCCTTCAGTCTCTCAAGTTTTTTATGAGGCTGAAAAAACAGGGTATTATATTGATGTAACTGCAAGTCGACTTGGATATAAAATCCACAAGGAGAGTATAAATGAATGGAAGGGGAGAAGTGAAGAGAAGCAGGAAGCAGCATGGATTAAAAAAAACTCAATTTTTTTTTAAATCAGAATTTTTTATTTTGTTTAATAAATAAAATATTAAATTTCTCATTTAAAAATAACTATAGAGATGTAGCCGTGTTAGTCTGGTCTTGCTGAAACAAAAGACAGGACTATGCAGCACTTTAAAGACTAACAGGATGGTTTATTAGGTGATGAGCTTTCGTGGGCCAGACCCACTTCCTCAGATCAAATTGTGGAAGAAAATTGGCATGATCATATATACCAAAGGGATATATGTTCACTTTTTTTTATTGTATCTCTTTGGTATATATGGTCATGCCAATTTTCTTCCACAATTTGATCTGAGGAAGTGGGTCTGGCCCACAAAAGCTCATCACCTAATAAACCATCCTGTTAGTCTTTAAAGTGCTGCATAGTCCTGTCTTTTCTTAAAAATAACTGTTACAATTAAATTTTATCACAAGCATGCTATTCCTACACTTAATTCATTTTTATGAGACTGTAATTGCTCTAGTCTGTTCAGTCTAACTACCAGTTATTGCTCCTTGAAAGCTCTGGCTTTCAGTTTTTGATTCTCATCAGACTAACATGTGCAAAGACACACACGGGCTGGATAGAATTGTTTTTGTTCTGTGCTTATGTGGCGGTGGACCTGGGCCACGCACAGCAGATTTAGTTAAGACATTGTCTAAAGACAAAGAAACAATATATAGGAAGGATGGAGGCAGAATAGAAAGGAACAGTGGAGTAGACTGCAAAGAAAAAGGGAGGACACTGTTCAGCACACACACAGGTGTAAACCGCAAAGTTTTCTAATGTTTTATGTAATGTGCTTAATGGGTATAAAAGAATAAATATTAAACAACCATAACTCTATTGGCCACCCTTCTCTGGTTAGCAGGCCCTCAATAAATATCCATCAGGCAAACTGCTTGTGTTTGTATATGATGTCAAGACAGAAAGATCAGAAGGATTCTTGTGAGTCAGTATGATCACACTGTTGCTCTTAGGCAGGGGTGGGCAAAAGGGGCCTCTGGGGGCCGGATCCGGCCCGCCAAGCAAGTTGATCCGGCCTGCAGAAGCTCTGCTTCTCCCCCTACCCCCAGGCCAATCAGGGCTTGGGGGTGGGGGGGAGTGCGTGAAGTCTCCTCTCGCCCTGTCCCCGAACTGCAAGGAGTGCAAGCGCCACACACTCCTGGCAGGGTGAGAGGAGACTTTGCATGCGCCGCCCGCCCCCAAGCCCTGATTGGCCTGGGGGCGGGGGGAGCGCATGCAGTCTCCTCCCGCCCTGTGAGGGGCACGGAGCTTCTCAGCACTGCACACTCCTTGCAGGACGGGGGCAAGGTAGGAGGAGACTTTGCACGCTCCCCCCGCCCCAGGCCAATCAGGGCTTGGGGGTGAGGGAAGTATGTGAAGTCTCCTCCTGCCCTGCAAGGGGCTCAAAACCTGACTCTAAGCATGATGCTCCCTTGCAGGGCAGGGGCAGGGAGTGAGAGACTTCACGTGCTGCCCTTCCCCAGGCCCAGATTGACCTGGGGGCAGCAGGAGGGAGCACACGAAGTCTCCTCCCACCGCCAGGGGCACGGGTACCTAGAGGGAACCGCCAGCTGTTCAGAACAACTGGTGGTTCTCTCGAGGAAGGGAGGAGGGGAACTTTGCACGTTCCCCCACCCCCAGACCAATCAGGGTCTGTGGATGGGGAAGCACAGAAAATTCCTGGCCCCGCCCTTTCTGCCTGAGGCCCCGCCCCTTCCAGGGTGGCACAGAGCCACTTCAAAAATTTCTAAAGTGGCCCCAGTCAAAAATTATTGCCCACCCCTGCTCTTAGGAGTAATTAGAATATAGATTGTGTTATAAAGAAAATATAATGAATGAATTAAAAGTTTGTACTAATAAAAGCTTTGTATTAGGAATCAGATTGATACCTTTCGTATGAACAATTGTATCCCTTTTTCCCCCCATGTGTGAACTGACTGTTTAGCTCCTGGGGAGGGGAAGTGAATGGAATGTGAATGTTTGGAGAGATAATAACCTGTGGGTCCAACAGTTTCAGAGTCCGGTCATTGGAAAGGGGAGGGGGCTGGAAGATTCAGAGGCATCAAGGTACCATAAATTGGACTCAATACAAAGCAGACCGACAGAAGACATATAGACGGCCTTGGAGTGTTAAGAAGCAAGTGCTCTGTTGCAAACAAGACAGCTTTGAAATAACATTGGGAAGGAGACACCAACATACTGATGTCAGAGTAAAGAATAACTCCCAGATAAACAGATGTTAAGCAGAATGGATGGTGATTGATTACGAGCTGACAAAGCAAAATGCATAGACCTGAATAGGAGAAAAGTCCTATAAAAGATGGAGTGTCTTGCATGAATCTCCCGGTCTCATCTTGTCAACATCGGAGCATCAGTTTGGACCAAGAGAAGCCCCTGCTCCTCCCCCTCACCTTTAACTCACCTGGCCAGTGAGTTATTGTGAGCAACAGACTGGTAACTTTAAGCAAAAGCAAAACGGGGTTTGTGGGTTCGTGTGTGGCTATGGATGAATATGCGTATAACAAAGTACTGTTACGTTTTCAATAAATGTGGCATTTTGCCTTATCCCCCTTAAAAGATCCTGTGAAATTCTTTCAAGTATAACACAGGTTCCTATATTCCCCACTTTTGCCACAGAAAAACTGTCATGGCTTCTGGGTGTAAAAGAGACCCTATCTGGGAATATTTTGAAGAAATTCATCCCTGGGTAAAAAAGGGAAATGTGTCAAGCAGGGCTGGACCGAGCCATTCCGGCGCCCCGGGCAGACCGTTTAATTGCACCCCGGGTTGGGGGAGGGCGCATGCGCGGTCCCACCACCGCCCGGCACGTGGGGGAGTGTACGCGGAGCTGGCAGTGGCAGGACGCACATGCCCAGCCCGGCCCAGCCCGGCTACCACCGCTGGTGCGCACCCCGGGACCGCCCAGGGCGGGCCAAGCCTGGCCGTGCAGGGCCCCGCGGCTGCAGGGGGAAGGGCGCTGCTGGCCAGCGCTGCAGGGGTTAACGCAGCCGCCGCCCTGGGTGGCCACTGCAGGGTGGCCACTGGGAGCTGCTGCAGCCCGCACCCCTTACAGCTGCCATCAGGCGCCCCCCATAGGTTGGCGCCCCGGGCAGCTGCCCGGCTAGCCCATGCCTTAATCCGGCCCTGGTGTCAAGTGTAAGCAGCACAAGACAAAAATGCAGGGACTAGTGAAAGAATGAAATATCATAAGGAAAATTATGCAGGGGTGAAAGTAACAAATTTCTTACGGGTACTGTATTATCACAATCTGCTTCCCTTGGGGGGGCTTCTCAATACAACAGTACCTGTAAGAAATGTAAGTGTGGGGTGGAGTGCGGGGGCAAAGCAGAAGTTGGATGTGGGGGGTGCATGAGTCAGAGCTGGGGTACATGAGGGCAGAGGTGTAGGGGTGCAGGGGATTGGGGTGAAGTCTGGTTTAACTTACCTGGTCCGGACTGGGCCACTGCAGCCAGTCAATTCCACCTCCCTTCTTATCCCAGCCCACCACATAGGAGTGGGTCTGGGGCTAGATTGCTACGGACAGACGGGGCCACCACCAACTCCCCAGCGGTAGATGGGGAGCCGACCATGGGGCCTACCCCCAGGGTCAGGCTGTTGCAACTACAGCCAAACAGGAGCCAATTATGCGCCCACCTATTCCACACACTTACACACCCCTTCCCGGAAGGAGCAAGGCCAGAGCTGGGCCACTGCAGCAGGAGTGGGGCCACAGCCAGATTGGGGCCAGACTTGGAGCCAGGCTACCACAGCTGCAAACGCGGCTAGACAGGGGCCGATTCCATATCCCACCCCCACCGCCAGTAGGAGTGTGGCCGGGAACTGTGGCCAGCTGGGAGCTGCTGCCAGCCCCTCTCAATAGCCCAGCTGGGAGCATGCACACCTCCCCTGTCTGCCTCCTGCAGAGCAGCGCGCCCCAGCAAGCTCTTTTTGGAGCTCAGCCCACTCTTAATGGAGCTGCACACCAGGGGCACCCATTTACTTTCACCTCTGAAATTATGTGGATATATCTGAAGAACTTATGGTCTTATGTTCTTAATGTGGATTAACTTTGAAATGCATCGTTTTTTAAGATTCTCGATGCCTTTTAAAATAAGTGTGATTTAACAAGTCAATTCGCAAGCTATTTACTAGGTTGGATGTTTCTAGAAAAAAGGTTTACCTTAGTTAATCCTTATTAATTAACTAGGTTTAGAATCTGTCACTCCAGTATACAGTACAGAAAGCTGCAGTAAGAGAAATCTAGAGTTGCCAGTTGCCACTGAGTGTCATTTCCTTATTTTATATACATAATACATGCCTCTTATTTTGGAACCTCATGGTCACAGACCATAATGGTGATCTGTAAGTCTATTCCCCATTTTACTTCAGCGTAACTCAACTTTCCCAAAGGAACCCCATCCTAGACTTGTTTTCAATGAGTCTTACTCCAAAATTAAGTGCACTCAAAGCACAGTCTTTGCTTTTTTGCTAATTTGGAATCAGAGCTACATCAAAATGAAAGTGGGAGTGGGGAAGATGAGAGCTAGTTATAGAAGTTTAAGGACATCTAGTGTTCTGAGGACTTGTCGATTAGAGTTAATAAAATAAGATTTTTTTTAAGAGTGTAAGGACAGCCATCAGCCAGGAACTCTGGAGATAGAGAGGCAACAGTGCAGGGTGGCAGGGGGCTCCCCGGGAGTGGAGCTGAGAGCACTATTCAATTACATTCTATCTAACTTCCCTAACAAGAAGCAATTCAACAACAGGCTGGGCAGGTACAGAATGACTGTGGAATGTGATTTTGGCTGTTTGAAAGCCTGCAGGCATTGTTTGCATGGAAAGCTGGACCTGGCTGATAACATCCCTATGGTTTTCACTGTGAGCTGGTACCCTCCATAATATTTGCAAAGGGAGGAGTCATAACTTCACTCAGGGCTGGATCTCTGAGGCTCAACGCCTGAAATCTGAGTTTTAACAGCCTGAGACCAGGACTATTAGGCTACGACTACACTGCAGTGCTATTTCAGGATACCGGAGGTATCTTTTGAGTGCACCCATTATTTTGAAATATAACAGGCTCGCTATTCTGACGTCCCTGTGAGGAGCACACAGGGCCAGCGCAGAGGAAACTTCGAGTGCTCCTCTGCCCCCAGGCCTTGATTGGCCTGTGGGTGGGGGAGCGCGCAAAGCCTCCTCCCAGCCTGCCAGGAGCGCATGGCATTTTGAAGCATCACATGCTCCTGGCAGGGCGGAGGAAACTTAATTGGCCTGGGGGTTGGGGAGCGGCAGGAATTCTGCGGATCAGATCCACCCACTTGGCAGAGGCCCTTTTGCCCACCCTGTTATACATCTTGTTGGGCCCTGGACAAAAGGAAAAGGTAACTTATTTAGTTTAGCCTGAAAGTCTCACTTGAATTCTAATCATGCAAAGTTTATATAAAGTAACTAACTGATTTCAAGGCTTATGTCAACAGAACTAAGGACAAAGCAACTGCCCTGGCAGCAAACAGTTATATATCTGACCACATCAGCATAAATTTGGAGGCTAATATGATTTTTTTAAAGCTCCCAGTACGAGTGGCCAGCCTTTTAGATTATGAGATTGTGATAAAGTCAAGGATATCTTGTCTTCAAGATCTGTCTCTCTTCTTGAAGCTGCTCCCAAGAGCCCATTTCTGCATGAGTTATTACACTAAGATCTCTGAAGTTATCCTGTTTCAAATGATTCAACTTCTGAGTTGTTGGTTTTAAATCTAAGCAGCAGTTACTGACCCAAAATGACCTTTATAGAGTGGCTTTGTATACAACTGAAGTTCACTGACAATTCATCGCGGTACTATTAGTCACAAGAACAGGATGCAGTAGAGAAAGTGACCCAAAATTGTCTGTTCTTATTTATCTTTGAGCCATTGAGTAAAGTAATATTTCCATTACCAGTTGATTGGCTTTTGGTTTTGTTCACCATCACTCTGTTCTAACTTTATCCATACTGGTGCTCCTGTTCATCCTATCGTTCTTTGTACTTTTCCATTGTCAACCCTTTAAGTCTCCCTCTTACAGCCCCCTTTTCAAATAGAAAAAAAAGGTTTTGTGTTTTTAGTGGTGGTGCACACATGCCTTGGTGTACATGAAATTATTCCACACATGGATGGAAAATATCTGAACATGGCTGGAAACAATTAGAGGGAACATTGACCCCCAACCTCCTGTCCTGATCTTGTACATTGAAGGACTTTGTTTACTACACTGCAAGAAAACTTTTTTAAAAACCCTAATGGGACTAAAACTGTATTAATAATAGAAAGTCAGATCTATTGTTTTAATTGCATATATTTTATATTCATTAGAAACAAAAGGGGGGTTGTAATATAACAGTACATGTAAGAAATTTAAGTCACTTGAACCCCTAACCAGCTCCATGCCTCCCTGGGCTCATATTCCCCTGAAGACTGCCCTTTTTCTTCCAGCCAAACAAGAGGGTGTGTTTCTACAGCTGCCCCTACTGCTCCTAGCTCAGGGACAGGAGAGGTAAGACTCTAGCATGCCTTTCCTGAAGCAGTGGGGGAGGGTGCCATGATCTTTTACTCCCCTATTCAGGCCTACAGGGAGGCGCCATAGCTCACACCATGACTCTGCCATGAGGAGGAGCAGTGGCAGCTGAGCAGAGGCACCTCACCATGCTAGACACACAGTGGCACTCATAATGGGGAAAGGGATCCCCACAGGCAGGTGAGCTGAAGGGGATGAATGGATAGAGGAAAGTGGTAGTAATATGTAACCATGTAACTCCTAAAAATCTTAGTGGTTACACGCAGTGTGGGCTCTTCAGCATAAAACATAGCTTTATACTGCAGAGCTTGCAGAAAAGCCTCCCTGGAAGTCCCTGCCGGCCCAGCTCCCAGGGAGGAGGCTCCTGAAGCAGGCAACCTTTGCCCACCTGGCTCCTGGTGGGGCGAGGGAAAAGAGTCTCCCTGGGAGCCTGCTGAGTTTAACCAATACCATTAACCAATAAGTATAAGCTTATTGGTTAAACAGTTAATCGAGAAAATCGAAAAAACCTGCTTGCAAACAGGTGAGTGCTAACAGGGAGTTTAGAGAGGGAGTTCTCCAGGTAAAGGAGAAGCAGATACAGGACTCTTGAGGGAAGTGTGTGTTGTGTTTGGGGCTTTCTTGCTGTGTGCTGAGCTTGTGTTTGTGAGTGAGGGTTGGTGTGTGTTCTTTTTTTGTTTTTGTTTGTTTTTTCCCCTGTGTTTGTGAGTGAGGCTTTTTTTCCCCACTTCCCCTTTGCCCTCCCCCTCCCCTTCATGGAGTATGTGCTGTGATTGGCAGGTGGAAACTGTTGGCTTCTAATTAAAGTTTGAATTCTAGAAGCCTCTGCTGATTGGCTGAGCCTTGGTAGGGGGAGGGACTTTCAGGCACTCCAGGGCTTTATAAGGCAGTGGGCAAGCAATCAAGGAGCTTGCGAACAGGTGACTGCTAACAGGGAGTTTAGAGAGGGAGTTGGGAAGGGTGTGAGGTTCTCTTGCCTTTCTTTTTAAATCCCTTCTCCAGGACAGCAGTGATGGATGGTGATAGGTCCGCTGTTGTTACCTGCACGGAGTGTGCCATGTTTGTCTTCCTCCCAGAAGAAAGAACGGATTTCATCTGCACGAAGTGCAAGCTGGTCGCCATTTTGGAAGAAAAAATTAGAGGACTGGAGGCCCAAGTGTCGACCCTACGCTCGATCGGAGAGGATGAAGACTTCCTTGATAGAAGGCAGCATTTAATCCTTCAAGCACGGCAGGCGGAAGAGCCAGAGAGGACCAGGAAGAGAACTGGCAGCATGTAACTTCTAGAAGGGGAAAAAGGGCAGCATGGGAATCCCCCAATGCTATAGAGGTAAGTAATCGCTTTCAGGCTCTCTCCACAGGCTCTGCAGTGCTGAATGCTTTCGAAGGGACCTCACAAGGAAGAAACCGGAAGGGAACACCATCTACTGGAAGGCATGGGAGGCGTAGGCCTAGGGATGGGGGGGTTCCACGGCCACGACCCCCAAAAGAAAACGACGGGTGGTGGTGGTCGGGGACTCCCTCCTAAGAGGGACTGAGCCATTCCTCTGCCGTCCGGACCTGGAATCTCGAGAGGTGTGCTGCTTACCGGGAGCTCGCATTCAGGATATGACTGAGAGGCTTACCAAACTGATCAAACCTTCGGATCGCTACCCCTTCCTGCTTCTCCACGTGGGAACTAACGTCTGACCAAGAATGACCTTGAGCGGGTTACTGCAGATTATGTAGCACTGGGAAGAAGGATCCAAGAATTCGAGCGCAAGTGGTGTTCTCGTCCATCCTCCCTGTTGAAGGGAAAGGACTGGGCAGGATCGTCGAATTGAGAAAGTAAATGCGTGGTTGCGCAGGTGGTGTCGCAGAGAGGGCTTTGG
Source organism: Rafetus swinhoei (assembly GCA_019425775.1). Taxonomy (NCBI): domain Eukaryota; kingdom Metazoa; phylum Chordata; order Testudines; family Trionychidae; genus Rafetus; species Rafetus swinhoei. The sequence goes on along the minus strand of CM033424.1, from coordinate 134,102,599 downwards.
TTTCTTCGACCATGGGACTCTGTTCCGGGCACAAGGATTGTTAGGAAGAGATGGGATCCACCTAACCAAGAGAGGAAGGAGCATTTTCGCGGGCAGGCTTGCAAACCTAGTGAGGAGGGCTTTAAACTAGGTTCGTCGGGGGACGGTGACCAAAACCCTGAGGGGAGAGGGAAAGTCGGATACCGGGAAGAAATGCAGAGAGGAACGAGCAAGAAAGGAGGACCTCTGATTCGAATGGAGAAGATAGGGCGATCAACTGGTTACCTGAGGTGTTTGTACACTAATGTGAGAAGCCTTGGCAACAAACAGGAAGAACTGGAGGCCCTGGCCCAGTCCGAGAAATATGATTTAATTGGGATAACAGAGATTTGGTGGGATGACTCACATGACTGGAGCGCTGTCACGGAAGGGTATAGACTGTTCAGGAAGAACAGGCAGGGGAGAAAAGGAGGAGGAGTTGCACTATATGTAAGAGAGCACTATGATTGCTCTGAACTCCAGTATAAGAGAGGAGAAAAACCTGTTGAGAGTCTATGGGTTAAGTTTAAAGGAGCAAACAACAGCAGTGATGTTGTGGTTGGTGTCTGCTACAGGCCACCGAATCAGGTGGATGAGGTAGATGAGGCTTTCTTCGGACAACTGAGAGAAGCTTCCGGATCACAGGCCCTGGTTCTCGTGGGGGACTTTAATCACCCTGACATCTGTTGGGAAACCAATACGGCAGTACACAGGCAATCCAGGAAGTTTTTGGAGAATGTTGGGGATAACTTCTTGACACAAGTGCTGAAGGATCCGACCAGGGGCCGTGCGCAGCTTGACCTTCTGCTCACAAACAGGGAGGAACTAATAGGGAAGTGGAGGTAGGTGACAACCTGGGAAGCAGTGATCATGAGATGGTAGATTTCAGGATCCTGACCAAAGGACGAAAAGAGAGTAGTAAAATACACACCTTGGACTTCAAAAAAGCAGATTTTGACTCCCTCAGAGACCTGATGGGCAGAATCCGCTAGGATGCTAACATGAAGGGGAAAGGAATCCAGGACAGCTGCCAGTATTTTAAAGAAACCATCCCGACGCGTAGCAAGAGAGGCAAACATGGTAGGAGACCGGATTGGCTTACGGGGGAAATCCTTGGTGAACTTAAGCACAAAAAGGAAGCTTACAAAAAGTGGAAACTTGGACAAATGACCAGGAGAAGTTTAAATGTATAGCTCGAGAATGCCGGGGTTATCAGAAGGCGAAAGCGCAAATGGAATTGCGACTGGCTAAGGATGTGAAGGATAACAAGAAAGGTTTCTACAGGCATGTTAACAAGAAAAAGGTGATCAGAGAGGGTGTGGGGCCCCTACTGGATGAAGGAGGTAACCTAGTGACAGATGATGTGGGGAAAGCTGAACTACTCAATGCTTTCTTTGCCTCTGTATTCACGGACAAGTGGGCTCCCAGACTAATGCGCTAAGTGACGCAAGATGGGATGAAGATGGACAGCCCTTGGTGAGTAAAGAACAGGTTAGGAACTATTTAGAAAAGCTAAACGTACACAAATCCATGGGTCCGGACTTAATGCATCCGAGGGTACTGAGGGAGTTGGCAAATGTCATTGAGGAGCCTTTGGCCATTATCTTTGAAAAGTCGTGGAGATCGGAGAAATCCCGGATGATTGGAAAAGGCAAATGTAGTGCCCATCTTCAAAAAAGGGAAGAAGGGCGATCCAGGGAACTATAGGCTGGTCAGTCTTACCTCGGTTCCTGGAAAAATCATGGAAGGGATCCTTAAGGAATCCATTTTGAGGCACTTGGAAGAGAGGAAAGTGATTAGGAATAGTCAGCATGGATTCACAAAGGGCAAGTCATGCCTGACAATCTGATCAGCTTCTATGATGAGGTAACTGGCTCTCTATGGATGTGGGAAAGTCAGTGGATGTGATATACCTTGAGTTTAGCAAAGCTTTTGATACGGTCTCCCACAATATTCTTGCCAGCAAGTTAAGGGAATGTGGATTGGATAAATGGACAGTAAGATGGATAGAAAAATGGCTAGAAGGCCGGGCCCAGCGGGTAGTGATCAACGGCTCGATTTCAGGTTGGCGGTCAGTTTCTAGCGGAGTGTCCCAAGGTTCGGTTCTAGGACCGGTTTTGTTCAATATCTTTATTAATGACCTGGATGAGGGGATGGATTGCACCCTCAGCAAGTTCGCGGATGACACTAAGCTAGGGGGAGAGGTAGATACGCTTGAGGGCAGAGATAGGGTCCACAGTGACTTAGACAAATTGGAGGATTGGGCCAAAAGAAATCTGATGAAGTTCAAAAAAGGACAAGTGCAGAGTCCTGCACTTGGGACGGAAGAATCCCAAGCACAGTTACAAGCTGGGGACCAACCAGTTAAGTAGTAGTTCTACAGAAAAGGACCTAGGGGTTACAGTGGATGAGAAGCTGGCTATGAGTCAACAGTGTGCCCTTGTAGCCAAGAAGGCTAATGGCATATTAGGTTGCATTAAGAGGAGCATTGCCAGCAGATCCAGAGATGTCATTAATCCCCTTTATTCGGCTTTGGTGAGGCCACATCTGGAGTATTCTGTCCAGTTCTGGGCCCCCCACTACAAAAAGGATGTGGACGCATTGGAGAGGGTCCAGCGGAGGGCAACCAAAATGATTAGGGGGCTGGAGCATATGACTTATGAGGAGAGGCTGAGGGACTTGGGTCTGTTTAGTCTGCAGAAGCGAAGAGTGAGGGGGGATTTGATAGCAGCCTTCAACTTCCTGAAGGAGGTTCCAAAGAGGATGGAGAGAGGCTGTTCTCAGTAGTGACAGATGGCAGAACAAGGAGCAATGGTCTCAAGTTGTGGTGGGAGAGGTCCAGGTTGGATATTAGGAAAAACTATTTCACTAGGAGGGTAGTGAAGCACTGGAATGGGTTACCTAGGGAAGTAGTGGAATCTCCATCCCTGGAGGTGTTTAAATCTCGGCTTGACCAAGCCCTGGCTGGGTTGATTTAGTTGGGATTGGTCCTGCCTAGAGCAGGAGGCTGGACTTGATGACCTTCTGAGGTCTCCTCCAGCTCTATGGTTCTATGATTCTAACATCCCTAGGTGGGAGAGGTTAGGGCAGCTCAGCCAAGAACTGAAGAGAGACTCAGAGTACCTACCAGGGCAGGCATGGCTTATTGCCCCTCCTCCATTTACATACACCTGCCTGCTCCCACTAAGGTCACCCTAACACAGAGGGGAGGGGAAGTTAAGGCCAGCCTACATTTGCAAGGAAAAATCTTGGAGTGAGAAGGGGCTAGCACAGGGGTGGGCAATAATTTTTTACCAGGGGCCACTTTAGAAATTTTTGAAGTAGCCCTGGGCCACCCTGGAAGGGGCAGGGCCTCAGGCAGAAGGGGCAGGGCGAGGACTCTTCAATGCTTCCCCATCCACAGACCCTGATTGGTCTGGGAATGGGGGAATACGCAAAGTCTTTGCCCTTCCCCCCAAGAGAACCACCAGTTGCTGCCCCCAAGTCAATCAAGGCCTGGTGAAGTCTCTCACTCCCTGCCCCCACTCTGCAAGGGAGAGTCACGCTTAGAATCAGGTGCTGAGCCCCTTGCAGATCAGGAGGAGACTTCATGCACTCCCCTCACCCCCAAGTCTCCTTCCGCCCTGCCATGAATGCATGGTGCTTGCACTGGGCGGGGGCAGGGTGGGAGGAGAGGAGACTTTGCGCGCTTCCCCCCATCCCTAGGCCCCAAATGGCCTGAGGGCAGAGGGAGTTAGTAGGGCCTCCGCGGTCCAGATCAACTCTCTTGGCACGCTGAATCCAGCCCTCAGAGGCCCTTTTGCCCACCCCTGGGTTAGCAGGTGGTGGAGAGCAGAACAGAGGCTTAGACCAGAGGGCATTTGGAATCACTCAGGAAGGGCAACTCCTTTTCCTTCCCCTCAAACTAAGAGCCAACAAGCAGCATTTCCTTTGGCTGTCTCACCCTTCAGCTATGTGCCAGCATAACTGTTAGGCAGAACATCCTGACAAGGGGACATGTACAGGTGCATGCCAATCCTTGGAAGGTCAGGCTGGGTTTAAGCCCTCTTCCTCCCTCCCGCTTACCCCCCAGGAGAAGCAGCCTTCTGCAGCCCAGGCACCCACTTTTAGATGCAGGGGTGTGTTCTGTCAGCACCACTAACTAGGTATTTTTTGCACCTGGGGCAAAATATGAATTATGCCCCCCTCTCCTTAGCTTAGCACGTGCCACACTGTTTACTGTTGCAGCTTGTTTTACTTATTGCTTCTTTGTATCCTGATTATGATGCCCCGGCCCCTGTCCCTTCGCCTTTGAAAGACCCGTGAACTGGGATCCCGAGCCAGCCTAGCGTTACCCCTCCCGCCTCAAGGGGCTTCGCAGGGAGGCGGCTGGAGGCCCCCGGTCGAGAGGCTGGCTGTGTCTCTCAGTGACTCGCACCCCGGCTCAGCCTGCGCCCAGTGACTCGCACCCCGCCCCAGGAGAGCGCGAGCTGCGCTGTAGCTCGCCCCGGCCCCGCACGTGACCGATCGGGCCCCTCTCCCCGCCGCCGGCCTCCCCGCTCCCCTGCCCAGGGGCCTAGCGGCAGCTCCCCGCTCCCCCGGCGGGCACCCGGCGCCGCGCACCTGCAGCTCTTTGATGCTCTCCACCGGCGCGACGGGCTGGGCGGGCCTGGCGTGGCGGGAGCCGGGCTTGGCGTGGGGCTGGGCTCTGCCCGCGGGGGCGGCAGCAAGCGAGCTCCGCTGATCCCCGGCCCCCCTCTCCATCGCCCGCTGCCCCGAGCTAAGTGCGCGGAGCGCGCCTGGGAACCCGCCGGGCTGCGCTCTCCTCCGCCGGCTTCCCAGCGCCTCGCAGCCCCTGTTTGCTGCTGCTGTTTCCATGGTGAGGAGGAATCCTGAGACACTCGCTAATGGTCCCTCATGACCACTGACTGCCTCCTCCCCCTGGACTGGCTTCCCCGCCGCCGCCCCTACGCACAGCTGGCGCACTCCCGCAATTAGCGAGCATGTGCCTTTAGGTGTGGCGCTAGTTTTACAACCAGCTCTGGCTTTGAATACAAGTTCTACACGCGTGTCAAAGTGCAGCGCTGCTGATTGTGTCAAGAGCAACTTCAGCGCCACCTACCCCAAAATCAGAACACTTAATGCTCCAGCCCTGCCAAACCAATACATCCTCTGCAAGCAGGAGTGAAAGGAACCTACAGTTCTCACAAAAGGTGCTGTCCTACTGCAACCAGTGTCCCAGACAACTCTTTAAATAGCTCCCTGCTGGCTTTTGCCACAGCACAACCAACCAGCTCTTGCTAGTCCCAGTGCCGGACTGAGCCATAGTTGTGCCCTGGGCAGTGGGCACGCGGGGCATGCACAGCCCCACCCCCAGGCGCATGGCGCCCCTTACCACTTCAGTCAGGTGCCCCCCATAGGTTGGCACCCTGGGCAGCTGCCCAGCTAGCACCCCCCTTAATCCAGCCCTGGCCAGTCCTATGCACCAGGGCACATTAGGTTACTTTCACCTCTGCCTACAAGACTAACAGTATTGGACTCATCACTTTCCCTCCAACACGTTTTTTCTACCTCTTTTCACCTTCCCAAGCAATACTTCAACTGGCATTGAAAGCTGTTTTAGTTAAATAGGCCAGGCATGCCCTTGTCATTGTGAGCAAAGTCACCAACCTACCTCTCTGCTAGAATTAATTTAGAAAATCCACAGACCTAGTTTTGTTGTATCCAGTCACCAATACTTGAACCACTCAGGCTATGTCTACACTGGAAAGGTTTGATGACAAAAGTGCTGTGGAAATGCAAAAGTTGCCAAAAGGGAAAAAGGATCAAACCAGTTTTTCTGCCTCTCGTTGTCAACATTTCATGATCACATTGCTGTCTATCAACAGGATGCTAGCAAAGCAATGTGGGTAAGCATCCTGCAGTGTTGTGGGAAGACAGAGCTGATCCCTGCATATCTTGGGATTCTCTCCTAGCTCTGTGAGCTCCCTGTGTTGGGAAACATCAAAGCAGCACAGTCATCTTTCCAGCCCTCTCCCTGCAGTAGCAGTTTGCCTGGTGCATGTTCCTAGTGCAGGACAAAACAGAAGCACTCCAAGAATTTTTGTTCTTTCTTTGTTCCCCAAACAGAGAAGCTCACTCAGCTGTCAGATATTTTCCAGACCTGTGAAAGGGGAGGAGTGCATGCCTGCAGAGCAGCAGAGCTCACACAACACTGAGCACAGCCATCAGGGCAGGCATTGTGCAGTACTGGTGAAAGTCAGTTCTATACACATACACACACACACACACACACACACACACACACACAAAGAAGAACACAGCAGAGTCTATACTGGATCTTTGGAATCTTTGTTGACAATAAAGGGAGGGAAAAAGACAAAAGGAAGAAAGAGCAGCAAAATACAGACCCCAAACTTCAGAAAAGCAGACTTTGATTCCCTCAGGCAACTGATGGGCAGGATCCTCTGGGACAATAATATGAAGGGGAAAGGAATCGGGGAGAGCGGCCTGTATTTTAAAGAAGCCTTATTGAAGATGCAGGAACAAACTATCCCGATGTGCAGTAAGAAAAGCAGATATTGTAGGTGACAAGCTTGGCTTAACAGTGAAACATTTTCCACAAAAAGACAGATGTGGAAACTTGGACAGATGACTAGGGAAGAGAATAAAAATATTTCTTGAGCATGCAGGAAGGCCAAAGCACAATTGAAATTTCAGCTAACAGGTGATGTGGAAGGTAACAAGAAAGGTTTCTCGGAGTGGTCAGGGAAGTTATGGGACCCTTACTGAATGAGGGAGGTAACCTAGTGACAGATCATATGGGAAAAGCTAAAGTACTCAATACTTTTTTTGCCCCTATCTTCACAAAGGAGGTCTGCTCCCAGACTACTGTGGCCCTAGCTGCTGTATCCGCCACATCCATTGCAGCATGGAGGGAAAATTTTGCTATGGATTGGCCCTCCTTGATAATGGACTGGAGGTGTGGTCTCTTATTCTCAGGAAGATCCTGTACAGGATCTTGTAGTCTAACGTAATTGGCATGATCATAGTTAACCAGAAGGGCTGTGTAATTCGATATTCTGAAGTGGGGGGTGGCGGAGGAGTATACTTTCCAGCCAAAGATATCTAGTTGTTTATGTTTTGTCCTGAGGTGTAGATTTGAATTGAGGGTGTTTAGATTTGTGATTAACAGAATCTACAACTAGTGAATTTGGGTGGGGATATCAAAAGACAAAGACCATACGTTTTGCTGGTCTATCTGCCCTATGGTTGTTTGGGGGGATAGAGGCTGGGGTTTGTCATAGCACATCAAATGGTTCCAAGATAGCTTCATTGATGGATAATGCTATCTTTAAGGATGCTGTCGATTGCAGTATCATGAGTAATTTGTATTGTTTGTCTTGCACCTCTTGGAGTGTAATGTCCTGTGATAGAGCCACTCATTTAAATAATTCTTGGAATTGTTTTAGGTCATCTGCCGGTGGAGAGGGAGATACCTGGAAAAGTGCTTCGTCTAATTTAGCCAAACCATGCAGAGCGTGTGAAGAGCTTTCTGTGTCTGAGTGAGGCAAGTTGTTATCCTCATTTGCTGAATCTGACTGTGTTATTACTGAGGGCAGGTGAGACAGTGAGGAATGCATCGATGTAGCCAGGGAGCATATAGACGTATGTTGTGGCATAACAGGTGATGTATTTCGTGAACAGTAGGTATGGAAGGAGCACAGTCGATACCTGTGCCATGGCACCCAGAGAGGCCACTGAGGCTGAAGGTGCTGTGGAGGATACAGCCACAGCTGGTTAAGCCACAGGAGTTGTGGCAGTTGTTGAAGAGGATGATCTCAAATGGAATGCCAGGAAGCCTCTGATCCCGATGGAGATGAATGGCACGATAAAAATCTACTCTGCTGCTCTGTTGAGTTCACAGTGACAGTTGTTTAAACAAATGTGTTGCAACGGTAGAAAAAAATGTTGTGTGTCTGAAAACTGTAGGTACTGGGGGTACACACACACAAATTTTTTTTTGAAAAAGGGGTACTTTATAAAAAAAGGTTGAAAAACACTGCCTTAATCCAAGACCAGAGCCTGAACCCCAACCCTCTGCCCCAGCCTGATGAAAGTGAGTGACAATGGGCAAGAGAGGAAGGACGGAGTGAGCAGGGGTGAAGCCTTGGAGAAGGAGTGGGAAGGAGGGGGAGCAAGGGTATTTATATTTGAGGTAGATCTTGGATTGCACTTAAATTCAAAAAGTGATTTCGGGCTAAAAAGGTTGGAGACCACTGGGCTAGATTGTCGGGCTCAATGGGTAGTGATCAATGGCTCGGTGTCTGGTGGTCAGTATCAAGCAGAGTGCCCCAAGGGTTAGTTATGGGGCTGGTTTTGTTCAACATCTTTATTAATTATCTGGATGAGGGGATGGATTGTACCCTCAGCAAGTTGACAGATGACATTAAGCTAGGGGGAGAGGTAGATACATTGCAGGGTAGGGATAGGATCCAGCGTGACCTAGACAAATTGGAGGATTGGGCCAAAGAAATCTAATGAGGGTCAACAAGGACAAGTTCAGAGTCCTGCACTTAGGACAGAAGAATCCTAAGTACTGCTACCAGCTGTGGACCAACTGGCCAAGGAGTAGTTTGTCAGAAAAGGACCTGGAGATTCCAGTGGATGGGAAGCTAGATATGAGACAACAGTGTACCTTTGTAGCCAAGAAGGCTAATAGCAATTTGGGGTACATTAGGAGGAGCATTGCCAGCAGATTTAGGGAAGTGATTTTTCCCTTTATTCATCACTGGTGAGGCCACATCTGGAGTATTGCATCCAATTCTGGGGCCCCCAATATAGAACAGAAAGGCTGTGGATGCACTGGAGAAGGTCTAGAAGAGGGCAACAAAAATGATTAGGAGGCTGGAGCACATGAGGCTGGTTTTTAAGTCCCATCTTAACAAAGTCCTGACTGGGTGATTTAGTTGGGATGGTGATCCTTTGGGCAGGGGATTGGACTCAGGGACCTCATGAGGTCTCTTCCAACCCTATGATTCTATGAAAAGTCTCTTGCAGGGGTGGTAGTTTTTGTTGCCAGAACTGGGTGTTTCTCAAAAAAGTTGCACTGCAGTGTAAATACTTTCACAGTTTTGTCACCAAAAGGCAGTTTTTGGCAACAAAACATGCCAATGTAGAGAAGGCTTGTGTCATGGGATAATTTGTTTCTCTTACTTGCATACTCAGCCATCTGCAGCTCCAAGCAACAGGGAACCCTGAGCGCCATTTTACAGTCACTTGAGTAAATCTTTGTGCTTAGATCATAGGCCATGTCTTCACTCAGTGGAAGTTTGACGCTGCTGTGATCAGTCTTCCAGAGTTTGATTCTAGTTAAGTCCTACTAAATCGAACTGAGAGGACACCCCCATTAGTGGCCAGTACTCCTGCTCCTGTGAGGAATAAGAGAAGCCAATGGGAGCGTTTGGCTTCCCTGAAATAGAGCATCTACACTACAGGGAAGCCAATGGCTTCCATCAGCTTTCCCCTGTGGGGATGGTAGGGAAACTCAAATCAAGGCATGTTGACTCCAGCTACGTAATTAATGTAACTAGAGTTGTGTATCTTGATTCGACCTTCACCTTTAGTGTAAACGTGGTCATGGACTTTTGCTTTTTGCCCATGGGTGCTTTTGAAGGTGTGTGTGTTGTGGGGCACTCTGCCAGTACACATTCATACACTTTTCGTTTTCTAGTTATTGAATGTAGCTATTGTTGGTATCTCTACTATTTTAATAATAATTCAATTGTTATGAACTACATACTTAGGTTATCATGAATTACAGCATATTAAAATCATTGCAATCACCCACAAGCTATCTTCACTAACATCCCAGGGACAGGGGGAGAAGAGTGAGCAGGGGCAGAGTATTTAGGGGAAGAAGGGATGGTGCAGGGGGATACAGCCACAGTTTTGGCACCCGCGGCCTCCCACCATTTTAGAACATTTCTGCCACTGCTGGTATGGAGTTTGGAGGTGGTAGCATCTCCCCAAAAACTTAATACTGGCTATGGACATTTGATCTAGATCTTTCATGTATTTTTAATATTGAATAGTTTGAGTTTCTTATGTGTGTAGTATGCATTCTCTTCATTGTGACTGTTAATTTCACCTCTGCCTCATATCAAGAGGTCAAAGAGATGGAGATTTCCTTGGTGACATTTGTTTCTGGATGCATTTAAAACTTAGCTTCCACTTAAATTACTCAGAGAAGCATTTGTAATGGATTCTTTGAAGAGATTTTTATCTTCACCATCAAGTTCTGTGAGTAAAGAATGAAGAAACTCTGCTGACTAAGAAATTCTCAGGTTACATGAGAAGGCTAATTGCATTGACTTCTAAAAGACAGCTGTCAAGGCTTCCTCCCCACTCTGGCACAATAAATGCAGAAGTGGGGGCCTGCAAAAGTACCCCAAAACCTTATCTTTCCAGGCTTTGGTATAAAGCTTCCCCCCCAAAATCTTAAAACCCTAGATTTTGGGGATAAAAAATCTGCTGCCACCACCCAAGTAATAATAAAGAAACCAGAGAGAGACTACTTGGGAAATCTCAGCCCCAAAAGTAAAACCAGGACACAAAAATTAACCAATACCAGGTTAATAAAAAGAAAAGAGAAAGAACTTTTATTATCACCACAATATTCCTGTTGCAAGCATAATGACTAGATGGAAAAGTCACAAATTAATATACTCATGGGGGGATTCCACCATGGGCCAAAACTTAGTTACAAAGTAGAAGAAAACCCATTTTTAAATGCACAGACATCAGATTCCCATTCCCAAACATAAAACAATAAAACCTAATGGATTTATCTAAACTTTGCCCTACTTACAGATAGTGAAGAGTCTTTTCTTGGAGCAAGAAATTTTGTCTGTCCCCCGTCAGTAGCTGGAGAGAAACTGCCCAGGGACAAAGGAGGGAAAAACCAAAAATTCCTTTGTCCCAGTTTGAAATTCCTACCTACACTCCTATTGGCCGACTCTACCTGGCTTAGGTATAGTTAACCCTTTAGTCCCCAGGCTGCTGGCCATCTCTCATGATCATGACAACAGCTATATTACATTGACACAATTACTTACACTATTGAAATTGATTTAGTTTTAATCTATCATGTCGCTTGTGTTATATAGTTGGATTCCTATCTTGTACATTCACTTATGTTTAAAAACTTGGACCTCACACAACTTGGACCCCTTGCCAACATCAAGGATTCAAATATGAGGTTTTTAAAATGAGATTAAATTTTGCTTTCTTGTAATGGTGTCAGCATCCACCTCTTGTTAGCACCCTCTCTGGTTAGGTGTGTCTGCCTTCTTTAGTTCTGGTGACCCCTTTCACTGGTTCTCAGGCAGGTCTTTTTTGTTTTGATGACAGCGCTCAGGCCAAGTCACATACTGTCTGCATGTTAATCAGACCAAATCCCCCTTCTAAGATAGAGCCGACCGGGACCTCTCTCAGTACCTCTCTGGTGGTGTTTCTCATTAGCCCTCCTTGGGCTTTGGTCTTTAAGTAGTCCAGCCCTGATATGGGGCTGTATCTCCAGGGCTTGCTCCCTGCAGCTCTCCCCGGGCTCAGTCCCTACTCAGTCTTAGCAGCCATTGGGGTGTATCTCATGCCCCACGTCCCTGTCCCGACTGAGCTGTCCATGGCCCTGCTGCTCTTCCAGGCAGCCAGGCCAGCAGTTTTATCTCCATCTCCAAATAATCACTAATTACTGTTCTGCTTTGCAGCTCCTTTTATATGGTCCTCCTGGACCCTGATAGGCTAAAGTGGCTTCAAGGGAAGCAGTAGATTTAGAGGACCTCTCCACTGCTTCTTTCCTGGGATGGGTGTGGCAGAGCCCAAAGGTGCCCAGCAGGGGCCTGATCCACCTCATCACACTTCACTTTTGAATCTTGAGCACATACTTGGTAAAAGTAATCATGAGGGTTAGTAAATCTTTCAGATACTCTGCTTTGATTTTCATGATTTTCTGCTTTGATTTTGGTACATGCATGAAAATGTTTCTCGCTCCATTGGTGATCTGCTTCCATAGTGTTACTTTTATCATATTGTCAAAAGAAGAGTTACTAGAGTTCCACCTGTTCATGTTTATTCAATGTTCAATTTCAGTCGTTTAAGACATTTATGAGAGTGGTAAAAATATAGCCATGATCTCATTCACACACTCAGAAAGAGCAAATACAGATGTTAAGTTGGGCTTTAATTTGCAATATCACTGACAACATTAGTAAAAACAGGAATTAAGCAAATGGGGGAGGGAGTTCCCGTAGTTATTCTTACTAGACATCAGTACATCATAATACTTCCTCAAATAGGGTCTCCTGTAAAAAAATGTCATAAAGGCAAAGGAAACTGCTCTTCATGATGGGGCTCAGAGTTTGTACACAGGAGCTATACAAGTTGCCATCTGTATCTTTTTACTATAGTGAAAGTATCAGATATGTGTAAATCAATGCTTTGTGGTGCTCATTTTTGACAATTTATATAAAAAAGATGGTTCTTAACATGTAAGAGTTTTGCAACCATACACTGCAGGATGGGAGTGAAGTAGACAATGTGGTTATTATATGGATACTGTCAATACCATGTCTCCGTGTCAAGTAATATTCTTTGTGCTCCCTTGAGTTCAAGACTGTTCTTAATTAGTGGTGCTAGCAATCAGAAAAGGGAAAGGAGGATATGGTGGCCATGTCTCCTACCCATCTCCATAACCAGCAGAACTGAAGAACATTGAAGTTCAATATTTCTTTAACTGAACTCTACTGAACAGTAGTATACCCCTCTTTCATGCAGAAATAAACAAGCTCAAAGCTGGACTACAGATGTTGATGGACCAGAGAGCCATGGCAAGGAGCAGCTGGCCATGGAGCCCTGGCATCCCCAGGGCTTGCTACGTAGTTCCAGCAGCCCCAGGGCTGACCGTGAAGTCCTGGAAACTCTAGAGCCAGCCATAGGCTCCAGTGGCCCTGGGCCAGCAGAGCCCTGGTGGCCTGGGACAGGGAAGCCTAGTGATCTGATGACAGAAACCACGTCCACCAGCAGCGAGGCTGATCTCCCCAGGTCCAGCAAACTCCCTCCTCCAGGACCAGTCAGGTTCCTAGGGTGCCAGATCAGGGAGGTCCAACCTGTAGTAGGATCCAACTAATGACAAATAGCAACGTCTTGGTAGTTTCACAGAAGTTAAGTTTTACAGATTTAATATTTTTAAGTTCAATTAATTAGGCTGATACTATGTTCTAAAGGAACTTTAAAGAGCAATACATTATAGAATTTGTCCTGGAGCATTGATGAAAGAACATGTTTTTGATTAGTGAACTCAAATCTCAGCATCACAATCCACTACCATTCACTCAGGAACATGACTCCTGGCAATACCATTTGCCTGAACACTGTTATCAGCACCCACCATTATCATCTGTTAGCGAGCCCAGGGCCAGGAATTAGGGTAAATTTCTGCGTGTTTTTGGGTTGGTTGGTTTTTTGGCAGGGGGTATGGGATGGAAGAAGGTGGGTGACCTTCAACATTAAGGAAAAATGTCTGCTATGGCCAGTGTTTGCAGTACAACATTCTGGCCTGTGACCCTCCAGCATGGGTCCTTAAGATTTCCAAAAAGTGTTATACTTTTAGTTTTCACTAGGCATGTCTGAGTGTAAACAACTAACCATTTAACCAATAAGCAGATGCTTATTGCTTAACGGTTTGGTTACACACCACAAAGCTGCCTCCCCAGCAGACCGGCAGGCAAGTGCTGCTGGCTCCACTCCTGGGGAGGAAGCTTCACTGAGGCAGGGAAGCCGCCTCCCCAGGAGCTAGGCCAGCAGGGGCTGGTGGATCCACTCCTAGGGAGGTTTTGCTGCAGGCTTTGCATTATAAAGCTTATTTAAACTTTATACTGCAGAATCCATAGTGTGTAACCACAGTTACACAGTTACCTATTTAGCATTGCTAGTTTTCACTAATCCTGTTTTACACCACTGTGCTATTGAAAGTGGCCCTAGTGTAGATGAGAATAAGCTCCATGAGCTTCTACTGCTGCTGAGAAAGGAACATTTTTAGTACCAGTGTTTAGTCTTAGGGTTTTTAGCCTCTTCATAAACCAGCCACTAGAGGGCAAAATACAAACACATGAGCTGGTCTGATTCTATCTTATAATATTTAAGTAGTGTGTAAATGCAAAGAATCCTATTCTTGAACTTTTAACCATGAACCCAAGCAAACCTAGCACAATGGGCTCATTAAGAATTAAACAGGTTATCTTCTCTAGATATAAGCCCTTCTTTAGAAAGGCTTAGGTTTTTGTTAACAATTTTAAATTGCAAGTTGATTATGTTACTGATTATTGAATTTGTAAATTTTGCATCCCTTTAAGGTGAACTCAGTAAATCAAGGTTGAGCATATTGCAAGCACACCTCCATGTATTTCCAGGGGCGACCCATCCATATAGGCGAACTAAGTGGTCGCCTACAGTGTCAAGTTAAATGGGGTGCAATGGGGCGCCAAATGGTGGCGCAATATCGTTGAGGGGTTTGGAGGTGGGGGCACTGATTGCATGGTTCGCCTAGGGCGCCAGTTGCTGGCCGCTCCTATGTATTTCCCAAACACAAGAGGCTAGACAGTGACGTGGAGAACAACATGGCAACTGTTCAAATGACAATACATAGATCAACAAACTGTTAAAGCTCTACTACACATTCACAGAATGCCATGTAACAATCCCAATGATCTTTCTGTGATAGCCTGATTCTTCCACTTTTGCCCAGCATATATTTCATATCATGGGTAATATTAATGAAATCACTGGGAATATGGCATAACTGGTAATACTCAGTGCATGTAATGGTGGCAAACTAACTATTATACTGTCTGTGACAAAGCAAACAAGGGTACTATAGCCTTAAAAAAGTTAGCCACCGACATCAATGTAGAAGTCTTTAATCAAATACAATCCAGCCATGAAATAATATCTGCAGATAACAGCCATGGTCACTGAGTTGGAATGGAACCATGACTGCATTATATTGAAATTACTACTTTTATTTGAATATGTTGCAACCGAGTTACAAGCACCAATTAGGAGAGCATACATAGCTGTGCTGCCCATAGACCAATCCAGAAAACAGAATGTGACAGCTTCAGGGTAGATGTACAGTAAAACTCCAATAGTCCGGCATCCAATAGTCCGGCACTCCTGATAGTCCGGCATCAAAATGGCAAGAGCCTAGTGAGTGAGCTTCGGCAAAAAATGAGTCACAAGGTAACAGCGGCAGCAGTTGAACTGAGCAAAAAGGGTAAAAAAGGCTTTAAAAAACGAAAACATTACGGTATACTGTATACAGTATGTACAATAAAAAGGGTTAAGAACACTTTATATACAGTATATAATGTATACAGTATATATATAACCTGCTTATAGTACCTCCTGATAGTCTGGCATATCTGATAATCCGGCACCACCTAAGTCCCATAGGTTCCGGATCATCGGAAGTCTACTGTACTTTGCAACAGCGCTGTGCTGCAGCACATCCCTCAACAGAACCAGTAGTTCTCGGTGCCCCCCTCCTTCACCTCTCTGGGACAGAGTGGTAGCTTTAAAAAGCTTGCTTATCCCTCCTCCCCCACTGTTGTTCATAAACAGTGTAAGGGGATATAAAACTGGCAAACCAAATGCCAGCTTTGGACAAGACTGCAGGCATTAGCTAAGAACATTACTTTGCATTTATCAACATTGAATTTCATCTGCCATTGTGTTGCCCAGTCATCTAGTTTTGTGAGATTCTTTTGAAGCTCTTCAGTCTGCTTTGGACTTAACTATCTTGAGCAGCTTTATATTATTTGCAAGTTTTGCCACCTCATTGTTTACTCCTTTTTCCAGATCATTTATGATAAATACGTAGTTTCCTCTCTCCAGTTTGACCATTTATTCATATTTTTTACTTCCTATCTTTTAATTAGTTACCAATCCACGATAGGACCACCTCTCTTAAGCAAAGTAGGCCGCCATTGAATAAGAACCTTTGGTAAGGGACTATGTCAAAGGCTTTTTGAAAATTTAAGTACACTATGTCCACTGGACCTCCCTTGTCCACATGCTTGTTGACTCCCTCAAAAAATTCTAGTAGATTGGTGAGGCATGATTTCCCTTTACAAAAACCATGCTGATTCCTCCCCAGCAAATTATGTTCACCAATGCATCTGACAATTCTATTATTTATATACTTTCAGCCATTTTTCCCAGTACTGAAATCAGGTTCTCTAGCCTGTAATTGCTAGGATCACTTCTAGAGACCTTTTTAAAAATCAGCGTCACTTTAGCTATCCTCCAAATTTGGGTCATACCTTTAAGTAGAACCTCTATTTAGAGATGATATGTTCAATAATTCATTTTACCAACCAAGTAACAAATGTGAACTCATAGATCACTATCGCACAGGGGTGGGCAATAATTTTTGATTGGGGGCCACTTTAGAAATTTTTCAAGTGGCCCTGGGCCACCCTGAAAGAGGCAGGACCTCAGGCAGAAGGGGCAGGGGCAGGGCCAGGACTCTTCCGTGCTTCCCCATCCACAGACCCTGATTGGTCTGGGGGTAGGGGAACACGCAAAGTCTTTGCCCTCCCCGAGAGACCTGCCAGTTGTTCTGAACAGCTGGCAGTTCCCTCTAGGTACCCGTGCCCCTGGCAGTGGGAGGAGACTTCATGTGCTCCCTCCTGCTGCCCCCAGGTCAATTAGGTCCTGGAGGGGGAGCACGTGAAGTCTTTTGCTCCCTGCCCTGCCCTGCAAGGGAGCACCGCACTGGCTCTTAATACATTTAAAAAAATCAGAAATGCAGCAGGGGGACCCAGCACAAACCATGACAGCTGATTCACAGTTCGCACTAGTCTTTTAAACACATTTAATAGGCTCTTAATGACATTTAAAAGGCAGAGCCACAGCGGGGTTAGCTCCTGGGCCAGTAGCTGGCCACGCTGCAGCTCCCCCGCTTTTTGACTAGTCGATTAGTTGATTAAACTAAATTTAATATCCCTGCTGTGAATGTACAGATGAATTTCATGCTCCCCATCTACACATTTGAAGCTGATAGCAGATAATGGTTTAAACATCCAACACTAAAATGGAAATAAAATGAAAATCTGGATATGACTGTTTTAGAACATAAAGGAAGCATTCAATAGTTTTTTAAAAACAAAACAGCAGGAAAGGGATAAAGATGAGTTTATGTACTGCAGATGGTGTGGTCCCATTATTTAATGTAAATATTTATAGGCTAATAGTTCTAAGTCTGCAACAATAAACTCTTTATTGAAATGAAAAATTTGGCGATTAGAGAGATATTATTTTCTTCAACTCAGAGGTGGGTGCATTGTGTTTTGAGTTCTGTTTCGATTCTGCAACAAATTAAATTGAATTCCATTCTGAATAATTTCCCCTGTCCTTCTAACCACCAAAATAAACCCAGATATTTACCCCCCAAAATTAAGTGTTTCCACAGATTTTTCACCTATTTTTGTTGTAGTAATAAATACTGATAAATTCCTGAGAAAGACTAAACAATAAAAACTGAAAAAGGACCTACTCATGAGATGCGACTCCAGGACAGAAATGAAAATTATCTTTTGCATGAAGCCTCACTCTTAATATTACAAAAATAACTATAAAAAAACAAGTAGTCCTATGGCACCTTAGAGACTAACAAATATATGTACAGTATCATGTTTGTTAGTCTCTAAGGTGTGTCAGAACCTTTTTTATAGTTGTTCTTAAAGTTGCAGACTAACACAGCTACCCCTCTGAGATTCTTAATATTATGACCCCCCCTTAAAAGTCAAATACAAACTGTATTCTAGCCCTCAATTGCCAAGTTTTGTGGTTCCTAATACAACACTTCATATGCAGGACAGCAAGGTAATTATTCTCCCCCAGTCCTGTGAAAAGGGGATGCAGGTATGGACAGAATGGGGTGGCACAAGAAAATTCCACCCTACTGCATCCACAGAACAGCAGGAGACAGTAGAGATGGGAGGGCAGATGGGATTGTATTCCTCTGTCTATCACATCAGTCAGAAGGAGGACCCACCTGCCCTGGGGATGGGTTGAAATTTGAGAAGTTGGTTATAGGAGCAGTGGGAAAGCACTTGGGCAGCTGGTGAGCTGAAAATGTTCTTGTTCAAAAAAGTGAAGGGTTGCTTTGGCAGCTGAGTGCGCTGGTGCGGAGTGGAGGAGTGTATCTAGAATGGGAGTGGGGGACTGCTTGTGGATGGGGATAGAGGATGGTGCCTTGACAGCTACAGTGGCTGGAAATGGGAGGGCGGGCACGATGGAAACATAGGGGAAGGAAGAGAGTCTACACCAGGTTGTTGAAACAAGTCTTTGAACTACTATTTATTTGAACATCTGTGCAGAAAGTTAGTACATGGCAATAGTTTAGACATTTAAGCAAGAAGGTTTTAAATAGCTAGACTTTTTATGACCACACTGACAAGTCAGTCTCTCTTTCTTGTGCAACTTCTTCATTCTTTTTCTTAAGACAGAATTAGGGCTGTCACGATTAATCACTGCAGCGGTGTTTCAAAGGGGCAGCGTTGCGGAAGCCTGGGATCAACTGGAGTCCTCAGCTGACCCCACACTCAGTGCAGCACTTCCCCTTTGAAGCGCCAGACTGGCGCTTCAAAGGGGCAGCGCAGCATTAACGCCTGCGATTAACGCGTTAATCCTGCCCTGTTAACACACATTAATGGACAGCCCTAGACAGAACATTAAGAAGAGTTTTGGAAGAGATCACTGACTTCAGCTATAGAGAATATAGTGGAATCACTAAATCAAGAGATATTAGAAGAGCACCCAGAAAGTTAGGCTTTAGAGGTAACTCGCATCAAGCCACAAAAAAGGCGCTCATGCCTAACAAATCAGACAATCTTTTTTAAAGTAAAATACAATTGATGGGAGAGCAGCTGTGGATATAACTTACCTGCTCTCTACGACAGATTTGATTCAGAGCGACACAAAAGACTAATCTACAAAGTCAGTAATTACATTGTAGAGGTGAGCTAATTATGAGGAAAAGAACTACCATGGATAGTAAAGACAAAGGGTAATTGTGTATGGTAACCATTTGGGCTAGAGCAATGTGATTACTAGAGTGCCATAGAGATCAGAAAGTACTGAGAGTGACTTTATTCACTATGCATATATCAGTGGTGGTAAGGAAATGGACTCTCATTAAGTGGGCAAAAGATTCAACACAAAGGAAGAAAGCAATAAATATCAGAATATCTCGGACAGACTAGAAACAGAATGAGTTGCTTATTCAGTTCCATTCAAAGAAGTGATGGCACAAAAGACTATGACCAAAAAACCCCATTATTTTGGTTCATACATTACACCCATCACCATGGCATCTGAACATCTTAGCCACTCTACAATGAAATACTGAGCAGGACGAAGATTAGCAGTTATAGACTACTAGAAAATTTACCCAGCATTGCTCAGGTCCTTAACTCTAGTCAGTTTTGTTTTTCTTCATTTACATCATGGTTCTGGGATGGGGCTGCGGATGAGCGTTTCAGTAAGCAGGCTGCCTGGGGGAGAGAGGACAGCCTCAGCCCCCTCTCACTGCAGCAGCTTGGGGCCAGATGAGAAGTGCCTGTCCATGCCCACTGAAATTGCGGTGGGCACAGCTGGGGGCGGAACGTATGTCCCCCAGCTGGGGGACAAACAGACAGTCACACAGATAAACACATTCTCTGAAATATATAGTAGATAGCTTTCCCTTTCTCCCGCCCTGCCCCCTACTGGCCCAATGGGATTATAGCTGTCCTGATCTCTGTCTCTGGCTCATTGCTGACCCCCTGTGGCCAATCTGCAGTATAATTATCCCTCCTACCAGACCCTCTCCCTTTCCATTTTATGAGAAACAATAGAATTCTACACATATCCCATTAACCTAGCACAAGCAAACCCTGACCTTGCTTTAAGTTATGATAAGAGGAAGCTGCATAACACAATTTGGTGGTCCTAGCTGTATTTAGGAGGAATTCCTGAACAGACTCAAGATGGATGGACAGATGCACATTTCTAAAATTTATAGTATGAAGATACATATTTTAGGATTCTATCACCAATATAAACTGAATGACAGTTCAGGATAGAGCGATGTGGTTCCCTCTGTCACAGGGCTTACCCCACTTACCACTGTGGTGCCTCCTTATGGCTCATCTGGGATTAGCTCACCACTGGTTTGACATTTTATACAGGATTCACATAAGTCAGGAATCCTTTGAGTTCCCCACGGTGAAGTTCAGCAGTTCAAGATGGTGATTAGTGTCAGGTGACCAGGTAACCTGACTCTGTAGCATCACAGAATCCATGAGACACTGACATTATGACACTGTCCCTTGTCCCTGTGATGTTATATTCATATCATTAGCACGTATGTATAAACAATGTGGAGTGTAACATAATTAAGATATGCCTTTATGCAAGATAGTCTCAGAGGGGTAGCTGTATTAGTCTAACTGTAAAAACAACAAGCAGTCCTGGGAGACTAACAAATGTATTAGGTCATAAACTTATGAGATGAGATTTACCCATGAAAGCTCATGGCCTAATAAATTTGTTAGTTCTAAGATGCCACAAAAGTGCTTGTTGCTCATGCAAGATAATTCATGTACAGTATCATTGGAAATGTTATGATTTATTGAATGATTATCCCATTTGTATAAATGTGTCATTTCTGTATCTGAAGTTAATATTGACCAGGTATCTGTAGTTCTATGCTGCTTTCGGTGGTGCCCACTGCTAACACTTCAGGTACAACAATGGAAAAGCCAGACAGGGCTGATGGCCCATCTGCAAGGACAATGGACTGTGAAAAGGCTTGTCCTTTCTGGGAAAGCTGCATACTGTCACTGACTCATGGATTCTGATGCTACGGAATCAGGTGACCTGGTCACTTGACATTAATCACCATCTTGAACTGCTGATCTTTTCCACTGGGAGGAGGGGAACACAAAGGATTCCTGCCTTATAGAAATCCTATAAGGTGGCGAGAGAAAACAATCAAGGTCTTCAGTTTGTTTCTCCTCTACCTCCCGGCCCAAAGAGATACTTGAAAACACATGGAGACAAAAGGAGGTGGAAGACTGCTGGACCCAGGCTGTCAAAATACCAGGCCTATGAAGAAATCTACCTAAAACAATATTTAGGGTGAGGAATTATTTCTAGCCAATTTCTTTAGTGAATCAAGCTTAGTTTGTCTGCTTTGCTTTATTTTCTTAGTTATTTGTTCTATTTGCCACCTCTTTAACCTCTTTGTAGTTAATAAATTTATTTCTTGTTTATAATTTAACCCTGTTTATATAATTTCCATCTGGGAGGGAGGAGGCAAGTTTCATACAATTTTGGGATTGCACTCCAAGAGCACCATTTAGGGAGGGCAGGGGAGTGGAAGCCTCTCATACCAGGACGCTGCTTGCTCTTCTTCCCCAACGCCTCACTATCAGGGGATGAGAGGAAAGCTTAGAGCTTGCATGCCTTCACTGCTGGCTAGCAAAATGGTACTAGCTGTATACTTTCATGTGGACACCCCATCACAAGCTTTTTCCTCACTTTCTTAAGTCTAAAATTAACTTCTCATGGCAGTTTTTCATCTAGGTGTCAGTCTATATAAGGCTTTTTTTTTTCCACATGGCTGAGGAAAATCTCTCCAACCACTTCTGTATAAAATATGTTTTAAAAACATCTAAGCACACTTTTGGATAAAGTGGGCTACAGGGAAATTCAATTATTATTAAAACTTGGCACAGACATTGTCTTGAAGAGCTAAAATTAAGTTAAAATTGTTTTAACTTAGCAAAGTTGTGACCATTTAACAACTATCTACTGAACACATGTTGTAGATATTTTCAGATCAACAGTTGTGCATTTAGTTATCAATATGTTTACTCAAATATTTAGGTCTTTTAACCATTTATTTGCACATTTTTGAAGAGCGCATGCTTTCTGTAGCATTTCTTGTGCCTCGACTGACTCCCAATTTATTTTAGGGATTGTAATGCTAGATTCCATCCTGCAGCTGATACTACACAGATGGGTACTAGGCAATGGAACGTTGCTCTGCCTTTGATAGCAGCTATAGGTATGGAGTTTGCCTCCCACAAAGAGCACCACCAATATCCATTGGGAGTTGGGCCAATGAAGAGTGTTGATCATCAAGGATGCACTGCAATCCACTCCAAAGATCCTGGATAGACTGACCCTGTCCAGATTGCTCTGGACTGCTTTTACAGTGATAAAGGATGACCCAATGGAAGCTGTACATCAAGATTTCTGTCTCAGAAATGGTGTTTGGAACTGAAGGATCAGATGCATTGTATCTGACACATAAACTTAGCTTCAATACTAGTGCATAATATATTTTTGTATGGACATCCCTAATACTCCAATTACCATACTGGGTGAGAACTGATAAGAATTTATACTGACCATCTGTTTTGGATAGGTTAAATATAACTTTCAGACTAATATGTGGTGAGACAAAATCAGACATGATAGCTATGGGAGAGAGATCTTATTGGGAAACGGGGGGTGCGCAGGCTTACGCCCACCCATGTGTAAAGGACCCTCCCCTAGCTTACAGGGAGAATCCACTGAACCCTGTAGTCCAACTGATTATGGGGGACAAATAAAACAACAGGGGCAGGTGTGAAGGTCAAAGGGCCAAAACAAGGCAACTGGGTGGGAACACTGAGCAGAGAGCCCCGGACAACGCCCACTGCTCCCCAAAAGCATCAAGGGAGCCAGCAGATACCACCCAAAGGGACTCTGCCTTTACACGTGAATGGATAGAAGAACAGAAATAGGCCCCACAGTCACAAACCCCTCCCTCAGCCATCCTCTGCTCCCTAGTTTTATAAATGACAATATTGGCCATAGCCAGGAAGAGATTGACCAAGAGGTCCCGCACCTTTGTGGAGCCATGGATGGGTTGCACATAAATCAATAGGTGAGGGGAGGAGTGCAGCCAGAACCTCATATAGCAAATAGATGGAAAGCAGGTATATCATCCCTAGAAGAAAAAAGGCCCTTATCCTGATTAAATGAAAAGAGGGTACCTCAGGTTAACAAGAGACACCGGAGACCTGTTAAAAGCTGTTTGAGACCTTTAAAAACCTGTCTTCTGGTGAGAAAGAAGGAAAAGACATGAGACATAAGGTGCAACAGGGTTAGGCAGTAGCAGAGAGAAAAAGGCTTCTCCTGAGTGGAAAGCTGCTCTTCGCCATATAGGGAAAGCAACCCAGCTAACTACTATTTTGGAACTGGTGCCTAGAGGCCAGCATCCTAAGGCAACAGCCCAGAGGGGACAACTAAAGGTTCTTATATCGATGAGTTTCTCTTGTTCAGCTGAAGAATACTGCTTGGGCTTCCCCAAGGCTCACTTTGTAAATACTGAAAAAATAAACCAATGAGGGGAAGAAAAAAAACCACTCTAGAATCATACTGGTTTACTCCAGGCCCCCTCCAACAGAGAAAAAAAATGCTGGGACTGACAAACTGAAGGAATGCCTTGCCAAACATGGTGTCAGGGTGGGATTTCCTGCAGCATACTATTCCAGTGGCAAGGTAGATCATTGGTGAGACTGGGCAATAGAGTGAGAGTACTGGTGCATAGAATCATAGAATCATAGAACCATAGAGCTGGAAGAGACCTCAGAAGGTCATCAAGTCCAACCCGCGGCTCTAGGCAGGACCAATCCCAACTAAATCAACCCAGCCAGGGCTTGGTCAAGCCGAGATTTAAACACCTCCAGGGATGGAGACTCCACTACTTCCCTAGGTAACCCATTCCAGTGCTTCACTACCCTCCTAGTGAAATAGTTTTTCCTAATATCCAACCTGGACCTCTCCCACCACAACTTGAGACCATTGCTCCTTGTTCTGCCATCTGTCACTACTGAGAACAGCCTCTCTCCATCCTCTTTGGAACCTCCCTTCAGGAAGTTGAAGGCTGCTATCAAATCCCCCTCACTCTTCGCTTCTGCAGACTAAACAGACCCAAGTCCTCAGCCTCTCCTCATAAGTCATATGCTCCAGCCCCTAATCATTTTGGTTGCCCTCCGCTGGACCCTCTCCAATGCGTCCACATCCTTTTTGTAGTGGGGGCCCAGAACTGGACACAATACTCCAGATGTGGCCTCACCAAAGCCGAATAAAGGGATTAATGACATCTCTGGATCTGCTGGCAATGCTCCTCTTAATGCAACCTAATATGCCATTAGCCTTCTTGACTACAAGGGCACACTGTTCTCATCCACTGTAACCCCCAGGTCCTTTTCTGTAGAACTACTACTTAACTGGTTGGTCCCCAGCTTGTAACTGTGCTTGGGATTCTTCCGTCCCAAGTGCAGGACTCTGCACTTGTCCTTTTTGAACTTCATCAGATTTCTTTTGGCCCAATCCTCCAATTTGTCTAAGTCACTGTGGACCCTATCTCTGCCCTCAAGCATATCTACCTCTCCCCCTAGCTTAGTGTCATCTGTGAACTTGCTGAGGGTGCAATCCATCCCCTCATCCAGGTCATTAATAAAGATATTGAACAAAACCGGTCCTAGAACCGAACCTTGGGACACTCCGCTAGAAACTGACCGCCAACCTGAAATCGAGCCGTTGATCATTACCCGCTGGGCCCGGCCTTCTAGCCATTTTTCTATCCATCTTACTGTCCATTTATCCAACCCACATTCCCTTAACTTGCTGGCAAGAATATTGTGGGAGACCGTATCAAAAGCTTTGCTAAACTCAAGGTATATCACATCCACTGACTTTCCCACATCCATAGAGCCAGTTACCTCATCATAGAAGCTGATCAGATTGGTCAGGCATGACTTGCCCTTTGTGAATCCATGCTGACTATTCCTAATCACTTTCCTCTCTTCCAAGTGCCTCAAAATGGATTCCTTAAGGATCCCTTCCATGATTTTTCCAGGAACCGAGGTAAGACTGACCGGCCTATAGTTCCCTGGATCGTCCTTCTTCCCTTTTTTGAAGATGGGCACTACATTTGCCTTTTTCCAATCATCCGGGATTTCTCCCGATCTCCACGACTTTTCAAAGATAATGGCCAAAGGCTCCTCAATGACATTTGCCAACTCCCTCAGTACCCTCGGATGCATTAAGTCCGGACCCATGGATTTGTGTACGTTTAGCTTTTCTAAATAGTTCCTAACCTGTTCTTTACTCACCAAGGGCTGTCCATCTTCATCCCATCTTGCGTCACTTAGCGCAGAAGTCCGGGAGCCGACCTTGTCCGTGAATACAGAGGCAAAGAAAGCATTGAGTAGTTCAGCTTTCCCCACATCATCTGTCACTAGGTTACCTCCTTCATCCAGTAGGGCTGCACCCTCTCTGATCACCTTCTTCTTGTTAACATGCCTGTAGAAACCTTTCTTGTTATCCTTCACATCCTTAGCCAGTCGCAATTCCATTTGCGCTTTCGCCTTCCTGATAGCCCCCCGGCATTCTCGAGCTATACATTTAAATCCCTCCTGGTCATTTGTCAAGTTTCCACTTTTGTAAGCTTCCTTTTTGTGCTTAAGTTCACCGAGGATTTCCCCCGTAAGCCAATCCGGTCTCCTACCATGTTTGCCTCTCTTGCTTCGCATCGGGATGGTTTCTTTCTGTGCCTTCAATAAGGCTCCTTTAAAATACTGCCAGCTGTCCTGGACTCCTTTCCCCTTCATGTTAGCATCCCAGGGGATTCTGTCCATCAGATCTCTGAGGGAGTCAAAATCTGCTTTTTTGAAGTCCAAGGTGTGTATTTTACTACTCTCTTTTCTTCCTTTGGTCAGGATCCTGAAATCTACCATCTCATGATCACTGCTTCCCAGGTTGTCACCTACCTCCACTTCCCCTATTAGTTCCTCCCTGTTTGTGAGCAGAAGGTCAAGCTGCGCATGGCCCCTGGTCGGATCCTTCAGCACTTGTGTCAAGAAGTTATCCCCAACATTCTCCAAAAACTTCCTGGATTGCCTGTGTACTGCCGTATTGGTTTCCCAACAGATGTCAGGGTGATTAAAGTCCCCACACGACCAGGGCCTGTGATCCGGAAGCTTCTCTCAGTTGTCCGAAGAAAGCCTCATCTACCTCATCCACCTGATTCGGTGGCCTGTAGCAGACACCAACCACAACATCACTGCTGTTATTTGCTCCTTTAAATTTAACCCATAGACTCTCAACAGGTTTTTCTCCCTCTTTATACTGGAGTTCAGCGCAATCATAGTGCTATCTTACATATAGTGCAACTCCTCCTCCTTTTCTCCCCTGCCTATTCTTCCTGAACAGTCTATACCCTTCCATGACAGCGCTCCAGTCATGCGAGTCATCCCACCAAGTCTCTGTTATCCCAATTAAATCACATTTCTCGGACTGGGCCAGGGCCTCCAGTTCTTCCTGTTTGTTGCCCAGGCTTCTCGCATTAGTGTACAAAACCTCAGGTAACCAGTTGATCGCCCTATCTTCTCCATTCGAAACAGGGGTCCTCCTTTCTTGTTCGTTCCTCTCTGCATTTCTTCCCGGTATCCGACTTTCCCTCTCCCCTCAGGGTTTTGGTCACCGTCCCCAGCGAACCTAGTTTAAAGCCCTCCTCACTAGGTTTGCAAGCCTGCCAAAAGATGCTCCTTCCTCTCTTGGTTAGGTGGATCCCATCTCTTCCTAACAATCCTCGTGCCGGAACAGAGTCCCATGGTCGAAGAAACCAAAGCCCTCTCTGCGACACCACCTGCGCAACCACGCATTTACGTCCTCAATTCGACGATCCCTGCCCAGTCCTTTCCCTTCAACAGGGAGGATGGACAAGAACACCACTTGCGCTCTGAGTTCTTGGATCCTTCTTCCCAGCGCTACATAATCCGCAGTAACCCGCTCACGGTCATTCTTGGCCGTATCGTTAGTTCCCACGTGGAGAAGCAGGAAGGGGTAGCGATCCAAAGGTTTGATCAGTTTGGTAAGCCTCTCAGTCACATCCTGAATGCGAGCTCGGTAAGCAGCACACCTCTCGAGATTCCAGGTCCGGACGGCAGAGGGATGGCTCAGTCCCTCTTAGGAGGGAGTCCCCAACCACCACCACCCGATCCACCACCCGTGCAGATCGTAGTGGCACAAGAAGTGGAAATCAGAGTGCAGATGGTTGCTCAGCAGAAATCTCTATAGTTACAATTAGGGATGTAATAGTGTAGTCAATTAACCAATAAGCAAAAGCTTATCAGTTAATGCTATAGACTACACGCATATTCCTTCCCCGCTTGCCAGTAAATTTTTTGGCAGGCTGGCCAGCAGCCCAGTTCAGTTCTGGCTCGTGATGGGTCCATGACCTACCCCCGCTGCGGCTCTGCATTTTTGTAGGAAGCAGGTGGGCAGGCAGCCCAGCTCAGTTCCAGCTCGCACCGGGTCTGGTAGCTCAGCCCTCCCCCCGACAGTGGATGCTGCCACCCCAGGCTGCTCTTTATCAGAGGCAGTAGCACAGGGCAACAGGCAGCCGGTCCCTGAGGGGAGCTGGTTTTTAAACTGGCCCCCCTTGCAGAACAGCTCCCGCTTGGCACCCCACCCCGTTGCCTCTGATACAGAGGCAGCAGCGCAGAGTGGCAGGGGGCTCCTCAGAAGTGAGGCCAGAGCACACTGGCTGCCAGTCTCGCCCCTGGGGACTATAGAATAGTCAACTAACCGATAAGAATTCACGAGGTTACTCGACTATTCAATTAACTGATATTTAACATCCCTAGTTACAATAGCAGGTTAATCAACTGCCAGTGAACCAAGCAGCCCAAGACTGAGTCACCTTAGAGAAGGTGGTGAGACAACTGAAAGTCCAGACTACTCTCAGGTGTGGCCATGACAGGACCCAATCCCTAATAACCTGCAGTGCATGCAAAAGATGATGGAAAGTGACACTGAGTGTCATGGGGCAGCACTCAATACCACGGCACCTCTTGCCAGTGGCCTTGAGAATTAGCTCATTAGCCCACAGGCACCTCCATCTGGCTGGTGTCTCCCCATGTCCTCACTCCATTCTCACTGAAAGAAAAATTCCTTCACACTGAAAGAAAAGTCATGTTTGGCTTCTTCTTCTTTTTTTTCTTTTAAATATACTAGGTGCCACACTTTATGTTCCAGTGGTCATTTGATTTCCAAACAAATTCTTCATTTTACAACTGCTAGCTGAAGTTTTGGATGTGGGTATATATTATCATTATATTTACCTCAGTGCATTCATCAAAGAACAAACTGTGAAGACCGATAAAAGTAATTTACCTTAAAGAGCTTATTACTATAATACCCTAGAAATTATGATTTTCACTTTTATTTAAACAGCAATAAACAAAGCTACTTGAAGTTACAAGTAGAGAATTATGAGCTCAGCTGACACAATTATATTGACAGATGTAGGTCCCAATCGTACAATCAGTGCCAACTTAAGAGTCAATAACTGGTGACTGAGTGATCACAAAGTCTCAGTGAAAACAGGTTCATTTGAGATTATTACTGACATGTTTTTATGAGTTTTCCCTGTCCTGCTGCTTTCTGTTAATCAAGATCAAATTTATTTCTAGAAGATGTGCTGTAGCTCAGTGACAAATATTTGGTCATATGCAAGAATTACTAGATGGTTTTTTTGTTTGACTAATGTAGAAGATCAGACTAGCTGATCACAATGGTGCCTCTGGCTGTAAAATGCATGAGTCATAAAAATCTGTGTAAGATATATCTAATACTTTTTCATATATATGTAAATACTTTTACTTGGGCCATGGTTTTATTGTAGTATTTGTAAAATTATTTTTATTCAAGACTTTCATATTTCACTAAAAAAATAAAAGGTACAGACAGATTTAATAGGCTAATTTCACTTTGAGTGGAACTCAATTTTTGCCTTTTATTGCTTTTTTATAGTTCATAAAGAAGACTAGAAAAAATGTCAGGGTGGGGTTTTTTTAGTTTTGTTTTTACTTAAGAAATAATAGGAATATACAAAGTTAGATTCCCTTTTGTGTAGAGGACCTCTCCTGGAGGACCCAGAGATGTGGGTTAGAGGTTTTCCAAAACTTAACTTAATTGGAATGAGCTTTATCAAAGGAGATTTTTCTCCCAACTTTTTATTCAGCACTGAATTTAAATAAGCTGTTAACAAAAAACAAAGAGAATTTTTTAAATACTTTGAATAAATATCATTTCCTCTCTGATTTAATTTCTTTGGTATTTGTTATGTCATAACTCTATACGAGCCCTCTATTCATCTTTTAAGTGTTCCATGAAAAACAGAATAGACAAGACTTGAATTTCTAATGTAAGAAATAATCAGTCCATGTAAAATGAAAACTTAAAACATTTCAGGCTGACTCCACACATCACAAAGAAACAAAAAAAAGATAGGTTCTACCTTTTCCCTGTATGGACATTCTTCTGTTCAAATCTTGTGCTCTGGTAAATTCTGCTTCCCTTGATGTTCTTTATGCTTGGAATATCCTCCCTGGTTCTGTACATCACACGGTATCCCTCTTCTCCTTCACATCCAGCTTCAAAGTCCATTATTACAATGTTAAAATCTTTCTTTTCAGTGGTTTTGCAGCATTCTGCATACCTATTATATTGACCCACACTCCTGTATCAACCAAATAAAATATGAACCAAAAGCGGCTTTATCTGAACAATTAATTATAATAGTGTTCAAAAACAAGTCACCTGGTATGCATATTTTTGTGAAGTTCTCTTTCTTTCTCTGCCTTGTCCGATCTCCTTTCTCCTTGCATAATGTGATGTCTTACCTAGGACAGATGACGAGATCCTTAGAATAGACATCATGTTTTTATTTTAGTTGTAAAACTCTGTTCAAGCTGGTGGAATTATTTTCAAATGTGAAATCATCACAACAAATAATAATACCATATGACGAAATATTCTAAAAGGGTTTCAACCTCGTAATATTTAAACATATTTTCAATGTTTAAACTCTCTTAGGTCCAACATTAGGTACTGAACATTGACATTGTAGAGCCTGTGTTGTACTTTTGATATGCTAGTTATCAATGTTAGGATTCTGGGTGTAGTTGTAAATCAGAGTTGTGGGAGAACTTGTGTGATTTATAACATCTCTTTAAGATGCTTCTCTAGAGTTCACAAAATCACAGGTTTATCTTATTAAGCATTGTCCCTTGACACGCGGCTTGTTATATAGTATGTTTTGGACAACCACAACTCCTTCCAAGTTATAAACATTTTCCCCTGGCCCTCTCTTCTTTCTGATACTGGACATTGCTAACACCTGCCTTTTGTCTCTTGTTAACAGCAATGTAGATTCCAAATTGTCATAAATTAGACTCTTGACACTTAATGGTTATTTTTACTTTGCTTATACCAAGTATATAATTTATACCCTGGGATCTGGCCTAATGAACTGAGCAATAGGCATTCGGCTGAAATGACCTTATGTCCAATTATCAAACCAACACAAAAATTAGAGCC
Source organism: Rafetus swinhoei (assembly GCA_019425775.1). Taxonomy (NCBI): domain Eukaryota; kingdom Metazoa; phylum Chordata; order Testudines; family Trionychidae; genus Rafetus; species Rafetus swinhoei. The sequence goes on along the minus strand of CM033424.1, from coordinate 134,072,053 downwards.
TGGTAATATCATAATATTAGCCATTCTCTTTTTTGTGGTTTTCAGCATTCTGAATGCCTATCACATTGCTTAGTAGCTGCCAAATCCAATACATGCTTAATAGTCATTCAATCTTTTAAAATTCAAAATATGCCAATCAGTTTTGCAGCAGAGGTTGCCCGAACTAACCCTAAAAGAATGTGTGCCACCTGCTCAGCTAAATTCTGCCTCTTGGAAACATCTCTTTAACACTTATCCTAATTAGAATTTAGACATAGGTTTTCCACTCTCATGTACCTAGATAGGCTTACCTTTCCATGGGTGTAATTAATTGGATACTGCCTGCAGCACAGAGCAAACAGAGCCTGTTGATCTATGGATGAATGATGTACAACTCCTGCCCCTTTGTGATTCATCTTAGATTTGGGAATGTCAGACAGTGTCATTTGAAGAAATAGCATCCTGCACCAATGCTCTTGTGTTCCCTGGACTAGGTGACTGATGAGCAAACCTAAGGGCCAAAATCAAATCAGATTTAAATGCAGATAACTGAAAAACATTCTTACAAGAATGCTAGGAGTGCATAAGCACTAAATATATAATGTCTTATAAAAATCTTAAAAAACAACAAATAGTCTGGTAGTCCTTTAAAGACTAACAAAACATGTAGATGGTCTCATCATGAGCTTTCGTGGGCACAACCCACTTCTTCAGATGACCGGGGTTGTGCCCACGAAAGCTCATGATACCATCTACATGTTTTGTTAGTCTTTGAAGGGCTACCAGACTATTTGTTGTTTTTTAAGTTTATCCTGTACAGACTAACTCAGCTACCCCTCTGAAGCTTATAAAAATCTTGTCTGTTTTGCCTAGCCCAACCTACTAGAAGTTTATTAAAGCAGGAGATTCCTCAGAGGCCCTATTGGCAATTTCTTCTTCTGAAACCCTTGTACTCCGAGTGGAGCATAGGTCATCTACAAGTCTCCTCCACTTCACTCTGTCTTGAGACAAAACTTCTAGCTGACTCCAGGAGTACCCCAGTTGTTGTCCTTCAGTCTCAGTAGATCTTCTCCACATAGTCCGAGGTCTTCCTCTTTTGTGTTTTCCTTGTGGGTTCCATGTGAGAGCTTGATGGACTATGCTGGATGATGGTTTTCTGAGAGTGTGGCGTAGCTATCCCCACTTTCTTCCCTTGATTTGAACGTCAAGTGGTTCTTGTCCTGCTCTGTTCCAAAGCTCCTCATTTGTGATAAAGTCTTGCCATTTTATGTGAAGGATGTACCTCAGGCATCTGTTTATGAATGTCTGTAGCTTGTGATTTGAAGACTTTTTAGTATGCCAGGTCTCAGATCCATACAAGAGCACACTCTTCACATTTGTGTCGAAGATTCACAGTTTTGTCTCCGCAGATATTATCTGTGAACTCCATATGGGACGAAGAGTCTTGAATGCAGTTGTTGCTTTCCCTATCCTAGCACTGATATCCTTGTTTGTTCCTCTGTCTCTGCCCATAATACTCCCCAAGTAGACTAACTGTTCCACATCTTCCAGGTCATCCCCTTTCAGTGTGATGGTGTTGTTGTTGGACTGGGTGATCCCCATTGTCTTGGTCCTTCCCTTGTCAATGCTCAGTCCAATCACTGAGGCAGTTTTTTCTAGTGTTGCGACCTTTTCTTCTATGCTTTCATGTTGGTGTGAAAGGAGAGCAACATCATCAGCAAAATCAATGTCCTCTAGCTATTTGAAAAGTGTCCACTGAATGCCCCTTTGATGGCCATCTGTTGTCCTGCACATAATCCAGTCCATTGTGATCAAGAACAGGAAAGGTGACAATAGGCACCCTTATCGCACTCCTGAGAGTATGCTGAAGGATTCTGTCAAGACACCATTGTGAACAACTTGGCATGTCGAAGGTTCATACAATGAATGGATCAGGTTAATAATTTTGGATGGGATGCCACGGCGTTGCAGCATTTTCCACAAAGTGTCTCTATCAACACTCTCTAAGGCTTTTTCAAAGTCTATGAAGATTATGTACAGGGGGAGAGTTCCACTCAAGCGACTGTCCTATGATTACTCTGAGAGTTGGCAATTTAGCTTTGCAAAAATTCTCTGATTAACTATAATGATGAACAAGAAGAAGAGGAAGAAGAAGTTAAGACCTGTTTGAGGGAAAATAATGAGAAACAGAAGCACATCTGCAATTAGAACTAACCAAAAACTACAACTCAGAAAAGATATAAATAATAATTTGAAAGAAGTTACTTACCTTGTGCAGTAACGATGATTCTTTGAGATGTATGTCCTTGCCGGTGTTCCGCTGTAGGTGTCATGTCATCCTGGCACCACAGATCGAAGATTTTCAGCAGCCATCGGCTGGGCCGTGCACACATTGTGGGTGTCTCACAGTATTCACACTTTAACAGATCATGTTCATGGCCTGGCCCGTCTCTGTTACTTCTCTATCCCCAAGTAGATACCTATACTCCGAAGCAGAGAGGAGGAGGGTGGATTGTGGAGCATCCACATCTCGAAAAAGAAGGTGCTTCTGGGAAGGATTTTTGAAGAGGGATGGGAAAGGGAATAAGGTGGGAGGGACAGAGAGAAAGGGAATGGCATATCCTGATTGGATGATTTCCAGGACACATCAATCTGTTGTTATGGTAGCCTCAAAACTGTCATTTAGGCGCTTAGATGACAGAAGATTGGACTGTGGTGGTCTCCTCCACTGGGATCTCTGGTTGGATCTGTTGGATTGAAGTGCCTGTATTGGGGATGTTCCTATGTCTGTGGTATGGACTATGACTACACTGCAGCAGTTTGTTGGAAGTGGAAATGCAAATGGAGTGCTCATTTGCAAATCTCACGCTCTCTCATTTACATATTCTCTTCCAACCCTTTTTGCGGAAGAGGTTTTTGCGATAAAAAAAGCCCAGTGTAGATGGGGCCATTTGTCAGAAAAACCCCGTTTTGTGCAAGATCCCTTATTCCTCAAAGAATGAGGTTTACAGGATCTTGAGCAAAATGGCATTTTTCTGACAAATGGCCCCGTCTACACAGGGCTTTTTATCGCAAAAACCTCTTCTGCAAAAAGGATCGGAAAAGAATATACAAATGAAAGCGTGAGATTTGCAAATGAGAGCTCCATTTGCATTTCCTCTTCTGACAAATTGCCACAGTGTAGACCTAGCCATGGCGTATAGCCATGGTGTATAGCACCAAGTGTCTTTCATTGTGTGAAGGACCTCATCCATCTTTGCAGAAAAGAGTTTATTCTTATCAAAAGGTAATCCCACCACTTAGATTTGGAGCTCCTTGGTAAATTTTGGAAGATTGGAGCCAAGATGTTTGCCGCATAACTATGGTGGTTGGGGTAGCATGAGCAGCTGAGTCTGCTCTGTCAAGTGCAGACTGTAAGGATGTATGCACTATAATCTGGACCTCTTATATAACAGACTGGAGAATAGGGATGTAAAATCCCTTTTAATTGGTTAGCGGGTTAAATGTCATGTTTAACCAGTTAACTGATTAAGGTGAGCAGGCGAGGTGCTATCCCACTGCAGACAGAGCTCCTCCAGCCAGGCTGGAGTACCCCTGTTCATGGTGGGCCCCATTGGGCTGGAGCAGCCCCCTGCCTGTGGCAGGCAGAGAGTTGCTCCAACCACTACTGGTTAACCGAAACCGGTAAGCATTACCTGTTAAGGTGGTTAACCTTTCACATCCCTACTGGAGAATGGGGAGTTTCTGCTCTGGGAGGTGGTCCAAAAGTTCTTCCAACTTGGTATAGTTGGAAAAATAGTTTGCTAAAAGGGCAGAGTAGTTGGCTACCCTAAGTTGCAATGTGATGGAGGAATATATTTTCCATCCAAATAAGTCCAGTCTCTTGTGGTCTTTGTCATGTGGAGTGGTCTTAAATTGAGGCTGCTTGTTGTGATGATGGACTGCATCAATGACCAATGAGTTGGGCTGAGTGTGGGAGAATAAAAAGTCCACATCCAAAATATTTCCTATCGGCCCTCTTGTTATGGATGCGGAGGTCTGCCATATACCATCTGACACCTCCATAATGGCTTCATCTCTGCAAAGCTCTCCTGGAGGGGACCATAGGCTGGAGGATTTGGAGCAACTTATGCTGCTTTTCTTGTACTTCTTGGAGGGATATCTCCTGACTTGCAGGCATCCTCTTGAATAATTCCTGAAATTGCTTCAGGTCATCTGAGGATGAGGGTGCTGTGGGGATGATGGCATTGTCCGGAGATGAGAAAGAGTTGTAAGGTGAGGAGGCTTCTGTTGGTTGATCCTCTAAGGCATCATCCCTGTCTTGAGCATCCTTTTTCTTAGCCTCCATAGCGGGAATGCTCGGAGCAGATGGGAGAGATGTTAATGTTCACCTTTCTGGGGTGGGAGGGGCTAAATATTGCCTACTATAATTTGCCCATGGGGTCCATTGCATAGGGTAATATGGAGGTGGATATGCCCATGGTTGCCAATACCACAGTTGACACTGGGTAGAATGTTGAGGCTTTCCATGCTAAGACTGCCATGGAGGTTGCCCATGAGTAGGAAAGGAACGCTGAGCTAAGAACCTGCCCCCCATGCTCTTCTATGTCTTCATCACTGTGTAGGGAAAGAGCAGGTGACAGCAATTGATTGTCTAAAGCCTGGCTTGTGGACTGTTCGGTGCTGAAGAATGGAAAATGCAGTGCTGAGGAGACAGGTATATAACCCTGTCTAAAAACTGTGGCTGTGTAGATTTTGTTGATGTCTGAGCAGTGCTGCAGTCTGTTTTCTTCGGCTCTGTAGATGGCATCGTACCGGGTGTGGTGCACGGTGCAGGTGGTGCAGTGGTACTGGTGGAGGTGGCATCAGAACTGGTGGCATCTTCAGTGCAGAGTCCTGTGTGGTGGGGCTAGATACTACAGAGCAGGGTTTCCCAACCTATGGGTCAGGACCCAAATATGGGTCGCCATTACATTTCACCAAGTGTCTCCCCAGGTGGCTCTGACCCCTCTCCTCCCCCCATTTTTGAATTGACTTGGGTCACCAAGTCTTCCTGAATTGTCAAAATGGGTGCCCATCTGGAAAAGGTTGGGAACCGCTGCTATAGAGGAAGCAAAACATCTCTGTTCTGACTCGGTGCTCAGAGTGGCCCATGCTGGCACGGTGCTACATTGTAGGGCCAGCACTGTGGGTAGTGATTTGGTAGGTGAAACTCTCTTTTCCTGAGAGTCCCTGGCTGGAGGGATACTAGCCTCCTTCCTAGGAACTTTGGAAGCTGTGGATTTGTCTTTGGAAGAGGTTGGTGGTGCCCCTTGTCAATAGGGTGACTTGAGAGATTTTTCCAGAAGGACCGTTTTCAGGCAGAGCTACCTATTACATCTGGCCCTGGATGTGAAATTAGTGCAATGAGGGTACAGTGTACACAAGAGGATACAGGCATAGATTCATGATAAGTGTTGCATTTCTTGACACCTGGAGATCCTGGCATGGTAATGGCGGGATTTCCCTTGTGTTCTTCAATGTCTTTCATTTCTTCTTTTCTATTTTTTTAAGTGGCAGTGAACGTATCAAGGGAGAAGAAGAATTACAACAAAAACTAACTGGGATAGCCAAGCTGTGAAAACTTGAGGGAAGAGAAAAACTTTTTAAAAAACAATAAAAAAACCAAGGGAGATAATGACAACTACAATAACTACTAACTAAAACTGTTATCTTCACTTTCTAACAGAGTGAAAAGATAAGTGCTGTGAAGCTCCATCTGCAACCAGGGACAGTAGAGAAGGATTTGAGGAGGGCCGGGCCACGCATGTTATCTATTAAGGTGTGAATGCCGCAGGACACCCACAATGGGAGCACAGCCCAGACAACCATCGCTAAAAAATCTCTGATCTCTGGTGCCAGGACAATCCAACACCTACAGTGGAGACCCACAGGGACAACACTCGAAGAAGAATAAAAAGTTCTGGCTGCTTGCTACTGCAGTCTAGTACAGAATATAACCATGGTGAAGCTTCCCAGGCCCGGCCCCATCCTCTGCCCAGCCCAGGCCCCAGCCCCTTCCCATTGTCTCCCGCTTCTCTTCCCTGCTCATCCTGTGTCCCTGCTCACTGCATGCTTATACCCTTCCAGCCAAATCCCTGAACCAAAGCAAATTATTTTTGAAAAACCCTCCACTTTTCTGCAATTTCTTTCTAAAAAAATTAAGCATGTTTTATATGATGTGCCAGATATGCAGAAGGTACCTAATTAACAGCACTAAATTTGGGAATAAGAAATTTCAGTCAGAGGTTTATTAGATACCCTTATAGCTGACATGCAGACAGCTTGCAAATGCCCCAAACTCCTCTTATTGATCCTGGGGAACACAGAATGGCAAGCATCAGTTAAAGCTAATTGAGAAATCTCTGTCCTTTCTTCACACAATCAAACAAGGTGTCAAGCCTCACTCTGAGCTGGCATTTTCCCCAAAACAGAAAGAAGATGACTAGAATCAGACTGCAAAAGTTGCCACCTCATTTTCATTTCTTCACACAAACAAGTGAGGGCTTCTTACGTTGATTGTTTCAACATCAGTAAGCACCTCAAACGAATAAAAATTGCCAAGGGACATGCCAGTAAAATACAGGCTGGCTGCTGCTTTAACCCATTCATCTCACAGAACCAAGAACGTAAAATGTCCCACTGAAGCAGCATGATGGTGCCAGCTTTATGCATCAGCCTAGCAAACCCAGTATCCCCGAGGATGAAGGAACCAAATCCCCAGCCCTGTTCTCACCAGGCAAACGTAATCTCCCAACCACTGAAAAGAGTTGACTTCACTCTTCCTTGCCACCACGTCCCTCCTCCCTCTATCCCCCATTTCTTCCCTCCACAGCCCTCTCTCTCTCCAGGCTCTCACTGCTCAAGATCACTGCCCTCCCTACTCAAGAGCTCCCCCTACCCTGACTATCACAGAATCTGAACAAGTTAAAAAAACGCCCTGGTTCAACCCCCCATCTGCCACTACAGCTAAATCATGGCCTCCACTCCTAGCCTTCCACAGCAGGAGGGGGAGCTGCCACCAGCCCTTCTTGCAGGCAGATGAGTGCTGAACCAAAGGGCCTGCCCCAGGATCGGGGCTGTGGACAGGATGCTGTGGCCAGATGGGGGCTGTGTCCCGTTTGGACAGGGTGTCTGGCCAGGGGAAGGGGCCAGGAGCAGGGTAGGGTGTCTGTCCAGGAGGAAGGGGGCAGGAGCAGACTGGGGGTAAGATGTCTGGCCAGAGTGGAGAGTGCAGGACGAGGTGGGGACAAGGTGTCTGTCTAGGAGGGAGGGTGTAGGAGCAGGCTGGGGGGCAGGGTTTCTGGACATGGGGCAAGAGCAGGTGAGGGGCAGGATGTCAGGCCAGCTCAGGAGAGGAGGGAGCCGATGCCTGGAGAATGCATGTGGATTGCTAGTGCCAGGCGGCAGCTGCATTGGGCAGCCAAGGGGGAAGGGGGTTGCTGCTGCGGTGGGGGGGGGGGATCTCCCTTCTCTATGTGGTGCTCCATCCCTAGCCTGCAGCAAGCAGGTCTGCAAGACAGGGCTGGCCCCCTCTAGGAGCGGTGAATGCAGGGACACTTTGGGCCATGGAGACTCCTCTCAGGAGAGAACTTTCCCCCTTTGGCCCCCGCCGGCTGGTGCTGTGATCTCCACCCACATGTAGGGGCTGCTCATTATCCTTTCTCTCCAAGCCTGCCCTCCGCCCGGCACTGCAGCCAGGCCCAGCAAAGAGCAGTGGGGAGTGTGGGGGGCAGAGCAGCACTTCAAGCAGCACATGAGGAGAAAAGCCAAGAGTCTTGGTGCATGTGGCTGGGCTGGCTGGGAAGCTCTCGCCGGGGCCCAACTTAATTTCAGAGGCAAACTTTGTAGCACCCCACACACACACACACACACACACACTCCTCTGGGACAGCCGGAGCCTCTTGGCGCCTCACCTCCCCAGTGTGTGTGCTTCCCCACAAATCGCGTCCCACACAGAGCCTCAGGGCTGTCTCCTCCCCTGCCCCACCACAGGAAGCCAAGCTCTGGGAAGGGGTGTGACCGCACAGCTTCCACCCCCAGCACCAGGGAAGTGGAAGGGGAGAGGCTGCATGGCTCACAGCTCCCCTGGCACCCCCAACCAAAGGCAAGGGGAGGGGAGAGGCTGCGCAGCTGAGAGTGGAGAGAGGGGCGGCAGGACACAGAGTGACATATGACATCACCCTGTCCTCCCACAGGAAAAGTTTTTTTATATAGAGAGAGATAACAACTCTCTGACTAGCAAAGGACAAGAAGTCATATGGCCCCACACTGAGGCTGCAGAGAGAAAATAATCATGCTACTAGATGGCAGAGGTCTCTAAAGAGAAGTTTACAACTGCCCACTAGCTCATTATTCTTAAAAGATAACACATATGGATCTATGAAACTGAAGTTGCATTTTAAAGGCAATGCTTCCTGATAGTTGAAATCCAATGCACCAACCCATATCTGCCCAGTGTTAGACTCTTAAAAACATTCTAGGTACCTAATTAAGTGGCCTGATTTTCAAGATTGCTCAGCATTCCAGGAGTTCCCAATGACTAAAATAAGAGCTGCTGGGCATTCAGCAATTTTGAAAATTAAACCACTTCTAAATCCATATTTATTAGCCTAATGTTAGGCTTCACAATTTTGGCAAATACTTTGGTATCTACATGTCACATTGTGATGGGGCAGCGGAACCCTGCACTGCCGGGGAGCTGCCTGAAAAAGTGGCCCCGCCAGAAAGCCAGAGCCCCACCGGCACGGAGTCCAGAGACGCAGCGGTTGGCACAGCCCGGAGGGCGGCGGGGAGAGCCAGCGACAGCACCGGGATGCAGGAAGCCATACCTGCAGGTACAGGACAGCACGTGGGGGTGGGAGATGCTGGGGATTGGCCAGGGGAAGACGGGTCAACCAGTCAAAAGGGCGCAACAGGCCTGAGTGAGGGGCTGGCATCTGGAGAAGGAGACAAGGGTATGGGCGGACAGGGTAGCCGGTCTGTGGAGAGAATTGCTCCCGATTGAGACGCTGGAGGGGGTGAGGAAGCAACCCAGGGTGGGCAGCTGGAGTTCTGCTTGCGGGCTGACGAGTTGTGGCAGACAACCCCATCAGCCAGGTGGGGGAGGAGTCCACCCCACCTTAGGGCCCTGGTTTGGGACTCGGAGAAAGAGCAGGCCCGGGTCCCCCTCACTCCCCCTTGTGGGCATTGCGGAGAGTGCATATTGTTGGGGAACGACCCCGAGCAGGCATAGGATTCCAAAAAGGGGGAGTACCCCAGGACAGAGAGGGGAGCAGACACCTACACACATGAAACAGTATTAAACACATATAGTAAATTGGCAAGTGGTACCAATGCTGCAGTACTAGCCCAGAGAAGCTATTTCCTGCATACGGGATGTTTTTGCAGTATAACACAGACTAAAACCTTAAAACCTTGGTTGCTTTGCAACTGTGCTCTAGTCTAGTCAATGTATCCTACAAACTTGTGAATAGGCACCCTGCCATCTTAACAGATGGGCTTGATTGTAGACAACCAGGGGTCCACGTATGTGTACCAACTGTGGGTGATAAGGGCAGTATTCCTTGCCAGGAACATCCAAACAGCTGCCCATCCTTAATTTCCATGCTTCATGGATAAGGATATGTGCCTTCACTAACTGAGTTTTAAGCTGGATAAAGTTTCAAAAATTGAGGCTTCTGAAAGTACATACAGAAATATACATTTAAGCAGTACTCCAGATACATTTGTCTTCAGCTAAAACTTCAACAGCAGACTTCTCTCATGACAAACTGAGCACTGTAGTGAGGTTCTAGAAGGATTCCTACATTATTTCAACTAATAAATGACTATCTTTCTTTGTAAATAGACTAGATTATGCAACTCCAGTGCATAATCAAATAAATGCCTAACTAGGTATCATGAGGGTCCCAGACTTCCTACTGTTCTTTAATATCTTGCCGTAGGAATTAGTACAACTAGGCTGTGTCTACATTGGCACCCTTTTCCGGAAAAGGGATGCAGATGAGACAAGTCGGAATTGCAAATGAAGCGGGGATTTAAATTTTCCCCGCTTCATTTGTATAAACATGCTGCTTTTTCCGGCTCGGGGCTTTGACGAAAGCGCCAGTCTAAACGTGGCTCTTGCGGAAAATAAAGCCTTTTCGGAAGATCCCTTATTCCTCTTAAAATCAGGAATAAGGGATCTTCCGAAAAGGCTTTATTTTCCGCAAGAGCCACGTTTGACTGGCGCTTTTTCCACAAAGTCCCGAGCCGAAAAAAGCGCAGTTATGTTCATGCAAATGCTGCGGGGAAAATTTAAATCCCCGGGGCATTTGCAATTCCGACTTGTCTCATTAGCATCCCTTTTCCAGAAAAGGGTGCCAATGTAGACACAGCCCTATTGTTTCTTTATTGACATTACTATAATACGTATCGTGCAGCTATATGATGTGTACTAAAATTATATTACTATATAGAAAAAGTCTTTGTTCATATATATAAAACATTACATTCTTCATATAAAGAAAAATAATTGCTAGTTCAGGTGTATATATATATATTATAAATGGGGGAAAAAGGCAGTTAGAGGTTAGATTAATGCTAACCCTATTTCAAGATACATTATAACACAGATGCTGAGTTTTAATGCTCTTCCCCCATTCTGCTGGGAGGCCCTTCCCATACTCCACACCCTCCCCCAAGGCCCTGTCTTTGCTCTGCCTCTGCCTGCCCCTATTGTGGCCCCCCATTGCCCCACCCTCATTCTACTTCTCCCTACCCCTGTTCCACCTCCTCCCCAAAGCCCCCACTCACCTGCTGCTCTCCGTCTTCCCCCCACACCTCTTCCTGAGTCACCAGCAGCTGACCGTCAGTGGCACCTATGCATTACAAGAAAACTGTACCAATCTTCTCAACACCACAGCCTGAGCATTTGAGCCATAAACACCTTGTTAACACATAAAATGTATAAATTACAATTAGAAACCGAATGGCTAACATTACAGCCATGATGGCACAGGTGAAGTAGCGGGAGAAGAGATGCAAAGAGCTCTGTATCTGCAGTGCACAGAATTTAGAGGTAGGTGTAACTGGATGCAGAGAGCTAGGAAACGGAGAGAGAAGGGAGCAGCAGATACTGACAGTCATGTTAGAGGCTTCAGAGGACTTCTCTGGGAAGGCAGCAATAGAGCCCTGTCCACATGCACACTAGGGGTACATCTACCCTGTGGGGAAAAATCAGATTAAGATAGGCAACTTCAGCTATGTTAATTGCACAGCTGAAGTCGAAGTAGCTTAACTTGGCTTTTGGCACTGTGTACCCTACAGGAAGTCAAAGGAAGAACACTCTCCTTTCTGCTTCCCTTACTCATGAAAGCAGGGCCACTGGCATTGACCGGAGTGCCCCTCTCACTTCGAATGAGCTGTTTTAACTAGACCGCTAATTCAAACCCTGGAAGATCGACAGCAGCAGCTTCAATCTTCCTCTGTAGTGTAGACGGAATACCCTAGCAGAGCTGGCTGGAGGATGTGCTAGCTATGCCTTTCCAATGATATAACAAAGGGTGCCTCTCCCCATCCTCCATACACCATGCCAGAGGCATTATGCTTTCAAAGGCTCCCACACAGCTGCAGAGGCAGTGAATTGCTCCTGTCTTCCCTCCCCCATCCCCTTTTTTTTTCCGTAATGCATTTAGAAATAAAATGAGGACATTTCTGAACTGGCCTAAACCATCTTGCTGAAAATGATAATTTATGGCATTAGCAAAGAACTGTAATCTAACCTCCTTCCTATTTAAGTTCTTGTGTATCTTATATGTTACTGCATCAACCTTGAGGACACTGGAAAAATTAGCATTTTTTTAGAAAATAATCATTCTCACCACATTGTATGTAGAAAGCACCTGACTCTCTGGAACAGTCGATCAGTACTTGGCACAAGACCAGAAGAGAGAGGCAAAGACACCTTTATTCCTTGGCCCAGCACAGTCTCCATCATAAGCTAGGGTACAGAGGGCTGCTCTGGCAGCAGAGGGTCGCTGGGATAGCCAAAATACTCCAGTCATTACCCATTTTCCTGGCCCTGCCTCTGGATCTGGGAAGAATAGGAACTGCCACATCAACTTTACACCATCTAGCCAAGGCAGCCGACTGCCTCCGTTGGCCCCTGGACAGGGTGGGGGAGGAGGGGTGCCATTCTCCCAGAAGCGGCAGAGCCTGGGGGCAGAAGGGGCGGGGTGGGGGAAGCCAGCCCTCCACAACACCCAGAGTGCAGCACCCCCACCCCCTGCCCTCAGAGCTGCACTATTGAAAGAACCCAGGGCTCAAGCCTGTTGCCACAGTTGCAGTCGCAGCAGCAGCTGCCTTGAGCCCTGGGCCCTTTTGAATCCTTGGGCTCTGGGGCAACTGCCCTCTTTGCCCTCACTCACCCCACCCCTATTGGTGGGCCTGCATCTAGCATTCCCTTGTGGAGCAGAAATTCTTTGGGGGCTGGAGCTACTGGCTCTACAGACACTATGTGCTGCCAGATTGGTGTGAAGCAGTTGGCACAGGGCTAATTGTATAATAATATGCTCCATACACTTTAAAAAATGGATCCATAAGGTAAGCAAGCAATAACATGTGTTTGAGAATTTTTTTGAAGCATGTAAAACTCATGAGTCATTTTAGATCACCAAAGTTTGGTTTAAAGAACATGTTGTATTATTGTCCAGATGTTATCAATACATTAATATCCTGCCTTCTGGCTTCTCAATGTATATTTGATACTTGTACTATTATATTATAAACTTGCCTCAGCAAATAAAAAAGTGATATAATTAATACACTCTATATTTACTGTGCTGTTTTTAAATGAGGGAACATATACACTTAAATTTATTGTATTTTAAAACATTTTTCCGACCCAGTTCTGCAGATGGGTCCCTATTTTCACAGGATTGAGCCTGCTGATTGTTATACTGCATTCAAAGCCCTGGTTTACACTGGGACTTTATTTTGAAATAAGCCCCCTAACTTCGAATTTATAAGAGGAGCATCCACACTACTAAGCCCGTTATTTCAAAATAACGAGCCGCTTTATTTGAAATCTGTACTCCTGCTTTTCATCAGGAATAACACTAATTCCAAAATAGTTATTTCAAAATAGCAGTAGTGTGGATGTGCCCATGCCATTATTTCAAAATAATTGGCCTCCAGAAGCCTCTCACAGTTGCAGCTCTGACCGGTCTAGCCACTCCTGGCATCTCCACTGCTCCCCTCCTCCTGCAGAGCTTAAAAGTCCTGGCAAGAGAAGGGCTTCTTACAAGCTTTGCAAGGCCTATACGACAGACCAGGACCTGAGGCTGAGATGAGTGACCCCAGTGTTCCCTCAGACCTTCTCATGGCTGCCAGAACTCCTCCTGCTCCCATGGCAGCCACTGCCCAGGGACACAGGAGAGCTCTGGCTTGGACTGGTGCGGAGATCCTGGACCTCATCAAGGTGCGGGGGGAAGAGGCCAACCTCGAGGATCTCCACACCAGGAAAAGGAATGCAGATGACTATGGCTGGATTGCCACCAGCCTGGCTGAGAAAGGGCACCACAGGACCCTCGACCAGTACCAGATGAAAATTAAAGAGCTGTGGCAGGCCAACCACAAGGCCAGGGAGCAGAGTGGACGCTCTGGGGCAGTACCACACACCTGCTGCTACTATGAGCAAATTGATGCCATCCTGGGAGGAGGGCTGGTCACCTCCCCTGCCATTGTCATGGAGTCCAGCCAGGACATGCCCAGCATCAGCCTGCAGGAGGGGGTGTGTGGCGGAGGAGGATGACGACAACGATGAGGAGGAGAAGGAGGTCAGCCAGGTGACCATGCCTGCCAGCCAGAAGCTGCTTCTCACTTTGGAGCCAGTCCCCCACTCCCAGGATGTCTCCCAGGGTTCTGACAAACCCAGGGAGGGCACTTCAGGTGAGTTCTCTAACTTTCCTTAACTACAAGCGGAGACAAGCAACAGGCTATGAGGGGTTACATGCTCCTCTCTTGGAATACTCAGCTTCAGGGTCACATAATAGCCTGTGCACATGGGCGCACATGGAGCACCAATCTGGAGCACTTAGCTCCATGCCGCTCTCATACAGGAACCCCTCGGTCCTTCTCACAAGATTCCTGGAGAGGCCTGCCTTACTCTGGCCTCCGTGGTGGGACATCTTCCCATGACAAATCACCACTAAGTAGTCTGGGGTCATGGAACCACACAGTAGTGCCGCACATGGCACAGGCTCATGCCCGTACTCAGCATCAGTTCCCAGTCAAGCACGGCAACACAGAGAGGACTGATCTTATGCATGGGAACCTGCTTGTGGGAGGAAGATGAGGAGAACCCATTAGCACTCTGTCTGCCACTCATGCACACCTCCCCTAAAACTCCCTCCCCCTCCAGCAGACAGGGACAGAAGTTCTCTCTCTGCGGGACACCACCAGTGCTGGACCCATTATCTGTGGAACACAGAAGGAAGCCATGTCATCCTGGCCCCCCCTCCCACGTGCAGGCTCCTAGCCTGGCCAGCAACTTCCCATGCCTGCTTGTCCCTGGGCCACAGGTGTAGCAATGCTCCCCTGGGATGTCTGCAGAGGCATAGCGAAGGGGGAACAGAGGGGGGCAGTTGCCCCCGGTCACCACGCTAGGGGGGGCACCGGGCTGGGCTGTGGGCGGGAAGGTGTGGGGTGCTGGGCTCAGCTGAGCTGCAGGAGGAGGGAGGTGCCAGGAAGCCGGGGCTGGACTCAAGGGGAGGGAAGGGGCAGGAAATCAGTGCTGGGCTCAGCAGGTTTGCATGGTTTGGGGGGAGGTGCAGGGAAACAGAGCTCAGCTGGGTTGCAAGAGTGAAGAGGTGTGGGGTGTTGGGCTGGGCTGGGCTGCGGGGTGGGGGAAGAAGGTGCAGAGCTCAGCTTGGCTGCAGGAGGAGGGAGGAGCCAGGCACCCGGAGCTAGACTCAAGGGGAGAGAGGGAGGGGCAGGAAATCAGCACTGGGCTCAGCAGTTCTGCGGGGCTTGGGGGGATGTGCAGGGAAATGGGGCTCAGCTGTGCTGTGGGGGAGGCATGCAGGGAACCAGTGCGGGGCTCAACTGGGCTGAGGTGATGGGGGAAGGCATAGGGAGCAGACGGGCAGCTCAGCTGGGCTGCGAGGGGCTGCAGGGAACTGGTGCTGCACTCCCTTGGATTGTGGGGGATGGTTTTGGGAGACACACAGGGAACCAGTGGGGGTGGGCAGCTCAGTTGGGTTGCAGGGGATGGAGGTGCAAAGAAGCCTAATGGGGAGGGGGTGGCACCAGGAGCCCTGAAATGACCTCCCCTGGTCCAAAAAAATTCCACATCTGGGGACCAGTCAGGTCCAGAGGGTGCCAGACCTGGGAGGTCCAACTCCTACCCAAGTCCCCTTTTTGCACCCTCCCTCCTAGCCAGACACCCTACCCCCAATCTGCTCCTGCTTGCTCCACCTGGCCAGCTACCCTACATCCAGCCTGCTTCTGCACCCTACCTCCCACCAGACCTTGCCCCTTCCGCCCCGCACCTCCCTCCCAGATCCTGCACTCCCATCCCTGTCCTGCTCATTGGCAGCTCTCACACACACACTGAACCCCTTATTTTTGACCCCACTTTAGAACCTAAGGGGTCCGTAAAATTCCTCAGAAAAGCAAATTTAGCCTATGGAAAGCCCTGAACCTCAGTCCTCCCTGTCCCTTCCCCTCACCCCTTGGGGCTGGAATGCCAGAGGAGTGAGGTGTCTCCGTTGGGGGCCACCTAAGTGAGGGTGGGGGGTTTTAGGAGGAGTTTTTTTGTTTCTCACTTGTGTGGTCCCCATCTGATTTTTCTGTGGATAAGTGGCCCCTGATCCAAAAAAGGTTGCCTACCCCTGCCATAAGTAAAGAAAACATTGAAATCTTTTGTATTGGACATAAATTAATATTTTACTTTATTTAAAATGAAGTTTGATAAACTAACATGAGAAAGTTAAAACACTTAATCTGTTTAATAATTGAAATTAAACCATTCTCCCCAGCTGCAGCACTAGCAAAATGGCTTGGGCATAATTGTGTAATTAAAGGTGGGTTTCCATTAGCAACTGACCATCTGCGGAAAGGTTTACATTGAGACATGTGGTCCATGGGCCAGAAAGCTTGAGAACCACTACAATAGAGGCACCCCTGGCCTCTCCCCCCAAGAGACCGTTGCAGGCTCCCTGCTGCTCCACAAGAGCCCAGAGAGAGATCAGGTCTGTTACCATGGTGGTGAAATCACCATGTTGCTCCAGTGTGGATGATGGACAGACTCTTTGTGAGTCTTCGTCATCTAAGCAGTCGATTTAAACAGCATGGTAAGATGCCACGTGAAAACACTTGGTGCGTTCACAGAGAGGCAGGATGTTTTTCTCAGTACCTTTACAGATGCCCAGCCCCATTGACCTCCATGGGCAATGTACCTCGTAAGGAGTGATGGGGATACGATGAAGTTGTTTAAACAAATATGTTGCAATGGTAGAAAAAATTTTGTGTTTGAAAACTGTAGGTACTGGGGGTACTTATAAATTTTTTTAAAGGGGTACTTTATAAAAAAAAAGGTTGAGAAACACTGCTCTAAACCATTCCTTTTGGCCTCCCTGTTTCCTTTCTCCTTTGACAAGTTGGGAAGGAAGCAGTTTTGGTAAAAATATATCAGACATGTGCACACAGTGCCTGCTCTACCTCAGCTGGTGCTGGATAATCAGAGCCTCAATTCTAAAGGAGTTGGCATTACTGAGGTGAGCAATCCTCCCACGTTTTGTTGTGGATTTTCCAAAGAAAATGCTGGTGTTTTCTATAGGTCACCCACATCTTCCAGTCATAGCAGAGACTTGGGATTAAACATGGCTTTCTCAACTAAATGTCTTATACATGTTTGGACGTTGTGATTGTGAATATCTGGCGAGGCAGTCTGCCAAGGGCAAGGCTGGCCTTGGATCTTGATATCTATGGCTTCAGTTGACTGGCTTGTGTGAAATTTGGAAGAGCAGCTCAGAGAGACCTCTCTCCTTTACTTAAGGATAGAATCTCATGGCAGCCTAAAGGAAAAAGTCCTCATGGCAGACAGAAAGCCACGCTTGCCGGGTATCCTCAGCCTTAGGCTACTTATTGCTTCAAGTGCCTTCAAGAAAGTGAGGGTGAGTCTCATGTTGTGTGTCAGTTTTATTGAAAAGTTTTTTTCTGAGTGTTATTTTAACAGGTAAGTTAATCTCTTACATTCAATGATGTCGCAAAGGAGGTGTGTGGGGGGGTAATTGCCCTTCTGCTCCCCCATCATACCTCTGCTCACCTGCTCCCCTCTGCCCAGCACCGCCTGTTGAAGCCTCCTCCCTGCCTCTGCACCCCCAGCCCAACCATCCTCCCTCTTCAACAGTGAGATAGTGCCCGCCCCAAACTGTAGGGGGTTGGGGAAGATGCGGTACAAGCTCCCCCCCTCCTCCCAGGGTTGGGCTCAGCTTTGGGGCCCTGTCACGTGGTTTGGAGCCCTGTCACGTGGTGCGGGGAGGGGGGCGCAAATTTTGCTTTTGCCCCCGGGCGAATAACACCCTCGCTACACCTCTGGATGTCTGTGCCCCTGCTGGAGAGTACCCACTGTCTAGGCAACATATGGCCTTGTTTGAAGAATATCGCCATCATCTGAACCGAGACCTAAGACCGAGACCGCCTAAGACCACCTGGCATGCCAGCATAATGCCTTGTTCTCCAGCCTCACCTTCGTGATGCAGCGCATGGTGTTGTGCATGAAGCAGGCCACCAGTCACCTCCCTGCCCCACCATGGCTTCCTCTCCAAGGCTCCCCAGGGACTGCCAGCGCCTCAGAACCCTGGGAACCTCTAGGGCAGCCAAAGTCTCCAGACCACCTGGAGACAGGCGCCACTCCCAGCCCAACCCTGAGTTCCCCTTCCTCATTCCTGGTTCTTTTCCCAGTCCTTCCCTGTTGATTGTCCCCCCAATAAAGAGTTCTGTTCTTTTCAAAGACTATGTCTTTATTGTTTGCTCTGCAGGGGAGGGGAGAAGGTGGAAAGGGAGGGCAGAGGAAGGGAGGTGTGTGGAATGAAAGGCACATACAGGGAATGCAAGAGAGGCACAGGGGAGAGTCTCACTTCTGGCCTTGGACAAAACTGTCCTTCAAGGCCTCTCTGATGAGCACAACCCCTTGCTATGATCTTCATATGATACTGGTGTCTGGCTGCTCAAATTTCTTTGCCAGACGTTCAACCTCAGCCTCGCACCCTGACAAGAAAGTCTCCTCCTTGCTCTCACACAGGTTGTGGAGCACACAACATGCCACCACAACGAAGGGGATGTTGTGCTCGCTGAGGTCCAGAAGGGTGAGGAAACTCCTTATCCTCGCCTTTAATTGACTGAACATACATTCCATGACCATGTGGCACTTGCTCAGCCTGGCATTGAACTGCTTCTTGTTGGGGTCCAGGTTGCCTGTGTAGAGCTTCATGAGCCAGGGAAATAAAGGGTAGGCTGAGTCGCCCAGGATTACAATGGGCATGTCCACCTCCCTGACTCTGATGGTGCAGTTGGGGGAAAAAGTGCCAGAGTGCATCTTTTGGAAGAGGCAGGAGTTACGGAAGATGCAGACATTATGCACCTTCCCTGACCATCCAATGTTGATGTGGGTGAAGCATCCCTTGTGATCCACATGGGCCTGAAGCACCATAGAGAAGTACCCCTTCCTGTTGATAAAGTCTAAGGAGTTGTGGTTGGGGGTCAGTAAGGGGATGTAAGTGGCATCTCTGGCCCGCTGCAGTTGGGGAAGCCCCTGGCGGCAAAGCCATCAATGACAGTGTTCACATTTCCCAGACACTGTTCTTTTCTAAGCATCATTAATGCTCTGAATTAAAGGGGTAGGCAAGATGGCAAGTATAAAAATAAAATGGAGCTACAAACATTCAGTTTAGTAGAAAAGCAATTCTGTGCACGCTCTATAGAGTTGTGCTTTGGTGAAAGACTCTAAAAGTTTGCAAATCATTTCTGCCATTGCCTATGGGATTTTTGAAAATGAGGCAGGTCTTTCTCTCAGTGCATATTTTTGAACATACAGTGCTCATATATTAAACTTCCCTCTTTCCTGTTCAAACTTTTGAGGATGGCTCTAAATTTATTTTCACTAAGGCCTAGATCCACAATGGTATTAAGGTTCCTTGGGGATCTGGCCCTAACATTCCTTATTCTGAAAAAAGGACAAGCAAATCTCTGCTTTTTTTAGCCCCAGTTCAACAAAGCATTCTTCTGAGCAAGTGAGTAGTCCAATTTGCCTTCAAACTGGAACACGTACTTCGTGCTTTGCTTGCTTTAGGGCCTGAAAGGACCATGTTCTGTAGCCGTTCCATTAGCTCAATCATACTGCCATTCAAGTCAAGGGAATTTGCCATTTCCACTTTAATGGAAATAGAATCAGGCTTTGTGCCAGAATTTCTAGCACACACCAGTCCATTTGCATTTCTCAGGTATTATAAAAGGGTTGGATTTTTGCTATAAATGTCTAGCCCAGAATTCCCCGAGAGGAGGAAAACTTCCTAGTAATGTAAAACCAGCTCCTACACTCATCAATCCCTACTTCTGGCATAGGAGACGTGCCAGAAGCAACGTGGAGTATCCATGGAGCACAAATCCATGTTGCTCCATTGATACTCCACTAACAGAAGTTAGAAGTACCAGTAGGCTCCTTTGTTTGCAACAACAAAACAGAGTGCATCCATTTGGTATATAAAATCATGAGTGGTGTGGAGAGGGCCGATAAAGAAAAGTTATTTATTAGTTCCCCTAAATAGAAGAACTAGAGGACACCAAATGAAATTAATGGGTAGCAGGTTCAAAACTAATAAAAGAAAGTTCTTCTTCACACAGCGTGTAGTCAGCATGTGGAACTCCTTGCCAGAGGAGGCTGTGAAGGCTAGGACTATAATAGAGTTTAAAGAGAAGCTAGATAATTTCATGGAGGTTAGGTCCATAAAAGGCTATTAGCCAGGGGATAAAATGGTGTTCTTGGCCTCTGTTTGTCAGAGGCTGGAGAGGGATGGCAGGAGACAAATCGCTTGATCATTGTCTTCGGTCCACCCCTCTCTGGGGCACCTGGTGCTGGCCACTGTCGGCAGACAGGATACTGGGCTAGATGGACCTTTGGTCTGACCCAGTACGGCCATTCTTATGTTCTTATGATTAGTCCTGAAAACTAGAACTGAAAGAAAATCCCATTTCTGTTTTTCTTTGTGAAGCTGGGAATTTTTTTCCACATTTTTTTGCTTCATACATTGTTTTAAAAACCAAAGAGAGACGTGTGCACATGCACAAGAAAACAAAAATCTCCAAAAAGAAAAGGAAGTGGTTAATATCACACAGAATTGTAAAGGATAAAAGGAAAATACAGATACAAGGAAAATACACATACACACACACTTTTCTTAACTCAAATAAGCTACAAAAAGTGCTAAGGAATTTTAATCTATTTACTGTCCAGAGACTGCATGTTCCCTTTATTCAATATCAGCTGTGAAAGCAGATGTTTACCTGTCTGCTCAGCTGGAGGGAAAGCCCTTGGCAAAAGCCATTACCTTAGAGAAGAGAAAAGGCGGAAAATTAAACCAGAATAATAAGAGTGGAGGAGCCAAGACTATATATGTGTGTGAGCTTTTATTTGCAGCATTTGCATGGGAAAAAATCTCATACATTTATATTAATAAAAAGTGGGAAAACTGAATAATGGCAGCAATTTCCACTTGATAACAAATTTCCTGTTTCAGTGTTTTATTGTCTCCAGTTGCAGTTTCCCTGGCAAGACAGTCTGCATATTAATTAAGAAAATGAAAGTAATTTTTCTATTTTCAAAACTGATGGAGTGGGATAATATTTTACAGTGATGAAACTTTAAATAACATGCTAAGTGTATCAAAACTGGTGAGGCAGCAGATGTTCAGCAGTAGGCTCGCCTGTGAAGTAAAACAGGCATCTCATTATAAAACTAGGAAGAATATAATTAATTCCAAAATGGTGTAAAATTTAATAAGGAAAGCTTATAAGCAGACTGGTATAACTAATATTCTGCAGATTATGTTTGATAGTTCCTTTGATGTAGAAGAACTACAGAGTCACATTGGAGAGGAAGGAACATGACTGTGATTCAGATTTCCAGTTCGGGGCAAATTCAATTGTCATAATTAACAAATGTTATAACTTTCTAATGTTAATTCTTAGCAAAATGTAAAGTGGTTGCAGAGTTTGGGTCATGTTCCTGACCTTAGTTTTTTTTTAAATCCCAATTCTGCAAGTGCTGCAAGCCCTCAATTCCCATTAAGGACAAGATTTATAAATTCCCTGTGTAGCCACAACAGGGAGTAAAGGGGCTTTGTGGGTATTACTCTTGTAGATGCTTTACAGCTGGTGGGAAAAAGTAGGCTCCACAGGGCATTACTTCTCACCCTGTGCACCTGCATAGGGAAGAGATGGCATGGACTGGGAAATGGGCAGAGCCCTGGCTGCTTCATGATATATACTGACCAGGATATTTCACTGGAGAATGAAGAAGAGTAATCTCTGCCTGGCAAAGGGCTGGGGCAGATTTATTCACTTTGCAGGAACATGGGAACCAGGAATGAACCACAATTCTTGCTCCTGGGGTATGCACTTTCTCACATACAGGCTGAAATGTAAAAGGTATCATTCTTGCAGTAAAACATCAGGCCCAGAGTGTACTAGTTCTCCTTCAGTTATTTGCAGCCAGTGTACCCTATAGGCAGGGCTGGATTATGAAAGGGGTTTTAGGGGCTCCAGCCCCCAAATCCCTGCATGCTGCATTTCAGGCCAGCTCTGCCTGGTGGGGAGTGGATAGGTGGCTCTGTACGTTACCATTCCCCTCCCCTCCTGGGTTAGAGACACATGCATTGCTTACAGGCTTTTCCCTGCTGTTCCCATTGGTCAGGAATCATAGCCAATGGGAGCAGCGGGGGCAGCACCTGCAAACACAGGGCTGCACAGAACAACCTGTTCCTCCCACACATACCAAATGGGAGCTGCATCAGGGAATCTCCCCAATCCCCTGCTGTTACCATTTTTGCCCATTACTTTGTGTTATGCTAATTTATTAGGGTTACCCTTCTAGGCGTGGGGGGAGTTGATAATTCTATCAATGTTCTACTTGTGTTCTCATACATAGCTCCACTTCTCCCTCCTGCCAATTCCCTCCCAATAGAGCGATCCTGCAGGATCTAGGTTCCCTGCAGGATCAGTTTAATACACATGCGCACACATTAACAGAGCATATCTGAAAGGATCGGTTAATCTGCACCCACAAACTAACCCCTTATATGTCCCTGGACTCAGTAGGCTGGGTTGGACAGCTCTGCCAAACTGTGACTCTCATATGTGTCCTTGTGATCCACAAGGGTGGTGGTAGCTGGGAGTCCAGAAGGTTAGAGACAGGTAGAGCCCCCAGCATGTTCAGTCAGTATAAGATGAAGTCCTAATGAAACTGATGCAGAATTTAGATACAGGCATCCAAACAGTTTACTTGAGCATGGGTAGGGACTTTTGCAGAAAAAGAACAATGGTTCAAGGAGAACACTAGATTTGTTTATGGATAAACTGATGATTTAACGGAGTATACCAAAGCCGTTTCATTAGACAATAAGAACTGCTTATTCCTGGCTAAGGGTGATGTTCCTATATGAGAGCTCATAATGCAATTTGGCAGCTTCCATATTTTGGAAACCAACAGAGCTGGGGTGGGGAAACCTAAGGCCCTGGGGTTGGCTTGCCTGAATCTAGTCCCTGAGGCTCAGTGCCCCACCCCTCATTGAGGAGCCTGCAATGGTGCTCCACTCCTTCCCCTCCCCCCAGGCTGGGTGTGTGTAGGCATGGGATCATTAGCATATGGATCATACAGTTCCCATCAGGAAATGCTTTTGGGGTCCTGCAGTGCAGTTTCTGCCTTGGACTTTCTGTTCTTCATTCTCTATACTAATGGAGATGCCTTCCTGTCCTATCTTTGATGCAAATGAGGCTAAAGGAGTTCCTGAAGGTGTTTAGGTGTGTCTTCTCCTGTCTTTTAATTGCTTTCTATAAGTCCTTCTGTGACGACGCGTTGGGGTCCCCTGACTCCTGCACCCCCGTAATAGCACGAACAGACTCCACCAGCCCGTAGAATGGAGGGAGTTTATTGCTTCTCCAGGATACAGCACAGCACAGATGTCATCTGGTTACAGGGCAGGTCTAGGATGCCTCAGCCCCCCCTTGAGATGGGGGAGACTGGGCCCCTAAATCCCAGCCCCTGGCTTAGGCTGGTTCCTCCATGATCCCAGACAGAAACTAAACTAACTCTCTTCCAGCCCTGCCCCCCAGCCCGGGCAGCATTCCACCTTCGTTTCTCTCCCTGGGGGGTAGCTGGTCAGACAGGTTGAGAGACCCTCTTAGCATAATGACTCATCCTTCTGGGCTGTGGTACCGATGGCAGCCATTGGGGATTACCACAGAGCCAGCATAGGAACTAGCCAGATACCCCCACTACGTCACACCTTCTTCTGATCCGTTTTGGTTCAAGCAGAGGCTGGCAGGGGAGGTCTTTTATGAATCAGACAGGCTAGATACTATGCCCTGGTTCACCAGCTGGTAGGCAACATTTTCCCCTCCTGCACCCTATCTCCCTCCCAGACCCTGCATTCTCACCCCCAGCCCACTTCTGCACCTTCCCTTCTTCCCAGACCCAACACCCCTTCTCACAGCCCACTCCAGCACCCAACCTCCCCCCCCCAGGCCCTAAACCCACACCCCACTCCTGTACATCCCTTCCAAACTTCACCCCCCCCACCCTGCTTTTGCACTTTACCTCCCACCCAGAACTCACTCCCTCACCCCCAGCCCACTCCATGGCAGCTTCCTCTAGCCCACTGAACCCCTCATTTTGGCCCCACCCCAGAGAATAGAGGGGCCCAATAAAATCTACTAATCTCAGGCCTCCAGAAGAGTTGATCTGGCCCTGCCTATATGTGTAAGTATTTGCTAGAGAAGGCATAGATAAGGCTTGTATGACAATAGCTTAGCTAAACTAATCAAGGGGTAAGACTCAAAGAGCATTAGCCTAAGCAAATGATCAGGAATAACCATACATCATGTTATAACAAGACAGAATGCTATAATCGACAAGTATGACGAAAGACTAAACTGCTGACTTGTAGCTACAAGATGCCAGCCAGTTTATATCAGCTTGAGATATTTCAAGCTAGGAACATCAGCAGATGTCCACCCACAAAAATGCCAGGGTAAACTAATGGACATGTATGCATATGACAGAAAAGGAACCCCAATATTGTTAAGGTAAGGAAATACAAATAAGGGAAAGGGGATGAAACCCCATCTAAATTTGCATTAAGAATAGTGAACATCTGTGTAATACATTATAAAACTGTATCCCAGTCTCTGTGCCTTAAGGACATGCCAAAATGATAGCCACTGGTGATGAGGAAGAGAATGATGACTATCAGTGCAGGTTCTGCAAGGGATAGTGAGACTGTATGGATGTTCATTTTATATTATTTCTACTTATTTGCTGTCTTGGTGCATTTCTGATTTTTTTAACAAAAATATTAAAAGGACAGAATGCCTTGCCTATATATAACTTTCTCTGTGCACTCTAGCATCCTTGTAATAGCTTTTAATATTTTGTGTCTGTTCATGAGGCAGGACCCCGCCAAACTACAGAATTCCAGCTGGGAACTAATAATCAGCAGCAGAAGCAACATCAGAAAAGGCACATTAGTGAATGAACTCTCCATCACTGTATTTTATCTGCTACTGCTTCTGTAAATCCAAAGCCTACAAATGAAGATAATGCATTTATTTTGGCAATACACGTGAGAAGTCATGTCATCATGAAATAATAATATTCTGTCAGATGAATAACATGAGCTATTTGCCACCTGTATATGGACCTTATTCTGAGGGGGACTGAGGATCTGCAATTCACATTGTAATCAAACTCATACTGGTATTATTTATACCAGTATAAAGCTGGAGTGGAGAATCAGCCCGTTTATCTATAAACTGGCAGTATCTTTCTCCTGCTGGCAGGCAGATTAGACACTGATTTAGATATTTTGGGGCTGTGTCTTCAATGGAGCTACAACAATTTATACTAGGGATGTAATAGTGTAGCCAGTTAAACAATTAACTGATAAGCAACTGCTTATCAGTTAATGCTATCTGCTACACGCTATCTCCCCCTCCCACTTCGGCTCTGTATTCAAAGTATTTTGGGAGCTGGTGGGCAGGCATGCTGGCTCAGTCCTGGCTCTGCAGTGTGGGTAGCTGCCGGGACCTGGCACAAGCGGGGACTGAGGCAGTGTGCCTGCACGCCAGCTCTCAAGCTCTTTTAAATGCAGAGCCGCTTATCGGTTAATCATGTATCTGACAAAATTGTCGGTTACACGATTACTGAAATACTAACATCCCTAATTTACACCAGCTCAGGTTCTACCCTATGATCTTTTCTTGCTGGTGTAAACAGCCTTATCATGGCACTTTAACATGTCCATTTGACTCATCCACAATCAGATATCACCATTCTCCACTTTAACATAAAACAAATATTCATCAGGGAGTGGACACTAATACCAGAAGACACTTAAAATAAAAACAGGGAATAAGGAATGTTCAATTAAAAGTCACTGCCAGAAACCAAGACATGGATGGCCTACTAGTCAGGGGAATAGCAGTCAGGCTGGAACTGGAACAAGAGATCAGAGCTGGAATCAAGAGTCAAGAGCAGGGTAGGAACAAGGCAAACATAGAGCTGGGACCTAGGTTGGAGCAAGAGGAGTGGGGGGACAGGAGTAGAACAAGACTGGAAATAAGACTAGAGCTGCCCAAGATGGGTGGAGTCTGTCACTGCAGCTCAGAGTTCCAAACCATAAAGTGACATTGGGCAGACTGAACTGCTGTGTCACCTGTGAGGCTTATATACCCGCACTGAGAGGTACATGACCAGCTCCTGGTTTGTGGATTGACTGGAGCCACCACATGTAGCTGAACAGGCTTCAGTTCAGGGATGACTCATCACCTCACAGCCAGTGGGCCAGATCATTCCTTTCTATGATGGTGTTAAACCGGCAGGGGGAGGAAATCTCAGTAAGAATCCCCTTCTGCTGAATTCTCCACATAGTCTCTTTGGGGAGATGAGATCTGTTGCCACTGACTGGCTTTGGCCTCTGGATGTCTTCTCCTCAGTTTCCTGGCAGCAGACAGTCTACTCTTATTTCTGCCTTTGTCAGTCTCTACCTTCTGACCATCTGCAGACCCCACATGCCACAGAAAGGACTCCATAGCTATGTGGGAGCAGGGGATGGAATGATGCCATGGAGGCAAACTTTGCTTAGAAAATAGGTATCTGAGCATGGAATGCCTCTTTTATGAGTGGATTTACGGCATGACAAGAGGCAGTATTTCTATTTGTCTGTTTACCTATTTCCAAGGCTATTTCTTAGAGCCTGATTTTGACATCTTATTTGGGTTGTATTATATATCAGGAATCTGACATTTTATGTTTTGAGTAACTGAGAAATACAGATACCAGTGATCTTTTTTTAAATGTTTATTTTAAAATTATTTTAGCAAATAAAATATATACCTAGTAGGGGTTTACAGAGATGCATATATGAATTTGACCAGCTAAGACTAAAGCATAGTGCAACGTTGCTGGTATCCTATATTACAAATGTTTATTGGCATAGTGATGTCACAGCTACGTCTAGACTACATCCCTCTGTCGGCAGAGGGATGTAAATGAAGCACTTCGAAAGTGCAAATGAAGCCGGGCTTTAAATATCCCACACTTCATTTGCATAATCACGTAATGGCGCTCTTTCAAAAAAGTGCTATTTCAAAATTAAAACCGCAGTCTAGATCTCGGTTTACAGGATCTTTCGAAAAAGTGCCCCATTTTCGAAAGAACCGCATCTAGACTGAGGTTTCAATTTTGAAATAGCGCTTTTTTGAAAGAGCGCCATTACGTGATTATGCAAAGGAAGTGCGGGATATTTAAAGCCCGGCTTCATTTGAACTTTAGAAGTGCTTCATTTACATCCCTCTGCTGACAGAGGGATGTAGTCTAGATGCAGCCTGAGAGTTGAGATGAAGTTGATATAGTCCCTAGTGTAGCTGAAGTTACGGCAGCAAAACTGTGCTTTTACAAGTATAGTTTATTTTACTCAGGAAGGCTGGAATAAGCTAGATCAGCAAAATGTTACCAGTACAAGTTGCACACACATTAGGAGCTCATTGCCAGAATAACACACTGGTACAGTTATACCAGGAAAGCCTTCCAATATAGACCTGGATCAAAAGTGCCCACACAAGGAACTCTACTGATATATTTGCAGAAAGATTATTAAGGAAGCTAAGTAGTCACAGGAGGTAAAATACGGTCATATCATTCCTTAAAAATTTATCAAGAGAAATCAGAGTAGGAGGCAATGGTCAATACATATATAAGGTCCTTGCCCTAGAACCCCTTATTCAGCCACAGATCACCAGGGCTGTCTACACTAGCGGGTTCTTGCGCAAGAACAGCTGTTCTTGCGCAAGAACCTGCAGAGCATCCATACTGCCCGCCCACTCTTGTGCAAGAAGATTTACAGTACGGCATCAGAAGACAGGGCTTCTTGTGCAAAAGCTATGCTCTTTTCTAACAAGTGTAAGCCCTCTTGTGCAAGAGCTCTTGCGCAAGAAGGCAGTGTGGACACGTGGCAGGGGTTTCTTACGCAAGAAAGCCCTATGGCTAAAATGGCCATCAGAGCTTTCTTGCGCAAGAGAGCGTCCACACTGCCATGGATGCTCTTGCACAAAAGCACGTGGCAGTGTGGACGTGTTCTTGTGCAAGAACCCGCCAGTGTAGACATAGCCCTGAGACCTCCTCTTGTGCAAACACCCATGTCTTTTTATTGTTTGTGCCAACTTCCCACCACCTTCTATTTACAAAGTTTTGTTTTCCAATCAGCTAACTCAACTATCACTCCCTTCTAACTGGGACACACACTCAGCCACTCTCTGGATTCTCCCCTCCACTTCCCCTCTGGCAGTCTTATCTAGCCATCTGGCTAATGAGGCCCACAGCTGCTTTTATTTAGCCCTTCAGGCCTGGGCTTGCTCAGCTGGCTGTAAATGGCCTTTTCAGTCAGGCATTAGTTGCAGAGTTCTGGGTCACTAACTGTGATATGCCACTTCCTCTTATCCTAACTTAAAGGAAAAGAGTTTGGTTGTGCCAGGACAACTGGCAGCCCTGGGAAAAGGACCATTTTCCATAACATGCAAGGGGAGGGGCTGCTGCTCAGAGGGAATGTCAACTGGGGGCAGCCATACCATCAAGGGAGTGGCCAGCAGGGCTGGGGCTCTGCCATTTTGTCTGCCAGCAAACCAAGTAAGTAGCTCCCTTGCCCTGAGCCCTTTCCTTCCCTCCCAAGGGCACTGTTTTCAGGAGACAGCAACCATGCATGCCGGGACGTGGTTTGCTTTTCTTTCCGTTCCCCTGATGATAGGGGAGCAAGGGGAAAGTACTTGGACTCTGTGCAAGCCTCTCACTCCTGGCTGGTGAAGGGAGAGGACAGAGGAGTAATTCATGGAATCCAAGAACTTTCCTCTCACTCTCTTATTGTCAGGGGAATGGGAAGAAGAGCAAGCCGCGTCCCAGTGTGCATGCTGCCCCTGCTGTTCTCCTGAAACAGTGCCCTTGCTCCCGGCTCTTGGCTGCAGCACTGGGGGGAGGAGGGAGAGAAAAAATGCCACTGGTGGCTGGAAGAGAGAAAAGGCCCATGCTGAATGGGACCCCCCCTGCCCTGAGCCCCTTCTCTCACACACCCATCCTCACTCTCAGCCTCCCACACTCCCCCCTCTGCCTTGACTCCTGCACCAAGAGCCTCCTGCTCTGAAGGACCCTGGCAACACTGGGTAAGTCTCCTTTTTGATGTGCACATAGAATGTGCAGAGGAGTGGGATGCCCCAAAGCTCAGTACTAGGCCCAGTGTTATCTAATACATATTTTTAGTGGGTCTGAAAGAGCTTGAGAAACAAGTGTGACAACATTTGTGAATGACATAAAATTAAGTAGATTAATCAAATATACAGAGGAGTCCAGTGTCCCCTGTAAGCTGTGAACTTGTGCAGATGCTCAGGAGAGATTCAAATACTGCCCAGCTAATTAGCAGATTGCCCACAACTAGGTTTGTTGTTTCTACTGGTAGTGCACATTCACACATGCCCTGGTGCACATAAATATTTATTCTGCATGTGGATGGAAAAGATTAAAGGGAACATTGCAGAGGACTGTGAAAACCCAATTAGTTTCATATGACTGTCGCTCATGCCTCTAATCCTTGTTGCTGCCTTTCTCTGTTCCTTTCCTTTTTTTCTCTGACCTTTTTATTTTGTCATTAATGTACGTTAATTGAAAAAATCTAATCCTTCAAATTGCACAGATGTTTATTAACCTCAGCCTAATATATTTACATTTCTACTCACATACAATAAATGTAGTTTTGCTCTATCCTTTTTGAGATGGACTGACCACACGGTTCACATTACAGCACAAAATAACACTATACCATCTATTTACATAATAACAATATTACAACTATGATCACACTGTTATATAAATTGATGGCATGTTCTCACCTTGAGATGAACTGTGATCTGTATTTGTTTTTTACCACAATTAATCTAAAAGGAGAACAGAAATAAAAAAGCCCAGAGAAGGGCAAAAAAAATTATTTGAGATATGAAACAAAAACTCTAAGAGGAGAGACTTAAAAAAGATTAGGGGCTATTTAATTTTCACAGAAAGGTAAGAAGAAATATGACAAAGTTTAATAAATAATAGATGGTGTGATGGAAGTATGTTGTACTCACCTCTTACCTTTTATCATAATACGAAAGCAACAGGGCACCCATTGAAATTAAGTGGCTATACTGTATATTTAAATCTGTGTTATGAAATATATAAAACTCACACTGGTTAACTAGGGTGTATCTGGTGGATTGGGACCTGAGGTCCCCTGCTGGAGGCTTTGTGGCCCTGCCACACCCTGCCCCAGAAGAAGAGCAGTAGAGAGATCCTCCAAGCTACCTAGAGTGGTTATGTGGAAAGCAGCCATTCAGGACCCAGCAGGCTAGTATAAGAAGAGCTGCAGGGCCACTGTGAGATGAGTTCCTTGCTAGAGGTTGAGGCGAGTGCATGTTGGGACTTGGTCAGGACAAGGTCCTGAAGTCAAGAGTGAAGAATGTGCTGGAGTCATGGGAAATAGCCCTGGGGGGGGGGGGAAAAGTACCATTTTGAGAGGGTAGTGGGGGGCAGCCGGGTGTGAGAGGCATGCATGGAATACAAGTACATTCCCTTCACTCCCTAATAGTCTGGGGAATGGGATGAAAAGCAAGCCACATCCTGGAGCACACAGCTGCTGTCCCCCACCACCCTCCCAAAATGGCACCCCCCCACCACCCTCCCAAAATGGCACCCATGCCTGGGAACTACAGCAGCAGTACAATGTATTTAAAAGCAAAATGGCTGCTATCTATAGGGTCTCTGGGTTGGGACCTGGAGTAGAGGGTGGACCGGG
Source organism: Rafetus swinhoei (assembly GCA_019425775.1). Classification (NCBI taxonomy): domain Eukaryota; kingdom Metazoa; phylum Chordata; order Testudines; family Trionychidae; genus Rafetus; species Rafetus swinhoei. The sequence continues at coordinate 134,041,403 of CM033424.1, read as the reverse complement.
GGCCTCCACCACCAGTCATGGGGGAAAATGGTTTGGACTGTGATGCACCCAAGAAGAGGAGCTGAATTCATTCAGTGGCCCAGCTGAAGGGCTGGGGCCATATCAGGATGCTTCTGGAGGCAGAGCCAATGATACCTACCACTCATGATGATAAATCCGTTTAGTAGAATATTTGCAGGGGGAGGAATAAAACTATAAATGGAGTACAAAGTAGTTTCAGGAAAATAAGATGCACAGTTGGTCATATTATCCAATTAGAAATGGAAATACAAAAAAGGGTGAAGAATAGTTTGACAGCTGTCTTCTTGACATTGAAAAAGCATATGACATGCTATGAGAAAAGACTTTCCAAATAAATGAGCTCCAACTGGAATAAGAGGAGGAATGTTCTGGTGAGTAATGGACTTTTTAGGTCAGGGCTACTCAACATGCGGCCCATGGGTGGGAGCCAAAACAAAAAAAGGAGTCAATATAATGGTCTTCTGTTGATATGTGTTTTAGTAATTAAATTCCTGGACTGTCATTGCTCATTAAAAGTGCTGCCATATGGGTAGAAATTGGGTAAATATTGCATTTTATTAATATCAGCAGAACTGACTTAAATGGGGCCTGTGTGTTGTGTAGTCTTGCCTTAATCTTTGTATTCATGCCTGTCAGTGTGAAAGAAGCTATTTGCATATATTTGCATATATATTTACATATATATGCAACCGCACTTAAGTTGCAGCCCTCGGCATGTGTTGTGAGTATCATTGTCGCCCCCGGGGCTTCCAAAGTTGAGTAGCCCTGTTTTAGGTGATAAGAACCATACAAGTCAAGAAGGGAATGGCTTTGAATATTTATAAACTTATTAACTGCACTCCAAAGGGGAATGTTATCAGTACTCTCTTGTTCAATATCATGATTGATGATCTCCTAGAAAGCTTAGGGACAGGAACTGGTATTAATCTGTTTGCCAATGACTGTGCTATATGGACCAAACACACAAGGTAACTGTAGAAAGAACCAATGGAGGCATTCAGGGGGATTTCAGAAAGAAGAGAGAATTTAAATCCCTAAGTATAACTTGCTGAAAGAAGAAAAACTGGGAAATATTGAACCTATATATCTATGCAGAGAAAACTCAGGCAATTCAAAATTGTACATTCTCAGGAGTTATGTTCAATAACTTGACCATATAGATAATGCCAAGAATAAACATAAAAGTAGGATTAATCTGATTAAAAGATTTCTAGGAATGGCTGGGTTGCAGATAAGAACACACTTATGCTGAATAGAGAACTGATAAGACCATTTTGTGTTTCTAATACAAAATTATTCATGTCCAAGCTTCACAAATCACCTGTGGTGAGTATTGCAAGTTGTATGGTGCAGGTAGCTACTAGAGAAATGGCTATGAATTTAAGGATGATATTGTTAGATTTAACCTTTTGGGCTCAGGTCAATGAAAATATTGAAAATAAGTGCTCAACACATATACAAGGGCTGTTGGGAATTAAGTAGACCAGATATAACTTGTTGCCACAAACTCCCACATGCTCTCAGGGTCAAAAGGTGAGTAAAAGACTTGAATAAAAAGGAAGACCTGGAAGAGATTGAAATCTTTAGTCATGGGAAATCAAATTAGTTAAGGACAATTCTCGCTCAAGAGGTAGTTCTGGAATTAAATGATAAAACACAAGGAAGAGGACCATCTGATATGAGGAATAAAGTTTATACATGGCAAATGGGGTCAGCATTGCCAAGTCTATACTGATAGAATGGAAAAGGCTTTTTGTACCTATGAATTTGGAATGAAAAGATGTGGCCATTACAACAAATGAATTGGTGGGCATGCTGTTGGCAAAAAATGGGTAAAAAATGTATGCACAGCTACAGCTGCTTTCCTATATGATGCCTTATCAGGTATAATGATGATCAAAAAGAGCTTTGGAAAGCAGGCAGATTATCAATGAAATATTGTTGATAACTGTAGAGATAGTACAATTAGGCATACATTTAGTAATAGCATAACATTCTAGCACATGGCAGGATACCTGGCAGATAAAACAGTGACAAATCCTTTACAAAATGAGGTGAATTCAAAGATTCCTCTAAGTACACAAGACTTCAAAAGTTTAGTTGAAAGAACTTAAGGAATGGCAAGAAATATAGACCAAAGAGAAATAAGGACCAACTTTTATGAAATATGTCCTAAACAAGAGGATGACATTATACTTCACAGCTACAACAGAAGAAGCCAACAAACTATATTTAGAGTGCTAACAGGTCACTGTGGCCTGAATGGTAATGTGTGTGAAACATGCACATTTAAAGAGTTGAATATTGTCAATATAGGGAGTATTCTTCTTCTTTAGGAAGAATTAAGATGTCTCAAGGTGAGAGGATATAGACTGAAAGAATTGGTGAGATGCTTTTCACTCCTGGCAAGGTGATAAGAATACAGTCACTCCCCGACTTACGAACACACTGACTTATGACCATCCGTACTTACGACCAACCTCCCATTAACCCCATTATAATATTTTTGAGTTGAGAACCATGTATGTCAAGTTTTTTGAACAGCGGGCAGCGCATTTAAGAGTATTTCCGACTTACGACCAAATCGAGTTACGACCAGGTGTTCGGAATGTAACCCGTTCGTAAGTCGGGGACTTGCTTGTAGTTGGAAGCCTTGAAGGAATGGCTCTGAAGATTCTGCTTCACAAAACTGGTACCAAAGACCTTCTTATAAGGATATTAGTGTCACATAAAAAGCCATATGTAGGCCTGCAGGGGTTAAATTTGTATTCCTCTAGGCCAGCCATGAGCCCTGCTGGTGAAAATACCAGGTGTTCTTTATCAGACGGCCTCATCAGTTGCAACTCCCTATGCTTGCTAGCTGAGAGCCGAGTAGGGGATAAATAACATGACCTTGGTTCTCAGCCCCGTGGGAACGTTGAGAGTGTTGTTGGGCCAACTTGCGCACACTCATTAAACAGCTAAAGTATATGATCACTGGGAGTCCCACCCCTCTGTGAGTCTCACCAGGGACCTAGACCTCAAAGGGTGCCCTGGATCCCCCTAGCTGGAGCCATGCCCACTGCGGCTGGGTGCGAGGTGACCGGAACAGGACTCCCTGCAGACTGAAGGGTCATGAGCATATCCAAGTGCCTGTTACTCTTTTATGCATTGCTCTGCCTATGCTTATTGGCGTATTACTTTGCAGTAGTTGTGTAACCATCTGGCAGTATTAAGCCTGTAATAGTAGTGACATAGTGGGATTAATAAAAGCAACTATCCCTAATCGACTCTGTCTTGAAGCGAATCCACAACCCTGTTGGGCCCTGCCCCTGTGAGTTGACAATTAGGACTGTTGGATAGACTTTTTATCCACCCATAATTGGTGGAACTAAGGTATAATCTGTCCACAAGGCCAACCCCAGGAAAGGGTGAACTACCATGGGACTGGAATGACCATCAGCAGGGGATTCTGGAGAAGAGTTGCTATGCTATAACCAGTCACAAGAGGGTGTGCCAGTAGCAAGTCACTGTTCCACAATTTGATAAAGGAAATAATTGTGTTTTTTTAATGTATTGCACAATTACCCTGTAGAATTCCCTGCAACAAGGCAGAAGCCAAGAGCTTAGAACAATTCAAAACAGGACTAGGCCTATAAGACTATTCTATGCTGATAAAATAGGCAGGATAAAATTTTATAAAGGACAGCATGATTCAGGATATAAGGCAACAATTAATTGCAAGAGATTAGGAAGAAGTTTCCCCCATAGGCAAAACGTTAATCATTTATGGGGATTTAATTCTCCATCTGCATTATCTGTATTTGCCACTATTGAAGACTGATGCTGGACTACATAAATCATTGTTCAGACCCACTATGGCAATTCACATGTGAAGACTAGACTGCGAAGGAACCTTCCATAGTGACTTTACTTTCTCCATTTTACAACTTAAAATGGAGATTATAAATTAAAAACCTCTCACTGTTCCACATGAAAAAATAACTAAAAGTTTCAGAGATACATGAACATCAAAACTTTATCAGCAGTATTTTATGCTCTGACTGCTTTTCTCTCTCCCCACTAAATAATTTAACTAGTAGAACCTCTCTTCTACAGTGCAGCTCCTTTTACAACACTCTAAAGCAGTTATACATCTCCTTCTGGCTTCCAACCTGAATTGTCACATTCACAATGAAATCTTGGCTAGTTTCTTTTGGCTTACTTAGTGGTATACTCCTAACAAAATGGCTCCTTTTCCTCCAATTCCATAAGAAAGTTTTATAAAAGGGGAATTTTACTGTCAAAGTAATCTTTTCCATTACTATCTTTTGCACTCAGTACAAGTTAAACCTCTTCAGTCAGGCACCCTCAGGACTTGACTGGTGCCGAACCAGAGGATTTGCCAAACCACAGGAAGTCAATATTGTTTAGCAGCACTACCAACGCTTCCACTGCTCACTGGGCTCTTAGAAGACATTTAGGGATAAATTAGAGCTAAATAATAGCACAGAACACGGAAAGCCAGGACTGGTGGCTGTAAATGAACTTTCTGGGGCCACAGGAAACTTGGCCACGTTCATGGTAAGTGGACATCCAGCTAGCTAAAATCATGCAGACCACAGATTTTGCTGGACTAGAGAGGTTCTACCTGTAGTTCAAAGACTGCCTCAAGTAGCTTAAGTAAATCTTGAATACCTGACACTATTACAGGAACAGTTACTTGACAACATATCACTTAAATGCACTGCTAGGATGTAAATCTCTTCATTGTGCAGGCAGAAGAAACTTAGTATTTGACCACTGTCAAACATGGAGAGAAAAGCTGACAGCTATAGCTTGTTAGGCTGCTGGGAGATGTAGATTATAAAGGATTTAGGGCTGCCCATTCCCCATTGGATAAAGGAAAAGATCTTTCTGCAATGAAAGAATATTGGTTTTGGGGGATGGGGGAAGAAAGGGTAATTGTTAGTGACCAATTGGGGACAAGAAAAATGAGGTAGCTAACTGAGAACTATGATGGTAATAGTGACAAAGTGTTAGAACCATGATAAAAAGTAATTTGTTGCTTTTTCCATTTGGGTTATCTCTGGTGTTACTTCCCAGAGTAAGAGGAAGAAAACTACCCTGTGTGATTTTTGTATATATGATTAGATAAAAGCTGAAAATGAAATGGCTTGTCTTTCCTTTCACTATCTATTTTAAGAAGGCTTGTATTATTGGAGTAAATTTTTTTCTCCCTGCAATATGCAGTCCTGGGGGAATTCTGCAATTGTTGTATATGGAGCCATAGTAAAATTGCAGAATTCCCCCAGGACTAAATATGGCAAACCTGAGAAACCATGCCAGTGTTTCATCTCTTTAAAACAGGCTTATTCCTTGCATATTTGGATGCTTGATTTAAATGAATGCAATATATGCCTGAGAAAGCAAAAATCTAATTTGACACTCACATTTTTTATAATTGAAATTCTATCCAAAAACTAGATAAAACTATGTTGTTTGCTTTTTAAGCAAAGACCATTTTCTAAATAGAAGATTTTAAAGTGTTGAGTGGGAAGTATGTCAAGCGATTTCCAACAGGAAAGATAGCGCTTTGTAAAGACAACTTTCTAAGCTTTTTTGTGTGGAACTGAAAATAGCTACTTGCTCAGGTAACTCCTTGATGAAGGCAACTTTCCTCAGGGAGGGGAGCCTGCTTCCTTGCTGTAAGACTGTTGGTTGAAATGCTTTCCATTAAGTTTTTATGGATATTGAATAATCAAACTGAACAATTTTTTTTAGAAGAAAGGGAAAGAATGAGTGTTTGACTCTAATAATGGGTCATCTTGGTGCAGTTCATGTAGCTGGTTGACATACCAGAATTACTGAAAATGGTCAAATGTCAATAATTAAAACTTATTAGGCCATATTTCTGTGCAAAACAATTCTGACTCTAACTTCAACTGTAAAAGATGTGAGGTATCAAAGAGGCACAGGAAACTTACTCTTTTCATTTAAGAGCAACAAGTGGTGGAAGAATACCAGGTCGGTGATCATCGTTAGCAAAGTTTATGAATTTCTTAACTTGAAACTTTACCTGATGTGTAGGGAAGAAAGCATGATATATTATTCTCTTCAGTTTTAAATCCTGAAAAGCTATGAAAAGTTTTATGAAAACCATAAAATGAAAATGACCCACTAAATCAGAGAGGTTATGTTTTGTGCTCTATACAATATCTGAGATAAATATCTATAATTGGTCTGCCCATTAAATCTCTGACTTGCTTGTATTACATGGACTTTTGTCCGCTAGGAGCTATACAGTGTCTGCCCACATTCTCCACCATGTGTTGGGGAGCTGAAGTTCAAATCCAGCTGTACAGCCCATCAATGAGAGATAATAGTTAGGGATAGGTGGAACCCAGGCCCTCCCTACTCCACCAGGTTTTAACCAGTGCCCTGTGAATACTAGTCCAAATATGTGGCCTAGGGACTGGTGCCCTTACACCTGTTCCCTGGGCCACTACCTACCCCAACTTCAGTTCCTCCACCTGCACCCCTGGTCAGTTTCTGGAATCCCCTTGGAGTTCTCTTATCATACTCTGGAGGGTCTTTATCAGCTATTGCTCATCATTTTCTACCCTCAAGGAAGGAAGAGCCTGTGGCAGCTTGGCAGTGGGGCCTGGTCTCGGCTGCATAGACCCCCCAGTGGTTACTCTGCAGGAGCCTGCAGTGAGCAACTGGTCCTGTGCTGTGTCCACGCAAACTGATCTGAGCTACTCACTTGTGAGCCCCACTTCCAGTGTCAGCAGGTGAGGCTGTGTAGGGCCTTTCTGGGTCCAGTGCTGTTCTTTAATTCTTAATCCACCAGTGTGTGGCTCATTATAACCTATGTAGATGAAATACATTTAAAGTATTCATTTTCACTTGAAATTAATAAGAATGCTGTTGCCTGTGATGCTAGTTGATTAGGAGGCTGCTGCCTGAGTTACCAAAGAGAAATCCTGCTGCCATTGTACAGGTTGGACCTCCCTGGTCCGGCACCTTCAGGACCTGGTTAGTCCTGGATGAGGGATTATTCCAGACCAGGGGAGGTCATTTCAGGTCCCCTGCTGCCGGCCCCCCACCATTCCCCGACTGGGCTTCTTGGCTCCACCTGCAGCCCAGCTAAGCCATGTGCCAGCTCCCAGACCCGCCCCAGACCAACTGAGCTGCACACAGGCTTCTCCCCCCACCCCAGATGAGCCCTGTGCTTGCTCCTGCCCCCCAGCCCAACTAAGCCATGCACCAGCTCCCGGTCCCCCCCTCGCACCCCAACTGAGCCATGCGCCAGCTCCCGGGCCCCCACCCTCCTGCAGCACACTGGGACTTTCTGATCCTGGAATGTCTGTGGTCATGCCAGACCACGGATGTTGCCGGACCAGAGAATCCCAGATTTTAGAGGTGCAACCTGTAGTAAATTGCCCAAGTATTTCAAAAAGTAGAATTTGGGTCCTAAAGTTGTGAAGGGGTGATCTCTGTCTGGTTCTATAACTGGGAAAGAAAACACAGTGAGAGTAGCATCTTCCTGACTATTTAGTAGACCAATCATGTGAGCTACCATATAGTACAGCTTTATAGCTCAAGCTAAGAGATCAACTATACAACTATCCTGCAGGGATGGGATGACCAGCAGTGGCTGCAGAACTTCCATATGTGCAAGGCCACCTTCCTCAAGCTCTGCGAGTGGCTTGCCCCTGACCTCAGGTGACAGGATAGCTGCATGCAACCTGTCATCCCCATGCAGAAGCATGTGACCAGTGCCCTGTGGAAGCTCACTGTGCCAGACAGCTACCACTCAGTCAGGAACTAGTTCGGCATGGGGAAACCTACAGTTGGGAGCCGTACTCCTGCAGATAGCCAAAGGCATCAACCAGATGCTGCTACGGAGGGTCGTCACTCTGGGCAATGTGGACACCATCATGGATGACTTTGCTACCATAGGCTTCCCCAACGGCAGGAGAGCCATAGACAGCATGCACATCCCCATCCTAGCCCCCGACCACCATACCTCGGACTGTATCAACAGGAAGGGGTACTTCTCCATGGTGCTGTAGGCCCTCATGGATCACAAGGGATGCTTCACCAACATCAACATTGGCTGGTCAGGGAAGGTGCATGATGCCCACATCTTCTGGAACTCCTGCCTCTTCTGAAAGATGCACTCCGGCACTTTTTTCTTCTGACTGCACCATCAGAGTCAGGGAGATGGACATGACCATTGTAATCCTGGGTGATGCAGCTTACCTCTTGCTCCTCTGGCTCATGAAGCCCTGCATGGGCAGCCTGGACCCCAGCAAGGAGCAGTTCAGTGCCAGGCTGAGCAGGTGCTGCATGGTGGTGGAATGTGCGTTCAATCACTTAAAGGGGAGGTTCAGGAGTCTCCTCATTCACCTGGACCTCAGTGAGCGCAACATCTCCTTTGTGGTGGCAGCCTGCTGTATGCTCCACAACCTTTGCAAAAGCAAGGGGGAGACTTGTATGCCAGGGTGGGGGGATTGAGGCTGAACATCTGGCCAGGGAATTTGAACAGCTGGACATCAGTTCCATAAGGAGAGCACTGTGGTGGCTTGTCATGGGAAGATGTCCCACCACAGAGACCCGAGTAAGGCAGGCCTCTCCAGGAACCTTGTGAGAAGGAGCAAGGAGTTCCTGTGTGAGAGCATCATGGAGCTAATTGCTCCAGACTGGCGTTCCATGTGTGCCCAAATGCACAGGCTGTTGTGCAACCCCCAGGCCAAAAGAGGAGCATGCAGCCCCTCACAGCCCATTGCCTCCCCCACATGTAGATAGGGAAACTCACATGAAATGCCCTCCCTGGGTTCCTCCAAAGCCTGGGAGACATCCTGGGAGGGGGAGTCTGGCTCCAGAGTAAGGAGCCACTCCTGGCTGGCAGGCATGTTTGCCTGGCTGGCCGCTGCCTCCTCCTCCTTCTCATCCTTTGCCACCCCGCCCTCTTGCAGGCTGATGCCAGATGTGTCCTGGCTGGACTCGATGATGATGGTGGGGGAGGTGACCAGCCCCCCCTCCCAGGATGGCATCAAGCTGTTCAGAATAGTGGCAGATGTGTGGTGCTGCCCCAGAGTGTCCTTTCTGCTCCCTGGCCTTGTGGAAGGCCTGCCGTAGCTCCTTAATCTTAATCCAGCACTGGTCCATGGTCCTAGTATGTCCTTTGTCGGCCAGTCTGGCAGTGATCCAGACATAGATTTCAGCGTTCCTTTTCCTGGTGTGGAGATCCTAGAGGTTGGTTTCCTCCCCTCACACCTTGATGAGGTCCAAGGTCTCCACCAGTCTAGGCTGGACAGTGGAATCAGGTGTTTGAAGCATCTAATATACGTCATTGGGCATGTAGCTTACATGCAACTTGCTATTTGCCACTGCAGCACACTCTTATCTATGTCAGCTGTAGTCTTAGTGTTTTGTCGAACTATGCATAGTTTTATATATCCTCTTCCCCATTACATGTTGCAGCGTCAAGTTTATTGAATATTGCCACATTAGTTCTCTATATAATAGCTAATTTATAAAAACAGTCTTCTCCACTTGTATCAAAAAACATCACTCTGTTCAACTGTCACTAATATTTTCTCATAGAGCCCCTGGACACATCACAGATACTTTCAGAAACCCATAGGCAAAACAAATATACATGTCATGGATTAGCTAATGTATTTTTTTTCCATGTGATCTCAACGATGGTTTGTCCTGGCAGCAGTTTTTACTGCTTGGTGAAGTTGGAATTTTTTATTTTTTTTGGTGGGGACAGCTGGCAATTGCATTTGTAACTCTAGTCTAGGGACGTTTTAAGCTGGCTCCCCACAGCACCAGCTCCTACTCTCCTCCTTGCTGCCTCTGATAGAGACAACAAGGTGGTGGTGGGGGGAGGGATGACTAGTCAAGGGACTTGTCGTCTAGTCACTTACATACCTACTCTAGTCTAGACCTATTGTATTATGGTCTTACACTGATGTTCAGTGAATAATAATTCAGTAACATTCTCTGAGCATCTGTGTAACTTCAGTACTGAAGAGGACTGAATTAGCTCATTGGGTGAAGATAGGGGTTTTCTCTCTATTGAATTGGAAGCAGGTTAAAGTCTTTGATTTAATTGGGGTAGTTAAACTAGGGGCAGTAAGAATGCCAAGGATGTAAGTAGCAAAGGAAGCTGGCCAGTGAAAGTGAGGTGGCATAAAAATTTATCTTGTGACTGCTGCTGGTATAAGTTACCTATTTGCATTAAGTTTAAAAATAACACTAACAATTTGGAGCTGAAAATGGACTGTCCGTGAAGTACAGTATCTTAATTCTCTGATTTGTCATCTCAGTACAAAGTGTCTTACATGCATTACGGTATGACCATTATAATGACAAATTTTCTCTTGAATGGTCGAACTTATCATACCAACAATCTAATGATTACATTTCTACTTGAGCTATCTCTAGGGAAGTCAAGTCATCCTGTCTAACTTGGTGGATGTATTTAGGAAGTATGCAGAAGTAGCATAAGAACTGAATGCATTGGGGGTGGTTAATGGATAAACTGTCAACACAATACTGGAGACAATTGTACACACCAACTAACAGCACTTCAGTTTTCATCTGCTCACCTGAAACAAACCTGACTTTCTTCACTTATAAAGTTCCAAAACATTCATAGTCAAGTACATAATTAAAACACAGAATCAATGCAGTTTGGGAAAAATCATCTCAAGGGAGAGGAACACAAACAGCTTTGAGAAACAGAATCTGGGGAAGAAAACAATGTTCTCAATCTTATCTATTTATGCTATTGCCTAAAATCAGGGGTCAGCAGTCTTTTCAAACCAAAGAGCCAAATTGCATCAAAATTCAGAGCAAGCAGCCAACAAGGACCCAGTATAAGAATGCCCATTTGCATAACTGAAAATATACAACTTAATGATATTTGACATGATTAATAACAGCATAAATGAAACAGTGTACTCACAGACTTTTTAATGGGACTTTTGCTGCTGATGGGGGTGTAGTGGTTGGACAAGGGCCAGGGCCAGGATCTCTGCAGCTAGATCGTGCCCTCCGCTCATACCCATGCTGCAGCAGGAGTGGAGGCCACTGCCAGTGCTTTGTGTGGCCAGATGGGGGCTGGACTGTGGGGCCTGCCCCAGGATAGGGGCCAGGAAAAGGACACTGCAGCCAGATGGGGGCTGAGCGCTGATTGGGGTCTTGTTGGCCAGGCTGCTGCAGCCGGAACCCAAGCTGGGCCACTGCATTGTGCAGGGGGTCAGACTAGATGATCATAATGGTCCCTTCTGACCTTCAAGTCTATGGCTGTGTCTAGACTGGCCAGTTTTTCCGGAAAATCAGCCGCTTTTCCGGAAAAACTTGCCAGCTGTCTACACTGGCCGCTTGAATTTCTGCAAAAGCACTGACTTCCTACTGTAAGAAATCAGTGCTTTTTGCGGAAATACTATGCTGCTCCCGTTCAGGCAAAAGTCCCTTTTGCGCAAAAGGGCCAGTGTAGACAGCTGAGATTTGTTTTGCGCCAAAAAGCCCCGATCGTGAAAATGGCGATCGGGGCTTTTTTGCGCAAAAGTGCGTCTAGATTGGCCACAGACACTTTTCTGCAAAAAGTGCTTTTGTGGAAAAACGTCCGTGCCAATCTAGACGCTCTTTTCCGAAAATGCTTTTAACGGAAAACTTTTCCGTTAAAAGCATTTCCGGAAAATCATGCCAGTCTAGACGTAGCCTATGAGTCTATGAGTCACTGCAGCCAGGCTATTGCAGCAGTTGTGGGGTTGCCCAGGCTGGGCGACGGGGTCTGCCCGAGGAGCACGGCAGCCAGGCACAGACTGCGGCAGTCAGATGGGGACGGAGCCTGGTTGCCGCTGCCAGATGGAAGTATCTGCCACTGCCAGCTCTGCTCACTATCCCCTCTGGGAGTGTGCATGCGTCCCCTACAACATGCCCGCAGCCAGCCCTTTAAATGAGCAAAGTGCCCGAGCTGGCACTTGCTGGAGCGCAGCCAATTGTCACCGGGGTGCATTGCCTTACATTCACCTCTGGTTAAAAGTGAAATAGACAAAAAAAGACCATCTTGACATGAGTAGTTACACTTTTAAAATTTTGAATTAATTTTTCACATTAAAATGTTGGTGTATTTTTGAGAATAAGAGATCCATACTTGGTTCTGTACTGGGTAGGGATTAAATCAACTAGTTGACTATCCGATAACCATAAGCTTATTGGATAGTCGAATATGACTTGACTAGTCGCCTACCCTTGCTGCCTCTATCAGAGAGAGAGGCAGCAAGGGGGGAGCAGGAGCCAGTGCTGGTGGGAGCTAGCTTAAAAGTCGGTTCCCCCCAGTACTGTCTACGCCGTTTCCCTGCTGTGCCTCTGCCTCCCGTGGCACCAAGCTTGGGGGGGGGGGGGAACAGGAACTGGTGCTGGTTGTGGACTGAGGCTGCTTTGAGACCAGCCTGTTCGCTGCGAACAGAGGCTGCTGGACTCAGTGCAAGCTGGGTCCGAGCAGTTCCACTCATGATGGTCCGGGGGCGCTACGCCTCTGCATTTAAATGTAATGAGTCCAGTGGCGCTTACTACATTTAAAATGCAGAGCCTCCGTGTGGGTGCCTCCTGTAGGCAGCATGAGCCAGGACTACTCAGTCCCTACTCATGCGGGTTCCTGGAGCTATCCCCTGCTGCAGCTTTGCAGAACAGCCCTATCAACTAATGGTATAGTCAGTGTTTCTCAATCTTTTTTTTTAATAAAGTACCCCTTTTTTAAAAAAAATGTAAGTACCCCCAGTACCTACAGTTTTTAGACACACAAAAATTTGTTCTACTATTACAACACATTTGTTTAAACAACTTAATTGTAGCCGGGCGGGCAATTAAATTTTGGGATGTAAAAAGTACAAAAATAATGAAGTGCTGTAAAACTTAAAACAAAAATTCAGTTTTCTCCAAGTTTAAGTTGTGTTGATGAACCCCCCAGATTTCTCTCCAGTACCCCGAAGGGTACTCGTACCACTGGTTGAGAAACACTGGTATAGTCGACACAAATTGTATCAACTATACCATTAGTTAGGTAACTGCAATTTACCATCCTTAATACTGAGCCATATTTGGCAGGAGAATCCTCGGCTGCTGCCCCCTGATTTTTGTGTGTGTGTGTGGAGGGGGTTTGGGGGGGGGGAAGTCTGCAGAGTTGCCTTGCGGAGGGGGCGGGGCTGGCTGCTTGTATGCGCATTTCACAGCGGTAACCCTACTTCTCCCTGCGGTGTTTGGGACGGAAGTCGGTGAACTCTTCCCTTCGCCCTACCACAGAGGGGCGGGGCCAGCCCATGCCCCTTAAGCTGCTGCCATTTCCTACACCGGCAGGGGGCTGCTGGGCGCTCCCCACAACAGGCCCCCCCATAGGCGGCCGGGGGGAAATATCGCTGGGAGGAGCCCCACGCGCCATCTCAGCAGCAGCTGCCACCCCGCGGGCTGGGCCGGGTCTCCCCGCCGCGGCTCTGGCGCCACCTGCTGGGCTCCCGGCGCGGACAGAGCCGGGGCGGGAGGCTACGCCCCGTCAGCCCCAGCCACGCGCCGCCAGCGCTCGCCGCGGGGTTCCTCTGCTCCGGCAGGGGGTGACCCTGCCCCCTTGGCGCGCGGGGATCCCCGGCCTAGGGCAGCCTGCGCTCGCTCCCGCGGGCAGCCAATGAGAAGTCGCCTCAGCAGCGGCAGCCGCTGCCCTTTTGCTGCCTGCGGGGCCCGCCCAGTGCCGAGCAGGAACGGAACGAGCCGGAGATTGCCGAGGCTTCCCCTCCTCTCTCCCCCCATTTCTTCTGCTCTGGGCGAGGAGTCTCTCCCCTAATCCCCTCTCCTCCCCCTGCCCACCCCACTTGGAACCAATATGGAGGACGGTGCCTGCTGCGGACATCACCACTGCTATTGCAGCTGCTGCTCCTGATCCCTGAAGAGGCTGCAACATCCCTATTTCCCCTCCCATCAGCTTCCTGCTGCACTGATTGCAATTCCCCTCCATGCTCCCACCCCCTTCCTCCTGCAATTGTCTCTGCTGCTGCTCTTGCCCGCATGCATTGAATCTGTGCATTCACATACAACCCCCTAGGTGGCTGCTGGAGGTGAAGGGGGGATTCCGGGAGAGCTGCAGTTCCACAGATATCTTCATGCTCCTCTATTTATTGTTGCCACCAGCACCCACCCCTATCTCGGTGCATCATTCTGCTGCCTGGATTTCCGCGTTGGCTGCTGCTAGAAGGTGAAACCGGGACCTGAAGACAAAAAACAGACACACCTTCCTCTTCCCAGGCACCAGCGGGGGAGCAGCGAGTGGATCAGGGTGGTGCTGGTTGGGGATCTTGTCTGGAGGAGCCGCCACTGCACGCAGCAGCCATGAGCAGCTCCACTACCACCACCTCCACTACCACCAGCAGCAACGCCGGAGAAGGGGCTGACGAGGCGGCCAAAGACTCTGCAGACATCGCGGCGTTTTTCCGAGCCGGTGAGTAGTGTATTGGTTTCCTTGGCACAGGAGAGATTGGGATTGAGAGGCCAAGATGTGAAACCAGCTTGGAGGAGGTGGTGAAAAGTCTTTTCTCGCTTTCCTCTCCCTCAACGGGGAGTGGGAGAGATTCGTTCGCTGCTCTGGAGTGGCTTTGTGAAAAATGTAAACTGGCAGCTTATTGGGGGAGGCTTTTCTTTCCCTCCCTAAGAAGGCAACTCTGGGAATCTCTTGTATTTATAGTTATGTATCTAGGCGGAGGGATGTAAAAGCTCTCATACAGATGCGTTGGTGTGTGCAGGATTGCATACATTGTACAGTATCCATTTTTATACACGACTGCAATCGAGAGTATTAGGAAGTGTCTCTTTAAGGAGAGGGCTGTATGTTCCATATTATTAAGATATACGTCAGTGTAATGGCAGAGCTTACTATGGAGCATGTCACAGGGAGAAATCTGAACTGCAGCCTTTGTCATAGTTAACTGTGTTAAAGAATGACAGTAAAAAAAAAAAAAGCTGCTACTCCGCCCCTTCCCCGGGATAAAAAGGAGGGGACTATTAGTACACAACTGTCGCACAGTAAGTTATGACCTTTGCCTACGGCCATGCTGCTTTTTCACTTCACTCGCATATTGGGGAAAAATGTACAGGGGTGATATAGCACTCACTAATAGTGACCTAACAAACCTCAGTCGGCCTACTAGCCACTTACAAAAGTTGGGAGCCCATAAGAGATGCATGTTCATCCGAATGTGTGGACCGGCTTAGTTTAATCAGCGTGAAGGCCATGTTTCTGGTACGTAGCAAACTGTGGCGGGACTGGTGACAGGTGTGAGTATTTCTGACGTTAGTAAGAAAACACATGCCACTGGCACTTGGAAGCAGAACCTTAACGTAGCATTTGACTCCAGACACGAAAGGACTTTCTACCACGGCCAGCTGAGGGGCTAACCCCCCTCGCCCTATTTCACGGCTGAAGTTAGAGATGGGAAAGCTCTGCTGTACGCGAGCAAGTCCCTGCAAATGGAGGGAAAGGCATATAAGCAGCTCGTGGATTTAAGGGGGAAAATGGAGGCGTGTTCGAGGCAACTGCTAGTGTGAAGGTTAAACTTGCACATCATGGGGTGATGTTTGCTATGTAGGGTGTGGGTGACACAACTATAAATAGCCATGCAACTCCAATCCTAGTGTGTCTGGGCTGCCTCTCTAGACGGCGATTAGGCAGAAGGGTGGGAGAGGGAAAAATTCAAACCACTATTTACAGCGGGAAGTAGAAGCGTTTAGGGATTTCCCTGCCTGCATGTAGGAGGAGCAGTGGAAGGAGCCGGGCTGCTACTCATGTGTTGCTGTCTTGCGGCTGAGCTGGAAAGTCTCGCTGCGCTTTGGAGACTTGGGGAGGGGAAAAGGGGGGAGCTTGTTGACAGGCTGCTGGGATAAAAATGGAGTCCGCCTCTTCCTCCCTCCATATCTCCCCTGGGTACCTGGTCAGCCGCGCTCCAGGGAGCTGCAGCACAGTGCGCGAGCTGTGATGTGGCGACAGCCGCTTCGGTGCCGGAGGCGTTAACACCCCAGCAATAGAGCCTGCGCCGCGGCAGAGATTTGGTGCCCGGGGCGGGGAGCACCCAGCACATGCCTGCTGGGGACAGTGGAGGGGGAGGGCCGCCTGCTGACTACAAGGCGGATGAACTAACAGCGGACGCGGCTCCCGGTGCAGCGCGCCTCCGGTGGCTCTGGGCGGCGGCGGGGATGGGGTGAGGCGCGGGCTGTGGTTACTCGCAGGCCCAAGGAGGAGGTAGCGAGGACAGCAACCTTGGTTACGCGTTTCATCTGGCTGCCCCCAAAAGGCGAGGGCAGGAAAGGAGAAGAAAATGCAGAGTCACCGCTGGCAAGAAGGGGCGGCCGGGTTAGGTGTGTAAGAATTCAGCCTTGTTCCTGGGGTATCTCAGGCAATGCCACGAGGGAGCTGCGTGGGAATGACCCGCACTTGGGAAAGAAGTGGTTCTCTCCCTTGACAAGGTTGTGGGGGAGGAGGTACAGTTGGAAAGAGACTTCGTCTCTGCTCGCGGGGTTGGCATGGATGGGCCATGTAAATCGTGACGTTGAGCCTTATCTGAAAGGTCTGGGTATCTTAGAAAAAGGCTCAAAACAAGTTGTCCAGTACACAAATACCCAAGAAATCCATGAGGGATGGCGTTTGTGCGGAGTGAGGTTTCCTGTGAGAATGGGACAGCCCTCTTGCTCATTTGTCTTAGGCAGGCTTCTACAATGACAGCAAAATTATAAATGTTTTTTTAACAGTCAAAGTGGAAATCCATTAGTGTGCTAACGTTGAGGTTCATGTGATAGTTTTGCATTGTGGCATGTTGACAGGGGTAGTTATTGTCAGCTGCACTAGATGACCTCTGGCAGATTTTCCCCAGTTATTGAAAATGACATTATTTGTCTAGGGAAGTAAGACAACCAAAAAAGAGCAAGCGTCTTGGCATAACAAACCCAAAGGATCTTGTTTGATTGTAAACTCATCAATAAAGTGTGTGTGCTGGTGTTGATTAACTGGTATCCAGAAGCAACTGGAACTAATGTCTCTTTACCTGTGGTGTGGAAATTTTAATATGTATTGGCTTTTTTACTTTGTTCACCAGTGGCCCTGCTGGGAAGGGGAGAATGAATGTATATGGTGTGTATTCCCTTACTCCCATTCTTAACTCATGCTCCAAGTCACAGCCTGTTCTCCTGACAAAGTAGAAAAGAATCTTCTCAAAACATGTTGAGTGCTGTCCACTATTGGATAGAGGGACTATGTTTATCTCCATTTACTCAAACTTGAGGGTGAGAAGGATGTTAATAAAGTACAGGGGTGCACAGTAGGGATGTAAGCGAGTAGTTGAGTACTCGACTACTTGCTTCCCACCCCGCTGTCTCTGTAGGAGGGGGGAAACAGGAGCTGGTGCTGGGGGAAGCTGCCGGAAAAGCCGGTCCCCAGCACTATCTCCACTAAGGATGTTCAGTAATGGTTAATTTACTAGTTGAGTAGGCACTACTCCATAGGCACTTCTGCATTCCTCCTTTGAAATGTACAGGAGCCCCACTGCGGCTGCATGTGGCGTGCCAGCTTTGAAATATACCGGAGTCCCCAGCGGGGGCTCGTGTGCATTTCCAAGCGGCAGTGGAGCATGGAGCTGGGGTCAGCAGGGGACTCAGTCCCCTGCTGACCCCGGGCTCCATGCTGCACTGCTGATTTGAAATGCCACCCGGAGCCGGGATCAGCTGGGAACTCCCCAGCTGATCCCGGGCGCCGTGTGGCATTTCAGCAGAACCTGGGATCAGCTGGGGACTCCCCAGCTGACCGTGGGTTCCGGGCGGCATTTCCCCAGAACCTGGGGTCAGCTGAGGACTCCCCAGCAGATCCTGGATTCCGCAGAAATGCCGCGCTGGAGCCCGTGATCTGCTGGGGAGTCCCCAGCTGACCCTAGGCTCCACGTGTGGCAGCGCCACATAGCTGATCTCAGGCTCAGCTATGCGGTGCTGCCGCTTTGAAGTACCCCTTCCCCCCCCCCCATTTGCTGCCTCTATCTGATAGAGACAGGAAAGGGAGGGGGGAATCGACTAGTTGACTGACTATCCGATAAGCATTTGCTTATCGGATGGTTGACTAGTCTTTAACATCCCTAGTCTCCACAGTGCTGCCTGTCCCTCCACCCTGTGCTGCTGCCTCTATCATAATGGCGCCTCCTACCTGTGAGGAGCAGTCTGGCCCCGGCCCAGCTGGCCAGAAGTCCTGCTCGCACTCACCCGTTGCTGGCCTTGCTGAGCAGGTAGGGCAGCAGCAGGCAGTGGTGGCCGAGAGAGGGGGGGGCCATGGCGGCCGCGCTGCCCGCCTTGATCCCAGAAGGTAATTTCTATAAAACCTTTATTACTGTATAAATTTTTAGTATGTTAAAACAAAATCGTTTTGACAATCACTGTTTCCAATCCAATTTTTCATTAACCTCTCTAATGCACACTCATTGCATGAATATTTTGAACTCCTTTATATTTAAGAGTATTGTGGTCCACATTTACAAAAGAAAAGCACCCCCCAAAAATTTTTGTGTACGGGCCTGATACCTATGTGTGAAACAAATACTTAATAATTGGCTCCAGATGTAAAAGAGAAAGGTAATAATCGAATGGCTGGTATTAGAAGCTAGACAAAGACTGGAAATAAGGTGTGAATTAACCATTGGTGCCATATAATGTGGATTGTAGATTTATTTTTCCCCCCCCACTGATGGTTTCTCTATCAAGATTGGATGATTTTCAAAAAGGCCTGCTGTAGGAATTATTTTTGGGGAAAATTCTCTGGCCTTGTTACATGGTAGGTCAGACTAGAAGATAACTGGTCCCTTCTGGCCTTGGAATCTATTAATTGTAGTTATTGTGTGAAGAATTTTTGTGTCTTGGCTAGAACTTAAAGGATGATAAATATATCCTCAACAATAAATAGGTAAGTAATCAGTAGAGAAGGTGACATACAAGAGAATATGAAATGTTACATTGGAACATTTAAAAAAAAAGTGGAAAATTCCACCTTGAATTTTTTGAGTTTTGAGAACCTTAGACAGTGAGTGGGTGGTCTGATTTTGAGGATGTCAGTGAACACCGAGTCAGTCAACATTTTGTGTCTGTATCTTGTACTTGAGGGAGTTGCTTTACTGAACATCTCCCTTGACTACCAAGATGACTAGTCAAACTCTTGATCAACAGGAAACAGTATTTGTACTTTTCTGCCTAAAAATAGCTTTCTGTTGATAGAAAATCTTAAAATGCAATATCAAACAGCTGTTTCTAATAGTACAGCTCAGCTGGGTTATAGAAGTTGAACAATTGAGGGAGAAGAGAAGATGACATCTAACAAGTAAGCAGAGTGTGGTGAGCCTAGTTAGTATAGGCTAGCAGTTGAAAAGCTTTGTGTAAAACTTAGTTATAACCAGGGCTCGACAAATTAGTCAATCTACTCGCCCGGGGTGAGTAGATTTTAAGCCGGCACGGCGCCGCACGCAGCGCGGTCTGTGCATGCGCAGCGTGCCAAACTGCGTGGCTGGCGAGCAAGGCTCGCCGCCGCTTGTCAAGCCCTGGTTATAACCAACTACAAATGTTACACTTAACGTTTGCAAGAACTGTCAACATTGTTCATCAAAATATTTCTAAGAACACAACATGTTTTGCTGTCCATATTGTTGACATAAAATACTTTATTTGACAGTGAAGTGTTGATTTAACATAGCACTGATACACTTTTTTCTTTATACTTAAAATGCAATTAATGAATTTGGAAAAATGGCTGAATTATGTGACTATAAACCTGTGGCTAGAGTAGAGATGTTGAAATGCTTTGTTTTTAGCTATGCTCAAAGGACTCTGTTTTTTTGAAAGTGTGGTCTACAGTATACTACTGTAAAAATATTTAACAGATCATTGATGTCAACAGAAAGGACGAAATGTAGATGTGTGATGAAGATAATGAACAGGTGGGAAATAATGTCTGTTATATGTTTTGTTTTTGGTGGGTGCTTACTAGTAGGTCCTCCATGTGAAAGGCTATATGGAATAAGTTAGTTTGAAGAATTTTTGATTGGAAGTGTAGGGGGAACATGAAGCTGCTCTGTGCCAATGAAATTCAAGTGTCTCTGGTTAGTGTCATAGAATCCTAGGGCTGGAAGAGACCTCAGGAGGTCATCAAGTCCAACCCCCGCCAAAGCAGGACCAACCGCAGTTAAATCATCCCAGCCAGAGCTTTGTCAAGCCAGGACTTAAAAACCTCTAGGGATGGAGATTCCACCTAACCACAATTTAACATCCGTATCTGGCTAATTGTGTAGTCGATAGAATTTGTATCAACTACACAATTTGTCGCTAAGTGGCCGCTTTGGAGAGCTGCAGCAGGGATAGCTCCCAGAACCAGCTGGAGCTGGGACTGAGCAGTCCTGGCTTGTGCTGGCTCCAGAAGCCATCCCACACTGCAGCTCCGCACTTTAAATGTGTAGTAAGAGCCACCGGGCTCTTTACATTTAAAATGCAGAGGTTCATCATCTCAGACCAGTGTGAGCTGGGACTGCTCAGTCCCAGCCCCTGTACACCGTGAACAGGGGAAGCTGCCAGAGCAGCCTCCCCTATCCCCCCCCTTCCCTGGTGCTTCTGATAGAGGCCCGCGGAGGGAGGGGGGCAGGAGACACAGCAAGACGCTGCTCGGGGGAACTGGCTCCTGTTCTCCCTCTCCCCTTGCTGCCTCTCATACAGAGGCAGCGAGGGGGGGGGGGCGGGGAAGCAAGTAGTCGAGTATTCTACTTGACTACTTGCTAACATCCCTATTTCCACCACCTCCCTACGTAACACCTACGTACATCACCAGCCTCCTAGTACTGAGAGACAGGAACATTGTGCTCTTGGATATTTGTTTGCCCTTATGCGTATGGGCAGGGGGGAAGACATTGACCAGTAAAACATACATTTTTGTAAAATGCAGGTTTGTTTAACATTTCACTGTTCCCTTTACAGTAAGGACATCAAGCTGCTTTTAGAAAGGTCATTTTGCAAAATTTAGTTGATCCTTCAGGATACATCAGAGCAGAAAATGTATTGAAGCCATAAGTGGAAAAAGAAGCTAATTGAAAACAATGAAATATTTCCATAACAAATTTTAATCTAAAGAATTTTGGTAGCTGTAACTCTTGCATTTTGCTTCAGAGTATAAAGATTGAGACTTGTCAACCAGTACACCACAGCAAGACTTATTTAAGTTGTTATTGAGATGAGGAAGGGGCCTGTTAGGTTCACTGTCGGAAATGAAACACTGAAGAATTAAAATACAAAAAGTTTGTGAAGTTTTTCTTTGAAAGCATGAACAGAGAGCATAGGACTTGTCTACACTAAAAATACTACAGTGGCACAGCAGCACTTGTGCCGCTGTAGTGCTTCAATGTAGACCCTGCTGATACCTGAGAAGCAGTTGTGAGTTCAACAAAAAATTTCTGTCAGCCTAGCACAGTGTACACCAGAGGCTAGATTGCTTAACTGTGCCATTCAGAGGTGTGGCTTTTTCACACTCCTGAAAGTCATAGCTGGTGTTATCGTACCATTTTAGTGTAGACTAAGGATGTAAAATATCATTTAATTGGCTAACCAGTTAAACTTATTAACTTGTTAACTGATTAAAGGGGGGGTAGCTGGTGGGGCGTGTGCTCCAGCTGGAATGCCCCTTTCCCCTCTCGCAGGCAGGGGCTGCTCTGGCGTCCTGGCTGGAGCAGCCCCTGCCTGTGGGGGGGGCCTGGGCCCGCTGGAGGAAGAAGATTGCTCTAGCATAGACATGTTTGTGGCAGGCCACCAGTGGGACTGGAGCAGCCTTTTGCCTGCAGCAGGTGGGAGCTGCTCCAGCTCTACCTGTTAACTTACGAGTGAGGTTTACCTATTAAATCTTCATATCCCTACTGTAGACTAGGCCATTTTCTTTATCCTTATAAAATCAAAATTGTTTACATTCAGTCTCAATTACAATTAGAACAAGGACATGAATACTATTGGATAACCTTCTAAGACAAAGTTATAATGGGGGGAATTAGCTAATCATTTAACTTGAACTGTCATACAAGGAATTACAAGTATACAACCATTCAAGAAAATGAGAGAGAGCCCCACAACACAAATGAGGTTTACGTGTAAACTGATGGAATACAATCCTGAATAATAGGGGAGTAGTGTTTGAATTACTCATTATTTTCATTATTATTTTTTTTGTGGGGGGCAGGTTAAAGAATCATGACAAAGTAGTCATGGTTGCTTATCTGCTGCTAACATTGTATAGGTCTATGCAGTGATATGTATATTGGAAGTGAGAGGCAAACTTTACTAAGTGGTGAGCATTGACCCGTTTTATTAAATATTGAGGTGGTGGTAGAAGCTGAGATGTGTAGTAGATTTTTTTTCCCCCCAAAAGAACTAAGATAAATCAATTCCTAATAAAGAGCTTCCACCTGTGGTTAACTTCTTAGGCCATTTTGCGTTTAATTATTAATAGTGTCTGAAATAGAACTGCATCGGTAAAATTTAAGCTCTTGTGCTCAGTGAATAATCAAGGCTTTAGGTGAGCATTCCGGATTCTGAACTGTTTTGAAAAAAGCCTTTAGCTAATGGTGTCAAAAATGTTTGTTCATATCTCTGAGTACTGACTGATCTGATTTTGTAAGTAAATAATTTTTAAGTGAGGTGAAACTTGGGGGACACAAGACAAATCAGACTCCTAAAAGTAATATAATAATCTGGAAAGGTTGAGAGTCACTGGTCTACATAATATATCCTTCAGCTATCTATCTAATGTCCACTGTTTAAAAGGTAATAACTTCTGGATGGCTATCCAACAGGAAGATGGAGATGTTTGTCCAGATTGTTCTAAGCTAATGGTGAGAGCTTCTTAGTTGCAACAGTTCAATAACTAGTGAAAACCCTGCTTCCAACGGAAGAAAAGACTGCTAGCAAAATTAAGGGGATGTTTTTCCATTAGTGTACAGACTAAATTGTGTTATGTGCACCAAGGCACATGAGGATGTGCACCATCAATAGAAACACATGGTGCTGGCTGTGGCTACTGTGGGTGCTCTGCTAATCAGCTGGGTGGTATTTGAATCTCCCCTGGGTGACTGCCCAGGCCCTCAGCTTGCAGGGAATACTACTGTGGACATAGAGTTTTGAGGACAAAAGTGAAGCTATGGACGTGGATTTGCCTGCCGTGTTCCTACTTGAGCTGACAGGTAACTTATGGTATTTGTGCCAATAATCTTTGTTCTGGGTAGCCGAGACCATTCCATTCAGTCTTAATATGTACAGTTAATATGACACAGAAAACAAGGAAATACAGTAATTCCTCATTTAACACTATAGATATGTTTCAGAAAATGATCGTGTTAAGTGAAAACGTGTTATGCCGGGTCAATTTTCCCATTGAAAATAATGGAAAAGGTGGGGGTTGCGTTTCAAGCGGTGGTGTCTGTTGGGACCGGGACATAAGGTTGGGGGAGAAAGGGTCTGGGTTACAGCAGGGAGGGGAGGTGTTTGGCTCTGGGGGAAGAGAAGGGGAGGAGGGAGAGGGGGATTGGGTTGGGTGTATGCCCCTGTGATGGGTCTGCTGGGACCCGCACTGCGTGCAGCGAGGGGGGGGACGCCAGGGAACGGCGCGGCGAGTGGCGAACTGTCCGCTGCTTTGCAGGGAAGCGGGGGAAGCCCCATGCAGCCGCCGGCAACGGGCCGGCTGGGAAAACCCAGCCGTCGGCCTGCAAGCGGGGGTGGAGGAGAGGGGGCAAGGCATCCGGCGAGGGGGAGTCAGCAGGGAACGGCGCGGCGAGCCCTCTGCTGCTTTGCAGGGAGGCGGGGCAAGCCCCATGCAGCTGCTGGCAACGGGCCAGCTGGGGAAATCGTGTTATTCTGGGGACGATCGTGTAATTCAAAAAAGTTCCCTTAAAAAAAAAAAAATTGTGCTATTGCGAAAACGTGTTAAGCGGGCACGTGTTAAATGAGGAATTACTGTATCACTGTCTTGAACTCACCCACTTTACCTAGGTCAGCACTTGACAAAGTCATCTGAGACTTCACCTTTAGCCCTTTTCAGTTTCTCTAAGCACCTTTTTCAATGCTGGAGACTTGCCTGTGCTAGTGCTTTCAACACAGTACATACATCAGAGTGTCTCAGACCCTAGGCTTCAGCCTGACGCATCATGTCTACAAGGCAAGTTTTAGCTGCAGAGTCTGGGCTGCCTGAGACTTGATGAATGCTGTGGGATTTTGGTTTCAGCATAACTTACTGTAACATTGCAAAGGAAATACCGGGCTCCAAAGATTATTTTTGCACTATTGACTAAGGACTAAGGATGTAAATGGTTAATTGGTAAGCATGACCTTCACTGGGTCATGCTTACCAGTTATGGTTAACCTGTGGGCTGGAGCAGCCCCCTGCACGATGCGGGCAGGGAGCTACTTTAGCCTGGTGCAGCCTGCTGTGGGTCCGTCCTGTCTGGAGCACCACACCATGGGCAGGCGTGCTCAAGCCCACGCCAGTTAAAGCGGTTAACTGGGTAAACCATAATGTTTAATCAGTTAATTGATCGAACGGGATTTTACATCCTTGCTACTGATAGTCAGTGTTCCCTATAATTTTTTCCACCCCTGAGTGCAATGAATTCTCTTCTGTGTACTAATGTGGAGGGGATGTGTGACACATCACCTTCATATTGACATACATAGCAACATTCATGTGGCAGAAGTAGGGTTAAAGGGGTCTGAGTATGGGAGGGGGCTAAAGGCTGGGGCAGAGGATTGGGGTGCAGAAGTGTGAGGTGTCTGGGGAGTGGGCTCTAGTGTGGGCTTGGGATTGTGGGGTTTGGAGTTCAGGATGGTGCTCAAGGTTTGGGTGGGCTCAAATCTCAGGGTTGGGATGCAGGAGGGGGTATGTCAGCTTTGGGGTGTATGACGGGTCTTTGGGCAGGGGAGGGCTCAAGTTGGGGTAGGGATTGAGGATTGTGTTCTTCTGGGCACGACTAGAAAGGGCACCTTTTCCCTGGCTGCAGTTTGGTGCTGACACTGTCGGGGAAGGGCTCCCCGTCTGCTGTTCCTGGTAGCTTCAGGACTTGGGGAGAAATATCTATATCTTCACTGCAGCCTTGAGCCCCTGGGAGGGGCTTAATGGGAAGCTGTCTGCTAAACTTTTATTGTGGTTGCATGGACTTCTTGGCATGACAGATCAAAAACAGACAGACAAACAAAATCAAGCTCTAAATCAATCTTTTAGATAGAAAAAATGATACCTGACCTTAAAATACAGTAGCTACCTCTGGGAGTCTGCCTTTCATTTGGATCTTTCACGCTGTCTGGGGTGTTAGATGGCTGTTATGTGCTAGTATTGACTTCACATTTTTAGGTGACAGAAGCATTTTCAAAACAAAGTGGTTGCTTGGAGTAAAGATAGCTTATTGGGTTAAATCAATGGTCCATTTAACCCAATGTCTTCTCTTCCTACACAGTAGTCAGTGCTACATGCTTCAGAGGGCATGAACAGAACAGGGCACTTCTTTGAGTGATCCATCTCTTGGCGTCCAGTCTCAGTTTCTGACAGGTTTAGAGATGCCCAGTGCATGGATTGCATCCCTGACCATCTTGGACAATAGCTATTAGTGGACTTATTCTCTGTGAATTTATCTAATTATTTTTTTTTGTTTTTTTTTCACAATGTTTTCTGGCAACGAGTGCCACAGGTTAAATGTGCATTTTGTGAAGAAGTACTTCCTATTATTTTAAACCTGCTGCCTACTAGTTTCATTAGGTATTCCCTGGTCTATGTGTTATGCTAAGGCGTGATTAATGTTTCCTTATTCACTTGCACAACAGCATTTTATAGACAATATTCCTCCTTGGTTGTCTATTTTCCAAGATGAATAGTCCCCAGTCTTTTTAATCTCTGCTCATATGGAAGCTGTTCTATACCTCTCATCATTTTTGTTACCTTTCTATATACCTCTTCGAATTCTAATGCATCCGAAATATGACAACTAGAACTACATGCACGATTCCAGGTGTGGGTGTGCCAAGGATTTCTATGGTGACGTTATATTGTTTTGCCTCTTTTCTAATGGCTCCTAACATTCTGTTCTCTTTTTGACTGCTGGTGCACATTGAAGAGATGTTTTTAGAGCACCCAGAATATGACTCTAAGATCTTTCTTGAGTAATAGCAGCTGGTATACTCCATCATTTTGTAGGCATAGTTAGGATTATTCTCCAGTGTATATTACTTTTTATGTACTTTTTCATCTGCCATTTTGTTGCCCAGTCACCTAGTTTTGTGAGATCATTTTTGTACTGTTTAGAGTCCGCATTGGACTTTGCTATTTTGAGTAAAGGTGTACAGATGGCAAACTTTGCCACCTGAATTGTTTCCCACTTTTTCCAAATCATTATGAATATGTTGAACAGTGTCTGGTTCCTCAGCTGATCTCAGTACAGATCCTTATTTGTCTTTGTCCACCATGAAAACTGACCATTCATTCCTACCCTTTGTTTTCATGGATTTATTATTGATCCATGAAAAGACGTTGCCTTTTCTGCCATGTCTGCTTAAGAGCCTTTGGAGAAGGACTTGATCAAAGGCTTTCTGAAAGTCCAGGTATACTATATCCATAGGATCACTCTTGCCCACATGTTTGACACCCTCAAAGAATTCTAATAGAATGCTGAAGCATGGTTCCCCTTTCCAATATCTGTGTTGATTATTCTCCTATGTGTCGTGATCAGCTGTGTGTCTGATTGTGTTCTTTATTATAGTTTCAGCATATTTTCCTGGTACTGAAGTTAGGTTTACTGAGCAGTAAATGCCAGGATCACCTCTGGAGACTTCTTTAAAAATCAGTATCTCATTAGTTGTCAGTCAGTTATCTAGTACAGAGTGTAGTCGAGCAATTTCATGTTTTGCAAAAACTCCTTTATAGACACCTCCATTTGGGACAGTTACTCAGTTTTTCACCTAAAAATAATAGCTCAGGTGTGGAAATATGTTTCTAAGTGTTTCTTTGGGACCACTGAACAATCATGAGTCTGCCTGCTTCTGATGTACTTGAATATTTTTACCATTAATTTTTGTCTTTTGCTAGTTTCTCTTGCAGTTCTTTTGTGGCATGCCTAAATTTTACCCTTAGTTTTTCTTTCTATTTTTTGCAGTAGGATTTCACTTAAAATTTTCAAAGGATGTCTTTTTGCCTTTAACTGTCTCATATACTCTACCCATAGTGCTTTGGGTCCTGTTACTTTTTGGGGGGTTGGGGTGGAGAATATATGTAGTTTAAGAATTTATTATGGTATTAAAAAAATTTCCATGCCCCTTGCAGCCATTTCACTCTTGACTGTTCTACATTCTGTTTAACTACATTTTTACGTAATGCCCCCTTTTGGAGTTAATGCTATCATGATGAGTTTCGTTGGTGTGTTTTCCCTCATACAAGGATGTTACATTTAATTGTGTTAAGCTGTATACACATCTTGAATCAGTTCCTGTGTTTTGCTTAGAATTAAATAAAGAATTGTTCTCCCCCCCGGTGGGTTCCAGGACTAACTGCCCCAAGAGGTACTCGGTAGTATCTAGAAATTTTATCTCTGCATCCTTTCCTGAGATGATATGTTCATAGTCAATATGGGAATAATTGAAATCCCCCATTATTTAGAGATGCTACAAAAACAATCTCCCAGAGCAGCATTTTAGTCACTGTCACCATCTTGGTCAGTAGTACAAGTACAAGTTGGACCTCCCTGGTTTGGTACCTTCTGGAACTGACTGGTCCCAGATGAGGGATTTTTACCAGACCAGGGGTGGTAATTTCTGCCCCCCCTGCTGCACCCCTCCCCCCTCGTCTTGCCCCCTTCTTGGGCTTCCTGCCCAAGCCCAGCTGAGCCATGTGCCAGCTCCTGTCCCCCCATCCCCCAGCTGAGCCATGCGCTGGGTTTCCCAGCTCTTATTGCCCAGCTCAGCTGTGCTGCATGTCACCTCTCTCCCTGTATCATGCCATCAGCTAGTCAATACATTTAGTTTACTTAACTAAACATCCCTAATTATTATTAGAAATATCTATCCATAGAGATTCTGTGGTACGGTTTAATTCATTGTAAGAATTTTATTATAATTGCCCTGCACACACAGGAAGCTCAGTGTCAAGAATCCAGGAGAGTGCAGAAATCAATCTTGAAATTGTTTTAAGAAACAGATGCACTTTATATTAGACTAAAATTCTAGTTGATGTTGGCTGTCCGGAATGAAAGGGTGAAAGGTGTGCCTGTGGTTTCAGAAGAGAATGCCGCTAACGGGCTGGTGCCGGAGCAGTCTCTATGGTGGACAAGGCTGGCCACCGTGTACAGAGGCTGCTCTGGCACCAGTCTCTGTTTGTGGCAGCCAGGGCAGTGGACAGGGATGTCCGTCGTGAACAGGGGCCGCTGGACTCAGCATGAGCTGGGACCCAGTAGTCCTGGCTTGTGCTGATCACTGCATCTCTGCATTTTAAATGTAGTAAGAGCCCAGTGGCTCTTACTATGTTTAAAATGCAGCAGTACTGCACAGGTGGCTCCCGGAGCTAGCATGAGACAGGACTGCTCAGTCTCAGTTTGAGCTGGCTCCTGGAGCTACCCCTGTTGTGGCTCTGCACAGCGGTCCTATCAACTAATCGTATAGTTGATACAGATTGTATCAACTGTACAATTAACCTGATAACCACATTTTAACATCCTTACTGCAAGTGATAGTAATAATGGAGACAGCTGGTATAGACTGGTTGCTAATGTTAAATGCTTAGCAGCTAAAGGGATAGATGTCTGCACTACAACTCGGTATTTTGCTAGTAATCAGGAGAGCAGCAATTCTGTCAGGGCAACAGTAGTATATATGAAAAATACTCTAAACAGGTTTTCAGTCTATAGATTGACCTTGCACAGTCGAGTCTGCAGCAGGAGCAGGCAATAATTTTGGATGGGGGGGGGGGGGGGGCTACTCCATGAGTTTGGTAAGTGGTCAGGGGCCACACTTTTCCATTATATTAATGAAGGAGGTGTGGGGGTCTGGGATGGAGGACGGGTGCGGAAGGAAGCTTGAGGTAAGGGATTTAATTGTGGGAGCTAGGAAGGAGTTTGTGTGAAGAAGGGGGATTGTGACCTGAGGCAGCAAACTTGGGTACAGAAGTGGGTGCAGGGTCTGGGAGGGGAGTGTGACCTGGCATAGGAGTGCAGGGGGCTGGGTTGTCACATTGTGGAGGGGTGTAGGAGGGGTTGCATTGTCTGGGAAGATGTATGGGAGCTGGAGCAGGGGTACAGAAGGTTTGGGTTACATGGGGTAGGCGTGTAGGAGGGGGGCAGAGGATTGGGAGAGGGAGGATTTGGGATGCGAGAGGCAGGCTCTGGCTGGGAGACCTTACCTGGATGGCTCTCAGCTAGCAGCACAGCACATCCTTAACCAGAGTCCCTGCCTTCCATGCTCCTATATTGCTAACAGCAACTGCAGGGGCCATGTTTGCTGTTGCTGCAATCGTTGTGAGCCCTGGGGCTGATGGGAGGGGGCACTTCATCTGCTCCCTGTTCTGCAAACAGGCAGCTGCTATTGGCTGGAAACTGGCCAATGGGAGCTACTGGGGGTTGGAGCAGTGTGAGAAGCCTCTGCCCTTCCCTCGGGCTCTCCGGTTTCACAGAAGCACATGGCCCTGCTTCACTGAGTGCTGGGCGGGGTTGGGGGCAGGCAGGGAGCCTGCTGAGGCTCTCGTGGGTTGGATCCGGTGGCGTGGTCGACCGTATGTGGTCCACAGATGAGACCGGAGCTGGGGAAAATATCTAGATACAACAGCTCTACTGTGCAAAAGCAGTTCCTAGCACTGGGTGGCTGCTTAGCTTTTCTGGGTGGAAGTGGTATTCCTCAGTCAGCCCATAGAGGGAGCCAGAGGCAAGTCATAGTTCCCTCTATAACAGTGGTCTCCAGTCTTCTTAAGCACAAGATCACTTGCTGAATTTGTCAATCCAGGTTCTGCCTCAAGTCCAAATACCCTGGTCCTGCCTCCTTCCCTGCCCCTTCTCCTAGGCCCTGTCCCTGCTCACTCTGTGGAGATGGGATACAGTGGTTGTGGAAGGGGGACACTCAGAGGACAGGAAAAGAATGGCATTGGAGGGAGGAGCAACTGAAGTGTCAGCAGTTGATAGCCTCCTGGCCAAACCAGTCAGGATCACCTTCTGGTGACCACTGCTCTAAAAGGACAGCTGAGAGAGGAGACGTGGTCACCTGATACCTTTTCCCCTCTAGCTTGCAGCATTACAGTGTGAAACTGAGAGCCTTCCCTGGCACTATGGGTTAGGGCAGAGCATGCTTCTGGGAGGCACAGTAGCATGGTAAAAGATCAATGCTCTAACAAGCTTAAAGCTTGTAGTACTTTGATATTTGTGAGGGCTTTTTTTAAGGGAACCTGTTGTAGACAAGGCCCTCTGGTGGTGTTTGTGGAATCTTGTTAATGTATGAATAGGCAGTTACTGATTTAATGAGGAAATACTGTTTGATCCACTGATTTCTATGTGCCATTGTGCCTAGTTTATATATAAAGTCAATATAAAGTCTCTCATAGGTTGTGTATATTGTGACAAATAAAATAAATGCTGTAGCAGGATTTCCCATAGGTGTGCTTAGCTCAAGAATTGCCAAGTTGCATCAACTTCTTTCTGAGAGGTTTGGGAACAACACACAAAAATAAGAACCTGCAACAATGCTTTTGGCAATCTGTAAAGATAAGATACTACCCTTGCTGTACACTGGCCCACTAAAGAGAGAGATTGTGTATAAAAACACAGTGATGTGAATGGGTTGATTCACTGACTTTAAATGAAGTTGCTTTAACCATCTGATCAGGAGAGCTGTCCAAGTTTAAAATCAGGATATGACTGAATTTCAATACTGTTAAGAGCCCATTAAAATCTGTTTGTTGGGGAGAAAATGGATTTTGCATTCCTAAGTATCTTGAGTCATGCCTATAAAAAGGTTGCCACTTTCACTGCTTCTGAAATAATTATTTCTAGTTTATCAGAAATATTATGCACAACATATTACATTCTGCCTTATTATGCTTATCGTAAGTGTATGCATGGATGGTGTTTCTAAAAGTTTTCAAAGACCCTAATGATGATAAATGAAGGCATTTTCTCTTGGATTATATGTGGGGAACAGGGTGCAATTGGGAAAAATGGTGTATTGGGTAAAATTTAAAAAGTCAGGTATACATTGTTTGATATTATGGTGCTTCTAAGTGTCAACCTTACCTAGATATATTAAACTGTTGTTTATTAGTTAACTAGCAGAGAGAGTTCACTACAATAATACCAATAAATATCCATTAGCTTGGGGAGGGATTTGATACTATTCAACTTAAATTTATTTCTAGTGACACAAGAAAAGACAAAAGTACATTGCTGGCAAAGTAGTATGCATCAACATCTGCAAAGCTGAATCACTCTAGTTCAGGAAGGATATTGCCATTGTGGAAAGCATCACTTTGATGGGGAAGAGGGGAAATATTCACAGCAAAGAACAAACTTTTAAGTGCTTCTAGTTTGACACTGGGACTGGATATTTTTACTTTTCTGGTGCAGTAAAATATCAGGGCAGGTCTTATGCTACAGTTTTGCCAGCATAACTTTGTCAGATATGTGGAGAACCCCCCTCTCCCACCTCTTAAACATGGTTGGGCTAGTAAAATTCAGTTAGTTTTGGACTTTCAGAAAGCTTTTGATGGGTCCTTTAGCAGAGACACTTAAAGTCAGTAGTTATGGGGTAAGAGGGAATGTCTTCTCGTGGATTAGTAAATTGTTAATTTATTCCTATATTTTTTTTCCCCTTTATCTGTTGCAATAATGGAGAGATATAAATAGAGGGGTTATCCCAGGATTTTAATTTATGAATATGCTGAACAGCACTGATCTCGATAATCTGGAAAAAGGGTTAACAATAAAATGGTAAAACTTGCAGACTATCCAAAATTACTTAATATGGCTAAATCCAAATCGAACTGAGAAGAGTTACAAAGGGATCTCTCAGAACTGGGTGACTGAGTAACAACATAGCAGATGAAATTCAATGTTGATAACTGCAAAGTAATGCACCATGGGGGAAAAAATATTCCTAACAGTACATATATACAAAATGATGGGATCTAAATTATTAGCTGTTACCAACTTTGCGAAGCATGTGGTCCTGACCACTCCTGAGCTAGATGGACTATTGATGATCTGACTAAATGTGGGCATTCTGATGTTCTTGTAATAGCTAATTCCCTGTTTCATGGACACATCGAGAAGCTGTGCTGCAGTTACACAAATTAACAAAGGGAATTGTCCACGATAGGAGTGTAAAATTTTGATTGATCAGCGAATCGAGTAGTTGGTGGAATTTTCATTGACTATATGATTAGTCGATAAGTGGAACATTCCCTATCTTGCTATGTCTTGCCCTTTGAAACATACAAGAGTCACCTGCCACTCCTGTACATTTCAAAGGGAGAGAGGCAGTGGGAACCTGCACCAGCGGGGACTGCTTCAGTCCCTGCTGGCATGGGTTCCCCACTGTGCCTCTTTTCTTTGGAAATGTACAAGAGCTGTAGGCGGCCCTTGTACATCTCAAAGGGAGAGGAGTAGCAGTCGAACCGGCACAAGTGAGACTGTTTGTTTCAATCCCCTTTGTGCCTTTTTCCCGCTGCCCCCTGCCCCCCACAGAGACGGTGCTGGGGGAACCGGCTTTTAAGCCAGCTCCCCCAGCACTGGCTTGTGTTCCCCCTGCCCTTGCTGCCTTACTCTGATAGAGGCAGCAAGGGGGGAAAGCGACTAGTCGAGTTCCTACTCGACTACCTGATAAGCATTTGCTTATCACGTAGTCAGCTAGTCGCTTACATCCCTAGTCCACAGCAGTAAAAAGAATCGTTTTACAAAATGAGAAGGAAGCTTGCATGTCTAATTTTTACTGTATTTTTAATGTCCTCCATGCCCTTTTCTGTTTAAATTCCCTGTCAAGTTTCTTTTGTGTTGCTTTTTTCAGGTAAAGATCCGTCATCTAAATTGGAGACTAAACCGTCAACTTAAATTGAAATGGTTTAGATAGAAGATGACACTAGGACTGGTAGTATGGTCAGGTTGGAGAATAATCCTTGTTCATTCCAGTTAGTGGCACTGTGTCAAAGAGTTGGGTTAAACTTTGATGCTGGAATTGAGGGGTATGTGATTGATAGTCACAATTTCATTGATAAGTGTAAAAAGCCATTGAGCTATTTTATGTAACCAGGTAGCTGAAACAGTAGGAGTACCACCTGAAATGTGGCCATATGGCAAGGCTTGAGGAAAAGCTGAACCATGTTCTGCCCAAGGGATTTTCCTGGGACTGCTACACCAAACACAGAGGGTAGAGCATTGATTGATTGGAACTGTTAGTTTTAGTGTATGGGAAATGACAGATTAGAGATGGTGAGGGAGAAGGCAGAAATGAAGCACTATAGTCATGGAAGAACTGGTAGCATGTTTGTATAGTAAAAGCTGCACCTCTGGGTGCTGTATTGGTCGAAAGAAATTGGGAGCTGTGGGCCCAAAACTTTCTTTTGTCAGATTACTCCTGTGATCAGGAAAATGTGACTGACTTAATTTTTCTGTAAATAGGATTGGATAAATGACTCACATAAGTTTCTCTTCTGAAAGAAAACAACCTACAAGGCCTTGAACTTAGGTCAGAAAGGGGTAACGATAGTTAAAACCTGAGTTGTGAAGCAATTTTTTGGATACGCATAGAAAAATTAGTACTCAGTTATGAACACTAGATCTTCAGCTTCCATTAAGAGCAAGTGTCTGGGAACAGTCAATAATTTGTGAAAAAGTATTTTGGAGGAAATGAGAAATGTAGATGATTGGTTAGAATACATTAATAAAAACTGCCAGCCCATTTAGGGTAAAGACTCCTACTGCTGGTTCAAGGAGAGTTTTGTCCACTGACCTGCTTGCTTTATATTCCAATTCAGAAGCAATCCAGACACCTGGGTGAAGTTGAGTATGGAGTGGGAAAACCACTCTTAGGCCATGTCTATACTAACTTGGAAGTTTGAATCAAGATACACAACTCCAGCTTCGTTAATTGCGTAGTTGGAATCAATGTACTTTGATTTGAACTTGGATGCTATCCTCACAGTGGGAGGTTGATGGGAGAAATGGTCCCATTGATTTCCCTTATTCCTCGCAGGGAGTAAGAATACCAACACCTAGGTCTTTACTAGACCCGCTAAATCGGACACCAGAAGATCAAGACCAGTCTGGGGGTAAGTATAGATGTGGCCATAGTTTGTTAGGTTCAGTAGGGTTAAATTGAAAGGAACTGAACAGAATTCTGCTTCATCTGCAAGCATTAAGTGGTTTCCTCTTGGTTTAATCCTAGCCATGGTAGTTTGCTGTGCTGCATCCTTTTGGAAAGGAAACTTCCTCTCCATCTGTAACAGGCACCATTGCACAACTCTTTTGTTAACAACTGCAAGCTGCCAGCAAAACAAGAATAGAATAAAGATTTTTCCAGCCTGATTTCTAGCAAACCAAGTTAGTGTATCACTAAACACTCAGTCTCTGGCTCCCAGGGAACATCTTTACTTCATATTTTACTATTCTGGCTGCTGCTCTTGCTGGAGAGAAAGTTGCTCATTATGGTGGGGACCTTTTTGAAAATAAAGTTTTGTCAACAAAGTGATATTTGTCAGTAATTCTGGAAATCTTCAAGATGGGTGTGACTAAACTAAGTGCACAGCAAAACTTCACTTAAAAGCATTCTTCAAAGGAAAACTTACCAGCTTATGTTCTTTCTCTTTCATTTATAAAGGCAATTTTAGAATGTAATCTCAAGTCACTTGTTTTTTTGCTTTAGACAGTTCACAGCTATCGTGGAAGAATAATGTATTTACTAGGGATGTAAGCGACTAGTTGCTTTCCCCTACTGCCTCTGTATCAGAGGCAGCAAGAGGGGAGGGAAGCAGGAACCAGTACTGGGGGAAGCCAACTTAAAAGCTGTTTTTTTCCCCCTAGCACCGTCTCTGTCGTGTGGGGGAAGGGAATAGGGGAGGCAGAGCTGCAGGGATCGTGGGGGTGGCACAAGCTGGGATTATTCAGTCCCAGCTCATGCCATCTCCGGGAGCTAAACCCGCTGCGGCCCTGCACTTAAAATGTTGTAAAAACCCGCGGGAGCGCACCCTCCCCCCATTGGCTGATTGAGTAGTCGATGGAATTTCCATCAACTACTGAATTAGTTAATTAACTAATACTTAACATCCCTAGTATTTACTAAGCATCTGAGAGGGGAAACAGTGCTAAAATTGAAATTTGTTCATTAAGAATGACTAGCAGAAAATGTTTGCTTAAATAAATGTGGGGTGAGTTCTTAAATAGCTTGAAACTTAAATATTATTTGAAAATTCTAGCTAATATGTGCCTTGGGACTGAAGGTGAGATTTCCTGTTGTGAGATTTCTTGTGTAGGATTGAGTGTCTGTTGCTTATCATGGAGCAGTTGATGTTAAAAGACCAGAGTCTAATTTGTTGCTTTGCAGAGAGCTTACATCATGGCTCAGTGCTGTTACCCTGCTCTGTTTTCTTGACTGTCTGCTGGAAGCTTTTGAAAACTGTTTCTGTGCTCCTGCAGTGTTACCCAAACAAACCTTGCATGTTACTTTTGTTCCTAAATATAGCAAAAGTTCCCACTGCCAATTTCAAGTTCAAGTGGCGTCCTGCATCGGTCACAGAAAACAGAAGAGCATACGTGCAGTTTAGCTTGTAAAACGTTCTATTTAAAACTCTTCATTATAAGTAGTGCAAGTAGTGATGTCTGTACATTCCTTTATAACACCCATTTTTATTTGCTTGTTAGCCTTAAGTGTTAGACCAGGAAAGGAATCCACGCTAGGTTTTTGCCTGCAGCTGACTTGATTTTGAATGATTGAACTAAAATATTTCAGCCATTAAAGGGAATGAGGTTTAAGAAAAATAAACTTTGCCCATTCTGAGTTTCTTGTACAGGGATGTAGCTTTAGGTGCCACTTGCTTCTCTCTTTCGGTCAAGCCACGAGTCTCTTAAAAAAAAAAAAAAAAATCCATATTGCACATATTCTAGACTAGTTGGCCTTTAGCAGCTAAATTAGTTCAGCCTTGGTTACTTGTTCACTAACCCCTCTGCCTCCTTCCCTTCCCTCCTTCTCTCCCCCCACAACCTTCTGGAAGTGAAGAGGAAGAAGCAGCAGCATGAGTTGGGTGAAATGATGTGTTATGGGAGCTAGAGCAGGAGGGTACAAGGGTGTGGGGAGGAAGGAGGAGAGGCCAGGGTCAGGTTTTGGAGAGGGTAAGAAAAAGAGCACAAAGGGATAAAGGTGGGAGTGGGGTGAGATGCAGAAAGAATGTAAATCATAACCACACTTGACTGCAGAACCTTGGGCTTAAACCTATTCATTATTCCTTAGTATTAACAAACCTTGATTGTTCCATAGGTAGCTTTGAAACCTGTTTGCTAAGTGGCTCATCCCTGTCTGGTGAACGTCAATTCAAGTTAGCTTTCTCCCACAACCAGTTTGTTAGCTTAAGGGGTAGAGGACAATGTGGATGTAAAGTTCTCTCCTAATAACACCATGTCAGGGTACTGTGGTTCTACATGATGAAATACTCCATTTTTATGCCTATTTTTAATTAAAAAAAAAAAAAGACATGCAAATATTACATCTTCCAAGTCCCGAGTACTCAGTTCTGTAAAAGCCTTAATTTGGGCCCCTTGTGCATATGTCTTCAATTACTGGATTACAAACTTAGTTTCCATAGGACCCCCTTCTAGTGCACAGGACAGACTGAGGTTGTTGGGTATTTATTCATTTTTTCTATCAACAATTGCTGTCTGTCAGTATTTACAGCACCCCTTCCAAATACTGAACTAAATACAATATTAATTTGTTTTTTGACTTTAGTATGGTGTGCTTATGATCCTATCCAGATGTTTCATAAGCCTTAATGCATTCATCTCACATAAGTGTAGTGAATGTGAAGTTTCCCCCATTTTACAGCTGGGCACCTGAAACACAGAATAAGGCCAAACTTGTCAAAAGTTGCAGCTAGCTTTGAATGCCCGACTTGAAAACCTTGGAACCTTAATTTTCAGAATATATGGCATTTTGAAACACTGCATATAGGAACGCAGCTCCCATTGAATTCTACTACACGTTATCAGCTGTTATGCAAATAAGACACAATTGGCTCAAGTTGGGTCCCCAACAAATGAGGCTCACCAAATGGCCTTCTGTGAACATTTTAAGTGACTTGTCTAGCATCGCAGGGACACGCATTGAGTTCCATTTTTTTTTAAGGGAACGTTTCAGCTGCCTTACCTGCGGGGCCATTCTTTTTCATCTTGAAGACGCTTTCCTTGTTTGCTGTATGTCTTTCAGTTTCTGATACAGAGGCAGCCGCACGGGGTGGCCACAGGCTCCCTGGGAGTGGAGCCGAGAGTGCCCTGGCTGCTGGCCCTGCCCCCAGGGGGAGCATTTTAGTAACTGTGTAAGCGCTAGGAATTGTTGCGGCTACACAATTACTAAAATAAACGATTTCTAACATCCCTACTTTGGACTTGAATAGTTAAAAAAGTAACCCAAATGATTGACAATGGTTTCGTGGAAATATGAGGAGCATGTGATGACATATATAGCTGTGTTGAGCTGAATGGAGGCCCACATTTTCATCCCATCTTGACAGAAAATGCTGCTCAGACATTAAAATGGCGTGATAGAAATATGCTCTATAATGGATAATCAAACCACTGAGTTTTAACAAATTAACATGACATCACTTGTATAGCAGAATGTCAAACACTTGGAAAGAATGGCCTAGTGCTGTGTAATTGAAATTATTGAACACAAAGCAGTGATGTCAAGTAAAATTGATGGTGAGGAAATAAAAAGAAGTCCTTCATAGGAAAGCTAACCCTATAGAAAACTGTTGGAATGAAAATGACATTTTTCAGCCATGTGTAGTAGAAACACACAAACACATCCAAACCTGCATGTGCTTTTTGTCAATAGCCGGGACACATGGATACATGGATGAGAAGCTGGATATGAGTCAGCAGTGTTCCCTCGTAGCCAAGAAGGCTAATGGCATATTAGGGTGCATTAGGAGGAGCATTGCCAGCAGATCCAGAGAAGTGATTATTCCCCTTTATTCGGCTCTGGTGAGGCCACATCTGGAGACTGAGGTATTTGGGTTTGTTTAGTCTGCAGAAGAGAAGAGTGAGGGGGGATTTGATAGCAGCCTTCAACTACCTGAAGGGAGGTTCCAAAGAGGATGGAGAAAAGTTGTTCACAGTGGTGACGGATGGCAGAACAAGAAGCAATGGTCTCAGGTTACGGAGGGAGAGGTCTAGGTTGGATATTAGGAAAAACTATTTCACTAGGAGGGTGGTGAAGCACTGGAATGGGTTACTTAGGGAGGTGGTGGAATCTCCATCCCTAGAGGTTTTTAAGTCTCGTCTTTACAAAGCCCTGGCTGGGTTGATTTAGTTGGGATTGGTTCTGCCTTGGGCAGGGTGCTGGACTTGATGACCTCCTGAGGTCTCTGAAATGGTAATTTGTTTTCTATTGTGGAGAACCTCATACTGCAGTAAAGTAATAGGCTAATTGAATTATTTACTTAAAAAGCCAGCGTATGATGACTGCCTCAACAGAAAGAAACAGACACACTTGTGCTGTTCTGTGCTACCTCCCTTCTGAGGAAGGTGTATGTGGCTCCCTTTCCTCACTCAGTTAGTTGTGCTGGATATAGCTTCAAGTCCTGTAGGTTGAACCTCTCTAGTCTGGCATCCTGGGAACCTGACTGGTGCCGAACCAGAGAATTTGCTGAACCATGGGAGGTCAGTGTTGTTAGACAATACTACCAATACTTCCACTGCTTACTGAGCTATTAGAAGACATTTAGGGGTAAACTAGAGCTAAATAACAGCACAGAACACTAAGAGACAGGATTGGTGGCTGTAAACAAACTTTATGGGACTATGGAAAACTTAGCCAGACGTCCACTTATGCATGTGGCCAACTAAAATCATGCCAGGCCATGGATGTTGTCTGACCAGAAAGTGCTGGACTAGAGAGGTTTAACCTGTATTGTTGCTTGGCGTGTCTGAAGTATGTTATAAAGAATTCAGGACAAGAGACTATTTTCTTCTTTGATAGAAGCACCATGGACTTCTGTAGCATTACCGTGTAAGTGCCTGTGGTAATAAAAGTATCCCTCTATTATATAAACAATTCAACTGTTTTCTCTTGAAAGAAAAGTTAAGTACACTCCTCCCCCAGGCCAGAAGATCTCCAGGTGGCTGTCTTATTACAAACCAATTCTACAAGTCAAATACACAGAGAGGTGTTGGAATTACTGTTCATCCACAAGTTCAATTCTCATGCTGATGGCCTCAATGGAGATGAGGGATGGCTGGGACAATATCAACCTAACATTAAGTGAAGGTGCAAACAGCTCTTCCCTCTGTGTAGATTCTTGCATTAGTACCCTTCCTATCTATTGCTATCCTTTGATCCTTATCTGCTTCTTTTTAACTATCCAATCTTCAGGTGTTTATAGATTGCCAGTTCTGCCTACTTGTTTTTCCCTTTGATATTTTCATACCCTCTGCTCCTTGTTTCCTGCCCCTCCTTCTTTTTTTTTTCTCCTTCCCCCTCTCCCCTATTTATTTTGGGGCTGCACATCCTGAACTCAAAACTCCAGTCATGTGAAAAAGTGGGCAGTGCCCACAAAAGCTCATGATATCATCTATATGTTTAGTTAGTCTCTAAAGTGCTACCAGACCATTTGTTGTTTTTTTTTAGTTTATTTTTTTTAGAGTTAGCTCAGCTTATCAACTGAGAGCTATTTTAGCTTTTTTGGTTAAAAAGTCTAACAAGAATTTAAAAATAAAAAATGTGTTGCACACCTCACCTTTTAACAGGAAAAGCCCAAATTAAATTAACTTCAACTACATCCCTGTTGATATTACTGCTCTTAACAGTGGAAGCAGATGCCAATGTCATTTTCTTCTTTTACTTTTCCTTAGAAACCTTATTTTTCCTAAAGGTGTTATAGATTGCTGCCTCTCAGAGCACAGTGGGAGGGGAAAAACTGGCTAGGAGCATCCCAACTGATGAGAAATAAATCTTTAGGGCCTCATGTCACCATTCAACAGAAAGCAAAGTTAAACAAGCTGCGAAATGTTGTCCAAAAACAAACTTGGAGGAATGAGGTGGAATTTCTTTCATTATAAGATGACTATGGCTTAGAGTAGCCAACATAAAACTGCTGTTTTAGAATATGATCTACAAAGTTTATTTTTCCCTTCTGTATCGTGCTAAAAATGTGATAAACTGATGCTATTTGAACGCAGCAGTCTTCTCTCAGTAACTAATGTTCTTACAGCTGCAAACTAGTAAGATAAACTTCTCTAATAAAAGCAGAGTTCCTTCATGCTAAATTAGTGTCAGATACAGGGATTTCTTGTTAAATAAGGGCTGAGGAAAGAGGATTGAGAGTTATCAGTTGTACTAAGTATCAGTAGCTGTGTTAGTCTGAATCTGCAAAAACAACCAGAAGTCCTGTGGCACCATACAGATTTATTGGAGCATAAGCTTTTGTGGGCAAAGACCCACTTCGACAGATGCATGTAGTCTATATGGTGCCACAGGACTTCTTGTTTTTGCAGTTGTGCTAAATGTTTCATCTTATGTTGTCTTCCCTTTCTATAGATTCTTCATTTCAGAATACTTTCAACTTAAGTGAAAGTGAGAGCCTTGCAAAACTTGCTTTTGTGAAGCCTAGTGAAGGAAACAAATCTATTTGCGCACAATTGTTGCAAGGGCCTTACGGGAATCGCTATGCAGATGAGCAGCTTTTGTTCTTATCCTGATGCTGTTGTCATCTGTTTTTATTATTTTTAGTAGGGCCCCTATATTTTGATTGTAGCAGCATAAGAGTTAATACATAGCTTTCTGCACTGGGCTGTGAACCTAGCTATGAAGCAGGATTTTAAGGCAGAGACACATTAGTGGGCAGCTCAGCCTTCTATGAGGATACTAAGAAGGATCCATTTGCTGTGCAAAGGCCACTTTTCTACTATGGTATTTATGGAGCCCACATTGGGCTTCCTATGTGATAAAGGTCACTGCTTCTGTAAAACATGGAGATTATGTCCACCCCACAAACCATAATTAACATCAGTTATATCTGTGGAGGGTCAGTGCATTGGCTTATCACTGAGGGGCATGTATATTTGGCTACTTGAGTCAGGTCAGTGCACTCACCAGGAGTGCTTGCATTGATGCAAATGCAGTGTGCCAAGTAGGGATCTCAACTTGCCACCATCTGGCATGGTGCCCGAAGGAATCTTCTTTTTGACTTGGCTGGGAGAAATGAGTTGCCCAGGGATCTCTGGGAGTTAGGAGTTAAGTTCCCAACATGCAGCTTGCTCCCATAATGGATGGCTTAAAGTTTCCAGAGTGTGTGGCTGCCTTCCTTAGCTCACCCTTGTGATGCTGTTTATTCCAAAACAGTTCTGTTACGTAAAAGAGAAAAACATTAATCTGAGTTTCCTCCTTGGCTTCTAGTTGCTATCACTGCAGATACACTATATGGTATTAGCTGATGGGCATAAATGTGGTGGTTATCTGATTTGTACTGTTGTACTCCAGGAAATAGGAGAACACACACTATGAACTGATGTTCTTCAGATATAACACCCTTCTCTTCCAGTAAGATCAGATTAGGGATGCAGTAGTGTAGTTGATTAACCGATAAGGAAAAGCTTATTGGTTAATGCTACAGATTACATGCATTTCCTCCCAACACCCCTCCTGCCAGTAAATTTTTTAGCCAGCTGGCCAGGAGCATGACTCAGTCCTGGCTAGGGATGTTCAATATAGTTGAATCAACTAATTGACTAGTCGATTGATTTCCCATTGACTAGTTGATTAGCCAACAAGCAGAAGAGCCACAGTGGGGTTAGCTCCACATTCCAGTAGCTAAACCCACTGCAGCTCTGCCTTTTAAATGTATTAAGAGCCATTTAAAGGGCTAGTGTGCAAGGAGAGGGGGATGCGGTATGAGCCGGGCCAGCTGATTTCTGGCTTTCACCAGGTCTCCCTGCTGCGCTTTAGCCAGAGGTTCTTAATACATTTAAAGGGCTAAAGCACAGCAGGGAGGACCTGTTGCGAGCCAGGAATCAGCTGGCCCGGCTCTCGGCTGGTCCCCCGGCCCTGTTGTGCTTCTGATTTTTAAATGTATTGAGAGCCGGCAGGCTCTTAATATATTTAAAAAGCTGAGTTGCAGCATCTGGGACTGTGTGCAAGTCTGGAATCAGCTGATTCCTAGCTTGCACCCAGTCCCTGCTACTCCCCTGACCCCTGTGGAGACGGTGCTGGAGGGAATGGGCTTTTAAGAAGGCTCCCCCCAGTTCTGGCTCCTGCCTTCCCCCAACCCTCTTGCTGCCTATGATACAAGTGACTAGTCAAGGAACTAGTTGACTAGACATCCCTAGTCCTGGCTCTCACCAGGTCTGTGACTTACACTTTAAATGCAGAGCAGCAGAGCGGGGTATTAGGAGCTAGTCAGGCAGGCAGCCCAGCTGAGTTCTGACGCATGCCAGGTCTGGGAGCTCAGACCCGTCCCCCTCGGACATGGGCTGCTGCCACCCACCACTGCTGCCTTTGGATCAGAGGCAGCAGCGTGGGGTGACAGGCAGCCAATCCGCAAAGGGAGCTGGTTTTTAAACTGGCTCCTCTTGTGGACCACCTCCCACCTGGCACCCCACGCTGCTGCCTCTGATACAGAGGCGGCAGCAGCACGGAGTGGCAGGGGGCTCATTTGGGAGTGGAGCCAGAGCGCACTGGTTGCCGGCCCCACCCCCAGGGACTATAGAATAGTCAGCTAACCAATAAGAATTCATGAGGTTACTCCACTATTCAATTAACTGATATTTAACATCCCTAGCTCAGATATTATGCTGTAGCATGTCTGCGACTGGTTTGGTCACAGAGATCCCCTTGAAACTGTCACTTGATGAGCTAATTATACCACTGAGCCCACTTATACCT
Source organism: Rafetus swinhoei (assembly GCA_019425775.1). Lineage (NCBI taxonomy): Eukaryota > Metazoa > Chordata > Testudines > Trionychidae > Rafetus > Rafetus swinhoei. Next base: position 133,998,194 of record CM033424.1, on the reverse strand, counting down.
GCCCAATGGGATGCCCTACCACCAGTGTTTCCTCTAATCTTTTCCATTCATGTGTGGAATAAATTTATGTGTACCAACGTGTGTGTGTGAATGTGTTTTTATTGGTGGCGCACAAAACCTAGCTGTGGGTGCTCTGCTAGTCATCTGGGGAGCATTGGAATTTCTCCTGAGCTGCCGCACAGGCACACATATTACAGAGAGCACTGCCCACTGATGCTATGTCTACAGTGCAGGGAAAGTTGGAAAAAGATACGCAAATTGCGAACTGCAATTTGCGTATCTTTTTCTGCTTTTCTTCTGAAAGAGGTTTTTCCGACATTTGGCCCGTCTACACAGGGCCAAATGTCAGAAAAAGCCCTCTTTCCGAACATCCCTTCTTCCTCGTAGCACGAGGTTTACAGGGATGCCAAAAAAAGTGTCTGCTTTTCCGATTTTTTTTTTTTTTTTGAAAGCAGATGCGTTCCTTGGACGCTGTAGAACTTTTTCTGGGATACCTCTGGAAAAAGGTTACCTCTGGTATTCCGGAAAAGCTCTGCAGTGTAGACATAGCCTCAGCCAGAACCTCTGGTCTCCCCCAGCAAAGGCATAGAAGTGGGGTCATAGTCCACAGCAGATCAACAAGGACACTAAGAGCAGCTCAGCTCTGGGAACGCTCAGTCGCAGGGACTTGACGCAGCCCCAATGAGACCAAAACCTGAGAGAAATCCATCTTGCACTGTATAAAAGTTAACAATTATTTACAATGGTTTTAATAAAGATAAGTGATTTTATTTAATATAAAAAGTAGTATTTAAGTGGTAGTAAAAGAATATTACTAAGACAAATAAAACAAAATATGCCAGCTAAGCTTAATATTCTAAGAAACTTGTTACAGAACAATTGCTTACCGTACAGTAGTTCTAATAATCTTTTCTCAGAAGATTGGTAGTTTCCTAGCTTGGGCCTGATCATTCCACCTGTTCAGTCTTAGGTGTTTCTAGAAGTCATCTGGATGATGAGAAGAGGGTGTTTGGTGCCTGGAAACCCCCTATTGTTTCGTTTGCCTTTATATCCTTGTTGCCACAGGAGGAATCCTTTGTGTTTAAAATTTTAACCAAACACCTCCAGTGGAAAAGTACAGCATCCAAAATGGTTTCTGGCATCAGATAACCTAGCCACATGTCTTGGCAGGACCAGCCATAGTTCAGGTTTACAGGAAGAACAAGACTATTTAGTGATTATTGTCTTGAGTACCAGGCCATTAAGTTTCTGCTAATGGCTTTCATTAGCACATCTAGATAGAAATAGATAAACAGGTTTATACTTTATATCTTCAAATATAGGAATGACACATGCACACAAAATAAACATTCAGTGGATTACAAGCTTCTCAATGACAAGTTACATGCCATATGTTGTATAAAACATATTTGAATTAGGCATATTCAAAAGCATATTATCATGAAGAATATGGTGGTGCAGTGTCACAATGTTGTTTAAGTTTTTTTTGTACTGTGGCACTTAACACTTGTAACTAGCCTCTATTTAACATTTAAAAAATCAGGTGATGTTGGGTCCATTTTAAATTAAAAAAAAAAAAATGTGTAGAGATTATGCAAACTGTCTGGCTTCAATAACCTTTTGTAAGTGTGTACTGTTAATATCATCTTGCATATGCTTATCAGGTACTTTCTGCTTGTCATGTTCACTTTAAAATACACAGATAAAAACAGACTTTTTGTTCAATAGAGAAGTGTGCTGGGCTGCTGGCCAGGAGTCACCCAGGTAAGTACCCCAGTCTCTCCCTCCTCCTGCCCCTCTGCCCTCCACTCCTGCCCCTCTACCCCACATAAATGAAACCCTCTCTCCCCCTCCTGAAGCCATACCCCTTCCCAGACCCTGCACCCCAATCCTCTGCCCCAGGTCATAATCCCCACCTTCACTCAGACTTCTAGAACACACACTCTCTCCTGCACCCCAATCCCTTACCCCATTCTCCCTTCTGTACCCAATCTCTATCTCAGACTACCTCCATTAATATTATGGAAGTGTGTGGCCCTCAACCACTTTCCAAAATCTTGGAGTGGCCCCCATCAAAAATTATTGCCCACCCCTTGGCTAACTATGAGTTGACTAGCTTCCACTGTCAAAATAGTACTAAGTTGACAAAATGTTCACTAGTATCAGAGGGGTAGCCGTGTTAGTCTGAATCTGCGTAAACAACAAGAAGTCTTGTGGTACCTTTTAGACTAACAGATATATAAGCTTTCATGGGCAAAGACCCACTTTGTCAGATGCATGTCAAAATGTTCACTGTCGCACTAAAATTACTCAAACTTCAGAAATTTTTTGTCAAAGGAATGCTACATGATAGTAAATGGGGAGTGGAGGCTGGCTGCTTGATCTCAAATGAGTGAGCATGGAACACCAGATCTGTGATGACGACTAAAATGGCAAAGTTTGAGAAGATCCGTTTGTTAAACACACAGGAACTTCTAAGTCAGTGGTTCTCAAACTTTTTGGGCTCCGGAGCCCTTTACATGCGTAAAAATTTCTGCGGAGCCCCAGCGGTGTGTGTTAATTGCGTCAGTTCGAGGAGATTCTCAATTATGCTTTTGAAGGCTTTCCAGTTTGTCAACCTCGCGGAGCCCCTGGAGATGTCTCGCGGAGCCCTGGGGCTCTGCGGAGCACAGTTTGAGAAACACTGTTCTAGGTTATAGTAACATCTTTGGGAATGACTAAGACAACACATTAATAGATAAGCAATCCTTAAAGAAAGGTTACCAGAGAGTTTTGAAGAACAGGAATATGACTGCCACTCAGCCTGAGCTAGTAACTGGGGAAATACTAATTCATTTGATATAAGAACATAAGAACGGCCGTAGCGGGTCAGACCAAAGGTCCATCTAGCCCAGTATCCTGTCTGCCGACAGTGGCCAGCACCAGGTGCCCCAGAGGGTGGACCGAAGACAATGATCAAGCGATTTGTCTCCTGCCATCCCTCTCCAGCCTCTGACAAACAGAGGCCAAGGACACCATTTATCCCTGGCTAATAGCCTTTTATGGACCTAACCTCCATGAAATTATCTAGCTTCTCTTTAAACTCTGTTATATTCCTAGCCTTCACAGCCTCCTCTGGCAAGGAGTTCACATGCTGACTACGCTGTGTGAAGAAGAACTTTCTTTTATTAGTTTTAAACCTGCTACCCATTAATTTCATTTGGTATCCTCTAGTTCGTCTATTTAGGAACTAATAAATAACTTTTCTTTATCGGCCCTCTCCACACTCATGATTTTATACACCTCTATCATATCCCCCTCAGTCTCCTCTTTTCTAAACTGAAAAGTCCCAGTCGCTTTAACCTCTCCTCATATGGGACCCGTTCCAAACCCTAATCATTTTAGTTGCCCTTTTCTGAACCCTTTCCAAGGCCAAAATATCTTTTTGAGGTGAGGAGACCACATCTGTACACAGTATTCAAGATGTGGGCGTACCATAGTTTTATACAGGGGCAGTAAGATATTCTGGGTCTTATTTTCTATCTCTTTCTTAATAATACCTAGCATCCTATTTGCCTTTTTGACCCTTGCTGCATACTGTGTGGAAGTTTTCAGAGAACTGTCACGATAACTCCAAGATCTCTTTCCTGATTTATCGTAGCCAAATTAGCCCCATCATACTGTGCATTATAGTTGGGGTTATTTTTCCGATGTGCATTACTTTACACTTATCCATTAAATTTCATTTGCCATTTTGTTGCCCAATCACTCAGTTTGGTGAGATCTTCTTGGAGTCCCTTACAGTCTGCTTCTGTCTTGACTATCCTAAACAGTATGGTATCATCTGCAAACTTTACCACCTCACTGCTTACCTTTCTCCAGATCATTTATGAATAAGTTGAACAGGATTGGTCCTAGGACTGACCCTTGGGGACACCACTAGTTACCCCTCTCCATTCTGAAAATTTACCATTTATTCCTACCCTTTGTTTCCTGTCTTTTAACCAGTTCTCAATCCAAGAAAGGACCTTCCCTCTTATCCCATGGCCATGTAATTTACACAGAGCCTTTGGTGAGGACCTTGTCAAAACTTTCTGGAAATCTAAGTATACTATATCTACTGGATCCCCCTTGTCCATGTTTGTTAACCCCTTCAAGAACTCTAATAGATTAGTGAGACAGGATTTCCCTTTACAGAAACCATGTTGACTTTTGTCCAACAAATTATGTTCTTCTACATGCTTCACAATTTTATTCTTTACTATTGTTTGACAATAGTCAAACAATAGTAAAGAATAAAATTGTGAAGCATGTAGAAGAACATAATTTGTTGGACAAAAAGTCAACATGGGTTCTGTAAAGAAATCCTGTCTCACTAATCTATTAGAGTTCTTTGAAGGGGTTAACAAACATGGACAAGATCCAGTAGATATAGTATACTTAGATTTCCAGAAAGCACTGACAAGGTCCTCACCAAAGGCTCTGTGTAAATTACATGGCCATGGGATAAGAGGGAAGGTCCTTTCTGGATTGAGAACTGGTTAAAAGACAGGAAACAAAGGGTAGGAATAAATGGTAAATTTTCAGAGTGAAGAGGGGTAACTAGTGGTGTCCCCCAAGTCAGTCTAGGACCAATCCTGTTCAACTTATTCATAAATGATCTGGAGAAAGGTAAGCAGTGAGGTGGTAAAGTTTATGGATGATACCAAACTGTTTAGGATAGTCAAGACAGAAGCAGACTGTAAGACTCCAAGAAGATCTCACCAAACTGAGTGATTGGGCAACAAAATGGCAAATGAAATTTAATGTGAATAAGTGTAAAGTAATGCACATTGGGAAAATAACCCAACTATGCGTACAGTATGATGAGGCTAATTTGGCTACGATAAATCAGGAAAGAGATCTTGGAGTTATCGTGGACAGTTCTCTGAAAACTTCCACACAGTGTGCAGCGGCGTCAAAAGGCAAATAGGATGCTAGGTATTATTAAGAAAGGGATGAAAATAAGACCGAATATCTTACTGCCTGTATAAAACATGGTACGCCCACATCTTGAATACTGTGTACAGATGTGGTCTCTCACCTCAAAAAGATATTTTGGCCTTGGAAAGGGTTCAGAAAAGCAACTAAATGATTAGGGTTTGGAAGTCCCATATGAGGAGAGGTTAGCGACTGGGACTTTTCAGTTTAGAAAAGAGGAGACTGATAGTTCCTAAATAGAAGAACTAGAGGACACCAAATGAAATTAATGGGTAGCAGGTTTAAAACTAATAAAAGAAAGTTCTTCTTCACACAGCGTAGTCAGCATGTGGAACTCCTTGCCAGAGGAGGCTGTGAAGGCTAGGACTATAACAGAGTTTAAAGAGAAGCTAGATAATTTCATGGAGGTTAGGTCCATAAAAGGCTATTAGCCAGGGATAAAATGGTGTCCTGGCCTCTGTTTGACAGAGGCTGGAGAGGGATGGCAGGAGACAAAGCGCTGATCATTGTCTTCGGTCCACCCTCTGGGGCACCTGGTGCTGGCCACTGTCGGCAGACAGGATACTGGGCTAGATGGACCTTTGGTCTGACCCGGTACGGCCGTTCTTATGTTCTTATGACTAATTTGCCAGGTACTGAAGTTAGACTTACCGGTCTGTAATTGCCCGGATCGCCTCTAGAGCCCTTTTTAAATATTGGTGTCACGTTGGCTACCTTCCAGTCATTAGGTATGGGAGCAGATATGGGAGCGGTGTCCACCATGGCTTTCAAGTGCAAAGTATGGGTGGCAGGTGAAATAATTGATCAAATCGCCTTTGGATGGATGAAATTTTGATACCTGAAAATGGTGTCTAAAGACTGGCATCGGTCTGCAGGAGCATCCCTAGCAGTTTTGACAGTTGGTCTAGAAGACATTTTGAGCACAAGCTCCCAACCTCCACTCCTACCCTTGAGTAGCTGAGCAAAAAAACCAGATAGCTGGGCAATCAGCGTGATTCAGAAGAAAAAGCTGAGTGACAAAGCAATACAGTATTGCTTCAGTGGCATCCTGGGTGACGGCTGTGCTCATCTGACCCTAGAACAGGGGTGTGCAATAATTTTTGATGGGGATGGGCACTCCCAGAATTTGGAAAGCAGTCAAGAGCTGCATGATTCCATATTAATGGAAGAGGTACGGGGTCTGGGATGGAGGTTGTGTGCTGAAGAAAGCTTGCAGTAAAGGGATTGGGGTGCAGGAGAGTGTAAGGTCTGGGAGGGAGTTGGGGTGAAGGAGGTAGTTGTGACCTGGGGAAGGGGACTAGGGTGCAGGAGGGGGTGGAGCAGTTTGGGTTGTTACCTAAGACAGGAGGGGGCTGTGACCTGGGGCAGGGATTGAGGTAAAGGAGGGAGGTAGAGGGTTTGGGTTATGTGGGGTAGGGGGGCAAAGGGTTGGGGTGCCAGAGGCAGGCTCTGGCTGGGATACTTACCTGCTTGACTCCCAGCCAGCAGACTCCCTGCCTGCTCTGCCCCACCCCCGCATTGGCTGCAGGGGCCATGCGGTTTTTGAACAGCTGTGAGCCTGAGTGGAGGGGCGGGAAGGGTGCTTTGCTGGAAACTGGCCAATGGGATTCTGCTGGGGGGCGGAAGCAGTGTGTGAAGCACCACTCTTCCCTCCCCCAGACTCACAGCTGTGAAAGAGAAATGGCCAGGGCAGCTGCTTTTTTGAGTGGTGGTGGGGCAAGCAGGGAATCTGCCTGAGGCTCCTTGCTGCGTCCACAGGCTGGATCTGGCGGCTTGGTGGGCTGGATCTAGCCCATGGAGGGTGTTTTGCCTAGGCCTGCCCTAGAACCAGCTCTGGCACAAAGCTGTTTAAGCAAGGTACACTTTCAGGGCCAAATAAACTCTTCTGTGGGCCAGGGTGTCAAGCCGCAGGGTTGTGGATTTGCTTCAAGACAGAGTTGATTAGGGATAGTTGCTTTTATTAATCTCACTACGTCACTACTGTTATAGTCTTAATACTGCCAGATGGTTACACAGCTACTGCAAAGTAATACAATAATCAGCATAGGCAAAGCAATGCGTATAAGAGTAACAGGCACTTGGAAATGCTTACTCCCGTTTAGGTCTGTGGGGAGTCGCGTTCCAGTTACCACGCACCCGGCTGCAGTGGACCTGGCTCCAGCTAGGGGGATTCAGGGCACCCTTTGAGGTTTAGATTCCTGGTAAAACTCATAGAGGGGCGGGACTCCCAATGATCTTATACTACAGTTGTTTACCGGGTGTGCGTATACCTGGTTCAGTGCCATTCTTATCACTTTTATGGCTGAGACCAAGGTCAAACGTGTTTACTGCTCAGTAGTTTCCCAGCTCAAGGCGTGGCTTAAAGCTGATAAAGCCCAGCTGCTGTTTGTGCCTGCAGTGTCCCACACAATGCAAAGGTGGGTACAGCAGAGATGGAAACTTCTGTCCTAGGCCTGCTAAGCTGCAGGACCCACATGTGACTTTCATGTGACACAGGGACTATTAGATTTTGTGTGGCTCCTGTATACAAGCATTTTTCCTAATGTAAAACAAAGTGATCACAATTATGACATTGAGGTTATTAATGCTATATGAAACTTGCCTTTTAATTAATATTAAGCCATTCTGTGGTTACATTTCAGTCTTAAAACGTGCAGTATAGTTGTTAATTCAAAATAGCTTATTTCTTGCCTTAGAGCAGCTGTTAGATTGGTTTCTCTCTGGGAGGGAGAGGTGTAGGAGGGGGCTCTAGGTTGTGGCAGAATGTGGGGTGCAGGAGAGGCTGAGGGGCATGGGCTCTGGGGAGGAGGTTAAGGTAAGAGGGAACTCTGTCCTGGAGCAAGGGGCCGGGGTGCAGGAAGAGTGTGAGGTGTGTAATCGGGAGGTGCTTACCAAAGGCGGCTCCCAGCTGGCGGCGCAACAGGGCTCAGGCAGACTGTCTGAATGCCATGGCTCCATGCCATTCCCAGAAGCGGCTGGCTGCTGGCATGTCTTTGCGTGCCCCAGTGGAGACAGTGCTGGTGGCAGAGTTGTGCATGGAGTCTCCTCTCTTCCCTCCCTGCCCCCAGAGACATGTCAACAGCTGACTGCTTCAGTGAGCAGTGTAGAGCCCTGACATACAGGCAACCTCTGCTGGAGCCCTATTGCACTGCTGGATTTTTAGCAACCCTGAGATTTATTTTTACTCGGGCCCTGCAGCCCCTAATCCAGCCCTGTACACTTGAACACATTGTATACCTGAAGTTGACTGCAGATGGTTTAGTGCTTGTCTTAGGTTGGCAGAGGTTTGATTGTTTGTTATAAACTGAAGAAACAGCGTAATACGCAAACTAGATTTGTGGGACCTTGATGGGGAGTGGAAGTAACCAGCAGTTGGCCTAAACAATGTCATGGTGACTTACTGACAGCAACACACTTAGGCCTGTGCCAAGGACTTGTTGGTGCCAACAGATGGAGCATATAGGTTACAGGGATCCTTGGTGTCTGGTATTTATTTTCTAGTTAAGAGTGTCCTGTAAAATTTCTGTTGAAAGCCTATGTCACACTTGTAGTCATAATATTTGCAAAATATATGTGAGGAGTGGGATGTGTGTGTCTAATGCAAATTATGTTTTTAATCACTTAGTTTCAACTCACTCCCTTACAGACTCCCTAGCTTACTGTTATGAATTGTGTGTCTGACAATAAAAGTCTGTTTGGCATACTGAGTTGAATGCTAATGAAAACTTAGAGATGTCAGAAGGAAGGCTAGCAGGAAGAGGTAAGCAGTAATAGGTGGAACCCTTCTTTTTACATATGAAGACTAAAGGACTGATCTGGAATATCTGGTGGTGCAGAGAAATGCTCTGACATCTTTCATTTAAAAAAAACAAATGGTCTGGTAGCACTTTATAAACTAACAAAACATGTAGATTACCAGACCATTTGTTGTTTTTTTCTGTAACAGACTAACTCGGCTAACTTCTGAAGCATCTTTCATTAAGGAAGCAAATTGCCAGTGGGCTTTTCTCTTGAAAGATATGTCTCAGCATCTCAACAGAGAGGTGGACTTTCGAGTAAGCAGTACCTTACTATGCAAGAGTGCATCAGGTTGAGTTTAGGCTTTAGAACAGTGGTCTCCAACCTTTTTACACCCAAGATCAATTTTTTAATCTCAGAACAAGCAAAGATCTACCACCCCATCCTTCCCCCAAGACCCCACCCCTTCCTTGAAGCCCCGCCTCTCTATTCTCCTCCTCTCCATCACTTGCTATCCCCAGCCCTTATACACTCTACACTGCCACTTTTTCCCCAATTCTTATGTAGGAAAGGTTTTCCAACATTTGGCCTGTCTAGACTGGACCAAATGTTAGAAAAACCCCTTCTTTTGGAATCCCTCTTATTCCTCGTGGAATGAGGAATATAGGGATTACCGAAAGAGCATATTTGCTCTTCCACTAAAAAAAGCAGAACAACAAATGCATCCCTGGATGTGGAAGAGTTTTTCCAGGATATCTCTGGAATCCTTGAAAAACTCCTGCAGTCTAGCTGTACCCTCTCCTGCTTGAGACAGGCTATGTGGGCTCTGGGGTGGGAATGAGGGATTTGGGTATGGGAAGGGGTGAGAGGTGCAAGCTCTGGGAGGAAATTTGGATGCAGGAGGAGGTGGAGAAGGGGATGCTGGCCTGAGGAGGGGGCTCCAGGCTGGGGACTGTTGGGGTCAGATGGAGGGTTGCGGTACTAAGCAAGCCACAGGCTTGTGGCTGTGAGGGTGCAGGAATTTGGGTTGGGATATGTGAGGGGCTTAGGGCAGGGGGTTCCAGTGTATGATAGGCTCAGATCTAGGGTCTGGGGGGGGGGGTGCAGGAGTGTTATAATGCTGTGGCCAGATGGGGGCTTGGCCCCAATTGAGGGTTTGTTGGCCAGGCTTCATTTTTAAATAAAATACTATGTGAAACACACACAGTTTCTGCATTGTCTTTATTTATGAGAAGGGCAGGGAACCTGTTTTGAGTCAGGGGGTCACTGACCCACAGAAAAGTCAGTTGGGGCCACGCAAGGGAGATGCAAAAAACCCCCAAAAAACTCTGAAACCCCCCCAAGCCTCACTAATGTGGCCCCAACTGTGCTGGTGGGAGTAGGGGACATGGTACTGGGGAAGGGTGCTAGTGGGTGCTGGGGCAAGGGACAGAGTGCTGGGGTGGGGGACAGGGTTCTGCAGCAGAGCACAGGGGAGAGGGGACCAGTGGGAGCAGGGGACAGGGTGCTGGGGTGGGGGCAGGGTTCTGCAGCAGGGGAGAGGGTACAGGGTGCCAGAGGGGAGGGGACAGGGTTCTGTAGCGGGACAGGGTACTAGTGGGAGCAGGGAACAGGGTGCCGGGGTGGGGGCAGGGTTCTGCAGCAGGGGACAGGGTGCCAGTGGGGGACAGGTAGCCGGGGGGAGGGGGCAGGGTTCTGCAGCAGGGCACAGGGGAGAGGGGACAGGTTGCTGGGGCGAGGGGGCAGGGTTCTGCAGCAGGGGACAGGGTGCCAGTGGGGGCAGGGAGTCCCCTGCACCAGCCTCCTCCCAGGGCTTCCTCCCCTCCTCCGCCCCGGTGCAGGGAAGGCCCGGCGCGCGTGCCTCCTCTGGAGACACCCCCCCCACCCCTCTGGGGCAAGTTCCAGCACGTCACAGACCTGAGGGAGTGGAGCAGCCAGTGCACTTCCGGAACCCCTGGAAGTGGCGTGCTGCTGCAGGACTTCTATCCACCCGGCAGGAAGCTGGCACTACCTCCGTTTTCACTGGAGGTAGGTAGTGGGGCTTCTCGGGGGTGGGGGGATATAAGGGGGGGGCCCCGAACGCCTTGCGATTCACTGGTCGAGCCCTCGGTCGCGATTGACTAGTTGGTGACCACGGCTTTAGAATATATGTCATACTGTTATTTTATATATAGCAGTTTGTTCCCAGTATTTTTGTTTGCTGTCATATGAATCTCTCTGTTTGTTAAATTAACTTAGTTTCTTTTTTAGAGAAAGCAGATAAAAAGGCTCTGTGTTAAGTAGAGCTGTGTTCTAAGGTGAATTAGTAAGTTGTGGTGTACGTCTCATTTGGAAATAATGGGTTTGATAATGATTCTGAGAGTGGTGGGTAAATAAGGGTTTGGACACATCAGGGGACTCTTGGGAGGATTCAGTGATTGGAATATATTTTTACACCTGCAGAGGAAAAGAAGAGCCCAAGGGGGGAGACAAGAGGGAGTCCTTCAGGAGCTGTGCCCTGGCAGATAAAGACATGGTTCTTCCATGCTAAAGGCAGCTGGTAGCGGGATGCCTCACAAACCTGGGTATCCGCAGGGAGCATCAGTCATTTAAATAGTATAGCTTAGTCTTAGTGCACAAGTAAACAGTGTCTTAATGTCTGGCTTCCCAGTGTCTCAAGGTACATGAGCTTGTTAGACTGAGATTGTATGTGTCACAGTGGACTTTAACTTTTGCAGATCAACCTTAAATGGTCTAAAAAATTGATGAGTGGGTTTTCTAGCTTCCAAGCTGTAATGAACTCGTTGCTGCTGTATCTCAGCTCAGTGACATTCACTCTTTGTCTTGTGCTGAACTTCTAGGTCAGGAAAGGGAATCCTGTTTCTTTTACTGCTGGAAAAGTAAAGTCACTGAGGGCTGGCCAACATGACTGGTAATAAGGGATTGTGGTGAATCAGAAGGATACTCTAATTCTAAATAGAGTTCTGTTTAAAACAGACAAACTTCCCCCTCTTCTCCTCCCCCCCCCCCCCCCGTTCTTAGATGACTAAATTACTCATTTCATATGTGACTTAAGTGTGACTGGAGAGTGAATCAGTGTGTGTCAGCACTTGGTATCTGACTAGTCTTCCAACTTATAAAAGCTTGAGAGGCCCTTTGTTCCAATAAACAATGCCGTGAAAAGTCTCTTAACTTCCCTTGTTCTGAGTGGGTGAAAATTTTTGGCATATTCATTTGAATCAATAATTGCTTATTTGCTTTGCTGCTGCTATTTAAAAAGCTTCACTGTTCTTTTTGGTTTTTAAGACAGATAATCAGTGTCACTGTTTTAAAACTTGACTTTTTTTTTTTCAAAAGGACAGAGTGGCTTTGCTTTTAAAATCTTGTCTAACAAGAAATACTTACGTATGGCCTTTCTGAAAGTTGATTTGCTAAATTGCTTCATTCTTCGTGGCATTTTTCTAATTTCTTAAGTACGAAGACTTATACCATACTCTGATACTGATTAGATATTCAAAATCGGGGAAAAATTGGTGTTATTTCCAGAGACCAGTTCCCTTTTTATCAAAAGTTTACCGTGATAGCTGGGAAGTCCCTAAAATTCTGTGAATGACTTAAGGAAAGAGGTTAAACTGAAGATATGCTATTAGGATGAAAATTAATTTTTGATTTGGTCTTAAACAGTGGACTTGTCATTTCAGCTGGCCTGTGCAGGTGCTGAAAATGGAAAAGTAAGGATGTATTTCTAACAGGAAACCCTTGTGTTTCTATTTGTTCTGATGGTGCTGACAATTTTAGAATTTAAACGGGAAAAACATGTTTCCATGATTGCAGCCTTCCTTTGGGAAGCATTTCAATTGTGGCTTCCTCAATGTGGCTTCCTTTCCTTCAATAGCATCAAAATGCATATGTCTGGCAACTACTTAAAGTGGTAGGTTTGGCATGTGGGGTTTGTATTTTTAACATGGATGAGGCCAACTCCCAATCAGTGTTTTCTTTGACCCAGTCTATATAGTAGATTAGCTTCACAGTTGTAAACAGGGTTGTATTACTGGATGTGCAGTGATGGTAGAGAAACAAACATAGGGTCTTCGTATACATTATTTGCCTCATTTTGTTTGAATGTTATGATGAGGATGTATGCATTACCTTAATGTACAATCAGTTTTTTTACGTGAGTCCTACTGAATAACCTATTCTTACTTGTGTAACTGAAAGTTGTTGTACACAGAATTTTTTAATTTTTGCTACAGTGTGTTGTAAGGAGTAACTTTGAAAGCATAGAGTTCCACTGTGAGTGACAAATGGCTTTTGGTGACCCACCAATAGGAAAGGTTTTAACTTAATTCCTAACAGGGATGTTTAATTGCATGTAATCAGCTAATTGAGTAGTCAGTGGAATTTCCATCGACTACTGAATTAGTCCATAAGGGTGGAAACTGCAGAGCCGCAGTAGGGTTAGCACTTGGTCCTGGGACTTAACCCCGCTGCAGCTCTGCCTTTTAAATGCATTAAGAGCTGCCAGGCTCTTAATGCATTTAAAAGGCAGAGGCATAGTGAGAGACTGGGTGTGAGCCAGGAATCAGCTGATTCCCAGCTCCCATCCAATCCCCGCTGCACCTCTGCTTTTTAAATGTAGTAGGATAATTTAATATACATTTAAAAGGCAATGCACAATGGGCAGGTCTGGGAGCGAGCTGGAAATAAGCTGTCCCTGCTTGCTCTGGGTCCTTCTCTCCCCCCGCGCTGAGCTTCTTCTTTTTAAACGTATTAAGACCTGCTAGTCTCTTAATGCATGTAAAAAGCAGAGGCGCAGTGTCTGGGTGTGAGCCAGGAATTGGTTGATTCCCAGCTGCACCCTGTTCCATCTATGCTTCTGCCTTCCCTGCCACCTCAGGCGGTGCTGGGGGGGAACTGGCTTTTAAGATGGTTTCTCCAAGCACTGGCTCCTACTCACACTCCCTCTCCCTTACTGCCTCTCTCTGATAGAGGCAGCAAGGGGGAGGAACGAGTCACTGCTTGTGTAACTGATAAGCATATGCTTATTGGGTAGTCAATTAGTCGTTACATCCCTAATTTCTAATGGACCTCACAATACAGTAGGCACTGCTCAGCTGGGTGAGAGAAACTGTGTTGACTTCCCATGATTCCTTCACTATTCACTCTTCAATACTGATTTTTTTCACCCCTGTAATCCTGCTTTCCTTACAGTTTTCCTCTGTCCACACACAACCTTGTTCACAAACAGACTCCTGTCCCTCTGTAGTGAAGTTTCCAACCTAACCCATCCCCACCTCTCAGTTGGGAAACACCTCTGCTTTCTTGAGCCCATCCCCTATTTACTCAAACTTATATAGACACTGTTACTAGTCTGAAAACTTCTGTGGTCGGTGTAAACATGCTGGAGTTCAGGTGCCATAGAAGCCTATGTTTCCTGCTCTTCACTCAGCGGTTGGTTCTGCGTGGCCAGAAGTCCCCTGAAGGAAGATAGTTGTGTTGCAGCCTCTAGAAATGTAGGATCTCTAGCCACGTGAGGAGCTCTCCACGGGCAAAATATATTGCTACACTCTGTAATACGTAGATAATTATATAGCTTTTGATACATCTGCACTGCAGTGTAAGCCTAAGGTTTGAAGTCCGGCTCAACCCTCTCCTTTATCTGTACACAAATTGCAGTAAGCCAGGGCTTGGACTCTCAGTCCTAGGATCCTACTAGAGTGGAGAGTGAGACTGAGTCAAACTGGGACTGCAGTGGAGTTGCTGAAACCCAGGCTTGGGGGTGTGGGTTAGAATATTCTTAAGTTAGGACTGACAGTCCATGTAGTTTCTGATTTCAATTGTTGGAACAATCAGGGAGAGTTTACATTTTTTGTGTCTTCATATGCCATTTGAAATCACATGTTCAAAAAATTTAGTTTTGCTTTTTCAGATGTTCCTTACCCAGAACTTTCCCAGCCAATTTGTGGTTTTACAATATTTGTTCCCCCTTTTAAGTTTTCTTCCTATTGCTGTCAAACACACAAATGGGGCAATAACGGCAAATTACTGACATATGCCTCATGTGAATAGGTGTTATCTATTTTTCAATTATTGTGGCTAAAAACTAAATCGTGCTTTGTCAACAGTAGTGAGATTAAGCTAGCTGGCTGTCCTTAGAAGTTTGATGTATTTAACATTAGATGGTTTTGCCTAACTATTGACTCAGTTTTGGCTGGGCAATGGTCATGACATTAGCAAATAAAATAGAACTGGAACACTGTTAATTTATCTTACTTTATATGGAGCAGGACATGTTGGGCACTTACTATATGTGCCATCCCTGTCCTCTCGGCGTGGGGGAGGGCCCCTTCCCCGCCCGCAAGATTAGCGTGCTAATGCTGGCTTCCTGTGGGGAAGTGGAGGGTTGGAGGAAACCCCCAGGCTCTGCACCAGATTCAACTTGTAGGGAAGATCTTTGCTTTGTGGTAGAGTTCTGGCTCTTATGAGTCAGAAGTAGCAAGTACTAGCTGTGATGCTAATTGTTTTGTAGAATGAAATCTTATCTGCAAACTCTTTGAAACATGGATCTATCTACAACCCTGAAGCCAGGTGTTAATTTGTGCTGGGGCTTCTACTTGAGTTGGTGACTGCACAAGGTGAAAGTTTCAAACCAGGAGAACTTGTATCAGTTTTTAGAGGTCTCTGTTGGACTTATTCTTACATAGCACGGACCCTAAACACTGCCCAGAGAAACTGTATAAGCCTGAGTGAATGCCCTTTACTCTCCTTTCCAGTGTCAGTAAATATTTTATTAATATTTGCAAGGAGAGCATGCCTATTTGTAGTTGGTTCATAGATTTGTTCACCATCTTTTGAGCAGGATGAAATTTCTAATGTGCAACACCAATACTGAGCTATGTGTGGATGATACGCATTTTGGTGTGTTTACTGGCTTGAGTTGTTAGGATGATAATACATGTACTCCAGGGGTGTGTTAATTTTCTTTTTATTTGATTTCATAATAAATAAACATAGTAAGTATTGCTCCTTATTAACTATCCCTTGTTTTAATATATTTTCTTCCACACCTACAGACTGTTATAAATATGTATTTTAATCTAGGTTTTTTGTTTGTACTGGTGGTGCACATCCACACACTAGCTAAGTATTGGTGTTGCACATTAGAAATTTTGTCCTGCTCAAAAGAAAATTCAGCCCACCCAAGGATGGAGAATGTTAGGGAGGGTGATAAGGGTGCAGGAGTGGGCTGCAGATTGGAGGCACGGGCAGGAGGTAAGGCACAGGAGTTGAGCAGTGGTCTAAGGAGGAGGGGTGCAGGAGTGGAGTGGGAGTCTTTGCAGTGAGGGTCCAGCAGTCTGGGCAATTTGGGGGTCCCTTACCTGTGCAGCTCCATGCACATAGCTCCATAGCTCCTGGTGCTCCCAGGCACTGCTCCCCACTGCTGCTATTAGCCGCAATTAGAGCGGCGGGGGAGGAGGGAGAGGAGTCTCCAGGAAGTGCTTCCCTATGCTGCTGTTTGCCCAGGTAAGGATGAGGGGAGCAGCAGGGCACAGAACTGCTTCCTTCCCCCTCCTTCTCCCTTCCTCCCCCACCCAGGCTGGATCCACCCCAGCCTGCCTGACTCCAGCCCACAAGGCTTGGGACTCCCTGATACTATCAAGTCTTTTCAATCTCACCAGGGGAGCCAGAAACCCTGAGATGATTCAAGCTATTCCAAAGGGAAGCCAATTGTGTAGAGCCCAGCAGGGGACCCGACCTGAAGAATAAGTTCAACCCAATGACCCCCAACAATATATAGTATTTTTCATCTCTTTCCAATAGGGATGTGAATATTTAACCAATAAGCCTCACCCTTAACGGGTGGGGCTTACTGGTGAAGGTTAACCAGTGGGGGCTGGAGCAGCTCCCTGACTACTGCGGGCAGTGGCAGCACCGGCCAGGCTGGAGAAGCCCCAGGCTGGAGAAGCCCCCTGCCTACAGGGAGGGGGTGTCTATTGTAACCCCCCGGCCCCTGTTTAATCAGTCAGACAGCGTGTTTAACTGGTTAACCAATTGAATGGAATTTTACATCCCTACTTGAGACAATACATTAAGCTAGCAGTTCTCAAAATGTGACTTGCAAACCATCCCATTTTAATGGGTTACCAAGGCCAGTTTAGACTTACTGGAGCCCAGGGACGAAGCCAAAGCCCAAGCCCCACCACCCTGAACTGAAGCTGAAGGCCAAGGGCTTCAGGCCCGGGTGTTGGGGCACAGGTTATAAATGTCCTGCCTTGGGTTGAATCCTTCGGGTTTTGGCTCTGCCCCACACCCTCGCATAGGGTAATGGGGTTCAGGCTTTGGCCTCCCCATCCAGGGCAGGAGCGGGGGCGGCAGCAGGTAGAAGCCGGTGCTTTCAGGGAGCCAGCTTCTAAGCTGGGTCCCTGTGAGCCCTGCCTCCCCCTTCTGTCCTTGTAAATGTGGAACCACGAAAATTTCAAGCAGTTACACGTTTACACACAAAAAAGTTTAGTTAATGTCCATAAGGTGTATATAACCGGTAAGAGAGGAAATATTATTAATCAAAATGAAAATAATTAAACCAGTTAATCACTTTAACTTTATTGTGTTAGTTTACCAAACTTCGTTTTAAATAAAGTAAAATATTACTTTTATGCCCAAAACAAAAGGTGGAGGGGGAGCAGCATTGCACAGATTCTCTTGCTCACTCCTGCAAGCTTGGATCCTGAGGCAAGGTTCAGCTCCCCCCTCTCCCCCCCCACACCAGCGGGAAGCCGGCACTGGCACGTCAACCTCACGGAATGGGGGCTGCATGGCCGGAGCACTAGTGCTGGCTTCCGTTGCAGGAGGACGTGGGGGGGGGCTGAGCCTAGAGCCATGGAACACCTGCAAGGTGGCCGCAGACCAGTTTGAGAACCAGTGGTCTTTAGATAAGTGTAGCTCTTGTTCAGCAGCTCCAGGCCCAGCAGCCTGTCAGTAACACTGCAGCTTCCTCCAGCCGGAGTTATTACTTCCAGGGTGACTCCAGTCCTAAAAATGTGTCCAGCCCTCTCCTGGACATTTCAGGTAGTAAGGTTTGTTCAGGAGGTTTTTACTTTAACTGGAGTTACGGAACAGTTCAGTTTAAACATAGCACTGGATTGGTTTAGATGGAAGTGGGGGGAAGAGGGGGAGAGAAACTAATATTAACAAAAAGAAGATGGGATTTTAAATAAATTCACATATAGGCGGTAAAGATAGAAATAAATGAAAAGGTGCATCTGAAATTTCATCTAGCAAGTGTTGATTCAAGGGTTTCTTTGAAATGACCTTGCTCACCAACAGTCTTCCAGCCAAATGGTGACTGTCCCTTTCCTTGTTTCAGGATCTCTCCCAGAGGCCCAAAGGTGCACATACCATTGTTGCCTTAAAAGAAAGGGTCAGGAGCGGGTGAAAGACCACTTGGGGTTTTCTGCCTCTTTCATTTATAGTCCAATTAACTTTTGAAGTCGACTCCTCTGAAAATTAATTAACAAAGCAGAGTTGATCCAAGTAGTGAGAAAGGTGACAATGGAGACTGGTGGTGAAGGAGGCTAAATGTTTTGGTTTCTCCCCCCTCCCCTCCCCCCCCACTTCCATTTTCTAAAATGCCAATTGTTCCTTTTTTTACCAGCTCCTCTCTCTCCTGTTTTGAACACACTGTTTACTACTTCTGTGTAACATGAGGTAACTAGACTTTCCCTTGATTAGGGTTAAACAGGCAGGCCTACAACTTTTTTCCTAGGCGGGAATGTCCAGTTTTTAACATGTCCTAATAACTTTGTGTGGGTGTGTGTAAATTTATGAATTCCACACAATGTTGGTACATATATTTCACCAGGATATTACTTATTTGGGATGTAAGAGACTAGTCGACTAGTGATGTGACTAGTCGCTCCCCCCCTTGCTGCCTCTACCAGAGAGAAGCAGCAAGATGGGGGGTGCAGGAGCCTGCTTAAAAGCTGGTTTCCCCCCAGTACCATCTGTGTGGGCTCCCGGGGAGGTAGAGGCACAGCGGAAACGGCAGGAGGCAGGACTGAAATAGTCTCTGCTTGTGCTGCTTCTGCTGTGATTACGCTTTTGAAATGTACAAGAGCCCTGGGGCTCTTGTATATTTCAAAGGCTCAGGCGCTGGTCCCCTGCTCCCTGCTAGGGCTTCCTTTTCAAATGTACAAGAGGCAGGGCTCTTGCTACAGTTCAAAGGTGGAGACGCCCTTATAGACTAATCAAACACTTGATGGAAATCCCATCGACTATTCGATTAGTTAATCTAAATGTAACATCCCTATTACTGACCAGTGAGTTTTGTTTTCAAATGATAACATACAGGCATATTTTGTACAGGTTATTACAAAGGTGGGCAGAGTAGGGCAGGGGCAACCAAACTGAGACTTACAAGCTGCATGTGGCTCTTTTACAGTTAAAATGGCAGACTGGGTAGGCGCTCAGGACTTCTGCCTGGCAGTAGTGTGGTGGAGTGAAGGGGTTTCTGCCAGAGGCGTCTGGTGCTGGCTTGAAGGGAGCACATTTTAAAGGCTTGGCCCTTCAATAGCTTGAATCAGCCCACCCCAAACTTCAGTCATCCTGCAGCCCCCAGGTACTAGCTCTGTGTGAAAAGGCAGTGAGTGACAAACCACTGGGAGCTGCAGCTACTTTAGGTCAGTGGGGGAGAGGCAGCGCTCTCCATGCAGCTCACAGGTGTGTACTGGTACTTTCCCTGTCCGCTGCAGCTCCCATTCTATGATGGAGCAGGGCCAGCAAACCCAGACAAAAGGGGGGGGGGCGGGTCGTGACCCTGCATGCCCTCCCATGTGGGAAGCGTACCCTGGCTCTTGAACTTCTCAAGAGTGTCATATGTGGCTGAGAGGGTCAGTAAAGTTTGGCCACGTCAGGTGTAGCGCATGAATACAGGGTGCTTTCAGCCATAGTTATTAATAATGGAAGCCTTTTCAAATCACTTGTAAAGTTGGATAATTTTCTGCGGGTATCAAGTTAGTGAAGGGTGCACAGCATGTGGAGCTGTGTCAGAATTACTCTCTTCCTTTCCTGGTTATATTGGGGGATAGGGCATTTTGTTTGTGTGGTTTTACTGAGAAATTACAGGTATGGAAATTGAGTATCTCCTATATTAGCTGCACTAGCTTGTCTTCCCATGAGTGTGTCCTTCCTGTGTTAAATTTTCCAGTGAGCCACCACACCCAATTAATAGCTATTGGAAAAAGGTGGCTTCTAGCTGCGCCCTGGTTACTGTCAAAATACTCAGTCTAGGATAATAGTTAGAGCACTACATATAGTTCACGTGGAAGGACAACTGATAGGACATTTGTGTTAAAACATATTATACAGAGAAGTCAGGAAAGGTAAGGGGAGCTGTCATGGAAGTTTGAATGTTTTGTTGGGACAGGCACACTAATTTATGTGTTTTATTAACATTTAAGTTCATTGTAGGTTAGAGGTTTTTATGCTTTGAAAATGTCAGTAGTATAGCAATAATGTCCCATGTAATTTCATAATAAAGCTGTATAAAGATTAATTTCAGGCAAATTGGGGCTTATTACTAAGTTTAAGAATAAGCTTGCTATGTTGCAGACCAGTTCTTTCTAGACACGTAATCCTTGAGAAACATATTGAATCCATGAAGCATGGTATAACTGTAAAGTGAATTGGAGCTATTCCGGGGGAAAGTTTCAGTTGAGTAACACATGCTTATTGATTTATTCAATGTTCCATTTAAAGTAAGTTCCAGGGAAGACATGCATTAAATAACTAAGTTGTCTGCTTTTTACTTAGTTAAGCAAAGGCTCACTATACATCTTACAACTGACATGTTTGAAGTCTGGATTGATTTAACTGCATAGCATTTAAGATGACATGTAAAATATTGTATTCTGAAATGTTTCAATACTATTTTAGTAACTGAATTGCTTAGCAGCATTCAAATGAATTGCTTACTATTCCCTTTGTATATAGATGTCACTCACGCACTATCACTTTAGTAGATCCAGGTTCATAGATTTCACAGCTAGAAGGGACAGTTGGATCATCTGTGTGATCTTTTGTGTAAGAGAGGACAGAGCATTTTAGCCGGTTAGCCCTGTACTGAACTCAGTAACTTCTGTCTCTGAAAGGGTGAATTATAACCAGAGTGCTCACAAGGAAGGGGTCCTGGGAAAGGGGTTGCTAAATTTATGGTGATATGTTGGGGCGTCAGTAGTGTTGGAGGAGCCTTTGGCAGCAGTGTTGTGGGGGGCTGCTTTCAGAGGGGGGTACCAGAAAGTGTGTTCCCAAAAAGTGTGCCAGAGATGATGGCTAGTCTCTCCCCAAGGAAAGGGGAACTTAAAAGCACATTTGCCTAGTGTGGGTGGTGGTGTCCAAATATGGCAGCCTGAGCATTCAGTAGTGGAGTTTCATCAGGATGTGACGGTCACCAATTATTAAAAGTTCATGTTCTTGCTGGCCTACATTACATCGTAAGATGTCTCTTCATGTGTTGGTAATTCTTGATGATTCATCCATCCAGATGTATCTACACGTCCTGAAACCATTCTATTCAATGCTTATTTTCCTGCTCCTAGTAAGAGTCCATGGAAAGAAGTAAATCTTGGAGACTAGGTGGATAGTAGGGATGTTACAAATCGTGTATTTGTGTAATGTGTAATCGATGAAGTTTAGCGGTTGCACATTTACATGCAGAGGGATAGGCGAGCACTGGCTCCTGCCTGTTCCCCCCGCCTCCTGGCTGCCTCTGATAGTGAGCCAGCAGCACGGGGGCGCAGGCAGTTCCATGGGAGCTGGTACATGCAGGGAGCCAGCTTGAAAGCTGCTTCCCATGTGTGTACCAGCTCCCGCCTCCCGCTCCCCACCGCTACTGTCTTTGTGGGAGGCAGTGGAGTGTGTGTGTGTGGTGACTGCCCCATGTTCTGGGGTTGGGACTGGGACTAGGGCTCCGGTGTGGCTACTCCTGGGGCCAAGGCTATGGTGCGGCTGTCCCCAGGGCTGGAACTGTGTCTAGGGCCACGTGGTTGCTGCCTGGCTGCTGCTGGGGCAGGGCCATCTGGTGGCTGCCCCATGTGCCAGAGTGAGCCTGGAATGAGGTGGTGCTGGTATTAAATACCAACTGATAGGTGACATAATTATAAGATCCTGACCATGGCTTTACCAGGCTGTATATGGCAAGCCAAGGCATGAATGTACAACGTTTAAATTGCTATATGGGGCCCAGCTTAACACACAAACACAGAATTCTTTGGTGCATTTGGACTAAGGATGTTAAGTACCAGTCGACTAGACCAGTGTTTCTCAACTTTTTTTTTATACAGTACCCCTTAAAAAAAATTAAGTGCCCCCAGTAACTACAGTTTTCAGACATGCAGAATTTTTTTTTCTACCATTGCAACACATTTGTTTAAACAACTTAATCATAGCTGGGTGGGTGATGACATTTTTGGGTGTAAAAAGTAGTAAAAAGTATAAAAATAATAAAACGCTGTAAAACTTAAAACAGAAATTCAGTTTTTGTCCAAATTTCAGTTGTGTTGATGCTTATTGGATAGTCGACTAGTCGATTTCTCTCCCCCCCCCCCCTTAGCCTCTATCAGAGGCAGCAAAGGGGGGAAAAGAGGAGGTATTTCAAAGCGGCTACAATGCACGGAGCCTGTACCGAGCTCCATGTGGCGCTGCCGCTTTGAAACGCCGTGGCTCCGTGCAGCACTGCCCCTTTTGAAATGCCGCCGTGGTGTTTCAAAGTGGTAGCTCCGCGTGGAGCCCGGGGTCTGCTGGGGGTTCAGTCCCCCACTGACCCCAGGCTCCATGCGGGCGCTTTCGCTTTGAAGTGCACAAGAGCTCCTGCTAGGGACTTGTACATTTTAAAGCTGGCACGCCCATGTGCAGCCCAAAGTCAGCGGGACTTCCCACTGGCCCGGGACTGTATGCAGCGTTCCACATTCCTCCTTTGAAATGTACAAGAGTCCCAGCGGAGGCTCTTAGGCACTTCCACATTCCTCCTTTGAAATGCACATCGACTAGTCGAGTAGTTGATGGAAATTCCATCGACTACTCCACTAGTAAATTACTCAATATTTAACATCCTCAATTTGGACATAAAGCACTGTTTCAAGCACTCCACGCACACCAGTAGATCAAAGTGTTCTATGGAACTTTCTGATGTGTGTATAAAAGCACAAGATACTGTGGAGGAAAAACTAGGACATCAAAACAAAGAATCTGGAAGATAAGACGTTGTGTCATAATGTGAAGCAGTTGAAGACAAAGTGCAAGTGGCACAGAAAATACAAGGATACTGAAGAGGAATGAAAATGAACTGATCTGTGTTGAGTATAAATAGACAAGTTACTTTCTGTAGTAACTAACGTGCATTAACACAACAAAGGACAAGTACAGCCCTCCTGATTGCCCCTCACTGTCACAAACGAAAATTTGAAAACAAAAAAGTTAGTTATGAGGAATCACAGAAAATGAAGTGCTGGTAAAATATGGGCCATCACACCAATCCTGTTGAGAGCAATTGAAAAGTAGGTCAGTGCTGTCAAAGAGATGCTGATAACGGACAGGCTGTATGTGCAAGGGGAAAGTAACACTCAAGTAGTGTCAAACTTCTCAACAGTTAACAATAGATATGGGCCTTCTGTACTACTTTAACAAGACATGATTGCAGAACTGTAGCCCAAAGGCCAAATGAAGTGCATCTGAGCATAGGGCATGGTAATTATACATTATATCTCAAATATGGGGTGGGGTGTGTGTGTGTGTGGTGCTACACTAATTAAAATGTACAAATGTAGATAATTAAGTGCTGCTTCATTTTGTCAGACATCCAAAGTGGTGTTTAGACTAGGGGAAGATGTGAATGTAAGTGATCACTAATATATTTTTAAACAGAAATGTACATAGGATTAATACATGTCCAAGTCTTACAGCTGCTTATGGTCTAGCTTCAGATTTCCAAGTGAGGTTGACCATGATGAGCTGATGTTTCAAAGTGCCTTCCTCGTACTTCATTTTTAGTAACTCATCATGCTTAACTGGTCATATGGTACATGGCAAAGTTTTACTCTATTGGGCGATCTCTGTATGGAAAGGACTGAGAAATTTGTTCTTAACATGAAACAAAAGGCCTTTTCATTTCTTTCATTATAGAGACTGAGGGGTGGAAATATGTGGGGGGTGGAGTTTGTCAGTGATCCAAGGCCAGCTCTAAAATACAAGTACTTTACGGGTATGGCTGTACTGGGTGAGCTCCTCAGGTGTTGATACAGCATATATAGTAACACCATCACCCTGAACACCATTAGCTATGTTGACAAAACATATTAATTTTGACTTGGCCTACGGTCTTCTTTCCCTGACTTGTAAAGGTATTGGTGTTGATGCACTCAGGATAGCAACATGTAAGTCTCTTTTTCGAAAGGGATTCGGGCACTTAGTAGGCTACATCCAGTAGGTATTTAGTAGTAGTAGGTATTCTTCAATCTCTAATGACCATGGGTATGCAACCCTGAGAGGGAAAGAGATGAGATTTAGGTTCCTAAATCTCTGAATTTCTTTTGAAAACTGAGGCGCTCCATATCTGACCTCTTGGGGTTTGGGTTGGGGCCATGGATGAGGGGTTGGGGGGCGCTTAGGGTGAGGCAGGGGGCTTGAGAGTGGGACTCAGGCTTACCTGGGTGATTGTTGTCTAGTGATGCTAAGGCAGGCTGCCTGGTGCCTTCCTCTCCTGAGGCACTATGCTGCACCCCAGAAGTGGCCAGCAGATCTGACTCTAGGGGGAGGAGGGACCAGACTCTGCAGTGCACAGAGCCCCACATTCCCCTCTCCTACGAGCCAGACCTGCTGCACTGGCTGCTTCCCCTCTGGCCCCATTGCAGAACTGCTATCTGCGGTAGCTCTGTGCTGGGATCAGCGGGGAGGGGCCCTTCTCCTGCCCCCCCGTGGCAGCTTTCTGCTGGAGCCAATAGGGAGGAGCATCTCCTTGCCAGCCATGGTAGCTTCGGACCTTGGGGAGAGGCATCTCCCCAGGTTGCAGCCCTGTGCAGGGCTTCCCACAGCTTGCACTTGAATATAAGTTATGAACACCGCTAAGAGAACAGTGCTAGGAAATATCTGCGTGAAACTAGATAGGAATGGGGGGAAGGGAGGGAGGAATAAGAATTTAATATCTCAGACAGTACAGGTTGCACCTCTGAAAACAGGCACTCACTCATCTGGCAACTTCCGGGGTCTAGGGCCCCATGGCAGATCATAACAAGTGGGGCCAGGGCCCTGCAGCAGGAGCCAGAGGCAGCTGACAGCAGCTGGGTGAGTAGTTCAGATAGTCGGGGGAGGAGGGGGAGGGGAGAGGCAGGCAGGGTGCTTGCTGGGACACCTGCTGGCAGCAAGTGATGGGTTTGGGCACTGGTGGCAGGGGACCTCTCCTGGTCTGGTGCATTCTCTCGTTCAAGGACCAGTCAGGTCCCAGTGGTGCTAGACCAGGAAACCTGTACTGGTTGCTTCTAGATTACAACTGTAGTCTTGTCTAGACTAGTAGATGAACCACTTGCTGACAGCTGTTGCCAAGAACAGGTACCCTTGCTTCTTGGATGTTGAAAATGATTTAATGTCAGTAGGACAACACCAGATTTCACATAATCTTTGTGCAACAGCACTGAAATAATTTTGTTCGGTCTCAAATAGTTCAATTACTAGCATAAATATCAGAGCAAGGGGACTGTTAGCTACAGGCCAGTTTCCCACAGAAATGGGATCTAAGGAGAGCAGTATTTTTAGCTCACTCTTACATATGTAAAATTGAGAAGTCTAAGACCCTCTTGCTAAATTTGCTGTTTGGAAAAGCAGCGAAGTGTAGGGCATAAACTGTAAGGTTTCAGATAGATTGAGTTACAGGACCAGCTTTCTAATTGCACTCCATCACATGATTGTGCTTCTTTCCAGGCATCAATGGTTTGTAATGTCTGATATAACACATTTTTCTTTATACTGATATTAAACTTTTCTTTTGTTTGGGTTCAATGAGGGCAATATACTTCAATGGATATTTGTGTTCACTTGGGTTGCATATGCTAGGAGAGCAAGTTTCCTAGGTGCTGGGTTTCACTCCTTGTGCAGGGAGTAAATATTTGGTGGCATAGTTTATTAACATAGTGGCATATGTGTAAACACAAGACCAAACCAAATATTATGGGGGAAAAAAGCTGTATTTCCCCTCTCTGCTCTCCTACAAAATGTCAAATAACTTACGCCAGGAGAAAGGAATGATAGATACCAAATTATATGACTTCTTAGTTGACTGGAGTTTAGGGCTGTCAAATCTTACAAAGTATTTCTCACATCCTTGTCCCAGACACAAGCAATTCAAATTAAAGCCCATGACAAATTAGCCCTATGACTATTTTCATTTGCTATTGGAGGGTAATAACACATTTTTTTATTGAGGATGTCTGACTTCAGTGTTCTTAGAGGTTATATATGAAGCCTCATTGATATTGCTGAAGTCACAGATTATCCCTACAAAGATTTCTATTTAAAAAGCAAACAAAAAACTTCACTTATCAGGTTTCCTCAAATGCACAAATATCTGACTTGGCACAAGAGGTTTAGAGGTCTACAGCTACCACTGCAAGGAGGAAATGTAGGGTAGTGATGGTTGGAGACTCTTTTCTGAGGGGAGCAGAGGTACCCCTGTCAGTTGCCCTGATATGACATCCCAGGAGGTATGCTGCCTGCCTAGGGCCCATATCCGAGGTGTTACGGAAGGAGCGTCAAGGACATCCAGCCCTCTCACTATTACCCCGTGTTACTTATCTGTGTGGGCGCTAATGATACTGCAAGGTGTTATCTTGAGCAGATCAGCAGTGACTACAGGACTCTGGAGGTATTGGTGAAGGAGTTTAGAGCACAGCTAGTGTTCTCTTAAGTCCTGTCAGTCAAGGTAGGGGCCCAGGTAAAGACAGATGCATCCTGGAGGTGAATGCCTGGGTGCGAAGATTGTGTCGCCAGGAGGGCTTTGTCTTCTTTGATCACGGGACGCTGTTCCAGGAAGGACTGCTAAGCAGGGATGGGGTTTACCTATTGAGCAAGGGGAAGAGAATTGGGACACAGACTGGATAACCTAGCGAGGAGGGCTTTAAACTAGGTTTGTCGGGGGCAGGTGACCAAAATCCACAGGTAAGTAAGTGAAAGACACGAGGACCTGGGAGGTGCCTCAGAAATGGGAGGGAACAAGGGTAATAACAGCAGAGATAAAGGAGGGACAAGGCAGAACTGGGGGGCAAAATCAAACCAGTATCTTAGTTGTCTGTATGCAAATACAATAAGTATGGGGAATAAGCAGGAAGAATGTGAAATGCTAGTAAGTAAACACAACTATGACATAGTTGGTATTACAGAGATGTGGTGGGATGATACACGAGTGGAATATTGGTATAAAACAGGGGTGGGTAAGAGGCGGCTTGCGGGCCGAATCTGGCCCACCAGGCTGCCAGGTCCAGTGTACGGCTGCCTCACCGGCACCCTTATTATAGAGCAGCTGGACCCGCTTTAAACAGCAGGCTGCTAATTGCTCTGAAAACTGGGCAGGGAGGAGATCCCTGCCCCCTAGTAAAATCCCCAAGCTCCCATTGGCCAGTTTCCGGCCAATAGGAGATGAGAAATTTTGCTGACAGCAGGGGCAGCGAATGAAGCCTCCCTACCCCCTTGTGCTGGAGCAGAGCCACATGGAGTAGCCCACCCAGCACATAGACAGACTTCCTGCAGTGCTGCTGCCTGGGAACTGTCTAGGTAAACGCCTCCCAGCCAGAGCCTGCCTCTGCCACCACTCTTTTCCCCCAATTACATGTCCCAGGCCACCATCCAAAACTTCTGTATCCCCTCTCCCCACCTCCTCCAAGTCACAACTCTCTCCCAGACCCTGCACCCCAATCCCTTGCCCCATGTCACCACTCAAACCCTCTGCACCCCCTTTCTCTCCTTCTCACAGGTCACGACTCTCTCCCAGACCCTGCACCCCTTCCCCAGGCCAGAATCCTCTTCTGCACCCATAACCTCTCCTGGAACCTGCATCCCAATCCCCTGACCCAGATCATAACCCCCCTCTTTCATCCAAACTCCCTCTCAGACCCCACACTCCCTCCTGAATTCCAGTCCTCTATCCCAAGCTCCCTTCTACACCCCGCTTACTGTCCCAGACCCCACGCCCCTTCCACAGAAGTGTGGACCTTGACCACTTACCAAAATCTTGGAGTGGTCCCCCATTAAAAATTATTGCCCATCCTTGATATAGAAGTTTGCTCAGGAAGGACAGGCAGGGAAAAAAAGGAGGTGGTGTTACTTCATAAAAAATGTATACGCTTGTACTGAGGTTGAGCTGAACATAGGAGATAGATTTGCAGAGTCTTTGGGTTAGGTTAAAAGTGGTAAAAAAACAAAGGGTGATGCCATGCTGGGGATCTACAGATCACCTACCCAGGCAGAAGAAGTGGATGAGGCATTTTTTAAACAACTAACAAAATCATTCAAAGCACAGGACTTGTCCCCTATCACTACCTTCAACTATCCAAACAGCTGTTGGACAAACAACACAATGGAGCACAGATTATCCAACAAGTTCTTGGACTGCATTGAAGACCATTTTGTATTTAAGAAGGTTGAGAGAGCTACTGGGAAGAAAGCTGCTCTAGATTTGATTTCAACAAATAGGGAGGAACTGGTTGAGAATTTGAAAGTGGAAGGCAGCTTGGGTGAAAGTGATCATGAAATCATAAGAGTTCATGATTCTAAGGAATGGGAGAAGGGAGAACAGCAAAATAAAGACAGTGGATTTCAGGAAGGCAGACTTCAGTAAACTCAGAGCTGATAGGTAAGGTCCCATGGGAAGCAAGACAAAGAGGAAAAACAACTGAAGAGAGTTGACAAGTTTTCGAAGGGACATTATTAAAAAGGCTCAATAGCATACTCTTCCACTATATAGAAAAGATAGGAGTATAGCAAGAGACCACCTTGGCTTAACTAAGAGATCTTGAATGATCTAAAAATCAGAAAGGAGTCTTACAAAAGTGGAAACTAGGTCAGAGTACAAAGAATGAATATAAGCAAATAACACAAATATGTAGGGGCGAAATTAGAAAGGTGAAGGCACAAAGAGCCCAATCTAACTAGAGCCATAAAGGGTAACAAGAAAACTTTGTACAAATATATTAGAAGCAAGAGGAAGATGAAGGACAGGGTAGGCTCACTGCTCAATTGAGAGGGAGAAACAATAACAGAAAATTTGAAAATGGCAGAGGTGCTTAACAACGTCTTTATTTTGGTTTTCATCAAGAAGGTTGGTGGTGACGGAATGCCTGTCATAGTGAATGCTAGTGGAACTGTGGTAGGTTTAGAAGTTAAAATAGGAAAAGAACAATTTAAAAATTACTTAAGTTAGATGTTGTCAAATCACCAGGGCATGATAAAATGATAGAGGAGGTATCTGAGCCATTAACTATTATCTTTGAAAAGTCATGGAACTTGAAAGAGACACCAGAAGACTGGAAAAGGGCAATTATAGTGCCCATCTATAAAAAGGGAAATAAGGACAACCCAGGAATCTACAGACCAGTCAGTTTAACTTCTGTGTCAGGAAAGATAATAGAGCAAGTAATTGAGGCATTCATCTGCTAACCTCTGGAAGATGATAGAGATAGGTAACAACCAGCATGGATCTGTAAAGAACAAATCATGTCAAACCAATCTGATAACTTCCTTTGATAGGCTAACAAGCCTTATGGCTAAGGGGGAAGCAGTAGACGTGGTATACCTAGACTTTAGTAAAGCATTTGGTATGGTCTCACGTGGCCTTCTTATCAATAGACGAGAGAAATACAACCTAGATGGGGCTACTTTAAGGTGGGTGCATAACTGGGTGAATAACCATTCTCAGAGTGTAGTTTAATAGTTCACTGTCATACTGGAAGGGCATAACAAGTGGGGTTCTACAGGTGTCAGTTTGGGACCAGTTCAATATCTTCATCAACAGTTTAGATAATGGCATAGAGCAGGGGTCAGCAGTCTTTCAGAAGTGACATGCCGAGATTTAACTTATTCACTTCTATTTATGGGTCTTCATGCCATTGATACTTTGAAGTCAGTAATAGTCCTACTTAGAACTGCTTCATTAACAAATACATTAAGATGCAGATCTTACTGTTTAGTGTGATCCTTGGCCTTGCTGAGCAAAGTGCAATAGTTTCTTGAGTCAATACTTTGCATTAAGGATGAAATGCACCGTTGCTATGGCTATCAACCACATTCAATATTTAAGCGCCGAGTTGGAAGTCTTACGGGGGGAGCTATGTGCATAGTAGCCACTTTGCCAGGAGCTCTGCACATATCCTGGGTGCTTCAAAAAGAGTCTGTGCGCACCAGAGGCACGATCATCAGATCCATTTATAAGTAAGTGTGTTGGCTACAGAATAAGTGGAGTGAAGCGGCCACTATTGTAGCACAGACTGGAACAGTAGCCCTGGGACAGGGAGGGTCTGTTTTGCAGCCTGACGCTCTAGTTGTGGGTGGAAAGATGAATTTAACTCCCCAGCCCATTTATATTTCTATGTAACCCAATCACTCCGGGTTTATGCAGCTTTGTATTACATGTATTCCTTTTAATCTCAGACTGTTCCTAGGGATTCTGACTGCCTGTGATTTAGTCTTAAAATGTCCTTGATGCTTTTTTAACCATGGATCAGTTATGCATCCTGTACATTTGTATGGTATGTTTATTGAGTTTCATATATTTAATTGATTTATGCACCATCCACTACTGTACCTGTTTATCACAATTGCAGTAGTGAGATACGGCCCCGGTCCCAGCTGCGAAGGAGCAGCCGCCGTGGCCACGTAGCCCAACTCCCAGCCCTGGCCACTGAGGAGCAGCCACAGCGGCCACAGGGCCTTGGCCCTGACAGCCTGAGCAGCTGCTGCTGCTGCGGTGCAGCCCTGGTCCCTGGCCACGTAGGCCGTGTCTTGCCCCAGCTGCCGGAGGAGCTTACTTGGCAGAGCCCCCCACCTGCTTCTATCTGCTCACTGCTGCGTGGCTCTGCCACGAGTTGAACGGGCGAAGAAGGGGGAGAGCACCGGCGGAGAGCACGCCCAGCCCAATCTGCAGCCTCTCTGCTCTCCGCCCTCTTTCCCCCCCTCCCCCCCGCAAGTTAGTGCTGTGTCCCAGCCATGAGGCTCCAGTGGCAGTATGGGCTCCCCGTATGCGCGGAAGGCAGGGGATGAGCTCCCACCATGCGTGCCACTCAAAATCGGCTCGTGTGCCACTTATGGCATGCATGCCGTAGGTTGCTGACCCCCTGGCACAGAGAGGATGCTTATAAAGTTTGCAGATGATACCAAGCTGGGAGGTGTTGCAACTGCTTCGGAGGATAGTCATAATTCAAAATGATCTGGACAAACTGGAGAAATGGTCTGAGGTAAACAGGATGAAGTTTAATAAGGACAAATGCAAAGTGCTCCACTTAGGAAGCAACAATCAGTCTCTCACATACAGAATGGGAAGCTACTGTCTAGGAAGGAGTACTGCAGAAAGGGATCTAGGGGTCATAGTGGACCACAAGCTAAATAAGAGTCAACGGTGTGATGCTGTAGTGAGAGGGGGGAAAAGCAACCATGATTCTGGGTTGTATTCACAGGAGTGTTGTGAGCAAGACACGAGAAGTCATTCGTTGAATACAGCCAAGTATTAAGAACCACATGTTGACTTACAACATGACTTCATAACTAAAGGGAGGGGAAAAGAGTAATAAAATCTTAAGCACTGAAATACATCAGTGCTTTTATCTAAGTATGTAAATGTTCTGTGTCTTCCTGGGGATGGTAGGGAGGTACACAGATGTTGGTTATAAAATAAATTATATCAAATGATGCTTTTTTGTTGTATCTAGAGCATGCCAGTGATGTTGTTGTTGTATGTTGAAGACAATTCTGGAGAAAAATGCTGAAGCAGGTGCTGGCTGTGGTACTGCTTTATATGTAATATTTTTACTTGTTCATCACACAGAGCTATAAATAACTTTGCAATATGACAAAAATGCTGTTAGAATGTTAGTCGCTCCTTTGCTAATGTGACATTATTTTAGTTAAAATTTAATAATCGGTGTAAGATCTTGAGTGTTTGGGATTCACTATACTAGTCACCGGGAGGAAGATTTGAGTGGAATTTCCTTGGTTTCTGAAGCAAGCTTTTGCCATAAACGTGCTTTGCAATCATGCTGAAAACATTTTGAATGGTAAGGTTGTGCAAAGTCTAACGTGAGCCTGGCAAACAAACGTGAACTGACGAATACCTCATTCCTGGCATCAGTGCACACCAAGAGTTTCATGAACTCCTCGTCTCCTTGCCGGTAAGTGGAATTGGTGCAAAGGAATTTCTGAACTGCTGGGGAAGAAAAACTACTACTCTGTTCAGTCCTCCTCTTCAGCAGTAGAGCTCATACTGCAGCTTCATAGATGGAGTGAATTATACAACACTTAATCCCTGAGGAAGCATGGGAGCATCTCCTAGATTTGCATTGGATTAGGTCCAATAGCTCTTTCCCATCGGGCAACAGCATTTCCTCGAAAGCTGCTCTTCGTTTGGTGCACGGAGTGCATGCACTTGCACAAGTCTCTCAAATCATATCTTTGCCCAATATAGAAAAAACACAGATTCCATAAAGCCCTTTCCAAGGCCAAAAAGAGGGACACACTTTATCTGTCAGAAGCAAATTGTGTCCATTTAATTCAGGGGTGGGCAATAATTTTTTGCCGGGGGCCAGGATGCTTCTGGGCTTCCTCACTCACAGACCATGATTGAATGGTCTGGGGGTGGGGGGAGCCCCATTTGCCCCCCCTCCCCAGTTCCCCCTAGGCACCCATACCCCTGGCGGTGGGAGGAGACTTCCCGTGTTGCCCCACCCCAGGCCAATCAGGGCTTGGGGGCAGGGGATCACGCGAAGTCTCCTCCCACCCTGCCAGGAGTGTGCAACGCTTCTAAGTGCTGTGTGCTCCTTGCAGGGCGGGGTAGGGCAGAGGAAATGTCACGTGTTCTCCTCGCTCCTTAGATCAATCAGGGTTTGGGGGTTGGGGAGCACGTGAAGTCTCATTCTGCCCTGCCAAGAGTGCGTGGCACTTAGAAGCACCGCATGCTCCTGGCAGGGTGGAGGAAACTTGGTGTGCTTCCCCGCCCTGAGGCTCTAATTGGCCTCGGGGTTGGGGAGCAGCAGAGCCTCTGCGGGTCAAATCAACCCACTTGGTGGGCTGAATCCGGCCCATGGAGGCCCTTTTGCCCACCCCTGATTTAATTCAACATGGTGAAATGCTAAAAGTTTGGAATGCTAATGGCAAGTAGGGTGCATCTGTGTGTTGTGACTTTCTTGATCATTGTTTTCCTATAAATGTGGCTGCTATGGAGTGCAGATAAAATAGGTCTGGGGGCCTAAAGTAGGTTTCCCCAAAATCTGATACTGCCCCTGATTATCCAGCACCACTTCAATCTACCTAATCACTCTTTAAAAGATCTCCAGGTGGCTGTCTTGTCACAAACAAATTCTACCAGTCAAATACACAGAGAGGTGTTGTAATTCCAATTCATTTGCATGTTCAGTTCTCATGCTAATGGTCTCAATCGAGATGAGGGATGGCTGGGACATTATCAACCTAACATTCAATGATAGGCTCTTTGTGTAGATTCTTGCGTTAGTATCCTTCCTATCTATTGCCTTTGATCCTTATCTGCTTGGTTTTAACTATCCAATCTTCAGGTGCTTACTGATTGCCAGTTCTGCCTTCCTGTTTTTACCTTTGATATTTTCATACCCTCTGCTCCTTGTTTCCCTCCCCCTTCCTTTCTTTTCCTTGTCTCCCTCACCCCCTTCCTTCTCCCCTATTTATTTTGGGTCTGCACATCCTAAACTCAAAACTCCGGTCATCTGAAGAAGTGGGCTGTGCTGACGAAAGCTCATGATACCATCTACATGTTTTGTTTGTCTATAAAGTGCTACCAGACCATTTTGTTGTTTTTTAAGTTTTTCAATTAGGGTCAGGCTGTGTCAGAAATGTTTCATTGCCTGAGTCCCCAGATGTTTCCATACTGTAGACATCAGGGTTAAAGACCAAATTGGAGTAAGATGTGGGTATCACCTTTGGCTTTGCACAACATGATATTTAGGCCACAGAGCCAGCACTGTTCCATCAGTCTGAATTCATGTGTCAGTAGCCATTGCTGCTGTAAATAATTCAGTGTGTGTCTGTCTCAAGGCTACTACTAACTAAGTAGTAAATATGACTTAATGTAGCTTAGGGCCTCATCATTGTGGTTGCTAAAGAATTCAACCAATGTTGCAGTGATGAATAGGAAAGTATATCCATACAGTATTTCATTGGGGAGAACATTAACTGGGGAACAAATTACTTTAACAGTTTTGTCCCTCTAATAGTTACAGATTTGAAAGTTGCCATTCTCAAGCAAAAAAACCAAAACCAAAGCAGAACAAAAACCCTTCAAAACCAGGTTGCAATGTGAAACGGCTGAGCTGGAATTCATATGCAAATTTGACACCAGTAGAAATGGTCTGAATAGGGATTGGAGTGGCTCTTAGATTACAGTAAGTAATTTTCCACTTTCCACCAGTGGTTCTCAAACTTTTTTGGCCTGTGGCCCTCCTGGCTCAATGCAAAGCTTTCCATGGACTACCAGTTGCAAATAGAAACTAGCCATTAATTACATAATTACACCTGAGCCATTTTGCTAGTGCTGCAGCCAGGGAGAATGGTTTAATTTAACCAGTAAGAAAGGAAATACTAATTTAATTTATTAAATAGACTAAGTGCTTGAACTTTATCAAACTTCATTTAAAATAAAGTAAAAAATGTATATCCAACACAAAAGGTTTCCGTGTTTTCTTTCTTTATGGCAGGGGTGGAAAGCCTTTTTTGGGTTGGGGGCCACTGATTCTCAAAGTCAGACATTTCACTCCTCTGGCACTCCAGCCCCACTGAGGGAGGGAGAGAGAGGACTGAGGTTCAGAGCTTCCCATAGGCCAGATTTACTCTACT
Source organism: Rafetus swinhoei (assembly GCA_019425775.1). Taxonomy (NCBI): domain Eukaryota; kingdom Metazoa; phylum Chordata; order Testudines; family Trionychidae; genus Rafetus; species Rafetus swinhoei. The sequence goes on along the minus strand of CM033424.1, from coordinate 133,963,412 downwards.
GGGATTCCAGGGTTAGTGGATTTTGTGGACCCCTCTAGGCTCTGAAGTTGGGACAAAAAATGGGGGGTTCAATGTGCGGGACAGGACTGCCAGTGAGAGGAATGGGGATGCAGGATCTGGGTGGGAGGTGAGGTGCAGGAGGGGATGAGAGTTCAAAGTCAGAGGAGGGGGTGAGGGTTGGAGGTCTGGATGGGGAGGTAGGGTGCAGGCTGGAAGTAGGGTGTCTGGCCAGGGAGGAGGATGGGGGAGCAAGGGAGGATGCAGGAGCAGGCTGGGGGTAGGGTGTCCGGCCAGGAGGGAGGGTACAGGAGTAGGGGAGGGTGCAGGAGCGGGCTTGGGGTAGGTATTTGGCCAGGGGTGAGGGTATAGGAGCAGGCTGGGGGTGTGGTGTTGACTGGGGTGGGTGGGAGCTGGGGATGAGGGGGTTGGGATGCACTTACTTGTCTTTGCACCCCATGCTGCTCCCAGGCATGGCCTCCTGCCTGGTAGTGGGGAAAGCCTCCAGAAAGCGTGCCCATGCACTGCTTTTCCCCCAGTCGGGGGAGGGGAGCACTGCTCCTCCCCCTCCCCCCCCCCGGCAAGCTGGATCATGCACCGAGGCTTGGGGCTTTCTCTCCCCCTCCCTTCCCCCGTGGGAAGTCGACGCTGGCGCTCCGGTATTGCGGGGGGGGGCGGGAAGGGGGCGGGATGGGCGAGGCTGGAGCGCCAGTGCAGGCTCCCCGCTGCAGGGGCAGGGCTGAGCTCGAGCCACGGACAAGCTGGAAGGCGGTAATGGTCCACTAGTGGTCTGTGGACTGAAGTTTGAGAACCATTGCTTTAGGTATTCTGACTTATCCACATCCTCCTTGATTGAATTAGCTTTGATGTAACACTGCCATCTTTGTATCCCTGTATTAGTCCTTTCTTTTCCTTTCTCTGCATGCATTTGACAAAGTGAGTTGTAACTCACGAAAGCTTAGCCATAATAAAATAGTCTTTAAGGTGCCATGGGACTTTTTGTTTTTATTTTGACAATTAAGTAGAATGAATGGCTTGAAAAGCATCACAGGAAGTAGGGATGTTAAAATTAGATTAATCAGCTAAAGAAATAGTCGATGGGATTTCCATCAACTATTCAATTAGTCGATAAGGGTGCTTCTGCTTTGAAATGTAGCAACAGCCCAGTGGGTGGAAGTGCAGCTTGGTGTTCTGCCTTTGAAATGTAGTAGAGCCCCAGCAGGGGTTCTTGTGCATGTCAAAGATTGAAATGCCACATGGAGCCTGGAGCCAGCGGGGACTACCGCTTCCGCTTTGAAATGTAAAGGAGCTCCAGCATTGACTCTAGTACATTTCAAAGGTGGAACACCATCATCTTGCCACTGCCCCCGTCTGCGGAGCTGGAGCTGGGGGGAACCAGTTTAAGCCGATTCCCCCCAGTACCGCCTCTTCCCCCTCTCCCTTGCTGCCTTTTTCTGATAGAGGCAGCAAAGGGTGGGAAGCAACTAGTTGACTCGTGTGTTGACTATCTGATAATCTTTTCCTTATCGGATAGTCAATTAGTCCGCTTACATCCCTAACAAGAGGGTACCATTACTACGTAGAAAGCAGTAGTCTGAATTGGACTGCTGCAAGAGCTCCCAGGACAAAAGCAAAAGGCATGTGGAAGAATACAAGATGCTAGCAGAATGGCTCAAGAAACTGGCAGCAATCACCCTGTTCTATTTGCTATAACCATACTCATAAATGAACCCTAGCAACCAGACTCATTAAATCCTGTGTGTGTGAGATTGAAATAATGCACATACCACTACATTATAGTGAATCAAAATTAACTTTAGCAGGGTGAGTATCTTCACCTTTGCTTTCCCATATTCAGGTACAAGTCCTGATAGGTTAAGTGACTAGCTTAGCTACCTTGTGTGCATTTCTGGAGTGCAGAGCAACTGTTGCTATACCATTAATTTGTTTGTTGCTTTCTTTAGGTGGGGGAAAATTGTTTTTTGAGACTAAATATTGCCTTCCTAATCTCAATATCCTAAACTGAGCCACAAGTGGCACCTGTTGTATAATTGGCTAGCACTCAAACCCTCTGTTTCTGTTTCCTGTCTAGATGCTATGAACAGTCAAAAGGTTAGCTTGGTAATATGACGTATTGGTATAGGAAATTGGAACTAAAAGAAATATGCCTACACAACTTCGATTGCCAGTGACAAACTGAAGGTTTTATTTAACTGTAATGCCACTTATGGTTAAGCATCAATACAGATACTGTTTGTTTCTGGAATAGTTTACATGTTCTGAGTATTGAGAACTATGAATGATGCCAAAATAAACCTGATGAATGCCGATATATATGAAGGTGATTATTCACAGGCTTTATATAATTGTGGAGGAATACCACAGTTAGAATGACCAGTTTATCTGATGTAAATTGCTAGTTTGAGGGGAAGAGAATGCTATCTTTGTCGTTTAATTGTGTTAAGAAATTGTTACTTCATAGCATTACAGTTTTCTGGCTTTTGGAAACTATATTACTTTGCAGTAAGAATGTAATTCGGTCGATTGACCAAAAAGCAAAAGCTTATTGGTTAATGCTATAGACTACACGCTTCCCTCCCCTTCCTCCCCCCTCCAGTAAATGTTTTAGCAGGCTGGCCAGTAGCCTTGCGAGGGCTCAGTCCCAGCTTGTACCGGGTTCAGGACCTACCCCTGCTGTGGCTCTGCATTTAACGTGTATTAGGAGCCAGCCAGGCAGGCAGTCCAGCTCAGTTCCGGCTCGCGCTGGGTCCAGGAGCTCATAGCCCCTGTCTAGCCCCCCAGAGAGGGGTTGCTGCCACCCTGTCTGTATCAGAGGCAGCAGCACGGAGCAACAGACAGCCGGTCTGCGAGGGGAGCTGTTTTTTAAACTGGTTCCCCTCACAGACCAGCTCCCGGCTGGCACCTCTGTACAGAAGCAGCAGTGTGGAGTGGCAGGGGGCTCCTTGGGAGTGAGGCTGGAGCGCACTGGCTGCTGGCCTCACCTTCAGGACTGTAGAATTCATGAGGTTAATCGACTATTCAATTAACTGATATTTAACACCCCTACTTTGCAGGAACATGGTCGACTAGACTTCATAATACGGAAATGTCTGGTTGCTTGAGTAAAACCAGTGCTACAAGAAGTTTCTTGTGATCCTTAAAACGAAAATTAAGCCTGTTTCTTCCAGAATTGTTTAAGTACATCAGCTGGTGTTTGGAGACTTTGTGAAAGTCAGCCTGAAAACTTACCAGCTTTGGTCTGAAAGCTCCATAATCTTATGTATCTGGGGAAATTTGTTAAACATTAAATGAATATCTTCTTTTCTGATTTAACTATACCCCTTGAATAATGCAAAATGTTTTTTGTATAACTAACCCCCAGTCTGAAAAACCTCAAATGCTTTTGCAAAATGGAAAACCTAGACTAACTTACTATAATTACCAGTTAATTTACTGTGCTTCTAAAAATATTCATATAAAACTTGTCAAACAGGATGCTTCTAAAATGAGGAAGCTCTACAATGTATCAGCATAAAAGCGTAGTCCCAAGATAATTGACTATTGTCTCAAGAAGCAAATAGTCTGCATCCCTTCTCAGGATTCTGAAGAAGTAAACCGAGATAAGGACTTTCTTGAAGCCATAAAGAAAACACATGCTGAGATGATTACTGATGTAATGGAAGACATATACCTATAAAACGATTACTCCAAGGACTCGGACCAGCACTTGATGTTGATCTAGTAGCATGAGTACTATTACTACTCTGCTTGCTTCCTTAGAGGAAAGGAAAGGAGAGTTATTTTCAAGTAGCGCAGACAAGACCTATCACATTACTTCTCCATCAAAGCTGTCAAGAAAACTGGATATCTGGGTCCATGTCATTTTGTACGCTGGCTTCCTTGTGAGTACTTTCCTCCTGCAGTCCAAGATTGGCGACCCTGACATATTGCTAAGTCAGTGCTTCCCATAGACATAACAGACCCTAAAAGGTATGCAGAACAGAATGGGTTACCTAGGGAAGTAGTGGAGTTTCCATCCCTAGAGGTGTTTAAGTCTCGGCTTGACAAAGTCCTGGCTGGGTTGATTTAGTTGGGATTGGTCCTGCCTAGAGCAGGGGGCTGGACTTGATGACCTTATGAGGTCTCTTCCAGCTCTATGGTTCTATGATTCTATGAGCATATTTCATTTTGACCTTCAGACGATTCCTCATAACATTCAGTTCCAGCTCTCTTGCTGGGTTTCATCTTTCCCAATGAAACTGTAAAAGTCCCAAGACAGGACATAAATACCCGAGGCAGGAATTGGTATAGGAAGCATTCCTATGATTTCCCAGTTAACATAATATGGTCTCACATGACCTTCTTATCAATGAACTAGGGAAATGTAACCTAGAGGGGTCTACTGTAAGGTAGGTGCATAATTGGCTGGATAACCATTCTCGGAGAGTAGTTATTAACAGTTCACAGTTATGCTGGAAGGGCATAACAAGTTTCCACACGGGTCTGTTTTGGGACTGGTTCTGTTCAATATCTTTATCAATGATTTAGATGATGGCATAGAAAGTACGCTTATTAAGTTTGCAGATGATAAGTTGGGAGGTGTTACAAGTGCTTTGGAGGGTCTGGTCAAAATTCAAAATTATCTGGATAAACTAGAGCAGTGGTTTCTAACCTTTTTTATACTGGGGATCGCTAAAACCATTCACAAACTTTTTCCTGACTGGCAACATTTTATTTGCATATTCATTTATGCAAACAATAAATATGCAAATAAAATGTTACCGGTACCTAACAGATCAGAGTTTGCAAATATCCACCAGGAATTCCTCCAGGGGTGACTGGTGTCTGCAGAGGGAAGGATGCATTGAGGGGCACCAACAGGGGCAGGGGGCATGCAGGGCACTCTATTTAGCAACTTCAGAAATTGTGTCAGGGCCATAGGAGCTGGTGTCTCCAAGTGGTACCACCAATCACTTCCCCCACTCCTGCCTCAGGCGTAGGGGAGCTGTCGTATCTCCTCCTCTCCCCCCATCTCCTTCTGTACATCCCCGGCCCTCTGTCTCTCCCTTCCCCAGATAGGCTGTTCTTGCTCTCACAGTGGCCCGTCCTCTGTACAATCTCGCAGCTCCCATGGGCCAGAAACCAGCTGCAGCACATAGTTCCTGCAGCTGCCCACTCTGAGCAGTATGCAGGGACTGCGACAGGCAGAGAGCGAGCTTGCAGAGGGACCTGCTGGGTGCTGGCCAGGAGCCACCTAATTTAAGCTCATCCCAGCCAAAGCCTACCTCTGGCACCCTAACCTCTCTCCCCCTCCCCCCCCCAACGTACCTCCCTGGCACACACAACTCCTCCGAGACACTGCACCTTCTCCTATACCCCTCTTCCAGATCTTCCACCCCAGTTGCCTATTCTGTGCTCCCTTCTGCACCCATCCTCCATCCCAGTTCCCGCATCTCCTCCATTATATGATGGAAGAGACCACTTAACAAATTCTTTGAATGACTGCTCCAACAAATATTATTGCCCATCCCTTAGCTAGATCATCCCTGATAGGTGTTTGTCTAACCTGCTTTTAAAAAATCTCCAATGATGGAGATTCCACAACCTCCCTAGGCTTAACTACTCTGACATGAAGTTTTTTTTCATGTCCAACCTAAACCTCCCTTGCTTCAGTTTCAGCCCATTGCTTCTTATCCTATTCTCAGATGGTAAGGAGCATATTTTTTTTCCTTCCTCCTCTCAGTCTTCTCTTTTCTAGACTAAAGAGGCAGGGAAGGGGCGTTTAGTTTTGTGCAATTAGAAAGTTGCCAATTCTGTTGCTATGTAGTAAACAATTTCTTGCATCTTTTTCTTTCCATAACCTTCCAACAAAAGGATTTTTGGAGCTAGTTGTTAAAGCGGTGTAAATTCTATGGCTTGTGGAAAACTCTGTCCGCCTTTGAATGATGCCTAAACAGTGCAGCATATTGCTCCTTTGACCAGTGAATATTTTTAAGACTGGCTCTGGCAAAGCAAATACTTAGATTTATTTTTGATGATAGCCTTTGAATGATTGCTGCCTGAGTGCTCCTTAACTAAGCTAGGAGATGTTTCTGTGTAATCTTGAATGGATTGTGTCAGGAACAAAGTGGAATATGTTTTTGGTGGAATATATATTTTTAATTAATGATCTAATGAATTTCCATTTTCAACCTTTGAGGTAGCCCTGCTGGTTCAAAGCAGTTGCACATGACTAATGCTATTTGAAGTAGTAGGAAAGTAATGATTGCAAGGTTTGTAAGCTTTGGGTTTTTGCATTGTACAAAGAGTAGCTATGTAATGGCTCTCCCTCTCAATCACTACGTGATAACGATACTGAGAGCTCATTCTGGTGAACACAGTGTTACCCTGCCTTCAGGAAGTGTGGCAGCTTCTCCCAGAATTCCCTGCCCTTGGCTGCCTGACCCTGTGCAAGAGCGGTGCCTGCCCCACCTAGGGCCCCTGGCTGCTTGGCTCCATGTGGGCAGAGGCTGCTGCTCCTTTGGCTCCCCGCTGTTTGGCTTTGTGTGGGGCAGTAGCCACCACTCCCAGGGCACCCAACCATTTGGTTCTGCTCCCTGGGCTCCTGACTATCTGGCGTTGCGCCGGGCGGTGGCCGCTGCTCCTGGCTGCCTGGCCCTATGCGGGGCAGCGACTGCCGCTTCCTGTCACTGGCCCTGATGACCCACCAAATTGGCTCCGCTCTTAGCCACTCTCAACCTGTGTGGGGAGCTCTATGATCCAGCAATGTTGCCAACTGGAGAATCCTGGACCAAAGAGGTTAAATCTTTACTTGTATTAATTCTACATTGTTTCATTTGTGTTAGGATGGCAAGACCATCTAACATCCAATTTTAGTTACTTAAGTTTAGAAATTAGTTACACCTGCCCTAAGTCTCTTGGACAACTAACATGTCCCTAATCAATATCTGGTACTCAAGTGTATGTCTTGATTTAGGCCATGTCCACGCTAGAGAGCTTTCAGCGGCACAGCTGTAGTGATGTAACTGCGCTGCCATAAGATTGCGTGTGTAGGCTCTCTGTGCCAGTGGGGAAGAGCTCTCCCAGCAACCACAGAAAATCCCCCAATGACCAGCCATAGTTTCTTTGGTGGGAGAAACTCTCCCATTGATATAGTGCTGTGCACACACATAATCTTCACCAGACAAGGACATCCATATATTTTAAGAGAACCTGCTTCAGTACAGAAAAAAGAACCATATACCCTTAGTTGTGACCTGCCACTCCACACTAAAACTGATATGGGTATCATTAAATCGTTACAACTTTTACTCTGTGAAGACCACATCCTAAAAGTAATCTTTCTCACATCATCTCTTTTAACCTTCAAACACCTCTTCCTCCCAACCTTACCCAAGCTTATCATCAGAAGCAAGTTCCCCACAGACTTCTTTAGAACAATAGATACAAAATCTGCTGACATATTTCCACTGCTAAGATCAATAGATTTCAAGATCCATGGGTCATACACCAAATGTTGTGATAGGTATGTGTGCCTCATCATATGCATCAAATGTCCTAACAAAAATATGGGTGAAACCAGAGCATCACTGTGGTGCTAAATGAACATTTACAAAAAAAATAAGACAAAAGCAACCTGTCACCTGTGGGTGGACACTATTCACAGAGTGATCACTCCATATCTGACCTCTGTCTTCATTTTCAAAGGAAACCAGCATAACACATTTAAAAGACGAGCTAGGAGCATAATTTTTTAAATCTGCTAAGACATTAAAAACCATGGACTTAACACATACTAGTTTTATGGCCCATTAAAACACTTGTAACATATCCTGCTGCCTACTGATCTTCCATTATCCCAGAGTTAGGACTGCAGAAGTGTTGGTTGCCTATTTCTTTTTAAGTGGTTTCCCACAGCATATGGGAAACCCTTGTGCTTAACAACTTATGGCACCTTGTGTTAAGCTTGGACATTCTGGTTAACTCCTCCATAGCTGATGAATGGGTCTCTCAGGCCATGCCATGCCCACGCTACCAAATTATGTTGATATGAGTTATGTTGGCATACTGCCACCACAGTTATTACAACCTTGTGCATGTGCGTACTTTACTCCTTGTTTAGCAGTGCGTGTCCTCGCCAGAAGTGCTTCCATCTGCGCAGAGTGGAGTGCACCATGGGTAGGTATCCCACTGTGCAACTTGCCACCAACCAGCGCAAAAGTGATTCAGAAAGTTTTTGCAATGCCTGATGGGGCCAAAATGAGTCATGCAGGAGTGACTGGCAGTACTTCCCATAATGCAGTGTACTCCCATTCCATAATATTGAGTGCCCTCTTTTCAAAACCCCCAAAACCAGCATTACTCTCCTTGCTGTCCTCCATCTCTGACAGAAGCATGGAGCCTTCACAGCTCTTAGCTATTGCCATAAGCATTGTAAACACAAAGACATAAGAAGGACCAAAGGTCCATCTTTCCCAGTATCCTGTGTTCCAGTAGTGACTAACGCCAGATGCCCCAGAGGGAGAGAGCAGAACAGGTAATAAAGTGATTTTTATCCTCTCATCCGTTCCCCACTTCTGCCTACTTTCCCTCGCCCCAGAAAGTGTGTGATTGTACAGTATTTGTAGAGCTGCAGGAGAAGATACTTTGGAGGATAGATTGCTGCAGACATAGAAATAAACAATTCAAGTCTGGTGGTGGTGTTGACAGAGCAGCTACAGTTGGTGGAGTGCTGGTTCTGGGCCCAAGAAATAAGCACTGTGATTGCAGTGTAGCATTGTCACGAAAGGTTTCGGATGACAAGCAGTGGTTGTAAGAACTTTGACATGTGTAAGATCACATTTCAGGATCTGTGTGACAAACTTGCCCCAGCCCTCCAGTGCAGGGACACTAAAATGAGAAGCGTCAGTGACAACTGAGAAGCCCAAGTGGCAACTGCAGTGTGGAAATTTGCAACATCAGGTTGCTACTGGTCAATTGGAAATCAGTTTGGAATCAAGAAATCCACACTGGGAATTGTTGTCATACAAGTGCACAGAACCATTAATCCCTTGCTGCTACACAGGCTGTGGCTCTGGGCAGTGTGCAGTACATAGTGGATGGTTTTGCAGCAGTGGGCTTCCTGAACTGTGGTGGCATGTATATTCCTATTTTAGTACCAGACCACCAACAGAAAAGTCTGCTTTTCTATGAAAAAACTGAAAAAAACAACAAATAGTCTGGTAGCACTTTAAAGACTAACAAAACATGTAGATGGGATCATGAGCTTTCGTAGGGACAGTCCACTTCTTCAGATGACCGGAGTGTTGAACATCCAGAACCAAGAATAAATAAGGGAAGGATGGACTTCCTGTTACAGACTAAGTTGGCTACCCTTCTGATACTTTTCTATGGTAATGCAAGAGTGGGCGGATCACCAGGATAGTCTACTGATGCCAGTGTGAGCTAGCCAGGAAAGGTGCATGATTTTTAAGAACCCAGGACTGTTCAGAAAGCTGCAAGCAGGGACTTTATTTCTTGACTAGTGGTTTCTATTCAGAATGTTGAAATGTTATGAATGATCCTGGGTGACCCTGCCTAGCCCTTGCTGCTATGGCTTATGAAGCCATAAACCAGCCACTTCAATAGCATCAAGGAACACTTCAACTATAGTCTCAGCAGGTGCAGAATGACACTTGAATATGCCTTTGGTTGTTTGAAGAGTCACAGGTATCATTTACTTACTAGATTTGACCTCCATGAGAAAAATGTCCCAGTGGTTATTCTTGTTGCTGTGTCCTGCATAATATCTGTGAAGCAAAGGGGGAAGTGTTTCTACCAGGGTGGAGGGCAGAGTTGGAGTGACTATTTTCTAAATTTGAGCAGTTATATACAAGGGCCATTAGTAGAACTCTGAGCTATTTGGCTTAGGAGGCTTTGAAAGACCTTTTTAGTAGTGAGCCAGAGTGTTGTGTGCTGTTGCTGTGTATTCTGCCTTGCATTGCTCTTAGGGATATTAAAAAGTGGTTAATTAGGTAACTGTGTAACCACTGAAAATCTCAGCAGTTACGTGCTGTGGGCTGTGCAGTATAAAGCTTATACTGCAGAGCCTGTAGTGCAGCTGGCCCCCCGGGAGCAGAGCCAGCTGGCCCCAATCCCAGGGAGCCAGCTGTGCTGTGGGCTCTGCAGTATAGGCACAGGGCTGCAGCTGGCTTCTGCCTATATCCCTGCTTCCAGGGAGCTCGCTGCTGCCCTGCACTGCTGCCCCTGATATAGAGCCAGCAGCACAAGGTGGCAGCTGGCTCCCTGGGACCAAGCCTGGGAGCCTATGTGTAACCATTTAAATAGTTATATTGTTACATCCCTACTAGTGATGTCTTTAACATTGTCAGTGCACCTATTAATATGGTCTGTGAATGGTGATATCGGTTCTGTGACAAAGAAAAATTGGTGGGTGTCAGATCTGCTCAGCACCAGACAGCGTATGTTGTGAACTAGTAAAGATTCATTTTGTTTAAAAAACCCACTATTTTATACAGTAGTGTGAAGCGGGCAATTAACAAAAACATTGAAAATGTAGTAAATTAAGGGAACAGAACTTATGAATGGTAAAGAACACTTCAATTTCAGGTACATGTACACCAACCCTGGACATGGTATGTGCAGCTGTGAACGTCTTTAATGTTTCCCGGGTGGAGTGGTAAGGGTCCTGCACTGGACCTGATGTCATGTGGAAGGTTGAGGGGCCTATAGAGGGGTCCTGATTTTGTATACTTTATGGGTAGAGTCCTACCAAATTTACAATCCATTGTGGTCAATTTCACAGGCATAGGATAGTAAAAATGGTAAATTTCATGATTTCAGATATTTAAATCAGATATTTCATGGTGTTTTAATTGTAGGGGCCCTGACACAGAAAGGAGTTGTGTGGGTGCTGCAAGGCTATTGTATGGGGGTTGGGGTACTGCCACCTTCACTTCTGCATACCTGCTAGTAACAGCATTGCCTTCAGAGCTGGACAGCTGAAGAGCAGTGGTTGCTGGCCAGGAGTCTAGCTCTGAAGGCAGAGCCACTGCCAGCAGCTGCACAGAAGGAAGCATGCACAATATGCTATTGCCACCCTTATTTGCAGAGTTGGCTCTCAGCAGCTGCCACTTTCTGGCCACCCACCTCTGAAAGCAGCAGTAATGAGGTAAAGATGACATGGGTATGGTATTGCTACCTTGACTTCTGTGCTGCTGCTGGCAGAGTGCTGCCTCCAGAGCTGGGCACACAGTCAACATTCCAACCACCGTGCTCCAATTGCCCAGCTCTGAAGGCAGCGCAGAAGTAAGGGTGGCAATACCACGACGACCCTCCTAAAATAACCTTGTGAGCCCCATGCAACCTCCTCTTGGGTCAGGACCTCCAATTTGAGAAACGCTCGTCTCCCCCATAAAATCTGTATTGTACAAGGTAAAAGTACAAAAAAGGCCAGATTTCATGGGAGGACACCAGTTTTCATGGTATTTTAAATGGCTGTGGATTTGGTAGAGCCCTAGTTATGGGTTTCAGAAGGAGGCAAGCAAGCATGGGATTGTTGAAATCTGTAGGTCTGCCAGAGACTGCAGCATCTCTGTTTGCTGTCTGAGGAGTGCAAGAATCTTGTGTGGCATGTTTCGCTCCCTTTCCTGCATCTTTCTCCACTCTGCCTGTCTCGGTGCTGTCTGCTAGGGATGTTTGAGTGTAAATGAATAACCAGTAAGTGGATGCTTATTGGTTAACGGTGTCTGTTACACTCAACAAAGCTGCCTCCCTGGGAGCCAGGCGGGCAAGAGCTTCCCCCTCCACTCCCATTGCCATGGAGGCTTCCGTGCAGGCTCTGCAATATAAAGCCAGAGCTAAGCTTTGTACTGCAGTGCCTCCAGTGTGGGTATCTGTGTAACCACTGAGACTTTCAGAAGTTACACGGTTACCTTATTACTCGATTTTTAATTTTCCTTCTTTCTGCAAGGGTGGTACTCCAGGCTGTGGGCTCTTTCTCTGATGAAGCAGAGTCTTGCAGGATTTCTTGCAACCTAACATCCCAAATGCTCTTCTTTTTCTTAGCGGTCTCAGGTGTACCACAGGTGTGGAGTGGGAAACCTTAAAGGCCAGAATGGGAACAGCTACAGATGCAACTCATTTCCCTTGTTCCCCAATAGTTGCAAGCATTTCGTTCTCGCTTCTGCTAGGGATAGATAGAGCACAGCACCAGCTTTGCTGAGTATGGCTGTCAGAGGGGAGTTGGGGCTATGATGGTGAGAACAAAGCCCCCTCGGGCCCCTCTGCTAGTAGCCTGTGTACTGCAATGAGTCCAGCTGAAGTAATTGCTGAGTGGCATGGAAAAGTGACGTACTGTGGTGAAAGAAATAAATTAGTTCTCTCCAGAATCCTTGCTCCTGGAGGAATTGTGCACCAAAACATTTAACATTTTTGTGCCTAATATTTTAAGGTTATGCAAATTTTATTTGTCAAAATAAGTGTCAATTAATTTGATAATTTTATTTGAAAATACCTCTGATCACGTATATCTGGAACAGTACAGATACACAGAAAAATTCCCCCAGGGTACAATTAAAGAAACTCCTCTGACAACCCCAGTTCCTGCTTCTCTGACTATTCCCCCATCCCAGAGCCCAGCTGGGCAGCTAGACACTCAGTCTCCATCCGTGACAGAACTCAGTCGTGCCCCCCTGCCCAGACACTCTCTCACATCTCTTCCCCTCCCCACACCCCAGACGGGGAGATGGTCTCAGCCCAGACACTCTCATCCACTACCCCCTGCAGGCCAGCCATGGAGCCCTCCCTGGCCCTAACACTCTCCCCCCGACCGAGGCACTCCTAGAACGTAGAGATGGACGGGGATAAACAGCCTGCACTTGCATCCACTTAGCTATGTGCTTCTGCTTTCTTCCTTTAGGGCATGCTGGTAACTGCAGCTGCTAGGAACCCTCTAGTTCAGGGGTGGGCAAAAGGGTCTCCGCAGGTCAGATTTGGCCCACCAAGCAGTTTAATCTGGCCTGTGGAGGCCTTGCTACTGCTTCCCATTCCCAGGCCAATCAGGGCCTAGGGATGGGGGAGTATGTGGTGCTGAATCAACCCTGATGGTTGACACTAAGCGCTACACACCAGAGGGCAGGGAGCAAGAGACTTCATGTGCTCCCTCCTACCCTTCTGCCCTGAGTCCAATCAGGGCCTGGGGGCAGAGGGGAGTGTGCAAAGTCTCCTCCAGCCCTACAAGGGGCTCGGCACTTTAAGTCAACTGCCAGCTAGCGCTTGACTCTAAGGGCAGTGCTCCCTTGCAGGGCGGGGGCCAGGAGCAGGAGACTTAGAGTGTTCCCCCTCCCCCAAACCCTGATTGAAGCAAAGTCTCCTCCTGCCGCTAGGGGCACAAGCGCCTAGAGGGAACCACTCGCTGTTAACAACTGATGGTTTTCTCTGGGGCAGGAAAAGAATTTGCGTACTCCCCCACCTGCAGACCAATCAGGATCTATGGGTGGGGAAGCATGGAAGTAAACTGGCCCCACCTCTTTGGCCTGAGGCCCCGCCCCTTCTGGGGCAGCCGAGGACCACTTCAAAAATTTCTGAAATGACCCCCAGTCAAAAATTATTGCCTACTCCTGCACTAGTTCCCTCCTTCTTCCCTCAGCCTTGTAGTCTTTCTGTGATTTGGGCTCTGCTGGTCCAAAGGCCCCTACAAGTGGCCAGCAGATCTGCAGCCCATTCCTGCCGGGGTGGGGGTGTGGGGAATTGTGTGCACCCATTACTCATTTCTGCAACATGGTGATTATTCTCCCAGGATCTAAACCTTCAGCGGAGGATTGTGGAATCAAGAAAACTTAACTGAGATCTCTGAGATTCATGGGACATCCTGATGCTCATAACTCTGGAGGGGAGTGAAAAACAGGTAGCAGCTCTACCTCTCCTAGCACAAATAAAAATGAGTAAATCAACAGATGCATCCTGCTGCTTTGGGGATTCCATCCTGTAATTTCAAAGTAAACAGCATATTTACCAGAGGTTCATTTCCCTGCATCAGGCTCGCCTCTGGTTGACTGGTGGGATTGTGGTGGAGTCAGAAATTTCCCGTCTTGCTATGTAGCTGATTTCCCGCCCCCCCCCCCCCCCTTTTACTTCATGTCCACCACATACCTTCACTCTTCATGGCAGGGGCCTATAGTCCAGAAGTATCCTTTGCTCTCTGGAGTGGGCATATGAGGAATGTCCATCAAGAATGGCTTGTAGCTCCTTTTAAAAGTGCAGCATCTTCTCAATTGTTGGCCTCCATGGCCTTCCGATATGCCTGCCACAGCTTCTGGGCTTTCATGTAGCTTTGCTGCTGGTCCTGCTTGTTGCTCGTCCTGCTTGTTGCTCCTCTTCATCCTCTGAGCAACCTGCTTATAGATGTCCACATTTCTATAGCAGAATCGGAGCTGTGCCTGAACAGCCTCTTCTCACCATAGGCCTAGGAGAGCCAACAACCCTTGTGCACTCCAGAAAGGAGTTTCTGCACCCTGCAACCAGCATAGTCAGCTTTGTGGTTTCACTCATCAGTGGAGAGCTGCTAAGTTGCTCGCCAAGCTGGGCAACCAGGAAAAAATAATGTGCCTTTAAAAGGCCAGGGGGTGGCGGGGTTGTCGGCCTCCTGTTCACCCTATGTCCGGGCAGCAGAATTCACAATGGTGACCAGAATGATCAGTGTGAGGCATTGAGACAGCTGGGCTTCTGGTCAGGAATAACAGTCAACATAAGTAAAGTAGTATCTGTATAATCACTGCATTGACTTGATTATGTTGACAGTGGCTCTGTGTGGGTCGGGAAGGTGCTGTCATTAAGTCAGTGTAGGAGGGCACTTAGGTCATCAGGAGACAAATTTAAGTGAAGATGCTTCCATAGCTAGCTCAGTATAGCTAGACTTCCTTGCATCAACCTAATCATGTAATGTATTCCAAGTGTAATCATGAGGAGGGCTTTAAACTAGGTTTGACTGGGACAGGTGACCAAAGCCCACAGATAAGTGAAGAACATGGAGAAATGGGAGGGAGTATGGGCTGTAATATCTGAGAAAAAGGAGGGACAAGGCAGAACTGGGAGACCAGATCAAATCAGTATCTTAGATGCCTATATACAAATGCAAGAAGTATGGGTAATAAGCAGGAAGAACTTGAAGTGCTAATAAATAAACACAACTATGACGTTGGTATCGCAGAGACTTGGTGGAATAATACACACGATTGGAGTATTGGTATAGAAGGGTACAGCTTACTCAGGAAGGATAGACGGGGGGAAAAAAAGGAGGTGTTGCCTTATATATTAAAAATGGTATATACTTGGATGGAGGTGGAGATGGATTTAGGAGACGGAAGTGTTGAGAGTCTCTGGGTTAGGCTAAAAGGGGTTAAAAACAAGGGTGATGTCATGCTAGGGTTCTGCCACAGGCCACCTATCCAGGTGGAAGAGATGGATGAGGCTTTTTTTAAACAACTAACAAAATCATCCAAAGCTCAGGATTTGGTGGTGATGGGGGACTTCAACTATGCAGACATACGTTGGGAAACTAACACAGTGGGGCACAGACTATCCAATAAGTTCTCGGACTGCACTGAAGACAACTTCTTATTTCGGAAGGTTGAAAAAGCTACTGGGGGGGAAGCTGTTCTAGATTTGATTTTAATAAATAGGGAGGAACTGGTTGAGAATTTGAAAGTGGAAGGCAACTTGGGTGAAAATGATCATGGAATCATGGAGTTTGCGATTCTAAGGAAGGGTAGAAGGGAGAACAGCAAAATAGAGACAGTGGATTTCAGGAAGGCAGATTTTGGTAAGCACAGAGAGCTGGTAGGTAAGGTCCCATGGGAAGCAAGATTAAGGGGAAAAACAACTGAAGAGAGCTGGCAGTTTTTCAAAGGGACATTATTAAAGGCCCAAAAGCAAGCTATTCCGCTGCGTAGGACAGATAGAAAGTATGGCAAAAGGCCGACTTGGCTTAACCATGAGATCTTGCATGATCTAAAAATAAAAAAGGAGTTATATAAAAAGTAGAAACTAGGACAAATTACAAAGTATGACTGTAAGCAAACAATACAGGTATGCAGGGGCAAGATTAGAAAGGCAAAGGCACAAAACGAACTCAAACTAGCTATAGACATAAAGGGAAACAAGAAGACATTCTATAAATATATTAGAAGCAAGAGAAAGACCAAGGACAGGGTAGGTCCACTGCTCAGTAAGGAGGGAGAAACAGTAACAGGAAACTTGGAAATGGCAAAGCTGCTTAATGACTTCTTTGTTTCAGTCTTCACTGAGAAGTCTGATGATGAAGGAATGCCTAACATAATGAATTCTAGTGGGAAGGGGTAGGTTTAGAAGATAAAATAAATAAAAGAACAAGTTAAAAATCATTTAGAAATGTTAGATGTCTGCAAATCACCAGGGTCTGATGAAATGCATCCTAGAATACTCAAGTTGCTGATAGAGGAGGTATCTGAGCCTTCCGCTATGATCTTTGAAAAATCATGGGAGATGGGAGAGATTCCA
The DNA here is from genome assembly GCA_019425775.1 of Rafetus swinhoei. NCBI lineage: Eukaryota > Metazoa > Chordata > Testudines > Trionychidae > Rafetus > Rafetus swinhoei. The sequence continues at coordinate 133,946,879 of CM033424.1, read as the reverse complement.
GAAGACTGGAAAAGGGCAAATATAGTGCCCATTTATAAAAAAGAAAATAAGAACAACCCAGGAAACTATAGACCAGTCAGTTTAACTTCTGTGCCAGGAAAGATAATGGAGCAAGTAATTAAGGAATTCATCTGCAAAGATCTGGAAGATAATGTGATGGTTAACAGCCAGTGTGGCTTTGTAAAGAACAAATCATGTCAAACCAATCTGATAGCTTTCTTTTATAGAATAACGAGTCTTGTGGATAAGGGAGAAGTGGTGGACGTGGCATGCCTACACTTTAGTAAGGCATTTGATGCGGTCTCACATGATATTCTTATCAATAAACTAGGCAAATACAACTTAGATGGGGCTACTATAAGGTGGGTGGGTGCATAACTGGCTGGATAACTGTTCTCAGAGAGTAATTATTAACGGTTCACAATCCTGCTGGAAAGGCATAACAAGTGGGGTTCTGCAGGGGTCTGTTTTGGGACCGGTTCTGTTAAATATCTTCATCAACAATTTAGATATTGGCATAAAGAGTACGCTTATTAAGTTTACAGATGATACCAAACTGAGAGGAGTTGCAATTGCTTTGGAGGATAGGGTCATAATTCAAAATGATCTGGACAAACTGGAGAAATGGTCTGAGATAAAGAGAATGAAGTTTAATAAGGACAAATGCAAAGTACTCCACTTAGGAAGGAATGGTCTGTTTCACACATACAGAATGGGAAGCAACTGTCTAGGAAGGAGTACTACAGAAAGGAATCTAGGTGTCAAAGTGGACCAGAAGTTAAATATGCATCAACAGTGTGATGCTGTTGCAAAAAAAATCAAACCTGATTCTGGGATGCATTAACAGGAGTGTTGTGAGCAAGACACGAGAAGTCATTTTTCTGCTGTACTCTGCACTGATCAGGCCTCAATTGGAGTATTGCGTCCAGTTCTGGGGCACCACATTTCAAGAAGGATGTGGAGAAATTGGAGAGGGTCCAGAGAAGAGCAACAAGAATGATTAAAAGTCTAGAGAACATGACCTGTGAAGGAAGACTGAAAGAATTCGGCTTTGTAGGAAAGGAGAAGACTGAAAGGGTACATGATAGCAGTTTTCAGGTATCTAAAAGAGTGTCACAAAGAGGAGGGAGACCTATTGTTCTGCTTGGCCTCTGAGGATAGGACAAGAAGCAATGGGCTTAAACTGCAACAAGGAAGGTTTAGGTTGGACATTTGGAAAAACTTCCTAACTGTCAGGGTGGTTAAACACTGGAATAAATTGCCTAGGGAGGTTGTGGAATCTCCATCTCTGGAGTTATTTAAGAGCAGGTTATGTAGACCATCCCTGATACTGTACTGGGTCTTGCCAAGAGGGCAGGGAACTGGGCTCGATGACCTCTCGAGGTCCCGTCCAGTTCTAGTGTTCCAGGATTCTAAGCCTGAGGCTTAGAAGCTTGTCCTTTTTGCCAACAGAAATTGGTCCAGTAAGATATTATCTCACCCACCTTGTGACCAACAGTGGTAGAACAAGAAGAACAATGCAAATAATGAATGCAAGACATTTCAGGGTAGGAGTTGGGATATGTGACAAGAATTACAGAGAACAAATGATGTGAATTTAGGAAGAAAATACAATGCAACATGCCAAAGGACTATTTTGTTTGCGTTCAAGCTGGAAACTTTCCTAAATTACTGTATCTCAGGGACTGTTTCTTGTTTAGCCAGAGGTGTGAATTCCCTAAGTGAGTTGTTCTGGCAATCAATGAGTTAATTAGTGTTTAATGTGTGGAGAGAAGAACTGAACTTTTAGAAAGTTTGGAGTTCATGAAATTCTAAACAGACTGAAAATTATGAGTCACATGAATCAAAAGTGGAGCAAACAAGTACCATGTTGTATTCTGTTTTGTTATAGATTTTCTGTAAAATGGTGTGTAAATTATGCAGTCACTGAGTGCTTCAGTTTTTTACACTGTTGGAAGTGTAAGATCTACCTTTCTGTTAGGCAGACATGTTAATTGTATCTGATGTTTGCATCCACTAAATTGGGGATATTAAACACATAAGTTACTCATTTCATTTCTTACTATACCTATAAAAACGTTTTTCCTGTGCGATGACAGAATGACGTCATCCTGTCATTCTGACATTCTGTAGTCCCTCCCTCCCCTTTCCCCGGTGGCGGCTGTCATGCCATGCTTCCTTCCTCCTCTGTGCTTGGTAGCTGGGAAGAGATTGCAGGGCGTGTGAGGCTTCAGAGTGGCTCCCTCCCTCCGCTCCCTAGCGTGGCCTTGGCTGGGAGAGGGGGTGCGGGTAGAGAGAGGGCCTAGGCTGGGGCGGAGGCGGGAGAGAGAGTGGGGGTCTGGGCTCGCACGGCCAGGGGAGGGAGAAAGGGCCTGGGCTGGCACAGAGTGGGGAAGAAGGGGCTTGGACTGGCGTGGTCACAGCCCAGCCCACCACCGTGGTGATGGTGGTGTGGGAGACATAGGGCCTGGCGAGGCCTCGGAGCAGCCCCCTTTCTTCCCTCACCCATCCCCCCAGAGGCCAGGAGGAGAGAGCTGGGGTGGTGGGGGCAAGAGGCTGGGACTGGCACAACTGCTGGCCCTCCCTGGCAGCTGGGGAGGTCCTTCAGCTGCCCACTAGCATGCCTGCTATGACAGATGCTCATTCTGAAAACATGTCAGAGTGGTCCCACATGGGTAAGCTGAGTTGTAAAGTATGCCTATCAGTAGCATCTGTACTGTACCTTTTTGTAGATGAACTATAAAATTGTAGTACTGCATGCTTTAAATTCTAGACTATCTGAGCTACTCTGTTAATAATACAGTGTATGTGTTGCCTATTCTGGTAGCTGCATGGGAGAGTAATGTAATAGGACTTAAATCTAAGACAGCCTTTTTATTTATTTATTTTGATGGACTCCTCAAATAGTATCCAGCAACCAGCTAAAATTAAATTGGGAAAAACTGTTCTCCACTTGTAACATAAAAATGAGTAAATAGACCCAGAGCTACATAATCTATGTTGAAATGTAAGGTAAATTGTTGTTCAGTTACTGTTACCAACATTTGGAAGGTGGGTTTTTTTGGGTGGGGGTGAGAGAGATAAAGAACACATTTTATACACCATGAAAATACAGGACTAAAATCTTATTGTTAAAAATCAAAATAGGAACTATTCCTCCTTAATACCTGTTACTATAAGGGTGGATATATAGTATTTCCTGCCTCTTGTGTAGATGGGATTACATTAGTCTCTACATCCAAAATTATTTTGCAATCCTGTTAAAATCCTGTTAAAATAGGTACACTAATTTTATGAGTTTACAACATGGCTGCATTTGTCTGTTAGGATAAGGAGTGGCTTGCTAATGACTCATATTGTTGCAGAGGGCACAGCTGAATTGATTCCTTCATTTCCCTGCTGGTGGGAGGCACTGGTGTGTATGTATTGCAGTTGCTGGATTGAAGTCAAAATTGTAGGCCTGATGCAAATGGGTGTGGTTGTGTGCAGAGGGTTGGGAATCAAAGACTCTACATAGTGTTTGGCTTGCAGCAGAAGTAATAGGTAGGTCTCTTTTTGTGGTGGATAATTTTTTTAATTCTGACATGCTTGCCCACATGGATTTGGCAGAGTTAGTATTTAGCAGTTCTTATAGATAGTCACCAGTTGATCGTCAGTTTGTTTGCTTTCATGCTGAATGATAAATCAGGGTATCCTGTTACATACCAAGCTGTTAGTCTGCTTAGCATAGTTCTAATAAAGGAATTGATGCTGCATGAAATGGAATTCATTGGCTAAAGATGTCTTCACCTAAATCTGAATTGCTTTCATTCGTCAGATTCACACTGGTTGGAAATATATATCATGGAATAGCTGATGCATTTCTCTTCTCCCCACCCCCTCCTCTTTCCTCAACACCACGCACGCACACACACACACGCGCGCACACACACACACACACACACACACACACACACACAAAATACATCTGCAGGAGTTGGAAGACTTTTCATTTTCTAGTCAAAAATATTATTTGTCTGGATTCCAATTTCCGTGTGTTGCATTGAGCAGGAATGATTGGGCCACAGACTACGGACAATAGGTTCTTTGTTGTTGTTTTAGAAAAGAGTAAAATTGTGTTAGAGATTTCCGGGCTTCCTCATTAGACACAACTTATACAGATTCTCTTTGAAAATTTGTGATCAGTGTGAGTTTGAGTGTATTTAAATTATTTCGTGGGATAAGCTTTATGAAGGGGCTACCACACTCTTTTTTTCCTAATAATTAAAGGGACAACCACTTGAAATTCTTTTCAGAAAAAGCCTGTTACTGTACCCGCTCTTGAGTTTTCCTGTCAATTCCAGGGTAAACACGCTGTATGAAGTGATGTGAATGGTATACAGGATACTGGAAATAAAACTATATGTAATCTGCTTAAGTGCATCTGCTGTAAGATCTCAGTTCACATCCACACACCAACAGCGTAGTATGACTAGCTAGAGCACAAGTGAAATTGTAACCAAAGATGGGAAATGACTGAATTATGTCTGCTGTTGCTTCTGTTAAATCTACAACCAGGAGAAATGACCCAACGAGTGTACAAACTTAGCTAGGTTAGATGGCTGTCTTCAGTTGCAAACATTGGGGGTTAACTTGTAACAATAGTAAGTTAAAAGTTAAAGTACAGTAAACTTCCGATAATCCGGCACCTTTAGGACCCAGGGGGTGCCAGATTATCAGATATGCCGGACTATCGGAAGGGGGGGCTATGAGGGGTGTGGGGGGGGATGCCATCCCAGACCCTCATAGCCCCCTTCTGATAGTCGGCTCTGCCCCAGGCGTCCCCGATTCAGCCGCTGCTGGTCAGTTTCAGCGGGTGGCTGACTTGGGGACGCCTGGGGCAGAGGTGCTGCCGGGTTGGTCCTGCAGCGCCAGGCGGCGCCATCGGACCAACCCGGCAGCACCCCAGCTGTTTCTCAGGCGTCCAGCCGCCGCTGAAATTGACCAGCGGCTGACTCGGAGCCCGCACAACAGCTCTGCCCGGGCTTCCCGGAGTCAGCCGCTGGTCAGTTTCAGCGGCGGCTGACTTGGGGACAGCTGGGGTGCTGCTGGGTTGGTCCCGCAGCGCCGAGGGGCAGCGCTGTGGGACCTACCGGCAGCACTCCAGCTGCTTCGCCCCAGCTTCCCGATTCAGCCGCTGGTCAGTTTCAGCGGCTGAATCGGGGAAGCCGGAGGCAGAGCAGCTCCAATGGTCCGGCTGCCCGGAGCACTTCCGGGTTCCTGATGGTGCCGGACCATCAGGAGTGCCGGAACATCAGATGCCGGACGAATGGAGTTTTACTGTAATTGAGGATTATTCATATTAATGTAGACGAAACGGAACAGTCCTTCCGTTTCTATTTTTAAACTGTTAGAGCAGTCATTCCCCCGCTGGCTCCATACTCCCTGTGGCGTTTCAAAGTGGCAGCACTGCATGGAGCCTGGGGTCAGCTCATGCGCTATGCGGCGCTGCTGCTTTGAAACACCATGGGGAGGCCAGTGTCAGGCTCCATGTGGCGTTTCAAAGCGGTAGCAGTGTGTGGAGCCCCAGGGTTTGGCCCCAGGCTCCACGCATTGCAGCCGCTTTGAAGCACCCGCTGCTCTTGCTTCCCACTTGCTGCCTCTTTCTGATAGAGGCATCAAGGGGGGAAGCGACTAGTAGACTATCCAATAAGAATTTGCTTATCATTTAGTCGACTAGTCATTCCCATCCCTAGTGTTCGAGTATCACACAGTGATGTGCTCTGCCTGCCTGCTGCTGTGTCTCTTCATGCCACATAGATCTCAGTGAAGTTTAGGGTAATATACTGGTAATGTATCCTAAAAGCTTGATAGACTGGTTGTTACCTTTAGTGGAAAATGGCAAGGGAATATATATTGTGGAATAGAATTCTTAACTGTAATCTTTCCTATTTGAGGGTTCTTGTTATGTCACCCCCTTAGAAAGTATAAAGCAGTGGTATCTACTTAAAATGTAGAGTCTCACTCAAGTAGGAAAAGAGCTGAAGTAAAATTTTTTGGCTAAAGTAATGGATTCTAAACTGAGTATATGAACTACTTTTAATAGATTATAGCCTTCCTATGCTATCTTGATGCTTTTTTCCTTTGGTTTCTATTTTAGTCCCATCAGCCCAATTCCCTAGTTTTTTCCTCCTTAATAAAATGAGACTTACAATGCAATTGCAGCATCTAGGGTTTTATTGCTAGGTAGGTGCTTTTTCATTATAGGAATAAAACAATATTAAAACTGGGCTCTGGAGATATAACATCCTCTAAGTCAAGGTGAAATAGGATATGTTTATTTCCTCTGCTTCAAGAGATTCAAGATCTATTTCTCCTTTGCTTTAACTATAATCAGAAATCATTGTTTTCCCGTTGTTTAAAACTTAAATATAGACTGAATCTGCCTTGAATTTAGGTACCGGCTTTGTTTTTACATCCATTTTAATTAACTCAAGATTTTGGTCAGTTGATGTGCTGATTACTGTTCAGGCTCCTTTGTATTTTTATTTCCTGAAGAAACTTGTAAAATGACTGGTTCTAGTGCAGGCAGAATCAAACGTAAACAGATCAGATATGCTATCTTTCATATTTAGGCAACTTCATGGTAAGTTTGAACTTCAGTCTTGTGGCAAAGTAGAGTGTCTCACTTGGAGGTCATTGAGATAAGTGTGATGACATATTGAGAATCATTTTGAATGTGTGGATATTGGGGAGATGACAGCAAAATATGAATGTAGCCTTAGCAGTTTGTGGGTATGAGCTGACATATTTAAGGTCACAGACAAAATTATTTTCTGATTCCTTGTGGTTTGATTTCTTGAGCTAGAGTTACAATTCAGTATTGTTCATCTCTGAGGTCCTGGTAACTTGGGCACTGGCAGCGAGCTCCTATGTGGAGAAGAGGAGAAAAATCATGCATGTTCTAGACCATATTTAGGACACACTTACTGTGCAGAAAACTTTTTTTAGTAAAGAAGACTTAATTCTTTGACTCAACTGTATATTAGCAGAGACATAAGACAACAAAATCCATTTCTTTACTTGGTCTCCTTCACCTGAAATCACTACTAACTTTCTGGAGGTGGCAAATAATTCTGGCACTTCATTTAACATGAGGAAACGTGGGGCATGTCTATATAGAGTGTTAGGGTAAGTTTACGCTACAAAGTTTCATTGTTGAAACTGATATCGACATTAAGAATGTGGCATAATTTGGGACTGTGCAAAATGCCTTCACAGACACTGCTTTGTTTCCTAGACCTCCAGAGGTTTCTGGCTTTCTTTTGTGCCATTTTTCCAAGCACCATTCTTTGCTGGGCACTCAGCATTTGCAATGCGAGAGCATGGATCTTGCACTTCTCTCCTGTGCTCTGTTCAGTGTCGTGAAGATATCATGCATGACAGCAGAGTTACTCTTGTAGTTACTGACAGAGGAAGAAGAGTAGCAGAAGTATCAGTACAAGGTTGCTTGTTGTGTGTTCTGGACGTAGTCTTGCGTACCATGATTAATCAGCATTGTTATTCAACACATTCCTTCCTCTCAGTTTCTACCTCCCAAGCCATGTCTGCGTGCTTATGTGCACTAAGGATGTTAACAAGCGGTTAATTGACTAGTCGATGGAATTTCCATTGAGGAAGGAATTTCCATCGACTAGTCGATAGGCACTTCTGCATTCCTTCTTTGAAATGTACAAGAGCCCCAAAAGGCACTTTCAAGAATGCTTGGTGAAGATCTACCCACCCGAGGAAGTGAGGAAACAGATTAACAGAGCCAGACATATACCCAGAAGCCTCCTACTACAAGACAAGCCCAACAAAGAAACCAACAGAACACTACTGGCCATGACCTACAGTCCTCAGCTAAAACCTCTCTAACGCATCATCAGTGATCTACAACCCATCCTGGGACAATGATCCCTCACTTTCCCAGGCCTTGGGAGGCAGGCCAGTCCTTGCCCACAGACAGCCCGCCAACCTGAAGCAAATTCTCACCAGCAGCTATACACCGCACCACAGTAACTCTAACTCAGGAACCAATCCCTGCAACAAACCTCGATGCCAACTTTGCCCACATATCTATACCAGTGACACCATCACAGGACCTAACCAGATCAGCCATACTGTCACGGGTTCATTCTCCTGCACATCTACCAATGTAATATATGCCATCATGTACCAGCAATTGCCCCTCTGCTATATACATCGGCCAAACTTGGACAGTCCCTACGTAAAAGAATAAACGGACACAAATCAGATATCAGGAATGGTAATATACAAAAACCCATAGGAGAATGCTTCAATCTCCCTGGCCACATAGTAGCAGATTTAAAGGTAGTCATCCTGCAACAAAAAAACTTCAAGAACAGACTTCAAAGAGAGACTGCTGAGCTACAGTTCATCTGCAAATTTGACACCATCAGTTTAGGATTAAACAAAGACTGTGAATGACTAGCCAAGTACAAAAGCAGTTTCTCCTCTCTTGGTTTTCACACCTCTGCATCAGCTGCTAGAAGTGGGCTTCATCCTCCCTGACTGAATTGACCTCGTTATCTCTAGCCTTACTCTTGATTGGTACTCTTTTCTTATGCCTGTATATTTATACCTGCCTCAGGAATTTCCACTCCATGCATCTGACAAAGTGGGTCTTTGCCAACGAAAGCTTATGCTTCTTCATCTATTAATTCATCATCCAGGGTAAGGCCTCTCTCTGCCAACTCCATGCCCTCTGAAGTACCCGTTGGGTTCTTGGTGAAGGAGGTGGGGGTCAACTCTGAGGCTCTTGTGCAGCACCTGAGCAGCAGTTGGCTTCCTTCACCTTAGGTTATGCCTCCTCTCCTTTTATCTTTGCTCTGCACTGCAGTTTGTCCCGCTCATAGCCCTTTTCAAAGAAGCGTCAAAATTTTCTCATACCTGTCACAATTCCTGCAAAAACTTAAACAACAAATAGTCTGGTAGCACTTTATAGGCTAACAAAACATGTAGATGGTATCATGAGCTTTCGTGGGCACAGCCCACTTCTTCAGATGACCAGAGTGCTGGATGTCCAGAACCCGGAATAAATGGTGGGGGGTGGGTGGGAACGGGAAGGACAGAGGGGAGGAGGAAGAAGGGAAAAAATATTGGAGGGTGGGGAGAGAGAGAAAAGAGGCAGTGGGTAAATAAGTTTCACAGGGAAAGCGGAGCCAGTCTGTAACAGGAAAAACTGAAAAACAACAGATAGTTAAAAGAGGCTGATAAGAACCATTAGTTTGCACTTGGAGAGGAAGAGTATTAACAACAGATTCTATGCAGACATCAAGAACCATTGGCACCTTCATTGTTTGGTTGGTTGATAATGTCCCAGCCATCCAATATCATGATTTAAACCATCTGCATGAGAAGTAAACTTGTGAATGAAGTGGAGTTCCAATCCTTGGCTGTGTATTTGGCTTGTGGAATTGATCTGAAACAAAACAGCAACTTTTTGTAGATCCCTTAATAAGTGTCTGGGAAGGTTAAAGTGTTCCCCAGCAAGTTTTTGTGTGTTCCCATTTTGGATATCTGATTTGTGTCCATTAATTCTTTCCCATAGAGACTGTCCAGTTTGTCCAATAAATATTGCAGTGGGGCATTGCTGGCATTTGATGGCATAGATCACATTACTGGATGTGCTGTTAAATAAGCCTCTGATTTGGTGGCTGATGTGATTGGGTTCAGTGATTAGTTTACTTGTATAGATATATGGGCAGAGTTGTCAGTGGGGCTGATTGCAGGGCTGGGTTCCTGGATCCTTATGATGTAGCTGTGTAGCATGGTTACTGGAAAAAAATTGTTTCAGTTTGGGGGGGGTTGTCTGTAAGCGAGAATAGACCTTTTTCCCCAAGGCCTCTGAGTGTGAGGGGTCATTTTCCAAGATAGGTTGTAGATTGTGGATAATGCATTGGAGGAGTTTAAGTTGTGGATTGTAGGTGATGACAAGTGGAATTCTGTTGTTTTCTCTTTTGGGTCTGTCTTGAAGTAGTTCATGTCTGGGTACTTTTTTTGGCTCTGTCGATCTGTTTTTTTCACTTCACCGGGTGGGTATTTCAGTTTTAGGAATGCTCTGTATAGATCCTGTAGGTGTTTGTCTCTGTCTGTGGGATCGGAGCAAATCTGGTTGTATCTTAGGGCTTGGCTGTATACAATAGATTGAGAAATCTGTCTGAGATGGAAGCTAGAGGCATGAAGGTTAGGGTTGCCAGGTGTCTGGTTTTGAACCGGACAGTCCAGTATTTGAGCTTTCTGTTCGGGAAACAAATTGAGAAAATATAAATGTCTGGTATTTTCTAAATAAGATGTAATGTAGATTGTGATGTAATGTCAAGTGTGTCCAGTATTTTTGTTGAAACCATCTGGCAACCCTAATGAAGGTAAGTGTAGCGGTCGGTGGGTTTCCAGTACAGGGTGATGGAAATTTGCCCATCATATAATTGTACTGTGGTGTCAAGGAAGTGGATTTCTTGTGTGGACTCATCCAGGCTGAGGTTGATGGTGGGGTGGAAGTTGTTGAAATCCTTGTGAAATTCTTCAAGAGTCTTTCCCGTGGGTCCATGTGATCAAGATGTCATCGATGTAGCGTAAGTAAAGTAAGAGTATTAGAGGGCGAGAGCTGAGGAAACTTTGTTCAGGGTCAGCCATAAAGATGTTGGCATATTGTGGTGCCATGTGGGCGCCCATGGCTATGCTGCTAATTTGAAGATACAAATTATCTCCGAATCGGAAGTAGTTGTGGATGAGGACAAAGTCGCAGAGCTCTGTAATCAGGTATGTAGTGGTGTCATCAGGGTTGGTGTTCCTGATGACCTGTAATCCGTCTTTATGTTGAATGTTGGTTTAAAGGGCTTCTACATCCATATGTATTTATTTAAATATTTTTACCCCGCCTCTCTCTTTAAAATATTCAAGGCGACTTTCAAAAATTTTTAAACACAATACAAATATATATAAATTTAAAATACAAAACCCCAGAGGGACATAAAACCTGCTAAAAATATCGAGAAGAGGCCATAGTGGCCAGGATGGTATTTTCATGTAGATTACTGATGTTTTGAAGTTTCCTCAGGAAGTCAGTGGTGTCACGGAGGTATCGAGGAGTGCTGGTAGCATAGGGTCTGAGGAGGGAGTCGATATACCCAGATAATCCTGTGGTGAGTGTGCCAATGCTTGAGATGATGGGTCGTCCAGGATTTCCAGGTTTGTGTATCTTGGGTAGCAGATAGAAAACTCCTGGTTGGGGATTGGGGGGAGTGTTAGTGTAAATTTGGTCCTGAGCAGCATCAGGAAGCTTCATGAGCAGTTGTTTCAGGTGTTTTTCAGTTCCTTCAGTCACTCTCAGATGGGGCTGCACAGACTCCTCTCCCCACGTGCCGGTCAGAGCCAAAAGCTCTGCAGTGGTACAAGATGGAGAGTGTTTGGAGCGTTAGCCAGCCATGATCATCTGGGAAGACACCATAAGATGCCATACTGAATCACCTGGTGGGAAATAGAATTTAAAGTTCCTGGGACTTGCAAGGGGTGTTTACCTGGTTCAGGGTAGTTCAAAGTGTTGATTAGAGCAGCTGCTTGGGGCAATGTGGGAAACTTCTTGAAGGGTAATAAACTTGTGGGGAGGAAGCCTTGAGGTGTCTATGCTGCATGTATGTCGACAATAAAGAAAGGGGGACAGAAAAAATCTCTTGTGGAGGTGGAAGTTTCTTGTTGCCGTAACTCGGAGTTTTTTGCAACAAAAACGGCATTGTAGTGTATGCATTTGCCTTTTATTTGGTAGTGTAGACATGCGGTTAGTATGTGGCTAGGTGTCATATGTGTTATATTCAGAGCTCCAGTCCACCACACACTAAACTGAGAGATATGTGGGTTCAAACAGCCATAGGTCAAAGCGTCCTGTAGAATTTCAATGTGGGGTAGCAGGGTCAGTCCAGCTATTTAGTGCATGGCTGGCCACAGTGCTGTATGTTGAAACTCCTGGTCCCCCCCCCCCCGCCCACCCCCCAACTCTCTGAATAGACAAACGAGTAGTTGTGCCTAACAAAAATGGTGCTGATGACACACAGATTTTTGTTGCTCTGCAAAGGACTTAACAAAAAGTGGTAAATTACCCAGCCACTACACAGCACCATTATCTTGAGTAATGCTCACTTATCCTTATCTTGAGTAATGCTTACTCATCATTATCCGGGAGAGAGCAGGGCAGGAGAACTGGTCCTGGCGCGTGGCTGCCCGGCCACTGAAGTAAGTTAGGCCCTGGTGGTGAGGGGGGAGGGAGAACGGGAGAGAGAAGGGGCCCAGGCTGGCACAGCCACAGCCCAGCTCTTCCTGGTGGCTGGGGGTGGGAGAGGTGAGTTGGCTTTGCAGGGGCTCGGGAGGAAGTGTGGGGGGAGGGGGTGGCATGTGGGAGCCATGTGACCTCTTGGGGGTCAGGTGGGGAGGGTACGTGGGAGCCGCAGAGCCTTGTGGGGGCTTGGGTTGGGGGCGCATAGGACACGTGTAGCATCCACAGGGGGAAAGAGGGCGCGTGGGAACCAAGCAGCCTTGCTCCCCGCTGGCGGAGGCCTGGAGCCACACACCCTTCCCCCCCCTCCCTGCCAGAGGGAGAGAGGTGGGCCAGCCTCGGTCCGGCCCAATACAGCCCTCTCCCCTGGAGGCGAGAGAGCCAGGACAGCCTCTGTCTGGACCAACCACACGCACCACCCCCACAGCGGCCAGAGAGAGAGAGAGCCGGGCCAGCTTCTATCCAGTCTGACCCTCCCATCCTCGGCAGCTGGAGTGGAGAAAGCCAGGCCAGCTACAGCCTCAGTCCGGCCCACCCTCCAACCCCCCGATGGCCGGAGTGGGGAGAGCCAGGGCAGGCCAGGGCTGCTATACTTCAACCTGGCACTCCCCAGCAGTGGGGTGGAAAGCCAGGGCTGCCTACTCCCAGAGAGGGAGGTTGGTGAGCGCAGCAAACAGGGTGCACCGCCCCCTAGTGTTTCTTAACAAAACTCTGCATTTTAAGCAGCACAAAATGTAAATACAGAAGTGCTTGACTGGATTACCGTGATCTGATTAGAGTACTGAAACTGTGTTTAGTAGCGGGACTGTTTCCTAAGAAAGAAAGTTCTTTTAGCATATGACTTCTGTCTTGTGGGTATATGGCTGCTGCTGGTGGTTGTGGTTATTACTGTCCTCCTCCTTGGAACAGTTGCCTCCGGGTATTACAGAAGATTAAATAGCAATCATTGTCAAAGCCTATTGAGTAGTAAATCCAGGCAGAGCAACTGTTAAGCAGACGGACATTCTGGCAAACTCTACAGGATTAAGATGTGTATTAATGCGTATGATTTGGGCTTTAGAATATGGATTGTACCTTTTTTGTCATGTTTCTCGAGCACAAGAATTTGAGGTAATTTTTGACCTTTTGAAACCTAACTTCCTTGAGATGGTGGAAAGTTAGCAGTCACGGAAAAGAAATTAGATTCAGCAGACATCTGATTTTGAGAGGGTGCAGTTCTGAAAGTTTGACTCATGCAGTCAAAGAGAGGGTAAAGATTGAATGCCTTTTTTACAGAAGTATTTTTATTCATCTTGTTCACCATGCAAAAAAAAAAAAGCCTTTTAAAGAGGACTTGTCAGTTGTGTACAATTAGATAATTAATTTCAAGTATATGCTCCCTTGGCTGTAAGAGTCATGTGCTGTAGCTACTTACAAGTCGGACATATCACAACATCTGTTTTGTTCTATTTCTCCATGGTAAGCCACTTGAGTATTCTTTTAAGTACTCCCTTTGCAATAGCATGATGTCTGTTAAGGTAAAAACATTTCTGGTCTTCACTTGTCTGCACCACGAGAAGAGTATAGGAATAGAATCCATTGTTCCTTTAGTTAATTATCTTTATAATACAGAAAAATATAAAATGAAATGGATTCGAATGATATAGTGCTTAACTTTTGATTATAGTTCTTGAGTATAGCATATTACCCCTGTTTTTAAGGGTAATGGGTGTCTTTCCACGAGGATCATTTCTAGTCTGACATAAGTGATAATAACAAATAGTCTAGTAGCACCTTAAAGACTAACAAAACATGTAGATGGTATCATGGTATCAAAACATCTTACATGTTTTGTTAGTCTTTAAGGTGCTACTAAACTTAAAGCAGCACCTTTAAGTTTTTTAAGTTTTTCCTGTTAAACTAACTCAGCTACCCCTCTAAAAATAAGTGATAATGACAGCTATGGTACTGGATTGCAACCAAGGAGTTCGATTGTAATTTTAGGAATCTATTTGAAGATATGGCAAATCAGATGCTACAATTATTATCAAGGAGTGTCATTTTTTGTTATGTGTTCAAGGGCAAAATGGCAAGTATAAAAGTATGCAAATCTGAAATGAGGTAGAGCTTCTCTGAGTGAGTACTTTTCCATGTTCTACAACTAAAACTAATAATTTTTCCACTCTCCAGGCTTGTGGTGATAGTTCAATGTTTGCATCAGTTTTGGTATTCTGTGCAAGGCAGAGTGTGGAGATCTGTATCATTGAGTGTTCAATGAGACTCCCATGATTTCTGCTTTTATCTCATTAGCCACAGTCTCTAGTGGTATCCTAATAAAAGTTTACATTACCCAAATACTGATGAACACTACAGTGGGTGATTGCTATGTTTGATACCTCTATTTCCTCACCATAATATATGCAGAAGAAGTTCAAGAAAAATCTTGCATATATAGATGCTGACTTTTTTTATATGAAATTTTATCATCCATTCAATATGCAGCAGCAGTCAAAAAAGCTAACAGTGTTGGGAATCATTAAAAAAGGGATAAATAAGAAGACAGAATATATCATATTGTCTCCATATAAATCCACATCTTGAACACTGCATGTGGATGTGGCTGTCTAGAGTTGTCAGGTGTCCGGTTTTCGCCCGGACAGTTTGGTATTCGGGTGCCCCGGTCGGTAAAAAAAAAACCCCAGACAATACTGGACATGTGAAATGTCTGGTATTTCCTGTTTCCCTCAGACGGAAGCCCAGCGGGGACAATTTTCCCCTGCTGCGTCTGGCGGGGGAGTGACGAGCACAGGGTCATTTAAAGGCACAGCACTCCCCCCCACCCCAACAACTTTGGTCTCCCCCTTTTTTTTCCTCAACAGAATTTTTTCCCGTTTTTTTTTTTTTTGTGTGTGTGTGTGTGGGGTGGGGGGGGGAAGGGTGTTCGCTATTTTTTGTTAAACCATCTGGCAACTCTATGACTGTCCCATCTCAAAAATGATACATTAGAATTGGAAAAGGTTCAGAAAGGGGCAAGAAAAATGATTAGGAGTATGGAATGGCTTCTTGAAGAGAGATTAATAAGACTGTGACTTTTCAACTTGGAAAAGAGACAACTAAGGGGAGATGTTTTTGAGGTCTATGAAATCATGACTGGTGGAGGCCCCGTAAATAAGGAAGTACTGTTAACTCTTCATAACCCAACAACTTGGGTCACTAAATGAAATTAATAGACAACAGGTTTAAAACAAGTACAAGCAAATATTTCGTCTTCACACAACACACATGCAACCTGTGGAACTCTTTGCCAGAGGATGCTGTGAAGACCAGGACTCCAGCAGGGTTTGAAAAAGAACTGGATAAATTGGAGGATAGGTCCATCAGTGGCTATTAGCCAGGACAGGCAGGGATGGTGTCCCTAGCCTCTGTGTGCCAGAAGCTGGGAATGAGAGACAGGAAGTGGGCAGTTCGATGGTTAATGGAACATTTGATGGAACAACAGGAAGTGGACCATTTGATGTTTATCTGTTCTGTTTGCTCTAGAACACCTGTCAATGGCCACTGTTGGAAGACAAGTTATTGAGCTGGGTGGACATTTGGTCTATCACGCTATGGCCATTCTTAAGTTAAAATTGTATTAGTTTTTCTCTTGGAAAAAATGTTGTTGTTGTTGTTGTAGAGCAGAAGTGTGTTATTGGCAGTAAGTAATGGTGGGAAAATGTGCAAAAAGTTCACACTGAACTGAGTAGTAAGGGGAACTGAGGTGTTTGAGGTGGCTTTTGAATCCCAAGAACTGTGTGATGGCTGACCTTATTTAGGTTGGTTGTTACTCCTAGTGGAGGAGGAAATGTCTGTCTTGAGGGCATTTGAATTGTGTTAAGAAAAGTCAGAGAGGAGGGACCACCATTGAGGGAAGTACTTCCAAACGTTCCTGTGGAAAGCAGCTGGTTTCAAGACTACTCAATTCTGTGTTGTATATTGGACATAATGTGTTTTGGCCAGCCTATCCGCTTTCAGCATCCCTTCCCTCTTACTAATAGATATTGAGTAATAAAAAAGCCATGCTGGTAAGCCTTCATGGTATGTCTGTTCTGATTTCTCAGACCTCACTCATCCCCATTCTCCCAGTCTTGGATGTGCACCGTGTACATCAAGGAAATATGACGACTTCTAGGGTTCAGTATCATGCAGATTGCTAGGATAAAAAACACATTTTTAACACCATTTGGAACTAAGTACTGGAGTAATATGAATGATTGGTTTGCAGCTCTGATAAAATATATGATAATGGATCTTAAAAGAAAGCTGGTATGATTTTTTTTTTTTTGTGTGCTCCTTGAAACAGAAGTGGATCTAAAACAGAAGTGCTTCCATAAAGACAGTGCTTATTAATTTCAAAGTATGAAGCAGATTTACTTACACAGTCACAACTGAGATATAGGCTGGATGTGCCATGCTGCACTGCTATAATAGACTTCAACTGGAAGACTTTAGTAGAAGCTTAGTTTGATCACATTTGATTTGGAAGCAGTATGGAACCATTTTGCTCTCAATTTCATAATATTAACTGGAATTTGTAACTATCTCATGAAAGCATAATTTAAGCAGCCAGGGTTGGCAAAAGACTTCGCTGGCACCTGGGCAATAGGATGGGGCTTGGCTTTGGGCCCGCTGGAAGTGATTTTAAAGGGCCTGGGGCCAAGGCTGGATTTTTAGACCCTTTTAAAATGCCAGGCTTTGGGGCAACTGCCCTCTTAGCCCTTCCTCCCCCATTGGTGGGTAGGCTCACCATGAACTGTCATTCATGCTTAAATTTGACACTTTACGACTGGGCCTCAACAAAGATGCTAATTACCTTACCCATTACAAAGATAGCTTCCCCAATTATCACCTCTAATATCATTAGCTCACAGACATTAACCTGCCCCCCCTCATCCCCCCTCTGTTCTGAAATTTGATTTGTTCTTTTTATATGTGTTCACTTTTTTTGATTGTATCTCTTTGGTATATATGGTCATGCCAATTTTCTTCCACAATTTGATCTGAGGAAGTGGGTCTGGCCCACGAAAGCTCATCACCTAATAAACCATCTTGTTAGTCTTTAAAGTGCTGCATAGTCCTGTCTTTTGTTTCAGCTAGACCAGACTAACACGGCTACATCTCTATTACTATTCTACATGAAATGTATTGTATGGCTGATGCTTAATCTTAGGTATTTTTATAAATTGGATAGATATATCTGTACAGGGATTTAAAAAGAAAATGACTAGCCCAGATCATATAACTCAGGCTTGGGTGCTCGGCTGAAAAACTGCCATATAGATGTTCAGGCTTGGGCTCTAGCTTCTGCTCTGGGCTCCTCCTTCCTTGCAGGGCTCCAGCTTAACCTGAATGCTTATGCATTGATTGTTCAGCCTGGAGCATGAGCCTTACAGGAACAGTCCCGCTGTGGGGCTTTTCTCTCTAAATATGCCCATATATGGTTATACATGAATTCCATTGTGTTTCAGAGGGTTATAGGATTCTAGGACACTTAAGCTCTTCTGAATTTTTTCCCCAGGATTCTTTTAAGAAAGTGTGCAGTGAGTTTTTTGAGATTAGTCCTGTACTTGTTTTTTGGCCTAATCGCTGAAGTACTTGCATAAAGAAAGCTGTCCGCATAAAAGAATGTCTTCTGTTAATGCAGTTGCATACTATTTTATTACTATAAACTAAATAGATTATCCCAAATGATTATTCTTAATGTTTATTTGGAACTTTAAATTAGAACGTGCATTCAAAATTGTAGAGTATCACAAAATATTTATAATGAAGAAAATCTTCAGGCTCGTTCTTGGTTTAAAAACTTATTTGAAAGGGACTGTATATGGGGAGAAGTTGCTTCATATGTTAAGACTGGTATTTACTCCACTCTGCTAGTATATCTGGAGGATGTTAAACAGAAACTACTTACATTAGGCATTTTAGAAACAGCAGATAATTTGCATCCAAAATTTTTTTAAAGAGTTGACAGAGGCACTCCCTGGATCATTAATACCGACTTGTAAGTCTTGGAGCACTGAACAAACTGATGTTGTGTTGTTGGTTTTTAAAAAGTGTCGTAGGATGACCTGGGTAATTATTAGGCTTGTCAGCCTGACAGCTCCTGGGGAAGATCACTGAGTGGCTGATGCAGGGCTCCATTACTAAATAACTAGAAGAGGGTAACGTAATGTATGCAAATCAACATAGGTTGTGGACAGTAGATCCCGCCAAACTTTTTTTTTATTGTATTGCAAATTTGGTAGATAAAGGTAATAGTGTTTGAAATAATATACTTAGACTTCTGTAAGGTATGAGAGTTGGTACAAAACATTTTGATTAAAAATTAGAACTATATAAAATTAATACATTAAATGGATGAAAACTGGCTAATTGATAAGTCAAAATGTAATTATAAATAGGCAATCCTCATTGAGGGAGTCTGTTTTCAGTGGCTTCCCTCAAAGATCAGTCCTTGGCCCTATGCTGTTGAAAATTTTTACCAATGCCCAGAAGAAAACAAAATCCATCCTGATAAAGTTTTCAGATAACATCTGAATTGGGGAAGTGATAAATAATTAAGAGGACAGGCCATTGATTCTGATTGATCTAGACCAGTGTTTCTCAACCAGTGGTACGAGTACCCTTAGGGGTACTTGAGAGAAGTCTGGGGTGTACATCAACACAACTGAAATTTGGAGAAAACTGAATTTTTGTTTTCAGTTTTACAGCGCTTTATTATTTTTGTACTTTTTACACCCAAAAATTTCATCGCCCGCCCAGCTACGATTAAGTTGTTTAAACAGATATGTTGCAATGGTAGAAAAAAAATTGTGTGCCTGAAAACTGTAGGTACTGGGGGTACTTATAATTTTTTTTAAAGGGTACTTTATAAAAAAAGGTTGAGAAACACTGATCTAGACTGCTTGGTAAATTGGGTGCAGGCAAAACAATAGGTATTTTTCATTTGGCTAAAAGTAAATGTATACATTGGGAAACAAAAAGAATATAGTCCAAACTTACAGGATAGGGGCCTCCATTCTCAGAAGCAGTGCTTCTGAAAAATAAATTGTGGGTCATGAAAATTCAATTGAACATTCACTCCCAGTGTGATGTGACATTCAAAAGAGCTAATGAGAGCCTGGGCTGTATAAGCTGGTATCTTGAATATGAGTAGAAAGTTGTGCAACTGCTGCTAGAACAGGGTGTAGTTCTGGTGCCCATAATTCAAAAAGAATATTGATAAACCTGAGGGTATCAGAGAAGAGCCATGAAAACGATAAAAATATTGGACTTAGCATGATGGGCTGACAGAGCTTGATCAGATTAGCTTAACAAAGAGATGCTTAAGGATGACTTCATTAGTCTATAAGTACCTACATGGGGAAGAAATATTTAATAATGGGCTCTTATATCTATCAGAGAAAGGTATAAAATGATCCAATAGCCGAAACATAAAGCTAGACCAATTCAGATTGGAAATAAGGCATAAATTTTTAACAGTGAGAATAATTAATCATTAGGACAATTCATTGACAACTTTAAAATTAATATTGGATGTTTATGTGAAAGATCTGTTCCAGCAAATATTTTGGAGAACTTCTCTGGCCTGTGTCAGGAGTCACAGTAAATGATCACAAAGGTCCCTTCTGGCTTCTGAATCTCTGAATATATGAATGGTACTTTTTACAGTTATTTAACAAACTGTCAATATTCTGAGTTGCAAAGGAGAGTTTAAAATAGCTAACTTGATAAAATTTCAGTTCAGTGGTGTACTTGGGAATTGTTTTTGAGAAACGGAAATGTCTATTTTAATAATCCTGCATTTCTCTAATAATTCCTTCCACTAGTATTCTAAAATCTACATGGAAATTGCCATCAGAGAAACTGATTTTTTTTTTTAGACTTAATTTCTTGATATATTCCTTTATCTTAATAAAACCTCTCTCTCCAAGTATCCTGCCAATAATTAATCATAAACAAATATTTATAATATAATCAAACTCCCATTCACCGTAACTCTTTAAAGCCACCTTTTATCAGAAGTATAAGCAGCTTTCTTGCCCTTTACAGTTCAGATGGTATCTCATGGGCTCAGAACTGTCACCCTCTCTGAATGCCAGGGCAAACAGAACCTTGGCTCAGGGAGGGGATAAAGATGCAGTAACTGATTCACTAAGACACAGCCTCTTTACATGAGGAACATCTGTGCACCTCTGTTGACTGTATGAGTTACAACCTCTGGGAGTCGGGTGGGAGTCCAACTAAAAGTAAGAAGTAAGCTGCTTATACATGAAACTCAACGCTTGTGAAGTGTATGTAACAGTGCCTGATTCAGAAGCCATTATATTAGGGAAATCTCTGGCCCACTGCTCAATTTTATCTGATCTGTGGGCCAGAGACCCTAGTATGGGTTTAAACACAGGTGAGATCGAGGAAGCTCTGCATTCTGCTCCTGAATGGGAGGTGTGCTGGCAATGCCTGCAAGCACTGGCAGTGCACTATGAAGAGTTGCCTGGTCCTTCTGCCTAGGTGCCAGGCATGGTGACCGCTTCTGGGAGTAGCACTGACCCAGGGCAGGCAAGGAGCCTTCCTTAGCACCATTGCAATACTGACTGGGAGCCACCTCGGGTAGAGTGATGCTGGACCAGAGCTTGCACCATCAACCCCCTGCTCCAGCTCGAAACCCTCTCCTGCATTTTAACTGTATCCCAGATCCTTCACCTGCACCCCAACCCCCAGCCCTGAGCCTACTCCCACGTGCCACAGCCCCCTCCTGCACAATTTCTGGCATCATCCTGAGCTGCTGTGCACCCCCTGCTTCTTAGTGGGGCTGTGTGTGGCCCGTAATTGATTCTTTTTCATGTGGGTCAGGGGCCACTGATAGGAAAAATGTTCCCCATCTCTGCCTTCTGTGAACAAAATGTCTGGTATAATCAATAGGATTATCAAGTAAGGATAGCTGTATTGGAGTCTTTACTTTGAGTTATTTAACTTCAAACAGCGATTAGTAGTTGCAGACCTCAGGTTGAAAGTGTATGTGATGTACCAACAACTAGTTGCAGGTAATAAACATTGAAACTTAAAACAGCTATTAAAGTAAACTTCCGATAATCCGGCACCTTTAGGACCCAGGGGGTGCCGGATTATCAGATATGCCGGACTATCGGAAGGGGGGGCTATGAGGGGTCTAGGGTGGTGTGGGGGGGATGCCATCCCAGACCCCTCATAGCCCCCCCTTCCGATAGTCCGGCTCTGCCCCAGGCGCCCGATTCAGCCGCTGCTGGTCAGTTTCAGCAGCAGCTGAATCGGGACGCCTGGGGCAGAGCAGCTGGGGTGCTGCCGGGTTGGTCCGGTAGTGCCTCCCCTTGACGCTGTGAGACCAACCTGGCAGCACCCCAGTTGCTCTTGGGGACACCTGGGGCAGAGCAGCTGGGGTGCTGCCGGGTTGGTCCCGCTGCGCCAAGGGGCGGCGCTACCGGACCAACCTGGCAGCACCCCAGCTGCTCTGCCCCAGGCGTCCCCAAGTCAGTCGCCACTGAAACCGACCAGCGGCTGACTCGGGAAGCCCGGGGCAGAGCTGCTCTGCCCCGGGCTTCCCGGAGTCAGCCGCTGGTCAGTTTCAGCAGCGGCTGAATCGGGGAAGCCGGGGGCAGAGCAGCTCCAATGGTCTGGCTGCCCAGAGCACTTCCGGGTTCCTGATGGTGCCGGACCATCAGATGCCAGACCAATGGAGTTTACTGTACCTGTTTCTAGCCATTATCAGAACTGAAGTATATTGTGATTCACTGTATTACAAGCAACTGAAAATGGTGAGTTTTAAAGTAATTGCTGGAGCACTAAATAATTGGAGTTAGTTGTATCATAGTACACTGTTTTGATGTTTCATTGGTCTATAAAACAGTAAATGTCACAGTTGGTAATTAGAATTTATACCAATGTAACACGCCAGGTCATTGTTTCTGGAAATGCCTTTTTTTCAATAGCACTTCACTCTGCTGTTTCATCTTTTTGGAAGGTGATTTGTTTCCTTGATCTTGCATATGCTGCTTAATCCTTACTAAAGTTGAACCTGCATGAATCTGTACCAATCTGAGATGACATGGCGATAACCTCTTGAATTGCTTTGAGATCTGGATTCAGAAGTGCACTTTGAGGATTTAGCAGACTTGTGAAAACTACTGAGCCTATTGTATACACGATATGTGTCTGCTTACAGGTGTAGTGTAACTTGAGTTAAAATGTTAATACCCAATTTCCATGAGGGTAGGTCTATAGTATGGAATTAACTCACATTTGTTTAAGGCTGATGTTTTAGCATCAGATTTTATGAAGTTAGAGTTTCATGTCCTCATTCAGTGCGTGAGGTCAACAGAGTGCATCCCCAGTAGCGTGGCTATTTTCGATTTTTAGCAGTGATGCACGGGGGTAGCCATCCCACAGTTCCTGAGTTCCTTGTGCATTCTGGATTAGGCTCCCAGTGCCTGATGGGACAAAAACGTTGTAGCGTGTAGTTCTGGATACATTTAGTCAGCCTTCCATAAAGCACTTATCTCCTTCCTTCCTCCCTCCCTGCTTGAAAGCAATGGCAAACAATGGTTTCCCTTTTCCTCTGGAGATGTGTACAGACGCCATAGCACAGCAAGCATGGATCCTGTTGAGCTACAAACTGCTGTGGCAAGCATTACAAACATCTCACTCCTTATGCTGTGGTCTGTCCAGAGCAGGGGTCGGCAACCTATGGCTTGCGAGCCAAATATGGCTCTTCTAGAGCCCCAGCTCAGACCCTCCCCCTGATCTCCTTGCAGCAGGGAGCCAGCACTGGCACTACAGCCTTACAGCCCCCCGCAAGATTGGAATGCCAGCACCGGCTTCCTTCAGGAGGAAGTGGGGGGAGAAATCCCCGAGTCCCCCTGCTGGATCCGGCATATGGAGAACAAGCGGAGCGAAAAATGGCTCCATGTGCTTTCCTTTTCCTTCCCCTGGTGTGTGGGGAACAAGCAGCCCAAATTGGCTCAGTGAGCGCTGCCATTTTCTTTCCCCCAGAACACACTTCCTGGAGGCTTCCCTTGCAAATCCTTCCTGGAGGCTTCCTTCTGGCAAATGGGAGCAGTGGGAGACTGTTACATGGTGCCTGCTACACAGCGTGAAAATAAGTGTCCCCTGCCCCTTCATGCCCAGACCCTGCACTCCCATCCCCTCACTCATCTCCCCCAGCCAGACCTGCTCTTACCCTCTGTGCCCCAGCCAGACACCCTGACCGGACACCCTGCCCACAACCCACTCCTGCACTGGCCAGACAGACTGCCCCCTCCACTGCTCCTGCCCCCTCTCCCTGGTTAGACCTTGCACCCTCACCCCACCTGTGATAGTTATGTATGTTGCTCTTCACAAGGTGCCCCCTGGATTATGTGTACTGGCCTGTAACCTTTCCCCCTCCCGCCAGTTGAAACAAACAGTAAAGGTCCTGTTGTTCTGAAATAATGCATTTTTATTTAGGAAACACAGGCAACAGAGTAGAAAAAGAGTTCAGGGGGTGAGCTCTGATCCAGCGGTGGGAGGTTGACATGCAGGGCTCAAGTGCAAGCAGTTTATTACTATCTCCCTGTATAGCAGTCAAAACTGTGGGAGCCGCCTGCTCCAGGAGGCATCCCTGGGAGTTGAGTGCAAGGTTGCCCTTGCCTCCACTCCCCAATTCTAGGGCACCTGGGAGAGGAGGCTATGGCATTTGGTGAAGAGGGCCAGTGGTTCAGCATAGAGTGGAAGGGGGAACTCCAGATGCTTTTTCTGCATCTGTACTAGGCACCTCAGCAGCTTTGTTTGGTCTCCCATAGTCCCTAAGATCTCATCCAGGGTCTTGTGCTCATGCTCCTTGCATGGTTCCTCATGCTTGGTTCATATGATCTATAACATCATTCTCCTTCATGCATTCAGTTGTGCTTCTGTCAATGAGGGCGGATTACATTTGCTCTTTAAACATCCCATGGACATTTTTTTCCTTTCCGATCTCTGATAGCCCAAATGCTGGAGTACTTGAGGGAGTGGGAAGACTTCTTGAGAAGATATCTTGTAGAACACAGGAGGTTAAATCTTTTACCATAATGAAGTTTTGTGCTACACAAAAGGCGTGTGTTCTGTACAAGACCAAAGCTATCTTTTAAAGTGACTACTAGGCGGATGCAAGACACAGCATTGCATGGTGTAGCTGGACTCAGTTTGATGGCAGGCATGATAATCAATAGGTTGGGGTCCTTGCTCTTTTGCTTCCACTTTGGGAACAGGTATGACAGAGTACTTGCCAAGTACAGCCCTTCTGGCTATCTAGGCCTCTGCGTTCGCAAATAGAGGCGGCATTCTCGAGGGACACTGCAAGGGTTGGAAGGAGTTGCAGGGGCTCACACAATCAGTGTGTGTTCACCACCCTCCCTCCCCATTTGCCTGGAGAGTGCAACTCTCCCTTCCCACAGTGACCTGCAAGGGGTGGGGGTGTGTGGGTTTGCAGAGGTTCATAGGGGGATGAGCAAATGGAAGTGGATTGCCTCAGTGTTATCAGTTACAGCTTCTCCTGCTTCATCCAGGTTGCCATGCGCAATATCAGTCGTCTTCAAATTACAGAGCATGTTAGGAAGGGGTTGTTGACTGAATGTGCCCAGAAAGCTGGACTTTATGCTGCTATTTTTTGTTGCTGTGACCCCAGATCACTTATTGCTGGCTTGGCGTGGGAAGGTGTCATACCATGGAGGACAGAATAAGGCAGCCCTCCCCAGAAACCTTCTCAGAAGGATTAAAGAGTATCTCTGTGAGAGTTTTCTAGTGATTTGGAGGGAAGATTCCTGCTTCATCTCCAGACACGTTAACAGACTTTTCCGGGGAGTCCCTGCTGTGTAGGCAGAGTGGCCGTCACTATACCACACAGGCCAGATCACACAGATAAAACCCAATTACATTTACCCACTGTAGCATGATTACAAATGTGAAATCACCAGAAGCGCCTTCCCTGCCATCAGGTTCTGGCAACGATACGCGCTCGGAGGGGATTGGCTCCAAAGTTAGAAAAAGGTTCCAGCTGTTGGTGAGATTGGATCATCTGCTTGTCTGCCTCCTCATCTACAATGTCCTCCTAATTGTTGTCTGAGGCTGCCTGAAAAGTTGCTTGGGAGGTATCCACAGGCAGTTTTGGGACAGTGGTTGGGTCCCACACCCTAGAATACCATGCACCCGCTCATAGAAGCGGCATGTTTGTGGCTCTGACCCAGACTGACCATTTGCCTCCTTTGTCTTCTGATACGCTTGCCTGAGTTCCTTTATTTTCATATGGCACTACAGGGTGTTCCTGCTGCATCCTTTTCCATCATGCCATGTGTGATTTTGGCATACATATCAGTGTTTCTTCTGCTGCTTCTGAATTCTGCCTACACAGATTTCTCTTCCCACACAGCAATGCGATCCAGGATCTCCTGCATGCTCCATGCTGGAGCTCCTTTGTCACCCTGGCCATTCATGGGAAATGTGCTGCTGGGCTCACCATGTTGGCCAAACAGAAAATGAAATTCAAAATTTTCTGGGGCTTTTCTTGTGAACCTGGGAGAGCAGCAGAGTTGATAGTGCTGGCTAGAGCGGTCACACTGGGGAACTGTGGGACACCTGTAGTCCAAGAATGTCGACTTTAACAGCACTGCGTCTGCGCTATCCCACATTCAACCATGTAAGGTCAAATTTAGCATTACTCCTCTCATCAAAGAGTACAGAAATTAAGTTTAACTGCCCTTAAAGTTGGTGGAATGGGCCTGGTGGTGTAGACTCATTGTTGATAAAATTAACCTAATGCAGCTAACTTCGACCTACTCTCCTCCTGGTGTAGATCAGGCCTAAGATAAACTTGTCACTGAGTGGAGTGCTTCAGAGCAGCAGTTCTTCAGCCAGAGGTCCAAGGCCTTCTGGAGAACACACGGGCAGATTTTAGGGGATCTGCTAAACAGGACTAGGGCCCTGGGCAGCAAGCCAAAGCTATGCCATCCTGAACCCCACCATCCAGGGATGAAGCCAAAGTCTGTGCAGCTTAGCTTCAAGGAGCCCCTTGTGACATGCCATAGCAATGCAGGCTCTGCTTTTATGCGCAGAAAAACTGCTGTTATGGCAGAGGTGGGCCATGGATTTTTATTGTCATACTAGCCAATTAGCCCGTCATAAGACGGGATTTTCAGGTCTTCTTTCCTGAGCTCGCTCTCTCTCCTACTGCCTCCCCTCTCTCCACCTCCTGCCACCTCCTGCTCTCTCTCCGTCTCTTTCTTTCTCTTCTCCCCCTCCTGCCTCTCACTCTCCCTTTCTCTTCTCCTCCTCCTCCTGCCTCTCTCTCCCCTCTGTCTCTCCCCGCGCCCCTTCCCCTTCCCTCCCGCTGTGGCACTTGGCTGAGTGCTGCCTGCTCAGCCAGGCTGCCGCGAGGGAGGGGGGTGGGGCGGTGATGTACACGGCCAGGGGGCGAGGCCGTGTACGTTACCGTCCTCCCTTTCCCTCCCACCCCGGGGGAGCCCAAACAGCCCCTTGCGCTGCTGGCTCCCCTGGCGGCCCGGCTGAGGGGCGCAACACTCAGCTGAGTGCCACAGCGGGAGGGGAAGGGGGCGGTGACGTACACGGCCCCGCCACCTGGCCATGTACGTCACCGCCCGCCCCTTCCTCCTCTGTGGCGGCTCGGCTGAGTGTTGCACGCTCAGCCGGGCCGTGGGGGAGGAGGGGCGGGGCGGTGACGTACACGGCCAGGGGGCCGGGCTGTCTACGTCACCGCCCCCCTCTCCCCTCTCCTGTGGCAGCCCGGCTGAGGGGCGCACCACTTAGCGCCACAGCGGGAGGAGTACGGGAGGGCTGTGATGTACACGGCCCTGCCCCCTGGCCATGTACACCACCACCCCGCCCCCCTTCCTGTCCCACCAGGGCTCAGCTGAGCGGCGCAGCGCCAGCGCCACTCCAGCTGGGCCGCGGCTGGGGAGCAAGCGGCGGCAAGCGGCCGTTTGGGGTCCGGCTGCGGCCAGTTGTCTCCCCCCCCCTCGCCAGGTCTGCTTCCCGCCCCCCTCCTCCCGTCCAGCCCCACGGCCCCGATTCCCCAGCTCTGCTTCCCACCCCTCTTCCTGCTGGCCGGCCCCATGGCCCCTGGACACCCCGCCAGCGCTGCTTCCTCCCCTTCCTCCGGGCCCCCATCCTCCCTCCAGCCCCACAGCCCCGATCCCCCCAGCTCTGCTTCCCGCCCCTTCCGGCCAGCTCCGCCCTTCCCCTCCTTCCGTGGCACCCTGCCCCCCCTTCCCCTCCTTCCGTGGCATGCTTGCCACCCCGGGCCCAGCTGAGCGGCGCTCCCGCCGGGGGAGCAAGTGGCGGCAAGCGGCTGTTTGGGGTCCGCGCTGCACAGTGCTCCCCCCCTGGCCAGGTCTGCCTCCGTCCCAGCCCCACAACCCCAATCCCTGCCCCCAGCTCTGCTTCCCATCCGGCCAGCCCCACCCCTTCCTCCTGTGTGGCGCCCTGCCCCCCTTCCCCTCCCTCCGTGGCACGCTGCGCTACTTAGCTGGGCCCGGGGCGGCAAGCGGCCGTTTGGGGTCTGCTTTCACACGTGGGGAGCGCGGACCCCAAAGGGCCGCTTGCCACCGCTTGCTCCCCTGACGGGGCCCAGCTGAGCAGCGCAGCGCTGGGCCGAACCGCCACGGAGGGAGGGGAAGGGGGGCCGGGCGCTGACGTACTGGGCCAGGGGGCGTGGCCATGTACATCAGCGTTACAGACGCACAGACAATGGGCTACTATATATATGATTGGTGGGGGGAGGGGCAAGAGGCTGAGGAAAAAATGGCTGAGAACCTCTGTTTCAGAGGACAGTAAACTTTGACTTTAAACTTTGACTTGGCAATATGGATGTGAAACCAGATTTAGCTTTTCTCCATAAGAAAAAAACCCACTGGTAAAGCAAGCTATCGTGAAATTGTGCAGGAGTGAGTCCCTCCCATAACTCTATTAAGAGAGTGACTGAGTCTACAGTACATGCTTCTCTCATGGAAAAAGATGAAATCAGACTGAATATTTTAGCTGTTGTTCTGGTAAAAATACAGGTTGGACCTCCCTGGTTCAGCACCCTCAGGACCTGGGCAGTCCCAAATGAGGGAATTTGCCAGACCAGGGAAGGTCCCCTGCCACCAGCCCCCTCAGCCTGCTGCCCCTCCTCGCTGCTGGCTCATTCAGCCCTGCTGCTGGCCAGGTGACATGGCTACCCCAGCCCCACTGCCAGAGCTGCTGCCCCAGCGCTGGCACAGCAGCACGCAGCCCTAACCCTGCTGCCGTGGCACCAGCCCTGCTATTGGGCGGCATGTGACCCTGACTGAGCTGCCCTGGTCCAAGCTGGGTTGCTGTGACAGCACCAGCCCCGCTGCTGGCCAGCACACAGTCCTGTTCAGGCTGCCAGCCTGCCATGGTCCTGGCTCTGCTGCCACGGCCCCTG
Organism: Rafetus swinhoei; assembly: GCA_019425775.1. Lineage (NCBI taxonomy): Eukaryota > Metazoa > Chordata > Testudines > Trionychidae > Rafetus > Rafetus swinhoei. Next base: position 133,918,101 of record CM033424.1, on the reverse strand, counting down.
ACACGTATTCCCTGCTGGGCTGCCACGGTCTGGCCTTGCTTCCAGGCTGCTGTGGCTCTGTCCCCACTGCCGGACCGGCATGCATGGGCTGCTCTGGTCCCAGCTGGGTTGCCTGGCTGTCCCTGCCCCGATACTACGTTGCTGCTAATGCTGCCAGGCTACTGAGGCTCTGGCCCCGCTACCACCAGCCTCGCTGGGCGTCAGGGTCTCAGCTACTGGCCCTCCTGCCCCAGGGCTCTCTTGTTCAGGAACATCCATGGGCCTGCTGGATGAGGTGCTCCAGTTTTGGGAGGTGAAACTTTGACGCTTAATCCATTTTCCTGAGTAAAGGCAATAAGCTCAGGTGCTTTGCTTTCTAAACTAGGCCGTCACTAGAGGGGAGACAGTCATTTCTTGCTGCCTTTTCCAGATAATTCAGTAAGCCACATAAGCAGGCAAGATGGCAATGGTTTGTGACAGTTATGTAAATCTTGAAATTGTGAGACATTTTAGGGTTTCTAACTGGTGTCCAGAGTGAGGATATTAAGACGTGAATAACTGGCTAATTGTGTAGTCAAGAGAATTTTTGACTACATAATCAGTTGATAAGGCAAGGCGCTCAGTCCCGGCTTGTGCTGGGGTCCAGGAGCTGCCCCTGCTGTGGCTCTGCAGTTTTAACGTAGTAGGAGCTGGGATTGCGGGAATTCCTGCTCCTACTACTTTTCAACTGCAGAGGTGCAGCAGGGGTAGGTCCCAGACCAGTGCAAGCCAGGACAGAGCAAGCTCAGCACGGTCCTGGTTCACACCATGTCCAGGACCTACCCCTGCTGCAGCTCTGCAGTTTACATGTACTAAGAGCTGGGCACTATTTGGAAACCACGGGGGAGTGGGCGGGCGAGGCCCGCTCACTTTCTAAAAGCCCCTTCCCCAGCCTTGCGGGAGGGATGACTGGACCCGTGTCCAATTAATTACTGGGGACAAATAATGACAAAAGGGACAAGGAGTGCAGGCTAAAGGTTAATAACTAGGGAACCAGATGGGGACACCGAGCAGAGAACCCCGGACAGCGCCCACTGCTCCTCGAAGCTGTCAAGGGAGCCAGTGGATGCCGCCCAGAGGAACTCTACCCGGATACGTGACACAAGGGAGGAACGGAAATAGGCCCCACAGTCGCAGGAAACCCTCGCCCAGCATCCTCCTCCTGGTGTTATAAATGGCGACCTTAGCCAAGGCCAGGAGGAGGTTGATGAGGAGGTCCCGCGACTTTGTGGGGCTGCGGATTGGGTGTGCATAGATAAAAAGGTGAGGGGAAAAGTGCAGCCAGAACCTCAAGAAGAGGTTCTGGAGAAGCCGGAATAGGGGCTGCAACCTGGCGCACTCAAGATATGCGTGCGCCAGGTTTTCCCTCACACCGCAGAAGGGGCAGGCTTCCGGGATGGGGGTGAACCGCGCCAGGTACACGCCCGTGCCCGCCCAGCTCTTAATAAGTTTAAACTGCAGAGTCGCAGTAGGGATTGCTCCTGGACTGGCGTGAGGCAGGCTGCCTGCCCAGCCGGAGATACCCCTGTCTTTGGGGGCCCAGGCTGGCCGCAGGCAGAGGCTGCTTTGGCAGCAGACCCTGTCTACAGGGGGTCCCTCCTTGGATGGGCTGCTGCTGGAGCAGCCTCTGCCTGTGCTTTGTGGCAGCCTCCCCCCCTCCCCCGCGGTGCTGCCTCTGATAGCGGCAGCAGCAAGGTGGGGAGTCAGGCGGCACTGTGGAGATGGTGCTGGGGGTAACCGGCTTTTAAGCTGGCTCCCCCAGCACCTGCTTCTGATTTCCCACCTCCTTGCTGCCTCTGTTACTGGGGCAGCGGGGAAGGAGAATGCGTAGCTGACTCAACCACCTATAAGCCAAGGCCACAGAGCTTAGGCTTATCAGGTAGTCGACTGCTTGCTTACATCCCTAGTCTAGAGAGTGGTATTGCCTGAAACGAGGCAGAGCGGTTCCAGCTGAGTGCTGTGTGGAAAATATTCCCCGCTGGTTCTGTGATAGTTCAGTTCTGAACAAAGATGATGTAATGTGTTCTGCTGCAAGTAGTGCTGATCATGTGGTAGCCACACTGTCGTTGGCTTCACACAGATAGCACTCTACTGCTCTGCTTCAGCATCCCAGAAGCTAGTGTGTATCTGTAATAGAGTTGAATTCTTGCCAGCTTGGCTTTGTCTCCTCTATGGCTGCTACTATCTTTAGCTTGCTAATACTACACGTATGTATAGTGTGTATATGCACCTCCACAGGACAATTAAATTACCCTTTCCTTTACAATGCACAATCACAAACATGAAAGCTTGCGGAAATCCATTCAGTCACTGGATGTTGATTTTATCCTCTGTTCTAGGATTGGGAGAGGGAAGGCAGGTTGCTATTAGCAACTACTTGCTCATTTAAATATAAGTGAATTGCACAGGTTTTTTTGTTCTTTCTGTATTGCTGACTTCCATCCATTACTGAGAGTTTAAAATTGAGATTATGGCATATCCGAAGTAATTGAACAAATTTATCTTTTTAGGAGAAAAAACTTGAAAAAAATAGTAATTGTTCAGTAAAAAAACACTTCTCTTGTATAACTTGTTTAGCTATGCCTTTTAAGTACCTTTAATAGATTCCTGTGTCACATTGAATCTAGCTAGTATGTATGTGACACTAGCTGCAGACTATTCCAGCTTTCTCTTGCCCTAATAAAGGGTTTCAGCATATTGTCATGATGCATAAACAAAAGAAATGTCTGCTTTGCCTTCTACCATTTCTTCCTTTTACATGTATTCTAACCTAACTTGGAATCTTGAACCACTCCAAAATCTGGTGTAACTTTAACTAATTTCTGGTATTTAAGATTGTGTTCAAGGGTCATTAAAAGGGAAAAGTCAATGTATTTGCATGCAAGGCTCCTTTTTGCTGCCTTGTCCAGATAACTCAGTAAGCCAATGGCTACTTGGGTTAAAGTTGTTCAACATAAAATTTATGGCTGGTTGCTAGATGGAAAATAATAGTTTTATATTTAGATCCACTCAGTATAAACTAGTTTGATCACAAATACAGCATAAAATTCTATGGCCAAAAGACTGCATGTGACACTTCAGTTCTGTGTGAATATTAGTTGATTAACGCCTTCAGTCCTGGTTGATTTTAACTTACTCTTAGTGGGTAAATCAGCATACCAAACAGCCGTGGCCATGTGGATCCTAATGGCAAAACTTCAAAGAAACTTGTCAGGAATCACAGAACTAGACACAAATAAAGCTAAGGGATGTTAAGAATTTGATGTCCAGCTGAAATAGAGCTTGCAATGATTGCTGAGCACAAGCAGGTGAGTAGAATTCAAGTCTCTGCTTGTTTGGGGTGTTAATCTTCAGTCAGTTGTCTTTCATAGCTCTCCTTTTCTTTTTGCCCATAGCCACAAATGCAGGCTTTTTTCCCAGTACGTTGGGTGTAGTGATGCCACTGGTAGCCTGGTCACCAGTGAGTGATTGAAAGACTGGCTAGAACAATGTGAATGCCGTGTTGTGATCCGTGCGCCCTCTGAGAAGGCTGACGGACTAGTTGATCAAGGATATTACTGACCCGCCTAGCAAATACCACCAGATGGGATAGTCCGTTTTCTGAGGCTTCATAAAAACTACATAACAAATCTTGAGTCAACATAACTGGACCCTAGTGTTGTGTTTTTACTAGTTTTAAAAACCATGTAGTGGGTTGTTTAGTATTTAAAGTAGTTTTTTTTCTGCATTAGTAAGCAGCACTGGAAGTCTATTCTGTCACTATAGCATTTTAACTGTTTTGTTTTGCTTGACCTAGCAAGGGAGCAGTGCATTTTATATTGTCAATAACATTTACATCACAAAACCCGATATTAGGAGATAGTGTGCATCTGTACTTAACACTCAGTTCCAGGCTGTCCATTCAAATTTACATGCATGCCTGTGAGTCACATGCAGCTCTGCAATGTGACAAATAAACTGTGGTCCTGTGCAGGGTATTCCTCCCAGGTTATGGAGATGCATGGGGTAGATGACCAGAAGGGAAGGGAAGTAAGTTATCTGGAACAGCAATCTGGATGAGCAGCTGAAGGTTTGATGATGTAATGTCTTGTGATGAGTGAATTGTCAGGCCAGACCAGAGCTGATTTAATTAAAGCATATCTACCTCAGTGCACTTGATGTCTCCTAAAAAATTGAGGACAGCATTTTAATTCTAATTTACAGGCTTTTGCCTTGAAAACAAAAAACACAAGCCCTCTCTTCAGTGATGGATTATCCACTGGGCCTATGGGCCCTGGCCAATTAGGGGACCCTGGAAAATGGGTGCCCTGTCCCCCGCAGGCAAACACCAGAGTGAGGCAGGGGAAGCCTCTGAGCCCCCTGACTCTACTCCCTAGCTTTAGTGCTAGGCACATGGGTGGGAGAAGCCCCTGTATCCCAACCCCACTATGCAAATGAGGGTGGGGTCAAGGAGAGTCTTGTGTCCCCCCTTTCCCCCAGCAGCCATTTGGGAGGGAAGAGGAAGGGGCTGGGCCAGAGCCTCTCCAGTTTTTCTGTGATGCTGCCCATAGCAGCTGCCTGGGAGAGCACCTGGCTGGGGTAGGGCCGCATCCCGCTCCCTGCCCAGGCTTAGCTTCTGGGGACAAGGCCTCCCTCTTCCCCGCTGGCGCATTGCGCTCCTGTCCCCAGAAGCCAAGTATGGCTAGGGAGTGGGTTTGTGTTGCCGCCCTTTACCGATGAGGCTATCTGCCAGGCAGCTGCTGCACTGCACATAGCAGTGACTGGGAGTGGGTCTGTTCTGTTCCCCACCTAGACTTGGCTGCCAAGGAGGGCTGGGGGGAGCCAGAGTGCGAGGGTAGAATTCCACCCTCCCCGCAGGCATTGTTGCAGCGGGAAGAGAATGGGCCTTGGGCTGGAGGTAGGGAGGAGACACGTGGGGAGATCATGTGCTCTCCCCTTTATTTGGCCTCCCCCCCATATGGCCACTCATCCCAGAAAGCACTGGGTGAGCGGGGTGTGATGGCCTAGTGCCCTGTGCCAGATGGTGGGGGAAGGATGACCCCTGCTGAGTCTCTAGGGCTGGAGGAACTCTGGCTCCCTGTCACAGCCTCTCATGTCCCGTTGTGGCCTCGGGGACAGGGCAGAGGGAAGGAGAGGTGGGAGGACAGAGCTTCTCTAGCCTTGAGGCTTCAATGGCAGGAAGCGGCAGAAAGGAGCAGATGGGGGCCGCAGTAGAGGGAAAGAATGGGATAAGACAGTGGGTGGAACTGGGGCAGACGAAAGGGCAGCATGGTGTGTGGTCATGGGCAGGGCTGGGAGGGGAAGGGGCAGAATGGGGAGGAGCAAGGCAGAAGATTTGGGCTCTGGCCCAGTGCCCCACAAAACCATAATCTGCCTCAGTCTCTCTTATTCTGACCAATTTGGCTGATGAAATTAAGCAAAGAGGTGGTTAAGAACGTAAGAATGGCCATACTGGGTCAGACCAAAGGTCCATCTAGCCCAATATCCTGTCCGCCGACAGTGGCCAATGCCAGGTGCCCCAGAGGGAGTGAACTGAACAAGTAATGATCAAGCGATCTCTCTGTTGCCATCCATCTCCAGCTTCTGACAAACAGAGGCTAGGGACACCATTCCTTACCCATCCTGGCTAATAGCCATTAATGGACTTAACTTCCATGAATTTATCTAGTTCTCTTTTAAACCCTGTTATAGTCCTAGCCTTCACAACCTCCTCAGGCAAGGAGTTCCACAGGTTGACTATGCACTGTGTGAAGAACTTCCTTTTATTTGTTTTAAACCTGCTGCCCATTAATTTCATTGGTGGCCCCTAGTTCTTATGTTATGGGAACAAGTAAATAACTTTTCCTTATTCACTTTCTCCACACCAGTCATGATTTTATATACCTCTGTCATATTCCCCCCTTAGTCTCCTCTTTTCCAAGCTGCAAAGTCCTAGTCTCTTTAATCTCTCCTCATAAGGGACCAGTTCCAAACCCCTAATCATTTTAGTTGCCCTTCTCTGAACCTTTTCTAATGCCAGTATATCTTTTTTGAGATGAGGAGACCACATCTGTACGCAGTATTCAAGATGTGGACGTACCATGAATTTATATAAGGGCAATAAGATATTCTCTGTCTTATTCTCTATCCCTTTTTTAATGATTCCTAACATCCTGGTTGCTTTTTTGACTGCCACTGCACACTGTGTGGACGTCTTCAGAGAACTATCCACGATGACTCTAAGATCTCTTTCCTGATTAGTTGTAGCTAAATTAGCCCCCATCATGTTGTATGTATAGTTGGGGTTATTTTTTCCAATGTGCATTACTTTACATTTATCCACATTAAATTTCATTTGCCATTTTGTTGTCCAGTCGCACTATCCTGCCAAACTTTCTCTCAAAACTCTGTTAGCTGCCCCTGTTCGCAAAGCTCCCTGGGTGCTGATTCACTGCTTTATAAAGCCCTGGTCTTCCTGATAGCCCTGCCCCCTGACTAAGGCTCAGCAAATGAACAGAGGCTTCTCGTTTTCTTATCTAATTGGTGTTTTTCCTTTCCACTGTAACTATATATGTTAGACTGTTTAATGTTAGCCACCTATAGGTTTTCTAACTTTGAATTTGTGATCAAACAGCACTACAGGGATACTCAGTCATCCTGTCCATTTTATGGTTTGGGGCAACCACCCCAGGCCCAGTGCTTTGGGGGAGCCCTGCAGGGTCCAGGGTGGCTTGAAGGATTAGCAGGGGGCCTAGTGTCCTTTCACACTCACAGACACTGGGTAGCAGAGCAACATGGCTGGGAGCTGGTGGAGCGGAGAGGGCTGGGGTGTGGTGTTCACTTCCGTCCACCTGGCACTAGGCCCCTGGTAGTCCCTTGGGACGTGTCCCACAAGTGAGGTTTTTGGTAGGAAGGGGAGTGGAGTGGAGGTAGAGGAGGGGTAGGAAGAGGCAGGCAGGGGCAGAGAATGGGTGGGACTTTGGGGGAAAGGGTAGATGAGGGACGGGATGAGGCAGTGTGAGGGCAAGGAGGGCTTGGGGCAGATGCAGGAGGCTGTTCTGGGCCCCTCACCCTCAAGACAGCCTCGTGAATATGAAGATACATAATGTTTGGAATATTGCACTGTCTGTTGAATGTCCTTTGAAGGCAGCCTGAACTGAACAGGACGTTTTGACATTTTGGGGGGCGGTTTTGGAAGAGGGGAAAAATTACATTCATTTTTAAATATGACTTGTTAGTCATACTTAAAATTCTGATAGCATCCTTTGATACCAAATTGAGGGATTGCCAGTGCATCCATTATAAATTGCTCTTTTCAAAGAGCGCATAATGGTGGTTCGTACCAATGGAAACTTGGGGGAAAAGGGTAAAACTGCATCCCTGAGTATCTGTCCTTGAAATCTGCCCTTGAACTTTGCTAAGTTCCAAAGATTGAATTATCTGTGTCTTACTGGAACTGAAACATTATAGGCAATATCTAGAATGCTGCCAAAATAGATTGTTAGCAAATTAGGGATGACCAGTATAGTGTAGTAAAACGGGTAGACTTAAAAACACAACTGTCATGGGGTACCTGATAGGGATGTCAATGAGTAGACATTTCTATGATTAACCAAAATCTTGTTAATCTTGTCGATTACACTCCCTCCTGTGTCAGAGGTAGCGGGGGCAAGGCAGAGGGGGAAGCAGGAGCCGGTGCTGGTGGGAGCTAGCTCCATGGTGCAGCTTGCCACCGCTTCCCCCCCACACACACACACGCTGCTGCCTCTATCCAAGTTCCCCATGGACAAAGACTGCTGCAGAAAGGGGAGGGAGGGCCCAGGGGAGGCTGCTACAAAGAAGCCTCTGTCCTCAGTGGGCCAGAGTTACCTGTGGACAGAGGCTGCTTTGCATCCTGTGGAGCAGCCTCTGTCTGCGGTGAGCCTGGGCCCGCTGAGGGCAGAGGTTGTTCCCCAGCGGCAGTCCCTGTCTGCGGGGAGGGGGAGCTCGAACCCCCTGCGAACAGGGGCTTCTGCCAGATCAGCCTCTGTCCACGGCCAGCCCGGGCTGGCCGTGGACAGAGGCTGCTTCACAGCAGCTTCCCCTGGCCCTTCCCTTCCCTCCCTTCCTCCTCTGCAGCAGCCTTTGTCCATGGGAAGCTCAGACCCTCACAGACAGGGGCTGCTGCCACCCCACACTGCTGCTTCTGTATCAGAGGCATCAGTGCAGGGTGGCAGGCACCTGGTCTGCGCAGGGAGCTAGAAGCAGCAGTGTGGGGTCGCAGGGGGCTCCCTAGTAGCCGGGCTTGGAGTGCACCGGCTGCTCGCCCTGCCCCTGGGGACTATCGAATAATCATGTAACCGATAAGATTTCATGCAGTTACATGACTACTCAATTACCTGATATCTAACATCCCTGGTACCCGGGGTACAGCCTGGGACTGTGGGACAACTGTGCTCCCTGAACTCTCTGCAGCCTGGGCTGTCTCCCACAGTGCCTTGCTAATGACCAGCAACAACCCCTCCATTGTTATCACTCAGTACAACAGCATGCGGAGCCCCCCCCGCTCTCAGCTAGAGAGCATGTCTGCTCCCAGAGTCACTCAAGAATCACACAGACACCAGCCAGATCTCCTCCGCGCGCCCCTTCCCCCCCCCCCCCCCCGCACTGTACTTCAGGACTATAATAATCGAATTTATTAATTGGTTTACTACTTCATCAGTGGGAAGTGAATATACACCAGCCTTTGCAAACCTGAGCAAGCATCCGTACCAAACACTTCAGGCAAACTCACTGGTAAAGATAAACAGTTCAACAAGTTTATTGACAACAAAAGATAAGTAAGTCATATTAAATTATATAGGCAAAATGTTAGTGTTAGTTACCAAAAGAAAAATATAATTAAGCAACTAGAAATGAGTCTCTCCCCAAGATGTAACTTTCTGGTGAGTCATTTTGGTTGCATCACATAACTACGATGGCACATAAATTATGTCGTTTATCAAAAAATGCAGAATACACAGAATTGAACCATAGGTGTTAAGGTGCGATAGTCTGTGCAGCACTTTCTACAGTTTGTCTCAACCATTTGATTTCTTAAGCAGAACAAAAGTGAAGAATATAAAAACTAGTGTTAGAGCAAATGGCTTATCTTTGCTCGCTACACATGGGGAATTTCCTTTAGAGATGAGAATTTCAGTAGACTATTTCATTGAGTACACTGAAGTAGACTTGCCCCAGCTTGTGACCCTACTTTCTCCCTCAGTGAGAATTCAGCTTTCTAGTTTTAACTTACTTTTGAGAGAGCTAACAAGTTAGGCTTCAGTGTTCTCAATCAAATAGTGTGTTGCTGCTTCGCATTTAAAAATAAAATTTGTTCTTCGAGCTTCTTGAAAGGCTTTACAAATATTGCCTCTACTAAGGGGATGTCTTTTGCAGAAGGCTATTTTCTGTCAGTAATGCCTTTATCTTGGAGAAGGAGCTCACATAAAAGATTAGACCTAGAGACAAAGATGTATTCTAGGTCTCTTATTAAACTTATTTTAGACCCTTTAAATTGCATGGAAATTGTATGGAATTTCAAAAAAGAGCTAGATAAATTCATGGAGGTTAGGTCCATCAATGGCTGTTAGCCAAGATGGGTAGGAATGGTGTCCCAAGCCTCTGTTTGTCAGAAGCTAGAAATGGATGACAGGAGAGGGATCACTTGATGATTACCTGTTCTGTTTACTCTCTCTGGGGCAGGGGTGGCCAACCAGTTATAGGCAAAGAGCCAAAATAGTTGCGCATATAGCGCAAAGAGCCGGGGGGGGGGAGGGGAGAAGGAAGTTGTCGAGCGCGCCCAAAAAAAAAAAAAAAAAGGCACTACCCGTTTTAAAAAAAAAACAACAAACCCCTCAGGTTGGCTTTTTGGCCACATCAGGCTCCTGCTGGCAGGCACCATTTTGCTTCCGAAATAACAATGTGAGCGTCTACACAGCCATTCCTGTTATTTTGAAATAACGGACGGCTTATTCAGAAATTTGTAAACCTCATTCTATGAAAAATAGCACCTATTCCAACATAGCTATTTTGAAATAAGGCTTGTGCAGATGCTCCACTGCAGCTATTTCTAAATAGCCCCTCACCAGGGCTGTTCTGAGTTATTCCTCCCCAGTGCCTCCTGGGGCTTTAAATCAAGAGAGCACGTCTACATTAGGGAAGCCTGCCTCGGACTAATTTTGAGGCTTCCCTGCAATGTAAATATACTGTTTTGAAATAAGCTATTTTGGAATAACTATTCCGGAATAAACTTAAAAAACAACAAATAGTCTGGTAGCACTTTAAAGATAACAAAACATGTAGATGGTATCATGAGCTTTCATGGGCACAGCCCACTTCTTCAGATGACCAAAGTGTTGGATGTCCAGAACTAAAATAAATTCTGGAACAGCTTATTTCGAAATAAGCATGCAGTGTAGATGTACCTCAAATGGCCAATGTTGTCTTGTGTCACACCTGAAACATTCATGTCTTTTTCTTCACATCCATGTAAATCTGAAATGCCACAACCTGTTTTGTTGGAAAAAAGGAGACAACTGCATGAACACTGGGAAATAGAGCTCTCACCCGGGGAATTAAGCTTTCTTTCCAAAGTTATTAACTTGTAGGTTTATTAATACATTTAATTTCTTTCTTCCTTTAGTAACAAGGAACTCATTTGTGTTTGATGGATAATCCGGGTATAGGTCATGGAAACAAATTGAGTAATATTTTATAGTCTCATTTGAATATTATCTAGGTGATTTAACTGATCCATGTTTAGCAAGAGACCTACTTCTTCATAAGGAATAATTCTGTTTTGGAATGATGCAATAGTATATAGACAAAGATTTGTTTTAAAAGTACATTCTAGAAAGCATAGTTCAAGTCCAGAGTGCTTGCATTTATTCTTATTCTTATTGTGGGATACAGGTGAGTTGAAAGGAAAACTGCAAAGTGTAACTTTTTTCTCTTTACCTGTTGACCAATAATGGTTTGAAACTGAAAACTGAAACTTGTCTACGGACAAAACTGGTTTACAATTGGAGAGTGTGTGTGTGTTAGAAGATGTGAAAATGGCTGATATTTGCTACCTGGCTCATGTTCAGTAGCAGGGTGATCTCATCCTGCTTATGCACTGATCTGAAAGCAGACAGACAGGCTTCCTTAAAGTGCTTTGATAGATGTAAATACAGTAATTCCTTATTTAACACTATAGATATGTTTCAGAAAATGATCGTGTTAAGTGAAAACATGTTATGCGGGGTCAATTTTCCCATTGAAAAAAATGGAAAAGGTGGGGATTGCGTTTCAAGCGGTGGTGTCTGTTGGGACCGGGACATAAGGTTGGGGGAGAAAGGGGACTGGGTTACAGCAGGGAGGGGAGGTGTTTGGCTCTGGGGAAGGGAAGGGGAGGAGAGGGGAGGGGGATTAGGTTGGGAGTATGCCCCTGTGACGGGTCTGCTGGGACCCGCACTGCGTCCGGCGAGGGGGGTTCGGCGGGGAATGGCACGGCGAGCGGCGAACCCTCCGCCACTTTGCAGAGAGGTGGGGGAAGCCCCGCGCAGCTGCTGGCGACAGGCCAGCTGGGGAAATCGTGTTATGCCAGGGACGGTCGTGTAATTCAAAAAACGTTCCCTAAAAAAAAAAATCGTGCTATCACAAAAACGTTTTAAGCGGGCACGTGTTAAATGAGGAATTACTGTACTGTCTTCCATGCACAGTGGTCTTCCACACATTGAGTGATGGTTTACAGTAATAAGCAGGGCTCGACAAACTATATAATCTACTCGCCCGGGGTGAGTAGATTTCAGCCGCGCGCCCCGTTCGTTTGCGGCGCGCGCATGCTCATTGCGGCTCTTGCGCATGCGCAGTATGGGGCTGGCGAGCGGTTTTCGCCGCCGTTTGTCAAGCCCTGGTAATAAGGACGCTTCACACTTGCTTCATACATACATGTCAATTGTGTTTTTATATACAGCTCATACCAAATAACTCTGTGGTTCTCTCCTGACCGTTCCCCCAGTATGTAATTCCCTTTTGATTCATGGTTTACCTGTTTGTGGGCTGCTGCTCCTACCAGAGTAACATTGCCCTCTTTACTTCTCTGATTATGAATTTGGGTGTGGGGGGGAGCACTCCAGTTATTCTTAGCAGTGTTTCTGTAAGCCCCACCCCCCAACCCAGCTTTTCTTTCTGGTTGTACATTCACGTGAGTGCAACTAAATATGATGTGCATTATTGGATATTTCTGTGCAGTGCCTTCAGATTATGCAAAATGAGCTTTATTCTACTTGAGAGGAACAAATTTTGGATACTAGGCAGGCATTGTATACTGGAGAGGAAACTTTTATAGTTTCATCCTCTTTTCTCTCTCCCCACCCATACTTAATACTATAAAAACAACTAAAACTTGTTTGCTAACATGGCTTAGTTTATTCTGTTACTTTGGTATACAAAGTTACACGTGTGTATGTGGTTAGTCATTCATTGTCATCGGAAGCAACACATCAGGGGAGGAGAGAATATGAAGTCACAAGACCCACGAGAATTGCGGCTTGTTCATACTGAGCATACTCACATGAACTGAGCATGTTCAATAGCATCTGCTGAAGCTGCTGCCCTCTCTGATGCTCACTGTCCATGTAGCATGATCATGGGATTAACATAGTTACCCTGTTCTCTATATCTAAAAGAGATCATAGATTTAGAGATTTAGACCAGATTAATCTCTTTAGATTTGTCATAAGAGATTTGTGGGCTACCATAGACCAGTATGTTGTCTTGCTACTCCAGAAAGGTGGCTGACAGGAAGCAATTCATAGGCTTCAAGAAACCATGTAATGTATAGCATAAAACTTCAGTATCCAAAGACTATACTATATTCCCAAGCAGTGGATCCCTTTTTCTGTTGATTTCCAAAGATGATAATTGTGATTCTTAATTGTTTTGAAAGTGTCTTCCCCTGAAAGTTTGGTGCCAGCAAGCTTCCAGATTTGCAATGGAGATGTGTAGGCAAACAATGAGTGACACAATTTAGCTTTCTACAGTGTAAAAGTAGTACATGCTGGTGAGCTATTATTTCTGATACTATACTCATGGGGGGGAGGGGAGGGGAGGGCCTCAGCAGTTCAAGCAAAAGTTGTTTTCCCCCTCCATTGAAATTAAAATATTATAACTTTTTTTTTTTTTTTACCTAATTCTATAAAATGTAAAGTTTTAGTGTCACTTCTGGTAAAGCAAGAGGAAGAGGGCCTTTCTGAGTTCCACTATCCATTAGACCCTTATAGCTGTCTAAGTTCTCTGACTATTTGACTTAAATAAAATGTAACAAAAAACAGGGACCTTACTAGCTAATAGTAACTAACAATAAGAAAGAAATGGAAAATAGTTGTTAAAACTAAATAATAAACAAGCTTCACAATTATTTGAAACCGAAACCCACATTAAATCTTAGTATTTTTGTTAGTATAAAAATAAGAGATTATAAATGAAGCAGCTATTTGTTACTCTTTTTCTTAATGTAATTTTACTGCTTCTCATTAAAATCACGTTTTTTTAATTGCTTTATTAGCTTTTACTGATGAAAAATGGATGTACAAATTAAGGATGTTAAATTGCATTTAATCAACTAATCGACTAGTCGATGGAATTTGCATTGACTAGTCTATTAGTCGATAAATGGGGGAATCTGCGAAGCCGCAGTGGGGTTAGCTCCAGGCTCTGGGAGTTAACCTCGCTGTGGCTCTGCCTTTTAAAAAACAGAGGCATGGTGCCTGAGACGGGTGCGAGCCAGGAATCAGTTGATTCCCAGCTTGCGTCTGGTCCCTCACTGTGCCTTTTAAGCCGGCTCCCCCAGCACCAGCTTATGCTTATTGGATAGTTGACTAGTCGCTTCGCTTACATCCCTAGTAGAAATAATGTGCAGTTTGTTTAATAGAGACTTTATGCAGGTAAACATTGTTTTGAATGAATGCAAATGTTGCTATATGAGAAATCCAATCAAAGTTTCAGAATTCTAATCATTTTCCCCTATTCACGCTTGAATTAAAAATCCATTTTTCAGGCGAAGTTCTCTATGTGGATATGCACATACAGAATTGCTTCTACATCTCAAACCTTTGTTTGCTTGAACATTGTGCCACCTTGTGCTTCTCAAAATGCTCTGAATACTGCAGGCACTGCAGTGAAAAAGCAGCAGCAACTGCAGACTGGCCTGGTTTGAAAGGATGACATCACCTCCATTAATGTGTGATAAAGACTGCTGGCTCAGAGATTGCTGAGCTGTGTAGAGATTGGTGCAGATATTTTTGGCACTGCTCTTGAGTACATTTGATGACTTTCTTCAATAAGTCTTGCTAAACCTACAAATCGTAAGTGCTTTGTAGTACAATTAACCTTAGAAAAGGTAATGTGCTGCTTTATTTATTGACATGATCACTCCCACATGGAGTTAGAAAGAGCGTGTTCTCGTCCTTCCCTTCCAGCACCCTCCCACCCAGATACAATCCCCTGCCTTCAGTAATGTCAGCATTGTAGAACAGACACAGAAATAGGCCCTTAAAGGGGCAGGAACACGAAACTCATACACCCTGAGCCTTTAAAGATGTACTTTAACAATGAACTAAAGATGCTCTAACAATGAACTAAAACTTCAAACCCTGTTAGTTTGGTGGATATGGAACAGCTGTGTAATCTAGGAATGCTGACCTGTAATTTATCAATATCATATGTGATCTGCTTAGTAAGAATTGCTCTATTGCAGTGATGGACAACCTAGGCAAGTGAGTGGCCCACATGAGTGGCCATTCTCCTTGTCAGTGGACTGAAAGCCTGTTGTAATCAAGATGGCCTCCCAGAATAGGATAGTTTTTCTCACAGTGCTTGTGCACCTAGAATTTTCAGAGTGTGCGGACTGAGCCATAGCAGTGCTTTGATTGGATACAGAGGGAGTCCATGGCTTTTACAGTCAATGTTGTATGCAATCAGCACACATCTCACTTCACGTGGCCTTGCTTCATGTGTGTGTCACTTCAGTAATACCACTAGGGAAAAAATGACATGGACAGAAACCAGCAGAATCCAGCAACCCTGTCTGTGCGTGGGCAACGATCATCAAAATGCCACACACTGAACTCTGATAGGCTGCATGTAGCCCTTGAACCTCAAGCTGCTCACCACAGTTGTATGACTATTTTGGCTTATTTGACTGTACTTTGAATGTACTGACTAACCTTTAATGCAGGGCTATTGTAAGAACAAGGAGGAGAGAAACACAACAGCTTTAGATAAGTCTCCTGATGAATTTGGGAGCAGTTACAAAATACTGACTAAATAATTAGTGGTAAAGGTGCCATTTCCAGGCTCCTGCTCTTTTGCCAAAGCTGGGAGCCTAGAGATCAAAGTGATTCTTAACAGTTTAGACTTGGAGGCATGTGGGAGCATTGTCAAAGAGTTCTTCCTGGGGCAACAGACCAGTATAATCACAGACAGGTCAGGCAGGAGTGGCTGAAGTAGCAGCCTTCTCAAGCTTCCAGGGGGTGATGGTACGCCTTAAGAAAGACAGACCTCTGCACCATTTTTGTTTTAAACTCTGTCTCTGAAATTAGTTGGTACTAATTAAGAATACACTGCATTAAGAAGCCTGCATGGTCACTGAATGCTACTGGTCACAGCTCTGGAGGAGAAGAAATTCGCATACTGAACCTAAGGCAGTTCTGCAGAAAAGGACCTGGGGATTACAGTGGATGAGAAGCTGGATATGAGTCAACAGTGTGTTCTTGTAGCCAAGAAGGCGAATGGCATATTAGGGTGCATTAGGAAGAGCATTGCCAGCAGATTCAGAGAAGTGATTATTCCCCTTTATTTGGCTCTGGTGAGGCCACATCTGGAGTATTGTGTCCAGTTCTGGGCCCTCCACTATAGAAAGGTTGTGGATGCATTGGAGAGGATCCGGCGGAGGGCGACCAAAATGATTAGGGGGCTGGAGCACGTGACCTATGAGGAGAGACTGAGGGATTTGGGTTTGTTTAGTCTTCAGAAGAGTGAGGGGGGGATTTGATAACAGCCTTCAACTTCCTGAAGGGAGGTTCCAAAGAGGATGGAGAGAGGCTGTTCACAGTAGTGATGGATGGCAGAACAAGGAGCAATGGTCTCAAGGTACAGTGGGAGAGGTCTAGGTTGGATATTAGGAAAAACTATTTCACTAGGAGGGTGGTGAAGCACTGGAATGGGTTACCTAGGGAGGTGGTAGAATCTCCATCCCTAGAGGTTTTTAAGTCTCGGCTTGACAAAGCCCTGGCTGGGTTGATTTTGTTGGGTCCTGCTTTAGGCAAGGGGCTGGACTAGATGACCTCCTCTCTTCCTGTTCTATGATTCTAAGGCAGTCCTCCTTAGATAGTCACAGGGACTAAAGACTGATTCAGTTTGGATTCCATTCAGAGATGCTGGCTTGAGATCTGGTGGCAGGGTGTGCTCAAAGAGGAGGCAAAGGGCCAGAGGTCCAGTCACAGTTAGCAGTGAACAACTAACTAGCAGATATTTGCTGGAGAAGTGGCACCATAAAAACCACCTTCTCTAACTTGGAGGAAACTGTCAGTGAGGAGTGGGAGCAAGGATGAGCTTCAGTTGCAATATAAGTTGCACCACTTGGAGTTCTGCAATATCCAGTGGCGTATGGGTCTAAATCTTGCCATTAAAATGATGAATGCGACTTAAAAATGGATTAAATTGGTTTTGAAAGGAATCTTTTGTAAAGAGACAATTGAAATACCGTCTGTTTTGTTGGCTTAACAGATTCCACAAATGAGAAACCGTTTTATCTTGTCCGCAGGTATTTCCCAATGGGATTGCCTGTAAGGAAGCATTAATGTTGCACCTTGAAGAAATGTTTCCTAGCAAGAGAGAGTACTTTAAATACTTGAAGTGCCACTTACTCTCCATGAAGTGAATTTTTTTTCTTCTAAACATTCATGAACTTGGAGTATGTCTGTGCTGCAGCTAGGAGCATCTTCTCAGCTCAGACAGACAGATTCAAAATAGCTCTGCTCCAGCTAGTGCACTAAAAGCAGCATTGTAGCCAGGGCAGCACAAGTGGCTTGGACTTGGTGTCTGTGTATAAATTCACCTGTATCCCCTGGGTGCACACTTGGACAGTTACCCTGAGCTGCCATTTATGCTACCTCCGCTTACATTATTTTTAGTGCACTAGGTTGAGCAGAGCTAGAATGTGTTTATATACATCAGTTGCAGAGTAGACATAGCAGGCATAAAGTGTTCTTTGGGTGCACTTACAGTCCAGACATCTACTTATAAGATGTTCAAGGCTCCTGGACTGTTTATTAGAACCCTAGGTAACCCATGTGCTATTTTTAGGATATGTACAAAGTTTTTGAAATGACGGTCCAGCTTTTATTTCTTGCTTGTTAAACAGACATTCTAAAATTCACACTAGTAGAAGCCAGGACCTAGAGAGGAATCGCCATGCAAATAGCTTTGTTTTTGCAAATGGGACATGTTTTGAAAGTGGTGTTTCAAGTGGTGTGTGGGTGACTGAAATTCATTGGTTGCTACCTTGCATTAGTTGCATATAAGACCTTTGTTTGCTGGAAGGGGAAATGAAAGGAAATCAGAGCACCCGTTCAAGTGAGAGCTACTAAATTAAGTTGACCTACTTTTTAAAATCTATTTTGAGAGAGCGTAACTTCAGTGTTTTACCTTCCATTAAGGGTTGCCTACTGACCTTGCTATTCTAGTACATGTATACATATTTCTAAAGTAAAATTTTATAGGATAAAAATTAGGAATGTAAAATCCTGTTTCTGGTTACCTGGTGTTTAACTGGTTAACCGATTAAATGGAAGGGTGGGAAAGGGGTTCTGAAGCAAGTCCTGCTCCCCACCCACTGCTGGGCTGCAGCACCTCCCTCCCCCGGAACGCTGGAGCAGCCCCTGGGCCCACCGTGGACACAGGCTGCTCCAGCAGCAGGCGGGGAGTTGCTCCAGCCCCCACCGGTTAACTGGTTAAACATTCACATCCCTAATAAAAATGGAGTTTACAAAAGGCTCTAACTGACTGAGATCTCATTATTAATTAGATGACCCCATTAAAGATGTAGGCTTCAAGATGCATTAAATAAGATAAACATTTCCTTGTTTATTAAATGCGATTTGAAAGCCTGCTTAGAATCATGGAACACTAGCACTGGAAGGGACCTCGAGAGGTCAAGTCCAGTCTCCTGCCCTCGCGACAGGACCAAGAACCGTCTGGATCATTAGGGTTGCCAGGTATCAGGTATTGACCCGGATAGTCTGGTATTTTCGCCTCCTGTCCAGTAAAAAAATTCAGAAAATACCAGACACCTAAAATGTCCAGTATCTTCTGTTTGGTCCCCCCGGCCAGGAGGCGAAAATACCGGACACCTGGCAACCCTACAACACACTCAGCAACCGGGCCCAGCCCTCCCCTGCCGGGTCCCCCGGAGACCCTCCCCCCAACCCCACGCTTACCTGGTTCCTCAGGGGCTTGTCTTGTGGCTGGAACAGAAAAACAAAATGGCAACTGGCAAAAAGCCTCTTCTTAAAGGGGCCATGATGATTTTTATTTATTTATCTTATTTTATTTATCTGTCTATTTATTTATTTATTGCTTAACTGCTGTCGGGGTCCCTTTTTTTTCTCAACAACTTTGGTCTCCCCCTTTTTTCCTCAATTTTTTCCCCAGTGTTTTTATTTTTGGGGGGGGGGGGTGTCGATATTTTTGGTTAAACTATCTGGCAACCATATGGATTATCCCTGACAGATGTCTGTCTAACCTGTTTTTAAATATCTCCAGTGATGGAGATTCCACAACCTCCCTAGGCAGTTTATTCCAGTGCTTAATCACCCTGACAGGAAGTTGTTTCTAGTGTCCAACCTAAGCCTCCCTTGTTGAAATTTAAGCCCATTGTTTTTTGTCCTATCAACAGGGGTTAAGGAGAATAATTTTTCTCCCTCCTCCTTGTGACACCCTTTTAGGTATTTAAAAGTTTTTATTATGTCCCCTCTTAGTCTTCTCTTTTCTAAAATAAACCCAATTCTTTCAGTCTTTGCTCATAGGTCATGTTTTCTAGACCTTTAATCATTTTTGTTGCTCTTCTGTGGACCCTCTCCAATTTCCCCACATCATTACTGAAATGTGGTGTCCAGAACTGGACACAATACTTCAGTTGAGGCCTTACACTGCATTATCAGCCACTGACAAATTTCCTTGTTTCTTATGTCTTCTAGGTTTTCGCAAAAATGATGAAATGAAGGCTATGGATGTATTACCAATTTTAAAGGAAAAAGTTGCCTATCTTTCAGGTAAAGTCTTACTAACATGGATTGTATTTTTGCTGGAGTTGTTTGACAGCCACAGACAAAACACTTTTTACCACTTAGGAAGGGGATCATTGTATAAATGCCCCATCAAGCCACTAGTTCATCTAATTATGAACCCCAAAAGTTAGCCAAAAGTGTTAATATTCAACAAAGCCTTTCAATGAATGTCAGGGAATTTCAGGGTAAGTGGAAGCTATATGGGATTTCATTTCTAAGCAACTGCTATGACCAAGAAATAATGAAATAATTAGGTCCCTGATGATAACGTTTAGTGACTGTCCACAAAGTTAATGGCATAGTCAGGCACAGAACATACTAGATCTGACATGAGTTCCCACAAACCATCTCTGTTTAATACTGCAGATAAAAATGTTAGTATACTGCAGGCATCTCAAACTGAGGCCCACGATGAAGTGACTCAGAGCTTTTCCAGTGAGTCAGTGGACTTGTGTAATTGGGATTAAAATATGTCCAGACCTCAAATCCTCTTTTACCATGTGTCTACTATCCCATTATACATAGTTTAGCAGCATAGTTTAGAATCCAACTTTTTAATCAGATGATTTAAATATTAACTATGACTGTACTCTTGCTGGTACTTTTTACAGTCATGTAAAAGTGACATAACCATATGATCTTGAATGTATTTATTCTCAAAAACATCCCCCTCAGATAACAAGGAAGTACTATTATGTCCGTCTCTGTCTCAGTTCTTATCTGTAAAATTAAGTGACTTGCCCAAGAACACATTGGAAGTCTGTAGCAGAGCAGGAAATGGTTCCTTGTTCTCCTGAGTCTTTGGATGGAACCCTAAACACTGGACAGTCTTTCTCAAATCTTACTTTCACATCTGAAACAAAATCTTTTTAACTTAGACTGTTCTTCAGGGGCATCCTCAAGACCACTGTTTATTGTTAAAGTGTTGTATTGATAAGATTTTGTGCAAATTGGCATTTCCTGAAAAATCTTAAACTAGCCATCTGGAGACTGTTGGCAAGGCTTGCATACTTTAACTTGCAAGAAGTGATGCATGTTAGCTGATTCTGGCTGGAAAAAGAAAAAAAGCAATGAAAGAAAATACACCTCTCTCTCTTCATGTAGAGAAATTTGGTGCCTATGAATTAATATTTAATTTTAGTTTTATATTACTAAAATAAAAAGTTCAGTTCTTACTTTAGATATAAGAATGTACTTATTGTTCTGAGTGTTGCTTATAATCAGCAATTTTTACTTGGGGGTGCTGGATTTCACTTGGGGTTGAGCGAGACTGTGATGTTGCTGGCAACCGTGGGACTCCATTTTGAGTTGCACCTACATTTTGAAACATCATTTGAATCAGTCTGCCTGAAGGTCCAGATCCTACTGAGGAGGACATAGAGGCTGTATTGGGGTGATTCTCAGCTTATTTATCATTGTGAGCCGTGTATGCAGCGCTCTGTGCATTATACGGGCTGCATCCAGACAGTTTGTATATACTACCTGAATAGCCCTGGGACTATCATGTGGGCAGCAGCTCTGTACTAAGTAGGGCGTAGGTTGAGACCCACTGCTATATAGCCTGCTCTAGCACTTTGGAGCTCAGTTCAGTTAGAAGTTTTCTCCAAGGTGGAACACATTCCAGCTTGGGAATTCAGTCTAGCCTGTGAACGTAGCATAGTTCTGAAGCCCTCTCACTTGAAGTCTGATTTAACGCAAAGTCTTGGCTCTAGTGTGGCAGTTGCGTTAAGCTTAAGTACGCTTTAGTGCTAAAGCAGCTTACTTCAGTCCTGAGAGCTGCTAAATGCCAGCTAAGGGTTGCAGCTATAAACCTTTGTACCCTTTGAGGGGATTTACAAAAGGGTGTTTCTTATGCAGCTGCTGACTGAGGCTTTGTCTACATTTAAGAGTTTAAAGTGCAGCTGCAGCAGTGCTTTAAACAGAAAGTGTGGCCATGGCATGAGCGCTGGGAGAGAGGTCCCTTAGTGTTTTATATAAACCACCTCCACAAGCTGAGTAGCTAATGGCACTGGGAGTATGGCTCTCAGCGCTGTACCCTGGTTTCACACTGGTTCTGCACAGTGCTGTAACTTGCTGCGCTCCAGGGGGAGGAGGTTTTGCACCTCTGAACCAGAAAGTTAGTGCTGAAATATGCCAGTTACATGAGTTCGTTAACATGATTCCCATAGGATCTTAACTTAAATATTACTTATATTTCTGCATGTTGAGGGACTCCTGATTTTTAGCTCCTCTCTCTTTCACTGCACATGTTACACAAGTAGCAGTGTGATGGTGTTCTTGTAGCAGTGTACTGCACTCCCAAGGTGCCCCAGTAGGCTGTCCTTTGTACTACAGGTTGAATATCTCTAGACCAGTGGTTCTCCAACTTTTTGGCCCATGGACACCTGGCTCAATGCAAACGTTTCCATGGACCACTGGAAACTCGCCATTAATGGAAACTCGCCATTAATTACATTTGAGCCATTTTGCTAGTGCTGCAGCCTGGGAGAATGGCTTAATTTAACCAGTAAGAAAGGAAATATTACTTTAAATTGTTAAGCAGACTAAGCGCTTTAACTTTGTTAGTTTATCAAACTTCATTTTAAATAAAGTAAAATATTAATTTATGTCCAACACAAAAGGTTTCCATGTTTTCTTTATTCATGGCAGGGGTGGGGAAACTTTTTTGAGTCAGGGGCCACTGACCCACAGAAAAATCAGTTGGGGGACCATACAAGTGAGAAGCAAAAAAAACCCCTCCAAACCCCCCCCAACCCTCACTGATGTGGCTCCCAACTGAGACACGTCACCCCTTTGGCACTCCAGCCCCACTGGGGGAGGGGGAGGGACAGGGAGGACTAAGGTTCAGGGCTTCCCATAGGCCAGATTTACTCTTCTGGGGTTCCAGGGTTAGTGGATTTTGTGGACCCTCCCTAAGCTCTGGGGTTGGGACAAAAATCAGGGATTCAGTGCGCAGGACAAGGCTTCCAGTGAGAGGAATGGGGGTGCAGGATTTGGGTGGGAGGTGGGATGTAGGAGGGGGTGAAGGTGGGAGGTCTGTATGGGAGGTAGGGTGCAGGAGCAGGCTGAGAGTAAGGTGTCTGACCAGAGGAAGGAGGCAAGAGCAAGGCAATGTCAATTGTGTGGCCAGGGGGGAAGGGTGCAGGGGCAGGCTGGGGATAGGTGTCTAGCCAGGGGGGACAGTGCAGGAGCAGGCTAGGGGGTGTGGGGTCTCAGTGGAGGTGGGGGTACATGAGGGGGCTAAGGATTCAGGGGTCTGCGCATAAGGCAGTGGGAATTAAGGATATTGAATTTAGGTTAATTGGCTAATTGACTAGTTGATGCAATTTGCATTGACTATTCAATTAGTCAATAAGGGCGCCTCCGCCTTTCAAGTGAAGCTACACTTCAAAGGCGAAAGCGCTGCAGGGAGCACTCAAGCAGTCCCCCGCTGGCACCGTGCTCCCCTTGGCATTTCAAAGTGGCAGAGCCACATGGAGCCCGGGGTCAGCAAGGGAGTCCCCAGGTGACCCCGGGCTCTGTGTGGCGTTGCTGCTTTGAAATGCTGCATGCAGCCTGGAGCCAGAGTCCCTAGCTGGCACTGGGCTGCATGTGGCGTTTCAAAGCAGCAGCGCCGTGTAGAGCCTGGGGTCAGCTGGGGACTGAACCTGGGCTCCATGCAGCACTGCCACTTTGAAATGCCGCGGGGAGCCTGATCCCGGGCTCCCCATGGCATTTCAAAGCGGCAGCACTGCATGCAGCCCAGGGTCGCTCCTGGGCTCCATGTGATGCTGCTGCTTTGAAATGCTGTGTGTAGCCCAAACCAGCTGGGGACTCCCTAGCTGGCCCTGGGCTGCGCACAGCATTTCAAAATGGCAACGCCGCATGGAGCTCAGGGTCTGGCCCTGGGTTGCACGCGACGCTGCTGCTTTGAAGCACCTCATCCTCTACTTCCTCCCCCTCTGCCTCTTTCTGAAAGAGGCAGCAAGGGGGCGGGAAGCGACTAGTCGACTAGTGCATCAACTGTTTGATAAGCATTTGCTTATCAGTTAGTCAACTAGTCATTCACATCCCTAGTGGGAATACACTTACTTGTCTTCACACCCCACGCCACTCCTGGGCATGGTCTCCTGCTGCTCCCATTGGTTGGATTCTGTCCAACGGGAGCAGCAGGGAAAGCCTCCAGGCAGCCAGCTGGGGGGAGGAGGGAGCACTTCTTCCCCATGAGCCAGATCATGCAGCAAGGCTCAGGGCTTTCTCCCTTCCCCACAGCAGGAAATCATCGCTGGCGCTCCAACCTCATGTCGGGGAAGGGGGAGCACTGAGTCTGGAACACCAGCACCACCAGCTCCCCATTGCGGGTTTGGGGGGCTTTGCTCGAGCCGCAGACCATGCAGAAGGCAGCCGCAGATTACTAATGGCCTGTGGACCGCGTTTTGAGAACCACTGCTCTCGTGCAGCACCCTTGGGACTTGACTGGTGCTGAATCAGAGAATATGCCGAACCACAGGAGGTCACTGTTGTCTAGCAGCATTCCCTACATTTCCACTGCTGACTGGGCTCTTAGAAGACATTTAGGGGTAAATTAGAGCTAAATAACAGCATAGAACACTGAGAGCCAGGACTGGTGGCTGTAAACAAACTTTATGGGACCATGGGAAACTTGGCCACACCCATAAGTAGACCTCCCACTAACTAATGTCATAACAGATCATGGATGTCCTCTAGTACAGAGAGTGTCTGACTAGAGGTTCAACTGTTAGTATATTGAAAAATATTTCCATGGGCAAAGAAAGCTACACCAGTAAAAGCAACAGTTTTGCTTTAACTGTGTCTACACTAGGAACAATTTCTACTATATAACCTTTTAAAATGAAGACTAGACCTTAGAGGAGTATTGTGGGAAGTTGCAAAATTATTGCTGGAGATATTCAAATTAAGTTGTCTAAAATTAATACGTTAGTGTCAAAGACAGAAGCCTAATGGACGAAACTTAATTTTGAGGGTACATTTTAATATAAATAGCTTGGTACTAAGCTGAGCAGAGTAAAATGTGTACACAGATTGACAAATTTCAAGTAGTATATGGGTCAAAGGTTTTTGTACATTGTGACAAATGACCAATGTAGGTATGGTGGGACTCGAGCTTTCTTTGGCGGGGACTAGGACGGGCTAGGCAAGGGCCCCTCTAGTAGCACAGGTAGGGAAGGGAAGCAGAGAAGGGTTGTGACCTCTCAAACTCTGCAGGTTTCTTAACTCTACCCAAGGGAGAAGAGGGTATCTTGGTTCTTGATGATGGGAGAGGGTATCTCTCTTCCTCCAATTCTCTGGTCTCTCAAATCTCAGCAACACACCTCCAAACTCCAGTTCTCCCTCCTTCCTCACTTCATCCTGTCTGGCTGAAGCAGGAAGGTGAGAGGTGGTGTTCTTGACAGTACCTTAATTGTCTGCAGGTGCTTCAGTTGGTCTATAGGGAACCATATCTTAATTAGTCTGCTGTATCACATCAGGTTCCTGACAATGCCTTAATTGGCTACAGGTGCTTCAATTAGTCTGTAGTAGCCTTCCCTAGTCTACAGGGAACCATGCCTTAATTAGCCTAGGGTTTATATACTTCCCCTTTAGCGCACTCACACTGCTTCCTGGCCCTACTGTATCACAACACCTTCAGACTCAAATATTATTTGTCAACAAATGTCTGCTAAAGCTGTTGCAAACCTTTAGCTTTGGTTCAGAGATCTCAAGTGGGGGTTTCCATAATCAGTGAGAGTAGCAGTAGAGGGTCTGTCGTATAACATGCTTAATTAAACAACAATTAAGCAACACCTTAATGTCTCCCAATAATACTTGAGTAGTTCAACAGAGCTGACTGTATGTGGTGCTGTTTTTTCTTTATAGAACACAAGGGGGCTGTGCCCCCTGCTCGCTATGCTCACCAGCCCCCTCCTCTGTGGCCTAGGATTATCAGGTAGTCAAGTCAATTACTCGCATTTCCCACCCTCCACCCCTTGCTGCCTCTGTATCAGATAGAGGCAGCAGTGCGATGGGAGGACGGGGCAGGTGGCACTGCGGAGACGATGCTTCTAAGTGGTCTTCTGCCAGCAGAGGCTCCTGCTTCCCTCCTTCACCACCTCTGATACAGGGGAGGGGAAATGTGAGTCGTCGCCTAGGCTTATCGGGTAGTCGACTACTAGCTTGCATCCCTAGTGCAGGGCGGGGTCTTCCACCAAGAAGTGTCATTTTGGTTGCAGTCGATGAGGTAGGTGGCGCTGTGCTGTAGGTGGGGCTGCGCAGTGTTTCTCAGGTGGCAGGGCTTGGTGACCCCGGTCACATGGGTCTGCACACAGTACTCCTCGGCTGGCAAGCTGAACGTGTTGGTGACCACCACAGTCACGGTGAAGGCGGCGTTCAGAAGCTCGGGCATGCAGCGCTGCAGCCTCCTGCTCGCCTTGTCCACGCACGCATCCATGGCAGCGGTGCAGTGCCCGGCCAGCTTCCGCAGCAGCAAGGGCAGTATGCTGCAACCCATCCGCAGCCAGCACTAGCGATGCCTGTGCAAGATGCGATGGCTGTGTCCTGAGCAGCTTGCGCCTAGAGTAGCTATGGGCACTGGATCTAGCGATGGTTAGCATGGGTGAGCGAGTGCACAGTGAGAGGCAGCTGAGGGCAGCAAACGCTCAGGTGGCTCCTGCTGCTGTGCATCTGTTCGGTCAGAGTGGGAGTGGGCCCTGGCCCGGCTGGAGGAGAAGCAGGAGGCCCAAGGGAGTGGGGGAAGGGTGCGCAGTGCATTCTGGGAGCTGGCCGGGACGGGGGACTTGGGATCTCAGGAGCGTGTGGGTGTTTCTGAGATGACCCCTGCTTCAGCCAGACAGGATGAAGTGAGGAAGGAGGGAGAACTGGAGTTTGGAGGTGTGTTGCTGGATGAGAATCCCCCTTCCTGTGTCGCACCCTGTGGGGTTTGCCCTCCACTTGCTGCAGCCACGTGAAACACAAGCTGTTCCATGGGGACTCCGGGCTGGCTGCTGGATAGGACTCCCTACCCCGACTAGGAGTCTGCAACCGTCCTCCCTCCCCTGAGCCTGGTTAGGAAGGCCCTCTCTGACTCCAGGCTCCCCCTCTGGCAGAGCCTGTTGACACTGATGACGTCATTCTGTCATCCAGCAGGAATTTTTTTTTATAGAGAGAGATTAACCAAAGTTGAGTTGTTCATATTTAGTGCACAGACATGCACAAGTGAAGCTCTCAGTACAAAATTATGTAGTGTCCATGGGCTCTTCTACGTAGGCACATGCTGATGTAATCTGACTACTTTAATTAAAGTCATTTATTTTAATGCTGTATAGGCAATCAGGGTGTGATAGTATGCTGAGATCTGTAGTATTGTCTTTGGTTAAGACAACTCCCCTTATGTTAATCTTTGTGGTTGCACAGTCAAATAAGCAAGTGTCACTGAACTTGCTGTCACTCATGGAATTGTAAATAACCTAAAACAGCACAGTGGGGAAACATGCTTTGTTTCTGTCAGGCCTGTTAAAGAAACAGTAGGAGTTAGACCTTGGGCCTATTTTAGGTTTTTTGTCTACATTGACACTTTCGTTGCTAAAACCTTTGTCACTCAGGGTTGTGCTAACACTTTGCTCCTCTCTCCCCCTACCCCCGGGGCCCAATGACAAAAGGTCTAGCAGCGAAAAACATCATTTCGGACAGCACTTTGTTGGCAGGAAGTGTACTGCCAGTGAGAAAGCTACCGGCCCTCATAGGAGGTAGTTTTATTTGGTCGTTGGAAAAGCTCTCTCCTGGCAATAAAGAGCAGCCACACACCGCATCTTAAAACAGTGTGACTACAGTGGCCTAAGTGTGTCTTTTGGGAAATTTCAAATTGGCTTCTGACTTTTTTAGTCACCTACCTTAAATTCTCTGAGAAACACTTGTAAGTGCTGATGAGTTCCCCCACATTTGTATGCATGGGCCATTGACATTCTTATCCCATAAATTACCAGGGGATCAGCCATATCATTGGCTTGCAGAGGTGAAAATAGAGTTGTATGGTGTTGGTCTTCCTGATCCCAGCAAGGCATTACTTAGTTAAAACAATCTTTGGACCCACACTTAGGATGGTTTTATTTTTAGTAAATTTTAAATCCACTTTTGGAAGTGGATGTGCGCACCTATTAGAATGAGTCCTTGGTTCTTTTCTAACTGTGGTCTGATTGTGAACTCTCCAAGGTAGGGACTCTTCTTGGTTTGTTGTGTTGCATAGCACGCTTTTGGCACTTACTGCAAATCTTGTTTTTCAGGTGGCAGAGATAAACGTGGAGGCCCCATTCTAACCTTTCCAGCTCGCAGCAATCATGACAGAATACGACAAGAGGACCTTAGGAGACTAATCTCATATCTAGCTTGTATCCCTAGGTAAGAGTTGATCACTTGTCAAGTATGAAAGCTTAGCACTGAAACTGTTGGTTAGCATTGCAGCATGTTCTTTGGTCATGAAATGAAATTGGTTAAGGAGGTATGCAAGTTCATACCAAATTCATGCCCCTTACTATCTTAACAGCAAATTGGGCCTATCTGAGGAAGGACCGGCTGCTGCATGTCAGCTGGAACTAGGTAGTGATCTGATGGTCATACAAAGGTGCCTCCCATTCCGATCTCAGTGGAGTGGCTTAGAGGATAGGACATTTGCCTGAGGAGTGCAGGGATCAAGCCCCCTCTACACCGACTCTGGGAGCGGTGAAACAGCCAGCGCTGGCTGCCCCAGGGATGTAGCTGGGTCCCCCATTTGGAAAGCAAGATACGGGATGCCCTGAAGGTAGGGAGGTACGGTGCGTTCTGGAGTGGACCAGGGGATAGGGCATTCACCTAGGTAGTTCATGGAGGAGGGTTTGAGTCTTGTCCCTCCTCCGCACACCCTGGGAGTGGCCTGATAGCTGCCGCAGGGATGGAGCAGTGGAGTTAAGGTATGCGTACTCCTTCCCTGGCCCTGCAGTAGCTCCATGTGTTGCTCCTCATCTACAGGCACCGACCCCATAGCTTCTACTGGGAACGGTTCTCCGTTATTGATCAATGGGTGCTGCAGGAGCGGTGTCTGCAGGCAAGGACAGTATATGGAGACCCCCCCTGCTCTGACTTTCTCAGGGGCTGCAGGGACATGCCAGCCACTTCTAAGAACAGCAGCTACCATGGGGTTAATTACTCCAGCCATGACAGGTTAGGCATTTTAGAACTCACTACCCAAAGAATTAAATGTAAGTGTAAGAGAGAAATGAAAAGGATGAAATGCACAGACCAGTCACAAACCAAAAATAACCCACTTTGCAAGCAGTAACAGAAGTAACAACCCCCTCTTTCCCCCCAAAGTATGTGTTAGGACAGGAGATGAGAAGGAAGGACACTGTGTGTTTGAGAGAATGACGGACACACGCAGTGTGTGAGAGCGACAGAGATTTGTATCGCCAAGCTCCCTCCATCCCCTTTCTCTGTGTGGAGACAGGGTACAGAAGTGGGGGGAGGAGTGACACCCTGACATCAGCGCCCCCCTCTCCCTCCCACACCCTGCACAGCAAGCAGGATGCTCCCAGGGGGGCAGCTCCAACGCAGAGGGCAGGAGCAGCATGACAATGGATGGAGGGGCAACTGAAGGGCCAATGTTCGATAGCTTCCTAGCCAAACCAGTCAGGATCACCTGTCAGAGGCTCCAAGATCTACTGGTAGATCCCGATCTACTGGCTGGTGACCACTGCAGTAGGGGCTGAAGCCACTGCTTTTTGTGGGCAGGGGGATGCTCTAGCCCTGAGGGGGGCCCACCACAGACAGGGGCTGTTCCTTCCCCTGCCCTGCCCACAGTCTGGTGGGGAAGGGCTGCTCTAGCTCAGTTGTGGGGGGGAGGAAGGTATGCTCTAGTTGTGTTGGAACAGCGCCCCTGCCCACAGCCCCTTAATCAGTTAATGGGTTAAACAATATGTGTAACTAGTCAATCAGTTAAACTGGATTTGACATCCCTACTCAAAAGTGTGCACTAAAACCGATTTGTTTTGTTTTGGTGCAAATTTGTTTAAACCAGCTTCTGTAATGTATGAGATGATAGGGGGCTAAACAGTTCACCTAAGCATGCTGTTCCTAATGTCACGTGACTCTCTTGGCAGAATGCTTGTTTTGTGTGGCTCTTTCTGTACCACTTGTCCCTTCCCAATACAGTTGTGAGGAAAGCCAGAGATTCTCAACAGGATTTGATAGGGAAAGGGCAAAGTGGAGCACTGGCTAGCGCTATATTTCTTAGGGAGTAAGCTGAAGAGGAGAATAGTTAACTGTAGCCACTAAGAAGAAGGATTGTTAATGTGTTTTTTCCGGAGGAAGGTCAGTTTTAGAGTTAAACTTAATGGCAAGATGTTCCTCAGCCCTTGAAGCTGGGAGCAACACCTCTCCTATTCAGGAGGAGGAGGAGCAAGTGCAAAATAGAGAAGCACTGACCTCACCTGTTCCTTCCATGTACTTACAGCAGTAAGTGAAAGGCCACTGGGCTAAGATGTAGCTATTAAAATGAACAGTAATAGCAGTGCTTGAAGATATAAACAGATCTCTGTCTAAGCCTGTCGGGATTGTCTTCGCTCAGCTATTACCCTAGTGGAAGTCCAAGATAAATTTGGTTTTATCCTTTCCTGAGTAGACCACTGCCAGGAAATGACTACTGGTTTAATGCTTGGTTTTCAAAAAATTAATTGGGAGCACAAGATCCGTTGAAAGTCATTGGGACTTGTACTGTGAATTAATTAGATGTTTCTGAAAATCCTGTCATAAATTCACTCTGAGTTCCATGATAGCAATTTTATGTTGTTTTTTTGTTCAGAGCTAAAAATAAGGGTACATAAATATGTGACTAATTCTTTTCTTTGAGCAGATTGGTTTCACATCAGCATTCAGTTAGACTGTTCTTTGGAAAACTTAAGATGAGAGAAAATATGACGTGAAATTAACAAACCTAAAGGTGATCTGAGGCCTAGAGGCCATGAGCTTATTGAAAAATAAATAGATGAACAGCTTACATAAAAAGTGTTCTGAATATTTGTCCAATAGTCGTCATTCTGTGAAAATCTGGCAAACATCCATGCTTTTCTTACAAACAGTACATGTTGATTTAACATACATAGCCTCAGATTAAACTATGTAAAAGGTAGGGGGGAATTCAGTCAATCTGCTGCATTGTTGCATGACAACTGATAAGCAAAATCTCCAGACTATAGTTAGTTGATTCACAAACAAAAATATGGTTTAGGGCATAATGCTTCAAATGTTGGTCTTTCGATTGGTCCACATTCACTCATGCCTTCAAAGTTTGCTGCAATTTCATTCCAAACTAAAAATAAGAATACGTAATGATTGTACATAGAGATAGGTGAATAATGGATTTTCCTGGTTCACTGGTAGTTCTAAAATAATAGTAATACAAAAAGTTTGACCCAGACTAAATTCAAAATTTGCAGAATATATCTGAAAAAGTGTGTGTGTGTGTGTGTGTGTGTGTGTGTGTGTGTGTGTGTGTGTGTAATATTTAAAACATGTTTTCATGTCTTGAAATGGATTTTTATTTTGACATTTGTAAAAGGCTAGAATCACAAATAGGCAACTTTTAGCTTAGTGGGTTTGGAAGATCCAACTACCAGCCTATAGAGGCTCTCTGGCCAAATGACTATCGTTATTAATATTATGACAATGAGTTTGTCATTTGGCCATTGTGTCACTCAGAATATGGGGTGTGGGTGTGGTAAGGGGGTGGTGAGATGCCTGGCGGGAGTGGCTCAAATGGTTGCAGGAAGGGTGGGGCTTCCAGTAACCTGATTTCCACTAAAACAGTCCCATAGAGTACCTGTTTGGTGCTGGAGGTGGAAGAAACTCTGTAGTGCCTTAACCCTTTGTCCCATGACCATTATCTCACTCCTTTGTCATGAATGACAATACAGTGATTGTACAGGTTGGACCTTTCTGGCCTGGTTACCCTCAGGACCTGAGCGGTCTCAGATGAGAGAATTTGACAGACCAGGGAAGGACCCCTGCCACCAGCCCCCTAAGCCTCCTGCCCCTCCCTACGTCCAGCTGCTTCAACCCCGCTGCTGGCTGGGCTGCATAGCTACCCCAGCCCTGCTGCCATAACTGCTGCTCCAGCCCTGGCCCCGTTGCTGGGGCCCCGCTGCTGGGGCACTGGCTCCAGTGCTGGCTGGTATGCAGCCCGGAGTGGGCTGCCAACCTGCTGTGGCCACTGCCATAGCTCCACTGCCACAGCCCCAAACAGGCTTCCCCTGTGGGGCTGCCACAGCCAACCTGTCACGGCTCTGTCCCCAATGCTGGGCCAGCATGCAGCCCCCATTGGGTTGCCGCAGCACAACCCCACTGCTGGCTCAGCACAAATGGACTGCCCTGGCCCCAGCTCGGTTGCCGGGCTGCTCCTCTACCACAGCCCCACTACCACTGCTGAGCTGTTGATGCCCGGGCCCCACTCCCACCAGCTTTGCCTTGCCCAGGGCTTTCAGCTGCTGGCCCTCCTGTCCTTGGGGCTCTTGTTCAGCAATATCTGTGGTCCTGCCAAACCACATGTTGCCGGATGAGAGAGTCCCAGTTTAGGGAGGTGTAACCTGTAGTAGAAATCAGGCGTTTCCAGTGCCATGTAGTGTTAAGTGTGGGGCCTCTCTCTGCTCAGCTAGTAAAACTGAGCTCATATTTTGCTAATGGGTAGGCAGCCTGGACAGCTTTTTTCATCAGCAATTTTTAAGATTATACTTAACTCTTTGGTTGGTCAGTCTGGGTTATTTCACCTTGCTTCCACATCACTGCTGATGTTTAACATTGGACACATCTGTCATGGATACCTATTTAACTGTCTTCATGCATATTTGTTTGACACTTATCCAGATAATTTGTATAACACAGTACCTCCACTCTCCAGACATGAAGATGCATGTCATTGATGTGCACAAGGGGATCAAAAATCAGGTATTAATTAATGCATGTTGCTGCTAAAGTGGACTGTTTCTTTCCGTAGGGGTACAGATTAGGATAATAAAATGTAGGATTAAAAAATGCATGATACTAGAACAGCTTTGAAAAGCAACTTGTGAATATGCTTGTTGGTTTGCGAATTCACAAGACTGAATATTGATTACTACATAGAGACCCTTGAAATGAAATATTAACCTTGACTAAGAGCAAATTTTGTGCTTTGTTTACCAGGATGTAGCTCTAGACCTGGTTAGTATGTCCGATTGTAAGTCTTTAGGCCAAATCCTGTTGTTGTTACACAGGTAAAACACTGAATTCACCAAGAGGAGTGATGGGAGAAACTTGATTTAGCCTTTAACTGGTAATAGTGCATATTAACTTTTTCTTTTCTTCTTTCTTCCCCAGTGAAGAAGTGTGTAAACGAGGATTCACAGTGATTGTAGACATGCGTGGATCTAAATGGGACTCTATTAAGCCTCTGCTAAAGATTTTACAGGAATCCTTTCCCTGTTGTATTCATGTTGCACTGATAATCAAGCCAGACAACTTCTGGCAAAAACAAAGGACTAACTTCGGCAGCTCTAAGTTTGAATTTGAGGTAAAAGCAATATGAAAAAATGTAGGCTTACTGTTTAGTCCATGGGGAGTTTTGGTCCAGTTAGCTCAACTTTTTATTAAAAATAGTTGTGCTGGACCTTGGTATTTGGATTGGAGGCCTGCTAAATCAAGCTGCTGGGCTGCAAGAAGTGTGGGCTTATTCTTAGAGTCATGTTAAAGGAATCTGTCTCTGTGTTAAACTCATGGAAAAAGGTCTTGGCCGCTTCCTACGAAGGGCAGAGATTTTTCCGCTTACCCAAAGTAGTGGCGATTGTGCTTAATACAAGTATGACATGCAAAGAAAAGCAGCCACCCAGCCTGCAGTCTTGTCCTCCCACTGTGCAATGTGTACTTCAAAAAAGACAGGGCCATCCTTTACCATTTGTGGTGCCCAACATAGCCTGAGCACCTGCACTCCCACCCCCGTCCTGGTTTGGGGGGGATGTTGCTCTGAGGGAAGCAGGAGCATAGCAGCAAGGCTGGAAGGGGAGCTGCACAGGTAAAGCCATTCTGACAGTGGTCCCAGGCAGGACCCTACCCTTCAGGGGGATGCTGAAGTGTAGGGCTCAGGGAAGCCTCCAGGGCAAGAGTCAGGCTAATCCCTCACTCACTGCCATGAAGCAGAGCTACATGGCCCCAGCCCATCCTACTCTTGTGTTTTCCAGAGCAGCATTACACTTGAGAGAGGGCAAAGGCTTGGGGGAAGGGGCGGAATGGAGGCAAGGTGAGGGCAGAAGGGGGGTTGTCCCGATTCCGCAATGTCCTAGGGAGAGCCCTGCAGAGCTGTGGAACAGCCGGGAGGCAGAGCAGAGAGCCAGCTTAATTGGGATTGTGGTGCTGACTGCTGGGCACAGCCTGCTGTGGGGGATAGGGCTGCTGGAGCTGGTGCTGCCTGTGGCTACTTAATTTCCCATCCCTAGGTAAATGCAGCATAGGGCACCACTGGTGCCTACCCCAGATGCATATGCCTAAGGATGCCCCTGCCAAAAGCAGTGCGTTTCTCACTAGGCATGATGAGATGATAAATGTAAACAGGAGACAATTTTAAACGATACTATTTAAAATAATAAGTTAGATATAAAACCCCTTTGTGAACAGGAGATATAGACTTTGTCTGCACGTAACTGTTTAAACTGCAGCCGTGGCAGCGCTTTGACTGAAAGTGTGGCCATGACATGAGTGCTGGGAGAGAGGTCTCCCAGTGCTCTATGTAAACCACCTCCACACGAGGATTAGCTGACCATGCTGGGGGTGTGGCTTCCAGCACTGTAGCCCAGGTCACACTGAAGCTTTACAGCAACTGTAATTTGGGTGGGTTGGGAGGGTTCACACAGCTGAACTAGAAAGTTATAGCACTGTAACGTGCCAGTGTAGATTTGGCCTGAGTTTCTGTAGGGTTTAACATCTTGCCTCCCAGACAGTGGGATTTCCAAAGCTGACCTGAGTGCTCCCCTTGAAACAGAAATATATTGAAAGAAAGAGGCTGTGCTGCCTTGGTGGTTTCTAAGGCCACATGTGCTTTGTAAGTAAAGCCTTGTGTGTTGCCTTGGTTATTTTTCATGTTCTATACTATTAAAAATGGAAGTACAGAAAATATTAAATAGAACTGTATTTTCACTGAATTTTCCAAATGCATCGGATTTGTGATTGTGGTGTTCTCCATTATGTTCTAGACTAACATGGTATCTCTGGAAGGCCTTACCAAAGTAGTTGACCCCTCTCAGCTAACTCCAGAATTTGATGGCTGTTTGGAGTATAACCATGAAGAATGGATTGAAATCAGAGTTGCCTTTGAGGACTACATTAGCAGTGCAACCCACATGCTGTCTAGACTGGAGGAACTGCAGGATATATTGGCTAAAAAGGAATTGCCTCAGGACTTGGAGGGTGCTCGAAATATGATTGAGGAGCATTCACAATTGAAAAAGAAAGTCATTAAGGCCCCTATTGAGGACCTTGACTTGGAAGGACAAAAGCTTCTCCAGCGGATACAGAGCAGTGAAAGTTTCCCCAAGAAGAACTCTGGGTCAGGGAACGCAGACTTGCAGAACCTTTTACCCAAAGTGTCCACCATGTTGGACCGGCTGCACTCAACTCGGCAGCATCTGCATCAGATGTGGCATGTGCGGAAGTTGAAACTGGACCAATGTTTTCAGCTCAGGCTGTTTGAGCAGGATGCTGAAAAGGTAAAATGGTTGTAGTGGGGTAGAGGGCAAACAAACATGCATCATTACCTCCCAGGTACTGTGGTTGATCTTCCCTGGCTTAAAAGAAAAAGTGCCAAGTGAAAGCTGGAAAACAATCTTGTCCAAGAACTACTAGGTACAGTTTTCCACTGAGGCTGGGGAGAGTGTTATATTCAAAGTGGCTTTTAGTATTTCTTCAACTTGGTTTCTAATGTGAATAATTGGTGTTTCAGTGAACTTGATTAACTGACAGGATTTGAATTTTGAGTGACACACAGACACTTCAGTTGCAATAAGTTTATTTTAGAATGGTATTTTTACTGGCATAAAATGAATGTGCATACTGTTAGAGTAATGTCCTGCTGCTGCAGCAGGATGAATGCAGTGATGTATCATCTGAGTTTCTAGTTGCCTGACTCAGTCTAATCTGTCATTCTGACCACTACCAAGAGTGGGGACAAGATACCTACACTGACATCGTTTAGAGTCCTAGTTAATTACTAGGCAAAATGGATGTGCTGTATAATTTCCTGAGATTAATTTTTAGAGTTGATTTTAGAGTTGATTAATTTTTAGGAGTTGATAACAACTCCTTTGAAAATAGTGCACATGCTATTTGTCTAATGAAAGACCACAAAAAGAACACTCACTTCATATTTGTGTGCATTACCAGAATTTATTTGGTAAAGAGTTCCATGCATTAGAGTAAGCGCAGTTGTGCATCAGAAGATGTGCCATAATTATAACTAACTATTTATTTGATCAAGAAGCTGTCTAGAAAAATAGCATCTTCTTCCTGAGAAGCTGAAATTAGATTTCCAAAACACTTGCAGAGTGGTGGGTTTTGGCCCATTTTCTAAAATGTTCAGATTGTAATTTGTGCAGGAATTGCCCTTTCCTCTGAAGTGGTGCACATAGTGATTATTAATCTCTAAACTTTGGAGCATCCAAAGCAGCCGCTGCCTGTGGCCAGCCTGGGCTGCCGCAAACAGGGGCTGCTGGACCTGGTGCGAGCTGGGACTGAGCAGCCCTGGCTCATGCCAGTCCGGGACCGCTGTGCCTCTGCATTTTAAAAGTAATACAAGTCCGGAGGCTCTTACTACATTTAAAATGCAGAGCCGAAGTGGTCCAGAGCTGGGACTGAGCAGTCTCAGCTCAAGCCGTCTTCGGGAGCTACCCCCGCTCTGGCTCTGAAGAGCGGCCCTTATCGACTAATTGTGTAGTCAATACACATTGTATCGACTACACGATTAACCAAGTAACAGCTCTTCATTGTCCTTAGTTCTGTCTTTTCAGTCTCTAAGAAAAAAAAAAAACTCTTCCGTTTGTTTTAAGCTCCCAGTGACTGGAGTAGGTGGGTTATGGGCAGAGCCCTGCAGATCGGCTGATTTCTGCTTTATATCTGTGGCCATCTCTCCAAGATTTTGTCACAGTTATTTTTAGAGAAAATCATGGACCAGTTAGGGGCAATAAACAAAAATTTGCAGAAGTCTGTGACCTGTCCCTGACTAAAGATAACTATGACAAAATGGAGAATGAGAAGGGTCCAGACCCACTGCTGCTGGGGTTCCAGGGTTCCACCCATCAGCATTCCATTGATGGCTGAGAGTGTGGGGTCCTCTTGGCCACCAGCAGCAGTTCAGGACTGCAGGGCATCCCACATCAGCCAACAGCTCCATCTCCACCATCCCAGGACTGAAGCAAAAATGTCACAGAGGTCTCTTAAAGTCATAGATTCCATGACAGAAATTTAGCCTTACTCTTAAGCTCCTCCATATATTGACTGAAAGGCTAAACAAATCCTTAGCATGGACAGATGGCTCTCCACTGTTGGCTTAGAATGAAAGTTCACACTTTCACTCAGGGATCTCCAGAGTACCAGTGTTTTCCAGAGCTTGTCCAGCCTGAAAGGACTGATGAATCTATAGCTAGCAAGTAGAGCCCTCATAAGTTTTCCCTTCCAAGCATGTTAAAATGAAGGGGAAATAGAAATAATTTTTGTTGAATTTTTGTATCTTTTTCTCACTATGGTGTATGGTGACTTTCATTGCTGCTGCAGAGATCTTCAGTGGCCATTTTTTGTGGGAATAAAATAGTCAATTGATAAAAAGTCACTTTTTTTTTTACTTTGAATTAAAGCAGTCCCTTTGATAAGGAGGAAAATATAATTTTGTTTATCATGGCTGGACAATAATGTGTTTTTCTTTCGAGACCCTTCCACTTTTGTAGGGCAAATACATGGCACTAGGAGCTTGGGGGAGTGGATCTACCTACTGTGGGCAAGAAGAAAATTTGAGATGATCTGAGAGGAGAGAGTGTGTTCCAGAAGCACCCAATGAAATACCAGAGGGATAAGGATGAAAGAAGACGGGAAAGAGAGAGATGTTGCGCAGTGCAAGGGGAAATTGGCAGAGAGCTTCATGGAGCATGACTGCAGGCTGAAGGAGGAAGACTGAGTGCAACAAACGGAGCAGTTTGAGCTTTTATTTGTGCTCATGTCTGCCAGGCTGCAGGTTCTACTGCCACCTTCAGCTGCTGCTCCAGCCCCATGCCTTGAATTCCCTCCACACTATTGTGTCTTGCACTGTGTAGCCTTTGGACAGTTCAGCTGTTTGATTGCTACATGTCACAGGCAATGAGTAGCACATGGAATGGACAAATGTACCCTCTGGATTAATCCTTTCCAGTCCAGTTGAAGCCTACACATGTAACCACACCAGAAAATCAAGGAGACACCCAGGAATAGTTGATCATGTCATGTAGTAACATGCATCTTTCACTGCTCTGGCACAGAATTTTGTTATTATGTTGTATGTTTTGAGGGCAGCTGGTCTGCTTTTCTGGTTCTCATGTTGGTATCTTAATACGTGAATAAAATAAAGAGTTTAATTCCACAGAAAGCTACAGTATCAAGTTCTGTAATATGTAATGTTAAGCAGTAAATGTTAATAACGATCATCACGTGCCCAATCTCGGTAAATTTCATAATAAAAATTTGCAAACTTCATCAGAGTAATCCAGAAACTAAGTTCAAATACCTGCCCAATATTCATAAAATGTATAACATTTCCACACATTTCATGAAAGTGTTTCCAGAATTCATATTACCAGCACACTTAAAAAAATTCCCATAGCTGCCTTTTACCCTCTAATATGACACATGGTCAGGAGGCACCACAGAGGGGTTCAAATCAGGGCAAACTGCTTAAAATTAGGGCTACTTGCAGCCCAAGACTGGGGCCCTCCTCTATAAGCACCAAACTAGTCACACTCAGTACTTCAGTTGCCGCCTTAGCCATCAAGAAGTCTCATACGCAATCCCCTAAGACACTCTGGCTTTACCTTTGCCATAACCAGCACTATACTTTACGCAGGTGAGAGGCTCTAAAACCAATCTCACTGACTCCAAACAGGTTCTCCCTGTCCCAAAGGACTAGCCACAGTCCCAGCTCAGTTTATACCTCAGATCTTACCCAAAAGAGAATGTTGGGCCAATCCATTAGATTCTAAAATCTAAAGGTTTGTTAATGAAAGAAATAAACGATTCAGAGTACAGTTGTTAAAGAAAGCACATTACGTACATTAATCACCAAGTTCTTGATGCAGGCTCTTAACAGAGATGTAACAAATTGCTAACGTAAGTCTCTGGAGTACATCCTTTGTTAGGATGAATCAACGCTCCTTCCTGGCTCTCTGTCCTTCGCAAAGGTGCTTCTGGAGTGGAGAGCAGAAGTGAAGACCAAGATGGAGGAATCCCTGGGATACTTCTATAACCTTGCCCATGTGGAGGGAAATCCATTGCTCTCCTGAGTGATGGTGCCTCCCAAAATGGAGCTGATCACATGATCCACAAACCAGTCTGTCCTTTTTAGGCACAGAGCCCTGGAGTACCCAGGTATGTCCTTCTCAGGCAAGGGGCCATTGTGTGTTCCTCAGGTGTCAGTTGGCAACCCTTAAGAGCCATTGTCCATGCAGCACTCACTGGGCCACCACCCCTCACAATTGGTGGGTGACGCCTGCCACTGTCTCCCAGACACAAAACATGTAAAATATAAGTACAGAGCCCATCTTCATAACTTTACACACACAAATCATACCAGTATATGAGTAGCATTGACAGAATCAGCATAGCACAAGCTTTCATTAGACACCTCACATAGCCCACTTTGTACAGAATTTGGATTTGGGACACACACATACAACAGTGGGTGCAACTACTAAAATCCAGTAACGTGACATACCCATACAGAGCATGACTTAAAATAATACTTCATTCCCCCTTACACATGTCATCATGCAAACCTGTTATATGGACACACAAAGCATCCCTTATTTCTGTTGGACATCTGGCTCCAGCACCAGTTACGCCAGATTTATTCTGGGTGTGGTGTACTGTCCCATCCAGTGGCATTAAGACTACTTACAGAGTCTTTTCTATGGCTTGAGCTAGAAGTCAGATGACTATTAGCTAATGTGGTAGAGACTTATGTACTAATCTCTAGAGGCCACACTGGATTTCTGTGTCTGTCTATGCCTGTTCAGAAATCCAGCACTGAGAAATCATGAGTCTACTGGAAGAGGTTTTCTCCTTGTCCTTCCAGACATTGTGCAATAACATATATAATGCCTACTGCCTTTCAGTACTTTATAGTCCTGATCACCTATCAAGCCTCTGCTGTAACTTGTACAATGATTTGTCAACTCTAAACTGGCTACCCATGGACCTGTAGCGGGCTGGAGTACCAGCTTCCAGATGGCTACAGTGACCTGTTTCTGGTCTGGCTGTCATCATGTGGGTGTTTTGGCATGGGAGGATTATGCAAACTGATCGCATACCTTCAGGGACATCTGTTTCTTCATGCAAAAGGACTGTGCTTTGCTGGTCACCCCAAGTCCGTATGATGAGGTGATCCCATCAGTTGGTGCTGTGGCCATTCTCCAGAAGTTCTGGTCGACATAGAGGGTATCTGGTAAGGCAACAGATGAGAGAAGCATCAGCTAAGTTGTGGCTGGCATGTCAGTACCCCTTTTAGAGAGGTGACTTTGGCAGCTCAAAAACTGCTACCCAAATGTCAACCAGTATCTGCTCTACCTGATTTATGAACAAGGACTGGCAGCATGAGATGGAAAAATTCTTCTGACAGGTCGGGATTCATGTTGATGGGTCTGACAACTGGGAGTGTACGGATTCAGAATGGCTTGGCTAGATGTGTTGATGGGCTAAAACCATCCAAAATACTTCCTGTCACCTCACACAAACAAATTCTCCCATAACCCACTATGAACAGTGCAGCTTCAGCTAGGTAAAGAGCTAAGAACTGTAGGATATGGTGCTAAACATCTACAAAAACTGAAGCCGTGACGTGGGTCCGCGGAGAGCAGTTTGGATATGCCAGCATGGTTGTAATGTTTGAGATTCCAATGCAGCATGGACACCCAAACGCAAACTTGGAAACATCAAATCTGCAAACGTGGGTTATGAAGATGTGAGCTTATTTCTTCTCAATTTTTTAATCTCTCTGCTCGGGTATGTCTGACTGCTCTCACATTGAGGCTGTCACACTCTTGGCTCTTCCTGCTCTAGCTCCTGACATTCAGCCCAGCCATTTACAATATATTCTGTGTTCCTGGCTCATGAAGGAATGGAGAAATGAAGTTACTAGTGTTGCTTTTTTCTCCACTCAAGCTTGTCTGAAGTAGGTTTTGCCCACGAAAGCTCATGATACTATATATATTTTTGTTAGCCTCTACAGTGCCACCGGACAACTTGTTTAGTGTTGCTTTGGTAACTCATGTATATTAGGAATGATATTTTGAACTTGGCAGCACTTTTGGTTCCTTGCTGTGTTCTTTTATCAAGGAATCCTTTTCACCAAGCTCAGAGAGCAGGTGGTCTCTTCAGTTTAGAATTATGGAGGAGTTAATGATCACAGCAGGGAATCAAGCTCTGCATCTGTCTTCCTGTGCTGCTTGTTCTCTGTAGGGCTTTACCTTTCACCATCAAAACACTAAATCGCTCCCTGATATCAAATATATAATACATTGCATGCAAAAACCTATGTGAATGTTAATTCTTTTAATGCACATACAAGAATCGGGCAATTAAAAAAAAAAGAAATATAAGATTAACTCATCTACCTCTTGAATGCTGTTCTTCAAGTCACACTTAACAGTGTAGCCAGTAATTCAAGATACATCAGTTGTACCAAGTTCTCACTTAGATGGAGGTTGAGAATATAACTTGTATTTCCTGCCTTTATGTTGAATTTCAAAACCTTGGCATTGTCATAATGGAGGATTGTTCACTATTGTACTGGACAAAAAGGAAGCTGTGAGAGTGTACTTGAGCATGTGTATTTTTTATAAACGCACTGCACTGCTGTAATACAAATAAGACCTGGATAGGACTGCTGGCAATTACATAATAAAAAATTTATTTTTGAGCATATATACAATTAGGCTTTTAATAGCTTTGGTGTTTTGAATTTAGCAAGCCAGCATTGAGAAGATTAGCAACATAAAAATATAGATGTTTTATAATGTCTTTGTGTATTACTTATGAAACACTACAGCACTTCAAGTAAATACTTTTTCCTTTGAGCCTAATTTAATGGAACAGATTTGGCTGCAATGAGGGTTGAAGACAGTCTTTGGGGTGAGATCTAGCATAGCATTTCCATCCCAAAAAGAACATTTATAGAAATGTGAAATGGTTAAAACTAAAGTTAAAGTAAGAAGAGTAAACTGCAACTTGAACTTGCTTGTTGTAGCCTTTGTGTCTCTTGCAAAATGCTAAATCACAATCTTTGTTTATACCTGTCATTGCATTGTAAATGAGTGATCTTGTTGTTTTTCTTGTAGATGTTTGACTGGATCACACACAACAAAGGTCTGTTTCTGAATAGCTACACAGAGATTGGAACTAGCCATCCCCATGCTATGGAGCTGCAGACACAGCACAATCATTTTGCCATGAACTGTATGGTAAGAAGCATGACTTGCAAAGCAGCTGATATAGTGCATAAGTTGGATTTTATGGAAACATTTACAGTCCCTGACCAAAATGAAGACCATGTTGTGCTTCAAAGCTGTGCAAATGCAGAATGAGAATCTCTGTGCTAAAATGAGCTTAGACTCTGAAAGAAGAATAAGAGGGGAAATAGACATAGAGGTGATATGACTTTATCAAAGTTATACAGTTCAGTAGCAGAACTAAGCTATCTTAGGCTCCCGATGTCCCGTCCACTTTCACCAATACTGATGTGTGGTCTACGTACAACAGGTAGATAACGAATAGTTATTTGACAGCTATTAGCAGGCGTTTCAGTAGAGCAGTGGTTCTCAAACATTTTTGGCCTGCGGCCCACTCCGCTAAATGCAGACCTTTGTGCAGACCACCTGTCACCCTCCCACTATAACAAAATGGGTGCAGGAGGGTTGGGGGTGGGGGATCTGACTGGGAGGTTGGGTGCAGGAGTGGGCTGAGGATAGGGGGTTTGGGAAGGAGGGAGGATGCAAGAGAGAGGTGGTGTTCAGGGTTTTGGCAGAAGGAGTGTGTCAGGAGGACTGGAGGTACAGGGTCTGGGCATGAGGGGGATGGAGGCTGCTTAGTTGGGTTTGCATAAGCCACCACTCCCAGGCACTATCCCCCACTGTTCCTTCTTATGTTCCTATGTTCTCCCGTTGGCCATGATTCCTGCCAATGTGAGCAGCGGGGAAAGCCTTCAGGTGAGCGGTTTCCTGCGCTGCTGTTTCCCCAGATGGGGAGAGGGAGCGGCAGTGTACAAAGCTGCTTTTTGCCCCCATGAGCCAGATCTGGGTTCAAGACTACCCCTCCCTGCAGCAGGAAGCTAGTGCTGGCACTTCAACCACATGAGAGGGTGCAGGGCTGAAGGATCAGTGTGGGCTCCCCGCTGCATGGTGTGGGAGTCCTGAGCCTGTGGTCCACCTGCAAGACGGTCACAGACCGCTAGTGGTCCACGGACCACATTTTTGAGAACCACTGCAGGAGAGGATTCTTAAGTAGTGCTTTAGAAATCACCAGTAACTTCAGAGAAAACATGTTCGGCTTTAAATGAAGATTGATGCTAGATGGGTGCATTATGTGGGCAAAATTAGTTTATATGAAAACCCATAAATTGACTCCATCCTATGCTTGAACACTTAAAAGAAATTTTATTGTTCAATAAAAAAGACTGTTAGCTCAGTATTCATAATCCTCAGTTTTTAAAAAGGATAATTTGTCATTCTGACATAACGGAATGAAGTTGAAATAAATGTTTTCTCATGGAATAGAGATATTTACTATCTTCTAGCATTCATAAAAATTGATGTTTTTTTAAACAAATAATCCCCAGATATTTAAAGTTTTAATTTAAGTACAGATTTGTTTTAAAAATCTTATTTAAAATTAAATTTGGAACTGACATCTTACGTTAAAGCCTAATCTTTTTTAAATTAAATAACAAATAATCATATTTAGTACATTGCTTGCCATATTTCTAACAGTCAGACCACTGTGCTGGTGTTCGTTATTGGTAACTACCTGGAACCAGAATTTTAAAATGATAAACCAGTTATTGACATCAGGAACCTCTTCTGCAGACACAGAGAGGCTATTTTCTTGATTTCAGTTTATTTAGTTGAATGACTAATTCAAAGTGAAGAAACCACATGGGAGTTGAAAAATCAGGAATGCTTGTTTTCATATTCAGATACATGGATAAAAAGTATTGTGGCAAGTCGGGGCTAAGCCCCCTGAGCCTGCGCTTCCTGGCGGGGTCTTTGTGTGGGTCTCAGAGGCTTGTGGTGTCCCTACTACTGCTGAGAAGGCAAGGGTACCCAGCTCCCAGAGCCCTTTTCATCATTGCTAGTCCAGGATTTGAGGGCCAGTCCCCCCAATGGTGCTGCTTGCCGATACCCAATCAGCCAAGAGCAGGGTTGGGGGGAACCCAGTCCCACCCACTTGCTCCGGGTTCCGGCCCAGGGCCCTATGGGGCAGCCCAGA
Source organism: Rafetus swinhoei (assembly GCA_019425775.1). Classification (NCBI taxonomy): domain Eukaryota; kingdom Metazoa; phylum Chordata; order Testudines; family Trionychidae; genus Rafetus; species Rafetus swinhoei. The sequence goes on along the minus strand of CM033424.1, from coordinate 133,873,993 downwards.
GTAGTCTTATGAGGCTAGACTCCTGCCCCACTGGAATGCAAGCCCCTCACTGTGCCACTTCCCCCAACCACTCCCCGGGTGCCTCCTCCCTTGAGTCTAGGAACAGCCCTGTTAGGTGCTTGACCTCCTGAGTTGGTCTCTTCCAGCCACACCTCTCCTTCCTTCTCTCCCAGCTTGCCTGAGGGAGAGGTTTTTTTATGGTGTGCCCATCAGCCTTAACTGGCAACAAGTGTCCTAATTAGCCTTCCCCTCAGGCTAATGGATTTCCCCAGCTGGCTGGTGGCTGGCAGCTGCGCAGGGCTTCCCCTGCTGTCCGGCGAGGAGGGGTCTCCGGGGAACAGCGCGGCAAGCGGCGAACTTCCGCCGCTTTGCAAAGAGGCAGGGGAAGCCCCGCGCAGCTGCCGGCGACTGGCCAGCTGGGGAAACCCAGCTGCCGGCTGCAAGCGGGGGGGCGGAGGAGAGGGAGTGAGGCATCCGGCCAGAGGGGGTCGCCGGGGAATGGAGCGGCAAGCAGTGAACCACTGCCGCTTTGCAAGGAGGCAGGGGAAGCCCCGCACAGCTGCCGGCGACTAGCCAGCTGGGGAAACCCAGCCGCCGGCTGCAAGCCCTCTCCCCTGTCCTCCTCTTTCCTTTCCCAGAGCCAAACACCTCTCCTCCCTGCTATAACCCAGTCCCCTTTCTCCCCCAACCTTATTTCTCGGTCCCAGCTGCTAACAAGTGCAGGCAGGAGCCACAAGTGCAAACGCAACCCCCACCTCTTCCATTATTTTCACCCCACATAATACGTTTTCACTTAGCACGATTGTTTTCTGAAACGTATCTACCGTGTTAAATGAGGAATTACTGTATTTTATTTGAATTTGATTTTTCCATCTAAATAGAACTCAACACAAAATAATCTAGTAAATAAGAAATGATTTATTTACCATTTTCTCACATAATAAAAAAGTAAACACTGAGGCTACGTCTACACTACAGGCTTCTTGCGCAAAAAGTTCTTGCGCAAGAGTGTGTCCACACTGTCACGAGCTTTTGCGCAAGAGCGTCCATGGCAGTGTGGATGCTCTCTTGCACAACAAAGCTCTGATGGCCATTTTAGCCATAGGGGTTTCTTGTGCAAGAAATCCCTGTTGCCCATCCACACTAGCCTTTTTGTGGAAGAGCTCTTGCAGAAAAAGGCTTATTCCTTATATAAAGAGAAATAACTCTTGCTCAAAAAGCCCTGTCTTCTTACGATTTACTGTACTTTCTTGTGCAAGAATGCACTTGTAGTGTGGACGCTCTGCAGGCTTTTGCGCGAAAACGGCAATTTTTGCTCAAAAACTCTGCAGTGTAGACGTAGCCTGAGAATGTACATAAAGTTGTTATAAAATTGCTTAGTCAAATGAATATAGATATAGTGTATCCTATTTGTTACTAAAAATATCATCACCAAATTTAGTAGAAAGGTTATATTTAGTTAGAATTCAACATGTTTTAATTATCACCCAATGCAAATGAATCTTTCTTTAGGAAAACACCTTTAAAGTACCAATGTAAAATTAGATTAAAATAACTGATTTAAATCAAAGTTTCCTGCTTGTTAATGAATCATTTCATAAATTGCTTTGATTTTAAATCAATCCACCCTGTTCAGGAACAGCTACTTGTAAACGTCTAAATACAGACAAATGGAAAAGGGTAGAAAAATATAAATATATGTATAATTTTATATTGTAAACTAGATGAACTTTGAAAAACAAGTGTGATGCTATTAAAAAAGTCACAACTTTAAACAATGACAGTGAGGAGAAGACGTTACTGAATATCTGCTCATTCAGAGAACATCAATTTTTCTTCGAGTGATGTGTCCCCATGGGTGCTTCACTGTTGGTGTTGAGCTCATCCTGGCGGCATAGATCAGAGTTTTTTCTAGCAGTATCTGGTCAGGTCGCACATGTGTGGGCGGGAGTGAATGCCGTTCACACGGCCTGACTCCCCTCGCTTTCTTCGTGTACACCCTCTTGGGTAAGTGTCAAGCCAAAGAAGAGGGGAGGAGAGGAGGTTGTGGAGAAGATTCTGGGGGCAGACGAGAGCCTAAAGGAAAAACTCTGTATTGGAAATGGTCTGACGCAACCGTAAAGCGGATGAAGTGTCCGTGCACCGGATGAATGGTTATATGAAAATAAGTGTCTTGGAGGTTGAGGGCTGCAAACCAGTCTCCCTTGTACAGTGCTGGAATGATTGCTGCCAAGATGACAATTTTGAATTGTTTGTGGAGGTATTTGTTTAGATGGCAGAGGTCAAGGATAGGTCTCCAACCACCTGTGCATTTTTCTGTAAGGAAGTCATTTGAGTATAATTCCCTGCCCTGATATTGCTTGGGGACCCTCTCTATGGCTCTTATGCGCAAGAGGTGGTGTATCTCTTGACGGAGTATCACTTCATGAGAGGGGTCCCTGAAGAGGGATGGAGAGGGGAGGGAGGTTGGTGGAAGTGAAATAAGGGGGATAGAATAACCACACTTGATGATTTCTAGGACCCAGCGATCCATGGTGATTGCTGCCCACTGATTGTAGAAGGGCCGCAAAGGATGGAAGACACTGGTAGAGTAGAGAGGTGATGCAGGCCCTCAACCAAATTCTCAAAATTGCTGCTTGGAGGCCTCTTGGTTGGATGAGTAGGTATTGGGAGCTTGTTGGCACTGGTTCCTTGCCCTGGAGTGATTTTGGTCAAATGGTCTTTGCTGCTGTTGCCTGCCAAAGGAGAAGTCTCTCTGTCTTTGGTAGGGAGTGTAGCATCTCCTACGGTATGGGGGCATATACATCCCCAAAGCATGTAAGGTGGTTCATGAGTCTTTGCTGGAGTGAAGGACTTGACCTCTTCGCTGCAAAAATAGGTGCTCAGCTTTAGTCTGAAGCTCTTTGGGGACATCTGCTGCTTGCAACCATGACGGCCATCCCATCACAATAGATGCTGCCATTGCTCTTGCAGCCGTATCAGTAGAGTTGAGAGCCATTTGCAGCGCTTTGTGGGATGTAATGTAACCTTCCTGCACGATAGCTTTTAGTATAGGCCTATTATCGTCTGGGAGATGCTGCATTATTCTGTCAATTTTGCATAATTATCAAAATCATGATTGGCTAATAGTTTTGTGTAATTGGCTATACGAAGCTGGAATGTCAGAGGAACATGTTTTCCTGCCAAGTAAATCTACCCGCTTATGGTCCTTGTCATAAGTGGCGGACTTGTATTGCGGGGTCTTGCATCTGTGCTGTGCAGTGTCTATCACTAAACAATTTGGTTTTGGGTGAAGGAATAAAAAATGCATCCCTTGGAATGGATGAAGTATTATCTATTGGCGCTCTTGTAGGCTGGGGGGCTGTGTCTGGTGTCTGCCAGACCTCATCTGCTGCTTCCATATTTGCTTTGTCTATGGGAAGCGCAATCCTCAATTTCATGGCAGGTTGAAAAATCTTTAAAAGCCTGTAATGTTTTTCGCAAAGCTCTGATAATACCACCTCCTGGCTGGTAGCAGCCCTTTTGAATACATCCTGAAATTGCTTCAGGTCATCAGATGGTGACGGGTCATCAGAAATGACCGTCTCATCTGGCAAGGAAGAGGATTTGTCAGTGATACTGAGCAACGTATCAGGGTCCTCAATTATCCAGCCTTGTTCTGTTTCAGGATCCTCTGTTGGGGAGAGGGAAGCATGGTGATCATAGAATCCTAGAGCTGAAAGAGACCTCAGGAGATGGAGTCCAGCCCCTTGTCCAAAGCAGGACCAACCCCAACTAAATCATCCCAGCCAGGGCTTTGTCAAGCTGAGACATAAAAACCTCTAGGGATGGAGATTCCACCACCTCCCTAGGGAACCCATTCCAGTGCTTCACCACCCTCCTAGTGAAATAGTTTTTCCTAATATCCAACCTAGACCTCTCCCACTGTAGCTTGAGACCATTGCTCTTTGTCCTGCCATCTGTCACTACTGAGAACAGCCTCTCTCCATCCTCTCTGGAACCTCCCTTCAGGAAGTGGAAGGCTGCTATTCAATCCCCCCTCACGCTTCTTTTCTACAGACTAAATAAGCCCAAATCCCTCAGCCTCTCCTTGTGGGCCAACTGTTCCAGCCCCCTAATCATTTTGGTTACCCTCGGCTGGACCCTCTTCAATGTGTCCACATCCTTTCTGTAGTAGGGTGCCTAGAACTGGACACACTACTCCAGATGTGGCCTCGCCAGAACCGAATAAAGAGGAATAATCATTTCTCTAGATCTGCTGGCAATGCTCTTCCTAATGCACCCTAATAAGCCATTATCCTTCTTGGCTGCAGTGCAAACTGTTGACTCATATCTAGCTTCTCATCCACTTTAATCCCCAGGTCCTTTTCTGCTGAACTGCTATCTAGCCAGTTGGTCCTGAGCCTGTAACAATGCTTGGGATTCTTCCGTCCCAAGTGCAGGACTTTACACTTCTCCTTGTTGAACCTCATCAGATTTCTTTTGGCCCAATCCTCTAATCTGTCTAGGTCCCACTGGACCCTATCCCTGCCCTCTAGTGTATCTACCTCTCTCCCTAGCTTAGTGTCATCCGCAAACTTTCTGAGGGTGCAATCCATCCCCTCATCCAGGTCATTAATGAAGATGTTGAATAAAACCAGCCCTAGAACCAGTCCTTGAGGCACTCCGCTTGAAACTGACTGACATCAAGCCATTGATCGCTACCCATTGGGCCCGACAATCTAGCCAGCTTTCTATCCACCTTACAGTCCATTTATCCAATCCGTATTTCCTTAACTTGCTGGCAAGAATATTGTGGGAGACCGGATCAAAAGCTTTGTTAAAGTCAAGGTATGTCACATCCACTAACTTTCCCATATCCACAGAGCTAGTTACCTCATTATAGAAGCTAATCAGATTGGTCAGGCATGACTTGCCCTTGGTGAATCTATGTTGACTATTCTTGATCACATTCTCCTCTTCCAAGTGCTTCAAAATGGATTTCTTGAGGACTGAAGTAAGGCTGACAGGTCTGTAGTTCCCTGGATTGTTGTTCTTCCCTTTTTTAAAGATGGGCAGTACATTTGCCTTTTTCCAATCATCCGGGACCTCTCCCATCTCCACGAGTTTTCAAAGAAAATGGCCAAAGGCTCTACAGTGACATTTGCCAACTCCCTCTGTACCCTCGGATGCATTAAATCCGGACCCATAGATTTGTGTATGTCTAGCTTTTCTAAATAGTTCTTAACCTATTCTTTCTCCACCAATGGCTGCCCACCTCCTTCCCATACTGCGTTTCTTAGTGCAGTAGTCTGGGAGCTGACCTTGTCCGTGAAGACAGAGGCAAAAAAGCATTGAGTACTTCAGCTTTTCCCACATCATCTGTCACTAAGTTACCTCCCTCATCAAGTAAGAGCCCCATACCCTCTCTGATCACCCTCTTATTGCTAACATGCCTGTAGAAAGCTTTCTTGTTACCCTTCATATCCCTTGCTAGCTGTAATTCCAGTTGCGCTTTCGCCTTCCTGATAACTCCCCTGCATTCTCGAGCCCCATGGCCCCATGTCGGTTCCCTCAGCACTTCTACCGAGAAGTTATCCCCAACATTCTCCAAAAACTTCCTGGATTGTCTGTGTACTACTGTATTGGTCTCCCAAAAGATGTCAGGGTGATGGAAGTCCCCCATGAGAACTAGGGCCTGTGATCTGGAAGCTTCTCTTAGTTGTCTGTAGAAAGCCTCATCTACGTCATCCACCTGCTCTGGTGGACTATAGCAGACACCAACCACAACATCACCCCTGTTGCTCCTGCCTCTAAAATTAACCCATGGGCTACATCTACACTGCAGGCTTCTTGCGCAAGGAGTTTTTTGCGGAAGAGATCTTCCGCGAAAACTTCTTGTGCAAGAGAGCATGCACACTGCAAAAGCACATCAGAAAAGTGATGCACTTTTGCACAAGAGAGCGTCCAGACTGCATGGATGCTCTCTCTCAAGAAAGCTCGGATTGCCATGAACAGAATGGCCATCAGGGCACCTGTGCTTCTTTTGATAGGCTGTGTTTATGCAAAAAAAACCCTGCTGCCCGCCCACACGCACTTTTTTTTTGCACAAAAACTCTTGCGCAAAAAGGAGTTATTCCTCACAGAAAGAGGAATAACTATACCACAAAAAGCCCTCTGTTCTGTCGATTCACTGTAAATTTACTTGCGCAATAATGTGCTTGAGGTGTGGATGCTCCATGGGTTTTTGCGGAAAAACCCTGTAGTGTAGACGTAGCCATAGACTCTCAACAGGCTTTTCTTCCTCCATATACTGGAGCTCTGAGCAGTGATACTGCTCTCTTACATACAGTGCAACAACTCCTCCTTTTCTCCCCGGTCTGTTCTTCCTGAACAGTTTATACCCTTCCATGATAGTGCTCCAGTCATGAGAGTCATCCCACCAAGTCTCCATTATTCCAATCAATCATAGTTCTTTGACTGGGCCAGGGCTTCTAATTCTTCCTGTTTGTTTCCCAGGTTTCTTGCATTCGTGTATAAACACCTTAGATAACTAGTTGGTTGCCCTACCTTCTCCATTTGAATTAGGAGTTCTCCTTTATTGCTCCTTCCTCCTTGTGTTTCTTCCCAGTATCCCACTTCCCCACTTACCTCAGGGCTTAGGTCACGGTTCCTCAGGGAACCTAGTTTAAAGCCCTCCTCACTAGGTTTGCAAGCCTGCCTGCGAAGATGCTCTTTCCTCTCTTGGTTAGGTGGATCCCATCTCTTCCTAGCAATCCTTGTGCCTGGAACAGAGTCCCATGGTCAAAGAAACCAAAGCCCCCTCTCTGATACCACCTGCGCAACCATGCATTTACTTCCACAGTTCAACAATCCCTACCTGGACCTTTTCCTTCAACAGGGAGGATGGATGAGAACACCACTTGTGCTTCAAATTCCTTGATCCTTCTCTCTGGTGCTACATAATCTACATTGACTCGCTCAAGGTCATTTTTGGCCATATCGTTAGTTTCTATATGGAAGAGGTAGCGATCCGAAAGTTTGATTAGTTTTGGAAGACTCTCGGTCACATCCTGAATTCGATCTCCTGGTAAGCAGCACACTTCTCGAGATTCCAGACGGCAGATGGATGACTCCATCCCTCTTAGGAGGGAGTCCCTGACCACCACCACCACCCGTCGTCTTCTTTTGGGGGTGGTGGTTGTGGAACCCATATCCCTAGGACTACGCATCCCATGCCTTCCGGTAGATGGGGGTCTCCTGGTCTCTTCCCTGAGAGGTCCCTGCCAAAGCATTCTCCACAGTAGTGCCTGTGCAGAGAGTCTGAAAGTGGTTACTTACCTCCACTAGAATTGGGGATACCTGAGTTGGCTTCCTTCTCCTGCAAGTTACATGCTGCCAGTTTTCTTCCTTGTTCTGTACTGCCCTCACAGGTTTTTCAGATTGTTGTGCCTGCAGAATTAAATGCTGCCTTCTATCGAAGAAGTCTTCATCCTCTCTGATGGAACGTAGGGTTGGCACTTGGGCCTCAAGTCCTCTAATTTTTTGTTCCAAAATGGCGACCAGCTTGCACTTAGCGCAGATGAAATCCCTTCTATCTTCCGGGAGGAAGACAAACATGGCATATGCTGTGTTGGTAACAATAAGAGACCTATCGCTATCCATACCTGCCTTCCTTCGGAGAGATTCCTCAGATGTTTTTAAATGCCTCCTTGAAGGGCAGGAAAGAAACAAAATTCAAGGAAAAGACCACCAAACCCTATGGGGATCCCCCAGAGCGAACTCCCAGGCAAACTCCCCTGTTGGCTGCTGCCCTGTTTGCAGCTCACTGTGTTTGCTCTGGCTGCCTTTTTATAAGGCTGCTGCCTTGGCCCGACTCAAAGCCTTGCCTCTAAACCAATCAGCCCCTGAAGGCCCACCTGGAACAAAGCACTCCCAATTCACACTTTTCAAACTTTTCATGGGGACACACATCTCAAAGAACTGTCATTACTTCACAAGGTGAGTAACTTCCTTGTTTATGTACTGACTAAGGCAGGAATTCAGTGGAAAAATCTGTATATGATAATGTAATAAGACTACATTACTCCAATTCATGCATCTGCACAAGGGCCCAAATTAAGTTTGCATAGGCAACCTTAATTCTGGTATATCTGAACATTTGAGTGTGTGACTTTGCAACCTTAATGTTCTTTCAACACAATCTTTTAGGTGTGTCATTTCCTACCTTTTCAAAAAAGCAGCTTCCATCATGGGACATCGTATTGACAACCACAATATTCATCAGCGTTTTTGGAATATTTAGATCCACCATCCGGGCCCCTTCAGCTAATCAAGTAACCGATAGCAATAGCAGATTTTCCTAACAGCATTAGAGAGGGATGGGATTCTTTGCCATTAGGTGTCAGAGAGATTTGCTAACGACTGAGGAATGTTGGCTATTGGTTATTTTGGGTTCTACTCCAGGCTTTGTAGGCAAGTCTTTTCTAATGGTTGGCTATTTTACCACAGCTCATTCCAGCCTGTACCAGAAGTGACCCCTACCCTAATGGCTCTCATGCCCTCTGAATCAGAGACTCCTCCTTGTTGTTTGGCTGCCAGAGTGGCGGGGGTTAGGACAGTAAGCCCTGGAGTGAGAAAGCACAGTCAGTGCAAATTAAATATTCAGTGAATTTAGCTACCAAACTTCACAAGGCCTATACAGAGCATGTTCAAAGTGTGGTTTTTCAAACAAGTGCACCAATTTTGGGTGGTTTTTTTCCCCATGGGAGCAACTTGAGTGACTGAACATCCCGATAACAGGGACTTTTTCTTTGATATGCAACTACACACTGAACCCCATCCCTCCCAGATGTTTCATTTTTTCACACATCTATCTGCTCGTCCTGTGAACAGCAAAAGGCACATCCCAGACACTAGCTAGATACCTGCCCCCTGTGTTTTTGCTTCAAAGCATGGAGGCACAAAGCTTCTCAAGGAAACAGATGAAATAATTGTTTCAACATGCACAAAACATATTTTCCTTAATTTCACTTCAAGAAATGGCTGAACCATTGTGGTTGAAGCATACTATCAAGTTCAGTCTGATCAAACAAAGTTAAAGGCAAATGGAAACAGGGTCCTTTCATGGAAGGTGACGGACATCCTTAACTAAGCCTATAGTAACTAGTCACTTCCTGTTCAGTTCCAATCATAGAAGACCACCTTCCTCCTGCAGTTCTTCTCTCCAGTTGAGCTCTCCCGAGTTTTAAGGAAATCACCCAGCTCTTAGGCTAGGGTCTGGTGATTGACCTAGGCCCTCTGATGTCCAGCAGATCAGGATTAGTCAAGGTGGGGAAAAGGGTAGCTGATCTGTCACAGATGAGGCTGAGTAAGACATCCTATAAAGGACTCTGAAAACCCAGGTCCTGTAGTCAGATGATTGTGAATCTCTGCTTTCCTTGATAAAAATTAAGTTTTTAGTTCTCATGTTTGAGCAGAGGTTCTTGAAAACATGAACCTAAAAAGCACAAAACCCAGAAGGCAAATAGAATGCACATTGTTTGAGTTGGTAAGCAAACTGAAGTATTTTTGGGGGGGGGCTGAGGATTGATTTTCTTTTTCTCCAGTGCTTGGGGTCAGAAACTTATTTACTCAATCGAGGGTCTGTCACAAAGACTTCAGTCTATCTTATGTGAAAGAGGAAGGAGGACCTGCTCCATGGCTATGCCCCTTATTCCACGTGTCCCACAACCTGCAGATACTGGCATGGTTGTCAGAAGTCACTGTGCAAGTTATGGCACGGCTATTTCTGGAGCACCTGGCATTGGCCACTGTTGGAAGACAGATATTGGGCTAGATGGGCCTTTGGTCTGACCCAGTATGGCTGTTCTTACGTTAAGTATCTGAGTTGGAGGGAGAATGAGAAATTGTTGCATCCTCCCTAATGACACTCAGGTTTTAAAAGAGAGCTTTGTTTGTGCCTGGGATCCAAGCCTTTTCTTTAGGAGTTCACAGCTCACTGTGCAGCCACAGGCCAGCCACCTCTTGTAGCAGCAGCATGCACTCTGGAGGCCCTCTGGAGCCCCAGCTTTATCTCACTCATTGTCTCCACCCTAACCTTAAAGGGGCACCTCCTGTTTCTCTTACAATATAAATTCATATAACCATTAACAGAAATACACACCATAATAAAATACTGAAAAAATATTACTAAAAATCTTCTAGTGGATGAACTACTAGGAGTGTAACCTGACATTACTTAGGTCCTTAACTCACGTAATTTTTGTTTCTCTTCATTTAAATGATTACTCTGGGGTGGGACTTGGGATGGAAGGTTCAGTGGGCGGGCTGCTCCAGGGAGAGAGGACTAACCCAGGCATCTCTCACTGTAGCAGCTTAGAGCCAGATGAGAAGCACCTCTCCATGGCTGCTGCAGCTGCATTGGGCACAGTTGGGAGAAGGGTGCATGTCCCCTTGTTGGGACAGGTCCAGATTTGTCTGTCCTTAGTGATCCCCAGGCAGAGTGAGGAGTGCAGCAAACTGTGCACTTCCCTTCGCTCCCTGACAAGAAGGGGAGCAACCAGCAGTGTTCCCGTATGAATCGGGAGTGGGGTAGCATCAGGCCTCCCTGCCCTACCGAACCCCAGCTTGGGCAGGTCCTGGTTCATCTGCCATCTCTGGTGCCCTGTGGTGGTTATTCAATATAACTGGCTCTGCTTTTCTATTTTATGAGAAGCAATCGCATTCCACACACATCCCAGTTTCCTGGCACAACCAAGCCCTTCTTTGCCTTGCTTTAAGTTAGGAGAAGAGGAAGCTGCATACCAAATTTGGTAGCCCTAGCTCTTACCGTTTTGGTGGCGTTCTTAAATAGACACACTCAGAGAGACAAACTCTCTCAAATGTATAGTAGATTGTGTATTATATCTGTGCTGCAGGATCACAGATACAGCATTGGAGCTGGACCATTGCAGTGTAAAGGCTTTCTACTCTGATAAAAGGATGTTTTCCATCAATATAGTTAATCCTCTTCTCTGAGAAGTGATAGATCAACAGAAGAATTTTCTCGTAGTATAGATGCATCTACACTGAGGGTTAGGTCAATCTAACTGTGATGCTGTTGGCAAAACTTTTTCACAGCCCTGATCAATGTGGCTAGGACATCTCATTTATATAAGTGTAGACCAGCCATTAATCTCAGGTTGTTTTCCACATAAATAATGCTAGAAGCTCTGTTTACTTATCATCTTTGACCTGGGAGTCAACTGATCTCTGACCAGGTAACATATATTTTTATTTAGGGATTCTGGATTCATGCTCTCAAAGTAGAGTATCTGTCATACTTGTGAACGTATGTCTATTCTAGCCTGTTTCAGTATCACTAAAATCTTCAGTAATCAAACCCTGTCAGTTTTGTCTGTGAACTGTGAGCCCTAGAACTAGGCATCCTTCAAGATTTTTGGAAGCGTTTTATCTAAAGCACAGAGACTGCACAACAGTTAAAGTTAACTTTGAGTAGAGAGAGGCTACAAGGGTCAAATCTGTTTAAATCTCACTGAGGAGGCTGGTATGAATGAAACCATTAAGAAGGTCAGGTGAGGTAAAGAGAGTTTAAGAACTTGAAAACCACAGTGATATTTTCCCTATTAATGATATCTTTTTCATTCTAAGTTTTTTACTTCTAAAAATGTACAAATATGTAACTTGAGACTAATTAATAAGCTACATTTTAAATTTTACATGCCCATAAAATCCTTTGAGATTGCAAAAAACAAGAGCAGCGCTGTTCGTTTTAAATGTCAGTCTTTGTCAAATCATTTTGAGATGCAATGATTTTTCAAAAGGCTAAAAGTTAACACATAATTGGGGTAGACACAGCTAAGCATCTTTCAGAATTCATTATTTTTTGTTTTCCAGGGAGGGGTTTTTCTAAGGCATTTCTAGATTAAAGATGCAGGGTTTTTCCCCCCGGAACACAACAGGGAATACTGGGTTGGATATTGCAGGTAACTTAAATAATTACTATTGAGTGACTCTAAAACTGATAACATTGCCTGGTTTTCAGTTGCCTAGGCAGTGCCTAGTACAGTGGGGCATTGATCCCTGATTGGAACTTCTGAATGCCATCTCAGATGAAAAATTAGTAATTAACTACAAAAGAGAAGTAAGGATGCAGTGATAATTGTCATCAGTCAGGACTGGGGTCTTTACAATGAGTTTGGCTGCATGCATGCATGTGCTCCCTGTCTAGCACATTAACCATGTGCATTTGGTCAACATGACAGACTCCCAGAGAGCCCCCAGAGACCACAAATCAGATAAGGATTGAAAGCACCTGAATAGGTTTAGTGCCAAGCGACATACAATAATAGTTGTCAGTGAACCGACTTGCTGCTATGCCCCTACACCTTATGTAAGCTGTGACAATGGACTAACACCCAACTAAGCACCCTGGATTTACAGTGCCCCCCCCTCCATGGTCAGTCAACGATCACCCCTTTGGGGTGCACTTTTATACACAGGTACAAACAAGTTACACATCACTCCTGACATACCAGGTTGCCATCTTCTGTTGCCTAGTTACCATCCCTTACCTAACAGAAGGGGGTTTCCATTACTATCCATCATGCTGTCAATTTAGACCTGGTCCTGAACCTAGGTTGGTATGTATGTTATTTGTTGGGAGTCGGTTGGTACCAAGGTGTTTCTTAATGAGGTGTTCTGTTACGACCCCTCTGGATTGTGCTGACTAGCACCTCTTAGGTATGAGTGTTTCTGTAATATCAGCCCTGTTCTTGCCAATTTCTGTAAGCAGGACCTGCTTCTTGCTCACAACTTAACTTTGCTTTGTATTAGCAGAGTCTTGACTATTGCTGTCTAGGCCTCAGGCCTCTCACACCTGGCCTGTGATATGTGGGCTTATGTTTCAGGCCCTCATCTTACTACAATAATAGTCCTAGTGACATACTTCTAATAAGGACGTCTCTCTTAGTGTGATATTCCAAATGTGCACTCCTCATGTATGGAATAGCAGTCCTCTCTCAGAACATGTTTGCTTAAACCAGAGTTTAATACAGGGCTTTGGGGATATGTGGTTTAATAGGAAACCTTTAGAGCTTTTGCCAGTTTGTCTATTAAGTGGTACAGAGAAGCTCAGTTAAACTGGCAAGCTGTCACCCATATATCCCATGTGTGCTTGCCTTCTACTGAAATCAGTCACATGCCAAAGGATGACTTGTGCTGTGTAGCCTGCTTGTGCCTTATCTTGTATATCAGTATTTGCTGACCTTTGCCATGCTGAGCAATAACATTTTGTATAGCCTGTAGAAGAAAAATTCCGGTATTTCCAGATCTTGCAGACCCTCTCTCAGGTATTTTGAAATGTAAACAGCAAATGCCATTCTACTAAAGTGTGCTCTGAGAAAAGAAGCTTGTAAATTAGATGTATTTTTATACAAACTGCTGACCTTATTCTATGATTGACTTTTTGATTGTTGGTGGTGGCTTTTTGCTGCCCTTTTGTGCTGCTACATAGCATTCATTCATTTTTCTACTTCTGCAATACAGTAGAATTATCTGAAAAACAGAGAAATTGTATCTCTTTCCTTCACCACTTCCTAAGTAGTCGATTAGCATTTGGAAGCAGTGTATTCATTGCATTATTTGTCATTTCAAATGACCAATTAAACAATTATTATTTCATAATAAACTTGTTCTTTTTTGGTCTACAGTTATTGCCTATTTACTTGCAGTCAGTTAATGGCATTCAACAACTTATAGGGTAACTAAAAAGAAATCCATGGATGGAGTAGTAGAAAAAGAGGGTACTCAATTCAGTTCAGGAAATAACTGTTGGTTCTCTAATTGCATTATATTTTTATTTTGTATATAGATCTTACAAAGATAGTTAACCATATGCTTTCACTGAATGTATTGGTCAGTCCCTCTCTATCTGTATCCAAGGTTCAGTTAAAAGTCTTCCTGTCTTTCAGTTGATATTTGTCATCATCCAGTTCTTCCTTTTTGTCATTCTTCTCTCATCTGAATTTCTATTGCTTTCTAACGTAGGAACCAACTTCTAGGTTTTGCTGTTTTTTCAAATGGTGGTGGTTGCTGTAATGGGGAAGAACTAGAATACTGGGTGAGGCTACTGTTCAGTTGTATTTTGGCACTTTGATTCCCTTTCGTGCTAAAGCTTCAGAGCACAAAGTTCTGTAAATACAGTGACAAGGAATATTTCTTTCTGATGAGCCATTCACCCTAGAAGATTTGGTTGCTTATGTCATTGCTTTAGCTTCTGTAATTCCTTCCCTTTATGGTGGTAAAAATTTCAATCCTTCAAGCACAGCTGACGCCGTAAGACTAGCTAACTTCTTGTAGTGGTGGGTTATACAGGTTAGATATACACTTTATATGATTGTAGAATATTTCCTTCATTGTTTTTATTTTCTCAATATGGAGAAAGGATTGGGATTTTCAGTTTTCATTATACTTAGCATAATTTTCTATTAGTCAGCCACGCCCCCCTCTCTGGCATTTTAACAGGCTTTTCATCATATAGCCCGTAATCAAATTGAACCTACTTCAATAATCTTGTTCATGTAACAAGATAAAGTTCTCCTGTATTTCTCCAGTTATATATACTGCTGCTTCAAAGAGGAAGAGACTGCTCTAAGTTAGATTTAGATTTGTTAAAAACTTAGTGGTAAGTATTTTATTTACATCTTTGATTCAGTGTGATTTCAGTTAGCAAAGCTATCACATCACAGAGTATTAGAGTGGGTGACTTTTTTCCACACTGATCTGTGATTGATTTCAAAAAGTGCAGAAGGGAGATTTGAAAAAGTTCTTCTCTTCACTCTTCTCAGGAGCATTGTGTGCATTAGTGCTTGCTTGAGTGTCTTTGTTTAGACACGATTTTATATGTGTACTACATGTTTGATGTTTTTTGCAGCACCTAAAACTGAGAGTCGTCTTATTACCTCCCGCTTTTTAAGAGAGCGATTTTTTTTTGGATAGCTGGTTGTCATCTAACACCATGAGCCTTTTAGCCACTCAGGCACTCTTCTCTGGGCTACACCAGCCTTTACTTTGCCTTCCACTTTAACAAAAGGTGTACCCCAAACGCTAGCCCTTCTTGAATTGTTTCCATTACTTATGTTTACTGGTAGAAACTTCAAATACTTGACATACAAAATATTCCAATTTACCAGTTTAACATTAAAGCTTCACTTCTGTAAACCACACAACACTTTCAGAAAGGGCAAAGATTTAATTGCAAGTGAGGAAAAAATGATAAAAGCAAATGAAAACAAAATAATAAAATATGAACCTGGGTCTACACTTACTAATAGTTACATTTCTTGTATTACAAGGTAGGCTTCCCCCCGAAGTTCAGTCCATTACAGACCTACGTGGTTTCACAAGAACAAGGATCCAAAGGGTCACTCTTTCGGAGGTGGGGGATATGTGTGGTTCCTCAGTGAATGAATGCAGTATCTTTCCCTACCCTGTAACAGTGAAAGAATCTTTTATCTTTATTCATAGCCAGGGTGATCTCCTGCGTGCTACAATGTTTCTTTTCACCTCCAAGTGGTTTGTGGTGTTGGCATTTGAACACCACATGATAGTTTTCCATTGAATGTTCTGGGATGTAGCAAGGGTAAACAAGAAAACCTTATATTATCTTGCCAGCTGGCTTGGGAGTAAGGATGGTAAACAACTCCCTCTTGTTTTAATGGGTCGTCATTGAAACAGTTTACCTTCTGGTGACTAATTTCCAGTTCAAGTGTATAAAACCATGGTGTCCAACACACTAGTCACATGTGTCTATTTGGCCAGTTGATTGTGGGTGATTCGCTGTAGCAGTACCCACTATAGTACTTCAGAACTGGTTGGACATCATGGACGTAAAGCATGCTTTCAGTATCAATACATTATTCTTTAAATATTGCTCATTCGTATATCTAGCAATGATTATAAATCTTGATAAGATTTATGAGATTTCGATAGCAAAGTTCTCTCTAATTTTTCCATCCATGTGCAGAATAAATTTTGTTATGTGCATGAAGGCATATGCAGATGTGCTCCACCAGAAGAAACACATGCTGCTGGCTGTGAGTGGTGCAGGGCTCTGAGAATTAGCCAGGAGGCACCTGAATCTCTCCTGGGGGCTGCCCAACCACTCCACTTACAGGAAACACTGTTCTGTATATAGTTTACATGTTGTTCTTTATGGACAAATATCTGGTAAAATGTCTAGTGTGGAGCATTTCTCAGGTCTGTGGTAAAATCTTTTTGCAAAGAATGGGGACCTTTTGCTAATGAATTTCTGTGTCACTGCGTATATCAAACATTCTAGATAGTCCTAATATTTTTCAGTGATGCAGGGAAAAAAGTAAACCAAGAACATTTGCTGCAGATAACTCTATAGTAGTTTCTCAGACTGGCCTAGAGAAAGAGTGACTGTGTGAAAATAAATATTCTTTGATGGTAAGGTAAGGATTTTCAATTTTTGGTATTTTCTAGAAACTGAAATATGTGTTCTTTAGTTGCAAGATCCTGACCAGAGTTTAAAATGGATGTTGAGTATTTAGGGTCAGAATAAGAATGTAATTGTGACAAGAATGCAGTGAAGCCTATGGATAAGATTTCCCAGGAGTTAACACTTTGGCAGGACCATCCTTTGGATTTATGGGGCCCTACACACTACTATTAAACTGGTACCTCTATGTCCAATTGAAGTCAGGGATGGATGACAATTTTTTTAGAGTTGTGATTTTATAATCTTCATCAACACACTAATTAAATATTTTTAGACAAATTTTAAACTATGGTCCTGTAGACTAACACAGTAAATTCAGAAACTGACACGTACCTGGGGTTGGCACATGCCTGTTCTATGGCTTCATTATCACTTGAATGGCTCTTTTACAGGCTCGATATTCTGCAAGTAGCTCTGGCAGGCTTTTTCACTTAAGTTAACTAGATCCTCTCTGGAGGAAGCAGAGCCACAGAACATGAATAGGAAGAGACAGGTGGGTGGACATTAAGACCCAGTGGAGCCCCAGATTTTCAAGTGTCCTACTCAGCTGTGTATTCTGTGTATGGGTCAGGACAGATCTGCACTTCGGAGTAGTGGTTTTCAAACTTTTTGCCTTTGCAGATCCCTAACAATTTTCGAATGAAACTGCAGTTCCCTTTAGAAATCTTACACATTAGCCTGTGGACCACCAGGGGTCTGGGGTCCACAGGATAAAAAACACTGCTTTAGAGTATCATTTTCAATTTTTTTTGAAGTTATCCAGTCTTTTACTCTTCTGGTTGGAATTCAGTGCTTAAGTGTGGGAGTAAATTTTTCAGAAAATATGTGCAAAACCAGTTCTAATATTGCCATATACTCAAGAGGACTTGTACTCTGTAACTTTCTGTGGCTTTGAATGGTTGTAATGCCTCCACGAGTGGAGGTAAAGACTTGAAATTTGAGGGGAGGTGGGGGGAGGGAAAAGCTCCTAAATGTTAGTAGTCTGGAAACATGAACACACCATGTGAAACAAATGATTGCCACTCAGGTATAATTTCCTAATGGTTAACTATTTGAATGCTTTCACCTGTAAAATCTCTCTCCCTCTCCCTCTCCACGGGGTCTGTGAGATAAGGTAATCTTGTCTAATGCTTTTATAGGGATCTTTGTAAAGTTCTTGGAGTTCCTTTGAATACAGTATTATCATTCATTATGAATCAGATACACAAATTTACAACAGCTAAGGATCTCCATTTTGTAGTCAATGGAGCAAGGCCTCTTTACACCAGCAGAAGATCTACCCCCAAATATTCACTTTTAGTGTACCTAAAGTCAGGTTGTTCAGTAAATATTGCTCAGCCCTGTTTACATATTCTTTCATAGATCTATTCTAGTGAGGTTAATTGTATTTCCTAACCGCACCCTCCCTTTGTTATCTCTTTTCCACAGAATGTATATGTTAACATAAACCGCATCATGTCAGTAGCAAATCGTTTGGTTGAGTCTGGGCATTATGCTTCACAGCAGATTAAACAGATCGCTAGTCAGTTGGAGCAGGAGTGGAAGGCATTTGCTGCAGCCTTGGATGAACGAAGCACTTTACTGGATATGTCCTCCATCTTCCACCAGAAAGCTGAACAGGTCAGTAAATGGGGCACAACCAAATGAAAGCTAGGAAGCTAAAAGTATAAACCAAACTACCATGGAACCAAGTTAAAAAACAAACAAACAAAACAGTTTAGCTCCAATTTAGATGGAGCTTAAAAGGAGGCAAAGGCTACCAGCAGAAGACTTGGATCTCTGCACAGGTGTACAGTTGTATGGAACTTGATCATCATGTTTAGGCTGAGCCTTGTTCTTCCTAACACAAGTTTGCCAGCCTTGTGTTCTATACACAAGGCTCCATAGAACTCCAGTCAGGGATATAAATTAGAAGATGAAAAAGGGGTGTTGAAATCTAATGATCTGAGCATAGATGCTCAACATGGGGCAAGCTTTTGAGATGATGAAGAAAGGAAAGAATTAGTATGACTATAAATGCCTTTTTACCCAAACGATCATTTGGTCAGTAATTCCTTCGGACTTACAAACATCATCAACTTTCATTGTGGGAATGTAAGTCCCAGAATGTCTCTGTATTTTTAAGAGGCATTTTGAGAAACACCTATTGAATAGTAAACCTAACTCACTAGATAACTAGGGGAAGTAAATTACTTGTGTCTTTCTTGAATCTGGGTTTGGAGTTTGGTCGGCATGTTTATCGGTGTCCCATAAGAATACACTTAACTGTCTTTGACCATACGTATCCCTGTTCTTGGTTCTGCACCCCCCTAATGATTTAAAATACTGGTATAAGTACTGTGTAACAACCAGTGAATTAATCTGCTCCAGAAAGAAGTAGGCCTAAGTATTCTACATTCCCAGGTTAATAGCCTTGATAACGACAGCACGTTTTTTTCCTTCAGGAAAAGCTGCAGCCTAGTTGGCAGATGCATACTGTTGTGTCTCCCATCAATATTCTGTTTTCTTGTTGATGTGTTTTGTTTGTCGCTGCTGGAGGTTTTGTTGATAGGGAATACTAGGCTTGTTGAGCTAGGTAAGAAGTTAGAGTGGTAAGTATAGTCCCTATATTCCTTAGTTTTCTCCTGCAATATGCCATACTCCCAGAAAATTTGCCATTTGCCCAGCAATGTAAGTAGCATTTTAGGAGCTAAGAACAAGAGTATTTGGCCACAGAAATGTAAGAAGCAGTCTAATTGCTAATTGTCTTAGGGTGAATTTTTTGTATTCACTGGGGCTTTGTCTACACAGCTAAGTTTAAAGTGCAGCTGTGGGAGTCTTAGAATCATAGAATCATAGAGCTGGAAGAGACCTCAGGAGGTCATCAAGTCCAGCCCCCTGCCCAAGGCAGGACCAATCCCAACTAAATTAACCCAGCCAGAGCTTTGTCAAGCAGAGACTTAAAAACCTCTCAGGATGGAGAGTCCACCACCTCCCTAGATAACCCATTCCAGTGCTTCACCATCCTCCTAGTGAAATAGTTTTTCCTAATAGCCAACCTAGACCTCTCCCACTGTAACTTGAGACCATTGCTCTTTGTTCTGCCATCCATCACTACTGAGAACAGCCTTTCTCCATCCACTTTGGAACCTCCCTTCAGGAAGTTGAAGGCTGCTATCAAATCCCCCCTCGTTTTTAACATAGCAGTGTGGTCACAGCACCAGCGTTGGGAGAGAGCTTTCTCAGCACTGTAGGTAAATCATCTCCAAGACAGGAGCAGCTAACTGTGCTGGGAGCCTGTTTACACTGGTGCTTTACAGAGCTGTAACTTGGTGTGCTCAGGGGTGTTGATGTGTTTTTTCACACTCCTGAATGTGAAAGTTACAGCATAGTCAAGTTGCAGTGTAGCCCTAAGAGGTGATGCTAGATTCATAAAACCAAATGGTTTGAGAATGTGACTCTAGTAATTGACAGGCAACTCTAAAGTGCTTTCAGCATGCAAATGATGATGCTTTGGTCTAAGGCAGGGGTGGGGAACCTCAGGCCCGGGGGCCACATTCGGCCCCTGAGACTCAGGGCCCCCTCTAGCATTGGGGAGCTTAAAAGGGTGCTCCACCCCCAACCTCCCACTCCCCTTATGAGGCTGGAGCACACAAAATCTACTAGGCTATGCCACCCTACGTTCAGGTGTGTGAGGGGAATGCGGGGAGTGTCTTTCTCCCTCTCAGTTGGGGGCCATGTCAGTGAGGGTCTTTTTTTCCATCTCACTTGTGTGCGGCCCCCAACTGATTTCTCTGTGGGTCAGTGGCCCCCCCACCCAAAAAAGGTTCCCTGCCCCTGATCTAACGAGCCAAGTGGCTAATTTTAGTGTTTTTGTGGTAAATAGGTATCCTTTTTACAAGTATAGCTGTTGCTAAGAGAGACCTTTTTTTGGCAGTCTCAACAGTGAGGCCACAGAAGGGCAAGTCATAAAGAAAAAACTCTTTTCATGCACCTACAGATGTGGTCCCTGTAAGTCAGTTTGAGATAATTGATGGGACAGTGTGGAACTTTACCAGTGTCTGTGCTGCATTTGTTCCCTGGCTAATTAACAGATATGCATTGCCAGTCTGACAGCTTTGAAAAGCACCATAAGCAAAAACATAATGACTTGTTTGTGTGCCTTCTAGTCAAAGTGGAGTGGTGGTGTTTTTTTAAAATGAACTGCATCAGTGTCTGAAATTAAAAATGTTTTATAGGTTGAACCTCTCTAATCTGACATTCTCTGGTCTGGCAACATCTGTAGTCTGGCATGCTTTTAGTTAGCCCAGGGTTTCCCAACCTATGGGTCGGGACCCAAATATTGGTTGCCATTACATTCCAAAAGGGTCACCAAGTGTCTCCCCAGGTGGCTCTGCCTCCCCCTCTCCTTCCCCTACCTCTCATTTTTGAATCGCCTTGGGTCACCAAGTCTTCCTGAATTGTCAAAATGGGTCCCCATCTGGAAAAGGTTGGGAACTGCTGAGTTAGCCAGATGTTCACTTATCATGGGTGTGGCCAAGTTTCCCATGGTCCCATAAAGTTTGTTTATAGTCACCAATCCTGGCTCTTGGTGCTCTAGTCGGTTATTTAGCTCTAATTTACCTCTAAATGTTTTCTAAGAGCCCAGTAAGTAATGGAAGTGTTGGTAATGTTGCTAGACAATATTGACCTCCTGTGGTTCAGCCAGACTAGACTAGGACTGCGTCTATACTACAAGCTTCTTCCACCAGAGCAAAATGCAAATGGAGCGCTCATTTGCACATGTCACGCTCTCATTTGCATTTCCTCTTCGGTTCCCTTTTGTGCAAGAGGTTTTTGCACAAAAAAGAGCTGTGTGGATGGCTCCTCATTTGGAAGAACGGCTCTTGTGCAAAAGGGGGTTTTTGTGCAAAAAGGAGCCGTCCACACAGCTCTTTTTTGCGCAAAAACCTCTTGCTCAAAAGGGATCCGAACAGGAAATGCAAATGAGAGCGCAACATGTGCAAATGAGCGCTCCATTTGCATTTCCTCTTGCGGAAGAGGCTTGTAGTATAAACGCAGCCTAGAGCGGTTCAACCTGTAATTTACAGAAAGTTTGTCAGTTAACTGCCAGGTACAAAACAACTTATGAGTGACAATGTCCAAGCCATTTTGGGACATCACTATATGATTCAATATAGAGTGTACAAAATGCGAATTGGTGAGAGAAATAAAATAAATTAGAGGAAAGACATAGTTTGCAGTCTGCTGGGATTAATTAAATTAGCTTATTTAATTGCTCCTTCTGCTGTGTTCATTTGATAATTAGCTGTGATGGATTCTAGTACTCTCTCCATAGGGAAACTATCTGATTTATCAGCTAGCTGAGAGTTGGGTGGGGGAGAAACAGGGTGAGACAGGGATTATTCACTGTAGCTGGATACTAGGATTGGTTGGCTTTAAACTGTCATTTTCATTTAGGACTTTCTGTTCAAATTCAAATAGCTTTTAGGTCTTTATTATAGTGCTTCTATACCAGCTTATCTGCTTCCCAGATCCAGCACTTAGCTGAGAAGAGTAACTCTGTTTAAGCTGCATCTCCCCTGTGCAATCCTTATTGTGTAGTAGGTAGGATAATACAGTGATTTTCAACCTTTTTTTTTTTTTTTTTTTTTTTTTCATTTGGAAACTCCTAAAAATGTCTTATGTCAGTGCAGACCTCTTTGGAAATCTAAGGCTCCGTCTACACTGTCAAGTTTTTGCGGAAGAGGAAATGCAAATGAAGCACTCATTAGCCTTTCTTACGCTCTCATTTGCATATTCTCTTCCAATCCTTTTTGCGGAAGAGGTTTTTGTGAAAAAAAAACTGCAATGTAGACAGGGCCATTTTGCGTAAAAAACCCCTTTTGCTCAAGAAACCTTATTCTCAAAGAACCCGCAAAGGAATAAGGGTTCTTGAGCAAAAGGGGTTTTTTGCGCAAAATGGCTCCATCTACACTGCGTTTTTTTCCGCAAAAACCTCTTCCCCCAAAAGGATCGGAAGAGAATATGCAAATGGGAGCGTGAGAAATGCTAATGAGCACTTCATGTGCATTTCCTCTTCCGCAAATATGATGCAGTGTAGACGGAGCCTTAGAATCTGCGAGTCACCAGTTATAACTCACTGGCATAATAGATTTAGTTGCCTTTGGTGTATGTGATGTGTGGCATGTGCCCTGCATCTTTAACTTGATTAGCTGCAAAATCAAGAAATGGTGAGAGTGAAAGCTCACAAAATAAGAATTATATTTAGCGGTTGAATTCAGTTCAAAGGTTGCTGACATTCAGTTGGCCAGCTTCCATTTCTGTGTGCACATGTGTAGCGCTCCACAACATGCTGTAGAACTAAGAACATGGCCTCAGGCTGTTTAAAGACTGTTGGTTGTATTCTGGAAACTACTTGACTTGTGAACTCTGATACTGACTTAGATTAGATGGTTTTCATTAAATAACACTTCTTTCAAGGGTCCTCCTCACCACAAATAGCTGTGCATACCCCTATGTATGAATGTCTGTAAATGAGTTATACTTTCTGAAAGTGTCCTACCATGTGTACATCTGAGAATGACACAATGTGGTTTTTCAATTCCTAGTACATGAACAACGTGGATTCATGGTGTAAGGCCTGTGGTGAGGTAGAACTTCCTTCTGAACTACAAGATTTAGAAGATGCCATTCATCATCATCAAGGAATATATGAGCATATCAGTCTGGCTTATTCAGAGGTAGGGAGCTTATTTATTCCATTAGGCTTCTGACTTATCTATAATATGTTTAAATAAAATTATGGTTACATCACCAACTGACAAAAGCCAGAAAATTCTATGCTAAGTTTGGCAGTAAGTATTGCACAGAAATGTAGTGTTAGTCTTAACTTTGAATTCTGGCTTTTCCTGGTCTGTTTTTTTCAAACTCAGACTTGGTTTCTGGGTTTTGCTCCTGTGGGAAGAACTTTTAACTGTCTAACTGGGATACCACAATGATTCCCAGCAGGTTGCCTTGGTGCAGACAGCTTGGCAATGTATGAAGTGGTGTATTTTTCCATTGTATATTTTAATACCATTAAAAGATGCTCAGATACATTATGATACGGTCACTCAAATATGTGTTTTGAGTGACCAGGACATGATAAATTCTTGTGGAAAAGGACTAAATTACGAGTAAGCACTTAGATACGTTTTTTTTAAAATTCTGTTTATTACAGAGAGTTAAACTGGAATGGATTAAGGATCACATTATTCATTTGGCAAACTAAAATCAGATACCTTGTTCTGCCAGCAGTTAAAGAAATAGCACATAGAACTCGCCTGTGTATAGGCACATTAAGGATTTATATAATATTTTATCATGTTCGACATAACTTTTAGTTTTCAAAAAGTCTCATAATCCTGACTTTCAGATTTACAACCACCAGGCTGAACGTCTAAGTTAAAGAATGTGTTTACAGCTGAGTTACCATCTCTAATATACACAATTTATTTTGAAAAACGCTGACAAAACACTAATAGAGCACAAAAAATTAACATCCATAATGAAGTGTTTCTGGTGTTCTTTAAATATTTCAGGGACCCTAACAGCCAGGAAATCAAATGGGTGTTGACTTCCTTTTATAACTAAAATATCCTGTATTAACCATTTTTTTCTGTTCAGTCTTTCTCTCTCCATCTCCTTTAATGTAAATATATATTATGTGCTTTGCAAAAAATGTTTTGAAGAGGATTGCATGAGGCGTAACAAAAGTGAATGAATTGTGGATACTGATGATGAAAGTAGTATTTTTAAAACATTCTTTAAGAACAAAAAATCTCCTTGAATTCAAACGCTACAGAACTCTGCCAAATGCTGGTCGTGTTTAGTTTTACTATATGAATGAAGTGCAGAAATTTAAACAGCATAAAATGAAAATAGTTACAAGTCAATTATCTGATGGTGATGATGATAATAATTGTTGCATTTTAAATATATGACTAACTTTCTTTAATTTATATTCTATACTGCTTTTTGGACTTGGTTGAATTGCATGGGGTTCACAAGTTGTTTTTTTTTTATTTTAATTTTTCCTTTTCTTTTTCCTTTTTTTAAAACATACCTTGACTTTTCTGTTTTGTGTTGACTGGTTGAGAGAGTTACTTAGGGCAAACATGAGCATTTGATGGACGTTTCAGTGTATTTAAGACTTTAGTTTCTTTAATTTTTAACCCTTGGCTTCCCAAGAAAATAAATTTTCTCTGAAAAAATTAACAACCCCTTTCCTTCAAAGCTCTTTCATTCACCCAGAGGAGCCTCTTTTTAATCATTTAAATAAAAAAACAGTGAAAGGCTAGACTCAGCATTCCTGCAAACTCAAATGAAAACACTTTATAGTGGAGGGTAGGGAAAGGATTGGTTGAATTGCGAAATGATATTCATACGTGTAAAGAATAAAGTCTTGAAGCAATTAAGTCTTGATTTAATTAGGAAACATTGCAAATAAATGAAACTTTTTTTGAACAATTTAATTCTTGATTAACTAAAGCTGTTGAAAAATTGGATAGTCTGTCACTTGAGGCTTTTGGCTTTTGAGCATCTGATGGTGATGTGTTGGAGCTACTCTCTGCCATTGCCCCTTTATAAACATGTAACTGCTGAACATTTCAGGGCTTACACATTTACCAAAATAAATGCATTTTAACATCTCTAATATATCCTTGTGGGCAAGACTTTACTCGGACAAAATATATTAAATTCTTGCCTGAGACTGAAAGTTGAAATCCTATGTTTTCCATTTGAGTACAGCTAAGTACATGTGTGGAATCCCCCTTGGAATAAATGAGGTAAGACTTTCATCACAGTAGTAATTCCCACCTCAGTGTGATGATGAACTGACAGTACCTGGAATGCAGAATGAATACCTGGATGCAGCATGTTCAGACATTATCAGTGTGGTGGTGCCATGGTACTATCAACAGCTGTTACGGAAAGCATTCAGCTTTACCCTCCATTGACAGGGATGCAAAACCAGTACCGGTTAATGGGTGATGCAGGTGTATATGAGAACCTTGAATTTTAGACTGTCTACACTGCACTTTCATCGGCAAAAATTGTCTGTTGGGGTGTGAAAAAACCGTACCCCGACCGACAAAAGTTTTTCCAATGAAAAATGCCATTATGGGTGGTAATTTGTAGGTGGGAGATTAGGAGTAGTTTTATTGTAAAGAGCATCTACACTGCATACCTTACGGTGGCACTGCCATAGGGGCACAGCTGTGTCATTGTAAGTCTTTTATTGTAGACATAGCCTTAGTTTACTTAGATGATAATTCTGTTGATTTATCTAAGAAAAAACAATGAAATAACTGGATTATAGCATATATTTCAGTCACTTTAGGATGAGTGAGTTATGGGCAGAGGGGTATCATCAGTGCTTTTTTTGTGTAATAATAATAAAAAAAAAAAGGTGCAGGTACTCCAGGGGAGAAGTTGTTGAGCTCTGACTGGAGGTGCCGGTAATGAGTACTGGGCAGTACTGTCACAAAAAAAGCACTGGGTATCATTAATTCCAGTATTTGTGACTGGCCAATTTTAAAGTATGACACTTACAATGTGTTGACAAACAGATGTTACGAATTTCCAAACTAAACTTGCTTCTAAGCCTTGATTTTAATGTCGCTAATTGGAGATACTTATCACAGTATCCTTTAATAGGAAGAATCACACAGTGCTTAATGAACATAAAACACAGATACTGGATATACATGGGGATCATTGTATGCCTAATCACTGAAAAGTAGCTATAGCTAAAATAAGAACATAAAATTGACATGGCACTTACGTAATGGATTAAAAACTTGATGATTTTACGTCTCAACATGTGATTTTAAATGGAGAATCATCAGGTATTTCCATTGGGATTCTGCAGCGATTGGTTCTTTGTCCAGCACTTTGTAAGGAAACATAAAAATCATCACTGATAAAGTTTACAGATGATGCACAAATTGAGGGAATATAAATAGTGAAGAGGACAATCCACTGATACAACATGATGTAGATCACTTGGTAAACTGGGCTCAGGCAAACAATACACTTCAGTTTTCCATGGACTCTTTAATTAAAAAAACAAACAAAAATGATCAGGGCCTTATTTCTTGCCTGCAAAAAACCTTCCATTTTATAATATGGTTCTGAACCATTAGTTGTTACCGATTGAGAAGGAAAAGTGTCGTCTACTGAACTACCAATTTTTGCTGCATATATAGATGCTTATTTTTCTATCCTACTTTACTTTGTCAGATTCATATTTTCAAATATACTTTCTTTAGCCATATTACAATATTTTGCATTTAAACTTAACTTCTCAGATAGCTAAGTTGGGGGGGGGGGAGATAAAGATAAAATTATTTGGTTAATGACAGGGAAAAGAGAGAATCTCTAAGTGTCTGCGAGGCTGTGGAATACAAGAAAATACATGATAGGCAAGAACCCTGTACAATCCTAGATTGGGTTGTACTTGACATATTAGGTGGTAACAGTATCCAAAGTCTGGTTCTCATTGAATGAGAGGATTTTTTTTTTTTTTTTTTTTTAAACTTCACAATTGGAAGGCTCTTTTTCCACAGTGGTACAATTGTGAGCTGTCAGAGCACTGCCTTAAATTCCTTATACAAATGACAGGATCTTAATTGGAATTAGTTTTGAAAATTAAGTTTTAAAGGACTGAAATAATATTGAACATTAATTAAAATAACCATAACTCTTTATCTGATCTTTGCTGATTTTTCTTCAGCTAGTGAGAGTAAGCCAAATAAGTTACTGTGCTCTTTTGAAATTATTTTGCACTTTAATGATTAGGTAGAATCAAGATAAAACTAATAGAATTAACATGCTACTCTCATATCAGTACTACTAGTTGAAACGTAGTAAAATGATCTATCATGTATTTCTCAATATTATGCTCACTTGCTCTGATAACATCCTCATCTTATTCTAATGTTCAGTCACTTGTAAAAGTAAACTTTGACTTAAGCATGCTAAACCACCAAAACTCAGATAAAACCAACTTTTCCCTTAACTGATGTCACTTTTACTTTTATTGACAACTAAAAGACTAATCCGGCATTGCCCGGGTCCTTCAAAGCAGGTGGCTGGCAGTATGGTGGGTGCAGGAGTCAGGGTAGGGTCTTGGAGATGTGGGGGTGTGGTAAAGGGAGAGAGAGAGTGAGGATGGGGGGGCTGAGGAGGGGCTTAGGGTGGGGCTCGTATCCAGTGGGGCCTTTTCTTTCCCTTTTCCTATCACCAGTGGCTGGCAGGTGCCTTTTCTCTCCCCCTGCCCTTCCCCAGCCTCCGTGGCCGGCAGGGGCCTTTTCTCCCCCTTTCCAGACCTCCCCCGACTGGCAGTGGCCTTTTCTCCCTCTCCGGCGTTGTGGCCAACAGCTTGCTTGTGGGGGAAAGCTTTGGGGTAGGGGGGCTACTGACTGGTCCGGTGACAGACAAGATGGTGGAGCCCCAGCCCTTCTACCCTCTTTCTTGCTGGTGTGCCTGCCCCTTGTGGACTCTCTGCAGGATAGCGCTCCCCTGACATCTTGCTGCCTCCAGTGACCATTATCAGTATTGCATCCCTCCTCTATGTGCCCCTCCCTTTCCATGTTATGGAAAACAGTTCCATTCCCGGCACTTCCCATTTTCTTGGCACAACAAAACCTTGACCTTGCTCTAAGTTAGGATAAGAGGAAGCTGCATTCCAAATTTGGTGGTCCTACCTCTGACTGTTTAGGAGGAGTTCTTGAACAAACAGGTTTGCAGGCAGACGGACATATAAATGTTTTGTGTGTTCCCATTCTGGGAACAGAGGGATAGAGAGCACTAGCTGCCATGCCTTTAATTAATTTGTCCTATGTAATTTCATAGTTTGCATTCATTAATGAGTTTTCAAACAGAAATTTAATTCTTCAACCCTCTTCCTGGTCAGGTGAGCCAGGATGGGAAGTCATTACTTGATAAACTTCAGCGACCTTTGACCCCTGGAAGCTCTGACTCATTAACAGCTTCTGCTAACTACTCTAAGGCAGTGCATCATGTTCTGGATGTCATCCATGAAGTACTGCACCACCAGCGACAATTGGAGAACATTTGGCAGCATAGAAAGGTCCGCCTGCACCAACGGCTTCAACTGTGTGTTTTTCAACAGGATGTCCAACAGGTTAGTTGCTCTGTCTAGATGTTAATGTGGCCAAATATGCTATTAACAAATATTAGACAATAATTCAAAACAAACCATTTCTGTACAAATTAGAAAATCCAAGTGCAGTTTGTGGCTTGAAATGAGCTTCCATATATCTTAAGACTTATTTACATCTAAATACAGTTGTGATAATAAGAGCCAACTGATTCTGAATGAAATTTGATAGGTGAATGGATTACCCCTTTATCATCAGATTATTTTTGGGCACTTTAAAGGGGTACTGCCAAATAGTTGGACCACTGAAGTTCACATATTTGACAAGAAATATAATCTGACTTCATAGTGAGGGTTTGGCCCAGGAATCGAAATTTGTTTAAATCCACCAGAAAATGCGTAAAAATGAGGGACATCAATTTATTTCAGTTAAAGGAAGAATCTGATTTTGCAAGGTACTGAGAGTACTTTTCACAAGCCAGGGTAGGAGCTCAGCTGAGACTGTGTCTAAACTACATCCCTTTTCTCGAAAAAGGGATGTAAATTGGACACTTCAAAATTGCAAATGAAGCCGGGATTTAAATTTCCCGTGCTTCATTTGCATAATGGCAGCCACGGGTTTTTTGAAACGGGGCTTTTCGAAAGAAAAATGGCTGTTTAGATGGGGATCGATCGAAAATAAAACCCTTTTTCGAAAGATCCTGTACTCCTTAAAAAATCAGTGCAGGATCTTTCGGAAAAGGGTTTTATTTTCGATCGATCCCCGTCTAAACAGCCACTTTTCTTTTGAATAGCCCCGTTTCGGAAAAAACCCGTGGACGCCATTATGCAAATGAAGCATGGGAAATTTAAATCCCGACTTCATTTGCAATTTTGAAGTGTCTAATTTACATCCCAATTCGAGAAAAGGGATGTAGTTTAGACACAGCCTGCGAGAGACTTCAATTGTAGATTTGACAGCATAAATTTGGTCTATATATATATATATATGGTAGTATATGTAATGGATTAAACAGCACAAGCTTAATATCTAGTTTTGTAGAAGGCTGCAAGACTGAATCATTGCATTTTAACATCTTCATTTAGTGTCATCTTCCTGTGCTTGAAGGAGACTCTTGGGGGGGCTCAGCAGACTCATGCACTCTGCTGTATGCACTGGTTCCTTGGATATACACTGTGTCTTCCCCTTTCAACTAAAGGCTTCTGTGGGTCAGAAGACATAAGATTTTGTGACTAGCTGACATAAAGAGCAAAATTCTATCAAAAATGTTGTACTTTTTTTTACATTTTTTTCCTTTTTTAGTATCTCATTTGGATATTATTAACTTTTTAATGTTTATATGTATTTATCAAAGCACCATCTTCCTTAAGGGGTAGGGCAAATAAGTATTGGGAACTTTTGTAACCCAGGAGTATTTTTAAAATAGTGATTTTTCTCTATGGCCTTGAATTCTTCAAACTTGTTGATGAATCTGAAATTTTGAAGTTAATGAAGAGGTTGTTGAGTACAAGTATGAATTAAGTGATTTTTTTTCAATTTAAATCACTTTTTTTTGTAGCTAGTCACTGTCTGCATATTACAGAATTAACTTGCTAAAGTGGATGTGTAGTTTATTAATTGTAAATAAAGTATCGGGTTTTACATATTTATTTACATCTTCTTGGTAGAACTTTTGAAGTGCTTATCAGTGTTGACAAAGACAAATTCAGGACCTCAATAACTTCCATAGTATGGGAACACCACAAATAGAAGACTGTTAAGACCTTACCCTTCTTTTTGGTATATTGAGTTTCTACAAGAATCCAGAAATGCTTTTGACTAGCTTATACTCACACATCAGGCCTTTCAGCTTCAAGTCTAAGTGCTTAAGAAAAATCCCATCTTCCATGTTTAACTCTTGGCTTCAGAGCTAAACTTTCAGGCTCCTATTTTTGAAAATTCTGTTACATGTGTATTAAGCCTAAGTAACTTTTCATAGGCAAACAGAATTGATTTTGTCTTGAAGTGAAAGAACGTATGCCACAAAGTTTTTAATAAATAATATTAAATGTAATACTTTTTTGCTACACTAACTGCAAACACTTAAGCATGATTAAATTTAATGTAAAAAGTCTATTAATGTCAATAGAACTATGCATATTTTAAATTTGTGTACCTGTTTGCAGGATTTGGGCCATAGCTTGCAATATTTGCTTTATTGCTTACAACAGTTATATAAAATTGAAATAAAAAAACTTTACCAGTAGAAGCATTTAGAAAAAGTTTTTGTAACATAGAAATTAGAAATTTTGATGTACAATTGAAGGAACACATTTCCAAATTACTATTTTTTACATGATGATCAACCTAATTTGATATACATGGCCATGCCGAACAATTAAGTATTTAAATCATGCGTCAAATCATGCCCCTTTGCTGTGCAATCTTATTAAGCAGAACTTCAGGAGAGGTTTGTGTTTTGTTCATGGACTAAGGATTTTCTGTTCACTTAAGCATCTCTTTTTTTTTTTTTTTTTTTTTTTTAAATTATTGCATAGAGAAATGACCAACTGTAGATAGACTGTTAAAGGAGTGAAAAGTCTTTCAGTCTCTGGGCTTCATTCTCCCTATATATGACAAAATCTCCAGTATCTTCCTTATTTTGTGTGGCTATGTGCTTATGCAATATTCTGGGCTAATATCAGAGGTTTTCATTTCCTGTTTCTAGTCTTCTGGGGAGGAGAGCATGGGACTGATTTTCTCTGTTGAAGGCTGTGTAATTTCATCTTACTAGCATGGACAGTAATGGAATGTCAAGTAAGCCACTACAGTACATGGATTTCTTGAAAATATTGTTTGTACAGATTTAAATTAAGACCGTTTAAACAGGAGCTCTTTGGAAATCAGGGAAGTGCATTGGAATTTGCTAATGAAGTGTGTCCCTTTTGAACATGTGAAACTCAATTAAAGTTTGCTTTCATTACTGCTTTTAATTACAGCAGTAGAATCATAGTATGTTGTCCCGTTTACTTACAACTCTGTGTGTCGGGGTGGGGAACCTTTTTTGGGTTGAAGGCCACTGGCCCACAGAAAAAATCAGTCAGGGGCTGCACACAAGTGAGAAGCCAAAAACAACCCCAAAAAAAAACAAAAACCCCAAAACAAAAACCCTCACGGACATGGCCCCCAACTGAGAAGGAGAAAGACATTCCCCACATTCCCCTCCCACATCAGAAACGGGCGTGGGAGGGGGGTATTATGGGATATTATCTGTAGTGAGGGTTTAAAGGGTTAGATTTTTCAATAATGTCAATAAACCTTTTTTTCACCTTAAACACAGTAACAAATGAAATATTTCCATTAAGATAACTGAAATTTACAGATAGCAAACTCACGGAAGGGTTGCTTGAGATCTTACGATGATTGATTTAAAGACATGTATATGTTGATTGTTTTAACAGTTATAAAGCTTTTAACTTTTTTGAATCTGTCTCTCCTGTCATTAAATAGGAGACTAGGAGCTCTCTTGAGAAATAGAACTTAACTTGCTATCCATTAAAATGATTTTTTTTGATCATGTGAGCTAGTTAGATTAGGCTTTACGCATATTTTATTCAAGGCCTCATGTTTGGCGACTCAAAAAATGGCAAAATTATGCTCTGTGTCAAAGCTTTTGTTTAAAAACCATCAGCAAACACTCCCGTGGTTGGGCAGATGACTCCATTTCCTTAAAGTTAACTGCTCCAAAGGTACACTGCAATTAAATGTCCGCGGCTGGCTCATGCCTTCTGACTTGGGCTCGAGGGTCTCAGGCTGGGGATTGTTTAATGGTGGTGTATTTGGGCTCAGATTGGAGCCCAGGCTGTGGAAGCCTGTGAGGGAGGAGAATCTCAACACTTGTGCTGTAGCCCAAGCTCGAACATCTACACCACAATTAACTGGCGCTACAGTTGAGATCCGGAAGTCCAAGTCAGCTAGTACCAGTGTTGTCTTGCAGTGTAGATATACTCCCAGAGTTTCGGAACCTGTAACAATAGCTCTTCTAACGTGTGAACTTCCCTCATTTTTTTTCTGCAGAAAATTAACTCAGTGCCTAACAATGACTGTTTAAATGCCAACATTAGTGTTTTCACTTCTCCACATTAGTGGAAACATAAATCTAATGTGCTTATCTGTAACAGACTCTACTGTCCCTTGTCCAGCTGCCAAAAACTCTAATTCTCATCTTCACTTTTGTGGTGTAGAGAAGTTATAAAAATCAATAAATGCAAATGTAGAGAACAAGTAAATCAGTTCTACACCAGCAAAGATAAAATATATATTGTGCTGTGTGTTCAATTAATTAAAAACCGGAATTGTTTAAACTAAATTGCTACAAAATTTCTAGCCTATCAAATCATAGTGCTACAGAATCCATGGACTCTGCTGTAGAATTTAGGTTGCTTTTGCTGTATAGAACTCTGTCAACATTATGCTGTATAATATTACTAGATTTAGATGGCTCCTGGCTTGTAACCGTTAATATAGCTTTTAAGGTAAGCATTAAAATTTTGTAACGGGAAACTGACATCAGATTTATCAATACAGTTCTTCATAGATAGACAGCATAACTTTGACTTCACTTCAGTTTGTTTGATAGTTTGGCTTTATTGCTTTTTTTTCCCTCTGCAGGAAGCAGGCTCTAGAAGCAAACCAGAGAAATATGCATTGAAGGTATATTTTATGTGGTTGTGGTGGTGTTGTTGCAGGTGTTGGATTGGATTGAGAACCATGGAGAAGCTTTCCTGAGCAAACACACTGGGGTAGGAAAGTCCCTGCATCGGGCCAGAGCTTTGCAGAAACGCCATGAAGACTTTGAAGAAGTAGCACAGGTAAATGTTTCAAAAATGTTAAACCCAATCCTGTTAATTGCACCTATGTCACTGTTCAATGATGCCTTAAATTGCATATTTGACACTGAAGAGCTGGGCATATTGAGTGCTCTGGAAGAGAAAAATAAATCCAAAATAAACACCATGCACATTAAATTGAGTATTTCCTTTTAACTTCCACTGTAGGTTTTTATTTGAGTTTTCAATTGTGCATAAAATATTGAAAGCTAAAAGCAATGCAAAAAGTAAAAATTATACATGCAAGAACAGCAAACAATAAATCTCTGAAATCTTTAATATCTGATTGGGTGCAAGTAGGCATACTCCATTGTTTGTCTGATTTAAATGTGTATATTTACGCCAGTAATGAATTTATCTGCCATGTAAAAAGCAAACACTCATCTGATAAACTCAGTGGTCAGTCAGCCATTCAACATAACCAGTTAAAACTACTGATACTAAATAATGGGTTTTAACCATGGGTTTAATAATTCACATCAATCTCATAAATGCAACAATATCTTTGTTTGGGTACAGAAACATCAGTATGAAAATGAGAGGATTTTAAAACACAAAGTTGGGACTTAAAGGCTCAGTTAAGGACTCACACTCATGTTGTTTAAGTTAAGAATGATGATCATTCGCCCCATTGAAACAAATGAGTTTAATACCAACACCAGCTGCCCCAGGGTTAGACCTGGCTCCCACACTAGGAAAGCAGGACAAGGGACCCTCTGAAGGTAAAGAGGTGGGGTGGGAGCTGGAGTGGCGTAGGGCATATGTAGGCATGAAATGGGATATGACAATAGATACATTTGTTCAGAGCTAAATGTTTGCAGTTCAAGTTGTGGTGCAGTCATCTTACTTTGCAGAACATCAAATAGAGGTGTACAGGTATTGAAATTTCCATCCTGTGAAAAACGTAATGTGAATACAATAAAATGCAAACTTTAATTCCTAATCAGAACAAAAAGTCAGAGATGAGTGGTCTTCCATGGGAGGGACACTTTAGTATTCTGAACTACAAGATTTTTTTTAAACATGTGATTGTTTGAATAATTCCAGTTCCAGCAACTCAGGCTACAGCATTCCCTGGCTGTTGAGTTTCAGGTCTGACAAGTGGAAACCTGGGAAGCTGGCTTGATTTTCATGAAAGCAACATTTTTGCATGGAAAACTGTTCAAAATATTTCCGCTAGCTCTAGAATTAAGTAAGATTACCAGTAACGTTTACAAATTTAATTTTTATTCACCCAGAGCTTTAAGAGCTTATGGTCTGAGAGGAATGACTGGGCCTACCGAATGCTTTTGTGTGCCTGGTTTAACTTGGAAATAAATAATGGGTAAGAAGGAATTAATGTGCGCTTCGGAAATACAGCATAGTCACAAAAAGGGTTGAAAGACATTAAGCAAATGGGCATATCTGGGTATTATCTTAAAATAATTTCAGTTGTAATTAGTGAAATCACAGTATGTATCATTTCAAAAACTTGGAGAAAGAGTTACTAAACAGCTTTGAGGGAAAGCTATGGTAATACCAGTTAAGTGAAAAATAGCAACCCTCATATAGCAGAAAGTTTGGTTCAACAGTCTGAGTGGTAGCCGTGTTAGTCTGTAACTAAAAAACTTAAAAAAAGAGTGGTCCTGTAGCACCTTAGAGACTAACAAAAAATGTAGATGGTATCATGAGCTTTTGTGGGCACAACCCACTTCAGAATACACATTGTTTGCTTCAACACATGCTCTACTGGCGATGCTCGTGCTGTCAGGGTTATCTGCTAGCCAGTTTTATTGCTGGAAAACTATATATAACTCCGGTCCTCCGAAGAAGTATGGTCATCTGAAGAAGTGGGCTGTGCCCACGAAAGCTCATTATACCATCTACATGTTTTGTTAGTCTATAAAGTGCTACCAGACCATTTGTTGTTTTTTAAGTTTGTATACAGTAGGTGTCTGTTTGTGGTGGTTTGTTTACCAGGAGAATGTTAGTGTTTAAATTGGGAGATTGCAGTGTTCTCCCATTTATGTCTTTTTTTGGCGAATGACTGCTAGAAGTGGCACTCAGACAACCAGAACACTGAAGTATTAGCAAAATCAAAATTGTAGATGTAATAAACAGTACAGAGGATAATTAAAGTGTGAGTGAGGGCTCAAATATTGTGCATTTATAAGATGTGGGTTTTTTAATTAGTTTTCCTGGTTAATGCACAAACTATCCATTTAAGGACCTGTAATATTGAGAGTGTGTCTTAAAACATTTCTGCTATCCAGGAACTAAAACACCACGAGAAAACCAGATCTTTCATTATAATATCCTGACAAAGGCTGAAAGGCATTCACTGAAACAGTGTTGGTGCTATTCACAGGGGCTGGATTCCATACACGCTCTTGCATTTGCTATGAAATGAAATGAAGACATATCTTTAGTTCCACATTCAAAGTTATTACTTTCTGATCAGAGAGGCCAGACCCTCTTTGTTTAAGACTCTGGAGATGAAATCCATTAATTAGGTATTTTATATTGTGATGTGACTAAGAAAGAACAGGGTGAAAGTATTTGAACGGTTTAAACTTCTGGGAGAGAAAAATTGGTCTAGGCAACAAGAGGAGTAGATTTAGGTGTAAGGTAATGAAATTGAACAAAGGAAAAAAATAAGTTGAATAATAGGAAAAAACTTCCTGATGCTGAGCTTTGTGAGATTGAAACATCATCTCCTCAGGGAAAGGGTGGAATCTCTATTGCTTGAGACATGAAAAACGAGACTGAACAAAGTACTTAAATACACTGTAGAGAACAATTCTTCACTAGCAAAAGGATAGACAAGATGACCTAATAAGTCTTTTCTTCATCTCTAACTTCTGGTTCTGTGTTGACTGCCAAGACAGGCACACCCTTTCAGATTTTTCCCTTCTCTATACCAAATATAAACAGGCAACAAACATGCATCCCTGCTTTGTGTACTCCAAGTAAAAGGTAGTTGATTTTTTTATACTTCAGACTTAACATAACAATGAATGTGATGTTTTTCACATACTCGTGTTGTTAACTTGTGTTCGGGCATATGATAGTTTTTTGCTGAGAGATGCATTACGTTCTGTCAGAATGGCTGTAGGTGAAAGTTAAATTTGAAGTGTACTTATTCCGTACATACACTTGGAGTTATTCAGTTTTTCCTTTAATCAGAAAGCCTGGCCACAGCTGGGGTTATCAGAGTTGACTCTACAAAAAAGATGAGAAGGCATCATCCCCTTGAAATCCCACCTGGCTACATAGTTCAATTACCTCAAGTCACTAGTAATGCTGAGCTATTTATTCACGTTCAGTTAAGGAGCTGACCAGTTCAGACAGGTGATCTGTCCTTTTTTTCTCCTGTACTATTTTACCAGGTTAATTTAGTTTCCAACTTCCCTTGACTATGCAAAGGAATCTTTGAATAAGTTAACATACAATATGTAAAAAGTGTTCATAATTCCATGTAATGTCCTCAGACTTCAGTTTCACCACAAGTTAAACATTTTGATGAAAGATTAATGCTTTTATCTGCTCAATGAACAGGATAACATTGTCGTCTTATAGTTAGGGCAATAGATAGATGATATTGGCTGATAGTATGTTTACGTATCCATCAGTGTCAATGCAAAGAGGATTTGTTAGATTGGTTATAGGTAATAAGGCTTTCTTAAGCAGTTATGAATAAGGCTAAGATTAAAAGTCATGGATAGGTCACTGGCAATAAAGAAAAAAAATCACTTGTAGGACAAAAAAATCTGTTTAAGACCCATGGACACTGATAGCTGTTTTGTGTTTATTCCCTTGTGGATTTGTAGATTGGATTCTGACTCCTTTTATTGCAACTGTGGCTGAGAGATGTCCAGTTGTACATAATGATCTCTGCCCAAGATACATATATCATATTCAGCACAAGAGTCTGTTAGCCACGTGTTTCTTCAAAGCTGAGTTAACTTTTTATCTGTATGGAGGTTTCATCTTAATTGAGCTATCGCTCAGCTTCCTTGATTCAGCGACCAAATCTGTAGAAATCTTCCTGAGCATGCTCCCCTGAGCCTGTTTGCAGAATAAGTCAAGTCTGAAATAAAGCCTTTATATTTGAACTACTGTAAAATCTCGTGAGTATAATGCGCACCTATGTATAATGCGCACCTGCCTTTTAAACATCAGAATTCTGGAATAAACTGAACTCTTATCTATAATGCGCACCCCCATTATACTCGCAATTTTACGGTATGTATAGGAAGGAAGGGGCTCGCGCCTGTCGCGGGGCCCCCTGCCCAGCTGCCCGCATCAAGACCGGGCAGGCAGCAAGCCAGGGCAGTGCAGCCTAGCGGTGCCACCAGCTCCTCGCTTCGCCTGCCGCGGGGGCCCCCTGCCCAGCTGAGCTCGCACCTGCCACGGGGGCCCCCTGCCCAGCTGAGCTCGCGCCTGCCGCAGGGGCCCCTGGGCGCAGCCTGAAGGAGCATCGGGCAGGCAGCGAGCCAGGGCGCTGCAGTCTGGCGGCGCAGCCGGCTCCTTGCTTCGCCTGCCATGGGGGCCCCCTGCCCAGCTGACCGTGCCGAGACCGGGCAGGCAGCGAGCCAGGGTGATGCAGCCTAGCGGCGCCACCGGCTCCTCGCTTTGCCTGCCGCGGGGGCCCCCTGCCCAGCTGAGCTCGCACCTGCCGCAGGGGCCCCTGGGCGCAGCCTGAAGGAGCACCAGGCAGGCAGCGAGCCAGGGCGCTGCAGCCTGGTGGCACAGCTGGCTCCTCGCCTTGTCCAGGAGTCTGGCAGGCTGCAGCGGGAAAGTTTCTGTGCGGACGGGAGGGAGAGTTTAAAACTTTAAAAAATAGCTCTTATGTATAATGCGCACCCCGGCTTTGACCCTAAAAAACTGGGGAAAAAAAGTGTGCATTATAGTTGAGATTTTACAGTAGCTCATATCAGACCACTGTAGCCTCCTACTTCTATCAGTTACCCAATAGCTCTTGTCCATTTTCTTCTATATTGGTGGAGGCTATGACTCTGTGCTCATTCTTTAAATTCACATTTAACTTCTGTGGCTACGTCTAGACTGCAGGCTTCTTTTGGAAGAAGCTTTTCTGGAAGAGATCTTCCAAAAAAACTTCTTCCGGAAGAGAGTGTCCACACTGCCAAAGCGCATCGAAAAAGTGATCTACTTTTTCGAAAGATAGCATCCACACTGAATGGACGCTATCTCTCATTTAAGCTGTGATTACTATGGACAGAGTGGCTACCAGGGCACCAGTGCTTTTTCCTTCTTTCCTCTTCTTTCCTCTTCTTCTGTTCCCTGTCCACACACACCTTTTTCCGAAAGATCTCTTTCAGAAAACGGCTTCTTCCTTGTAGAAAGAGGTTTACCAATGTCGGAAAAACCCCTCTGTTCTTTTTTTTTTTTTTTTTTTTTGAAAGAACGCGATTGCAGTGTGGATGTAAGTGAAGTTTTTTCGGAAAAACTCTGTAGTGTAGACATAGCCTGTATGAAGTATAGATAAGTTATATTTTGTTTTTGCTATATATGTGCATACCCATGTATAGGGATGTAATAGTGTAGTCGATTAACTGATAGGCAAAAATGTATCTGTTAATGCTATAGACTACACCCATTCCCCTGCTTTCCCCTTGCTGGTAAATTTTTTAGCAGGCTGGCCAGCAGCCCGGCACAGTTCTGGCTTGTGATGGGTCCAGGACCTACCCCTGCTGCAGCTCTGTACTTAAAGTGTATTAGGAGCCAGGTGAGCAGGCAGCTCGGCTCTGTTCCAGCTCGTGCTGGATCTGGGAGCTCAGAAGCCTCTTCCTTCCTCCTTCCCCCGACAGGGGCTGCTGCCACCCCACACTGCATGAGAGGAGCTAGTTTTTGAACTGGCTCCCCTCGCGGACCAGCTCCTGCCTGGTACCCCGCGCTGTTGCCTCTGATACAGAGGCAGCAGTGCAAGGTGACAAGGGGCTCCTCGGTAGTGGGACCGAAGCACACTGGCTGCCGGCCCCATTCCTGGGGACTATAGAATAGTCGAGAAACCGATAAGAGTTCATGAGGTTAATTGACTATTCAATTAACCAAAATGTAACATCCCTAAACCAGTGTTCATTCTCTAGAGGGATCGCTTAATAAGGTGACAGCAACTGCAGAATCTCTGAAAGGGCATTATAATTAAATACAGATAGTTAAAGCTCATCTACATCATGAATACCTCCTTGTCTAGTTAGGAAATGTGCATTAACTGCTTCCAGTGACATGGTGTTAGTCTTGTTCTCCAGTCTGTTAGAATTGCTTTAACTGACGGCTAGATATAGAATCACTTTGCATCCTTTAGATCAGTTTTATAAATCCCTAGATAAACCTTCTCTTTGCACCCTCTTTATTTATCTGTCTTAAGGAGTTCCCTAGCACAATCTACCCTGTTTTTAAGATCTCGGGTCCTGCACGCTGGCATACCCATATAGGAAAAAGCATTTCCTTTAGATGTCATCACTAGTTTAAGCAAGGTTTATAAAAATGAGTTGAGAATTGACTGTTTTCTGCATGCTGTCCAGTAATACAGCATCTGATTTTTTTTTTTGAGTGACATCCAATTTACATTAATGTCTTAATTACATTAATGTCTTAATTCATCTAGATCATCTTCCAGTTTACAGAAAGATAAATCTGAAATTCTCAGGCTACATCATGAGGGTGCTCTCAGAATTCTGAAATAGAATTTCACAAGAATAAAATGTCAGATTAATTATAAACAGGAAACGATCTTTTCAGTTGCACAGATGGCTGTGGGCAGAGCCCTTGGCTCCTGCGGAAGTTGCCAGTGTCCTTTCAGATTACAAATGTGAGCACTGAACTTTCCTTGTTCATCTGTGTGAGCTTTGACTGTAGCATTGAGCACGTGTAAGTACTGACCAGGAAGTTGGTGGGTAGTGCACTCCACTACCATGCGGGTACAGGCTTCCTCAGGTGCAGTAGTTTAGAGACTCAGAACCTCTCTTTTTAGGATTGGAGAGCAGGAGGTGATATGCATTATCTGATATATTCACAGTTTAATTCAAAAAGCACCATGGACTAAGGCTGTGGCATAAGTAATTAATGAATGACTGAACAAGGGAAAAAATCAAATAGTTGAAAGCAGGATTGAGACAGACATAGTTGTTGATCCCAATGTATACAGAAGTTCATGCTGCAGGCAGATAATGCATTGGAGTATTTTGAAATGGCATTGAACCATTTCAAAATGTTGATGTTGATTTTAAAAATGAAGTTGGGGAATTGAGAGGGAGGTTGTAGAATGAGTTCGTGCAAAAAAGTGCAAACATTACGAGAGTGTTAGTTTTCTAGTTTTTGTGAAGTCTGTTATATCAATTTTTACATCACAAGTACTTTCCGACTGAGGGGCTCAAAGCAATTTTATGCACACTAATAAATAAACCTCTTTCTATTTTCAGCTCCTTAGCTGAGGTATGTAAGACACTCTCTGCTCTACATACAGAGGCACAAAGATGAGCACATGATTTGTATAAGAGTTTCCTGGTAACTCAGTGGCAAAACAAGCAAGGAGAACTCGGATTGCCTGATTCCCTGTCATATTTTAGGTCACACCTACAATAGAAACTTTTACTGGTATGGCAATACCTGTTAGGAGTATTTATTTTCTTTTTCTTTCCATATCTGCAAAAGCCCTATTGTAGCCACACTTGTACTTGCAAAATAAAAAGACATTTGCTAATAGTTTTTCAAAGAGGACTCAATATAAGTGATACTGGCAAAAACACTCTTCTGCTGATATAGGCTTCATCTTTATTAGGAAGGTTTGCCAATGATGCTTTTCCAACATACCTTTTCTTGTGTACACTGGGCCTCTGTTGTCTTCCCCTTTAGTGACTAAAAGTTCCCCAGGAAAGTTTGTAATGTAACCACTGTGGAATTGTGTTAGTGTGGAAACCTGCAAATCATTGGAAGTGTAACACGCTGATCAGTATCTCTTAAAAGTGGGGAAAAAAGGTAAAAGTGAGATTTCTAAATTTCAATTTCAGTAAGTAAGGAAATGCACTTACTTTAAAAATGTCCCCTTTATATTGATAACGGAGAGGAAATTGTTTTCATGTCAGATATCTGGATCTGTTGGTTCTTCGGGTTTTGGCTTTTATTGTTTGTTCAGTTTTGTGCACTGACTCCTCTCCCTTTTCCAAAAGCACAGTCAGTCAGCACTCCACACCTGGAAAATGATTCCTTATGCCGCTTCCAAAATTTCCCTTACTTAGGCTTATGCGACAAACAGCAAACCTACTAACAACTTGTGTCCAGAATTATCCTTTGAAACTTTCCACTTCTCTTCCATCATGCCCTCCCTGTGCTCCCTTTCAGTGCCTCTCAATTGCCAGATTTATCAGCTTTTGCAAGGAAACCTCTGAGGATTTTTTTCTTTTGTCTATTGACTCTCTTTGCACCTCATTGCTGTCACCTGAATTATTTTTTTTTCTAAATAGCCTATCTAAAAATATGAATTAAAACCTTTCTCATCATTGGTCTTGGATCAGTGCTTG
Organism: Rafetus swinhoei; assembly: GCA_019425775.1. Classification (NCBI taxonomy): domain Eukaryota; kingdom Metazoa; phylum Chordata; order Testudines; family Trionychidae; genus Rafetus; species Rafetus swinhoei. The sequence continues at coordinate 133,831,950 of CM033424.1, read as the reverse complement.
AAAAAAGCTTTTTGACCTGAGGAGTATTTGTTACTGGTTTATCAAATAGTGTTTAGCAGTGGTTCATAGACAACACATGAGGCCTTAAAACTGACATTGACTCTGGCAGTAGATGTTTGGCACTAGCACTGGAACAAATGGACCAAAACCTGCATCTTAGACAAGGGGATTTTAAATGTTAATAGAAATTTTGCTTCACTTGTGATGTGTTCTCATTTCATGGTTAGAAAACCACAAAAACAATGAGGAAATAAACAACACATGGTGAAAATTCACCGTGTTTTAGCTGATTGAATTGCATATTGTTTCAATCTTCCTAACAAGAGGAAAACACGTTTCAGCTACAAAAAGGCAGTCATGTTAAACGATGATGATTGTTAAAACATGACTTGAAAGACTTAGAACTCTAAGAATTTCTGTCCTCTGCCCCCGAAAAGAACAATACGGGTTGAACCTCTCTTGTCCCAGGCACTTCTGGGACCTGACCAATGCTGAACCAGAGAATTTGCCAAACTACAGGAGGTCGATATTGTGTAGGTGCATTGCCAACACTTCCACTGCTTCCTGGACTCTTAGGTGATATTTAGTTGTAAATTAGAGCTAAGTAACAGCACAGAACACTGAGGGCCAGGACTGGTGGCTGTAAACAAACTTTATGAGGCAGCGGGAAACTTAGCCACACCCATAAGTTGACATCCGGCTAACTAGAAACTTGCTGGACCTGATCAGAAAGTGTCAGATGAGAGGTTCAGCCTGTAGCTAGAGGTCCCTTTGTTTTCTGTGAAACCGAAGGAACACATAGCAGACATTTATAAATGCTTCCTTTATTCTGATAGTTGACTGTATGCAAAAAATCATGAAAGTTTTATTGCCCGATGTATGTGAGGTGACAGTTTGTCTGCAGATGTTCTTCTTTCTGCTGTGTATCAAAGACAAAGACAGGATTAGACAGTTACTGATCTACTTTATTGAGTAGGAGAAGGTTATTGACATGAGATTACAGCGACCTAATGCTTTACTGTTTCATTTTTTCCAGTTTATTTCCTGTTGGGCAATATATTGTGTCTTTACATGTTTACAGGCCTCATTGCCTTCTGTTCATTCATGCCTGTAAAACAATTTTATTTTTCTGCAGAACACATATACCAATGCAGATAAGTTACTAGAAGCAGCCGAGCAGCTGGCCCAGACGGGGGAGTGTGACCCAGAAGAGATTTATCAAGCTGCACATCAGTTGGAAGACAGAATCCAGGATTTTGTTAGGCGTGTGGAGCAACGCAAGATCCTGCTGGACATGTCTGTGTCCTTTCATACTCACGTTAAAGAGGCAAGTTGACACCAATCCATGGAAGTATCTGGCAAACTTGAAAAGGATGCAAGATGAGTAATATTTTTATTGGTGTAACATACAACTCTCGCTGATGAGACACAATGAACGCCCATTGTACAGTGAGCATTTATTTCAGAACTGCACTATCTGTCCTATTCTGCTGTCACCACAGTGTTAGCTATTTCTGTACATTGATAGTCCCTGCCAACTGCTTATCCATGAATGGGGCGTGATTATTATTATTTGTATTATGGTAGCAGTTAATGGCTCATAGGTAGACATAGAAAGAGATAGTCACTGCCCTGGAAAGAGCTTAAAATCTTTATTTACAAGACAAACTATTGGGAGTGCGGGGGCAGCCAGCGACTTGGCAAAGATGACACATTGGCAGAGCTGGGAATAGAACCAGGCCCCTCATCCTCCATGTTAGAGCCTTCCCCGCTAGAAACTTAAAATTCATTGCTGCACTCAAATAGATGGGAGTCTTTGTGGAATTTTCTTTCAGGTCGAAAATAGATCAAGGAGAGAGAATGCACCTCAGATTGATAGGCATTAATTAAATGGAACAAGGGATAAACCATTTTGCATTGGGCTCCTGAAGTTACTTGTAAAACCATTTTGCATTGGGCTCCTGAAGTTAATTCTTAAGTAGATTACCCATGTTTATGTTCTTTCCTTATTCCCACTATCACTCACCATGCTAATGGAAGGCCATTAATTATTCTGTTACATTATATCACATGGGGCTGTTTGGTACTTGGCTGTGAGATTTTTGAGCAAGTTTTAATTTAGGAAGAACAGTCATGCCTGGTAGAGAAGGAAAGGACATTATCCAAAATTTACTGCATTCTGCAAAGGGTTTCATAGGATTTCTGTATGTGATCATAGTTCCATATATTTTATTAAGCAGGAAAGGCAAACAGTATGTGAAAATGTTCATTATTGTATTGTTTTAAAACTGGAGACATAAATGTGGTGGTCAGCCAGTAGTTTCTGTATTCATGCTTGCTCATGCTCACTCCTCGCTCCTTTCCCCTTTACAGACCTACACTCCTTGGGTTAATGCAAGAGAAAGACAATCTTTAAAATTAACTCTCACCTATTACACTTACTCCTTTAAAGGGTCTCTCTGGGATCCCTCAAATCAAGTAAGATTTCCCCTTGGACGTCTATAACTGATGAGTTCAAAGATGGGAAATTAGGCCAGTTCTGGCGAGGAACGCTCTCTGGCAGTGGCTGCACGTGAGGTCTCTATCTTCAGCGGCGCTGATGTGGGCTTGGGCACGCTCCTTATGTCAGGCTCTCTGATCTTCTTTATGCCCTGGTCCTCAGCTGTACATAGAAATTCTGTTGAGGCAAATGTGTGTCAGGCATCCTGACCACGTGACCAAACCACGGAAGCTGTCTGTGGGGCGATTATTGCCTCAATGCTTCAGGAATCAGCCTTTGCGAGAACACTAACATTGGTCAGTCTGTTCTGCCATGTGATGCCCAATATTCTCTTCAGGTACCTTTGGTGGAATTTCTCCAGATCTTTAATATGATATCTATAGGGAGTCCAGACTTCAGCTCCATGTAGTAACATTGGGATGACTACAGCATTGGAGACGTCGATCTTGGTCTGCATCTTGATGACACGGTCATCAAAGATTCGCCTCTGTAAACATCCATACGTTGCACTGACACTGGAGATTCAGTGGCAGATTTCATCATCAATGTCAGCATAGCTGGACAGATGGCTATTGAGATAGGGGAAGCTGTTGACGTTCTCCAGCACTTGGTTGTTCGCCGTGATGGGGACGCTAGCTGGAGACGTAAAGGGTAACAAGAAAACATTCTATAAATACATTAGAAGGAAGAGAAAGAGCAAGTACAGAGTAGGCCTGTTTCTCAATGAAGAGAAACAAACAATAACAAAAAATGTGGAAATGGCGAAGATGCTTAGTGACTTCTTTGTTTTGGTTTTCACCAAGAAGGCTGGTGGTGATTGGACACTTAACGTAGTGAATGGTAGTGAAAATGGGGCAAGTTCAGAAGTTATAATAAGGAAAGAATAAGTTAAAAATTACGTAGACAAGTTAGATGTCTTAAACTCATCAGGGTCTCATAAAATGTGTCCTAAAATGTTCAAGGAGCTGACTGAGGAGATATCTGAGCCACTGGCGCTTATCTTCGAAGAGTCATGAAATATGGGAGAGAGTCCTGAAGACTGCAATAGAGCAAGTATAGTAACCATCTATAAAAAGGAAAATAAGGACAACCCAGAGAATTACAGACCAGTCAGCTTAACTTCTGTATCAGGAAAGATAATGGAACAAACAATTAAGGAATCAATTTACAAATATCTAGAAGATAATAAAGTGATAAATAATAGTTCAGCATGGATTTGTCAAGGGCAAATATTATCAGGTCGGTTTGATAGCTTTCTTTGATAGGGTAATCTTGTGGATAAGGGGAAATCAGTAGCTGTATACCTAGATACTAGTAAGGCATTAGCTACAGTCTCACATGAGCTCATTAATAAACTATGGAAATACAACCTAGATGGAACTTACTATAAGGTAAGTGCATAACTGGGTAAGTGGACGAGGTTTTCCCAGTGGGCATTGGCGCCCAGCATCTCTCCCTCATTCTCTTTGGTGCAATCTGTCTTGGACTTTTTGTTGCTGCTCAGGAACAAAGGTCTGGTGCATTCTTCCATCAGAGTCACCTGATGGCCATCACCGTGTTTCACTAGCTGATCCAGGGTCAGACAGTGTTTTCTTACAACATGACAATCAGATTCTTGAGAGGCCTTGAAAGTTATGGCCCTCTGTGTCCCATTGGGACCTTTATTCATGGCTCTGCTCCTCTCTCGGCTCTCCAGCCTGCCCTTTGAGCTGCTGGACTTCTGCTCCCTTTCCTACTAGTCCTGGAAGGCCACTTTGCTAGTGGCAGGTAACATCAGCAAGATAAGCCTTTGAGATCAAGGAATCACCATATGCAGTGGTTTTATAAGGACAAGGTCCAGCTGTGGCCCCACCTGGCCTTCCTGCCAAAGGTGATGTTCTACTTCCATGTGAACCAGGATATATTCCTGCCTGTGTTCTCTCCCAAGCTGCACAAGACAGCAGAAGAGAGGCATTTGCATGCGTTGGACGTCCGGAGGGCCTTCGCTTTTTATTTGGAATGTACCAAACCTTTCACTAAATTGACCCAGTTCTTCAGGATAGGATGAAGGGCCTTCTTGTTTCTTTGTAGAAGCTTTCCAATGGGATCACCTTTTGCATAAAGACCTGCTATGAACTGGGAAAAGATCCTGCCATTGTTAATCAGGCCCCATTTGATGAGGGTGCAGGTATCTTCTGCATCCTTCTTGGCACACATCACAGTTTAGGACATCTCTAGAGATGCAGCATGGTCGTCCTCTGTTCACAAGTTCACATCTTATTACACCATCACTCAGCAGGCCAGAGACCATGCTGGATTCAGCAGGTCTGTATTAGTCATAACAGCTGTGAACCTGCCTCCAGATGTACTGCTTGGAGTTACCTAATGGGGATGGACATGAGCAGACACTCAAAGAAGACAGTTACCTATTCTGTAACTTGTGTTCTCTGAGTTGTGTTGGTCGTGTCCATTCCACTGTCAGAGTTTCTAGCAAGAAGAAACTGAGACTGGGGGAGGAGGGAAGAGTGGGTGGCATTCCTTATGCTGCTCCATGGGGGTGCCAGAGCAGCTCCCCAAGTTGCTACGGGAAAAACTTCCGAGGCCAGTGCATGTAATGACCACACACCTATAGTGTAATGGACATGAACAACACATCTCGAAAGACACCAGTTATGGAACAGGTACCTGTCTTTTTCCTAAGAATTTGAAAAACTTCTCTAAGAAATCTAAAATAAATAATGATAAAACAGGTAGGGCAAGAAAGAGTACTGTTACAAAAGACTGGAGAGATGACTGCGAGGATTTGGACACCAGTCAAGAATGGATCTGGAAAGAATACCATATTCACTGATACATACCGAAGTGCAAGGACATAGAAATAAATGAAGACTGGGGGTGGATTAGGCAGAAACGGTGAAGAGCGACATGGACCACGAAGGCTTAAAGATTAGCGAGCTGGTACAAGCAAGAATGTGCTGAGACGGCTTTATTCAGCTTGGCTGTTACTGCTGAACTGAAGAGATGGGAATTAAAAAATAAAGAAAAATTCAAAATAGAACAATAATCCTTGGTGAATTTAAGCACAAAAAGGGAGCTTACAAAAAGTGGAAACTTGGACAGATGACTAGGGAGGGGTATAAATGTATAGCTTGAGAATGCAGGGGAGTTATCAGGAAGGGGAAAGCACAATTGGAATTGCGACTCACAAGGGATGTGAAGGATAACAAGAAAGGTTTCTACAGGCATGTTAGCAAGAAGAAGGTGATCAGAGAGGGCATGGGGGCCCCTACTGGATGAGGGCAGTAACCTAGTGACAGATGATGTGAAGAAAGCTGAAGTACTTAATGCTTTCTTTGCCTCTGTCTTCATGGACAAGGTCGGTTCCCAGACTAATGCGCTAAGTGACACAATATGGGGTGAAGGTGGACAGCCCTTGGTCGGGGAAAGAACAGATTAGGAACTATTTCGAAAAGCTAAACATACATAAATCCATGGGTCCGGACTTAATACATCGGAGGGTACTGAGGGAGTTGGTGAATGTCATTGAGGAGCCTTTGGCCATTATCTTTGAAACGTTGTGGAGATCGAGAGAGATCCCGGATGATTGGAAAAAGGCAAATGTAGTGCCCATCTTTAAGAAAGGGAAGAAGAACGATCCAGGGAACTATAGGCCGGTCAGTCTTACCTCAGTCCCTGGAAAAATCATGGAGGGGATCCTCAAGGAATCCATTTTTAAGCACTTGGAAGAGGGGGGAAGGTGGTCAGGAATAGTCAACATGGATTCATGAAGGGCAAGTCATGCCTGACCAATCTGATTAGCTTCTATGATGAGGTAACTGGCTCTGTGGATATGGGGAAGTCAGTGGATGTGATATACCTTGACTTTAGCAAGGCTTTTGAGACGGTCTCCCACAATATTCTTGCCAGCAAGTTAAGGGAATGTGGATTGGATAAATGGACGGTAAGATGGATAGAAAGCTGGCTGGAAGGTCGGACCCAGCGGGTGGTGATCAAAGGCTCGATGTCAGGATGGCGGTCAGGTTCTAGCGGAGTGCCCCAAGGTTCGGTTCTGGGACCGGGTTTGTTCAACATCTTCATTAATGACCTGGATGAGGGGATGGATTGCACCCTCAGCAAGTTTGCAGATGACACTAAGCTAGGGGGAGAGGTAGACACGCTGGAGGGAAGGGATAGAGTCCAGAGTGATTTAGACAAATTGGAGGATTGGGCCACAAGATCTGATGAGGTTCAACAAGGACAAGTGTAGAGTCTTGCACTTGGGATGGAAGAATCCCAAGCATTGTTACAGGCTGGGGACCAACTGGCTAAGTAACAGTTCTGTAGAAAAGCACCTGGGGGTTACAGTGGATGAGAAGCTGGACATGAGTCAACAGTGTGCCCTTGTAGCCAAGAGGGCTAATGGCATAGCCCTCTTGCATTAAGAGGTTGCATTAAGAGGAGCATTGCCAGTCAATCCAGAGATGTGATTATTCCTCTTTACTCGGCTCTGGTGAGGCCACATCTGGAGTATTGTGTCCAGTTCTGGGCCCCCAGTTACAGGAAGGATGTGGATGAATTGAGAGGGTCCAGCGGAGGGCAACCAAAATGATTAGGGGGCTGGAGCATATGACCTATGAGGAGAGGCTGAGGGAGTTGGGTCTATTTAGTCTGCAGAAGAGAAGTGAGGGGGGATTTGATAGCAGCCTTCCACTTCCTGAAGGGAGGTTCCAAAGAGGCTGGAAAAAGGCTGTTCACAGTAGTGATGGATGGCAGAAGAAGGAACAATGGTCTCAAGTTGTGGTGGGAGAGGTCCAGCTCTATGATTCTATGAATCCAGCAGAGAAATGGCAGCTTGGGCCAGATACCATAAATATGATGCTACTGTTATGGTTGTTCTATGTATTTCTCCATATCTTTTTGTTTGCACCAAAAACTGATGCTGAAGTGCTGTAAAGTATTTAGTGGACTCAGTAAAGGGCAACAGTGAATGATGTAGAATGTAGAGGAAGAAAGTGGGGAAGAGGGGATTTACAAAGGTCAGTATTGCCTCTGATTCACAGCTCAGGAATTCTAATAAATGAACCCAGATGTGTTGGAATGTTGCCTCTGTGCCTCTCGATGCAGTTTGACTTCTTGCTTTGCAACTTGTCATTCCCCTCTGGATAATTTTGCTGTTGTACTTCTGTAGTATAACACTCATTTGCATGGAAGGTTATTTTTTACCTATTCTCTGGCTAACAACTTAGTTCTATAGCTGTTGTGTTAAAGTTAAATGTCATCTCATCGTCTCCATAGTGTAGACAAACCCTGTGTTGTTAACGTAGTTGGCCTCCGAGTATAGCCGCAGCTTACATTGACAGGAGCATTTTGTCATTGTGGGAACACCACCTGCACGAACAATGCTAGAAGTATGTCTGCACTGAAAACTGTTGGCAACAAAATTAATTTTGACACTCGGAAGTTGCCAAAAAAAGTCACCAAAGCATGTTCACACCGGCTCCCTCATTTGACAGATCATGGCTACGTTTTTAGTTCCCTCATTGAGACTGAGCAATACACTTCTAGTAATACCTTTTTTTGCTAGACACATAACGGAGCACAATGCATCTTGGGAATGTGAAAAAGTCCCGTCAGGCACTGCTTTGTTTCTCAGCCCTCCAGAGACTTCTGGCTTCCTTTCATGCCATTTGTAAAACTGCTAGTCTTTGCTGTGCACTCCAGCATCTGCTATGAGAAATCATGGATTCCACTCGTGTCTCATATGTGTGTTCCTTGTCATGAGGACATCACGCATTGCAGCAGAATTACTATTGAGGAAGAGTAGCAGGCAGAGGTCACTGAGTGGAATGGTTAACGGCCACCTGACATTGCATTTGGCTGTTACAGGGCACTTGTGTAGGGTAGATTGTTGCTTTTGGGCTAGGGAAAACAGCACTGAGTGGTGGGATTGCATTGTCATGCAAGCGTGGGAAGAAGACCAGTGGCTACAGAACTTTAGGATGTGTCAAGCAACCTTCCTGGAGCTGTGTGCTGAGCTGACCCCCTGAACTGTGACGCAAGGACGTCCAAATTAGAACTGCCCTCTCAATAGAAAAATGTGTGGAAGCTGGCAACTCCCAAGTGCTACTGGTCTGTTGCAAATGAGTTTGGACTGGGGAAGTCTACCGTGGGGGCTGCACTTCTGCAAGTGCACAGGGCAATAAATTGCACTCTGCTGCGTAGAACTGTGGCTCTGGGAAATGTGAATAACATAGTGGCTGGCTTTGCTGAAATGGGCTTTCCTAACTGGTGGGGCCATCGATGGCACACATGTTCCAATTGTAGCACCACTCCACTTTCACCGAGAATGTCAACAGGACAGGATACTTCAGGATGGTGCGTCAAGTGCTTGTGGATCACTGAGGATGTTTCATGGACACAGGTGTGAGCAGATCAGGAAAGTGTACGATGCAGGCATCTTTAGGAACATTGGCTCGTACAGGAAGCTGCACGCTGGGACTTTCTTTCCAGACCATAAGATTGCAGTGGAAATGCACATAGTAATGGGTGACTCAACTTACCCCTTACAGCCCTGCTTCATGAAACCATACATGAAGCACCTGGACATCAGCAAAGGAGCAGTTCAACAATAGGCTGAGCAGGTGCCACATGGTAGTGGAATGTGCCTTTGGTAGACTGAAAGGGAGATGAATATGTCTCTGTGGCAGGGTAGACCTTATGGAGGATTATATCCCCATAGTTATAGCTGCATGCTGTTGTTTGCATAATAAGGGTGCGAAAATAAGGGCGAAACGTTTGCTTATGGATGGAGCCTTGAGGCACAGCGTTTGGGCACACAGTAGCCCATAGGGTTGCCAATAACATCGGAGGCTCTGAGGAATCACTTTGACCATTAGGGGTTTTGAAATCTCTCTCTTTTGGGGTTACTTCTCTGCTGCATCCCATTCCCCATCCCAAGTAACATGCACATTCCCATAAAAGAAAGGGATGCAGCGGTCTATACCTGGGCCCTGAATGATTGCTATGGGTTGTGAAACAGAAAATAAAGCCATTGTACCATTAAAAAAGTTTGCCTTCATGGATCATTGCCAATCATGGTCACACACCTAAGGATCAATGTTTGCTGGAAAGGGAGATTTCAAATTAGGGTATGGCCACACAACTGTGTGTAGGTCCAGTTGTCATAGTCACAGCTGTGATAGGGTGTGGACTGTGGTGGAAAATGAGCAGGGCTCGACAATTAACATAATCTACTCGCCCGTGGCGAGTAGATTTTAGCCCGGTGCAGCCACGCAGCGTGGTCTGCACATGCGCAGCACGCGGTAGCGCGCAGCTGGCAAGCGGGGCTCGCCGCCGCTTGGCGAGCCCTGAAAATGAGCATTTCTAGACAATGAAAAGGAATGTGTGGATGTAGTGGGTGGGTTGCTGGACAAAGAATTCTGTATCTATTGTAGGGGAGGTCAAGGCCATTTCTGCTCACTCTGCATCTTGATTAAACATTTGAGCATCTCTTTTTGCTCCTGGATAACCCTGATCACATGCTAAGTGGCGTCTTTCCTTTCACTCAGCCATCACTTCTCTCTTCCCTGTGTTTCCATTGTGCTATGGAACAATCCCTGATAAGTTCCTCCCTGTTATGGGGCTCATAGAATCATAGGGTTGGAAGAGACCTCAGGTCCAATCCCCTGCCCAAAGCAGGACCAACCCCAACTAAATCATCCCAGCCAGGGCTTTGTCAAGCTGAGACTTAAAAATCTTGAGGGATGGAGATTCCACCACCTCCCTAGGTAACCCATTCCAGTGCTTCACCACTCTCCTAGTGAAATAGTGTTTCTGAATATCCAACCTAGACTTTTCTAACTGCAACTTGGGACCATTGCTCCTCCTGTCATCTGTCACCATTGAGAACAGCCTCGCTCCATCCTCTTTGGAACCTCCATCCCCTTTCAGGTAGAATCATAGAAGACTAGAACTGGACGGGACCTTGAGAGGTCATCAAGTCCAGTCCCCTGCCCTCACGGCAGGACCCAGCACCATCTAGACCATCCCTGATAGATGTCTGCCTAGACTGCTCTTAAATACCTCCAGAGATGAAGATTCCACAACCTCCCTAGGCAATTTATTCCAGTGTTTAATCACCCTGATATTTAGGAAGTTTTTCCTAATGTCCAGCCTAAACCTCCCTTGCTGCAGTTTGCTCCTTGTCCTATCCTCAGAGGCCAAGGAGAACAATTTTTCTCCCTCCTCCTTGTGACACCCTTGTAGATATCTGAAAACCGTTATCATGTCCCCTCTCAGTCTTCTCCTTTCCAAACTAGTTGAACGTTGCTATCAAATCCTACCTCACTCTTCTCTTCTGTAGACTAAACCAGCCCAAATCTCTCGGCCTCAGCTCGTAAGTCATGTACTCCAGCTCCCTAATGCAGTGGTCACCAACCAGTTGATCGGGATCTACTGGTAGATCTTGGAGCCTTTGACAGGTGATCCTGACTGGTTGGCCAGAAGCCTGTCAAGTGCTGGAACTTCATCTCCCCTTCTCAGCACTGTGTGCTGCTCCTGCCCTTTGCCTTGGAGCTGCCTCCCACCCCCCGGGAGCCTCCTGCTTGCTGTGCAAGGCATGGGAAGAAGAGGAAGGGGTGCTGATATCGAAGTGCCCTTCTTCCCCCAGAGTCGAGGAGGGACAGGGATGAAGAGAGTTTGCTGGCTGCTTTTGGGAGTGGTGCAGGGCCAGGATAGAGGTAAGCCTGCCTTAGCACCACTGACCACCATCCAGAAGCCACCTGTGGTAAGCAGTGTCCAATTGGAGCCTGCATTCCAAACCCTGGCCCTGAACCCCTCCTGCACCCCAACTCCCTGCTCCAGGCTCAGCTCAGAGCCCCTCCCACACTCCAAATCCTTTAGCCCAAGATCAGAGCCTGCATCTTCCTCCCTCGCACCCCAGCCCTCTACCCTCAGCCTGATAAAAATGAATGAGGATGGGGGAGGGAGGGAGTGAGCAAGGGCGGGGCCTTGGAGAAGGGGTAGGAAGAAGGTGAGGGAAAGGGTGTTTAGGTTTGAGGTAGATCCTGGATTGCACTTACATTCAAAAAGTGATCCTGTGCTTAAAAAGGTTGGCGACCCCTTCCCTAATGATTTTTGTTGCCCTCTGCTGGACTTTTTCTAATGCAGGGGTCGGCAACCTTTTCCAACCAGAGAGCCAAACTACATCAAAATTCAGACCAAAGTGGTCAACAAAGAACCATATAAGAATGCCCATTTGTATGACTGAAAATATACAACTTAATATTATTGATAATTGACATAATGATTAACAATAGCATAAATGAAACATTGTACTCACAGACTTTATTTAATGGGACTTCTGCTGCTGCATCTTTTTGCACATTTCTTAGAAGTTTACATCGTAACTGGTCAAATCCAGCTTCATGAACACATTCAGGCTGTCTTCTGTCAAGCTTATGGCAGGGGCGAGGGTTGTGGGGGTGCAGGAGTTTGGGTTGGAGTGTATGATGGGCTCAGGGCTAGGGCTTAGCGGTGGGAGGGGCAGGAGTGTTATGATGCTGCTTTATTGATGGCTGGGGTAGGGAAACTTTTTTGGGTCAGGGGCCCCTAACCCACAGAAAAATCGTACTGATGTGGCCTCCCAACTGATACACCTCACTCCCATAATGGGGAGCAGATAGGACTGAGGATGAAGGCCTTAGGCCAGATGAACTCTTCCAGTGTCTGTAACAGGATTTCTTAATTGTAACAGATGGAAGTCACTCCCACATGACACACAGCCACAGCGCCACACGGGTCATTGAATAAGTTAGCGGCCCAAGGGCCAAGTGTGGAATGGAGGCTGCACCTTGTCGAGAGTGCAGGGAGTCTGACCGGCAGATCTGGGTGCGGATGGACACTGACCCGCTCAGTTGCGCTTTTTGTAGCTCTCCAGACGAGCCAGGATCCAGCCCACTGGCACCAGGAAGAAGGTGCTCAGGCTGATGACGGGATTCCAGCGGCCCCATGGTGCTCTCTGGTGGGTGCACGTGGGCAGCGCTATGTGAGGACGGAGCAGTGTGTGGCATAGTGGGGACACAACTATGGCAGCAAGCGGGTCCTTCGCAGGCAAGATGGCGGACTGCTCTGCTTTTTGCACCCTGCACTGCTCTAAGGCTTCTGGCTCCCCACTGCTCCATTGGCCAGATTGTGGCCAATGGAACACTGGGAAAAGCCTCGAAGCAGCACATCTGTTCCTCCAGCTCAAGGGGGGGGAGCGGAGCTGTTTGTGGCTTTGGCTTCTTCCCCGATTGCACAGTGAGGCTCGGGGCTTTCCCAACCCCCTACTCTTCCCACAGGAAGCCAGCGCTAGCTCTAATCTTTCGGGGTGCAAAGTGGGCTGAGCTCGAGCTGCGAGTAGTATTTGGCTCCTAAGTGAGCCATATATAGCTCGCAAGCCATAGGTTGCCAACCCCTGCTCTAATGTATCCACATCCTTTCTGTAACGAGGGACCCAGAATTGGATGCACTGCGCCAGATGTGGCCTCACTAGTGGCCACATGATCAGCTCAGAAGACGCCATGACAGCACTCCACACTGAGCCATGCAGCAGGAAATGGAATTTTACATTTCCTGGGGTTTACAAGAGATAGGGGTGGCTTCCTGTTTATCTGGCTGCAGGGCAACAGAGTTCAAAATGCTGCCCAGAGTGGCTACTTGGGCATTGCAGGAAACATCCTGGAGTTCAATAAAGGCAAAAAAAGCCTCCTGTGGCATGCAGTGCATGACTGTCGACAGTAAAGGGAGGGGGAAAGAAACAAGACCCTCGTGGAGGTGCAAGTTTTTGTTGCTGAAACTGGTCGTTTTTCATAACTTTTGTCGCATTGCAGCGTGAACACTATTGGAGTTGTGGCGCCAAAAAGGGGGGGGTGGCAACAAAACTTGCCAGTGTAGACATGCCCTGTATGTGTCAACAGGAACCCTCGTCTATCAGAAAAACTGTTTCCTCCAGAGTTTCATTGGCATAGTCACGTGAGCCAGAAGTGGGGGGTTTTCACACTTTTGCTTGGTATCGATATGCTGAGGTAACTCACGAGTATAGACCAAACCCTAACATGGTCAACTTTTAAACCTATGCAAACAGAAGAAGTGGAAATGAGTATTTAATATATCCAGGCTAGCTCTTAATTTGCAACTACAGGTGCAAGACAATTTGAACTACAGGTGCAAGATTAAGGCAAACTTCTGTGCAAGTTACAATCTGAAAGTATAAGAGACGTGATTCCTTTGTGGGTATATGTTTTTGTTCTGTGTTCCTACTTTGAGTATTAAAATGCTTTCTCAATTTAATGGCATGTGGTTTGTTCTCGAATCAGTGTGTGGAATGCAGGGATGACATTGCAAAACAAATGCAAGAGAAAAATGCGCTAAGCCAAAATATCATTCTTGCTACACTGGACTGAGCATTGTGTTTCTTCTGCAGGATATTTATTAGAAATCAAGATTATAATAATGGACAGTATTTTAAATCTATTATTCTGATGCGCATTTCAGTTTTGTGTATGAGCTTCAAGGGTGATAAGATTTAGAGCCAAGTAGGGCAGATGAAGAGGTTTGTATTGAGACTGTACTCTTATCTACTTGTGCAGTAATTCCCTAATTTCTAGAAAAAAAAAATCTATTGAATTAAAATTAAAAAAAGTTCTCATTGTTGCTGAATGCAGTTTGAACTTAATCCTTCGGTCTGTGCCTCTGGTGCAGGGGTGGGCAGTAATTTTTCATGGTGGGGGGGCACTTCAAGAGTTCAGAAAGTGGTCAAGGGCCACACTTTTCTGTGGAGGAGGTAAGGGGTTTAGGATGGAGGTTGAGTGCAGAAGGGTGCATGGATTAAGGGACTGTGATGCAGGAGACCATGTGATGTCTGAGAGGGAGTTTGGGTGAAGGAGGGGGTTGTGACCTGGGTCAGTGGATTGGGGTGTAGGCTCAGGGAGGGAGTATAGGTGAAGGAGAGGATTTTGGCCCATGGGGGAGGTGTATAGAAGGGGGTATAGGGCCTGGGAGGGAATTGTGACCTGGGGAAGGGGGATGCAGAGGGTTTGGATGGTGACCTGGGGAAGGGAGTTGAGGTGGGGTGGGGCAGGGGTGCCAGAGCCAAGCTCTGGCTGGGAGGCGCTTACCTAAGTGTCTCCCGGCCAGCAGCCCCGCAGCACCCCCAAGGCAGGCTGGGCTCCCTGCCTGCTGCAGCCCCAGATTGCTTAAAACTGCAGGCTGCTCCCTCCACATGGCTCTCAGCTCTGGGAGGGGCAATAGGCTTGCTCTGTCCCCGTCTCTGAGGCCAATCTCTCAACTCCTATTGGCTCGTTTCTGGCCAATAGGATCTGAGGATTGGGCTGGGGCTGGGAAGAACATCTGAAGACTTTCCCTCCCTCTGGAGCAGAGAGGAACACGGAACAGCCCTGCGCTTAAAACAGCGGCTGCTGCATGTCTGAGGGTCCCGACAGGGTGGTCCGCAGGCCGGATCTGGTGACTTGGCAGGCTGGATCCAGCCTGCGAGATGTATCTTGCCCACCTCTGCCCTTGGTACCATGTCTTTTTGAAATCCTCCTTTCTTTTCAGTTCAAAGAGAAATTTGTTTATTTTAATAATAAGTATTTCTATTCGTTTTTAGGATTTGGCTTCATTTTACGTATCCTGACCTATTTTTAGAATAACATTGTTTAGCTATCATTCTTAACAGCTGTAGTTCTCTGCCAAGAAACATCTGTTTATTGACTCCTTGTACCCTCATGTGAAAAACAATGGGATTCTCTTCAGCATTTTTTGTTTCTTCATACCCTCTTTCCTTCTTAACTTGACTTCCTGCCTCTTGATAGAAACTTGTCTCAAGTGATGACACTATACCCAATGCTAATGCCGTTTTGTGAATCAGTATACAAGGCAATCAGCTACTCGAGTTCATCATGAGCTAGATTCACCACTACAATTACCTAGATATCTGCTTCCCCCTCTGATCATAATGTTATGACATGTTGATCTGTAGCAGCCAAATTTAAACTGAGTACGTATGCTCTGTGATTCAAGAATATTTTTGGGGAATAATCATTTTAATATTCTCTTCAAAGGTCAGCTTGGGGAGAGAACATAAAAGATTTACTTGGTAAAATATATTTGCTGCAGGTGTGTCATAAGAGAGTTCAGTGATCATACAAGTGTTTAATTTGCTAGCAGGTTTCATCACAACTAGACAAACACTGCATGTTAAGCACAGTCAAACATTACTTTTTTTTTTTGTTTAAACTTTGAGTATTCAAGACTGGATTAACCACTAAGCAAATAGGTCAGTGCCTGACACCCTGATTTAGCCATTGCGCATGGGGCCTTGTTTGCAACCATACTGGCTCTGTGTCTAGAAACAAGCTCCGTTTTTGGCAGCTAGTCATCAAACCTGCTGGGCCAATCTCCATATTGCCTCTGTGCATGGGATCAGACTGCTGCTTGTTGGCTCTGCAGAAGGAAACCTCTGCTTGTTCTGTGTCTGGAGCATAGCATAGCGGTGAAGGGATATACTCGTGGAGGCAGCCAGGTAGTGTAGAGCTAGCCCAGCATTAGAAAGCCTCAACTCACCTTGCAAGAACCTCTTTAGAACTCAAATAGGATTTATTTTTCCTTTGAAAAAATCAAATTGTTTATGTAAAAAAACCTCTATCAGATTTCAAGAACTTATGATGTTCAGATACAAAGATTTGAGAGGTCGTGATAAATTAGACAGACGATCTGGCTAAAGATACTTGCAGGAATAGTGGTTTGATCCCTCACACTGTGTCCCATGTCGCATGTACTAACAACACAAAGTACTCCCAGGAGTATTCATACCAGAAGTGAGTTCTCGGCTTCTTTGAACAGTGTTTTTGGCCATTTGTACAAAAGATGTCTGGCAGCTGCAAATGTTAGTGAATCATTTATTAAGAAAATACTGCATCTTCAAGGGGGGCTGACAGAATTGCTGGGCCCTGGCGCAAGGTGGTGGGGAAGGGGCTGGCTTTATGCTTCTGGGAGGAGAGGGCAGAAAGGGCCAGGGCCGGGGCTGGGGCAGTCAGCCCTCAGAAGCTCAGCACCATTCATCCGCAATTTCAAGGGCCCAGGCTCTGGCTGCTGGCTGCAGTCACAGCAGCTGCTGGATGCTCCGGGCCCGTTGGAATCATCGGGGCAGTTGCCCCACTGTTGGTGGGCCCCCACACCATCTAAATCTGTTGTGACAGCTGAAGTTGATATACACTCAAGTTGATACATCTCCCTTCCTTGCTCAGGGGTGTGAATTAGCCCCCTCCTTCTACTGAGCAACATAACTTACGCAGACTTAAGCACTGATATGGACAGTACCATGTTGTGCTGACATAGCCACTTACGGAATAATTAAGCTCTCTTCCTTCAGCCTAGAGCAGGTACAGTAGAAAGTTCACAGTGACGTAGCCTGAGTAACCAATAGTATTTACAATAGTAAATACTCCATGATTTGTTATTTATAGGTTAAAGTGTGTTTGGGAAATTTTTGCTCACCGTTCCAAATTGCAAAAAGATTAGTAAGTATGCTTGCTGAAAAAGTACAAAGATGGAAAGGTGGAAGTGTATAGGGTAAATTAGATGTAACGAATAATTCAACCAGTTGGCATTGCAAGTTGTATACTCTGGTTTTAATATGATTCTGCAATGAGTAAGTGGACAGCATAATTAACTGTAGTGACTTAATGAGCATGTGAATATTTTCTGTAGGACACTATCTGAGATTGTGTTGTGGAATGAGGCTAGAAGGAGAGTTGAGTTTATTTTTGATGTACCCCTTTAACTGCAATTGTTGATTTTCATGATCACAGCTCAGTACCATGTACCTTTATGTATGTGTGTCACTTGGCAGTGTAAATTTAGCTGTTGAGATACATCTCCCTTCCTTCCTTCCTTCTCTCAGGGAGTGTTACCATAGCATTTTCCTCCCAGTGACTACCTCACAGAGCTGCAGATGGGACTGACTCTGAATTCTGTGCTGGTCGCTCAGACACCCTCTCTTTCCCATTTTCCTATTAGACTGTAACGTAGCAGCATGACTAAAACAACACTTGTTTTTCCAGCAAGACCCTTACCTTCTATCTGATGCGGGCTCGTCAATTTTTTTCAACATTGAGAACTGAATTTCATATAAGCAGAAACAAATCTTGTGGTTTTCCCATCTGTTTGCTTCTTCCATGGAAATTCAGACAAAGTACTGTCTGACTGATACCAGCATTCATTTCTTTTGTCTTGTAGCTGTGGACATGGCTTGAGGAATTACAAAAAGAACTGCTTGATGATGTTTATGCAGAGTCTGTGGAGGCAGTACAAGAGCTGATCAAACGCTTTGGCCAGCAGCAGCAGACCACTTTACAGGTTACTGTCAATGTCATCAAGGAAGGGGAGGATCTTATACAGCAACTAAGGTAATACATTTTTTAAAGAAGTTAATGTTAAATCTTAACATTTTGTCTCCAAGGTATTTGGGCATATTACTCCTTAAGCTACTTCACCTCATATACTTCTGATATTACATGGACCATTACCTTCTTGATTTTTTGGGGGGGGAGGGAAAGAGGAAGGGCAAGTATAAGATGCTACCCTGCAT
Source organism: Rafetus swinhoei (assembly GCA_019425775.1). NCBI lineage: Eukaryota > Metazoa > Chordata > Testudines > Trionychidae > Rafetus > Rafetus swinhoei. The sequence goes on along the minus strand of CM033424.1, from coordinate 133,813,840 downwards.
GAATATAAATATTAGATGTTTCATTCTATGCAGATCTTATCTAAACCTTTGTTTACAAGAAGTTGGGCTCATACATGTTACCTTCACATAATCGAGAGTCAGCCTCCATAAACTGTCTCTGTGTATTATGAATCAGCATGGTATCCATCACAGGCATCCGACTTGCCACTCTGGTGTTCAGTGTTTAAGTATTACTGAACTCTGAGCAGTAGCCCACTCTAAAGAAACATTGTACTTTTTTTAAACTGGCACTTCAAAATCTTGTGAATGTTAGCATGTGACATGATTGGCTTTTTTTCAGGAGAGGCAAAATGAATATGTGTCCATTACTAGTAGCTTAAATTAATCCTTGGGCACTACTTATATCCTTCAGAAGTGGGTGTTAACTCATCTGTGGTGGTAGTTGTTCATTTTTGGCTTTATGCTCAAGTAAAGTTGAATCATGTAATTCAGCGTACAATGAAGCATGTAGTCATCGTGTTTTATTTCCTCTTCAAAATGAAAAGTTTAGCATGGGTTCACATTTTACTTTTGACACAAATAAAATATGGATTGAATACATGTAAGAATGTGCTAATATATTGAACACTAAGGCAGAAAAAGATGGCAATTTAGTATCCTGATGCTTTATTAAATTACTAAAGCATAATTCTAATGATGTTTCAAAGGACTTTATGTGCTGAAACAAGACCAGCTTCCTCTTAGTGTTGTTCATACTAATGGTTTTAGTTAAAGAGCTTTGTCATGCACATTTAACAGTTGACTGTAATCCAATTCCTGTTGCTTTTTTTCAAAAGGCCCTTTTTCCTTCCTCTCCACTTTCAATAGGGATTCTGCCATTTCTAGTAACAAGACCCCTCACAACAGTTCCATCAATCACATAGAGACAGTCCTGCAGCAGCTGGATGAGGCCCAGTCTCAAATGGAGGAGCTTTTTCAGGAACGCAAGATCAAGCTTGAACTCTTCCTGCAGCTACGCATATTTGAGAGAGATGCAATAGATGTGAGTTTCTGCTTGGTGCATAACATTCATTACATCTGCTGTATCCGTATGGGATGATATAAAGGACCTACTTTGGGTCAGACACACAAAGATAATATCATCACAGGTTTAGTTCTTACCTGAATGGTCTGAGAGATTTGCTTTCCTCTAAATTATGAGAGTGGCAAGGCTTGAATGTAGAACTGAAAGCCAAGGACTCCCTCATTCTAGTCTGAGCCCTGATAAACACACTCTGTGGCCACCAGCAAATGACTTAATCTTGCTGCCGCAGTTAATCCACGTGTAAAATGGGGCGTTAACTATCAAATTGACTTTTTCCATAGGGTTATTGAGGGTGAAATCATTATAAAGAGCGTTGAGTATTAAAAAACTGAACATGAATGCTGTTCAGTAGTATTTATAACCATCTTTTCTTCCTCCTCTTCACATCAGACTCTCAGTTGCAGATATATTAAACTTTAAGGGTGCTTCTGAATTGCTGTGTTTTTGCTGCTAAACAATGAAAAAACTCCTCCACATACACGTGCTTTTCCATTACATTCAAAACTGCATTCACCCATTCAGCAAGCATGTTTACTAAACTTTTTGCAATTTTGGAACTGTTAGCCCAAACATGCAAACAGATTACAGACTGGACAGTACTTGTAGCAGAATACTTTCTATTGGTGTGAATGCTTTTTGGCTATATGAATTTTAGGTAATTTACATGTTGTTCCACATAAGACTGTAGATTGCCCTAATGTGAGGAAGAACAGTGGTCACCAACCATTAGATCAGGATCTACCGGTAGATCTTGGAGCCACTGACAGATGATCCTGACTGGTTTGTCCAGGAAGCTACCAAGGGCCGGCACTTCAGTTGCCCCTCCCCCCACTGCCATGCTGTTCATGCCCTGTGCCTTGGAGCACCCCCTACGAGCCTCCTGCTTGCTGTGCAGGGTGGGAGAAATGGAGTGAGCAGGGGTGGAGCCTCGGAGAATGGATGTGGCAGGACGTGGGGTGAGGGGTTTTGGGTCGCACTTAACTTAAAAAAGTGATCTTGTGCTTAAAAAAGGTTGGAGACCCCTGCTTTAGACAGATGCTGTTGGGTTAATCATGTATTTTAAAAAAAAAAAAAACCCAAAATTCTCAGAACCTTAATACAGAATTAAGGCTGACCAGTGGTGCCTGAACATGGAGAATGCTGAAATTTAAACCTGTGAAACCAAAGAATTGAAGAGTGAAGGTTCATGCCAGCCGTCATAGAGCAGCCTTAACTCCGCCTCCCTGGAGCTGGCAATAGCCACTGGAAAGGTGGTGCAAAAGTTAAACTACTGAAATGTGGTGGTTTCTCAGTCTCTTCGTGTCTTCAAATCAAGAATCTTATGGAAGATCCTTTGGGCCAACCCAAACTGTTAGGCCCAGTACAGGAGTAACTGAGTGAAATTCTCTGGACTGCGTTATGCTTCCTTGTTAAATATTTGTGAAAGGAAATATAAGGAAAAACTAAGAACATGTCATTGTTTGTGTTGAGTTCCACATAGCTGAATTCCAGTATTTATCTGCAGGAATTCCAGCTACATTAATTGTGCTAGATGTTTCTGTTCTGGATCGGGAGAGATTTGTTGGGGCAACTTGGCAGAACTGTGATGAGTAAGATGTGCTTGTATATCGTGAGGAATCAGATATGCCTCATTTCAGTACTGAATTTGGTAGCATGTCAGTAGAGGTGCACAAAGGTGTCACAGGGACTGTCAGCACTCTGGCGACATACTTCACTGATCTAGGCGCTTACTGAGGGTTACATGAAGGTAGTGTCTCAGAAGGAATCTTGGGGCAAAAGTGGAGGGTGGTTTATGCGGAGCATACTCAGTATTTGAGTGCAGGGTAGCTCTTGTTTGCTACACACGGCTTAAACTTGAGTTAGCTAAGGAAAAGTGTTAGACTGTGTCCAACAGTGCTCACTGTGCTGTTCCCAAAGTGTTGTATAACCTTTATGAAGGCAGAGTGGTGAGGTATCCTCAGAGAAGAAGCAGTCAGTTGCATTGCAGGAGTAGTGTGGATCTTAACTGAGCTATCCTGGTTTTCAGGTGTTCCAAGTTTAGCCACTCTCTTTTTTTTTTTCTGGATGGGTACAGAGCACACTGTGCAGCCTTAACTTTTTCATCAGTGACTTTTTTGGCATTTATTTACCTTCGTTTTTAAAAAAAATCCATAGCCCCCTCCCTTTTACTACAGTTCTGTTAGCAGTGATTACCCTGGTTGCATGTTGGTCCCTTCTCTCTGCTTGGCCAACACAGCCTAATTCTCCATTCTCCCTACAGACAGTCATCAGCATGGGACCTGCAGATTGAGAAGAAGCTGCAGGCAGTAGCATGGAATTAGTGGGGGCAATTTTTTAAGGAGTGAAGACAGAGAACATAAGAACAGCCATACTGGGTCAGACCAAAGTTCCATCTGGTCCAGTATCCTGTCTGTCGACAGCGGCCAATGCCAGATGCCCCAGAGGGAGGGAACACATCAGGGTAATCATCACGTGATCCCTCCCCTGTCACCCATTTCCAGACAAAGATGGTGCATAATGAGAGGAAGTATGGTCTAGTAGTTCAGATACTAATCTGGCACATGGACGACTCGGGTTCAGTTCTGTTATAGACTTCCTCTGTGATCTTGGGCAAGTCACTTCATCTCCCTGTGTCCATTCCCTATCTGCTTGGAAAATAAGTGGCACTGGGAAGCACTGTGAGGCGTTTACGGACTACAGGGATGGGGGCTATATCAGTTCCTATGATTGGATGGATGCATTGGCTGAAGCCCTGCAGCAACCTCACTTCACAGCTCGGACCCTGGTCCTTTCTACTGGACACTGTTCCAGTACTGCCTCTGCACTGCTCTCACCACCTATTCCTTCCCCTGTGCTCAGATTTGCCTTCCACTGCTCCAGTTACTCCAGCATTTCTTCCATCACACCCACTGCTCTGAGCCCCCCACATGTACCTGTTGTTTTGAGCCCCTCTCTCACACGCCAACTCCACCCACATCCTTGTCGTTCTGTGCCCCCTGCAAAGTTGGAGGGGCTGTGGGAAAGTGGTGGAGCTGTGAGCTGCCTGTACTTGCTGGAGGCAGCCAAGGGCAGAAGAGTAGAGAAGCAGAGTGGTCCCCCCACCTGTGTAGAGCATGGGGCTCTGCACATCCATTTCCAGCAGAGGAGACTTGTAGAAGTGGCCAATAGTGTGAGTGAGAACGAGGGAACCCTCTGGGATGCATATTGGCAAAAGCTTTGATTACGTGATCTGCAACATTCATCTAAGTGCCTGTTCTTCCCTGTTCTCCCTCCCCTACTTCCAAGATTGCCATGCTTGTGGGCTTCTGTTGTTCCAGCTCCGCTCCTCAGTTTCTGTGCTTTGTGCATGTGCTAAGCATGTCTCTTCTGCTTACTCATGCACATACTGGGGGGGGGAGGAGAGGGTGGGACTCAGAATCTTCCAGAGGGGCAGGGTTCCCTAGATCCCATCTTGCAATGAGACTGGCTGAGAGTCTTCAAATCCTCGCTTGCTCACTGCACCACAGCTGTTGCCCTGAGAGATGGGGCTCTGCATGGGTTCAGGGCACAGGGAGCAGCGTGGAGGAAGGGAAGGAAAGAATTGGGGGCAAACAGTGTTTGAATGATCTTTTACACTAATAAAGGTGATTGTCTAGAGGTGTTCTGGCTCCTCTGTGGCTGTGCCAAAACTCAACTCTACAAGGGAAGCTTGAGAGAGGGGCAGAGAACACACTCACTCCACTATCCCATATAGGGATGTGAGTGATTAGTTAACTCAGCAGTTCTCAAACTTTTTGGTCTCCAGAGCCCTTTACATGCGTAAAAATTTATGCCCAGCGGTTCACGTATGTGTTGTACCTATCGATGTTTCCAGTTTGTCAACTTCGCGGAGTCCCTGAAGATGTCTCGTGGAGCGCTGGGGCTCTGCGAAGCACAGTTTGAGAAACACTGAGTTAACTAGTTACTCAACTAGTCGCTCCCTGCCCTCCCCCCCCGCCTCTATCAGAGAGAGGCAGCAAGTGGGGAGCAGGAGCCAGTGCTGGGGGGAGCTGGCTTAAAAGCCCGTTGCCAGTTCTGTAGAAGGCGCAGTAGAAGGAAGCGGCTTAGAGCCAAGCGTGCTGGAGACAGAGCGAAGCAGTTTCTGGGAATCGTGGGGCGCTACAGCACTAGACCGGTGAGTCTACACCGTGGGGGCCGGCGGGGAAATGTCCTACACCAAACTCCTGAAGGCAGAGCTGGTGGGGCTGTGCAGAGAGAGGGGCCTGCCCGTGGGGAAAGCAACCAAGGCCCAGTTGATTGCCCAACTTGAAGAGAGTGACCCATCCAGGGGCCTGGATGCTGTCCCAGCGGGGAGCAGCCAGACACCCCCGGGGAGCGTCCCAGGCTCTCAGACCGGATGGAGGACTGGAGCCTGCCAGGGAGACGCGGTGCCCACCCAGCCAAGCCCTGCCAGCCGCAGTTCATCCAGGGCGGGGTCCAGCCTGGCAGCGCTGCGGCGGCTGGAGATCAAGCTGCGGATGAAGGAATTGGAAGTACAGGACTGTAGAGAGCAGCGACAGCATGAGCTGGCCATGGCAGAGAGGAGAAGCCACAGGGCCTTGGCTGCGGTGAGGGGGGAGGACCCCAGGGAACCTGGGGCGGCCAGACGCTTGGAGAAGCTCGTGTTGGCCCAGTGTAAAGATGTGAGGGACATGGACGGGTTCCTCAGCTCCTTTGAGCGGGCCTGTGAACTGCACCAGATTCCCCCAGCTGACTGGCTGCAAGAGCTCACGACCGTGCTGAATCAGGAAGCTGCAGGGGTGCTCAACCAGCTGGAGGATCTGCAGCCAGGTGATTACGAACGGGTCAAAGAGGCCCTGCTGCACAAGTTCGGGCTGACCCCAGAGACGTACAGGAAGAAGTTCCGGGGGGTTCAGAAGGAGCCACGGGAGACCTATGTGGATTTGGCCTCTTGCTTGGCGCAATACTGCCGCAAGTGGGTGTTCAGGGTCGGAGCCCAAACTGCAGAGGACCTGCTTAAGCTGATGATCCTGGAGCAGTTCTATGAAGTGTGCACACCCAGCCTGAGGCTGTGGCTCAAGGACCGGAAGCCAGAGAACCCCCAGGATGCCAGGAGGCTGGCGGATGAGTTCACTGAGAGCCAGTCCGGGGGTGAACGGGAGTCCTGGAGAGAGAGGGAATCGCGCAGAGACCGGTTCTCAGCTGAGTGACGGAGAGAATTACCTACGATACATGCCCAAGAGACAAGGACCAGCCATCTGCGCCCCAGAGAACCAGTCAGGGCCCGGGCAGAGCTGGCCCAAAAAGGCCCACAGGGCCTAACCTGCCATCGCTGCGGGCAAAGAGGCCACAAGAGGACTCAGTACCCCAGGCGCCAGGACAGGTCCCACGACCTGGAACTTTCTAGGATTAACTGGCTGGAGCAGGGGGCCGGTGGGCAACCCTCAGCCCAAAGCAGGGGAAAGACGGCCCAGGCCAAGGCCTCCCGGAGTCCTGATGATCCAGAGGCAGGGCTCTCCGTGTACAGGGTGGGGGCAGGGCGGCCCCTGCGGAGTGAGTGCCTCGTGCCCCTGGAGGTGGATGGTAGGAAGGTGACGGGTTTCTGGGAAACCGGGGTGGAGGTGACGCTGGCCCGGCCCAACATAGTGGCCCCAGACCGTGTGCTACCCAACACTCAGCTGACCCTGAGGGGCATAGACTGGACCCCGTTTAAGGTGCCCGTAGCCCGGGTGCATCTGAAATGGGGGGCCAAGAAGGGCCCCAAGGAAGTGGGGGTGCACCAGCACTTGCCCATGGAGGTGCTGATGGGGGGGAGGGGGGGAGGCGGGACCTAGAGGAGTGGCCGGACGGACCCCACAGGACCCTGGTCACCAATGCGGGGCTGGCAACCCTGACCCCGAGGAGGTCTCGCAGCAGGGGACTCAGGACCCAGGCAGTGCAAGGGATCAGGCCCCTGTCCTGGCTCCAGCTGCTGAATTCCAGGCCGAGGTGCAGGCGGATCCCTCCTTATGGACCCTGAGGGACTGGGCCGAACTGGGCGTGACTTAGCCCCTAAGGAGAGGTTCCTGTGGGAGAGGGAATTCCTGTACCGGGAATGGCTTCCCCCCGGGAAGGTGGGGGGATGGGGACTCCAGCAGCAGCTGGTGGTACCCCAAAAGTATCGCTGCAAGCTGTTAGCCTGGCCCATGACGTCCCCTTCTCGGGACACCAGGGGATCCGGCGCATGCGGCTCAGGCTGCTGCAAAACTTCTACTGGCCAGGGATATTTGCAGTGGTACTGCCGGTCCTGCGACTCCTGCCAGAGGGTGGGGAAGGCCCAAGATAGGAGGAAAGCTGCATTGAGGCCCCTACCCATTATAGAGGAGCCTTTCCAGAAGGTGGCGATGGATATAGTGGGTCTCTTCAGCAGAGCGACCCGGACGGGGAAGAAAAACATCCCGGTGGTGGTGGATTTCGCCACCCGCTACCCTGAGGCTGTGGCCCTGCCCTCTATCGAGGCAGACACGGTGGCAGACACGCTGCTGACCATTTTCAGCCGGATGGGGTTCCCCCAGGAGGTCCTCACGGACTAGGGATCCAATTTCATGTCGGCCCTACTCCGGTGCTTGTGGGAGAAGTGTGGGGTCCAGCACACCTGGGCCTCGGCGTATCACCCCCAAACCAACGGGTTGGTGGAGAGATTCAATGGGACTCTGAAGCAGATGCTAAGGACCTTTATGCACCAGCACCCACAGGACTGGGACAAGTACCTGCTCCACCTGCTGTTCGCGTACAGGGAGGTGCCCCAGGAGTCCACAGGTTTCTCACTGTTCGAGCTGTTATATGGGAGGTGGGTGAGGGGACCCCTGGATTTACTGAGAGATGAGTGGGAGGGAAAGGCCTCCCCGGAGGGTGAGTCAGTAGTGGAATACGTCCTGACCTTCCGGGAAAGACTCGCTGAGCTCATGGGCCTGGCCAGAGAGAACCTGAGCAGGGCCCAAACGAAGCCGAAGGTCTGGTACGACCGTAATGCACGGGCCCACACCTACGCTACCGGGGACCAAGTGATGGTCCTGATCCCCGTGTGGAAGAACAAGCTGCAAGCCATCTGGGACGGCCCCTTCAAGGTTGTTAAACAGCTGAATGAGGTGAACTACGTGGTGGAGCTAACGGGCCGGATGTGCGACCAGCAGGTGTATCACGTTAACATGATGAAGCCGTACTGGGGCAGGGAGAACTTATTGCTGGCCGTGTGCAAACCCTGAGAGGAGCAGGGGGAGGGACCCCCTGGTGGGTCTGTTCCCTGGGACAGGAATAGACTCTTCGCTGGAGTCAATTTCCCTCTCTGACCAGCTCACCCTGGCCCAGCAGGCTGAGATCCAAGAGGTGCTGCGCTCCTGCCAGCAGCTGTTCTCCGACAAGCCTGGTCGCACCAACCTGGCTGTCCACCGGGTAGAGACGGGCACCCACCCCCTTGTGCGCTGCTCCCCGTCAGAGTCATGGGGAAGACTGCTCAGAACCTGGAGAGAGAGGTCCAGGACATGCTGGCGCTAGGGGCGATCCAGCCGTCGGCCAGCCCCTGGGCATCTCCAGTAGTCCTGGTCCCCAAGAAGGACGGGTTGATCCGGTTCTGCGTGGACTACCAGAAGCTCAACGCCATCATGGTGTCCGATGCCTACCCCATGCCTAGGCCCGACAAGCTCCTGGACAAGCTGGGGGGAGCTCGCTACCTCACCACCCTGGACCTCACCAAGGGCTACTGGCAGGTGCCGCTAGACCTGGAGGCCAGGCTGAAATCAGCGTTTATCACCCCAGTGGGGCTCGACGAGTTCCTGGTTCTACCCTTCGGCCTCAGGGGGGCACCTTCTAGCGTCTGGTGGGCTAGCTGCTGTGGGGAATGGAGAACTTTGCCCTAGCGTACATCAGTGATATTTGTATCTTCAGCCCGTCCTGGGAGGACCATGTGTCCCAGGTCAGCCAGGTACTGGACCGGCTGCGGGACGCTGGGCTGACTGAAAAGGCTGGGAAGTGGAAGGTCGGGATGGCCGAGGTGTCCTACCTGGGCCATAAGGTAGGGAGCGGCTGCTTGAAGCCAGAGCCGGCCAAGGTGGAGGCCATCCGAGACTGGCCTGTCCCCCAGACGAAGAAGCAGGTCCAGGCTTTTATTGGGATGGCGGGGTACTACCAGAGGTTTGTGCCCAACTTCAGCTCCATCGCGGCCCTGATCACAGAGCTGTGCAGGAAGGGCAGGCCAGACAGGGTGGTCTGGACGGAGGAGTGCCAGAAGGCTCTCTGCGCACTGAAGGAGGCCCTGGTCAAGGCCCCAGTGTTGGTAAACCCAGACTTTGACAAGCCCTTCATCTTGTTTACCAATGCCTTGGACACCGGGCTGGGGGTGGTGGTGATGCAGGTGGATGAGAAAGGGGAGCGACACCCCATCATGTACCTGAGCAGGGAGCTGCTGCCCCAGGAGTGGAGCTACACGGCCATAGAGAAGGAGTGCCTGGCGATGGTGTGGGCCCTTCAAAAGCTGCAGCCGTACTTATTTGGCCGGCATTTCACGGTGTACACCGACCACTGCCCCCTGACCTGGCTGTACCAGATGAAGGGGACCAACGCCAAGCTGCTGAGGTAGAGCCTGCTCCTGCAGGACTATGACATGGAAGTGATCCATGTCAAGGGGAACGCCAACATCATCGCCGACGCGCTGTCCCATAGTGGGGGGCTCGAACTTTCCCAGGCCACAGGCAAAGTGACCCTGCTCAGTTCATTCTCGGAGGGGGGGAGAGATGTGGTGTAGTGTCAGTACCTTGTTGGTTACTATGCTTGGGATGTGGGGGACCCCCACTGGCAGCTGTCTGTAAGCACGGCCCAGCAGGGGGTATCCTGCTGCTCCCAGGGTGGTAGCAAAACTGATTATACAAGTTAAGGGAAGAGAGGGACAAAGAACTTGCAGGCGGGGGGAGGTACAGTTGCTGTCTGGGAAGCATGGAGAGAACAGGCTAAGCTGGGGGCTAGGAGTGATGGACCCTAGCCTTAGGGGCCTGAGCCATCCTGGCCCTGCCCCCGTAGCCACATCACATATGTGCTATGCTGTATTCTGGAAAATCAATAAACCCCTCTCTATTCTACTGGCTGGTGGAGACTGTTCTGGCTGCTACGGGGGTACAGGATCAGGGAAACCCCAACTCGCCATCACAATCACATTATTCATTCATATTCATTTTGCGATCCTTTCTATCAGTACTACCACCTAGCCAGGTATTCCCAGGTTGTATTTGTGCATTAGATTTTTTTTTCCTTTCTAAGTTAAGTACTTCGCAGTTACCTTCACTGAATTTAATCTTGATTTAGTTGCCTGTTTCTACACTGCTACAGATATCTGTGGATCATTTTTTGCAGCTGCAGATACCAATTTTGCATCCACACAGAGCCCTACCCACAGGTCTGAAACCCAGGCCTGTAAAGCTACCAGGCGGCTGATATCTCCAGACTGCCATGCAGCAGCAGCTGTAACCAACTTGTGCTCCACTTCCTGAAACCCATGGCTCCTGCTAGCTCTCAGCTTTATATAAACCCAAGGGGCATTCCAAGAAGTGGCCAGGCAATAGTGCCAATCTTCTGTAGATGCCACAGACCTTCCTAGATTGGCCTTGGTTTGATTTGGACTTCTTCTCCGGGCTTGGACCCTGAACCTTGGTATTGACCTTGGCCTGGACCTGAGTACAAAGTACTTGTCTATTTCTAGTCTCAGGTCTGTCCCTGCTCTGAACCTTGGCCCTGACTGCCTTTGTTGGGATCCCATCAGATGGATTTATTACAGTGACGAAAGAACCCCTGCCATTATTATAGTAAGTGTCTACACTACGGTGGTGCAGCTGCACCGCTGTAGCATTTCTAGTGTGTACGTATCCTTACTGCCTGTTATGTCTCTTGGTAGGTGTAACTCTTTTTGTGTGCTGTAGCCTTTCTGCTTTTGTCTCAATGTGCTTGTGCTATTCTTTTTTTACTGTGGCAGCAGAATACTACACTGCTAAAACATCTGTGTGGGATTATTGTGGACCACAAGCTAAATATGAGTCAACAGTGTGACATGACACTGTTGCAAAAAAGTAAACATGATTCTAGGATGCATCAACAGGTGTGTTGTGAGCAAGACACAAGAAGTCATTCTTCCGCTCTACTCTGCGCTGGTTAGGCCTCAATTGGAATGTAGTGTCCTGTTCTGGGCACCACATTTTAAGAAAGATGTGGAGAAATTGGAGAAGGTCCAGAGAAGAGCAACAAGAATGATTAAAAGTCTAGAGAACATGACCTATGAAGGAAGACTGAATGACTTGGGCTTGTTTAGTTTGGAAAAGAGAAAATTGAGAGGGGACATGATGGCGGTTTTCAGGTTTCTAAAAGGGTGTCACAAGGAGGAGGGAGAAAAATTGTTCTCCTTGGCTTCTGAGAACAAGAAGCAATGGGCTTAAATTGCATCAAGGGAGGTTTAGGTTGGACATTAGGAAAAACTTCCTAACTGTCAGGGTGGTTAAACACTGGAATAAGTTGCCTAGGGAGATTGTGGAATCTCCATCTCTGGAGATATTTAAGAGCAGGTTAGATCAATGTCTGTCAGGGATGGTCTAGACAGTACTGGGTCCTGCCATGAGGGCAGGGGACTGGACTCGATGACCTCTTGAGGTCCCTTCTAGTCCTAGTATTCTATGATTCTATGACGTAGGCGGCTCTTCTAGGATGTGTAAAGAGCTGTGTAGGGTACACACACCTTGTGCACTCAGGCACATAGGGTATTATACTTTACTCACCAAAGCCATGCCTCACTGTCTGCACTGCAGCTTATACCTGCGCTAGCTTGGTGTGCAGTGTCCATGATCATTCCCTAAGGGACCCAATGCAGCATACCTCAAAACCTCCTACATTACGCCTTTAAAATATTGTGTTTAAGTGGCTAATTTGAATGATGTCTAGTAGTAGGCAACATACAAAATAACCTGAGGAAAAAATGCATTCAAACACACAATCCTTCTATGCGTTGCTTAGGCTTTGATCTTTTCTGATCAGCTTTTTGTCCCATCTGACCAGATAAACCCATTGGGTACCAGTAATGCTTCAGAATTTTTGTGCAACTTTTCTGTGTTCTTGTAACTTTTCAGTCCTGAGTAATCCCTTGTCCCATCAATATCAGGGCCTCCCATTGTGTAATAGCATATAAAAACAATAAATAGTGCCATTTTTCCCATAGCCAGTTAGGCACCATCCCCAGGACTTGCATTCTCACTACCCACCTTACACCACCTGTCTGTGCTAGGGATGTTAAATATCGGTTAATTGAATAGTTGAGTAACGTCATGAATTCTTACTGGTTAATCGACTATTCTATAGTCCCCGGGGTGGGGCTGGCAGCCAGTGCAATCTGGCCCCACTCCCAAAGAGTCCCCAGCCATTCCACGCTGCTGTCTCTGTATCACTCACCTCACTATGGGGTGCCCAGGTAGGAGCTGGTCTGCAGTTTAAAAACCCTCTCTCTTTGCGGACCGGTTCTCTGTCACCCTGTGCTGCTGCCTCTGATACAGGGGTAGCAGCAGCCCCTGTCCAGATGTGGGGGGGACTGTCTGAGCTTCTGGACCCGACGTGAGCCAGAACTGAGCTGGGCTGCCCTCCTGCCTACCTCCTAATAACACTTTAAATGCAGAGCTGCAGTGAGGGTAGGTCCCGGACCTGGCGCAAACCAAGACTGAGACAGGCTGCTAGCCAGCCTGCTAAAAATTTTACTGGCAGGGGAGGAAATGCATGTAGACCATAGCATTAACTTATAAGCTTTTGCTAATCAGTTAATAGAGTACAGTATTACATCCCTAGTCTGTGCATGATCAGCTGTACTTTTGCATAGCACCTCTTAGCTAGCTATCTTTTTTTTCCAATGTTTTCTACTTCTCATCTCTTTGCTGTTGGTGCCCATTGCTCCCAAAATCACAATGCCTTAGGAATAGGCTTGTCCCAACAAAATGGTTTGTATGATGATTTGTTTCCCATGCCAGTACCAGTTTTCAGTGAAACATATGTGAGACCAACAAAGGTGGGATGGGGTGGGTTTTTTGTTTTGTTTTTGATGAGAGAGAGAAAACAGGAAGGATGAGGTTGGAGTTTGAGATTTCTCTGTATGAAACAAGTTTAAAAGTTTGAGTCCAATGGCCATCTTGGGTATTTGATTAAATGTTTGCAGTTTCTGATAGTTGAATATGCCTTAGCCTTGATGTACAACCAAAACTTAGGTTAACTTCAGTTAAGTCAACCTATGCCATGGTGTGGACAGTGTTAGTCCTTCTCTGAAATTAGCTACTTCCTCTTGAAGGGATGGGCTTACTACAGTGACAGGAAAAACTCCTCTCACTATAGTAAGTGTCTATGCCACAGCAGCGTAGTTGCAGTTTTGTAGTTGTGCTGCTGTAGTGCTTGTCATAAAAACAGCTACAAGAGTGCTGCTAATGTTCAAATCAACATATGTAAAAACACACACTGGGGAAGAAGCAAAATGACTTTGCACTTGATTTGAAGTCCTAAAATACTTTTGCAACATCAATTACATGGTATTTTAGCAGTTGTGTCCAGAGATATGCAAATATAGGTAAGTTAAGTGTGGGTACACTTCCATGCAAGACTTCAATCTGTAAGATTGACTGTATAGATTATAAAATTACTGCACTAGAGCTTCACGTCATAAAACTCTCAATATGTTGTTCCAAGAGTTTTGCTAAGCAGTTGGCTGGTAATGGAACAAGCTCAAGAAAACGGACAGTTCCTGCTCACAAAGACATGGCGTTATTAGTACATTTTTTAATGTACCTGAGAGTGGCATAGGTGAAGGCTAGACTGGCACATTATACTGCTGTATGACTGTTTGTTGTTTTTTTACCACTCTTAACATACGTCAATAGATTTTTCTACATGAGGTGTTATAAGTTGGTTTCATTTAACCATGGGTTTAGACATTCTACTGCCTACAAAGTGACATGCTTGTAAATTGATATTAAAAATGAATGTGTGCAGCATACACATTCTGCTGACGGTCTACAGATCCAGCGCTAATGTCAAGGAGGAATTTCTTGTCTCCCAAATGAGCAGAATTTTCTTGCCTGCCTACATCACCGCAAAACGAATAACTTCCAAAACTTGCTCAGACAGCCCATGTTTGTACAAGTCAGTAATAGTTACGTTAGTCTGTAGTTTAGATGTTCTGCTGAATGGACATTTTAAAGTTGTTAGCTGGGGGGAAGAACAGATGGAGGGGGAAAGCATAGTTTTTTTAACTTGTTTTTGAGTTTCTGATCATCTTATTCTCTAGTACAAATTAGGCATGTTGTAGTTATTAATCCCAACAATATCCTACTGTTTTCCACTCTCCTCTCTGCATCAGATAATTTCAGACCTTGAATCGTGGAATGATGAGCTCTCTCAACAGATGAATGACTTTGACACTGAAGATCTTACAATAGCAGAGCAGAGACTCCAGCACCATGCAGACAAAGCCCTGACCATGAATAACCTGACGTTTGATGTCATCCACCAAGGCCAAGATCTGCTGCAGTATGTCAATGAAGTGCAGGCCTCTGGTAAGATGGATCTGTCCCATCTTATTCAGGTTAAAGCCTTTGGCGGGATTATCCAAGCTGATACTAACAATGTCTGAGAGTGGCATTGATCTCCATTAGTTGCAATCAAGAGGAGAGTGGACATGTATTTTACTCATTACACTTGAAAATAATTCCATAACTTTTAAATAAAATAGATGAAGCATGCTGATCACTAATAAAGTAGCTCCTATTAATAATGAAAATGCTCAGGTTTAAATTGGGGCTGAGGGGAGGGGCTGGTGGGTGGGTAGAGAGAAACCCTGTAAGAAGTAAAAGAAAGAAGAAGAATAAAATTAATAGTACAAGGACTATATTCTGAGATCAGACTTGTCTGTAAATTATGTATTGACTTTACAAGTAAAAGTAATTCATATTTTAATTTCTTAACACTTTTCACTTGATTTTCTTTGCAATATCCTGCTGCATTTAATTCTTCACACGATATTATAGACTTTAAGGATTTATCTCAAGATAATGTTGAGCATTTACTTACTCATTGTAAAACACCTGGAAATAATGTTTAAGATCCTTCATCAAATTCTCTGAAATATAAATATATTTAGTATATTTTACAGAATTGAAAATGGTTGCTATATAATAACTATAACATGTAACTCCTCTGGAAATTAAATCCATGTATGTTTCAAATGAATGGATTTCTACAGGTGTGGAGCTACTTTGTGACAGAGATGTAGATATGGCAACTCGTGTTCAGGATCTGCTGGAATTTCTTCATGAGAAGCAACAGGAGCTGGACTCGGCAGCGGAACAGCATCGGAAACAC